>CM062368.1:92126989-94526989 GCA_031216125.1 Dalbergia cochinchinensis | reverse complement strand
AAACATTAAATCTCAAAAAGATACATAACTTGATATTTTTAAAACATATAAGTTACTAGTTTCTCTTGGAATCATTTTCAAGACTTCTAAAACTCTTTTGCAAACCATTTTATCATGTCAAAGAGACTAAACACACATCCTTAGGTCAGTGACCACTTAATCCCTCCTTAAAAGAGTGTTAAATTCATAGAACCTTGTTGGTCTTAAACTTAAACAAATTCATGAGCTTTAAAAGGATTTCTTAAAACTTGACTTATTGGTCCTTGAAGCTAGATGAAACTCATTCCAAGTTCATCATCACTTCATGGCCGAAATCATGCATTCAAAGAATGCTCCCTCATTAAACTTTAACTTGAGATAAAATGGGCAAGTCTTTGAGCTCTAAGATCTTTTTGAGTGATGATATAATTTAAACATGCTATCACTTCATTTTTATTCTTCATTACAAATTAAAGTGAGAGCTTAAAGTAAACATGCTAGACTTGAATATAAAAATGCAAGGCTTAAAATAAATATGCAAGACTTGGAATATAAATATGCAAGACTTGGAATATAAATATGCAAGGCTTGAAATATAAATATGCAAGTTCAATTCTTTATTTTAGTGCTCTAAGCCCAGCAACAATCGACTTTAAGCCGAAATAGAAAGGCTTTGAGATTTAGTTAGGTGATAGTGCAAACCTCATTTTAAATCTTTACGTTCTTTAGTGATAAAAGGTAAATATGCTAGACAAGAATATAAATATGAGATGCACTCCATTCTTTAGCCTTTAACTTTAAGTGATTGCTTGGAAATTAAATATAAATGTAAAGCTCAAAATAAATATGTGATGCATAAGCTTAAATTTAAATATGAATGCTAGTTCATTTTATTCCTTATTAGAGCTCATACAAGACTTTAAAGGAACTTAAACCTCAACCCAAACTCATCATGACAAGATAAAGAAAAACAAGAGTGAACCTCAAAGGTTCTTTAAACACAAAGTTTCTTTTCTTGGAATGTAAACATAAATAACATTTTTATTAAAACTCAAGCTCTAGAGGCCTCATTGTGATGAACACATAGTCATCATCTAGAAGCTCTCATCATCAAGCCATTGTGAGTTCCCTTGGCCAACATGGCCGAAACCACAAAGAAAGAAAAGGAAGAAGAACCGAAATTGTTGGAGAAGAAAAGAAACATTTGGAACTCTAGAGATCATGACCTTAATGATGCATTAACACCAACATCATGAGCTCTCATCATTGAGTTCATGTTAACCATTTTAAAATATCATCAAAGTGAAAGGTTTCAAAGATTTAAGAAGAAAACTAAAAACATCTTTAACTCAAGATCAAAGATCAAGCTTTAGAGATTGTTCAAGTGATGAACATTATCATGAAACTCTCATCATCAAGCTCTCATTTCTTTCATTCACAAGCCTCATGGCCGAAAAACAAAGAGGAATGGAAGAAGAAAAGTTCTAAAAAAGATTCAAGAGAACTATGAACATCATAAAGGAATTAGGAGCTTTAAATGAAAGAACTCTTGAAAGAAAATCCCTACCTAGTGATTAGGAGGTTGGAATGAGAGAAGAGGATGAAGAACTTGAAGAACTTGAAGACTTGAACTTGAGAGAAAAAGGAAGCTTTGAAGTGTTTCTTTGAAAACTTACTCTTTGCAATTGAACCCAAAATGATACAAGTTCACCCAAGCAAGCTATTTATAGATAAATGAAACAAATGAAGGGTGCAAATGGAGAGGAAGGCTTCGGCCATGTAGAATGGAGGGAACCCATGAGTTCCATGAGGTGAGATAATGTGGTCTTGAGGCATGGTGAGGTATGGTTCAAAGTATGGTGAGGTATGGTTCAAGGTATGGCCTCAGGCATGGTTCTTTGAGTGAGAAATAATTCAACATGTGTGGTAAAAGAGAGAGAGGTGGTTGAAATGCATCAGCCATGGGGGAAGGTTTCTTGCATTTTAATTGTGGTTTAGAGTTGTGTTTAAGTGTATCTTTGATTAGGATTAAGATTAGGACTTTGTAAGAAAGTGTTTAGATGGGAAAATAGGTAATCAAGGTTGCCAAGACATAATTAAAGAGTGTTCTTGCATCATTAGTGGGTTATAAACTCATTTTAGTGTTTAAACAATTCTAGACACAATTCCTTAATTTAAGGAATTGGAGAGAGAAAACACTATTCAAGATTCCAAAAGTGAAATCTTGAGTTTTAGAAAAGAGATTTAAATCTAATCTAAGCAATCTTAGGTTCTAATTAATTTTAATAATTTATTTTGACTCTAGATTAATTGTGGAAATTAATTAATCTTCGATTAGAGCCTAATATTGCTTAGGTTTGCTTAATTACATCATTAAGCTCAAAAACACTATTCTAGGGGCAAAATCATAATTTTACACTAAAACTGCCCGGGACCACCGGGACTCAAACAGATATTTTGAAACAAGTAAAAACATGGTTTTAAACCTCTGGGGAAAGTTTCGGGGGTCAAACGGCACCTTTACCCGCGTAAAACGCTATAGGGGTATTTTGGTCATTTTGACCCGAAACTGCAGAAAATGAGACTTTCACCTCCGGAACCACTCAAGGGTCATTCAATCCCCTTCAATTGACCTCAGGGGCATTTTGGTCATTTTCCACTCAGACAGAAAATCGGGGCATTACAGTATGAAGATGAATTGGCAACTGAATCAGTGAAGATTAGATTGCAGTGAAAGTCTTGTCAATATGAGTGTGGTTTTCTAGAACAGCTTGAGTACCTAGTTGGAATTTGAGGCAAGGGTTTAGTAGGTGCAGTGGTTATGGGGTTAGTTTCAGTTATGGGTGTAGTTGGTGGGGGCCAGCATTGTTGAGGCAGGTTGTAATCTATGTCATAATGTGGTTGGGAAGCAACTATTAGCAAGGAAAAAAATAAGACCTCAGGAAGGAGCATTATGATAGGGGAATTCACTTTCATAGAAAATCACGTTCTTGCTAACAAATAATTCTTTGCTTCTGAAATCATAAAGTAAAAAAGCTTTGGTACCATGCTTATAACCTAAAAATATGCATTTTATAGCCCTGCTATCTATCTCAATTCTGTGTGCAGAGATGGTGGAAGCATAAGTAAGAGAACCAAAAACCTTTGGAAAAGATAAATTTGGTAATTTATGATGCAAAGACTCATAAGGAGATTCGTTTTGTAATGTCCTAGTAGGAAGCCTATTGATTAAGAAAAATGAGTGTAAAACAGCAAAGGACCAAAAGGATTATGGAAGATTGGCTTGAAAGAAAAGATAACTGTCACATTTAATATGTACTAGTGTTTGCATTCAACTATAGCATTTTTTTGAGGTGTTTCTATGCAAGATGTTTTAGTTAACAATTCCTTTTTGTGCATAGAAGTCTCTGAGTAAAAACTCAGGGCCATCATCAATTCTAATCCTTTTGACTAAGTGATTGAATTAGTTTTCAGCATATGCAATGAAATTTTCAAAGGAATTACCAGTTTCAGATTTAGATTTTAATACCAAACCAAAGTAAACCTAGTACAATCATCAACTATAGTAAGGAAGTATTTGTGACCAATAAGAGAAGGGATAGCCATGGGTCCTAAATGTCAGCTTGCAGTAAACTAAAAGGAACATTAGATTTGGAATCACTTATAGGAAAGGGGAGCTTCTTTTGTTTACTAAAATAGCAAACGGTAGGTAAAGATATGCACGAGAAGGGGGATTGAATAATGCATTGATCCTTTTCGCATTTTCTGAAGCTTCTGAAAAACAAATACTATCCAGTATAAAACTTGTAGTGCAATGGAAACAAAGTCAGTAGCTTCAGAAAATAGATTTCTGAACCTTGTTAAATAAAAGAATCATTATTAAAAGAGATAACAGAAATACGAGAAGGATACATCAGATAAAGAATAAGTAAAAGGCACAATAAAGACAAATAAAGGAGATTAGAGAAATAGAGAAAAGGCAACTTTCTCAACCTGAAAAAGTAAATTAAATAGTCTTTGCATTAGCCTTCCCAAGCTATCATCTCTGAGCTTCAGAAATCACCTGTCACCACAGATTGAGTAGTTCTGTATCAGCCTCTCCAAGCTAACATGAGTAGTATTGTACTTTCTCAACCTGAAAAAGTAAACTGAATAGTCTTTGCATTAGCCTTCCCAAGCTAGCATCTGTGGGCTTCAGAAATCACCTGTCACCACAGATTGAGTAGTTCTGTACTAGCCTCTCCAAGCTAACATGAGTAGTATTGTACTAGCCTCTCCAAGTTAACACAAGTAGTATTGACACTGACCTCTCCAAGCCCAACCGTGAATAGCAAACTAACTCAGAGACTATTCACATTGCAAGTAGTTTTTCCTAACCTTTCCAAGCTAAACCATGATGACTAGAATGCCTCTATCATCAATTTGTGAGTAGTTCCTCCTAGCCTCTCCAAGCTGAACCGTGACAAGTAAAATTCCTTTTACTGTCCCGTTGAAAGTAGTATTTGACTAGCCTTTCCAAGCTAAACCATGAACAGTAAGGTCACTTTACTGACGCATTGCAAGTAGTTTTATAGCAGCCTCTCCAAGCTATCTCACAATGATCACTACCGGATCAAAGATACAAAGGTTAAGTGTTTAGATTGCCACTCAAACTAACCTATACTCAAGTTTCCATAACATATACATAAAAAGTTCCTGGGAAAACTTGAATGACTCCCTTCTATTAATTCTTCCCTAGGAAGAACATAAATCTAACTAAGAATGTAGAAGGAAGATTTTCCTATACTTCAAGGATAAAACTGATTACATGATAAGATTGAATATTCCAGAAAGTGGGAAGATATTTTTGCAAAATTTCCTCTCTTGAATCTTCAAATATGTCATCAATCTTTAAGCATAGCATCTCCATATATAGTGATCTTTTCCTTTGTGACTGTTGCCATTGATCAGTTCTCCAAGTGACATGTGTTGATCATCAGTTGTGTCTTGAAATAAATGGCTAGCAGAGAGGTTGATAGATCTGTCACATCAGTTACAGAAGCCATTATAAGGTTGAGTTTTCTGACCTTCCTTCAGAAACTACTTTTCTACTTTCTAAGCATACTTTTTGAACTCCTCATTCATGAAACTAAGGTGGTTGATCAATTAGGTAGAAGAGATAATGCACTAGTTTGAAACTGGGTTTGGCTTGAAAATTTGAAGTTTGAAATTCAAATTTCCCTTCTTTTCCTGTAGCATTTGTGCTCCACTCATAGGTGAGCTTTCTGATGTATCCAATCAGTTCCTTGAAGAGTTCTTCACTTTCTGATCTTCAATCTATCTTCTTTGCTAATAATATCTTTGCGATTGTGATGATTGAAGACTAAGTAACACGTTGCTCTTGGACATTAGTTGATGTCTTCATCTTGAGTATACTTTCTAATGTCCCGTACTACTTTCTAAAGTCTCTGAACTTAGTTTCTTGTAGCATTGAAAACTTCTTCCAATCATTAGTTGTCAATTGCTTGGATAATTTCACTTCTACTTCATTTCAAATCTCATAACATGAGATAAACATATTCACACATGTATAGTAAAATATATTCTTATTTGAGTAAGACTTGCTCTTACTAAACGATAGAAACCTGTTATAATCTTACAAGAAATTCAATAGAGACATCAGTCATTCTTCAAAATATTTTCTTTAAATTGGCTTTGTTGTCGTTCAAAACAAATAAGTGCATAGGGTTCTGGAGCTAACACAAACATCACATGCTTTATTCAGGTGTGAATTTGTACAAGGAATATAAGGAAAAAAAATATATGTAAAAAACTGATTCTATCAATAGGCATGTGACCTAAACGACAGTGCCATAAATCAAATTTACAAGGTTCAACAGGCTTAGCAAAAACTGAAAATACCGTACAGGGAATGTGCTATTTATTACAAGTAGAAGGTCTCAACACATACAATCCATGATCTTCTTTAGCAATGCCAATCATCTTCATTACAAGGATGTCCTGTATAAGGCAAAAGTCACGAGTAAAAATTAACCTACAATGTAAAGAGATTGTAAGTCTTTTCACATATATGAGATTGAAATGAAAACCAGAAACATAAAGGACATTTGTTAGGAATAAGGATTTAGTGAATTGGACAATATATTATGACCCAATCTTAGGCCGTGACTGGCACACAAACTAGATAAACTCACCTAGCTCGGTAAGCCTAAAGATATGATCTCACTAAATTAAATTACAAACATAAATACTTTGGCAACCAGAAATCCGGCAGAACCTCCCCTAAAAACTAAACAACCCACATATCATGTTTAACCTATTATACAATGCAATGACATAATCCAATTTCAATAGCCAGTACATTCTAGTGGTTCTAGTTATAGACATAATAAGGACCAATTATACAAAAAATCATGCTTAATCTCTTGTTCATATACGTAAAACAAAATATTCAACTAATGTCCTATAGCTACAAAATATTAGAGTCAATAACCAAAAAATCTCACTGACAATTGAGGCCTACCAAAAAGAATGTCCCAAGCAACTAGCAATCTCAGGAACCTATTACTCAACTACCTAAAAATATAAAGGAAAAAGGAGAAGTGAGTTAAACAAACCCAGTAAGGACTATAAACAAGTGGACAATAAGGAGAAACCAATCAATAGACGAGCATTAAAAAAAATGGAGTAACCTGTAAATCATGAAAATTTCTAAAACCCATTAATAAAAATAATAATTCACAATTTCCATATTTAATTTCTTCCATAATTTTAAAAGAAGTGCCCTTCAAAATTTCATTTCCATATATAATCTCAAAAATAGTTACTAAATTCACTTTCTCACTATTTTTCCCAATTCCTTATTCTCACATAAAATTAACTTCAATATCAAACACTCAATTACTCATGAGGGCTACATAAGAAGCACAAATTTTATTTAGGGAGTAATCTCAACTTGTCAATCTCAAGGTTTATGATGTCTCAAATAAGATTCTTTCAAATTTTATCTCATTGAGAGAAACTATATGCACATAAGCCATTATATCTCTTCATCACGGCAAACAGTAATGCCATTATATCTACTCAATATGGTAAGCGGTATTGCCATTATATTCTCTGCTATGGCGAGCGGTAATATCATTATATCCCTTTGCTACGGCAAGCGATATTGCTATTTTTTTCTCTTCGCTATGGTTCACGGTAATTCTATCTTAGAACCCATCATGGTTTTCTTATATAAATTTTCATCAAACACAATTTACAAATCTAAAATTCAATCTTCATATTAATCTAACCTTGCAAGTGTCAAATATCATAATCTTTTCCAATGCACATTGAAATAACATATAACAAAATCATGACATTATAAAATCAACAAAGGGAGCTAGTAATAATTTCAACCAAATCATCAAGTCCTATTATTTGATAACCGTCATATTTGAGAAAATCAGCTAATCAAACTAATCAAATAATCCAAGTAGCTCGAAATGAAATTTTATCAAATCTAATAAATTAGTTTCTCCTATAAAAATAATTTAAAACACCACCACTAAGTAAATGGCCACTCATAGTACAAAGGGTCAACTGGGCCTCTCCCTGATAGCTTTGGAGGGAGTAACTCGCACCGCGTTAACATAATCTAGCAAACATAAGTATTTTGACAAGTTTAAATAATTTATTCCAAAATAATTTATCAATTAGAGAACCCATTGAACGAAACTTCCAATTTATGGAGCTTAGGGTTCCTAAGGATTAGAGAAAAATCAAGCCTTCACTCTACCCACTACCAATCGATTAATATTAGAGCTTCTAACTTACTAGATTTGTACTTAAAATATCAAACATATACCCATCCTCCAATTTTGAGAGCTCACTAATTTTAGGATATATGTAATGCCCCAATTTTTTGCTGTCTGAGGGAAATGACCAAAATGGCCCTGAAGTCATTTCCTGACCGGAATTCGAGGATAGCCGGCTTGGCAGTCTTCGAAGGGTCAACTCAATGTTTGAAGGGGATTCGATGATCCTTGAGTGTTTTCGGAAACGAAAAACTTGTTTTCTGTAGTTTCGGGTCCAAATGACCAAAATACCCCTACAGCATTTTTACACGAATAAAAGTGCCGTTCGAGCCCGAAACTTTCTCCGAAGGTTTAAAACAATGTTTTCATGTGTTTAAAGGTATCTGTTTAAGACCCGATGGTACCGGGCAGTTTTTGTGCAAAATTACGATTTTGCCACCCGGATAGTGCCGTTTGAGCTTAATGATGTAATCAAGCAAACCCAAGCAATATTAGGCTCTAATCGAAGGTTAATTAATTTCCATAATTAATCTAGAGTCAATATAATTTATTAAGGTTAATTAGAACCTAAAATTGTTTAGGTTAAATCTAGATCCCTTTTTAAAACTCAAGATTCCTAATCTTGGAATCTTGAATAGTGTTTTCTCTCTCCAATTTCTTAAATTAAGGGAATTATGTCTAGAATTATTTATACACTAAAAATGAATTCCTATCTCACTAATGAAGCAAGACCACTCCTTAATTATGTCTAGACAACCTTAATTACCCATTTCCTTACCTAAACATCTTCCTACAAATTCCTAATCTTAAGCATAATCTAAAACACACCTAAACACAACGCTAAACCACAATTAAAATGTGAAAAGCCCTCCCCCATGGCTGATGCATTTTCGACCATATCATCCCTTTTTCACCACATGTTTTAAAATTTAAACACTCCTTGAGGCCATACCTTGAACCATACTTGAAGCCATACTTAGCCATGCTTCCACCATGCTTTGAACTATGCTTTGAGTGAGATATTTTCTCTCCTTTTGACCATGAACCTCACGGCCAAACCACCCTTCACTCACCCCTCCATGTTTTGTTTTTCTATAAATAGCACACTTGAGTGAACTTGAATCACCTTTAGTCATTTGCTAAGTTTTAGTTTTCTAGAGCACTCAAAACTTTCCTTTTTCTCTCAAGATCAAGAGTTCTTCTTCTTCAACTTCTTTATCTTCTTCAACCTCATTTCACTTGGTAGGGATTTTATTTCAAATGTTCCTTTCATTAAAAGTTCTTACTAGTTATGTGTTTTATGGTTTCTCTTAAATCTTTTAGAACTCCTTTCTTCCTCTTTGTTTCTTTTGATTTTTCGGCTAAAGGCCTTGAGAGACTTGGAAATGAGAGCTTGATGATGAGGATTTTATGATGATATTCATCACTTGGGAAAACCTCTAAAGCTTGGAACTTAGTCTTGATTTCAATATTTTTTGGTTATCTTTCTTTTCTTCTCAAGATTTTGGTTTCTTTTCCTTTTCTTGCTTTGGTTTTTCCTTCTCTTTTCCTTGTTATGATTTCGGTTTATGGAGGCTTGTTCTTGGATAAAGATGACTCAAGGATGAGAGCTCATGATGTTGATGTGGTTGTATCATCAAGATCATGGCCTCTAGAGCTTCAAAATCCTATTCTTCCCTCGTATGGATTCGGCCATTTTTCCTTTTTCCTTAAGTAATTGAGCTTTCATTTTCAAAGTTATAAAGGAATGTTGATTTGGTTTGTTCTTTTAATCCATTTCCTTAAGGCTTGATGATGATGTACCATATGGTTTCTTTGTAAACTTTGGTTCAAGGAACTCTAAAGCTTGCTTTACCTTGCTATGGTAAGTTTTAGGCTGAGGTTTAAGTTCCTCTAAAGTCTTGGATGAGCTCTATTAAGAAATAAATGAACTTGCACTCATGTTTACATTCAAGCTTTTGCATTTGCATATTTACTTTTGAGCTTTGCATTCATGTTTACCTTCTAATCTATCACTTAAGATTAAAGATAAGGAACAAAGAGCATCTCATATTTAGGTTCTTGTCTAGTACATTTACTTTTCAAGTCATCACTTAAGAACTTAAAGATTTAAAACGAGAGCTTGCATATTACCTAATTAATCTCGAAACCTTTTTATTTCGGCCTTAAAGTCAATTGTTGCTGGGCCTAGAGCACTAAAATAAAGAATTGAACTTGCATATTTATTTTCAAGTCTTGCATATTTATTTTCAAGTCTTGCATATTTACTTTCAAGTCTTGCATATTTACTTTGAAGTTCTCACTTTACTTTACAATGAAGAATGAAATGGAATGCATAGCACGTTTATTTTTTGCCATCACTTAAAAACTCTAATAGTTCAAAGACTTGCCCTTATTATCTCAAGTTAAAGTTTGGTTATGGAGACATCCCCATGGATGCATATTTTGGCCATGTGATGATGATGAACTTAATATGAGTTTCATCTAGTTGCAAAGGCCAACAATCTATGTTCAAAAGTTTTCCAATGTTTTAAGAATTCTATAAGGTCATTACCAACAAAATTTGCAAATTAAACCTCTTCCAAGAGTGTTTTAAATCAGTTACTGCCCTATGATTGTTCTTAGTGTCTTTTACAAGATAAAATGTTTTGCAAAAGAGTTTTAGAGGTCCTAAAATGATTCAAAGAGAAACTAGTAACTTATGCATGTTGAAAATGAAATTTTATGCATGATATGTATGTATAAGGGTTCGAATCTGCCATGGTAAGTTTGGTATCATGATGTTAATTTGATATGCTAGAATGTGTAAAAATTATATGTGTTGAGGTAGGAACCTTTCTATACTTGTTAGGAAAGAAACTAGTCTTACAGAAAAACCGTAAAGTCAAGTTTTGGCATAGTTTTGACCCATTTATTTTTAGTTTCTGCTCAAACTGTTTTAGTATGACAATAATCAGATTAGGATTGTTTGATTATGAAAACCTTGGTAACATTTGATATAGGATTGAATTTTAGCACCCAAAGAGAAACTAGTAACTAGAAAACCATAAAAATGCAATTCTAGAACTCTTAGAACATTTAAATTTCTGATTCTATCCAGCAAACTTATAATACCGTAAACACAATCTATAATTAGTTCATAGGCTTAGGAATACCTCATAAATGGTTTAGATTTAATTTATAGCGCCTTAGACGAAGACGAAACCGAGAAAGGGTCTAAAACGTAAGTTCTAGAACCCCGTAATCATAAAAATGTAATGCTACCCAGATTTACTAATGAACAAAAATACTAGTAAAAATTATTGATTGTGAACCCTTAGATGCATAAAAGGTTGATAGAGAATGATAGAATAATTATATCTTGAGTTTAAGGCCTGTAAGGGTCAAAGCATAAGACACCGTAGACTCAAGAGTATAATGAGCTATAATGTTACATGAGAATGTATGTTCTATTTGAAAATAATTATGTATACGTGTGAAATCATGATTGAAGATACATGTTCTATTTGTTTATGTGGCATAAAGTAAATTTGGAAGAAATTTGGTGTGCTGCTGGTATGCTGCCGAATTTCTGACAAACTTGGGAACTTATAAAGTTTTTGAAAAACCTATGAGATTTTCTTTAAAAGAAGATGAGGTACTAAAATGTGTTCTTGGATGACACCGGTTCGGCCGAGCACCTCCAAGAACTTATGTGACATCGGTACCAAAATGTATTCTTGGATGACACCGGTTCGGCCGAGCACCCCCAAGAAAATGCCCCCTAGCCCGTACAAGAGAGTCGGGATTTATTTATGATACGCTTATCGGTAAGGGATAAGTAAGAACTAGGGATGACTAGTTAGGCAAGAGCTCATAACTTAGAAATATGACACGTTCTAGGTGACACCGGTTCGGCCGAGCACCCCTAGAACGAATTTTTTTTAGGGTGGCCCCATGAGAAAATAAAGTATGATGATTATGTCACAAAGTCTTCCTACATGAGATTTCAATTGCCATTTTATGCCACTATCATGATGTTTCTTGGTGTTATGATTAATATTCTTGCATTATGTAGCGTCAAGCATACATTCTTTACTATGTTGCATCCATGACATTAAGAATCATTCTAAAATGAACGGACCTTGGCTAACTATACTTAAAGCTTAAAATGAACCTGGTGCATGCTCACTTATTTCATTCCTTAAACCCAAGGTTCCTGAGGATGTAGATGATGACACTTAGGTAGCAGGAGACCCTACTGAGATTCTTTAGCAAGATTCTCACTCCCTCTATCTTTTCTTTCAGTCACATCTTTAGATGGCGACGTTTGTGGTTTTTGTGGACGCCCCGACATGGGAGGTGCATTATGATCCGGACCACGGATTGTACCATTTCGAGGGTCGCTGTGCCGTTCATGTATTCATGTTTGTTGGACGACCCTTCACTCATCCTGTACATACTCACCGATTCTCTCATGCCTCACCATTCAGTGATGATTTCGTGTTCGAGGGCGCACACCCTCGAGAGGAGCGGATTCGCCATACCCCACCGACAGCCTCTGCTATCTTGGATTTCCAGCAGTATGTGCCCCACTTCCCCTCATCATTCTCAGAGACGGACCCTTCCGAGGACTCTACCACTCAAGTACCTTCCGAGGGATCCTCCCCCACCGTACCAATGGACTTTAGGGAGGGCAGCGAGGCTACCGTCACTCAGCCGATGCGTGGAGGACGAGTGAGGATGATTCCCTACCGTGGAGCCCATGCCCGGCCGATGCAACGTATAGCCACCCCGGCAGAGATAGCTCAGTGGATCGGATACGTTCCTCCTTTCCAGAGGGGCCCGCAGTAGGAGACGGCAGTTGTGTTCTAGTGCCCGAGCTCTAACTAGATTAGGATAGCCTCCTTTTCTTTAAAGGTTATCCATTGTAGGCGCACTAGAGTAGGAGAGTTTCTTTTTATGCCTTCTGTTGTATTTTCATTTTCCTTGTATTTCTTCCCTTTTCAGTTATATTTGCTTTATGATGTATTAACTAAGTCCCGCTTTTTATAAGTGGGCATATTGTATTATATATATGCAGTTCAGTTTCACTATGATGTGCCATTACTTGCTTCATGTTATGATGTTCATGAGATGCTTGTTTTATTCTCTTATGTGCTCCACTGCTTGTCGTATCACGCGGCTGTGACTTCACTTTTATAATTCAAAAAAAAATTTACCTGTATTTTCCGCTAAGTATTTTAAAGCAAAAAGGAAACTATGACGTAATAAACTAATGATTAACCTAAATATGTTCTAGAGTATTGGATTAATAATTAGGATGTTACAATATACCCTAGAGTAACAAAAAAGGGAGATGAGATTGAGATTGGACACTTACCTCAAATTTTAGAAGCTAGTGGGTTCAAGTTTTGATGACAAAAAGTAACAATTATGAGATTTATTGGTTGAAGGTAGAAGAAGAAATGAAAATGAAGAAAAAGAAGAAGAAGACACGTGAGTTTGAGAGGGTGGTTCAATGGTTTTAATCCACCCCTTCCTTCTTCTTTTTTTTTTTACAGCCCAACCAATTCACCAAACTACACCACTTAAGTTTTTTTATTTTTCCTTCTCCCTTAAAAAGAAGAACGCAGTCTGACACAGTACCAATGCAATTAGCAACTAATTGGTTACCATTAGGATGATGGACAGAGATTAGAGGAACTTGCTTATAGGAGCTAAAAAGATCTAAGGAAAAATAGATAAGGTCAATGCCTCCAGAATCCATGATCCAAAAATTCACATCATGTTTACCTTGCAAAGGAGTAAAAGAGTTGTGCTAATTCACGGAAGAGAAATTGCCGTGAACAGCATTAGGATTTGAAGTAGAAGAAATGCTAGGTTGTTGGAGGAAATTGCAAGCAAACTTTTATATTGTTCTTCAGTAAAATTGAATAGAAAACCAGTGTCGCTTCCTAAAGGAATAGATCCCATAAAGACAGTTTTAATCGAGAAAGAGAAAATCGGACCGGGCATTGAATCGGTCAAGGTACTAGTTCAAAGGTTTAGGGATCCAACCGGTTCGACCGGAATGTAATAATATATACACACACACACACACATATGATTATTTAGAATATAAAAAAATAAATTAAATCATTGTCATTAACATGATCAACACAAAAAATATATATATTCATAGGTCTATAAAAATAAATATAATCTATTTTTTAGTCTCAGCCTCACAATATAGTTACAAAGTATTTGAAAACAATATTTATTAGTGACCAGTGAGGTTTATAATGAGCGGGTTGCGAATAACGGCAAAAGAAGAACAACAACCTAGTAATCTTTTTCAGTGCTATTCTTTGGTTCTATTTTCTTCGTTTTCGCTCTGTGACTGTCATAAGATGTGAGTATTTAAACTTTCAAAAAAAAAAAAATCGAAAGTTTTGAGCTGGTCAGACCGGTCTGGTTCATCGGTTCCCCCAGTTTAGAACCTTAACCAGACCAGCCAGGTGACCGGTTCTTGGTTAATCCGATTTGTCCAGCCAGTCCGGTCTGATTTTTTCCTCCATGATTTTAACATCATTAATATTTCTTGATCCATTGTGCAAATTGAAACCTAACGGAAATATAAATAACATTATTATTTTTAAGTAAAAATATATTACATCCTTACCTGGGCCAATCTTCTTTATTTATTTAAAGTAAATAGATTATATATCAAAGTATCACTTTTTTTAAGGTATCTTTCTTGTTACTAAAGAAAAGGTGTGTTTTCATTTGGGCCCTAGAAAAATTTAAAAAAAAAAAGAAGAAGATTTTGATCCAAACATTCCTAAAATTGTTTGGTTTGAGTTGGTTAATGGAAAGATACCCTATATAAGACTGGTGGCTACCATATAAAAATTGGAAACGTGATCCTTTTATTTGTTAGCGTAACATTTAATATAGATAGACAAGTGTAGAGATTGAAATCAAAAATGGGTAGAAAGTAACCATATATATTGATATGACATTCTTTAATTAAATGAATGTGCAAAATTTTTTTCACAACTTTTAGTGTATTTCAATTAAATTCAAAGTTTTGGTAATGTTTACACCAAAAAAAAAAATGGGGAACAAAATAAAAACTTGCTTGTTTTTCAAATATCTATCAAAGCCATATTTAAGTTGTTCATGCATTTTGATTATTTTGGCAAATAATCATTTTTTTCGCCAAAGATATCACTTTTTATATATTTGGACAATTTTTAAAAAATAATCAAAATTTAAAGAAAAAATCAATTTTCAACCTTTTTGTAGAAGCTTAGTAGAATCTAAAAAAAATTAGCTTTTAATTTTTTCAAATATATATAAAATTTAACTTTTATAATCACTTTTCTCAAAATTTGAAACAAACGTACCAATATTTGTTCCCTCTTGTTTTTTTCTTTTGCCAATCACTGATTAAACGTCTCTTTGAGATGTGAAATCGACATTATATATGTAACACCCTAATAATTAACTCAACATACTTAGGACGTATTCCAGTTGAATATTAGATATTACTCTTTGTTTCAATTTTCTTTTCTTTGTAAATACTTAATGAAAATATGAGCTAATTTTTTTTTTTTTTGAAAATATAAGCAAAACGTGAGCCGCACATAACATAAACAATTGTTAACGTAAAGTATAGCATGTAAAAAGAATAACATAAAACAAAACATCAGTTAGGCTCCATAAAAGAACATCCATTAGCACACCATAGTTGAATACATAACAACCTACCCACCCATGAAAGGTGAGTTAAGTTTAGTATAACATGAAAATACAAATACATTAAGAAAGGAAAATACGAAGTAAAACATGCCTACCTAGTACACCTAAGGTAGATAACCTCGAAAGCAAAAGAAGGTTATCCTAAGTTATTAGTGGTGTGTACACTAAAAACGTTCCAACAAATCTACTGTTGCTAGCCCTGAAAGGGTAGAGTACAACCGATCCATGGGCGAAGCCCATTAGGAGTGGGCTCACGAAGTGGCTGAACATGGGCTCCACGTTGGGGGCGCATAGCTAGCCTCCGTACCAACCTCAGCTGGGTGACTATCTCCTCGCTGCCCTCCCTCATTTGCGGAGGAGTAGGGGCAGAGCTCTCGGAATACACATGGGTAGGTGAGTCCTCCGACGGGTCGGTCTCCGAAAACCTCGAGCAAAGGACATAGTCCGGAAAATCGCAAACGGCAGATGCAGTGGTATACATACGAAGGATCCTCTTGTTGTGCGTATGCGCACGCTCAAAAACCATATCATCGCCGTACAGGAAAGTCGGAGAGAAATGGCAGTTAGGTACTGGATATGCAAATGGTCGTCCCTTAAACATGAAGACTCGGACGGAGCAGCGTCCCTTAAAATGGTAAGACTGGTGATCAAGGTCAAAGTGAACTTCCAAGGTGAGGGTGTCAATGAAGAAGACGAACGTCGCCATCGAAATTTGAAGACGTGACAGAATAAAAGAAAGAAGGAGAGAGAATCTTACTAAAGAATCTCAGTAGGGTATCCTCCTGTTTAAGTGAAATCATCAACGTTTCCAGGAACCTCGGGTTTATCATGAAATAGTGAGCATGCAAAGATTCATTTATTAAGTTCTAAAACATCAGTTACCGAGGCCCGTTCATTTTATCATGAGTCTTGTAATGGATGCATCATACTTCATTACGGCATGCATGTCAATACCTTATGCAACATTTAACTTTATAGCATACATCAAATTTCATAGCAAACATGATACGCATAGAACATGGTTCATGAATGACACTCTTTAGTTCTTTAGGTGACTTAAATTAGTTCTTTTAACTCTTAGGGCCACCCTATTACTCTTCCCTTTTGAGAGTACTTCTAGGTTATGAGCTCATACCTCACTAGTCGTCACTAGCGTATACTTATCCTTTTCGATAAGTTAAAGTCACTTAATAAGTACGAGTTAGGGGGCAAAAATCACATTTTCATCACCTATAGTTTGAGGAGTCCAAAGGATCATTTTCTCTTTTTTTTTTTTAAGTTACCTTAAGTCTTAGCATGTTATAACAAGATGCAATACATAATTCACAATGTCATAATCCTTCATATATGTCCAACATATGCATCTCTAACGTTCCAAACAGATCTACAACATGCAAAGGATGAATCCTATCTCTAGAGACCAGTACCTCACATAGCATTAATATCACATGAATTCATGTTACTCATAAAATAAACATGCTCATGATCCAAGAATGGTCAAACATATCTCAATGGTTTATACCGTGCAAAATTCATAGATTTATGGCAAACAAGATCATGGATTCATATCATACAAAATCACAGATTTAAGTAACAATAGATCATGGTTTTATGTCATTCAAGTAGGGAAAATGTTTATTGCATACTTTGGGTTCTGGTAATTGATTACATGAGCCTTGTAATCGAGTACACAGCTTCGAGTTTTAAAATAGAAAAGTTGAGGGCTCTGGTAATCGATTACATGGGCCTTGTAATCAATTACCACTGTTGAAAATACTCTCTTAGGCCCTAAGAACATCGGAGTAATAGATTACACGGAATGGTAATCGATTACTTGGGTCCAGAATGTATAATCGATCACATGATGTTGTAATCAATTACTCAGGCCAAAAGTTCATATCCGAGTATGGCAAAACTCTCTGGTAATCGATTACATGGGCCTTGTAATCGATTACTAGCACCTTCAAAATATGAAAAACCAAGTTTTAAAACATATTCTAAGTTATCCCTTCCTTCTTAGACTATTTTAAACCTCTTTCCATTATTTCTTTTGAAATCAAAACATCTTTGTAAAGGTGCATTCCCATGGATTTGAGATCACTATGTAATGTTAAAAAGGGTAAATCTTAAGCCTTAGATATTTAGGTGATAACATACTTATAAACATGCTAATGCAAGCTTCATTTTAATCTTAGTATTATAAGGTGATGGCAGTGGAAACTAAATATGATGTGTAAGGCTCAAAGGTAAACATGGAATGCAAAGACTTGAATCATAAATATGCAAATGTGAGTTCAATTCTTTATTTTAGTGCTCTAGGCCCCTTAGAGTATTCACTCTAAATCAGCAATCAACTTTAAGGTTGAAATAGGTAGGCTTTGATTTAATTATCAGGTGATGGCAAAGAAACATAAACATGAATGCAAAGCTTAACATAAATATGTATTACAAGAACTTGGAATGTAAATAGGAATACAACCCATTTATTATCTCTTTGAATCCTAGGCTCAAGATTACCATTTAACTCTTTTGAAAACAACCCACTTTCTTTACTTGCTAAAACCATTCAAAAGTGAAACCTTCAAGCTTTAGAGGTTAAGTAAATGATGGTTTCGCAACCAACACCCAAGATCTTCATCATCAAGCCATGGTTTCTTCCAAATATGGGCCATTTGGCCGAAAACAAAGAGAAGGAAAAGGAAGAGCAAGAACCAAAAAGAAAGTAGAGAATGACAGAAGAATCAACATTGTATCTTTACAAACCAAGAGTTAAACAACAAAAGAAAAGAATAGAAATCATTGAATCAACTCCCTACCAAAGGTATGCTTTCAAAGGACTTGATCTTGAAAGAAGGATGAAAGAAAAAATCTTCCTTGGAGCTTGATGGTATTTTCAGCCAAGGAGGAAAAAAAAGAAGAAAGTTATGTTTTCCTTGAGTTTGATCTTTGGAATGGTAGGGCCAAGTGTTTAGAGGGTGGTGGTGGTTCTTTGTGGGTAAGAAGAAGATGAAGTAGAAGATGAAAGAACTCTTTAAACTCTTTGAACTCTTGAGAGAAAATGAGAGAAACTCAAGAATGCTCTATGAAACTTACTCTTAGCAAATGCAAAATATGACCAAGTTCTTCCAAGTATGGTATTTATAGAAAAACAAACTCAAGGGCGAATGAATGGAGGGAAAGGCCATGGCCATATGTGCAGCCTTGGGGGGAAAAATATCTCACTAATTTGGTCATTCAAAGGCATGGTTCATGGCATGGTAGAGTATGGTTCAAAGCATGGTGAGGTATGGCTCAAAGTATGGATATTTCTGTATAAAAATAAATCACCATGTGATGAAAAATGGAGGAGAATGGCACCAGTTTGTTCTTGTAATGCAGGAGGAAAATCTTTCATTTAATTGTGGTTTAGATATGTGTCTAGGTGTATCTTTGATTAGGCTTATGATTAGAAGTTTGTAAGTAAGTGTTTAGGTGAGGAAATGGGTAATTAAGGATATCAAGACATGATTAGGGAGTGTTCTTGCTTCATTAGAGAGATTAAAACTTATTCTATAGTGTAAACAATTGCAAACACAATTCCTTGATTTAAGGAATTAGAGAGAGAAAATACTATTCAAGATTCCATGACATGGAATCTTTAACATAAGATAGGAATTTAAGTTTATCTAAGCAATCTCAGGTTCTAATTAACCTTAATAAATTAGAGCCTGTTTGGAAATGATTTTTAAAAACAGTTTCTGATTTTTAAAAACTATAAAACATAAAAACCTATTTGTATTAATAATTTTTTTACGTGACTTTTAAAAACAGAAAAACCAGTTTTGTGTTTTAAAAACGAAAAACAGAAAACAATCTAAAAACACATGGTGGCAAACTTGTTATTATACTGAGTTTCAGTTTTTCCCTTCTTCGAATCTTATGGGAAATGTTTCTCATGTTTATTTTGTTTGATATTCTCCAGTTCACCACACAACTCCAACCTCACTTCAGCTACTTCCCCCAACCACCGCAACCAGCCACCAGATCTGCTAGACCCAGCCCACAGAGCCGCCGACGAGGCGCGTCAACCAGTCGCCAAGCTCCACCGAACCCAGCCGCAGCGTGAGAGAGAGAGTGAGAGTGAGTGAGGGAGAGAGGGAGGATGAGGGATTGAGAGTGAGGAAGGGGGAAGAGGGAGGAAGTGGAAAGGAGAGCTGGCAGTCTGACAAGGCGGCGAGCATGGAGGGAGGCCACGGTGCTGGACTGTGATCGGGATGGAGAGGAAGCCGCGGCTGGTCGGCAGAGGCGCGGTGGGTGCAGGCTGGAGGCGCGGTGGGAGTTGGCCGCTTCGCGGTTATGGAGAAGAGATCGGCGCTAGTGGTGCATGCGGCGGTGGAGAACGGATCGGGAAATGATGGCGGCAGAGCATTGCCATTGCTACTTCTTCGTCCTTTTCTTTTTATTTTTTTCATTTTTTTGGAATTCCAGTAATTTATTGGTGTTGGCTTTTGTTTGGTTTTGTTTTGTTTATGGTTTGGGATATGATGAAGAATTGTAGTTTGATTCTTTTGGTGTGATGATGATGAGAAAACGAGGATGGTGGTGGCTATTTATCCAATCAGATTTTCTATTTTTCATCATTATAAAACTGTTTTTGAAGTTAAATTGCCAAACAAATTTTTTTGTTTTTTCGTTTTTAAAAATTGAACTTAAAACTATTTTTTAAAATAGTTTTTAAAAACAAAAACAAAAAAACACTTCCAAACGGCCCCTTATTTTGACTCTAGATTAATTATCAAAATTAATTAATCTTCAATTAGTGCTTAATATTGCTTAGGTTTCCTTAATTTCATCATTAAACCCGAAATGCTCTATGCAAGGGCAAAATTGTAATTTTTTTCAAAAACTGCCCGGGATCTCCGGGATTTAAACAAACCTTAAATATGCCTTGAAAACATGGTTTTAGACTTTTGGGCAAAGTCCGAGTCAAAACAACATTCAAAACTGTACTTAAACATAGTAAGGGTATTTTGGTCATTTTTGCATAGAAACCCCAAAAATGAGATTTTTCTGCTCTAATAACATTCATTCACATATAATCCCCTTCTAACATTTCGACAGCCCTTTGAGGATGGCTAAGGCCGGCTATCTTCATTTTTCCGGTAAAAATGACCTCAAGGTTATGGCGCTACAATATTCCTTTGCCAAAAGCAATGTAGATATTCTCGCAAAATAATGTGAAATTGGGAAAAAAAATACGAGCTTTGTCTGAGAAATGGAGTAATAAAATAATACAATACTTATGACCTTTGAAGAAATGGAAATGGTGTCTTCACGAGAAAGCTTAGTGCAGAAATGTTTATTGCGTTTGTGCAAGACCTTCAAAAGTTTGAACCAGCACGCCTTCAAAAGCTTTGATTAACAAGAACATATCACCAGCACGCCTTCCATTAACAAGAATATTTAGCAGCCCCTGATTCAAAATTCTTGTCATACTTTGAACCAGCCAGCCTACGTACCCATGTCTGAAATCATTAAGTCCATGGAGATTCTAGCATGTTGGCGGATTCTCTTCATGTCCCTTTGTGTCCTTCTAAAGCTCATCTCTTCACCACCACAAGTTGCTTCTTTGGCATCTGCTGCTGCCACAATTGCAACTGAAAACAGTGAAGCAAGTGCTCTCTTAAAGTGGAAAGCCAGCCTTGACAACCACACTGTCTTGTCTTCTTGGGCAGGTACTAATCCATGCAAATGGCAAGGAATCATATGTGATAGTGAATCCAAGTCCATCACCAGCATAAATCTTGAAAATCAAGGACTGAAAGGTACACTCCACAATCTCAGCTTCTCCTCGTTCCCCAGCCTCCTCACCATAAATATCTACAACAACTTGTTTTATGGAACCATCCCCCTACAAATTGGCAACATGTCCGAAGCAAATCATTTGAACTTTTCTCTAAATACTTTTGATGGTCCCATCCCCAAAGAAATGTGGACATTGAGCAGTTTGCAAGGGCTTGATCTTTCCTACTGTTATCATCTAAGTGGCCAAATCCCGGATTCCATTGCAAACTTGGCCAACCTGTCATATCTGGATTTATCAGGCAACAATCTGTCTGGCAACATTCCTCCTCAGATTGGAAAACTAATCAACCTTAAGTATCTTGGTCTTGCAAGCAATAGTCTTTCTGGTTTCATTCCCCATGAAGTTGGAATGTTAACAAACCTTCAAGTATTTGATTTGACACTTAACACTCTCTCTGGTCCTATCCCTTCCACAATTGGTAACCTGAGCAATTTGCTTCTTTTTTTCCTTTCTAATAACAGCTTCTCTGGGCCAATCCCACCCTTTGTGTGGAACATGTCTAGCTTGTCCTGGCTATTTCTTGATGGAAATAATTTTTCTGGATCAATACCTGCTTCCACAGATAACAACTTGGCCAATTTGGAGCGCCTTTTTATTGATTCCAACTACCTTTCTGGGTCAATTCCGCCCACCATTGGAAACATGACAAAGCTCACCCGCTTATTCATGCGCTTTAACAGTTTTTCTGGATCAATTCCTTCCTCTATAGGTAATCTGATTAACTTGGAGCAACTCAGTCTCCAAGGAAACAATCTCTCTGGACCTATTCCAGACACAATTGGAAGGTTGAAAAAGCTCTCCATGCTAGAATTGACCACCAACAAACTTAATGGTAGCATTCCACAGCTCATGAATAACATTACCAACATGGTTTACTTTCTAGTAGCTGAAAATGATTTCACCGGCCACTTGCCACCAGAAATGTGCCAAGGTGGGTCACTAGAGTACTTGAATGCTGATCACAATCGTTTTACTGGTCCTGTTCCTAGAAGCTTGAAGAACTGCTCTAGTATTCTTAGAATCAGGATAGAGAAAAACCAACTGGAAGGAGACATAGCACAAGATTTCGGCATATATCCAAATTTGAAATATATTGATCTGAGTGGCAATAAATTTCATGGCCAAATTTCACCAGACTGGGGGAAGTGCCATAATCTTGATAGCTTGATCATATCCGGCAACAATGTCTCTGGTAGTATACCAAAGCAACTTGTTGAGGCCACCAAGCTAGGCAGGCTTCACCTTTCTTCAAACCAACTGATTGGAAAGGTTCCAAAAGAACTAGGGAACTTGAAAAGCCTGCTTGAACTCAAGATCAGCAACAATCATCTCTCAGGGAACATTCCCACTGAAATAGGATCGTTGAACAATCTCAACCGCTTGCATCTAGCAGGAAATGAGTTGATAGGCAACATACCAAGACAAGTTGTGGGGTTATCCCAATTGTTGGAATTGAACTTGAGCAACAACAAGCTAGAGGGAAGCATCCCCTCTGAATTTAACTTACTGCAACCTCTTTTTTCTCTTGATCTTAGCGGGAACTTTTTGAATGGAACAATACCATCAGTGCTTGGACAGTTGAAGCAATTGCAATTTCTGAACCTCTCACACAATAATCTTTCTGGCACAATTCCACCCAGTTTTGAAGGCATGTCAAGCTTGACATCTGTCAACATATCAGACAATCAGTTAGAAGGGCCGCTTCCGAACAACCAAGCCTTTCTTAACGCTTCAATTGAATCATTGAACAATAACAAAGACTTGTGTGGTAATGTCACTGGCTTGAGGCCATGCACAACCAACCGTAGCCGAAAGAGTCACAAGGCTATCCTATTGGTATTATTTCTTATCTTAGGGGCACTAGCACTTGTACTTTGTGGGGTGGGTGTTTCAATGTATCTTCTTTGTAGAAGGGAAAGAAAGGAAAAAGTCCCAGCCAAAGAAGCACACTTTTCCATTTGGAGCCATGACGGAAAAATGTTTTTTGAAAATATCATTGAAGCCACCAAGAATTTTGATGACAAGTATCTCATTGGAATGGGAGGGCAAGGATCCGTTTACAGGGCTGAGTTGCCTTCAGGTATGGTTGTTGCTGTGAAGAAACTTCATATGAAAATAGATGGGGAGGAAAAGACCAATTTGAAAGCATTTGAAAGTGAAATTAGAGCATTGACAGAAATCAGGCACCGCAACATCATCAAGCTGTATGGATACTGCCAGCATTCAAGGTTTTCATTTTTGGTTTATAAGTTCTTGGAAGGGGGCAGTTTGGATCAAGCACTAATCAACGAAACACAGTCAATTGCATTTGACTGGAAGAAGAGGGTGAATGTTGTTAAAGGTGTGGCTAATGCTTTATCATATATGCATCATGATTCCACACCTCCCATAGTTCATCGTGACATATCAAGCAAGAACGTTCTTTTGGATTCAGAATATGAAGCTCATGTCTCTGACTTTGGGACAGCTAGGTTTCTGAAGTCTGATTCAAATTGGACCACAGTTGCAGTCACATATGGGTATGCAGCTCCAGGTTAGTCCATTTTCCATAGTATTCAGAAATATTTTCCATGGTATTTAGAAATGTAAATGATCACATTATTACAGTTTGTTACACCACCTTTTGCATTGAAATTTTGTTAAGTGATTGGTTGGGCCATAGAGGAACTGGATTAGACTAATCCGAAGGCAAGAATTGGAAGCGAAAAAGTGATGTTCTTAGTTACTTTAATTACATTGCTTTATGTATAACTTCAAGATCTTGATGTATTGCAGAGTTTGCCCAGACCATGGAAGTGACTGAGAAGTGTGATGTTTATAGTTTTGGAGTACTTTGTTTGGAGATCCTTGTGGGAAAGCATCCAGCAGATCTCATCACTTCGTTGTTGTCATCATCAACAGCATCAATGACATACAATTTGCGGTTGGTTGATGTCATAGACCAAAGGCCTCCTCATCCTGAGGATTCAGTTGTTGGGGGGATCATCTTGATCGCAAAGTTGGCACTTAGTTGCTTGAGTCAAAGTCCACATTCTCGCCCAACCATGGATCAAGTATCTAAAGAGCTCATGATGGGAAAGTCACCTCTAGCAGAACAGTTTCCAATGATCAGCCTTGGACAACTCCATTGAATATTTAATAGTATTTTATATCGTTTGCCTGTTTACTGTCATTGTATATTGTATATATAGCATGTAAAAGTTGCTTTCTTTGATCTTGTTTTCACCAGCAAAGAGTAGCTAGGATTGTGATCCGGGTCATCCACCTCAAGTTTTAGGTGGTCCGTGACTCGTATAGTGAAGTTAGTGTTTCGAATTGAAGTTGAGCAAAGTCATTATTAAGTAATAACTTTTCATTCAGTCCAGATTGAAAAGGCGCTTTTTGATACCAGTCGCGAAAAGAATAGCAATATTATAAGTGGACGCGGTTATTGATTTGGTCCGTGAAAATACAGGAAACATACATACTCACTAATCAAAAAAAAAAAAAAAGGAAACATACATACTCTTGCTAAAGAAAGCAAAAGTTGGTAATAAGGTCGCATTTATGGACTTTTATTAAGGTCGCATTTATAAGGTAAATCTCTCTTTAGATTTATTATGAATATCTTATTATTAATTATTAAATAAATTTTATTTTTATTAAATAATTTGAGCTAATAATCAATAGAAAGGAGATTCATGGTTCCAAATTTATGAGTTCCACGCTAAAAACCCACCCATAGAACGTACCACCTTTAGAATGTAGCCCACGAATTGAGACACGTGGGGCACATGCAAGATAACTTAAAAAATTAAGAGCAAGAGTGCCTAACTTTGATGGAACGTCACTTTAGGATGTAGCCCACGAATTGTGACAGCTGGCGCAGATGCAAGATAACTTAAAAAACTAAAAAGTAAGGGCGGACAGCTATGAAATAAGGACATAATATTTGGATGCCGTATTTATGAATTGAATATGTATTCATACAAAATTTTGTATAACATATCATGGACACATCAATTACACAAATTTATATATAATTAATTTAAAATATTTTTTTTTAATCTACATAGAAAATAATATAAATAGGGTTATAGGAAGGAAATAATGTTTAAATTTTTGAGTTTATAAGAAAATAAAATATAATTAAAATTTATATAAATAATATTTCGAATAATGTATAATTTTTATAAAATTTTTACTTTTATATATGTCGCGTCTATCTCCAATAAATGTTCAACTTTGGTGTGTTTCTTATGTTTACGTCCGTGTCTTGTCTTATGTCCAACAGTGTTGCTTCATAAATGTCTAATAAAAGAAAATGATTTTTAGCTTTTATATTTTCTATTTTTAGTTAACTTTTTATTTTTAGAATTTTGTGATATACATCAGTCAATTATACTATCACAACATAACTGCTATGAATCATTCGTGGATAATAATGTATTAAAAAATGTGATAGTGCCGTAGCAAAATATGAACAAAAATGAATATAAAACTAAACTCTTAACCTCTATTTAAAAACGGAATGAACAAAAAAACTAAACTAGCAAATTAAATATAGCATTGTGGCGTAGTAGTAACGCATAGTTACACTAGAATCGTTGTGTGCCCTCAATTTCAATTTAATAATAAAAAAATACACAGAAAACATGATGGGTGTTGGTTATTTTAGTTTATTTTCGGTTTAATATTTTTAAAGGAGATCGTTTTATCCCTGGACAAATTCCTTATAGAAAAAATGGGTTCAACCTATGATGATTTCTTGCATATCAGGATATTTAGGAAAATCGAACTGCAAAAAGGAAATACGTAAATAAAGTTTTTTTTTTATTTTAGTTACGTGAAAATCCTGCCAAAGTGTCATAGCTTTGTATCCATGCAGTGATTTGAAAATCTATTCCATGTGAAAGAGAACTATGCATTTCAAAATTTGTCATTACTACGACATTTTCCTCTGTATCCCATTGATAAAGAAGTTAATACAAAAAAAAAAAAAGAAGGAATTAATGGTATGTGTGAACACTTTCCTTGTGGAGTAAGCACTCTCATCCAATCCAGTGATAAGGGTAAGTACCAAAGACAATGGATATATATATATATATATATATATATATATATATATGAAGATTTGTGTGTGTCGAGATATCAAACAATTTGTCTCGCATTAATCTAATGATAAGGGTATCTATCTTTGTTTTAAAAAACTTGGAATAAAAAATTGACTACTGATTTTGACAAAATTTTATGCAAGTTGCCCATGTATTCATTTATATATACCGGTTGGAATATAGTTTTGTTTTCTTATCTTTTTTTTTTCAGTTGAAGCATAATATTCGACTATTGGTTTCTCTGGATCAATTTTCTAATTGCTCGCTTTGTTGACATTATATTTTTGAAAAATATTAACTTGAGCTAGCTTTCAAAATTAAAACAACTGATTCTTGTTTGTTATCAAATATCTGGCTTATTCCTGGGAGTTATTTTTTATTCATGCATGATGGTTGCCTAAAGATAAGCCATATATTTGTTTTTAATAATTATTCAGGTTTACCAAACGACAGCTGTTGGCCTTGGACTAGCCACCAGCTAGCATGGGTCTAGCTAGGAGGAGATCCCTTCAATAATTGAGCAAATTGTTGGAAAAATTTAAATTGAAATAACATGACAAATAAAATATAACAAGAATAAATTAATCACTAATAATAAAATTAATAAACACATGAATAATAAAATATAGAACTATAGATAAATAAAATAAAAGGAATAAATTAGAGTAGTTTACTGGATTTATTAACTGAGGTGTGCTAAGCAATGAGCTTAAAAGTATTTCGTCACCAGGAGTCAATCACTCAGTACAGATGGTCTTCACGGCTAATACTTCATAAGATACAACAGTCATTTTCCACTAATTTTGCATTTTAACTAATGAGGCTATACAAGAACAACTTGCAAGAATTGCTCAAGAGAACAATATACTAATACATATTTGCACTAATTTTATCGAGTGTTGAAAACAAATGTATATGTAAAGTACTCTAATGTTTTCTATGAAATATATCTCTCTCTTGAACAAAATGCTATTGTTTATTAAGACATGTGGCTTTCTCTCTATGTTATTATTACTTTTTTTTATAAATACACCCCGCTAATACACATATAAAACATGGAAGAGATCCCTTTCTGCTGCCCAACGTTCACATCACAGAGACTTAAAGTTTTGTAAATGGGTCATGAAATAGTAGCTAAAGAATAGTAACCGGCCACAATGTCTAAAGGAATCAAACATGAGAATTATTTCAATGAAAGTGTAATAACTTGTAATGTAAATATCCCTTTTCAAAATCAATAAACATAAAATAATTGTCAATGTTATTAAATAAATTAACTTTGAAATATAAATATTAATAAAAATACAACAATTCCTCACATATGTCAAAGTATTTTATAATAGTTAGATATAGTTTTCATGAGCTTAAGAATTCAATCCATCAGTACTACTGTCTTTTGGAATAAGCCAAAGCAAAAGAAATTTGAGCTATAGGAATGCTGGTAAGCTTAGAATTTCTATGAATCTTTATCCCACATGTGACTTAGTGATCTTATTACTCACATTTTCTTCCCATCCAAAGTTATTCAACGCGATGTGGTGCATTTTGGCCTGACACTATTACTTGAATTTTATGAGTGGCTCTAGAGACTTGCCCAAGCTCCCACATAGGCGACTCCACCTCCACCACTCATATAGGTAAATCTATCAAGTATGCATTACTGTCAAGCATACTACTCATTTCATAAGCTATAAATTCATTAAGAGTATAAACTGATTCTTTATTTCGCTATAGTCACACACTATCCCTCAGATATTATTAATTATACACATTAAAGATGAACTAAAATGGATAGTGTTTAAATGATTGACAAATGACTTGTTTTTATCCATATAACCCTAACATTTGAAGAATTCCCAAATTTAGGTTAAGTTATTATCACTTTCAATTTGTGAATTGGGTTTAAGCCTCATCCCCCTCAATGCATTCTCACTAGCTTTAATGGTTTTGTTAGAGGATCCACCGAATACAACTCTGACCTCAAACAATTTATTAAGAGATCTCTTAAACATTTCACCTCATATACTGGTCTACTTAGATGATTTTCTAGGTGACAACACCACCATAAAAATTAAATATAGTTAACTTCAGAGTAGTCATCAACTATATCTGGATATCTACACAACATAGACCAGTCTATAGTGCTATAATTCAAGTTTAAGATACATATATATATATATACACATACAGACATTCATTTTCTTTAAGGATTGCAACTTTCCTCTACATCCCCACAATTTTGTAGGAGGTAAAAATTCTCATGTTTTTCATATATATACTTTGTAATTCTAGAGTCTACCACTCAAGATTTTTTCCTCTATCGAAAAATTAATCCTAGAAAAAATAGAAGAGGATTTACTAGACATTTTGTCTTACCACCATTGCAATATTATAGCCTTTTAAACCTCTTGTAACGGTGATTGCAGCTGTGTTAAATGTCTCCAGCCTGCTTTTATATGTGGCTAGACTAGCCAAGAAATAGACCTTGAAAACCCCTCAGTATTAATAGCAAACACATATAAGATTCAAGATAAAAGTTTAATGCTAAAACAGTGTTATTATGCAATCGAAAAGAAAAATATTAATGCTAATTGCTCTAAAACTACAAAATTATGGGTCTATGGGATTTGTATACAAATCTTCCACTTCCCCTTTATCATATGATATCAATATAGCAACAATATAAGAAAACCTGTTTTGCTAAGTACTCTAAAGGATTTTTTTTTTTTCAAAACCAAAATAAAATGATACTCCAACAATTAATTGATGTCAAAACAAAGCTAAAAATCCTGCACTTAAAAATTGGAACCGTAAAATTAACGCAAAATAAAGTTAAAACAAATGTAAGAGAATTAATTCTAAAACTCATCACGACCGTTTCTCTGATATTAGAAATCGAAATTACTCTTACGATTGTTAGAAAAATTTAAATTGAAATAACATCATAAATAAAATAAAACAAGAATAAATTAATCACTGATAATAAAATATAGAACTAGAGATAAATAAAATAAAAGGAATAAATTAGAGTAGTTTATTGGATTTATTGGTTGAGACGTGCTAAGCATTAAGTTTAAGAGTATTTCACTATCACGAGTCAATCATTCGGTGCAGATGGTCTTCATGGCTAATACTTCCCAGGATATAACAGTCACTTTCCACTAACTCTACACTTAAATTAGTGATGCTATACAAGGACAACTTGTAAGGATGGCTTAAGGGAACAATATACTAATATATATTTGTACTAATTTTATCTGAGTGTTGAAAATAAAGGTATATGTAATGTACTCTAATGTTTGCTATGAAATATATCTCTCTCCTAAACAAAATGCTAGTGTTTATTAAGACATGTGGCTTTCTCTCTATGATATTTTTTAATAAATGCACCGCACTAATATACATATAACAAGGAAGAGATATCCTCCTGTTGCCCAACGTTCACATGACACAGACTTAAAGTTTTGTAAATGTGTCATGAAATAGTAGCTGAAGAATAGTAACCACAATGTCTAAAGGAATCAAATGTGAGAACTATTTAATAAAAGTGTAATAACTTGTAAAGTAAATATTCCTTTTCGAAGTCAATAAACGTAATATAATTGTCAATGTTATTAAATAAATTAACTTTGAAATATAAATATTAATAAAAATACAACACAAACTTTGTTGATTGTCTTGAGAATTTCCTTGCAGATCCCTCACACATAGAAGGTGCTTTGTCATATTTTATTTTATTATGTCATGTATATTAAGTACGGCATGTTTTGCTTGAAGAGACGGGATGAGTTTTATTTACTTGTTGTATCTCTTAAACTACGAACGGAGTCGTCACTTGCGTCCATAACCTGGAGCAGACTGTCCTATTATTTACCCTATTTTCTTCTTCTGGAGATACGTACTAGTTTTCTATCTGGTTGAAATACTATTTTTTTTAATTTCTTCAATATTTCTATAAAATTCAAGAATACTGATATTTATTAGTTATTTGTAGCTAAGAATGAGTCACATATCCAACAAATTCAAATTTTTTAAAATTTATCAAATCACAACAATTATTAATTACACAAAGAGTATCAGCACCCCATGGAAACCAAACAAAAACCTTTTTTTTTTATCTAAACAAAAATATTAGGTAATAAGAGTGGAGATGAGAGTCAAACTCATAACATCTTATAACTCATTAAAATATATAAGAGTCTACTGTTAGATTTTGAACTCACTTAACGTTTGAGATACTATTTGATCAACAGCTTAATTTTTGGTCAAGATGTGGGCTGAAGGTTTCATTTTCTCTGGTGGGCTAAGCCTTACTTTGCTAATGCATTAATTGGTCTTTAGGAAAGGGCGAAAAAAAACAAGAGAAGTTAGTCATTTTTCAAAAAATATATAAATTTAATTTTAATATATTGATGATATAAATTTTTTACATTATTATCTAATTATATATTATCATATTAGTAAAAAAAAATAACTCATCCTACTATTTAAAAAGTGATGTACATAAAAAAATTTTAATTAAATAACAATTAAAAAAATTATTATTATCAATATATTTAAATTAAATCTAAAATATAATAAGAAAAAAATAAATAAAGTGATAACTTTCGACCTCAGCTTTTAAGAAAAGGCTATTTTAATACTTATTTATAAGCTAGAAAAGTAATTTTGACAAAAGAAAAATACAAAAAGAGGTGGCAGTAGATCCTGTGACTATTTTTTTTTTTTAAATGCCGAAACAAAAGCACTAATAATAGAAAAAGGTACAATGCAAAACTCAGAATATGAAAACAAAAAAATTGCAAAGAAAATATAAAAAGGAAATTATGAGTGTCGCAACCGAAATTGCGAGGGGATGGCGAAAAAGAGATTAAAAATGGAGTCGCCCCCAAGTTTTATTTAAATTGGGGGAAACACGGAAAACTTATTATTTTCAAAAAGAAATGGTTTACTGAACTATATCAGAGTTTGGGAGTTGATTATACACAGAAAAGAGCAAAAGATTTATTTTTATAGCACCCTTGATACATTTGTATTGCGATATGGTTACCACGATTGATTAATCCAATTATTAATAACATTTTTATTACTCAATTTTTTTTTCACAAAAGCAAACATACATCTTTTTTTTAATTAAATCATAAAAAGACAATTTTGAAACATCAAATTGTCATAACTCAGATGTCTAATATTGATTTAACAAGCCATCACGACTAAGTTAACATCTTTATTTAGAATAAAATATTCGACAAATGAATGACTAATTTAAATGAAATATAATAAAAATGTTTATTACGATAATCATTTACAAGTAAGATGAAAATGATGAAAATTGAAGTTTGGCTTCACAAGGGGTGCATGCTCCTATATATTCTCTAGTACAATAAAAAACTCAGTCATGTAGTTTTTTAGAAAATATTTGTTGGCTGATTAGTTTTGTTAATATGGGTTTCAAAACATCAAGATGTCATGGCGAAGATGTTCTAGAACATAGAATTAATAAGTTATCGCGGCTAAATTAACTCTTCTCAAAAAGAGAATTCTAGATCAATTACAACTCTCTTTTTCTCATGTTAAAGAGACAAGAAACGAGTTTCCAAGACATAAAAAGAAGAAGAAGAAGAAGAAAAGGAATTTGGCCCAAACTAATAAAAATAACGGAAAAGAAAAAGATCAACTAAGCCCAAAATGAAAAGGAATGATAAACCCAAGAAGCCCCAAAATGATATAGCCCAAATCGGCAAAAGAAGCAAAAATATCAAAATAAAAATAAAAAGGAACAGAACAACTATGGAAAATAAAAATTAAAAAAGGAAAAACAATGACAAAGAAATACATTTATTGGGTGTTCGAAAATCCCTGAAATTCAATTATATAAATGAATTGAATTTTTTTTCTTGATTTGAAAGTAATATAATTCAATGAATTGAAATCCATCAAAATCATGAAATTGAAATCAGACCCAAATGATTTGATGTGAAAATTGAATTTCAATAAATGAAAATAATAAAATAAACTTGCTTGAATATAATTTTTTATTACTAATATATTAATAAATAATAAAATAATAAAAATAATTAAATTTATTTATTTTTAGACTCATTCAAAAATAATAAATTAAATTAAATTCTTTAATTTATTGACACATTATAAACGTCAAAATTTAATTCAATTCAATTTTATCTTATTAAACTTTCCAAATGCTCTGCTAGAGATTTGGGTTGTCATTGACCATATACAGAGGGCAGAAAGAGGGGTTTTGCAAACATAGTGAAAGAGAGTGAAAGTATGGCAGTGGAAGCGGATTGGCAGAACTGCCTCCAGTGACAATGCAATAGTAGTGGGATGCTATCTATAGCGGCGGTAGTAGGGTAGGTGACACGACGGCACAGTGAGGAAGGTGGACGTGCAGAGGCAGCAGTGATGCGGTGTGAAGGCAATGACCTGGAGAGGCAGGATAGCGGACGCATGGTACAAGAGGAGACACTAGTGTGTGGTTTCGCAGCATTGAAAGGGGAGGGCGAGGGTGGCAAGTCGGCGTACGGCCAGTCCACCGCTATGTGCGGTTGTGGAGCGATGGAGAAGATAACAAGGTAGCTGATGCGAAGAGCGGTGGTTCACACCTGAGGAAGGAGGGCCACGGTGGTTGGGCTTGCATTCCCTTTACTTCTTCCCTTTTCAGTTTTTTAGTTTGTGGTTTGGGACATGTTATGGTGTTTGGCTCGTTTTTGGTGAAAGTTATTATGTTTATGATAATGCTAAGTGCTTTTTGTTGTGAGGTTGTTTTGTGTTTTGGGTTTGAGTTGGGTTATGGGTGATGGTGAATGAGCTATAGTTGTGTTTGCTGTAAAGATGTTTTTTGGTTGAAAATGGGTATTTGGCACTATGGAGGATGAAAGATGGTGATGGTTTTCTTAGCTTAGGAAGAAGATGAAGATAGAAGATAGTAATAGGAAACAAAATAACGATGATGGTGATGAATGTAGGGAAGGGAAGGAATTGCTTGTTATGAATGTCACTCCTCTCCCCTTCTCTTATTCTCCTTCTGTTTTTTTGGCGGAGCTCTAGTCCCTTTTTTTTTTTGGTGAATTCTCTCCTGTTTCTCCTCAATGCTTCAAACCTCCCCTTTTTATTTTTATTTTCCAATCAAAACCTGACCGCCTGCTGTTGCCTATTGATGAAGATTTGAATCCCTTGATATTTCCCATCATTTTCCATTTTTGGATGTTGTTTGAATTGCTTTCTATCAAGATTCCTTTCAGATCTCATTTGCTGCATATTTCTTGCTGAGATAGTCTGAAGGGAGGAGCTTGAGGGTGGAGAAGAAGTAGCTTCCAGCACAACACTGTAAAGAGACTCTCATTATGGGCTTCAAGAAAAGAAAGGAGAATGCAGGAAGAAATAAAATTAAGGGAAAAAAGCAATTAGCCTCTTGTACTTTAAATCATGTGCACATTAGACCCTGTGCAGATTAGACCCCGACTTTTTAAAGTGTGCAAAAAGCTCCTTCGGTTACACTCCCATCCAGTCCCACTGTTAAGTGGTCATGTGACACTCATGTGACTCACTTTTTTTCCAAAATTGCCTTCCCCTTATTTCCCCCATCGCCAAACCCCAACCCTAAGCTGTACCAATGAAAGAGACGAAGATATTCCACATTAATAATAGCAATGTCACTTTCATTTGCAAGCTGTTGTTGAAGTTTCCATTGTGCATTTTGACTTTCCAATGCCAACCGAACATGCCTTGCCCCAACCCACAGAATGCTGGTAATCCCAACCCTAATCCTAACCTTCACACACAAACCAAATCAAATTAAAACCAAACCAAAAAGGACAGGCTGATGAAAAAAAATGCATATGACCTTAACTTAAAACACAAACCAAATCCCTATTCTCCTAATTTCCCAAACCATTGTGATACACAAAAAGGAACAGAGGCAGTGACCAATGGAGGCTTTGGCACTGCACAAGAGCAAGGGAAGAAGGGAGCGGCGGTGGTTAGACCGGAGGGAATAACAGAGCTTCGCGGTGGCGTGGTATGGTTTTTGGCTGAGTTGACAGCAGTGCAGAGACACGCCGGTGAGAGGTGGAGGGGTGACGGCGGTCGTTGCTATGCGAAGGTGTGTTGGCGCTGGGCTGTGGCAGCGACGATGCTGTGTCCTGCACCAGAGCTCCACTACGGTGGCTGGGCTCGTGATGCACGATCTGGGGCTGCGTGGTGGCGGCAATTCACAGCGTAGGTGGCAGCTCTAATGGCCTCTGTCTCACTCTCTCCCTCCCTTTTTTTCTCTTTGTTTTATGGTGGAATGATGCAAATGGTGGAATGATTGTACAGTGAGTAAAATCAAAAAAAAAAAAAAAAGGAACCGGCCTTTCTGTGTTCTTCCTTTCTCTACTCAGTTTCTGCAAGGGTGGAGAAGGGAAAAGAGGCGTGCTTCTTCTGATTGGGAAGGGGTTAGGTTAAGGTAGGATTGGGGTGGGAAATTTCTTTTAAGTGGAAGGTAATTTCGAAAAAAAAGTGAGTTATGTGGATGTCACGTGACCACTTAACAGTGAGACTGGACACGAGTATAACAAAAGGGGCTATTTGCACATTTAGAAAAATTTAGGATATCAAATTGCACACTTTAAAAAGTCGGGATCTAATTTGCACACAGTCTAAATTACAAGGGTAAATTGCTTTTTTCTCTAAAATTAATAAGAAAATCAATGGCTTGAATGAAGATTTGGGTTAACACAAAAAGGTATGGCCGTGACTCAAAAAATGGGGCATGATCAAAAAAGAAATGGGCTATCTTTTTATCATCTATAGATTTTTAACTTTTTATTTTATATTTTTGTATTTTTTTCAAAGCAAAAGATAACCCTTTTTTGGGCTTAAAAGACATAAATGAAAAGGCTATAAAAAAAGCTTTGAGCATTCTTTCTAAACTATAAAATGTTAAACTTTTTGGGATTTTTTTGTTTTATTGATCGGTCAAAATTGGGTGTTCACCAGATGATTTGAGTAAAATTTACTTTTGTTTTAATTAGTTCGTTATCGAACATGCTTTTTCTTGATCATTTTAATTATATTTCAATTAATTAAAATTATAAACCAACAGTAATTATTTTACAAATTAAAGAAATAAGTATGTGGTTTCATTTAACTTAGAGATACATACACGTAAAATGTTTATTTTGTTTAAGTTGTAATCAATATATTAATTCATGTTCCATTTTATATTTTAGTTGCAAATGCCTTGATTTAATTATTTAATTTCTGATTATCATGTTATTTCATAATTGTCATTTTATTGTCGTATTCATATGTGTCGGCATAAGCTGACAACCATTTTTTTTTTTTTTTGAGTAGTAGATCCTTTTCTTTTAATATTGATACGATGCGAGAGTATAAATTAATCTCTTTTCATATTACTCCTACTAGTTTAGTAAGAGAGTATAAATTAAGTCAAATATTCTGTGTACTTGAATCTTTTGTTTTTTCTGGAGAACGTGCACAAACTATGGAGGAGAATGAGAAATGTGATGTTTATAGTTTTGGGGTTCTCGCTTTGGAAATCATTATAGGAAAACATGCGGGAGATCTCATTTCAACATTTATGTCACCATCTACAGAGCCAATGGCCAATAATTTGCTATTGATTGATATTTTAGACCAACGGCCTCCACAACCTACGAATCCAATTGCTGAAGAGGTGGTCTTAATCGCAAGATTGTCATTTTCTTGCTTGAGAACAAAGCCACGTTCTCGCCCAACAATGGATCAAGTGTCTAAGGCCCTTGTGATAGGAAGATCACCATCAGACGATGAGTTCTACATGATCAGACTTGGCCAACTCCAATAAATCATTGAACTATTTTGAGTAACCCCATAGAGTCCAACGCGCTTAACACCCAAGACGCAAAAATATACGGGATTCATTACCTTTTCTTTTTTTCTCTCCAACTCCTTTTTTTTTTCTCTCTTAGGGGTTAACATCCACGATTCGATAGAAATTTTTTTTACGCAAAGTATCTCCTCTTCGCTTCCCATCAATCACATAGTATTATATATTTAACAATTATTTTTTATTTTTAGATTTTTTTTTATTTTTATCAATTATATGACAATACATGATTAATAGGATATAGGAAAGAGAATATGATTTAGGGACAGAACATTTCTATCTTTTACTATTTAGATGTCCCAAAAAATGAGGTTGAAATATCTTTCTTATTTAAGTATTTTGTTTCTCTTTTGTTTTATGCAGTGTACCCCACCCCTTTTCCTGTATATTGTGAGCTTTGCTTCTATCATTGTGTATTATGCACATGCAAATCTTATCTTTTAAAGAATAAGAAGCAAAATAGGCCTTTTGATCTCTTTTCTTTTTATGATTTTTAAAGTTTGAATTTTTTTTCCTTTTATGTTTCTCAATTTGATCACTAATATTTCAAATTATTTTCAATTTGGCTCCAAGTCACTCTTCTGTCACCTAATTCACATTAGGTGTTGATTTGGCACAAATTGTGCTGACATGACACAAATATAGATTGTATCATGTTAGCATTTTTTCATCTGCTATATGATGAAACATTGATTTGAAACTAAGGTCAGGATTCATTGCTATGCCCCATGTTGGGGACCAACAATGGTGTTATTGAAAAAATAATAAATTGGTCCCTTAGTGTGTTTTAAAAATGGGGAACAAAGTGGACTCTAGATTTCTTGGTCCTCCCTATGTTTAGGACGAAGGTTACTCCTGTCACAAAACACATCAAATTACTCATTTAACCTCATATATAGTAGTGTATACGTGGATGATGGTGTATATTTCTTTTACACGATATAGCTTCAAAGTATATGATCTTAGGTACAGGTTCTGTTCTTTTTCTTAGTAAGAAAAGTATAAATTGTTGGGTTTTTGCTCTTTCACTAAAGCCCAATAGGGGCTAGTGTGTAAGAAGAGCCCAAGAAACCTAGAGCCCGTTTCATCTAAGGGTTAGGTTTCTTGGAACCCATATATATACTACACTTAACCCTCCCTGTGAAAAAAAAGAAGAGTAGTCACAGACGTAGAGGCAAGGTCATCTCTTGATTGAGAGAAAGTGCCCACACACCATCTCCTTCCTCCTTAAGAGATAGTATGGAAGGTCTGCCATCAACCGACTACAAGGAAATTACTCCGAGAGGTAATGTTTCTTGTGTGTTTATGAAACAATGATGATTCGGTAAGCATACCAATGTACTAGGTCCTTAAATCGCTTCCGCATAAATCCAATAGTTCCTACAATTGGTATCAGAGCCTGGCTGTACATTGGTATGTGAATCTAGTTTCACTATTCATGTAATTAGTTTGCTTCATGAAACATGGCACCTAGGATTCTATATTTGTTGATCATATGTGTTGTATGTTTATCTTTATAATTCTTTATTTGTTTTTCAACTTTAATCTATGGTAGAGATTTGAATGTATTTTCTTGGGTTGTAACAAGGAGGATAATCCCATATGATTAGGTTTCCTCCTTGATTTTTTATTTCAATTCTTGTATATATAGATATTTTTTTTGATTGTATACAAAAATTGTAATAAAAGAAGATCAAGAAGATACACAAAGAAGGACGTTAAATCCTTTGTTTGGACATGTTCGTGGACCTCTGGATCTCAGATTTGGACGTATCATATATCGTTGGAAAGAGGACGGAAAGACGAACAAAATGGTGGGTGGATCGTGGCCAGGCGAGCCTGAACGCGCCTTCACGCTCCGATACAAGCGGCTGAGACTGGTTTCCACGCGCCTGTGAAGATGGAGAGAGTGAGAGCGCGTGAAACATCCAAATTGGATGATTCCAGTGGCGTTGGCTTCGTCTCTTCATGGCGGTCCTAACAAAAGAAGTTTCGTGCTGATCCGAGTTCAGGTGACTGCGCAGTGGACGAAACAGTTAGGGTTCCTTGAAGTTGTCTTAGGTTTTCTTGCCAAAATTTGGTATTTTGGGCTATTGGACCCATGGTTACCATAAAAAGGCTTGAGATAAATACCTATGGGCTAAAAGGAAGGACAAGAAGGGCTGGAATATTTTTTGGTTATTTTTACCTTTTTTTTATATTTTTTTTCTCTAGGAAACCATGGATTAAAGTCTATTTTATTTAAATTACTTCATTTTATGAATGAATGAATTATATGATTGATAACATCCTTATTGTGATAACATGTCATATAGAATAGGAGGTGCCATATTGTTGCATAACTTGATAATTACATGAGCATAATAGCTATTTTGTCATTCCGCGACTAGTATGATAGTTATTATTGAATTAAAAAAAAATCAAGACAAATCAAGACAATTCCTAAGAGAATTGTTTACATTGCGAGTATTTTGTGGGTCTTCTAAAATGGTCATGTGTCAACACACGCTGCATACCATAATCATGTATCATGATTGTGTGGAGCACACGCTGCCTATCATGACCGGATTTTAGGACCTTAATGTTTTCAAAATTCCGATAAGCTAAGCTTGCACGTTCATCGGCTTGTGGGTGCTTACATAGTTTTTGAAAACAAACAAAGAATACTCGAATTTAAACAATTCTTGGAAATTGAAAAATTCTAATTTTAAAATATTGAATGGGTGAAGGTTTTTAATTAAGTAATTAATTTAAAACCTACGGGCTCCAATTGTGGGTTTATTAGTGAAATGGTTATCGCTGAAGCCCCATCATATAAGGATAATCGGATTTCGCTAGATTAAACCTTAATATTTTCAAAATTTTAGTAAAGTTTTGTACGGCCCATCGTCGGCAACACTTAGACACTAAAGATAATTTTGAAAGTAAACAATGGTTAAATACATTCAACTTTGGTAAAGTTGTTAACCCTCCCATCGAGGCTCTGGCAATGGAACTGAAGGCCCAAAATAAACAAGATTAGTTTTACAAGTATCTTGCCCATCGTAAGCCTTGTAAAGATAACTAATGGATTGTTGAACTATAAACGAGTAGTAGTTATTAGAATCTACTAGCGCTATTTCCGTTTGTTGTTATTCTTGTTTGTAAATAGTGTGCGTTTTTTTTCCTTGTTTTCAGAGAAAAAATGTCTTCATTCAATCCTTTAGCTACTATCTTGAGCCAAAAACCTATGGATGGTACAAACTACAAACAATGGAAAACCAATTTGGATATTGTTCTTCAATATGAAAAACTCAACTTTGTTCTGACTACCCCTATGCGGTATGACTCTTTGAAGATGCGCCTGAGGCAACAAAGACACGTTTTCAGCAGGAAAAGGAAAGATGGGAGAAGGCAAATGTGGCAGTTCGCTGCTATATTTTAGCCAGTCTCGCCAGTCACCTTCAGGAGCAAGTGAGCATGATTGAGAGTGGAGCAAAGATGCTCCAGACTCTTGATGGCATGTTTGCTACGTCTAGCAGCTCTGCTAGGCAGAATGTGCTGAATGCAGTCACCAAGACAGTCATGTCTGGAGGAAGTGTGCGGGATCATTATCTGACAATGATAGCAAACTTCAAGAAGGCTGAAGACCATGGGGTCAAATTTGAACAAGAAGTAAAAGTTGACCTTCTCTTGCAATCACTGCCTGAATACTTCAATCAATTCAAGATGAATTATAATATGAATAAGATGAATCTTGACCTAACTCAACTGATGCACGAGCTTGAGAGTGCTGAACAGTCTCTAGTCAAGCAGGGCAGTGCATTTTTTGCTGGTGAGAGTTCTGTGAAACCTAAGGGGAAACCCAAGGGAAGGAACAAAAATAAGAAAAAGAAATCAGGTATTTCAATTGCCAAACCAGTTGCAATGAAGCAGCCAAAAGGCAAGTGCTTCAAGTGCGGACAAAAGGGGCATTGGAAGAAAAATTGCCCACGTATGAAAAAACCAGGTATGGGTAATTTACATGTGATTGAGGCTTGTTTAGTGGAGAATTACAATGATAAATGGATCATTGATTTAGGAGCCACTAATCATGTTTGTTACTCTTTGCAGTGGTTCAAACATAGCTTGCCTTTAAGTGAAGGACAACGAGTTTTGAAGCTTGGAAATGGGGAGCTTGTGTCTGCACTAGCAGTGGGACAAGTTGTTTTATCTTTTGATAATTGTAGAACTTTGGTTTTAGAAGACTATTTATTTATTCCGGATTTTAAGAGGAATTTAATTTCTGTTAGTTGTTTGGTTAAACATGGTTTGACAGTTCAGTTTAATTCCTCAGTTTCAATAAGAAGTTCATCTTCTTTTATTTGTTCCGGTGTAATGTTTAATGGTCTTTATTTCCTTAGTCCTGTGCCCTGTGAAGTTAATCATGTTGAAATAGGAGATGTTGAGCATGTTCATTCATCAAAGAAAAGAAAAGTTTCCAATGAAACTTATCTTTGGCATTTGAGATTGGGTCATATTAATTCTAATAGGATACAAGGTTTGGTCAATAGTGGGATTTTAAAATCCTTGAACTTTGAACCAATACCGGTTTGTGAATCTTGTTTAGAAGATAAAATGACTAAGAGATCTTTCAAGGCCAAGGGAAATCGTGCCACACTTCAGCTGGAATTGGTACATACTGATGTATGTGGACCAATAAATGTCCAGGCCAGAGGAGGGTATCAGTATTTTATCACATTTACTGATGATTACTCTAGATTTGGATATGTGTACTTGATGCGTCACAAGTCTGAAGCTTTTGGAAAATTCCAGGAGTTCAAGGCTGAGGCAGAAAAGCATCTTGGTGTTCAAATTAAGACTCTTCGATCTGACCGAGGGGGTGAATACCTATCTGGAGAGTTGAGGTCTTACCTGACCAAAGAGGGGATAGTTTCACAATTATCTTCTCCAGGGACACCCCCGCAGAATGGAGTTGCTGAAAGGAGAAATAGAACCCTTTTAGAAATGGCAAGATCTATGCTAAGTTATTCATCTCTTTCTGATTCATTCTGGGGATATGCTTTAGAAACTGCTATGTACCTATTGAACTTAGCTCCATCCAAGTCGGTTTCAAAGACACCAATAGAATTATAGAAAGGGTGTAAGCCCTCCTTGAATCATATTCGGATTTGGGGTGCTCCAGCACATGTCTTACAAAAGAAACCAGATAAGATGGACTCACGTACAGAAGTATGCATCTTTATAGGCTATCCTAAAGGAACCAGAGGTTGGTTGTTTTATAGTCTAAAAGAAAAGAAGGTCATAGTGAGTACACACGTGACTTTCTTAGAGGAGGACTATATGGCAAATTATAAGCCAAGGAGTAAGGTTATTCTTGATGAGCTAGTCTTAGATCAAGTTTTACCTCAACCTCAGGCGGTTCCAGCTTTTTGTTCTTGTGGTTGTTCAAAGAGGGGAAAATATACCTGATGTTGAACACACACAGGAACTAGAAATAGAACCAGAAGTTCAGCATGATGATCAACAAGTGGAACCTGTAGAGGTGCAGTTACCGCTTGAGGAAGAACAACAAAATCATGAATTGGTTAATCCACTTAATGAGGGTCCTCATCTACAATTGGATCCCCTTGTAGATGCACAACAACAAGTGCCGCAAACTCACAGTGGGAGATTGATTCGTAAACCTGCAAGATTTCTCTTGTTGGGTGAATCGTCTCAGGATGTCATCATTGAAGAAGATGATGATCCCATGAGTTATGACGAGGCACTAGGAGATGTTGATGCTCAGGAATGGCTTGAGGCTATGAATCGTGAAATGGATTCTCCATATTCCAACTCAGTTTGGTCTCTTGTAGATGCACCAAAAGGGGTAAGACCCATTGGGTGTAAATGGATCTATAAGAGAAAGAGAGGATCAGACGAGAAGGTTGAAACCTTCAAAGTTAGATTGCTGGCGAAAGGATACACACAAATAAAAGGTGTGGATTATGAAGAAACCTTTTCGCCGGTTGCCATGCTCAAGTCCATCCAGATTCTCTTAGCTGTTGCAGCAAATCTTGATTATGAGATTTGGCAAATGGATGTCAAAACTGCTTTTCTAAATGGAAATTTGGAAGAGGATATCTACATGCAGCAACCAAAAGGGTTCATAGTCAAAGGGGAAGAAAACATGGTATGCAAGATGCAAAGATCCATTTATGGACTTAAGCAAGCGTCCAGATCATGGAACATCAGGTTTGATCAAGTCATTAAGTCATATGGTTTTGAGAAAAGTCCTGATGAACCGTGTGTGTATAAAAGGATCCAAGGTAACGCAGTATCTTTTCTTGTACTTTATGTGGATGATATACTCCTTATCGAAAATGATACGGAGGTATTGTTAGGCATAAAGACTTGGCTAAGCAAGCATTTTGATATGAAGGACCTAGGGGAAGCCAATTATATTCTTGGTATTAAACTCTTGCGAGACCGGAAGAATAGGGTATTGGCATTATCTCAGGCTAATTACATTGGCATTATCTCAGGCTAATTACATCGACAAAATACTTGCCAGGTTCAGCATGGAGAATTCCAAGAAGGGAATTATACCCTTTAGGCATGGGATTCATCTCTCTAAGGAGCATTCTCCTAAAACTCCTGAGCAGAGAGAACGCATGAGTAGGATACCTTACGCTTCAGCAGTAGGTAGCCTTATGTATGCTATCTTTGTGCACCGCACTGCATATCATTATGCGATTGGAAGTAGTAAGTCGATACCAATCTAATCCTGGAGAGGAACACTGGATAGCGGTTAAACATATACTCAAGTACCTTAGGAGAACGAGAGATTATATGTTGGTCTATTCTAGTGGGAGTCTTGAATGAGGTATTATTCTTTTATTCCACACACTATTTACAAACACTAAGGTCCGGATCAATTGTGAAGTATATGATCATATGGATACGTTCATGGAGGACATGATCATAGGTTCTCATAATTGATGAACAGATTCATAGCTGATAAATAAAGTTGGGCACTTTATTTAGGCTGCAATATTTTATGAAATGGTTTTGTCTGAATCATTGTAAAATATTGGTGTGAATTAACATTCATATTGAAAGGATCAAGGAGAGATTTGATTAAGGGTGTTTTTCTGTTATAAGGTATCAAATCTCCAGATAACTATAGTTATAAGATTGCTCTTAATTCTGAGTTTATTATAAATAGGTAATCAAATAGTTTTCATTCTTTGATTTATTAACGGGTGAGGTGCGATCCATTGACAGCCAATAACTCGGTATTTTGGGAGTGAGATTGTTTGATTATCAGTATTTATGAGATAAACAATATGAAATTTGTAGGAAATGTCCCCTTGATATGTTTCGGTACTTGGATATTGAAGACACTGGCCAGTGCATGTAATCCATTAGAGAAACTATCATAGTCAAGGGAATAAATAATTGATTGGATTACAGAAAACTAGTCAATCAATTATAGATGTTCTACAAAGGGGTGATATATATACATGTTATATATGTTATTAATCTTGGAGTTCAAGTTAGGGCTTTTAGTGGAGTAGCACCGAATTAGATAATCATTTGTTGATTATCAGGAGCCTTGATTAGCAACAGCTGGTAGATCCCCAGGCTAGCTCAAGATAAGGGATAGGGAAATTTCAGTTGATGACGACTAGTGAGTTACATGGTCTTGGGCTTTAGGCTCAAGTTTGTACTCAAGAGCAAATGGGAGATTGTTGGGTTTTTGCTCTTTCACTAAAGCCCAATAGGGGCTAGTGTGTAAGAAGAGCCCAAGAAACCTAGAGCCCGTTTCATCTAAGGGTTAGGTTTCTTGGAACCCATATATATACTGCACTTAACCCTCCCTGTGAAAAAAAAGAAGAGTAGTCATAGACGTAGAGGCAAGGTCATCTCCTGATTGAGAGAAAGTGCCCACACACCATTTCCTTCCTCCTTGAGAGATAGTCTGGAAGGTCTGCCATCAACCGACTACAAGGAAATCACTCCGAGAGGTAATGTTTCTTGTGTGTTTATGAAATAATGATGATTCGGTAAGCATACCAATGTACTAGGTCCTTAAATCGCTTCCGCATAAATCCAATTGTTCCTACATAAATTAAGTGAAATATTTTGTTTACTTGAACTTTTTTGTTTTTGTGTGCAGAACTTGCCCAAACTATGGAAGTGAATGAGAAGTGTGATATTGAGGAGCTTGTCTTGATTGCAAGGTTGGCATTTTCTCGCTTGAGAACAAGCCCACGTTCTGGACCAACAATGGATCAAGTGTCTAAGGCCCTTGTGATAGGAAGATCACCTTTAACGGATGAGTTCCACGTGGTCAGACTTGGACAACTCCAATGAATCATTGAACTATATTATTGTTTCTTTTTTATTGTAGTGTATATCCCATATTGTAAGCTAGTTCGCTTTGATCACTGTATCTATCAAGTACATTATGAAAATGAGAATAATGGGCCGCAGGAATTAGCCACCGCACAGCAGAGTCATAAGCCGGAGTCTTTCATCCCAGATTTGACAGTGCTATCACTAATCGGATCACCTTTAAAATAAACAGCAACAATCTATAGCAATTCGACTAATAGTTAGGCTGAAGCAACAATCACTGATCCATTGCATACTGAACACAGCTGCGGAGTTAATTATCAGAATCGTAGATCAGAGAGTGTAGAAGCAAAATGCTCAGAACAAGAGTGAATAGAGAGACTCAAGAGACGGGAAATTAAGCACGGACAGCAACAGGGGGAGCAGACTTTGAGCTTGTGGCAGTCTAGTGCGAGCTTCAATTTAACTCGAATCAGATTAATTAGGGTGGTTGCCTCGGTAACGGTGCCCGTCAAATTGGAGGGTAATGGTACCCATTCTAATTGCACCATTAAAAAAAGCAGTTATATTATTTGCATTTATTATAACACACTGGACTGCTTACTTTTCATCCATAATCTTATTTAAAAAGGGTTCACATTCTATTCAATGATAAATAAGAAGTAAGAAGACATGATATTTCATGTTAAATGAGTACACATAATATTTTTTCTTGAAAAAAAAGTGTAAATTTTAATGTCACGTCACTTCTTGATTAAATTTCATTCAAGTTCCACTAGAATTTTATTTTATACTTTTATCCCCAATATTATTTAAATTTATCTTTTTAATCTCACACATATATCTTTAAACTCATTTATGCATCTTTTTGTTAAAGATCAAAATATGTGACTCACAATAAATCACGTAGAACAACAAACAAGAACCTCTAAACTCCCTAGTAGCTTTACAAGTTGCAACTGCTCAAAAGCTAAACTTCAAATCTTTAGCAATAAGGTGGCTGCCATCAACTACTATTGATAAAGAAAAACTTTGTGGTAACTAAAAGGTTATATATATAAATATATAGATCGGTAGCAATGGATCTTTAGTCAAATATATTTCTAATACACAGGATTCTGATATAGAGGTAAGTGTAGAGCATACTCTATATCTCATTTGCTTTGTTATTCTCCCTTTTCCTTTTTTATCAGAGCAACATATCGTATATGTGAGATTAAACTTTCAGGAAGAGGAAAAGTGTTTAGAAAGATATGTTGGATTTATAACACATAATGAAGATTTCATTGCAAGCTTCGAATGATCTTACAAGATGATGCATATTCCCTTTTATAGACAAAGGAAGCTTTCTGATAATACTGGCTTCTCATGACAAGAACTCTACTCTATATTTCAAGGAGACAAAGTAGAGTTTACAACTCATATCCTAGAGTTACAACTCATGACCTCTATGACATTACATGACGACATAGCTTCTTTCTCCTATAAGACAATAGCAGCAACTATTCTTTAGACACGTTTATTACAAAATGACACGTTTATTACAAAATGACATTTCTTTGCTATGTGGCTTCTTCTCTATGACTAACTATACCTTACAATAAATCACTTTGACATAATAATAGCAACACAACACATAAGACAATAATAATAACACACTTATTGCTACAACATGCTTCTTTAAGGACATGACTCATTGCTACTATTTGACAATCTAAACAACATGTTTCTAAATGACTTGGGTACTTTATTTATTATTACAGCAACGTGTAACATATTTAGTTTGTCTTGAAAATTGGTTCATGGCTTGGTGATAGGTTCATGTACTGGTCTTCCTCTTTTTTCTATTTTTTTTTTATTATAAAGCCTTGTCTACATGTATCTTTGAGTCTTCTTTGTCTGCGTCTTGGGAATCTTGTATTATTATGCTCGCATAATTGCTATGACTGCCACTTGGCTGGGTTCTGAGGGTGTTGTCTGCTGTTGGACTTGTTCCAGTGTAAGTGTAATATAATCCATTTCTGAATCCGGAAGGCAGATAATATCTAAAGGCTTGAGCTTGGTGCAGGAAGACTGGACAGCTGGCATTCTGACATCAAGACCATTGATTTTGTTGATATGAATCACTAATTCTTCTTTGTAAAGAAATCTTTCATTTTGTATGAAGGTGTGAAGACTGGGAAACATTCCATAGTGTCTAGCCTAATTTTGAGCCCAAAGTAATCCTGTTGCTGGATTTTGAAAGTATGGTTTGTGGACAATATAGACTGATACAAGGCTATTCGCTATGTCTTCCTACATTTTCCAGACACTCCAATTATTCAACTCATTGCTGAGTTCTATGGTCCACCATTTAATGGAAGCACCCCATTGTAGAGTTCTCTATAATAATGAATGGTTATTTCTTGTTATTTCAAAGAACTCATACATCCTTGTAGTACGAAAGATAATGGGGTATGAATAGAGTATTGAGACGCACCATAAATACCATATATCTAATTCAAGAAATGGTTTTCCCATAAGAATTCCAAAAACATTTAAATGAGGTGCATCATGATTAAACCATGTTGGTTTAGGGACAATTTAGTTCTGCTGGAGAAAAATGGCTTAGTAATGGAACAGGTGTTAGGTGGCAAATTCTTTTAGGTAATTTGTAGTGAGAGTGTCGTCAAGTGGTATCTCAAGTACGTATCCATACAAGGGATCTGGTGGAATGGTAGATGAATTGGGTTGTTCAGTGTTATGAAAATTAGCGGATAGGAATGAGTTGAAGTGAAGATGGTGATGGGTTTGGACTGATTTGGTTTGGACAAATAATCAGGGATGAGATTTTGGTTTCCTTTAATGTGTTTAACCAAAAAGTCATATCTAGAAAACCATTCTTTTAACTTGAGAATTTGTGGGTTTGGAGGAATTTTGTTTTTGAACTCAATGATTTTTAGGAAAGATGAATTATCAAGTTGAACTTCAAAATGATGTCTTCTCAGATGGAAATCAAACTTCTAGATTCCATACTTAACTACCAAGATTTCTTTGTATGTAGTGTGGTAGTGGAGTTTTGCTGGCTTGAACTATCCACTGGCATAGCCATAGTAAAGCTTCTGGCTTGCAATTCCTTCAATTAAAACTGCTCCCCAATATTCATCACTAGCATTTGTCTGTAGTATTCTTTATCATTCTCCTGGAATTTTAAGAGATGGAGGATTTTGAGATGCCTTTTTTAGAAACCTACAGCTTCAGTTTGTTCTAGTCCCTATGGAGGGGGATTCTTTTTCAAAAGCTTTGAAAGCTTAGTGGTGTACCTTGAGATGTGAGGAATAAAGTCTTTGATGTGGTGCACAATTCCTAGAAATTACTGGATTTATTTTGTGGTCATCTTATCATCAGGAAATTTTAGATGTTCTTCAGAAATGTGCGGTTAGGGCACATATTTTCCTTCTAAAAAATGCATTCCTAGACAATGAACTTCTTCGGTGCCAATCTGAGACTTTCTAGCAGATAACATTACATCATACTGGTCACAGATTTGATGAAATTTTTCGAAAAGCTTTCTATGACTTGCTTCATCTAGAGAAAATAAGAGAATATCATCAATGTAGACAAGAGCACTTATCATCTTTGGTAAAGTGAGTGGATTTTTGGTAAAAGGAACTTATCATCTTTAAGGAAATTATCATCTTTCTCCCTCACACCTATTCTGATCTTTTATTCACATGAAAAGGATTAGCAAGCCCAATCAAACTTTGTTGGTTCAATAAGGCCTTGTTTCTACAGTTGCTAGCATTCTTCAAACATTGTGGCGCTATTGAATGGAGACATTTCAGGATAAACTGCTTTGGTTGGATTGATATTTTCATTAAGCTTAAAGGTAACTTAATATAGAAATCTTCATTCTTCCACAAAGGGTGTGGATGAGAGAAAAGATCATGGCTGTTCGCACTCAATTTAAGCAAACTATCTCGAATTTCTGAGAATTCTGGAGGTGCATTAGCGAGAACAAAAATTTTCTATTCTTCTGAGTATGGCTTGAAATTCCTCTTAAACTTGAGCCTTTCTTGCAGTATCCTAAGTTGCTGATTCACGTAGTATACATTCATTCTAATCACAATGTCTTTTTCTAGTAGATTAGTACCTATCACCTTAGTCCAGATAACACAATCTAGAAAGAATTTGAGGCCGATCTTATTTTTGGTGATCAAGTTGGCTTTGAAAACTTTTTTGTCCGCTACCTTAAAAAAATAGGTTTTTCTTTCCCAAGCAGAGGATGGCAGGATTGCTAGATTTATCAATGTTCTTTGTGCTCTTGTGTCCATGTAGGCTTGACTTTGATGGGGATGTCATATTTAGATGGAAGAATGTGCACCTCAGCATTAGGCAGAGGAGGAATAGGACAAAAAGAACCAATTTCTAGTTCTGAAATCTCTTCAGATTGATTGATCTATTTACTCATCATGCCTGGAAAAGGGGCTTCATTCCAATCTACTATTTCATTCATCATGACAGAAAAATGCTCTTCTGAGGAATCTAATTCTTCTTCTCTTTTTGAGCTGGAGTCTGTTAATTCAAGTCTGAAAATTGTACTTTCGTCTCGCTATTCCTATTTATCATACCAGAACTCAATATCTTCGCCATCATTGAGTTTGAAATATTGAACAAGCTTGGCTACTTTCTCTTTTTTATTTGGAAATTTTTTTGAGAAATATCCCTTCTTTCCACAGATAAAAAATCTTTTGGTGTTTTTTTTCCACGAAAAGGTTTTCTTTTGAAAAACTTGACTTTTTCCTTCCTTTCTCTTTTATCTATGAACTTCTTCTTTTTCTTGGATAAGGACTTGTAATGGCAATTGCATGTCTTTTCCTTGCATTTGAATTTGACATGGTCCTTTTTGCAAGCTTTTGTGTATTTGGCTCTATCTTTGAACATGTTTTCAAAGAAAATCAGTTGGCTACAGATTTTGCTGGAGCGACAAGGCATATTTGATGAATTTCACCACGGGTCATGCTGGTGATATCCTTTTGAAGGATATTAGTCATCATATCCATTTCTTCATGAAGTTCTTTAGGAAGGGCATTAACATAAGTAAGTTTCAAACTTGGATCATTGTATCCATTCAGCATGTAAAATCTTTGAGCCATTTTTTTGAAATGGCGGTAAATATCAGTCTTCTTGAGTAAGCAACATTTCATCTCATAAAATTCCTTTCAGACTCCTTTTATAGTAAGAGTTCATTTTTCTAGGAATTCTTGATGAATAATAGCAATGACTGATTCAACATTTCCAATCCGATGAAGCTCATCCTGTTGCACTGGACCAAGGCTGGCATACCATTCTTTCAATATGCTTGTAGAGTGAACCCAAAATTTTTCGATAACCCTATAAAGGTCTGCATCCATAGCTAACATTTTTGCATCCATCCATGCTTTGAAGTTTAAAAGTCTTTTCCTCCAAAAGATCGAAGGGATGTCATCAAGAGTAAAATGTGGTGTTCCTCTTGGATAAGGAGTGTCTACTTCTTAAGGATGGAAGGATGAGGATGATGATGGTTGGTCTGTCTTAGTCTTTATTCTAGTGGCCATTAATATTTTAGTGATATCAGCATATTCATCGTCACTAGTATTCTAGCTACTTTCTTCCTCTTTGGAAGAGGATAGCTGTTGAGACACCATCATGGCTTAAGCCAAAGGAAGAGTTTCTGATTCAGTGTTAAGGTCCTCTATTTGTTTTCTCTTGGGTGATGGCTGTAGAGGTTCGGGTTCTTCAAAAGGTTGTTTCGAAGAGGCTGTGGTGACCTCAACATATTCTTTTGCTTTTTGACTTTCTAAGGGTGGATTCCTTCTTTCCTTTAGAATAGTGGACTTTTGGACAAAACTTTTTGGTAGGAGCGGTGGAGGCTTTTTGGCTGGTGAGTGGTAAATATGGTGGAAAATATTTTTTCGTTGTGGTGCAAAATACTTATCTATCTCAGGCTTTTTCTGCATAATTTTTGTGTATTAGTACAATTCCTCAACTTATATCGAAGTCTTTGTAACTCTCTTTCACGTCTATCAAAAGTTGGATCATGAATGTTCCTTATGGGAAGTTATTGAATTTCCAACTCCAGAACTTCTATCTTAGCTTTTGTGTCTTTGTAATACCTCTGCAGTTTTTCTGATAAGGTCCCTAGTCTTGCTTCTATAGTTTGTAGCATTTTATCAAATCTCTGACCAATCCTTTGCAAGATTCGATTATAAGCTAAGGGGTTTCTAGGTCGCCAATTTAACACTTCTTCAGCTTGAGATAATGGTTTGTACTACCCATCAGGCTACACCTCAATAGGTTGAACAAATAGCTTTGCTGAGATTTTGGTGATAGGATTTATCTTTCTTTCCAAATTTGGAAATTTAGACTCATAGGTGGCTGAGGAAGAGGTGAACATCATGCATGGAATTTCTACTGGCTATGGAGTAATAGGACTTCCTATCTTGCAAGAAAAGGAATTTGGAACATTTGGTATTATTAGCCAGGAAATTAGATCAAGATCATCTGGAAGGGGAGATATCGTTCCTTCCCGAGGATTCTAAGGGCCTCTTCATGGATGGGAAGAGGTTCTGGCTTTTTCATGATGCCGATCCATGGACCATTTTCTAGATTTGATTTTCTTCATGGTGAAGTAGGAGGCTTGTACCTTTGACTCCTTCTTCGACGTGGTGTATTTTCTTCATCTTCACAATCAGGATGACATCGTCCTGATCCTGGAAGATCCCATATGAAATGTCCATTTATGGTGTATGAGAAAATAACATCTCCATTTCCTCGAATAACATAAATAGGAGTTTTCCTTTCTACTTTTCCCAGAGTGATCATTATGGTGTGGAAAACTGGATGGCCTTTTCTCGAGGGTCCTTTATTAGTGTCTGGGTCTTTGAAAATAGTTTTAACAGTTCCATCAGTGGATCTACTGAAAGTTGCATCAGTAGCAACAGCAGGGCTACTATTCTGCTTGAACTTTTCATAGTTGCTTATCCATTCAAGTGGCATAAGCTTCAAGAGATCTTTTCTTGAGATCCGTTTTGGAATTTGAATGATGGAGGGGACACCTTCTTCTGTAGTGTCGGCGACCACTATGAGGGCATTGTTTTGGAATCCTTTTTCAATAGGCAGATCCTAGAGCCACTACAAGAAATTTATACCAAAACGAACACTTAGTTTTAGGTACATGTAAAAAGTGTTGCTTATGCACATATAGGCAACACTTTTTTCTAAATGTGTTGCTTTTGATATAGTAAAGGCTACACTTTTTTAAGTTAAGGCATCACTTTTTGATGAGTTGTTATATTACATGTGGCCAATTATCAAAGGCAATATTTTTTAACAAAAGGGTACATTTTTAAGCTAATATATCACTTTTCATAGTGTTGCCAAAGCAAGCGTGGTTAATTGTTTAAGGAAACACTTTTAAGTAGAGAAGACAACATTTTTTAGATATTAAAGGCAACACATTTAAAAAAAGTATTGCCTATGTGTATAAAAAGTAACATTTTTCATATATTCCAAAAAATAAGTGTTATTTTAGGCTAAATTTCTTGTAGTGAGCTTGTAGATGAGCTAGTACCCGAGATATGCAGAGATAGCCGGTTCATCCTGAGGAGCTCCAACGAGCTGAACTTGAACTTTGAATCTGGTGGGAAGAATTAGGTCTTGCAAATGAACATTAAAGTTTAGAAACATGGTTAAAAAATACTTCCAGCATTAAGTGTCATCAACCAATAACAACATGTTCATAATTTTTGAAAGTAGAGCCAATCAGAGTTACTTTAGCTATGATTAGAAGACCTTTCCTACCATGGAGTGATAGTACTACTCTTATGGCTCCAAAGTAGAGGCTAACATATCCTTCTTTTTGCCATAACTTGATCAGAGTAAGATTAATCTCCAAGTTAACATATTGTACTGCACAGGTAGCATACAAAGCACACTGGTCATGCTTTGTGGTTTGGATATACTCCTTCACTTGAGGCCGATGAGTAAAGCCAAGCTTTTTAATGGACTACTTAAGACTTCCTTTATTTCTTCTAAAAATATTATAAGGGCTTAAAAGTGGTGGAACAACACTTTCTATTTAGGCGTCTTCTGGAATATAAGAATATTCTATAAGATCTTCTAGTTTGGATGAAAGGGTTTTTGTACAAGTTTCTAGGACAGATTTTTGAGGACAGAGTTTTAAAAGGTTAGTGTGTAAGGTTGGATGAAGATTTTTTCATATGTGAGTATGATTCTCCCTTATTCATTCTTTTTCTCATATATAACATGCTCCCTGTTTTTTGGAAAAAAGAAGAATAACTTAGTCGGGCATTTAGGCTCTAATACCACTGTGCAGGGAGCTCTACTATCTTAGACATATAGTTCTTACTTTGGCAAGGCGAGACCATATGTACATACAAAAACTATCGAGACTATATGGCCAGGTTAGGTGCGCTTCATTCAAAGGATTTCAAAGTTCGGACCAGCCACTGCCGGTTCCCCTTCTGCTATGGGATATTGTTAACTTCTTGGTTTCTTTCTTTCCAAAAAAAAAAAAGAAAGAGAAAAGGCTAGCTGTAATATTTTAGAATGGCAAAGTGAAAGGGAAAGGGAGAAGGGCTGGGTTTGGACGCAAAATAGAGGTGAAGCTGCTGTCTTTCAGTGACGGCCATGGCGGAGCCGCAAGAAGGTGAACTTGTGGTAGCTAGTTTGAGCTCGTCTCTGACTAGGTGGCTTTTTGGTGGTATGAATCGTTGTTTCATGGAGAGAGGTTGTCATGCATAGCAGCGATTGCAGGCTATAGATCTAGATGAGGCTAATGGCAGCATACAACACTGCTTCACAACGGTGCAACAACATGAGCTCACGATGGGAGTTGCACTGTTAGTACACGCACTATTGGAGGCAGCTATAGAGATTTCTCAGCCATAATTGAGTCATGAAGGAGACGATTTTATGGATTTATTTCTAAAGTTAGAAAGATAAATTTTAATAATATAAGGGTGAAAGTATAATAAAAAATTGGGTAACTAATTTTTTATTATTAAAAGAAGAGTGAAATATAACTAATATTTATAACCTTTATTATTTTTTAATAAAATACCATTTTACTAACATTTATAAATATATATATTATTTTTACAAAGTAAAATATATGTTGGTTATAATAATATAAAATATTAATATATTTATGTATTCAATTTAATTTTTAAAATTTTACCATATCAAGAGAACAAATTATTAATAGTATTAATAAATTGTAATAATTATTTTTAAAATAAAAAAATTTATTATCTCAGTTTTTAATTTATAATATTAATGTTTATAAAAATAAAAATTATTTGTTAATATCGTATATAAGCATAAATTAGAAATAACATGGCAAAAAGAAGTACTATGAAAAATACATATTACTATTTGTTGAGAAAATATATATTTTTATTTTTACAAAAATAATTGGTATAAATTATTACTATTGATAATAATAGATTGAATTAATGAGTTTAATTTTATTGCACTAATAGTATAATTTTTTTTACAAGTTATCCAATTATTATCACATCTACATAACAAATTTACTTTTACCCCACTATTTCAAAAACCATGCATCTAAGAGAATTCAATTGGATAAAAATATAAGAAACAAATACTATAAGCACATTTATTAAGAATTTAATTGTCATGCACTGACAATGTAAAATTTTTTTTGTACTGTCATTCAATCAGGTATTGTCACATAAGTTATGATAGTTGACTTTTATATCTATCACTTGAAAAGTCATCAAATGAAATATTTTGATTGGATAATAGTGTAAAATAATTTTACGTTGTCAGTGCATCAAAATTAAACTCTTAATTCAAAACCATTATTTATAGTTATTATAATTTATAATAATTTTTTTTGTAAAAATAAAAAATGTATTTTTTCAACTATTAATTTTAGAATATTGATATATATAATAGTAAAACCACAAGATTCTTATTGTTATGTTATATGTGATCTATCTTTATGTTCTATATTAACACATAATTTCTTTTATGCACAATAATCTAAAATTAAAATCTCAAAAATAATTAATTTTTATTTTAATAAAATAATTATTATAATTTGTTACTATTATTAATAATTTATTCTCTTAATCTAGTAATATTTTAAAAATAAAATTCAATATATAAAATATAATGTTTTATATTATTATAAGCCACATATATTTTATTTTGTAAAAGTAATACATAAATATTAACAAAGGATATTTTATTTTAAAAATTAACAAACATTAGTTATATTTTACATTTTTTGTAATAATAGAAAATTCATTAGCAGGGTTATTAGTATCATATCTATTACATATTTGGAGTGGAGTATCATATTGAAATAAGAATGGGTGAAATGCTTTTTCTATAAACCTCAAAGGTATTTCTTGTTAATTATCCTAAAAAATTTGTGTCGAGACTTGAGTGAAAATTGACCAAAAGTATATGACATGTGATTAAAGTTAACACATGACTCATTTTATTGGTTGCAACTAAAAAGATGCTGGTACCCTCCAATTTAATAGGGTGCCAGGGTAATAACCATTAATTATAGTTTAATTGACTTTTGAATATGGGATGATTCTTTTTTAAAAAAGAAAAAAAAAAGGTTTTTGTTGTAAGCTTGAATCCATGAAGTTTGGCTTAATTAAGATTGAAATATTAAGATCATATGTTTTTTGGCGGGTGTTGCAGTGGGAAAAGATAAGTTTGGAACTAACTAAATCTTGACTATTAAAATTACAATCTAATAGTTCAGATTAAAACTGTTGTTATAAAAAAAATAAGTTTATAAAAAGCTATATTTATATTTTAATATTTAAAACAAATGTTATGTGTAATGTACCCATTTTTTTCTCTATCCCTCCCTTGCTTACACCATCGCCGACCAACCCCTACACCCACTCCTTGGCCGCCCCAACCCGCTCCTAGATTTATTGCTTATATTTTAGAAATTGAGTCTACATACTTTAGGTGCTTAACATTCCAACCAAGATTAACAAGCTACTATGAAAACCATCGCACCTATAGAACTTACTGACTAGGAAGGAAGAAGCACATAAAATGAGGCATATTGCGTATGCAATGGGAAATGAGAGGGATAAGTTTGGTGGCCACATGATGGACGGCATATAGGAGGAAGGAGGAGCGACGAGATGATGGCAACAGGCAGTGGTGCCAGCAACGGCACTATGGTGGTGGTCGAGGTGGAGCAGATCGAGGTCATGATGATTGGTCTCGATGGTGGGGACGACTGAAGAGTGTTGGTTCGTCGGTGGTTTTAGTGGTAGAGCTCTACAATTTTTGCTCTCTTGATTTCTCACACACAAAACACAGAGAAAGAGAAAAGGGGTTGAAACAGTGGTTGGAGAAAGAATGAAATACCACCAAATCATATTACTTTGTTAAAATAACAAAGAAAGAAATATAGTTTTGAACTTGTAGCTTACTGGTTCTAGATTTTGGATTTTTGTTCAAGTTATGATTATGGGTTGATGAAGCTCAATTCCAGTCTTCTGTTGTTGTATGCGTGAACCATGACTGCTTTTGAGATTGTGCTTCTTCAGATCACATCAGATAAAATATTTTTATAGGACTTTCAAATAAAGCAAAACATTGTTGATAATAGCCAAATATCGAGTGGGGTTGTGATTGCTGTCACAACGAAGCAACTCACATTAGAAATTAATTTCGGAAGAGCGTCGACCAAGGGGGAGAGAGAGACAGAGAGAGAGAGAGGAGAAGAGTCAAAAGAAATAAAATGGAAGGATACAGATATAATTTTTTATTTATTTTTATTATTTTATTAACTTGTACCACATGTTTTCAAACTCATCTCGTCCAACTGCATAACCAGCCTTGTTTTCTACGTCCCATTCATGTAATTTTAAACATGCTACGCTTCCTAATGTTCCGGGTGCATCAGTATTGAAATTGAGGCATGGTGACATGGTGAGTCTGACCGCGTGAGAAGAGCGCCTGAGCCTCCAATACATTGCTGAAGCCTCCAATACTTGGAGACTCTATTAAATCTACAACTTAATGCCATATTGGCATATACTACTTTGTTTTTGCCGTTTTGGTCACCACATTCTTATTGAACATATTTGGTCATCGATACCACTATCCAAGAGACAAAGCCCACGAGGCCACAGGAGAAAAATTGGACAGAAAAGGCCCAAACCTGCTTGGGGAAAAGGAGAAATTATTTAATCATGGGCAAAAGTTTTTTGATCTTTTTTCAGCTTGTCCCAAGCTTTTTCTATTTTATTACCGGGCTAATGTTTAATGGACTAGCTAGCATTTGTTCTTCGTAGTGGGTTGAACTTGGTCTTTTTTCATGACCTGAACAAAAAGAAGTTTTTAGTCTTTTGTATTCCAAAAAAACATAAAATGAAATTGTGAGATGATTTGAACAAAGTTTATTTTGTTTTAATTAGCTCATTGTTAAACATGCTTTTTATTGGGCATTTCAATTCTATTTTGATTAATTAAAATAAAAAACCAGTAATTCCTTTACAAAGAAGAAGTATATGGTTTTGAGTTCTTCATTAAACTTAGACATACAATAACAGCAAATGTTTTTTTTAGAGTATCCTCCTATATATATATATATATATATATATATATATATAACATCTCTTTTATGATGATTGAAATGCAAAGGAGGTCTTTTTGAAAGCATCTTACCTATGAATGAGAGGAATAATATTCAAGGTAAATAAACAACAAAAGTTTTACAAAAATGATATTTGCACATCAATACACTTATATCATATACTTACACTATACTAGAGGAAAAAAAAAAGTGAATACTATATGATATAAATTACAAAAAGATAAAATGGGGGGAGGGGATAGATTTAAAATCAATTCAAAGGAGAAAAAAGTCCCACGTGCCCACATTACTCACCATCACCCCTTCTCACTATTTGAAACAAAAACCACCTTTTCACTCACTCAAACAGCCCCACCTTGCCCACGTTTTCCCTTTCTCACTTTCTGCTCTCACTCACTTAAATAACTCACCGCCCAAAGCTTCCATCTCATCCATTTGCCCTGATGTTCTCTCTCGCTTACTCTCTACGCTCACTCAATGAATGAACCTACTGCCCTAAGCTTCTATTTCCTCCATTCAGCACTTGTGTTGTGTCTTCTCCACCCCAAGCGTTGAAGAACGAAGTGAAGCCGTGGTCATCAAAGTCGCCTCACATTCACCACTATCATAAGCATCATGTTCTTCATCTCAATCGTGTTCTTCTTCGGCTTTGTGAAGGGAATTCATTTCACCACCTCTGTGTTTATGGCATTTACAATATAAGTTGTGTTTAGTCCTTCCAAATGCATGTTAATGGTTGTGTATGGTTCACTCTATTGCATATGCATGTTCAAGGTTTTTTTTTTTTGGTTTAAGGTTACTTATTACAGTGGTTGAGTGTAATATGTAATTATGGATGATTTTGAATGATTTTTGTGTCAAAAGAAACCTATTTTTTGTGTCATTAAATGCAGTTAGAGCTTATAAGTACTGATTTTTTGGTTTTGAGGTTTAGAATATAAGTATTTTGCACAAGCAAGTGCTTATGGGAGGTTTTTCAAATGTTCTCAAGTTTTGAGATCAGATATATAAATTAGTTTTACATGGTTTACATGCTTTTGAGGTGCAATTTACACTTTTTTTTGCACATGATTTACAAGTTTTGAGTAATTGTATACCTATTTCTGAAGTTGGTGTGGAAGTTTAAAGCACAAGTTTATTGTGCTAATTATTAGATATAGAGATACTATATGCAATGGTTGTGCTTGTAATGTATATGTAAAGAGGATTTTGAATGATTGGAATACAGGTAATACTCTTGGTTTCCTGAACTTATTTAGTACTTATCCTTAATTGGCTTACAATTTTTCAGAATTTGTTTACATGCCTTATGAACATAGTTTACAAGTGTTTGTGTACCGGTTTACAATTTTTCTACACATGATTTTATATTTTATCCTAAACTTATTTAGTATTTGTTTTCAAATGGTTTACGATTTTTCAAAATTGATTTACATGTTTTATGAATATGGTTTGCAAGTATTTGTGTACTGATTTACAATTTTTCTGTACATGGTTTTATATTTTATCTTGAATCTATTTAGCATCTGTCTTCCATTAATTTACAATTTTTCAGAACTGAATTACATGTTTTATGAACATGGTTTATAAGTATTTATGTATTACTTTATAAATTTTCTACACATAATTTTATATTTTATCCTGAATCTATTTAGTATTTGTTCTCAATCAATTTACAATTTTTTAGAACTAGTTTGCATTTTTATGAACATGGTTTGCCAGTATTTCTGTACTGGTTTACAATTTTTCTAATTGCAAGTTTCTTGAAATTGTTTACAAGTTATTTGCACACGCTTTATAAGTTTGTGTCCAATTGCTACCAGGTTTTAGAAGGGTTTAGAAATACATTACTTTGCAATTTCTTGCCACATTAAATTATTGATACAACAACTGAATTTTTCCTTTTGTTTTTTGGTCTATATGTTAGAGATGTCCTTTCCTAAGTCTAGGAATGTGAGGAAGACAAAAGCTATAGAAGAAATTATTAGACCAAAAAATGTGGAAAAGAAGACAAAAGGAGGAAGGAAAAAGAGGGAACATTAACCTAAAAGGATCAAGATTTATAGGGACACGAGTGAGGCAAAGGAAACCTGGGGAAGAAGTGCATTTGATGGTGCTGAAATAGAGACTCTTTTGATGCCATAGAAAACAGCCCAAAGTATTCCACCTGTCTAATAAAGAATCTTACTAATTAATAAGATCAAGCTTCACTTTAGGTGTGTTATTGTTTAGGATTAAATTTAGTACCTCTTTAAAATTTTGTTGAACTTAGCTATTTTGAAGTATTTAGTTCCAGTTTTATACATTTAGCTCTATTTAGTTCCAGTTTTATGCATTCAACAGCGACCACATGTATTTTCTAAAAGTTATGCATTTTCATGGAATGTTGTAAAAATCATAGTTTTTCTAACTTGGTAAATTTAAATATTATGTTCACCGTACAAATAAATTTCTAAATTCATGAAGGCACAAACGTTGCATAGAAACTGTTCGTAATAGCTAAAATTAAAACCATGAGCTTAAACCTACTCAACTAGAGAGGTAGGAAGGGAGGTTCCAACACCAACTAGTTTTAGGGAGCAGGAATGGCACCAACATCTACCATGAAAGCAACAACAACTCATGAATAAACCATAGCCATACTATAAAAAATCTATAAACATTGGGAGAATACATAAACTTAATAATAACCAAGAACATAAATACCCAATCACTTGAAAAAAAAAGAAAAAAGGAGAAACTTGGCAATCCATTAACAAATTCTTACCTTGAAGCTTAATAGATGTAGGATTAAAAAAGGAAAGGGATGAAAAGGTCGAAGGTAAGCAAGAGAGAGTAAGGTTCATGTTTTTAGGTTAGAAATGCATAGAGAAAGGATTTTTTAGTGTTGGGGGGTCATTTATGAAACAACATTATTTTGGATGTGTTCTGGTATCATGGGCACTATTATAATGATTAACAGGGAAAACACTGTGGCGCATAAACACTTAACTGCTATAGCAATTTCCAAATGACCAAAATTGGTGCGGCCGCACCCACCACTGCTATAGCAATCCCTAATTGCTATAGCGGTAATAGGAACTTCAGATCTATATTTATGCACTCGGTCCCTCTTGGCAATGTGAGAGAGTCCTCGGGGACCATAATACCATATTGAACTTATCTAGGAACATGCAAACCTGAGACATCACATACTACTCGTTTAAAAGAGATTTGGTCCCCAAATCTAAAATAAACATACCTGGTTGTGAAAAAGATGTGGATATTTGATCTTCACAATTACTTCGGGTTCCTAAGTCGCTTTCTCATCGAAATGAGTCTTCCTCATATGATAAACTCTCATCAACCTAGATCATTTTTGGCATGAGCACATGAGACTGATCAGGCATGTACTTTCTAAGCATGCTAATATCGAAAACTAAGAGGCAGTGCCAATCTATATGTCATTGCTCCAACTCTCTCTAGAATCTCAAAATGGTCGATGTAGCGATGATTCAACTTGCTACTCCCTTCATAGGAGATACCAGCAGAAACACATGATCACCTACTGCAAACTCCAAGTCTCGAAGCCGGTTATCTGCATAGGATTTTTGTCTTGACTAAGCTGCCAACAACCTCTCTCTGATCAGCTAAACCTTCTCTAAGATTTCCTAAACTATGTCAAAGCCTCGGGTATTAGCTTTCCCAAGCTTAAACCATCCTATGAGATATCTACAACGCCTCCCATATAAAGATTTGAATAGTGTCATCTGGATACTCACTTTTATAAATGTTGGTGTACGAGAACTCTATCAGTAGCAAGTGGTCGCACGAATTGCCACCGAAATAAAAAGCTCATAAGCTCTGAGCATGTCTTTTAGGGTCTGAACCATTCTATCTGGCTGGCTATCTATCTATGGATGAAAAGTTATGGTTAAGTCCACACGTGTCCAAAGGGCAGCTTGAAATGCCCTTCAAAATTGTGAAGTATATTGGGATCCTCTATCTAAGATGATGAACACTGGCACTCCATGCAACTTAGCTATCTCATTAATATACAACTCGGCATACTGTCCTACCCTAAAGGAGTTCTTTACAAGTATAAACTGCGTTGAGTTGTTCATGAGTCCTAGAGTGCACCAGTAAATTCATGTTAGTCTTAGAGTGCTCTAGTAAATGTGTAGGCAAGAGTCAAGCCACGCATGTATTTTGAGATATTATAGTTATTTTTAAAGTTTATGCATTTCCCTATATGTTTTCAAAGTTCAAGTATGTATTTGAAATTTAGACTATAGTTAAAGATTCATGTAAATAGCTAGATATGTGTTTACGATTCAATTTACAAGTGTTAAGTGGATTTTCATATTTAAGATTAATATTATGTGATGAATATGATTCATGATCAGTAGATTTGGTTGAGATGTTTTTGGATCTTAAATATTAAACACCTTTAGTATAATGAATTTAAATATCATGTTTTAGATAGAGAAATGGTCATTGATTTAGAAGAAAATCATGTTTTAAGTATAGTATTATGATAAATTATGCATTTAGGGAGTCACGTCACCCAGAAGGATCGCGTGGAAATGAGATTCCTCATATACTGGTCACATTTCTAGATCGGACCATGACACAAATATTGTGCCCAAAAGTCACCAACATCTCTTTTCATGTCTTTCCACCAAAACAACTGCTTGAGATCTTGATGCACCTTAGCTGAACCTGGATGAACTGAGCATGATGTGCTATGGGACTTTTCCATCACTGTTCTCTTCAACACCCATATGAGGCATATACAAATGATTTGAAAAATGCAACTTCATGTGAACTGAGAAAAATCTGAATTCTCCCTTTTGCGAACATCCTCTACTAGTTTGACCAACTTGGAATATTCTCCCTACTGTGCCTTGATCTGTTCCACTAGGGTTTACTGAAACCTGTTTTGATCTAAGAAAACTCCCTCGCCACTCAAACCAAACTTAACTCCCTTGGCCTCCAACTCACAGATGTCCTTCACTAACAGTTGTTTCATTGATGTTTTATGGGCAAAACTGCCCGTAGACTTCCTGCTCAAAGCATCTGCTATAATATTTGCCTTACCTGGATGATAGCAAACCGTGTAATCATAATCCTTTAACAACTATATCCACCAGCACTGCTTGAGATTCAGATCTTTCTGTTGAAAAATATACTTCAAGCTCTTGTAATCCGTGAAGATTTAATAAGTTTCTCCGTATAGGTAATGCTTGTAAAATCTTCAAGGCAAAAACCACGACCAATATCTCAAAATCATGAGTGAAGTAGTTCTATTCATGCTTCTTGACTTTCCGTGAAGCATAAGCTATAACCCGGGCATGCAACATTAGGACACAACCAAGTCTAACACTCGAAGCATCACAAAATATCGAAAACCCTCCTATGCTTGAAGGTACCACCAAAACTAGCATCATGGTTAGACAAGTCTTGAGCTTTTGGAAAGGAGCTTTAGGGAGCAAGTGTAATATCCCAAAAATTGGTGTCATTAGGAAGGTCAAGTTTAAGCTATGAGAATGTTGGATAAAGCATGAGAGAGATTCAAATGTCTTATATATATAGTTCCCAAAAGGAGAAAATAAATTATAAATTTATAATGAATTTTGTACATGAATATTTTTATATGTTGATATTCAATTATTATTTGAATTTGATATTTGTTCATTTTATGAAATCTAATGTTCAGTTTATGATATCATGTTTAATTTTTTTTTAACATTGAAAATATTATTTTATCAAATCTATTAAATCTAATATGTTAATAAGTACCATTGATAGTTATATTTGTATCAGAATTATATACATGCACATATATTATATTTTGTCAAAATTATAAAAGATGAAATATAATGTATTTTTCTTTCACATATGTTCTTTAGACATTGATTTTATTATAATTACTATGATTATGTTAAAGATTTATTTAGATATCTATCAAATATATTTATGGTGTTATTATTATTGTTGTTATCGTTGTTATTACCACCACTAGTTTTATTATTATTATGGTGCTGATGATGATGATGATGATGATGATTATTATTATTATTATTATTATTATTATTATTATTCTAAAAATTTACAATGTATTTGACGTTACATGTTGGTAGTTCAAAAGAAAATATTTATATATATATAAATATATGTTATAAAATTAAAAACCTTTGAATGCTATGTTGCCAACCATTTAGTGATAGCAAATAAAAAGAAAAATAAATAAATAATATAATAGAAATAAGAAAAGTGAGTTGTTCAGCGTTTAACATTAAACATGGAAGTGAGGTCGCTTGGCATGCAACACGGAGCTTACTGTTGGGTTTTTTGTATACTCTTAGTATAAATTTGGCACATTATAGTACTCTTATACATTCTTTCAAGAACTCTAGCCACCCAGGGATTTTTTGCCAAAGAGAAAGATGCAATTTCTCTCAACCATCTTCTATTAATCTCTTCCAGTAGGTGCTCTCACCCCTATCCTTATATAGTTTTGAGTTTAGCAAATTTTTATATTATTGTGGTATAGTTTTCTCTTCCCATTCAATTCCAAGTCATTCCTGATTCTTGTCATCTATAATTCCATGGCAGTTGAGAGTGTCATTCCAATTATCCAATATCATGTAGGTAATGGTCAGGCACTCCCAACACGAATGATAAGTGGGTTTAAGCTCATAGCCATACTTTTGGTCGTTGTTATTATTTTTTCCAATATTATATAAATTATTTATGGAATTTTAGAATGATTTATGCCTAGAAAACATACTTTTATGGATTATAGAAATTTTATAAAATTATTTTTCACAGTTATCATGAAAACCTTATTTTAGAAAGCTCATGGAACCATATTGGATACCTTACATGTTATAGAATATCTTCTTCCAATTCATGAAATTATGAGACCCCGGTTTAATGTTTACAACAAAAATATTGATTACTATATTTTCAGACTATGAAATTCCTATTATGATTTATTGAAAGTATTGAACAAAGTATGATTCATAACAATTGTCAGATACATACTCTATTGGCTTTTGAAATCACTATGTCTACAAGCTGGTGATCCTTTGAACATAATTTTAGAACCTTAGTTATGCTAAAGTCATATTATTAGAATATAACAATTGTTAGATATATACTCTGTTGGCTTCTGAAATCACTATGTCTATAAGCTAGTGATCCCTTGGGCATAATTTTAGAACCTCAGTTATGCTATAGTCATATTATTAGAATTATATGAATTCAGAGCTTTCAGATTTATTCGATTTTATTGCAAGTTATTATTATTTTAATAATTAGTGAGAAACGGAATAGTGAGTTAACGACTATAGGAATAATCGTTATTCTTGGTACCAAGTGGTTTGCTAGAGGACTAGCTCACCCACAGTAAGGAACCTAGTGAGGTGTCCATTTATAGGACCTAGTTAGGTGCCAATTAGATTAGCCATTGGCTCAGATTTAGTTATTCAGCTCAGATATTTATGTATAGAATAATTCATGTTTCTTACTAATTATTGCCATGATTTTGAATAAATTGTTATTTCAGTATAATTATATGTATCTAAATATATAAAATGTTTTTATCAATTGCATGTATATGTTATGTACATTATTGTTGTCCCATGTGGGTTATGAGTGGAGACTTACTCACTGAGTTTTGATAAACTCATCCCTCCTTTTTCCTCCTCCTTACAGTTATAGTTGCAAATCTTATTAGTTTTCAATCTCAATCTTAGAAGCCATGTAACTGTTCTATTGGTGAGCTTCACTTTGTAGCGAAGTTTAAATTAAGATCATGTTAGAATAAAGTGCTTCAGTAATGTGCAGGCAAGGTCCTCGAATATCATTTAGCATATATGGTTATTTTAAGATTGTATCATTTTATGTAATTTCTTTCAAAAACATGATTTAAGATTGTCTATTTCAGTTATGGGTTTTGAAATGATTTAGAATCATTGAATATTTTCTGTATTTTATTAATAAGGTTTGCAAGAAGTTTTGAGGAATTTATTTATTTAATTATTTATTTTTTATTATGATTTATTTTAAGCATTAATTTAGTAATTTATTATGCATGATTGCATGAAATTAATGTCAGAAAGCTTCTATAAAGGACAATATCCTTTATGTGCCTATTATGATTTTTGGGTCGTGACAGCAGGAATGAAACCAACATTTGTCATGGAAGCAACAAAAACCCAAATATAAATTAGAGTCATACTAGAACAACTCTATGAACATTGGGAGAGTACCCTAATTTGACAACAACCAAGAACATAAACGCTCAATCACATAAAAAGGAAGAAAAAAAGGAGAAACTTAGCATAATCCATTAAGAAATCCTTATGATAACTCCTTTAGGAGTTATGTTTTTCTTTAGTTTTCTTAGGACTTTTAGTTTATTTTCATAGTTAGTTTTAGTTTTCATGGTTTCTCTTTTCATATCATTTGGTTTAAATTCTTGCATAACCATACTCACATTGAATCTTGCATTCTAGTTGTGTTTTCCATTGTTTTGTAGCTTTTTCGAAGAAGAATTAAGGAAGCATTTGAGCTAGGATTGCAAAGGAGCAAGAATTGGAGCTGAAGGGATGTCAGAAATCCATGCTGGAGCATGGGTCCTGAATCTGACGCCACGCTACAGTGTGGGAAGCCATGCTACAGCGTGGCTTGCTGTCACAATTCTAAACTTTTCACTTAAGCTACGCTCCAGCGTAGCCATAGCCATGCTACAGCGTGGGTGCACGAATCTGACATGTGGACTGGGCCTCTGTACTGACTTTGACAGCCCATGATTGGCACAAAAACCTAGGCAATCACGTTGAAGGGGGAATGATCCATCAGAAGAAAAAGGGGAGGAAAAGAGAGACCTAGAGCTTGGGAGCATAGGGGATTGGAGCTTCAAGAACTTGAGAGAGAGACTTTTCTTGGATTATTTTCTTGTTCATGGCTTCTTCTTATTTCTCTTTTAATTGTGTTGTTTCTATTTCATTTGCAATGAATTGTAATTAAACCTTTGCTAAGGATGATTTATGGATGCTTTGTGTTTGACATTATGCTAATATGAATGAATGTGTCTTGTTCTCATTTGATAGTGAGTGTTGTATTTGAGTTTATTTATCTTGAATTGCTTGATCACCAATTTAGGATTATAGGGGTTTTTACAAATTTGAGAAAATAAGTAAGAACCATGCCTATGAATACAATGCCATGAGTTGAATGACACCTAGAGATAGGCAAATGTGATTCATGTGATAATTAAGGGTTTGAGAACTTCTTGTAGACTTAAGCATGCTAAGAGATTAGGTGTTTGAATCTATTTGGGGTGACATTAAATGATCTTGAGAAAGGCTTTTAATGACATGATGACTCATACCATCACTTTATTGAATTTGGATAAGGCACATTGATATTCATGTTGCATGTTGTTAACACATAGTTGAAGTAAATCACCCTAGCATTTAATTTCGTCCATTCTTATATTGCTTTCACATCGTTTTAGCACTCTAGCATTATTCCTTTTAATATCATTTCTTTTCAATTGTTCAACTTGTTATTTAATTAACTAGAATCGGTACTTGAATTATCCCTATGGGTACAACAACCCTCCATTTTACTCTATTACTTGACGGCCTAGTATACTTGCTAGTGTCATTCTCCTTTGGGAGCGATCACCTTACCTTGAAGCTTAACAATGGTAGGATTGAAGGATGGAGGGAGTGACAGTGTGCAAGGTGAGCAAGAGAGAATAGGGTTTGCATTTTTAGGTTAGAAATGCGTAGAGTGGGGTTTTTATAGTGTTAAAAGGGTCACTTAATGAAATTATGTCGTTTTAGACGTGTTCTGGTATCGCGGGCATGGCTATAGTAGTCTATGATGGCTATAGTGGTTAAGAGGGGAAAACATCATGATGCATATAGCAACCTTTAGAAGACCAAAATAGTGCAGTCATACCCACCACCGTTGTAGTGGTAATAGGAACTCCATTTTTGCATTTTTTGTATTTTTTATGCATTTGAGGCCTTTTTGACAATATAGGTGTGTCTCTGGGGACCCAACGGTCGTATTGAACTTATCTAAGAATACTGGGGTCTGAGACATCACAAGTTTCCAATTACAATAAATCTTTACTTTTAACAGAGTTATTCTCAATTTTTCTTATTGCTGAAAAAATTCTTAAAAAAAAAAAATTTATGTTTTGGGACATAAATCACAAATAAATAAAAAATTAAATGAAAATGATGAATCGACAAAATATGAAGAGAGGTAGAAGATGACATTTTTGTTTGTCATCTCTACTTCCTCTAAAAAGAAGTGAAACAAAAAAAGAACGAAATAAGCCAAGCTTTCATGAGTAATGATTGGTTTTGTGCGTTATCAACAAAGCTTGATTCTCTTTCTTCTTCTTCGACAGACGAGAGCTGTGAGCTGTGAGGGTTGTTCTTTTTGTGAGGGAATGAAAGAGAGAAACAAAACAAAGGGAGAAAAAGAATGGAAGCTTTCAAAGGAATGATAGATGAAAGAAGCTTTTTCTTTTCTCTTTTTTAACTTAATAAAAGTGCACTTCTTCTTTTTTTGTCTATAATCACAATATTACCATCATTCTAACACTTACCCATATTTTGTCTTTAGTGTATTTATATATGGTGTAAGTATATGGTGATTTCCGTGCAAATATCATTTCTGAAAGTTCTACACAAATACAAATGTAATACTGGGAGAACCCCCCCCCCCCATTACTTTACAATCATTACAATAAGGTGTAACCATTAATTTTCACCTTCTGTGAAAAATCGGTTAGACTAAACTTTATCCATAAAGCTATGTATAGGCATAATAGGCATGGGGACTTAATATCAAACCAGATGTATACTTTTTATCTTGTCTGTTCTCTCGTTATGTTTGTTTCATCCACGTTAGCTTTTGCTTTTGAAAATGTATTGAGCTGTTCTTTCTCTTTTCTTTTTTTTATTCGTTTTAAGACTTCTAATTTTCTAGTTCTATCGACTTTTCTTCTAGTGCTCTTTATTTGTCATTTTTTAATCGAAAGTATTTTGAAAGGCACGTACCTTGCATATCACCTTTTTTTTTATTATCCCCGCGAGGGCAACCTGTCCATCGAAAAAGAGAACCATAAGGTCTGGGAATTTCGTTCTTTCCTAAAAAGAATCATTCAATCATTAATTAGAGGAAGCTAGTCTTTTTTTTTGAAGTAAGTGTCCATAGTTGGTGGATGGTTGGTACGACTGAATCAACAAATAACGTTATTAATATTCGTTTTTCTTTTTTAAGTTGATGCTATTGGAGACATTCTCATTCTATATATGAAGAAAGTTGAACTCTTAGTAAGCTAGCATGCTTAATAATTATTTTATGTGTAATAAAATTACATAATAAATATATATTATATAATTTATTATTATTAAATGTGATGTTTGGTTCTCATTTATCTCACTTATTCATTATATCCAATGATAATAAAGTGTATAATGTACATTTATTGTTACGGCTAGTATGCTGGAAACAAACTCAACTCGTACGATTGCATAAACTAAAACCAACTTGGCAACACTATATTTAAATATGCAATTATTAGCTACAAACATGACTTCATCACTGAACAAACAAAACGGTAGTACCAGCTGACGAGTCACTACTGATCTTTATTCTTTCATAATCCATATTTGTGATTACTAACGACAACACCTTTCAAAACACGAGGAATATAATTGTTCATCACTTTATAACAATTAAGAGGATTTGTTACACTAGAATGGCTGGTACGTAATACTATATCACCATCATATCATTTTGTGGGGAAAAAGCACCTCGTCTCTAGAGATTCCAAATGGGTGACAGCGTGACTGGCTGACTGCAACGTAACTTTCATAATCCGTGTGTGATTATTAAGTCAATAATGCATTAGAGGAAGATCGACGAGACCCAGATATTAGCAAATGTGCATACGGATTTAGAAAATGATTTAAAATTTTTAATGTTACAAAAATTTAGATATATTTTTCACAATCGTCCTTGTTACTAAATTATTTCCACTTACGTTCATTATCTCATCCATTAATCTCTTTTCTTCGTATATTTTAGAATATAATATGTTTTACCTCTTAAATTTTAAGATATGTGTAATTTATATTCCAATTTTTTAAAATATGCATCATGACCCCCTAAACTTTTTAAATATTATAAAATATCCCTCAATATAATTTTACCAATTGATAAGGGTATAATTTATATGCACATACCTCCCCCGATATTTCTAATTTGTGCAATCTAACCCCTTGTCTATACAATCTCATATGCACTTAACCTGTATAATTTTTTTTGCTGTGTATAACTCGATATCCTGCTACGATCTAAAATTTTGCATTGCTTGAAAAGTCAGGATTTTTTGCACTAATTAAAAAGTTTAAGGTGTTGCGATACATATTTTGAAAAATCAGAGTGTAAATTGCATATAACCTAAAATTCAGAAGGTAAATGCATTTAACCATTTATTTTATAAGAGTATAACTTGAAAAAATAATAAATGTTAGACTTGAATAGTCTATGAAAATAAATCAATTTTGGGTTTTGGTGCCTAAAAAAAGGTTTTAGGTCAAAGATTTATGAATCTGTTTGATTTTAATCTAGTTAGTCTTTAGTCGATTTATGGTAAATGCTGATAGAGGGTGACATAATTCAATTCTACATAGAAGGCAATAATCCTATAGGCCATATCATAATCTATTTGTTAAAATTCTTATCCGATAATTTATTTTATCTGACTTAATAACTCATTTTATAGTAAGATTTTAACCTGTAATAATTATGAAAAGCCTTGTATGATAACCAAAAATATTAGATAACATGATCATTCATTAATCAATATAATATTTAATAGAGATAAATTAACCACATGAACTTTACCAAATAGTTTTAGAAATATTTGGATAAAAAAATGGACCAAAATCAAAATTTATTTATTTTTCATGAACCAAAAACATATTTAAGCCTTAACATTTATTAAAAACTTTATCTCTGTGAATAAATAAAATTTAATAGTAGATAAGTATTTTGGAACAAAGATAGTTACTAAATCAATAATTGATTCAAAAAACCAAATTATATGTATCATAATTAAATAGAGTAATCAAAGAAAAAATTATTTGAATAAAAAACCTAACTGGTCACAATCCATTTATTAGTCTAACGATGCTATTAATTTTATTCGATTTCTAAAAGATTAGAAAGACTCACAAGGAAAAAACTAAAATACTAAGAAGGAGAAAATAAAAACAAAAACAAAAGGCACAAAATCCAACATTTAAATAAACAATATATGAAAATTACGCTCAATATAAAAAGTGCACTAAGTTTTTTTTTCAAATAAAAAGAAAATTACACTAACCTCCATTGAGATTTAGTGTAATTACACTCAACACTTCTCTATTTTGTAAAACTATCATTGACTACATAATTATTATTGATAAAATTATAATATTTAATTTTGACAATATCTAACAGATTATTTATCATATCAAAATGAAATTGGTAATTATAACATATGATAAAAGGGGGTATTCTATTTCATATATTCGTCAAATATTATTAAAATATTATAATTTTATCACTAATAATCATTTGTTATTCTTTTTATCATTAAAATTAATGAATTAATATTTATAAGGAAGGACAATGTAATTTTATAAAATAGAAGGACATTAAATACAATAATACTTAATCTCTGAAAAAGTGAATGTAAATTACTCTAAAAAAAAGATACAGTTACCATAAAAGAAAGAAGAAATTATAACTCCCATCACAAAAAAAGGAGAAAGACTATATCATCACCTTACTAATATCCAACTCTTGGACCACGTATCATTCTTGTGCTGACATTCTCATGGAGGTTTCTCATCTCTTGGTAACGGAATGGGTTGTGCACTTGTCTCATAGGGTACGTGAGATTAATTCGTGTATTGATAGAATGGTTAAGTTGGATAATACCAATGATAATTATATTAGATCTTATTGACAAACCCCTCTCCCCATCCTATTACCTCACCTGTGTGAAGATGCTTTAGAAAGCACTTATTTACATGGTTAGCGCCCATTGTCTTTCTTTATTTGTTTATCTTTCATATGTAACTAAAAAAACAAGAGGAGAGAGAGAGAAGAAAAAAAAGGGATTTCTTATAGCTTGATTTTTCTAAAACCAAACTTTCAATTATTCTACGTTGACTCATTTTTTATGTTTGTCTTCCTAATCTTTTGTGCTTTACACTAACATTTGTTTCCCGCTTTATATGTTTTCAGTTCTATAATTTATTAGCTGTCATTTACATATCTTTTCAGTGTACTTCTATTAAATAATGGTAGCTTTCCTTCACTTTATTATATCAATTTATATTCTTGTTAATTTATTTTAATTATTTTCTTGCAGTTTAGGTTGCTGGCATTCCCCCTTTTTCTAAATCCTATACATTCCACATTATTACCAATTTAATTAATATGCTTTCTTTATCTGAAAGTAGTTGATTTTTTCGATAAGAAACAGCTTGAGCAATCTGTGAGCTCTGAAAGTAGTTGATTGCAATAGGAATATCGACTGTAACGGATGAACCCAAAAAAATATAGACTATACTCCAAATTAACTTTACCAAACATATTAGTAAGGTTTCCAGTACGCTGCACGGCTCCCGTCCGTTTAGTTTGACGACTCCATTACCCATGATTATTGCAGCCGATGATAACTATGCGACCAATTATGTTGAATATATGCAAGTAATCTTAAGTGACAATTGATATATAAATAAGTGTTGAGTTAAATATGTTGATATTAAGAATTGATAATAGTTCCTGGTATGAATTCATATCTAATGAGCATATAGGTAATTACCAAGGGAGGACGGAAGAAAAAAAAAGTGTAATAAGTTTTAATTGCAATAACAATATTAATCTAAAAACGTAGATAATAACCATATTAATGCTACAGTTATGGGCATTTCAATTTGCCATTAATTGTTTGGCGGCATGAACATTTTTCTACCAAATAATATAATACGATGTCTCTAATAAAAATAAAATATTTATAGTACAAACTTATTAGAGTACTCAAGCTCGCATCAATTGCATGATTTTGCACATCAAGAAATATAAAAACACAAGTATCACTGAGAGAGAAAATTGGACCATACATCGAATCGGTCAAGGTATTAGTTTAAAGGTTTAGAGATCCAATCGATTCAACTAGGGTTTAGCCGGAATATTATATATATATATATATATATGTGTGTGTGTGTGTGTGTGTGTGTGTGTGTGTGTGTGTGTGATTAATTAAAATATAAAAAATAATCAACACAATATATATATATATATATATATATATATATATATATATTCATAGGTCTATAAAAATAAATATAATCCGTATAAAATTTTTATAGTCTCAACTTCATAACGTAGTCACAAAGTATTTGAAAACAATATTTGTTGGTGAGTAACCTACGAATGACAGAGAAAGAATAATAATAATCCAGCAATCTTTATTAGTACATTTCTTTGGTTCCATTTTCTTTGTTTTTGTTCTGTGGCTACTACAAGACGTGAGTATTTAAACTTTAAAAAATTAAAAAAAATCAAAAGTCCCAAATTGGTGAAACCGGTCTGGTTTACCAGTTTTGATCAGTTCTCGACCGGTTTTAACCGATTTTGACCTCCTTGGTTCATAACCTTAACCTAACTGGCCAAGTGGCCTGCTCTCGATTCGATTAATCCAATCGACTGTTAGTCCAGTCCGATTTTCTCCTCCATGAGTATCACATAAAAATAGAGCAAATATATATTTATCAAGTATTTCATCCTCTCTTGTTGTGTCCCAATTATTAAAATGAGTTATATATCAAATTGTTCAACAAGTTTTTATCTTGGAATAATACCGAATGATACATACAACAACTTTTAAGAAATTATGTTATAACTACTTTGAAGACATTATTTATTTGTTAAAATTAATCTAAAATCATAACTATCTGTTTATGAAGAAAAATCTGTATTTTTTTATATATTGTTTGTTGAGTCTAATAATTCACATCAAATTAAGATATACGAACACCAACATATAAATAATTATTTAATAATCAATTATGTTGCAACCCGTATTCTACTGGTTGTCACCCAAGTATTCTACAAGTTGCAAATAAAATACTGAGTCCGAACATTAATAATTCCATCGCTAACACATTAGGCATGGAGATTTTTGGGACAACTACAAGAAATTTAGTCTTTAGCAACACTTATTCGGGGGACACATGATGAAAATGTTGCTTGTAGTACACATATAAAATATTTTTTTTTTAAATGTGTTGCATGCCTTCGATATAACAAAAACTATACTTTTAAGGCTAAGGTATAACTTTTTCCATAGCACAGATAATTATCTGAGGCTATATATATATATATATATATATATATATATATATATATGTCGCAACCGGGATCGCGACGGGGACGGCGAAAGAGAAAGAATTTTGTTTGAAAATTATTGGAGTCGCCACCAAGTTTATTTAAAATTCGGGAAAACGTTGGAAAAACCCATTCATTTTGAAAATGGTCTTTGAAACCAGATTTGAGTTCGGGAGTCGGTTATGCATAGGGAAGGGTAGGAGTTTAATCCTGCGCACCCCTAATACACCCGTCCTTAGACGGTACCTCTAATTAACTGTGCAAATTAATTAATAATCCCCTTTTTTTAAAAAAAAAAATATTCTATTTATAATGAAACTTTAAATAAAAGAAATTCTTTAAACAAAATTTCGGAAACACCAAACTGTCACAATTCAGGTATCCCAAAATATTAAGTCAACAATGTCACACTACTAAATTAACATTGTTATTTGAATAAGAAATTCACTAAATAAATGAACAAATTTAAATTGAAAATAAATATATAAATTATAAATATTTACAAATAAGAGAAAAAAGAAGAAAATTGATTTTTTTTTATTTTTTATAAAGAACATAAAAGAAAAACAAATATTTTTGGGAGAATTTTCGAGTCATTAAGCTATCACAACTCAAATGACCGAAATATCGAATTAACAAGCCGTCACGGATAAATTAACTCTTTATCTACAATAGCAAGAGTTAAATAAAGTATTTTGACATAAAATTATTAGGAAAAAGAACTTATAAATAAAACAAAATACATAAATAGCATAAAAAAATTAGGAAAATCATTTATAAATAAATTAAATGGTGAAAAGTTAATTGAAGATAATTTTAGAATATTAAGCTGTCATAGCTAAAATATTCTAAAACATAAAGTTAACAAACCGTCGCGGTCAAATTAACTTTATTCTTAAAAAGAGATATTTACAATTTAATGATTTACCTCAAATTAATATAAAAAACAAAGTAATAATAAAATATTTACAAACAAAATGATATTATGAAAATCTAATTTTAAAAGGGAGTTTTAGAATATCAAGCTGTCATAGCTAAAATATTCTAAAACATAAAGTTAACAAACCGTCGCGGTCAAATTAACTCCATTTTGAAAAGACTTTGAATATCAAGCCGTCGCAGCTAAAATATTCTTGAAACATAGAGTTAACAAGCTGTCATGGCTAAATTAACTCTATTTAAAAACAAAAACAATTCATCAATGAATTAAGTAAATAAATTCCAATAAAACACTCAAATACTTATTTTTGAATCCAAAATGGATAAAACTTCTCTTTTTAGACAAAATTTCAATTTTAACAGGGACCTACAAAGTTAATGCATAAAAACAAATATTCAATGAATTTGAATCGAAAAAAAACATTAAGATAATTAAGCTAACAAAGAAATTTTTTTAAAAAAACACAAAAACACAATTAACTTAAATAAAACATATAAATATATAAAACAATTAAACCAAAAGAGAATTAATTCATAATATAATTACACACAAAGCGCATAATCGTAGAATAAATAAACTAAAAAAAACATAAGTACAAATGTACCCTTAATTTAGGCAAACACATGAATATATAAAATAATAAAATAAAAAAAAGCTTTAAACATTTACCTATTTGTTTATTTTTAAAACAAATTAAGACACCAATTTTAGCCAAAACATTATATACATATATATATACATATATATATACATATATATATATGTATATATGTATTAATAAAAAACAAATACCGTAAAAAACAAAGTGGGCTTTTAATGTACGGAAAGAATTAGCAAGACTAACCAAACATTTATTAATACAAACTAAATGATGAAAAAGGATAAAATATAAATAAAGAAAAGAAAGACCAACAAGTTGGAAAACATTCTCGTGACTTTGTAATTTCCTTTATACAAAAACAAACCCAACAACTCTTTGTTTTTTTTTTATTAATAAAACAAACACTTTGTCCAGAAAAGAGACAATATTTAGATAAAGTGACAAAGTAAAAGGGAATCTAAATCAAAGACACGGATCTTTGTTCTCTCACAAACATATTCACATACTTTCAATTATTCTTATTTTTTTTTAATCCCAAATTAAAACAACTTTTAACCAATAACACAAAGTCCAGCCAATCAAACATTGACGACTCAATTCTAAAATTGAAACCAAACCATAAAGCCTTGACATAAGAAAAAAAAAAAAAAGAATATGACAATCACTAAACCAACGAAACAAAAGTAAACTAAAATGAATTGGTAAATGATAAAAAAGGGACCTAGACTTATGCTTCCACGGATACACCTAAAAAAAATAAAAAATAACAAAATTCCTCTTTCTCATGCTCATTCACGGACTCACACCTAAAAATTTTTTCTCTCTCTCATGTTCTCACGTTCACAGACACACGCACGCACACACCTCACAAATGAAACAACAAACTCTGTTCTTCTCTCTCGACATCAGCAGGTTTCTCGTGAGGAAGCGGAGATCGGCCGTGACCTTTGAATGGAGGAACACTCGCGGCTTCGCTCGAAGAAGACGGCGGCCTTGGCGGAGATCATGACAGCGGTGTCTTTCTTTGGTCGGCCGGCGGCGATGATCCTGCGTCGGTTCTCAGTTCGTAGATGGCGGTGATGGTAAGGACCATGGCTGAGATAGGTTGCTGTTGGTGGTTTGTGAGGTGGTTATGGAGGTTCATGGCATGGTTGTTGGTGGGTTGAAGGTTCAAGACCGCGGTGGTTTAGGGAGTTGGGTTCGTGGTTCTATGATGATGATGGGAGGCCTAAGGGGGAGGAAGATGATGAAGATTTGAGGGGGAAGGGCCGCGGTTCATGGCGGAGTGCGGTGGTTAGAAGGGGAGTGGCGGTGGTTGAAGGAGGGGATGAAGGTGCTAGAGAGGGGGGCCGCGGCGGTGTTGATGATGATGAAGACCCACGGCCGCGGTGGTGGTGGCTGAAACCACCGCGGCCACTCCCTTCCTTTTTTCAATTTTTTTTTTTTTTTAAAAAAAACTGATGATCTGTTGTTGATGAATTGATGATCTTTACCTTGTTACTGAGTTCTCTTCCTGGAATTGTTGCTGGTTTTTTTTTTACAGGTTCTCCAAATTGATATCTGATGTTTTTTAGTTCTCTCCTCCCCCACGGATTCTCTCCTCCTCTTAACAGCTATCCTCCCTTGTTCACCGAAAGAGCCATTGAAAATTTTCCCAAACACCATCATTACCTCTATTTTGATTTTTCTGCTTTTCCCCCTCCCATGGTTACTGTTAACTCAGATGCAAGGGAAAAGAACGGGAAGGAGTCCGTGACACTCCTCTTTCGGCTTTTTCATTTTTCAATTTTTATATTTTTCAATAAACAAGAAATGAAACTATAAATAAAGAAGGTAAATTAAGTGCAAACTGTTGAATTTTATTGTTAAAAGATTGAATAAAATCGGTTGTTCACAGTTGCCCCTCTTTATTCATTTCTTATAAGAAGATATGAAAAACTTAAGTTTTATATTTTCTTCATAAGGAATGAATAAAGACATGAACATCGATTTTGCATGAAATATAAACAATAAAATTCTGAACAGCAAAAGCATATGCACATACGAGAGAGTCAAATGCAAAGGCTAGCAAGAGTCTAAAGCAGACGATGCTGACCGGAACTTAAAAACCAACAAGGGGTTAACTGGAAATGTAAAATGGCAATCTGAGTTCAAATGAAATGTAAATTGGCAGCTGAGGCCAGCTGAAAATGTACATTTGGCATCTAAGGCCGACTGAAATGTAAAATTGGCATCTGAGGCCGACTGAAAATGTAAATTGGCATCTGAGGCCAGCTGAAAATGTAAATTGGCAACTGAGGCCGACTTGAACTGTAAATTGGCATCTGAGGCCGACTTGAAATGTAAATTGGCAGCTGAGGCTGACTTGAAAATGTAAATTGGCATCTGAGGCCGACTGAAATATAAATTTGGCATCTGAGGCCGACTGAAAATGTAAATTTGCAACTGAGGCCAGCTGAAAACGTAAATTGGCAACTGAGGCCGACTTGAAATGTAAATTGGCAGCTGAGGCCGACTTGAAAATGTAAATTGGCAGCTGAGGCCGACTTGAAAATGTAAATTGGCATCTGAGGCCAACTGAAATATAAATTTGGCATCTGAGGCCGACTGAAAATGTAAATTGGCAACTGAGGCCAGCTGAAAACGTAAATTGGCAACTGAGGCCGACTGAAATGTAAATTTGGCATCTGAGGCCGACTGAAAATGTAAATTGGCAACTGAGGCCAGCTGAAAACGTAAATCGGCAACTGAGGCCGACTTGAAATGCAAATTGGCATCTGAGGCCGACTTGAAATGTAAATTGGCATCTGAGGCCAACTGAAAATGTAAATTGAAAAAGAAAACAGTCTCTCTTTTTTCATTTTTCAAATCATATGCACAAAGCCTTGAATTATCCATTTTCAGTTTACTTCAAACACATTAATGAAAAACTAACCGTAACTCAATTGAGCAAGCCTCGAGGAGAACTTTAACCGATCAAACTCACAATCTTAGCATTGGACCTTCTGGTACAACCAAGATTTTGTTTTCTTCTGTGATTTTGCTCATTTTTATTCTTCTTCCATCTTCCCTTTTAGAAGGATGATTACTTTTCTGTCAAGCTTAGCTGAAATTTCTGAATTAATGCTAATCATTGATGTATTGCTGTAAACATTGTTAGATTGCGTAATTGAAGCTTAAATTTATCCTACTTGAGACATTATGAATAAAACATGCATTCAAAGAGAAGGTGGATGGATCAACTGAATGGACATTTTCATTGTTTGGTGTATTAGATGACAAAATGCTTTGAATAACAAAAATGCGAAAGATAAAATTTTGGGAGACACAAAATTTTTGCCCCAGTTTAGGTTCTTGGTGGCTCAATCAATTGACTTCTTAAAGCAAGTTGAACACCATAGCCATGATATCCGACGATATGTCTTCAAATTCTTTTTCAAAATTGCCCAGCCAGCCCTTATATCCGCTGGTTCATTTGGACTATCAAAAATTGCCCCGATTTAGCTTGCGAAGATGCTTATCTTTCCTGCTCTAACTTTTGCCAAGGTCGCTCTCTTGTGTTTTCAGCCTAGCGAGCTCTTTTGTTTTCTTTGTTTGCCCTAATTTTTGCTTAGGTCGCTCTTTCGAGTTTTCAACCTAACAGGCTTTCCTTTTCTGCTTTGCCCTAACTTTTGCTTAGGTCGCTCTTTCGAGTTTTCGACCTAACGGGCTTTTTAAGCATCTTTTCAAGCATAAAATCTTTTGACTGCATCACTGTTGATTGGTTTAGGCAATTCTCGTCCCTCCATGTTTTGCAAAATCAACGCTCCACCTGAGAATGCATGCTTGACAATGTAAGGACCTTCGTAACTTGGAGCCCACTTTCCCCGTGTGTCCTCTTGATTAGGAAGAATTTTCTTCAGAACCAAATCTCCTGGATGAAAATCTCTAGGGCGGACTTTCTTATTAAAAGCTCTAGCCATTCTACTTTGATACAATCGGCGTGGCAAATGGCTGTAAGCCTCTTCTCTTCGATCATATTCAATTGCTCATATCGAGCTTTCACCCATTCAAATTCTTCCAGCTCAGCCTCCATTAAAACTCTAAGCGAAGGGATTTCAACCTCTATAGGAGATACCGCTTCCATTCCATATACCAATGAGAAAGGAGTTGCTCCCGTGCTTGATCGTATGTTGGTACGATATGCGTGCAGAGCATACGGCAGCATTTCATGCCAGTCTTTGTAATTCACCACCATTTTGGCAATGATTTTCTTGATATTCTTATTCGCAGCTTCAACCGCACCATTCATTTGAGGTCTATAAGGAGTTGAGTTATGATGCTTGATCTTGAAAGTCTCAAAGAACTTCTGAACTTCGGCACCATTGAGGTTAGGAGCATTGTCTGTAATGATCCTTTCTGGAATTCCATATCTGCAAATGATGTCCTTTTTGATGAATCTGAGGAACACCTTCTGTGTGATGTTGGTATATGGAGCAGCTTCCACCCATTTAGTGAAATAATCAATCGCCACCAAGATGAAACGATGACCATTAGATGCTTTGGGGTTAATCGGGCCGATAACATCCATGCCCTACATCGAGAAAGGCCAAGGAGACACCATGCTGTGCAACTGAACTGGGGGAGCATTGACTCGATCTGCATATATTTGGCATTTGTGGCACTTCCGAACATAACTGATACAGTCATTCTCCATAGTGGACCAGTAATAACCGTTTCTTAAGATTTTGCGAGCCATCATATGTCCATTGGCATGAGTTCCGCAGATCCCTTCATGAACTTCAATCATGATTATTCGAGCTTCAAGAGCATCTACACATCTGAGGAGAGTCGTGTCATAGTTCCTCTTGTAGAGAACTTCACCATTTAGGAAAAAGGCCATGGCGATCTTGGTGTCTTCTTATCCACCTCATTTGCGTCTGCTGGGTATTCTCCTCTTTGAATATACTGTTTGATATCATGATACCATGGTTGACCGTCCGGCTCAATCTCCACATTGTCACAATACACCGGTTCACTTTGCATTTCTACATGGATGGGTTGAACATTAGCATGGACCTCCAAGTTAGTCATCACGGCCAAAGTCGCTAAAGCATCCGCAAACTGGTTCTTGTCCCGAGTTAAATGAGAGAATGATATGTCATCAAAGCGCTCAATTAACTGAGACAAATGCTTCTGATAAGGTACCAATTTCGGATCCTTTGTACGCCATTCTCCATTAACTTGATAGATTATGAGCGCGGAGTCTCCAAAAACCTTTAGTTCTTTGATTCCCAAGTCAATCGCAACTTGCAAACCATTTGCACATGCTTCGTATTCTGCCATGTTGTTAGTACATTCAAAGTCTAGTTTGATAGAAACTGGATACTGCTTCCCAGCTGGTGAGACTACTACAGCTCCTATTCCACATCCATTCATATTGGCCGCTCCATCAAAGTACATCTTCCACACATTCCTCTCTTCCTCATCTTCTCTTTCTAGTGCCAGCACCTCATCATCGGGGAATTCAAGCATAGTGGGTTGTACACCCTCCAGAGGGTTTTCACCTAGATGATCAGCAATTGCACTTCCTTTGATGGACTTTTGAGTGACATATTTGATATCAAATTCAGACAGCATCACTTGCCATTTTGACATTCTCAATGACACATGAGGACTATCAAATATATACTTTAACGGATCCATTCGAGAAATCAGCCAAGTAGTGTAATACAACATGTACTGCCTCAACCTCTTGGAAGCCCATACTAACGCACAACAGGTCTTTTCAATTGCCAAATAGCGAGATTCGCATTCATTAAACTTCTTGCTCAAATAGTAAATGGCCTGTTCTTTCTTTCCAGATTCATCATATTGCCCCAACATTGCCCCGAGTGAAGTAGGTAACACTTTGTGAGATACTGATGTTAAAGGACGGCTTGGCGTAGGAGGAATCAGAACTGGAGGTTTCATTAGATAAGTCTTTATTTTATCTAAGGCCTCTTGGCATTCCACATTCCATTCTCCAGGTTGATGTTTTCGCAGTAACTTAAATATAGGCTCACAAGTACTAGTCAAATTTGCAATGAATCTAGCAATGTAGTTGAGTCTCCCAAGAAAACTTCTCACTTCCTTCTCAGTTCGAGGGGCTGGCATTTCTTGTATGGCCTTCACTTTATCCGGATCCACTTTTATCCCTTCTCTGCTGACAATGAATCCCAGTAATTTCCCCGTGGAAGCTCCAAAGATGCATTTATTTGGGTTCAGTCGCAACTTATATTTTCTGAGCCTTTCAAACAGCCTTCGCAGGACTACTACATGACTTTCTCCCTCTTTGGACTTAGCGACCATGTCATCTACATACACTTCAATTTCTTTGTGCATCATGTCATGGAACAGCGCAACCATAGCACGTTGGTAAGTGGCACCGGCATTCTTCAATCCGAATGGCATGACTATGTAGCAGAATGTTCCCCACGGAGTTATGAACGTAGTTTTTCCTTTGTCATGAACATCCATGAGAATCTGATTGTACCCGGAATATCCATCCATGAATGAAAATCGGTGATTCCTGGCCGTATTATCAACAAGGACATCAATGTGAGGGAGTGGAAAGTTATCTTTCGGGCTAGCTTTATTCAGGTCCCGATAATCAACACACATCCTAACCTTCCCATCCTTTTTAGGCACAGGCACGATGTTGGCCACGCAATCTGTGTGTCTTGACACCTCTAGAAACCCGGCCTCTAGCTGTTTAGTCACCTCTTCTTTTATCTTTAGCGACATGTCGGGCCGCATTCTTCTCAACTTTTGCTTTTTCGGCTCAGCTTCTGGGTACAAAGGGATCTTGTGTGAAGCAATCTCTGGATCCAATCCTGGCATATCATGATAAGACCATGCAAAAACATCCAGGTATTCTTCGAACAAAGCAATCATCTCTGTCCGCTCAGGATTCTCCACTATTTTCAGCTCTTTCCTCTCTTCTTCGGTGCCCATGTTAATTACTTCGACCACCTCATTGTCTAAGTCAAATCCTTTATCCATGTGTTCCAGTAACCCTGAAAATCTTTCAACAGTTTCTTCATCTTCTTCAGATTCATAGCTATCACACTCAAGTGCAGTAAGAGAGTCAATTGATTGGCCTTCAAAATCCCTTTCATGTGGCAAAATTCCTACACTTAAATCCCTGGAAAGTAATTGCGGTGGGTTGGAATGCCAAGACAAATAACGGGTAAACATGAATAAAAAGGCGCAAATTAATGGTTTGAGGAAATAATGCTAAAGAACAAGAATAGCGGATAGAAAAGAGAACAATTGCTGGATGAACATGCAAGTTTATTCAAATGATGTCTCAAAGTAGCATCCATAAAAGCAAATACAATTAATACAATCCCAAATGATTACTTTGAAGTAACAACATCAAGCACTGGTTCAGCTTCCCAATTCATCAGCATCTCATCATGGTTGACAACATAAGCATTGTTGCATTCTTCAGGCTTTTCGATATCCACCATATTGATGGTTGAACAACAGCTAGCTTCATAACTTTCTTCGGCCACGATTACTTCAACCGGGTAAGGAAAAGTCTCTTTCAGATGAGGGATCTGTTTCATCTTCTCTTTTGGTTTCTTTTGCTCAAGAGCCATGTTCTTGATCCGCTCCTCCAATGACGCCTCATATCCTAAACCAAATCGGTTAGGCTTCCCTGAGATAGGTAGAGGTGTCTTGATACCCTGCAGCCGTGGTCCCAGTCCTTTGCCGTGCAGGTAACCATTTTTGGCCATGATATGAGCCACTATCTAATTGACATCTTGCCTTGGGAGCTCGTTCTGTTCTTGCTTCAACCCCACCACCTCCAAATTGTGCCATAAACTGCTTTCTACTAGCTTAATATTTTCAACATATGGAAGTGAGACAGGTTTAGATACAATGATTTCCTTCTCTCCATGGATTGTAATAACTGAATCATTTTCAATGTATTTAACCTTTTGATGCAAGGTTGAAGGAACAGCACCAACATTGTTAATCCATGGTCTTCCCAGCAGCATATTGTAATCAGACTCAATCTCCATCACTTGGAATAGAACCTCAAATCGGCTTGGGCCGATCTCCAACGGCAGCACTATTTCCCCCAGGATGTTTTTCTTCGCTCCATCAAAAGCTCTTACGATCATCATTTGTGGTGAGATGTCGTCTTTGCCCATTGACAAGTAGCTCAAAGTTGATGCTGGCAAGACATTTAATCCTGACCCTCCGTCAATGAGAACCTTAGGCACTATATAGCCTTTGCATTTGAGGGTTATATATAGTGCTCGTGGGTTGGCCTGTGATACAATCTCTTCATTTGAGAAAGTGATCATATTAACACGCTTTACCGGATCCACCATGCTCACCATATTCTCCAGTGAGACATCCGGTTTCACATAAGCATCCTTCAAGACCTTCAGCACTGCCTTTTGATGAGATTCAGATGACAAAATCAGTGACAACAGGGAGATTCTAGCAGGAGTCTTTTTCAATTGCTCCAGTATGTCGTACTCACTTTGTTTCATGATTTTCAAGAACTCCTCTTCTTCATTTTCTTCTCTTTCTTTTCTTTCCGCACCAAGACCCTTTCCCTCATTCTCTTCTTCGACAAACTTTCCTTTTTCCAGCTCTCCGGGCCCATAAATTCTTCCACTTCTTGTTATTCCTTTTACCTCCGCTACCACTTGGGCTTTCGAGGTTTCCCTTATGTCTCCGTTTGTCTCCACGTCAGTTTCATAGTTCCAAGGGACAGCATGTGTATCCTCGTGAATCGAATGGTCTTTGGTTTCCTCACAGTGATCACCACTTTCTCTGGTTTCGGAGCTCGATTCAGTGGAGGGATGCGGAGTATGAAGCGATCAATCACATTCACCTCCTCAGGAGGATTTGATTTCCGTTTCACTTGAATCACTCCCAGGTCAAGTAATTCTTGTACTCGAGCTTTGAAATCCCCACAACTTTCTATATCATGACCAAAAACTCCAGAATGGTATATGCAGCTCGACCTTATGTCATCTTTCTCATTCTCTTTTATCATGGATGCAGATGCTGCGATATGGTACCCCGCCTCCTTCAAACCATTGAACACTTTCTCCATAGGAGTTCGAAGACTCATAACCTTCTTAACTAGGGGTTCTTCCACCTCCAAGGCATTCACACGGCTTCCTCCTTCGTGTTTCGGGATCGGGTTATTAACAATATCCGGCTTCGAATCTTCTTGAAAGTCTAGCCTCCCGCAAGCAATTAACCTTCTTACTGCTGTTTTAAAACCTTCGCAATCCTCAATGGAATGCCCTGCTATGTCCATGTGGTATTTACAGGTCAGGTTTGGGTTGTACCAAGCTGGGTATGGTGGTTCTAATGGGTGCACAGGATATGCCGAGATCAGATGAGCATCAACTAGCTTTTGAAACAGGTCGGCATTCGAAATGGATAACTTTGGGAAAGGTGGGAAGTTGGGGAATCGATTACGGTTTTGGTTTTGGAAATTTGGTCGAGTTACTGGGGTATATGTTGGGCGGGTTGGTTGGTATGGCCTTATGTGGAGGTTGTTAACTTGGGGTTGGGAGTATGGAATGGTGTTTGTGGTTTGTGTGGTTTGGTATGGTGGATAATGAGGGATAGGGGTTTGGTATAATCGTGGTCGGGTTGGTGTGTATCGTGGGACGAAGGATTGCTGACCATGCACATAATTCACATCTGTCTCCTTCTTTCTGGGTGGAAAACTTTTCCTAGTGTCTTCACTGCTCATGGGAAGCTTGCCGGCCTTTGTTAAGCTTTCAATTCTTTCTCCAGCAGTTATCAACTCAGAGAAGTCTTTGTATGCTGCTCCTGCCATTGCCCCAATGTAAGGGGATCCCAAGGTTCCCAAGAAGTAAGAACATATTTCAGTCGGGATGAGTGGCGGTTGAACCTGAGCAGCCAAGGCTCTCCATCTTTGAGCATATTGCTTGAATGATTCATCCTTCTTCTTCTGCATAGAGCTTAATTGCTCCCGTGTAGGTGCCACCTCAAGATTGAACTTGTATTGGCTCATGAACAGATCTGCCAATTCTCTCCAGCTAAAAATCTTTGAGTGGTCTAGTTGAATGTACCACTCAGGCAGGTCCAGTCAGGCTTTCATGGAAGAAGTTGATGAGGAATTTTTCATCCTTTGACCATATCGCCATCTTAGTACAATAACTCTTCAAATGAAAAAGAGGATTACCCGTCCCGTCATATTTTGAGAAGTCAGGAACCTTGAAGTCCCTAGGGATTACTACATCGATGAAGGGCAGAGTTGTTCAACTTCCACATACCCATAGGGGCTAGGTCCTTGAATAGCCCGAATCTGCTCTTGAATCTTCTCCATCCACTCTTCTTTGAACTTTCCCTTTTCTGCCTCTGCACGACTGTTCTCTGAGGAGGATGGTCATACGGATGACCACACGAGGTTGCTCCCAGACAGGTGTAACATGCCCGTGCTCATGAGTTTGCACATTTTCTAAGGAACGATAGCCTTCTCCGATAGGGATTACCAATGGTATCGTGGGCGGTGGTTGCCCATGGAAGTTATTCGGGATTTCACCCATATCATTCATCCCTACAGTGACATTTAGAGCTGCACCCGGTACCACAGGCATACCCAGTGTCGTGGTATTTGGTTGCACATTTGCTGAATGAGCTCCCAATAGGTTAAGGGATTCTTGTATGGCCCGCATCATATCCTCCAATCTTCCTTGGTTGTTTGACAGTTCATTCAGTTTTCCTCTCACCGCATCAACTTCATCGCTCAGATTTCTTCCTACTTCAGAAGTAGTTGTGATTGGGATACTCCTTTCTGCGTCACCATTCCCTCCAGCCATTTTGGTCCGGGCTCTGGTATTGTGAATTCGAGTTTGATCGATATCAGTTTTCCTTGGGTGCCCAATTGTGACGGATTTTTACCTATACAAGAAAACAGTTTTAGTGAAAAATAAAAGATTAAAACATGGCTATTCGTTAGAAATCTTTGATCGAACTGAATCTTGATGTGAGTATCTTTGATGATAATTGTTCCTCAGAACGTCTCGTTCAAAAGTACTAAGTAATGGGTATTGCTATGAGACCAACACAATGTAGGGAAACAAATATTTTTATTCATCAAGGGGTATTGTAACTGTCATCCCCTTTTTGTTTTACATTCACTTCCAAAACGAGAAAAGAAAATACATCATAAAGCTATAAAGGCCTTTCTCAACATCTTTCAGCAATCATTTGTTTCATTCTCCCAATCAAGTCTTTACAGTAGTCAACAAAACTGCTAATCCCAATCGGGGTCTTGAAAGGGATTATTCCTTGCTCGGCCAATCCTAAGTATCTTGGAACATCTTCGATGGCCGCATTAGCCAATCCTGCCAAGTTTGAGAAGCGAGTCTTCAGCTCATGAATAATGTGGTTTTGATGCTGTATTTCAGAATCCAAACTTGCAACTCTTTCCTTTTCTTCTTCCAGAGCAACTTGATATTCCATGATCTCATCATGCATGTGTTGGCTTAGCTCTTCAATCTTCCTTTGGTACTCATTGTTCAATTCTTCCATTTGTTGTTTCATTTGTTCTTCACCTCTTAGCGTAGTTTCTTCAGCAGTTTTGGCCTTTCGGAGTAATTCCTTCAATTGTTGATTTTCAGCTAGCGTTTTGTCACGCTCCTGTCTCCGAAGTCCTAGCTCTTTATTGGCAGCTTTGAGGCATTCCTTGGTTTTCATCATGTGTTCGTGCCCCATCTTCAACTTCTTGCTTGTTCCCTCTAGAGCTTGGTCCTTTTCAGTGCTTTCTCGTTTTAACGTCGTGTAGTTATGGCGGACACTTTTCAACTCAGCTTCTATTTGCATCTTTTCTTGTTCAACCTTGTCTAATTTCTCCTTCACTTCTTTGATTTCTTCATTTTCATGAAAGCGGCATGCTGATGCATCGTCCAGAGGAGTAACAGCTATGACCCTGAATGGCATCTTGATCTCTTGTGCCCTGTTTTTCACCCATTGATGATAACTTTCTTTCACTGCACAACTCCTCATTCCCAATTCTTTTCCTTTTCGGACGATCTTGCTCCAAGCATATCGGACTTTCTGCAATAGGCCAAAGTCATTGGAATCTTGATAATATGAGACAAACGGAGTAACTGAAGCTTCAGAAGGAGGTCCCATCATGGGATAGCCGAGTTGGCGTAATACCAAGACAGGATTGTAGTTTATGCATCCTCGGGTACCCATGAGAGGTACATTTGGAAAGCTTCCGCACTGATAAATCAGAGTTTGACCATCCTCCCTCCAAGGATACCATCGTATCATCTTTTCATCTAATTTGGCCAGGTCTTGAGCCCACTCTTGTCCACTCTTCTTCTTGATATTATGCATTCGTAGGTCTTCAATCGGACAAGGCGCCTTGTAATTCCTTTGAAATATGTGCGAAGTAACCCACACATATAGCATCGGTAAACAGCACAGAATTCTCTTACCATTTCTCTCATGGCAAAAATTCAGAGTACAATAAACATCTGCCAGGAGGGCTGGAACGGGATTTTGACTATGGAACTTGCGAGCAAGGAATACGTCAATAGCCGCAAAGTCTACAAGGCCTTCAATATTCGGAAATAAGACAGTGCCATAGATAGTGAGGGCCAAAGACATCTCAAAGCATCCCGATCTTCAACTTGAGCTAAATGGCGCATATGCTCTTCGAGATAATCCCTTGAGAATCCGTAAGTCCCATTTCTACATTTCTGTGCTTCATGCAGATTCTTTACACCTATCCTTAGGGCAGTTGATAGGGTTTGTAAAGAAGGATAATGGCCTTGGTAGTGATAAGGTTTTTCTCCTTCTAGTGGTAACCCCAGGATTTTCTCAAATTCTTCAATAGTAGGTGCTAATTGGAAGTCTTGAAAAGTGAAACATCGAAGTGGAGGATCATAGTACTGTGCCAGTGCTATGATTGCTTCTCCCTGCTCTTCCACTTCTAAGAGATTCAAGATCTTTCCATATTTTCTGGTGAGAGACAAGCGTTGTGGTAGCTTCAGCAATTGACCCAAAGACCTCAGGCTTTTAGTGTCAGGTGTCTTGGCTTTGAGACGAGAGTTCTTTTCAACTTTTCACCTTCCTGACTGTGTGGTCTCATATTTGTTTCCATTTTACAAAGATACTCACAATAAGATTTCAGTTCGACCTTCTAACAAACCTGCCATAATAGAAAGAAAAAAATTGATTTAAATGAAAGAAGGAATAGTAAACAATTTAGGAAATGAACAGAAATTATGCACAAAGAACAAAGATAGGAAATTATGTACAAAGAAAGGAGTTTAGGAAAATGCACGCTCTCTTTGTGTCCTATGTGAGGTAAATTCTGGAGGTTAATTCTATGGTCCTATGGTCGTTCTACCTTGTGAACACTTTCACTGGGTGGGTCTATATTCTCAAAATTCTATGGTCTCTAGAGTTAAGATTCGCTTTCAATGTTACCCACAACAAACAGTGAACCGCTAGGTGTAGGGCATTCATGAAAGAATCACACTCTAGATGAGATTTTCGCGATAACCAAACAGGATGAACATCCAAAATGGCTACCACTACATAATCTCTTACCTATCTCAAGTTACACTCAGACCCGGGTATAGGACCCCACTCGTGTGTGATTAACGTGTAAGTGTTGTGTGTGAAGAGCATACAAACCTGAAGTCCTAAGACTACCCATGACTAATACCTGCAAAAACAACTCAAACAAACACGTACAACATCCAGTAACAGTCATCTACCCTAAGGTTTTAACAAATAAAGCCATCAAACACATGAAATGTAAAATTCTATAAAGAGACAACGTATAAAGAAAGAAATATTAGACAAAGTAAACTAAGAAAAGGAAAACAAACATCAAAAGGCTATATTTAATTTGCACAACTAATTAAAACAGGCCTGACTCTCTTGAAATCCCGATGGAGTCGCTTATCCGTCGAATCGATCGGGATCGCGTGACGAGGCGAAAGAGAAAGAATTTTGTTTGAAAATTATTGGAGTCGCCACCAAGTTTATTTAAAATTCGGGAAAACGTTGGAAAAACCCATTCATTTTGAAAATGGTCTTTGAAACCAGATTTGAGTTCGGGAGTCGGTTATGCATAGGGAAGGGTAGGAGTTTAATCCTGCGCACCCCTAATACACCCGTCCTTAGACGGTACCTCTAATTAACTGTGCAAATTAATTAATAATCCCCTTTTTTTAAAAAAAAATATTCTATTTATAATGAAACTTTAAATAAAAGAAATTCTTTAAACAAAATTTCGGAAACACCAAACTGTCACAATTCAGGTATCCCAAAATATTAAGTCAACAAGCCGTCACGGCTAAATTAACATTGTTATTTGAATAAGAAATTCACTAAATAAATGAACAAATTTAAATTGAAAATAAATATATAAATTATAAATATTTACAAATAAGAGAAAAAAGAAGAAAATTGATTTTTTTATTTTTTATAAAGAACATAAAAGAAAAACAAATATTTTTGGGAGAATTTTTGAGTCATTAAGCTATCACAACTCAAATGACTGAAATATCGAATTAACAAGCCGTCACGGATAAATTAACTCTTTATCTACAATAGCAAGAGTTAAATAAAGTATTTTGACATAAAATTATTAGGAAAAAGAACTTATAAATAAAACAAAATACATAAATAGCATAAAAAAATTAGGAAAATCATTTATAAATAAATTAAATGGTGAAAAGTTAATTGAAGATAATTTTAGAATATTAAGCTGTCATAGCTAAAATATTCTAAAACATAAAGTTAACAAACCGTCGCGGTCAAATTAACTTTATTCTTAAAAAGAGATATTTACAATTTAATGATTTACCTCAAATTAATATAAAAAACAAAGTAATAATAAAATATTTACAAACAAAATGATATTATGAAAATCTAATTTTAAAAGGGAGTTTTAGAATATCAAGCTGTCATAGCTAAAATATTCTAAAACATAAAGTTAACAAACCGTCGCGGTCAAATTAACTCCATTTTGAAAAGACTTTGAATATCAAGCCGTCGCAGCTAAAATATTCTTGAAACATAGAGTTAACAAGCTGTCATGGCTAAATTAACTCTATTTAAAAACAAAAACAATTCATCAATGAATTAAGTAAATAAATTCCAATAAAACACTCAAATACTTATTTTTGAATCTAAAATGGATAAAACTTCTCTTTTTAGACAAAATTTCAATTTTAACAGGGACCTACAAAGTTAATGCATAAAAACAAATATTCAATGAATTTGAATCGAAAAAAAACATTAAGATAATTAAGCTAACAAAGAAAATTTTTTAAAAAACACAAAAACACAATTAACTTAAATAAAACATATAAATATATAAAACAATTAAACCAAAAGAGAATTAATTCATAATATAATTACACACAAAGCGCATAATCGTAGAATAAATAAACTAAAAAAACATAAGTACAAATATACCCTTAATTTAGGCAAACACATGAATATATAAAATAATAAAATAAAAAAAAGCTTTAAACATTTACCTATTTGTTTATTTTTAAAACAAATTAAGACACCAATTTTAGCCAAAACATTATATACATATATATATACATATATATATACATATATATATGTATATATGTATTAATAAAAAACAAATACCCTAAAAAACAAAGTGGGCTTTTAATGTACGCAAAGAATTAGCAAGACTAACCAAACATTTATTAATACAAACTAAATGATGAAAAAGGATAAAATATAAATAAAGAAAAGAAAGACCAACAAGTTGGAAAACATTCTCGTGACTTTGTAATTTCCTTTATACAAAAACAAACCCAACAACTCTTTGTTTTTTTTTTATTAATAAAACAAACACTTTGTCCAGAAAAGAGACAATATTTAGATAAAGTGACAAAGTAAAAGGGAATCTAAATCAAAGACACGGATCTTTGTTCTCTCACAAACATATTCACATACTTTCAATTATTCTTATTTTTTTTTAATCCCAAATTAAAACAACTTTTAACCAATAACACAAAGTCCAGCCAATCAAACATTGACGACTCAATTCTAAAATTGAAACCAAACCATAAAGCCTTGACATAAGAAAAAAAAAAAAGAATATGACAATCACTAAACCAACGAAACAAAAGTAAACTAAAATGAATTGGTAAATGATAAAAAAGGGACCTAGACTTATGCTTCCACGGACACACCTAAAAAAAATAAAAAATAAAAAAAATTCCTCTTTCTCATGCTCATTCACGGACTCACACCTAAAAATTTTTTTTCTCTCTCTCATGTTCTCACGTTCACAGACACACGCACGCACACACCTCACAAATGAAACAACAAACTCTGTTCTTCTCTCTTGACATCAGCAGGTTTCTCCGGCGAGGGGAAGCGGAGATCGGCCGTGACCTTTGAATGGAGGAACAGCTCGCGGCTCGCTCGAAGAAGACGGCTGGCGCGCGAGATCGCGAACGCGTGTGTCTTCTGTCCACCGGCGCGATGATCTGCGTCGGTTCTCGGGCGTAGATGGCGGTGATGGTAAGGACCATGGCTGAGATAGGTTGCTGTTGGTGGTTTGTGAGGTGGTTATGGAGGTTCATGGCATGGTTGTTGGTGGGTTGAAGGTTCAAGACCGCGGTGGTTTAGGGAGTTGGGTTCGTGGTTCTATGATGATGATGGGAGGCCTAAGGGGGAGGAAGATGATGAAGATTTGAGGGGGAAGGGCCGGTTCATGGCGCGAGTGCGGTGGTTAGAAGGGAGTAGCGGTGGTTGAAGGAGGGGATGAAGGTGCTAGAGAGGGGGGCCGCGGCGGTGTTGATGATGATGAAGACCCACGGCCGCGGTGGTGGTGGCTGAAACCACCGCGGCCACTCCCTTCCTTTTTTCAAATTTTTTTTTTTTAAAAAAAAAAACTGATGATCTGTTGTTGATGAATTGATGATCTTTACCTTGTTACTGAGTTCTCTTCCTGGAATTGTTGCTGGTTTTTTTTTTACCGGTTCTCCAAATTGATATCTGATGTTTTTTAGTTCTCTCCTCCCCCACGGATTCTCTCCTCCTCTTAACAACTATCCTCCCTTGTTCACCGAAAGAGCCATTGAAAATTTTCCCAAACACCATCATTACCTCTATTTTGATTTTTCTGCTTTTCCCCCTCCCATGGTTACTGTTAACTCACATGCAAGGGAAAAGAACGGGAAAGAGTCCGTGACACTCCTCTTTCGACTTTTTCATTTTTCAATTTTTTTACTTTTTTATATTTTTCAATAAACAAGAAATGAAACTATAAATAAAGAAGGTAAATTAAGTGCAAACTGTTGAATTTTATTGTTAAAAGATTGAATAAAATCGGTTGTTCACAATATATATATATATTAACAAAGACTACACTTTTGAGCTAAAGTAGTATCTCTTTTTGTAGTGTTACTATAGGGATGATCAATTGTCTAAGGTAATACTTTTGAATAGAGAAGACAATATTTTGTAGATATTAAAAGCATTATATTTAAAAAAAAGTGCTGCCTATATGGTATAAAAAAAAAAAAAATTTCATGTGTTGCCAAAATAAGTATTGTCTTAGGTGTAAATTTCTTGTAGTGGAAGTTCATCGATTAGCGACATAATTCCTTTGCTAAATCAATTAGCAACGATTTTTACGAATTTGCTACAGAAATACGATCGTTACTATTTGTATTTTTTCAGTTGTGTGAGTGGCCCTTAAAGTTTGTCTTCACATGTCTATTTTATTAGAACTCCCTCCTATCTTTAATAAAGATTGTTTTTGGGTTATGTGCATAAATTAAGGTAATAAGTAAATCTTATTCACTACAATAAATTTAGCCTAAGACAACACTTTTCTTTAGTAGCAAAAAGTGTTGCCTAATATCTTCATAGACAACACTTTCAAAAGCATAAAGTTTTAATAGATTTTGGCAACACTTTTTATGCTATACTTGGAAACGGTTCTCTTAAGTAGAATAGAGCACATTTGTAAAGTGTAGTTATATCACAAACAAATAAGCAACATTTATTCATATAATAGCTTACATTTTATTATTGTTGCTTTTCAAAATTTAATTAACCTCACCTAAAAAATGTATCCTAAAGTTTGTATAATGGGGATACAAATAAATTTTCCCAATATCTTTCTTATAACATGATTTTTAAAATTATTTTATTCCTTTTTGTGACATTTTTTCATTTCACATTTTTCATTTTTACCCTCTCTTTTCGTGTCACACGTCCACCTCCTCTCCACTTTACCGCCGCCATCAACCACCGATCTTTGTCATTGCTATTGTCATCGATTTTTGTTACCGCCGTCACAAAAGATCTACGCTGTTATCGCCATCAACAAAGAGTCACGTTCTCCAAATCTCACATAAACTCATGCATCATCATCAACCACTTCTGCCACCATTGTCGTCAGCAATTTCTAACATCATCGCCACCAGATTTAGTTTTCTCAAAAAGAGTTCTATGCTCTCCTTCTTTGAGTGTCAACGAGCTTCTTTCTCATCTTTGCCGAAATTGAATATGTAAGTTTAAATATTTTCTCCTAGCTAATCTTGCACTCCAGTTTCAATGTTCATTGTTTTTTATTATTTTGTGAAAATTTGACAGAGAATCTCCATGCTTTTCTTTATTGAGCTTGCATGTGTGAGTTTGTAAGCTCCTCAGGATGTTATCTTTGTTAATATGTGATTTTCCCCCAATTATTTGAACTTGTGGTTTCATGTTTCTTAATTGTAGTTTTATCCGTGTTAGTTTTGTGATTTTCTATTTTTTCTCCATTTTTTTTAGGTTAATAAGGATTTGTAAAGACATTGTTGAGGAGTTGATCTGCACTGAGGATTTGAATAGAATTTCTTGTGGTACTTCTACTCTAGGTTTGCACTTGATTTTTTTTTGTGTGTTTAATAACGTCAATTTTCGCTTTCATTTTCAATCTCATACCTTTCATATTCTTTTTCAAGTTTTCTAAAGAGATTTGAAAACCATACTCTCAGGGAGGTGTTGATGGTTGGTAATGTTGTTTTTATTCTGGTTGATCTTCCTTTTCTAGTAAATTATGCAATTGCGGCTCCCTTTTCTAATAAGGCATCTGAAGATTATGCATATGCTTTAATCTACTGTAGAAGTTGAGTTGATTTTGAAAATTATCTTCAAGTTTTTTGAAAAATGAAAATTCTTCCATATCCTTGATGTCGATCAAGTAATGGCAAATGTTGAAACACCTGAGGATGCATTAACAGCTAGGCAAAATGGTGCCCAAAGGTTTGGACTATGCAAGACAGAGCACATTGTACAAAAGGTATTCAACTTGTTATAATTGCATGAAAAGTGTGCATATGTTACTTTTTTTATAGATATATCCAACATTTTAATTTCCCTAAAATTAGTTGGATTGGAATGGCCATAACAAATTTTTCTATTGTGTCCAAAATAATAATAACAATGACAACATGAACCCAAAACCAACAGAGCCATTGTCTTATATGGGCATGCATTAGACTCAACTTGAAATTGATTACTTTTCTTTTTGCATTTTTTATTAAATGGCTCAAACATAATAGTTACAAATTATATAATTTTCTACTTGTTTTGGTACATTTCAATTTTTTGCTTCAAACAAGAGGATAAAGGCAGTGAGAATGATGATAAAGGCCATCATACTAGAACAGAGGAAAGCTGATCTTGACCTGTTGCTACCTTATCAAAGATCATATTTCAAGGGGATTTCTGTGCAATGGATGTCTCCCTGTAACAATTCGGTTGTTAGATTCCACTCCATGAGTTCCTTCCAAAAGGTGACCTGGAACAAATTGTCATTGAGCTAACTTCCGAGACAGGCATGAAGGAAGAAGAATCTTCTCTAGGATTGAAAAGCTACTAGAAGTGAATCCAATGCTTGGTTTTCGAGGCTACAGGGTTGCATACCCTTCTTGTTATGATGCTTCTTGGCTTGTATATGGCATAACATACATAATTATACACTAACAATGCACAAAGTTTTTGGATTGATTAACAATTCCTCATAGCTGACAATTGAAATTTTGTGAACAGGTTGGGAATACCATACCTAGAACTGACTAAGATGCAGGCTCATACAGTTTTTCAGGCTGTTATTTCAGTAAGTAACCACAGAATTAAAGTTCTTCCTCAGATAATGGTTCTATTGATTGGTACACCTCAGGCATGATCCTTTTTCTTCCTTATTTCTTTTCTTGTTGCTTCTTCTTTAGTTTAGTTTATATGCATCATTATCCATTATCATCTCATTCTTTGAGACATGGCCTTGTATTCTTTATCCTAAACCATATAATCACTATCTTAGCTTCTCATCCTGGGGAAGCCCATGTGACTCAATAACTATATGGGTTCCTCTTTAAGCTAAAAGGCCAGAATCATGATTGAAGTTCCTAAAGCCGCACCAGTTGCAGATGAGGTAAACTTATATCCTTTTTATGTCTTGACTTGAAGAATCATATTTAGATTTTAACATATAATAGTTAAAGCTTAGAATATGGTAATAGAAAGACAGTCTTCTCTCCCATTTATCTCGGGCTTAAATCATGCTTTTAATCTAGAAGTGCATTATCATTTAATTTGCAGCACAACAATTAAAAAAGATCATTTTGTTCTCTTCTTGTTATCTACAGTATCTGATTTTATGATTCATTTGTGTAGATTGCAAATGAAGCAGACTTCTTTTCATTTGGAACCAATGACCTTACCCAAATGACATTTGGATACAGTAAAGGTGATGTTGGCAACCTTTCTGTATACCTATCAACAGGCATTTTGCAGAGTGATCCATTTTAGGTGAGTTATGTCACCAAACGTTTATTTGCTTATTGATGATATATGAAGGATGATTGTTGAATTTCAACTATTGACAATAATATTACGTACTTGACCAGAAAGATGTGGGTCAACTCATCAAGATTTGCACAGAAAAGGTCGTGCTGCAAGACCAAACTTGAAGGTAGGACTAGGAGTAACTTTTATAAAAATTTGAACCAACAAAATGTTATTGCACATCTTAGGCATCAGTAATTTCGTACTATGTCAAGCATAATGTCAAAACATATTTCTATGCATTATTCCCCATTGAGTTGCTTTAGCAATTAGCTTAATGAGTTGGTTGTTAACTTAGAAATCAGGTCGTCAGGTTCTTTGTTTATCGTTTGTACTTTCAATGTGTTGCATTTGTGACTATAGACAACACTTAAAGTAAATACAACACTTATAAAGTGTTGCCAAAAGTAAGAATAAAGTGTTCCTCTTCTAACAGTAGGCAACACTTATTAGTTGTTGTTATTAACAATGGTAACAAAAGTTGCCTTAAGTTTAAAAAGTGTTGTCTTAGAGCAAAGGTAACACCTCTTTAGCCCACCCTCCTAAAAGTGTTGTTCTGAGCTTCAAAGTGTTGCCCTTAAATAAAGGCTACACTTTTAAAAATTTAAGCCACACTTTTTTTGTGTTGTCTTACGCAAAAAATGTTGTAATGATGATCTTTTAAAAAAATAAAATTAAAACACATAAATACCCTTATATCACTTCACATCCACTCATTTTTCTCCAATTAAACATAAAGATAAAATAAGTATAAAATAATTATTAGGTTATTGAAATGTGAAAATGACATATATTTTAAACTAGAAAAAATAAAAAATGACTTATATTAAGGACAATCCATATGTGATTACTAATGACAACAACTTCCAAACATGATGAATATAAGAATAATTCTTAGTTCTACTGCTTAAAAAGTTTCCATACATACTAAATAAAGCAAGTATTATTCATTTTTTAAGTTTTAAAGACATTGATTGTATTTACTCTTTTACTTGTTTTAATATTAGGATCAATAATTTGGACTACCAAATATTAAGAGAATTTATAAGAAAACTATTAGAAGGATATAGCAAAAGTCTGAATACAATTGTGCGCTTTGTAGCAATAAGGAAGGTAGATTACTTCTTTATAAAAACTTAAAAATAAAACACAAGGTATAATATACATGAATAGAAAGGGAATCAAACGAGGCAACTCTTTTGCTCAAAGTTCTCAATATGAATTCGAAGAACTCTTGGGCCTTGAGTAAATAAAATGAGCATTATTTTCATCTCATTTTTCCATGTACTACAAGTTTCATGATTGCTTTTAAGGCTAGTACATGAGAACATACATTAGATTCCGATCCTTTTAGTTGTTAGGAAAATTTCGAAATCTGCTTGTCATATTCATACAAGGACGACTATTTCCGTTACTTATGTCAACACAGTAATTCCCGACATTATCATAATTAAAAAGTTGCACCATGTTGTACCCTTTTCGTAATCTCCAAAATAAGGCACGATTTTTGCATTTAATCATAAGAGAAAATATTTATTTTGATCCATTTATTAATTGATATATATATTTTATAGATTATTATTATCTTTCATTTTTTTCTATATTTTTAATACAATAGATTATGTGTTAATCAATAAATAGAGCAGAGTAAATATTTTATTTTAATCTAAGAATATCTAAGAATTTCTTGAGAACTTTTTAGGTATTTTTAGAATAAGAGAAAATATTTGTTCTACTCCATTCATTGATTGACACATAAGTTATAATATTAAAAATATAAAAAAATAGGAGATAATAATAATGTATAAAATTTAAATATTAATCAATAAATAAATTAAAATAAATAATTTTTCTTACTTTTGTCGCATATAAGTATTTTTCTAATGATTAAATGCAAAAACCGTGCCTCATTTTGGAGATTACGAAAGGGGTACAACATAGTGCAACTTTTTAATTATGACATGTCGGGAATTACTGTGTTGACACAAGTAACGGAAATAGTCGTCCTTGTATGAAAATGACAAGCAGATTTCGAAATTAATTTTCCTAACAACTAAAAGGATCGGAATCCGATGCATGTTCTCGTGTACTAGCCTTAAAAGCAATCATGAAAGTTGTGGTACATAAGAAAATGAGATGAAAATAATGATTACTCAAGGCCCAAGAGATCTTCTAATCATAATATATTACTCCGAAATGGGCAATTTGTCCAAATTGACATGTATAGTTGTATTTAGAAACTGAGGGAATATATTGCCATCAAGAGCCACTTTCGCATCCATGTGTGTCTAGTCGTAGCAATCTCGTCATGGATTTTTTTTTTTTTTTTGTTACACTCTCGTTATGGATTGTGTAAAAGAGAAATATTTAGATGTTTAGAAAGTAAAAAAATAAATTTATTTTATACTATTTAATAAATATTATATTAATTTTATAAATTATTATTATTTTTAATTTTTTTAATATATTTAATACAATAGTTAATATATTATTTATTAAATAAAATAAAACAAATACATTATTTTACTATGAAAGCATTTAAATATTTTTCTTATGAAAAATTAATTAACAGTTGGTCCTGTTTGTTGCTACTTTTTTTTGTTTAGTGGTGAAGATAAAGATATATAATAATTAATCATAGGAAAAACAAAATACTTCTCTGCAGGATAAAGAGCTTTCTCTTTTTTCACTTGAATTCTTGCCACAAAATACTTAAAAATATGAAGAAAATAATAAAAATTAAATATGTAGTTAAGAAGCTTTGTGGAAGTAAAAATTCCTTCCTGCATGGGGTAGGATGGAATGTCTCATATTCATATATAGATTATAAAATAGATCGCGTTGCTAAGTTTGGTTCTGATGTAATGGCATATATGACTTCGTATTGTTTCAGAACGGGGTTTGTTAATAATGCTGAACCTTTCAAGAAAGGTCTGGTGATCTGATGGTCATTCTTTTTTCCATCATTAGATTGAAAAAATAATTAATCTCTAACTATATATGGTTTTTTCTTGTCCAGTGCTAAAGATCAAAGTGACCTATTAGTGGATCAATTCTGAAGGTTCAGGGTAAATGTAACCATTAATAATATATTTTCGATGTGCGCAACTCAAATTAAATACTAGTAGGTTAAAAAGTATAAATTAAGATTTAATTATGTTCATTCCAATAATTTTAGTAAAAATATATATTGTAAGTTATATTTAAATATAATTTTAACTTTTAAATAATGAATTGAGTACAAATATTATACCTTCCTGTTGAACTAAAATATGATTCAAAAGCTCTAAATCAAACACAATATATCCATTTTTATCGATTATCCACCTATTTTATAAATTTCGGAGAAAAATGGCATCCTTCTAATCATCCACCTATTTTTCTGTTCATGGGTGATCAATATAATAATCTCTATATGTGTTTGATGAGCTCTTAATGTATGTCCTAATTCTAAATTGAGACAACTATTTTTCTCAACCTAAACTTTCATAAAAAAAATTAATTAGATGCTTGTTACGAAAATATAAAATTTTAATTATTTTGGAATCTCATAACAGTGACAAGAGTTTCTTCGCATAATGATGGAGCGATTCTTTTAAGGAACAAAGAACTCGTGTCTTTAGTCTACTCTTCTTTTTTTTCGGTAAAGCTTCTGATTTTTCGGTAAAGTCTTTATTCTACTCTGATAGACAAGGGTAACATGCAGTATAGAAATTGAGAACTCAAAACGGCCCCAACGGACAGCATCATAGACAACACCTTCAATCTAGCATCCCTTTATGCAGTGACCGAGCCTTTGTATAAGAGCACAAAACTATTCAACAGAGTCAAGTTTTAAAATTATTTCAATGACCGAGTACAAGTATTATTATATTTTAAAATTATTTTAACAATTAATTATAAGTACGATTATTTTCTTTTATATTGATGTAAAAATTGGTTTACGTTTTAATATATTAACTTCAAAGTAATTTATGTTTGGATATATAACTTAAAGAGTAATTTTAAAATAGTTTGTTCTGCTTATATCCAAAAATTTCAAAATTTTGCTTATAAACTATACAACAACAATAAGTAAGTCTTGTTTCACCGGGCGTCAACTGTACATGGATCAAAAGACATTATGGTATTATATTATATAGCTTATATTTATATTTAAACTATTATTAATATTTAAATCTCTTTTAATTATTTGATCCACTTGTTACAAAACTACTCTCCATGATTTGATCCACTTTTCTTACTAGAGTCTTTACAGTCTCCTCCATATATGTCCATACCACAAACTAAAACGAGATTTTATCGTCTTCTTCATAATAGACACTATCCCAACTCTCTCTCTCTCTCTCTCTCTCTCTCTCTCTCTCTCTCTATTACACACATTCTTAGTTCTATCATATCTAGTATGTTCACTCATCCATTGCACCATATTCTCATCTTCACCGTGGAGCCTTTTCCCTTATTGACTTTCTATCGCTTTACATTCAATCCCATATAATAATGTCGATTGTATTATTGTGTAGTAAAATTTACTGTTAAGCTTAAGACCTTTTTTTTCATCTAAAATAAAACCCAAAAGGCTCATCCACTTTGACCACCACCCATCTTGAATCTTATGGCCGATTTATGCCCCAACTATTTATCCATCATTTTGGATAATATAACTCAAATACTTCAATCTTGTTACATGTGGAATATTATCTCCCCAATTTTCACTTCTAAATTAGAATTTATATCTCTTTTACCAAACTTGCACTCCATATATTATATACTACAAGAAATATGACATTTGGCCACACTTTTCTTGATTACGCTTAAAAAGTGTAGCCTATAACTAGAAAACATCATGTTTTTTTAAGGGGTGAGCTTTTATAGTACCTTTCAACCACACTTGTTAGAATGTTTAATAAGCATGTGGCTTATTACTAATAAAGGCCATGCTTTTCACAAGGGTAGACTTTGATAATTCCTTTGGCCATGCTTTTTGTAAGGATAGACTTTGTCAATAGCTTTTGGTCACACTTTAAAACTATGACCTATTACTAACAAAGGTCATGCTTTTTACAATGGTGGACTTTAATAGCATCTTTTGACCACACACATGGTAACATTAAAAAAGTGTGGCTAAAATATTAAAAGAGCACACTTTTCCTAGTGTCGCCTAGAGTAAATTGGCTACACTTGGCTGATTAATGGGCCAAAAAAATGGTTAATATTTTTTTCGCTTAGATAATATTACAATTTTAAAATGTGTTATATACTTTCTTCCTCCAAATTTAGCATTCCTACCAATTTTTCCATAGTGAAAAAAATTAAAGGGAAGAAATTAAAGTTGAAATAATCATCTAAATTTTTTTTAAAGGGAACAAATTAAAGTTAGAATTAAAATTAAATAAAGAATTAAAGCTCACTAGAGACAAAAAACTAATTCCTTTTTTTTCCTGATGTAACAAACTAAGTTCCTATCTCTCTCTTTGATCTAATTAGCCTAACTAAATCACTAAAAGTCTGAAACTACTACTCTCACTAAAACTCCAAAGTTACAGATGAGAGAGTAACGGCTGTGCAGCCTACTAACCTCCACTCTACATGGTCTGTGAGCACACACCGCCAAGGCTCATCCCTCCACGCAGATTGCTTACCTTTTGTGATCTCATATCTTCTTCCCCAAATCCCTTTAATACCCAAAACTGGGTCTATGAATTATGTTAGAATTTCTTGGTAATTTGGGTTTCTATTGATTGGTGATGTCTTTATTTTATAAAACGGGTTCAATGAATAAACCTGATACTTCCTATAAGCCCATGAAGATAATGTGTGATCCGCAGTAGGTTTTAGAAATCACCATGCATTATTATTAGGTTTGGGCCTAATAGTGAGTGTACTAGGTTATGATGTAGAAGCCTAATATAACCTAAGTCTTTGATGGACAAAACCAGGTTACTATATATATTTCATATTATGAGGGCAAGATCCCCACTCCCATCTCAACATCTCTTGATGGCTTACAGCTTTATCGACGTGGCCTCTCTGTAAGGGAAAGATAAGGAGTGGGTTCTCTTGCACATGATGACGTATACACTTGTGTATGTTTCCGCATAGCGGTAGATATGAATTCTAGAGGTACGTGAGTTACCATGTTAATTGTATTCAGCGTGTTGGTGTTCCAAATCCCTGGTATTTGATCTATGAAAATTTAACCAATTAAACTCAAATCAAATGTTTAATGTGGTTTAGAATCCACTTATGTAAAATGTCATCCCAGTTCCAGGGATTTTTTTCCAGTACTTCTTAGGGGAGTCAATGAAGATTCTTTATTTTTTCTACTTAGCTGTAAAAGAAACCAAAATGGGGGATTAAATTGTCTTTCCTCAACACGAGCCCATATTTGTGTTTTGTAGTCTCATTGATTTATTGCTCCATGTTTTTCTGTCATTAAGGTCTAAAGTGGTTGGACGGGAATTCTTTTCCTCCCATAAATCAAAAAAAAAAAAGAAAAAAGAAAAAGGAGAATATGTGTTGGAGTTAAAAAATAAAGCACAAGCATATTTTGGAGTTCACTTGTTGAAAGGCAAGTTGAAATAGTTTTGCATACATAACCTTATGATGACAAATATAGTAATCTTGGAATTATATTTTTTGTGTGCTTATGGAAAAAATCCATAAGGTTGCTAAAATAAGGGGGAATGGTTGAAGATTAAGTTGTTGGGCTCAGAGACTGATTCACAATGTAATTAAATAATGTCAATGTGTGACAATGTGTATCAAAATAAATTCAATAGAATTAAGTCTACCAAATCAGTGCAGCGCAGTGAAAAAATAAATATTAGAATGAATAGTAATTCAAGTTAATAGTAATCTGCATAACTATTCACTAGAGTGGCACCCGTGTCACAATTCACGCCAACAAAATAGATCAAGAAATTTGTGCATCCAATTTTTAATGTGGAAACCCTAAATGTAGAGGAAAAACCACGGGACAGGCTCCAAAAAAATATTCCACTATATTCAGGATAATTACAAAATATCCTTTCCATACTCTCACAGCCAAGAGATAAATATAGTATTTCCCAGTGAGAACCCTCCTATTCAAATACTATAATTTTACAGTACCAAGGAGTAATAGAGATGATACCCAAAATATTCCTGATGTATTTACCTACACCCAATACTCTCTGGGATTTATTCACATTCTCTATTTTTCTTCTTACTCTCAGAGAAGAATACAATCTCTCTCATTAGCAGCTCTCTAACTCTCGCTGCTTAATCCATGTATTGTACTTCAATTGCCAAACTCACTTCTATTTATAGGGGTCCCTTCTTTGTATTGCATTAAATGCAATTCTCCTGTATAACATAAAATTCCTTGGTGGCACAGTTGTGCATTTAATGCAACGACTATGCAAGGAAGAAAAATGCTTCCTTCATTTAATGTTGGTTGGACTTTCCTTAATTGGTTAGACCCACAATTCTCCCCCTCCAGCCGATGGGGAAATAATCTGGAATCAATCATTTAGGATTCATATCGATCAGCTCGGCACAAAGTTTAAGCTTATCTAGTGCTACAACTTTTGTCATCATATCAGCAGGGTTTTCATCAGTGTGAATCTTCTCCAGCTTAAATTGCTTGTTTTCTATTGCTTGACACAACCAATGATACCTGACATCAATATGTTTTGTCCGTGAGTAATACATCGCATTCTTGCTCAAATCCAAAGCACTTTGACTATCGCAATAAATAACGGACTTGCTCTGCTTCATTCCTAATTGTTCAAGGAATTTTGTTAACTAAAGCATTTCTTTCCCAGCTTCAGTCATAGCAACATATTCTGTCTCAGTAATGGATAAGGCAACACACTTCTGTAATTTTGACTGACAAGACATAGCTCCACCTGCAAAGGTTAAATATGAATTCGGAAGTAGATTTTTTACTGTCCAGATCATTTGCCATATTAGCATGTACGTAGCCTTCCAAAACTAATTCTGATCCTCCAAAACTCAAGCACATTCTCAAATAAGCCTTTAGATATCTCAAGATCCACTTCACAGCTTCCCAATGGTTTCTACCTGGATTGGCAAGAAACCTGCTAACAACTCTAATTGCATGAGCGATATCTGGCTGAGTACAAACCATAGCATACATCAAACTCCCGACTGCAGAGAAGTAAGGAATATCAACCATAGCTTTTTTTTCTTTATCAGTAGTGGGAAAACTCCTTTTATTGAGTTTAAAATGATTGGCCAACAGTGTGCTAACTGGTTTAGCATTCTTCATATTGAATCTCTCTAGAATCCGCTCCACATATCTTTCCTGTGATAACCAAAGCTTTCTAGCCATCCGATTTCACAAAATCTGCATACCCAGAATTTGCTTTGCAAGGCCTAGGTCTTTCATATCAAAGGACTTTGATAGCTCCTTCTTCAAATCACCAATCATCCCTGCATCCTGTCCTACTATTAGCATATCATCTACATATAACAGAAGAATGATAAACTTATCACCTGGAAATGTGTTGACATATACATAGTGACCTGCATCTGTCCTAGTATATCCATGACCCACCATGAATGAGTCAAACTTCTTGTACCACTGTCTAGGAGCCTACTTCAATCCGTACAGACTCTTCTTCAATCTGCAAACCATGTTTTCCTTTCTAGCCTCCTCAAATCCTTCTGGTTAATCCATGTAGATCTCTTCCTCCAAATCACTATGGAGAAATGCAGTCTTGACATCTAACTGTTCAAGCTCCAAATCCAAGCTAGCCGTTAATCCAAGTATAACTCGAATAGAACTCATTTTGACAACTGGAGAGAAAATCTCATCAAAATCTATCCTTCACTTTTGACCAAAGTCTTTTACAACCAAGCGAGCTTTATACTTTATTTGTTTGTTGCCATCTTTCTTCAGCTTCAACACCCATTTATTTTTTAAGGCTTTCTTGCCTTTAGGGAGTTTTACCAACTCATAAGTATCATTCTTCTGGAAGAAATCCATCTCTTCTTGCATGGCTTTTATCCATTGAACTTTATCCTTATGAGTCTGAACTTCTTCAAAACTCTCTGCCTCCCCCTCATCAGTGAGAAGGACATACTCTGACCTAGGATGCTTATTGGATGGATATCACACTCCATTAGATATTCTAAGCTATGGTGTATGAGCTTGCTCCCCCTGCTCAACACCTCATCTATCTCTAGCATCATCAATTCCTAGCCCATCATAAACCCCACGGTCTTGAACCTCTCCCCCTTCTGTGGCATTTTCTTTAGGAAGATAGACTGGTGTAAAATCAACCTTATCACTAGATTCAACAGTTTTCTCTAGAAAAGCAGAATCTAACATAATTTCTTGCTCATAAAATGCTATATCTCTGCTTCTTATTATCCTCTTCTTTTCCGAATCCCATAGCCTATAGCTAAATTCCTCTTCTCCGTAGCCTATAAATATGCAAGGAATGACTCTATCGTCAAGCTTTTGTCTCTGCTCCTTACTTATGTGAGCAAAGGCTTTGCATCCAAACACTTTCAAATGAGAGTAACTAACATAATTTCTAGACCATACTCTCTCAGGAATGTCAAAGCCTAAAAGAACAGACGAAAATCTATTAATCAGGTAGCATGCCATTTGAATAGCTTCACCCAGAATGGCTTAGGTAGCTTAGCCATTCTCAACATACATCTGACTTTGTCCATAATGGTTCTATTGATTCTTTTGGCCACACCATTATGTTATGGGGTGCTAGGAACTGTCTTCTCATGCATGATGCCATGTTCAGAGCAATAGTTCTTAATTCATGGGAAGTGTATTCTCCTCCATTGTCACTGCGAAGACACTTCAAAGGTTTTCCAGTTTCTCTCTCCATCATGGCATGAAACCTCTTGAAGTATTGAAACACCTGGCCCTTTCTTTTTAGGAAATAAACCCATACTTTCCGTGAAGCATCATCAATAAACGTCACAAAATATCTGCTACTACTTAGAGTCTCTATTTCCATAGGACCGCATACATCAGAAATAAACCATATCTAAAATATTTTTTTTTAGCTTCAATCTTTTGCTGAAAGATACTCTATGATGCTTGCCAAATAAACAATGATCACAGGGACTTAACTTTGTACCTTTGGCATAAGGAATAAGGGATTTCCTAGCCAAAATCTGCAATCCTTTTTCACTTATATAAGCTAGTCTTTTGTGCCACAAATTTGGCGAAGCATCATCCTCGACTGTATTCAATCCTCTAATCTGCTTAACTTGAGTCTTGTACAAAGTGTTGTACAACATTCTTTTGGCAACCACCATCAAACCTTTGGAAAGCTTCCACTTGCCATCATCAAAGGTACTGTGGTATCCGGCTAGATCCAGAGCATGGACAGAGATCAGATTCAGGCATAAATCTGGCACATGTGGCAAGTTTTTCAATGTCAGTGTGCATCCTATATTTGTTTGAATGCACACATCACCAACTCCCGCAATATCAGAATTACCAGTATTTCCCATCCTTGCTTTGCCAAAGTCTCCTTCTTTGTACATAGTAAAGAATTCCTAGTTGGGAGTAGCATGATAAGAAGCTGCTGAGTCAACGACCCATTCAACACATGACTATGCAACATGACACTCTTCATCTACAAAAGAGAGCAACACTACTTCCCCATTTGTTATAGGGGCACAGTAATTTCATCATCAGCCGCGTCCTGACTTCTCCAATTTTTACTGCCTTTATTCTTCCAAGCCTTACAATTCCTATTGATGTGCCCTTCTTCACCACAATGGTAACATTTGAACTTTCTTCTTGATTAGGACTGCGATCGATCTTTTGGTTTTCTCGATTGTCCTCTGCTCTTGCTTCTCCCTTTGTTCTCTATGACAAGAGCTTGTGAATGATCTATTCCCACCAAGTCTTTTCTTCTGGCTTGTTCATTGAACATACTGTCTTTGACTTGGATTAAAGACAACTTTCCACTTGAAGTAGAGTTGCTTAGTGACACCACCATGGTCTCCCAGCAATCTGGCAAAGAACTCAAAAGTAATAGTGCTTGTAACTCATCATCCAGCACTAACTGCATGGTACTTAGCTGATTCACCATATTTTGGAAGTCACTCAAGTGCTCAGCAACAAACCTTTCCTATCTGTACTTGAGATTTACTAGCTTCCTGATTGCGAAAGATTTATTTTGTGCAGTCTTCCTCTCATAGAGATCTTGTAAAGTCTACCACAGAGTATGGTCATTTGTCTCTGTGGCCACATGGTCGAATATTCTAATATCCACCCTTGCCTAATTAATCCGATAGCCTTCTAGTGTATCTTTTTCCAATCTTCTGCTTTTATCTCTGTTGGCCTTGCGTCTCCCTTCTCTATAGGATCATACAAATCCTTATAGAAAATTATATCCTCCATTTTCGGCTTCCAGATAGAGTAATTTGCTGATGTTAACTTAATCATGGTACCCATATTCTCTTTCATTTAATTTACATGACACAATCCTAAACTCAACTTGCGCTCTGATACCACTTGTTGGGCTTAGAGACTAATTCACAATGTAATTAAACGATATCAATGTGTGATAATGAGTACTAAAAGAAATCTGATAGAATTAAATCTACCAAATCGGTACAGCGTAGTGGAAAAATAAATATCAGAATGAATAGTAATTCATGGTGGGACCTGCTTGTCACTATTGTCAACAAAATAAATCAAGAAATCTGCACACCAAATTTTTAATGTGGAAACCCCTAAATATTGGAGGAAAAACCACGAGACAGGCTCCGAAAAATATTCCACTATATTCAGGATAATTAGAAAATATCCTTTCCACGCTCTCACACCCAAGAGGTAAACATAGTGTTTCCTAGTGAGAACCCTTCTATTCAAATAGTACAATTTTGTGGTACCAAGAAATAATAGAGGTGATACCCGAAATATTTCAAATGTATTTACCCTCACCCAACACTCTTTGGGATTTACTCACACTCTTTATTTTTCCCTCATTATCAGAGAATAATACAATCTCTCTTACTAGCAGTTCTCTAACTCTCGCTGCTTGATCTGTCTGTTGTACTTCAATTGCCAAACTCACCTCTATTTATAAAGGTCCCTCTGTTGCATTGCATTAAATGCAATTCTCCTATACAACATAAATTCCTTAGTGGCACAGTTGTACATTTAATGCAACAATTGTGCAAGGAAGAAAAACACTTCATTTAATGCTGGTTGGACTTTCCTTAATTGGTTGGACCCACATAAGCAATATGAATCGCCTGAAGAAGCTTCAGGCTTTTCGGTGGTCGTAATAGTTTGACACATCTAGGAACAAGTCATACAATAAAATAAGACATTTTATAAAGACCTTTCCCATGCTTGGGAGAAAACCATTGTCAGTGTGCGTGTAATTTCACAATGTACAAATAGTTTTTTACATTGCCTATTTGGATTAGAATATGAAGATTTAATGTTATACTCTTAACATATTTGTATTTTCAAATTACAATGAGGGTCTCTACCAAATTTTAATTTGATCTCTAAAATTATACTTAGTAATTAATTTGTGAAATATGACGACACAATAGTTTGCTTGTTTCTCATTTTGACTGTTGTTTTTACGAAAATTTCTATTCAAACTTGATCTATATATATGTGTATGCAAGCTACAAATTATTACATCTGTGTGTTCCTTTCCTCTGCAGTATCCTTTTGGTGCGTAGATTCACCATTCAACACTAATTAAATTTGTTGAGCTGTGATTGCAACATCAGGGTCATTTTTCCCACATATACTGTGTACATGATAGACCCCATTTCTGTCTCTAGTTAGGACCATACTGTTAGTAGTTGCAATTAATTCTTTGTGAAATTTGAGAACTCTCAACAAGTTTTCAATTTGTTTTGTTTTCATGTGTTGTTTTCCTAACTGTTCTAATCTTCACCCTGGACTTTTTTATTATACAGAGTGAACAATGGAGAAACTCTTAAAACAAAAATTCATGAATGGTTCTACAGACTTCGGTGTTGTATAGGTGTTAGATTTGTGTGGTATTAGTTTACGTACCTTTTTGTAAAGGGAGCAACTAGTTTGGAACTATGTGGTTCTGGTCAATATAATAATAAGTAAATAATAAAATTACTTTTATATCCCTTCATTTTATTTTTTTTTTATTTTTCTCTCTCCCTTCCCTTTGCCACTGGAAACTCACCCAAATAATCATACAAACACTAGAAGAAATTTATACGTAAAAGAACAGTTAAGTTTAGATATAGGTAAAAAAATGTTGCTTATGCACATATAGGCAACACTTTTTTTAAATGTGTTGCTTTTGATAATAGTAAATGCTATTTTTTTTAAGTTAAGGCATCACTTTTTGAAGAGTTGTTATATCATATGTGGCCAATTGTCAAAGGCAACATTTTTTAACAAAATGGTACATTTTTAAGCTAATGCATCACTTTTCATAGTGTTGCTATAGTAAGTGTGGCCAATTGTTTAAAGCAACAATTTTGAGCAGAGAAGACAATATTTTTTAGATATTAAAAGCAGCATATTTAAAACAAAGTGTTGTCTATGTGTACAAAAAGTAACACTTTTTATATGTTCTAAAAAATAAGTGTTGTTTTAGGCTAAATTTTTTGTAGTGAAAGAACCTTTGGCCTCCCTTGCAAAATACTACCGATACAAGATTTTTGTGAAACACAGACGAAATTACAGACATATTTTATAAACTTTACAGATTGAAACATGTTGTCTGATAAATATTACAGACAACTTTTTCTGTTTGTAATTAGCCCATTATATATGGATTTTGTTTTTGTCTGTAACATTATAAATGAAATAACTATCTATAATAAAAGAAAAAAAAATTACCTCCACTATCATTGTTGTCGCCGCCTCAATGCACAATCCATTATTTCCAACAACCTCTTCCTAATGCCACCCTAAACAAACCAAAATCTTTCCAAATCACATCATCAATCAAATGTCTTCATAACCATGTGCTCTATTGCACCACCTTTTCCTTCACCGTGCCATCCTCAAAGGGAATAAAGCACCAATGTTCCTACACATTAAAAACTGATAACTCAATAAAACTCACAATCAAAAAGGCAGAAAATGAAAGAACTAAACCGATTAAAAGTTAGAGAATATTACCACAAATACAATGACACAAACCATTTGCAAAATGGAGGCTCTAGTGATTAGAGGTGGCTCAAAGAAAAGCTTGCTGCTGCTATTGGTTTCTAACACATAGAAAGAGAAGAGAAAGAAGCGAAAATAAGAAATGGGGAAGAAGGAGGCACGACATTTGTAGCCTTAATTCTGACATTGCACATGGATTTTTTCTTCTGTAACTCCTTTAATGAAATGTAAAAAACCCATCTGTAATGTGTGCATTAAACATGCACCTTTTTAATCTCTAACATTATAGATAGGTTTTTCAGTATATAATGCACACGTTAAACACGCACCTTAAATTTCAAATTACAAATGGAAAATTTGTCTGTAGTATATTGGATTTACTTTAAATCAACAATTCAAGTAAAAATCCATCCATAAGTACATCTGAATATTTTGTAAGAAAACAAAAAAAGAATTCTTTAGTTATTCGTCTTAATATAATTTTTTTATACAATAGTTATGCGCCATGTGGCGCGAGTTTGCGTCAATAATTACAGACGGATTTACAAATTTTGTCAAAAAATTTTTTTCCATGTTTTCATTTATTCTTTTGTAAATCAGTATGTACCAGAGGCAAAAAAATTTGTGTTTTGCGAGTTTCTAGTAGTGCATGGGCCTCCATTCCAAGTTTAATTTCCAACCACACATCACCTGACAATACTAGATGAATCAAAGTTAACTCCACAGGTGATTTGCTTAGTTTTGGCACAATGATAACCCTAACTTACATTTTATTTTTATCAACATTGTTCTATTAGATCTAAAATTCATACAAAAATGTTTTGTTTGATTTGGTTTTTCATAAGAACATCCAAAGCGCAATGGGGTTGTTGTTGTCGATAAGAACTAATTAACCCACTGTGTATTTGCTATATTCTTGTCACTTTTTTTTGTTGATAAAGGGCTGGGTTTCGTTGTGTTCCCTGGTGGATCTGTCATTTATTAAACAACACTTGTTTGATTTTTATAGCCACATGCCAAGAGCAATAAGATAGAGAACAATGACATCAGTAGTGGTGCAGTGGTGACTCCTCAACCTCCTATTCTGCAATGACTTGGGGTGCAGCAGAGGCGAATCTGCTGATGAGCAACGACAAGTTCACTGGTGGGTGGTGGTGAGACCGCCGTGGGTGGTAGCGGCAGTGATGGAAGGTAAAAGGGTGGGGGACATGAGTGTGAGGATCACTGGTTGTTGAGGTATTGGTGGTTGCATTGGTTCTGGGGAGGGTCAGAGGGGTTAGTGGGAATTAGGAAAAATATTAAAAGATAAAATAGACAAATTCTTTCTCAAGTATTATTTTATAAATATTCAAATATATTAAAATATAAATATATATTTTAATTGTATTGATTTTATCCATTGAATTAAATTTTTTATGGCTGAGATTTTGAAACCATGTGGTACCAAACATAGTTGGTCCATATAAGAACTTGCCTTACCTTTTTCTTTCCTTTAGTTTATTGTATCTATGAAACTGTGCTTCTGGTTTGCTCTTTGGTTCTCACTCTCCTATTGGTGAGTCTAGCTTTTCATCCATCTATCGAAAAAGGAAAAAACGAAAGTGAAATAGAGAACTAAAATATTTCACACTTTAATTTGGCTTCATGGTCACTGTTTGGAGGTAACGATTCAATGACCTTGTATAACGCCCCAATTTTCTGTCTGAGTGAAAAATGACCGAAATGCCCCTAAGGTTATTTTCGGCCAAGAATTTGAGGATGGCCGACCCGGCAGTCCTCGAAGGGCCAACTCAATGTTTGAAGGGGATTGAATGACCCTTGAGTGGTTCCAGAGGCGAAAGTCTCATTTTCTGCAGTTTCGGGTCAAAATGACCAAAATACCCTTATAGCATTTTACGCGGGTAAAGGTGCCGTTTGAGCCCGAAACTTTCCCCAGAGGTTTAAAACCATGCTTTTACATGTTTCAAAACATCTGTTTGAGTCCTATGGTCCCGAAGCGCTTTAGTGCAAAATTATGATTTTGCCCCTAGAATAGTGTTTTTGAGCTTAATGATGTAATTAAGCAAACCTAAACAATATTAGGCTCTAATCGAAGATTAATTAATTTCCATAATTAATCTAGAGTCAAAATAAATTATTAAAATTAATTAGGACCTAAGATTGCTTAGATTAGATTTAAATCTCTTTTCTAAAACTCAAGATTTTACTCTTGCAATCTTGAATAGTGTTTTCTCTCTCCAATTCCTTAAATCAAGGAATTGTGTCTAGAATTGTTTATACACTAAAATGAGTTTATAACTCACTAATGATGCAAGAACACTCTTTAATTATGTCTTGACAACCTTGATTACCCATTTACTCACCTAAATACTTTCTTACAAATTCCTAATCTTAATCCTAATCAAAGATACGCCTAAACACAACTCTAAACCACAATTAAAATGCAAGAAACCCTCCTCCCATGGCTGATGCATTTCCGCCCTCTCTCTCTCAATTACCACACATGTTGAATTGTTTCTCACTCAAAGAACCATGCTTGAGGTCATACCTTGAACCATACCTCACCATACTTTGAACCATACCTCACCATATTTTGAACCATACCTCACCATGCCTCAAGACCACATTATCTCACCTCATGGAACTCATGGGTTCCCTCCATTCTGCATGGCCGAAGCCTACCCCCTCAAATGCACCTTTCATTTGCTTCATTTCTCTATAAATAGCTTGGTTGGGTGAACTTGTATCATTTTGGGTTCATTTGCAAAGAGTAAGTTTTCAAAGAAACACTTCAAAGCTTCTTTTTTCTCTCAAGTTCAAGTCTTCAAGTTCTTCAAGTTCTTCATCTTCTTCTCTCATTCCAACCTCCTAATCTCTAGGTAGGGATTTTCTTTAAAGAGTTATTTCATTTAAAGTCCACAATTTCTTTATGTGTTCTTAGTTTCTCTTGAATCCTTTTTAGAACTTCTTTCCTTCTTCTCCTCCCCTTTGTGTTTCGGCCATGAGCCCATTGAGAGCAAAGGAATGAGAGCTTGATGATGAGGTTCCATGATGATGATGTCCATCACTTGGATAATCTCTAAAGCTTGATCTTTGTTCTTAAGTTAAAGATGTTTTCTTTGTTCTTTCTTTTTGATCTTTGAAACCTTTCACTTTGATGATATTTTAAAATGGTTAACATGAACTCAATGATGGGAGCTCATGATGTTGGTGTTAAGGCATCATCAAGATCATGGTCTCTAGAGTTCCAAATGTTTCTTTTCTTCTCCAACAATGTCGGTTCTTTTTCCTTTTCTTTCTTTGAGATTTCGGCCATATTGGCCAAGGGAACCCACAATGTCTTGATGATGAGAGCTTCTAGATGATGACTATGTGTTCATCACAATGAGGCCTCTAGAGCTTGAGTTTTAATAACAATGTTATTTAAGTTTACATTTCAAGAAAAAAAACGTTGTGTTTAAAGAACCCTTGAAGTTCACTCTTGTTTTTCTTTATCTTATCATGATGAGTTTGGGTTGAGGTCTAAGTTCCTTTAAAGTCTTGTATGAGCTCTAATAAGAAATAAAATGAACTAGCATTCATATTTAAATTTGAGCTTATGCATTACATATTTATTTTGAGCTTTGCATCCATATTTAATTTGCAAGCCATCACCTAAAGTTAAAGGCTAAAGAATGGAGTGCATCTCATATTTATATTCTTGTCTAGCATATTTACCTTTCATCACTAAAGAACGTAAAGATTTAAAATGAGGTTTGCACTATCACCTAACTAAATCTCAAAGCCTTTCTATTTCGGCCTTAAAGTCGATTGTTGTTGGGCCTAGAGCACTAAAATAAAGAATTGAACTTGTATATTTATATTCCAAGCTTTGCATATTTATATTCCAAGTCTTGCATATTTATTTTAAGCCTTGCATTTTTATATTCAAGTCTAGCATGTTTACTTTAAAGTTCTCACTTTATTTTGTAAATGAAGAATAAAAATGAAATGCATAGCATGTTTAAATCATGTCATCACTTAAAAGATCTTAGAACTCAAAGACTTGCCCATTTCATCTCAAGTTAAAGTTTAATGAGGAAGCATTCTTTGAATGCATGATTTCAGCCATCAAGTGAGGATGAACTTGGAATGAGTTTCATCTAGCTTCAAGGACCAATAAGTCAAGTTTTAAGAAATCCTTTTAAATCTCACGAATTTGTTTAAGTTTAAGACCAACAAGGTTCTATGAATTTAACACTCTTTTAAGGAGGGATTAAGGGGTCACTGACCCAAGGATGTGTGTTTAGTCTCTTTGACATGATAAAATGGTTTGCAAAAGAGTTTTAGAAGTCTTGAAAATGATTCCAAAAGAAACTAGCAACTTATGTGTTTTAAAAAAAAATGTCAAGTTATATATCTTTTTTGGAAGCTTAATGTTTCGGTCCTTCCATGATGTGTTTGCCGCCATGTGATGATGTTTGATTTGTTTGAATGAGTGAAAAATTATGTATGACAAAGTAGGAACAATTCTATGCAAGTTAGGAAAGAAACTAGCTTTCTAGGAAAACCGTAAAGTCAAGATTTAGCATAGTTTTATCCCATTTAATTATGGACACTGCCCAAACTGTTTTAATGGGGATATAATCAGATTAGGATTGATTAATTATGAAAAATTTGGTTTCATTTGAAGTAGGAATGAATTTTAGCACCTATAGAGAAACTAGTAACTAGAAAACCGTAAAACCATAATTCTAGAACTCTTAGAACATTTAATTCTTAGGATCTGTCCAGAAAATTTATAATGTAGATAACATGGTCTATAATTAGTACCTTGATATAGGAATGACTCATAATTGGTTTAGATTTAACTTATAGCGCCTTAGGTGAAGACAGAACCAAGAAAAGATCTAAAACGCAAGTTCTAGAACCCCGTAATCATAAGTTTATAACGCTGCCCCTAAGGAATGGTGATGTTCAGATTTATTAGATAGCATAAATAAATGATAAGGTTTGATAAGAAAGAACCCTTAGGTGCATAAAAGTTTGATAGGAGATGATAGGTTAACTACATCACAAGTTTAAGGCCCGTAAGGGTCAGAGCATAAGATACCATAGAATCGAGTGCATAACGAACTTTTAATGTTGTTTGTGAAAGTATGAGGATGATTATGTGATTGCATGAAAGTATGATGAAGGATGGATGTTTGATTAACTCGTGTGGCATAAAGAAGAATTTGGAAGAAATTCGGCATGCCACAGTTATGCCGCCGAATTTCTGACAAATTCGGGACTCAGAAAGTTTTTGAAAAACTATGAAATTTTATGAGGTACTAAGATGGGTTCTCGGATAACACCGGTTCGGCCGAGCACCTCCAGAGAACTCATGTAACATCGATACCAAGATTTAATTCTTAGGTGACACCGGTTCGGCCGAGCACCCCCAAGAAATGCCCCCTAGCCCGTACTGGATAAGTCGGGATTATGTTTATGATTATGTTACACTTATCGAGATTGATAAGTAAGAACTAGTGACGACTAGTTGAGGTATGAGCTCATAACCTAGAGATGTGACACGTTCTGAGTGACACCGGTTCGGCCGAGCACCCCCAGAGCGCTTGTCTTTTAGGGTGGCCTGTGAGGAAGTTATGATGATTATGTCACAAAGAGAATTTATTTTCCACTTTATGCCACTACTATTATGATGTTCTTAAGTATATGATGATTATTCTTGCATTAAGTAGAGCCATGCATACATTCTTTAATATGCTTGCATCCATGACATTAAGAATCATGCTAAAATGAACGGACCTTGACTAAATTATGTTTTAGAACCTAAAAATGGGCTTAATGCATGTTCACTTATTTTGCATAACTAAACCCAAGGTTCCTGAGGACGTAGATGATGACACCTAGGTAGTAGGAGGCCCTACTGAGATTCTTTAGCAAGATTCTCACTCCCTCTATCTCTTTCTTTCCGTCACGTCTTCAGATGGCGACGTTCGTAGTATTCGTGGACACCCCGACATGGGAGGTGCACTATGACCCTGCTCATGGGTCATACCATTTTGAGGGACAGTGCACGGTGTGAGTTTTCATGTTCATAGGACGTCCCTTCGCTCATCCCGTGCACACCCATCGCTTCTCCCCGAATGCACCCTATGGCGACGACGAGCGGGTTTTTGAGCGCGCGCGTACGCATAACGAGAGAGTGCTCTGCATGCACACCGCCACCTCAGCCATGCGAGACTATCCTGATTATGTGCCCCGGACCTACTTCTCAGAGACCGACCCGTCCGAGGACCCGCCTACCCATCCGTATAGCAAGAGCTCTGCCCCCTCTCCACCATTGATGAGGGAAGGCAGTGAGGATACCGTGACTCAGCCACGGCTTGCACGACGACCGGAGATGCGGCCACACTGTGGGGGTCACTCTCGATCCCCGTTCCGCCTCTTTACCCCCGAGAAGCTGGCCCAGTTTCCCGGATATGTGCCTCGCTCGCGAGATGGACGTCAGTAGGAGGTGACGATCGACCAATGGAGTACCCGGGTAGAGCACACACCACTTAGATGGAGATGAACCTTCTTTTGTTTTAGAGGTCATCCCGTTAGTTGCACTTGGGTAGGGGAGTTGCTTTTATAGTTTCTGTTGCACTTTCTCTTGTATTTCCTTTTTAGTTGTATTGCTCATGTTGTACTAAGCTAAGTCCCACTCTACCTAAGTGGGCATATTATATAAATATGCAGTTCCATGTTATTATGATGTGCTTTTATGTGCTTATGTCATGTTGCTATGCGACGCTTGCTTTATTACCTTTTGTGCATTACTAGTTAACGTGTCGTGCGGCTCTCACTTTGCTTTTATAGTTCAAAAAAATATTTTACCAGTATTTCTGCTAAGTATTTTAAAGTAATAAGAAAGCTATGATGTAACAAACTAATGATTAACCTAATTATGTTCTAGAGTATTGGGTTAAAAATTAGGATGTTACACCTTGGGTTTAATTTGTAAGTGCCGTGCATGTTAGGTGAATATTATCTCTCAAATTGATTCAGGAGTAAACTTTCTATGTGAAGACAATATTCTTGTAAGCTAAAGTAGATATTCAACCATATTATATTTTAGTCGTAGTCTAACTTTATCATAGATCCTTGCAGGAGTCTATGTACATACATTATATGTGTGTTGAAATATGTTGCAAACGAAGTTATTTAGATTGCAAATTTACCATTCTCTGCTCCTGTACATTGACATTGAGTGATTACATTGTTAATTAGTTACATTTATTGTAGCATACTACAGAAAAGCTATTATAACATATAGTTCTAAAATTATTCTTGTTGAATATTTTGTTAGAAATTTAGGTTCTTTATAATCCCAAAATCACCTGTAACACCCTAGTATTTAACTCAATTCATTTAGGATGAATCCAAGTTAATTATTAGTTATTACTCTTTTGTCCCAATTCTTAGTTCTAGTTTATTTAAAATACTTAGCGAAAATATGGGTAAATTCTTTTCTTGGAACTTAAAACGAAAAACATGAGCCGCGCATGCCAAAAGAACTATGTCATACATTGCGCAGAACAATCTGAAGCACATCATGGACAAGAACTAATTACCAAATCATAAGCATAACATAACATCATGGAGGCATATATCAATAACATCAAAGGTTTCATAATACATGCCGTAATACAAAAACTTAATATAGTAGCATCAAGTTCACTAATTAAAGGTTGAGTGGTACGGAGATTCAAAAGCTAAGCATAACTAAAATATAGCTAACCCATCGAGGGCACACATCTGATAAAAACTAGGATGCGAGCATGTACGTAGGCAAGATATCTCCTAAGCATCGTAAATGGAAAATCCTGTCTCTGCTTTTGCTGCACCTCTCTAATCTCAACCCTCGTGCAATTCCCATGCTGGCATTTCAAGGTAACCAACAGACATCGCCATCAACTTGTTCTGAAGATGAAGATGGAAAGAAAGGGAGGGAGTGAGAAACTTATAAAAAAATCTCAGTAGGGAACCTATCTCCATGCACATGACATCATCATTGTCCCCAGGAAGCTCAGGTTAAATTATAAAATAGTGAGTATGCAAAGGGTTCAATTATTAAGTTCTAAAAGCATCATTTACTGAGGCCAACTCATTTTAACATGCTTCTTAAATGTTATGAATGCATCATATCTCATCATAAAATGCATGTCAATGTGAAGGGTAACATAAGATATACAACAAAATGATGCTCATGAAACTTAGCAAACATATCATGAATTACTGTATCTTATCTTTTAGGTGACTTAAACTGTTCTTTTACTTTCCTTGGGGCCATCCTATTACTCTCCCTTTTGAGAGTTCTAGGTTATAAGTTCATACCTCACTAGTTGTTACTAGCGTAATCTTATCCCTTTTGATAAGTTAAGTTCCCGATACTTAAGGTACGGGATAGGGGGCATTACGATCACCTTTCATAACCTTTAATTCGGGGAGTCCAAAGGATCACTTCCTTGGGTCACTTTCCTGACCGGTGACCTCACTTACTCTCTCTCCCGATTGGTGACCTCATGACAAACTCCCTTTCTCTCGGTCGACTAGGCGACCCCTACACCTAGGCACGTGACAGGTGACCCCCTCACCCAAGCGCGACCCAAAGTGCCTCTAGTGATCGATGACCCCACACCTCAGCCCCCCGTGACCCCCGCTCCCCTGCACCCCCGACGCGAACTCGACGAGACCCCTGCACCTCGTGAGGACCCAGCATCCCAGCGCGGTCCAGCGACCAGCCACTATCCCCACAAAATCCCATACCTGGGTGGCCCTAGCGACCAGGCAAGACCCTACTACTCCTCTCACCGGCTAGCGTGCTGGAGAAAAAAGTAAGCTCCTTTGTAACCCCTCTGACCCTTGTGACCTCACTACCCCTCTCCTCCGATAGTATATTACTCTGTTTGTATTTTTTTTTCAAGTGTAGTTAGGTTCTCTTAGTTGTTGATATTTGGTTTAGTTTGGTTTTTTTTTTGTTAATTCTAATTACAAGAAATTGGGATTATTTATTTGTTGATATGGTTTGGTTTGATATTTTCTTATTAATTTGGATTGCAAGAAGTTTAGATCTGTTCAGTTGTGGGGTTTGGTTGAACCAAGTTTGGATTTCTGTAATTTCAAAGCTTTTGAATTAGAATCATTTTTAGAACAATAAGCTTGGCTCAGTGTATTTGGTATTAAATCCGAATGTGAATCATGAAACTATTGATTTGTTTTAAGTAGTTTGGCTCGTATTCTCATCATTCTTTTCCATCTTTAGCAGGATCTGATTTTGTTTGATAGCGTTGAGTCCACTTAGAATATTTCTGTGGTAGAGCATATAATTCTCTTGTAAGGTAATATAAGTAACCATTTCTACTTATTTAATTACATTTGTTGTTAGGATAGAGACTTATGATTTCTAAGATAGAGTTGTAGGAAAATGGGATTACATGACTGATGCGAGCTGTCGCAACTCACGAAAGATTTGGGGGCTTCAATACTTAGTTGGAAAGATTTGGGGGTTTAAAGAATTAAAGTAATAATTTAAATTGAAAGGTAATAGCAATAATAAAGAAGGCACTAGTGCAAGGTATTCCTAGGATTAGAAATCAATTATCATTGACCAAATATTAAACCCATTGGTGGCTATTAGTAATAAATTACTGGTCATTCTACTAGTGATCAATCGATCTTTAGAATTTGACTAATGCAAATAACTAATAAATGACGATCGCCAATCTATTTAGAAATCACTTTGATTTAATAAGCCAATTGCTATAGCCTAACCGCAAATCGAAAAGTTAATTCTAATGTTCTCCCTCAAATATAAACCAACAGATCTATCAATTTATACCTAAAGGGTTTCCTTAAACGACAATTGCTAATTTAGTTATTCCAATAAAGATTATAGCAATCACCATAATAATTAAAAGAATGGAAACTACAAAACATTAAGAAAACCAATGCATTCAATATAAACAAAGGGTCTCAAATGTCATCCCAATCTATCTAGAAATCCCTACACTAGTAAAGAAATCTACTCCTCCATCTCTGGAGGATTACAACAATGAAGATAAAAGAATTTGAAAATAATAGTAATGATCCTTGCCACAATCTCCAAGACAGAGCACCTTCACCAATGGAACCCTTAGAGAGAGAGAAGAGAAAAGGAGAAGAGAGAGATATAGAAAGAGAATAATAGCTGCTTCAAAGTGAGTTAAAGACTGAATCAAAAACTAAGGTAAACATTTTTCACAGTTCCTTAAATACTGCTCTCTAAAATACTAACTGGAGATCAAGTTAGACAGCATCAGAACATTAGCAACTTTTAATCTTGCAACCTGATTTTCACCAATATACTCTTAGAACTGGGTTTTAGGTTGAAAATGAGAATTGTAGAGGACTTCTTGAGCCTTCCAAAACATCTTTATTTCTCTTAATCCGATCTCCTGTTCTTGACAATTGTATTTGATCCAAAGCTCCTGTGCTCATGACCATACTCAAAGAGATAAGTCAAACGCAATAGGATGTAATTATAAATTATCCCATAATTAATAGAAAAGCCGTCAATTCTATGAAAATCACACAATGAGGGATAAATCAAAATCCTTATTAATTGTATCAACAATACATTAAAACTCATGTAAAAAGCTAATATTTAGAAGTAAGATAAGTGGCACAAATGCCCTTTATCAAACTCCCCCATACTTAGGCTTTCACATGTCCTAATGTGAAACTAGGATCAAACCAAGGCATGGATGAGAAGCAGTAAACAAGGACTATACTAGACTCCTAACCTAAAATGCTTGATGCATGTAATTAAATAACAATACACCAATCCAATGAACCTAGAGGCACAACAGTAAGTTTTCACACTAACAATCAAGAGAGTTACAACAAGCAAGACATGATCAACAACATAACATACAAGGTAGAATCTATATATGATGCATGAATCAAGTACAAAAATCCTCCCAAGGTTAGTGTTTGCCCTCATTCACTCAAGTGTTTTAGATTATGATGCACATTCAGTTACCTCAAATGAAAATGCATTACCATAGACTTGCTACATGTCTCATTCTCCATTTTGTCATGCACATGCATACTGAATTAAGAGAACTTATCTTTGGTTGTAATGGGGCTTGGGTGAAGGTAGATAAAAATATAGACTAATGGGGCTGAACCTCAAATCAAAGGAGAACAAATGCATACACCGAGAGCAAATGCATTCACCAAGAGCACAAGTGCCTAAAGTTACATTTTGTCTAACTTAACACAATTACAAGTCTTTCTTTTACAATGTGGCACACCTTCAACCAAACTTTTTTTTTAATTTGTTTTTTACAATCAATCTTTTTTTCTTCTTCTTCTTTGTATGCCATATGCAGAATTTATTTTTTATACACATTATTCCTCCCCTACACTTAAATTGGGGCATGTCCTCATGCTCTTTCCCACACTTATGCTCAAGCACATATAAGAATTGTACAAATGCTCTCCTAAGCCTAAAGGATTGGGAATTTTCATGGTTTTTCACTTTTGGCTAAGGATGTGCTAAAACAAAAGAACGGGCAATAAGGCTCAAGAGGGCTAAACAATAGTAACATGCAAAGGTTGGCTATATGGACAAGTGCCTAAAAATAAGAAAAATGTCTCAATCATATTCAAGCATGCACGTGAAAACATATTTTTAAGCAAGACCCTAAGCAAGTTCTAGAATACAAATCCAAAGAAGGAAACACACATGAACAAATAAGAATGGCATATTATAATCCAATCAAAGAGGCTTAAAATCTCACAGGTAAAAGTGCATGTACTCAATCCAAACAACACAATGAATCTACCAACCATGCAACACAAGATAAAGTCAATGTCAAGCAAGTTAATAAGGTGGATGTGGTGTTAGCCTATGTATGTAACCTCTAAGGTGCCAAAGGATTGGTGTAAAATATAAATGAAAATAAATATGATATAATAATTAAAACTAAAAATGATAAAAAATAAAATACAGAAAAATAAAAAGGAAAGGTAAAGAAAAACCTCACAGTGGGTTGTCTCCTACTCAGCACTTTGCTTTAACGTTCCTAAGTTGGACGGTCAGGACCCTCATGAAAGGTGAGTAGCTTCAACCCCACAGATATGCTGTCTGAGCCCTTAGATCTATGGAAGTCTCATGAAGGTGCATTAGCCAGTGCCCTTCAATTTTACACCGAGTCATCTTAGAAAATTCCAGCTCAATTGCACCATCAGGGTGCACAGAGGTGACCAAGACTGTTCCCTTCCATCTAGACCTTGGCTTCCTAGCCATCGGTTTTTCCTTAGGCTCATGTAGCAAGATCTATTGCCCCTCACAAGGCTTCTTACCCAATATGGGCTGGTCATGGAGCACCTAGCAAATTGATGACTGCTGCCTGGGTGGTGTACATGTATTTGAAAACTTGGGACACTCTAAAATAACAGGTGCATCATATCCCATGGAAGAAGAAAAAGTGGGGAATGGAGGATCTGGATCCTTATAAGCATCATCAACTAAGGAGTCAATGACATCAATGCCAAACACAAAGTGTTTCTCATGGGGATGTTTCATAACATCAGATAAGTTAAATTGAACTTTTATGTCCCCACACTCCATGGATAATGTGTCAGCATGAACACCAATCAAGGTTTTAGCAGTTTTCAGAAAAGGTCTTCCCAATATCAATTTATACTAGCTAGCATTGGTGTCATTTTCCATTTCAAGCACATAAAAATCAGCAGGAAATATTAAATCATTTACCTGGACAAGAACATCTTCCAATACTCCCTCTGGTCTTGTGATGCTACAATTGACTAGCTAAATTTGCAACCCAGTTAGCTTAAGCTCTCCAAAGTGCAAGGACTGGTAAAGTGATTTAGGCATAACATTAATGCCTGCTCTAAAGCCAGTCAGGGCTCTAGTGATGTGAAAGTTTCCAATGGTACAAGGAACATATAATGTGCCTGGGTCCTTGCACTTGGTTAGCAGGTTTCTTGGCTTGATAAAGGAGGAAGCATTGATCCCCATAATCACCTTGTCCTCCCCACTACCTTTTGTCCTCCTCCTATTGGTGCATAGATCTTTCAAGAATTTTGCATATTTAGGAATTTGCTTGATTGCATCCAATAGAGGTATATTTACTTGCACCTTTTTAAATGTTTCCCAAGTTTCAGAATCCAATTCTGATGCAGCAGACTTTTTGGGTTGGATCCTTTCTAGGAATGGCAATGAGGGGAGGAGTTATAGAGCTTTTTAAGATTTTGTGGAGCACTACAACACTCGTTGACCGCTACAACACTCACTTGAATGCTCTTCAGCTTGTCTTTAGCTTGCTCATTTTCCTGGACAGGCCTAGTCACTTCTGAAATTTTCATTCTAGACCTTAGAGTAATTGCACAGACATTTCCTCTTGGATTAGGCACTGGTTGAGATGGTAGCTGGGCAATTGGGGCTTACTGGCTTTGACTATTTTTCATCTGAGTCATCTCTTTTCTCAGCTAGGCATTTTCTCTTCTAATTTCCTGTATTTGCTCCATCATCATCTTCATCATCTCAGTCATGGTGGGATTTGAAGTTGGAGATGCAGGAAGAGCCTGTTGCCTCTAATGAGGTGCCAAATACTTATGCTTTGAGGGTTGGCCTTGTAGTTGAGAGTTATTTTCCCACTTCAAATTGGGGCGATTCTTCCAATTAGAGTTATAAGTATTCCCAAATGGGAATTGGCCTGCCTGATTCTAAGGTTAACTCTGAAAGAAGGTATGTTGCTGCTACCCCAATGGTTGAATCATCTTGTAAGGCTGGACATATATCTATGTGATGTTCTGTGGAGGTGCAAATGCCACAGACCATAAGGACCACTAGAGTTGTTGCCTGGCTCACCATCAATTGCTTCATAAGGCCAGAAAGCTACTGTAAAGTCTGGGTCAACAATGGGTTCTCTGTCTAGCTCATTTCATGAAGGCCTCTAGTAGTTGTGGCTGCCCTGGAACCAAATTGCTAAAAATTGGCAGCCATATTCTCAATCAATGCTCAGGCTTCTTCCAGTGTCTTATCTAAAAGTGCCCCTCTACTAGCAGCATCTACCATACATCTATCAGCAGGTATCAACCCCTCATAAAAGTATTGAAGGAGGAGTTGTTCTAGAATCTGATGATTGGGGTAGCTTGCATAGAGGAGCTTGAAATGCTCCCAATACTCATGAAGAGTTTCATCTAACTAGTGAATTCCATAGATCTCCTTTCTGATAGAAGCTACTCTAGAGGCAGGAAAATGCCTCTCCATGAAAAGCCTCTTCATCCCCATCCAGTTATTTACAATCCTATCTGGCAAATTAAAGAACCATTTTTCTGCAGCACCCTTTAGGAAAAAGGGGAATGCTCTCAATTTAAAATCATCCACCTCTACCCCATTAGGCCTCATGCTAGAATACACCGTGTGTAGCTTCTTCAAGGACTGGTGGGGATCTTCTCCGGACAACGCATGGAACTTGGATAGAGCATGTACCATGTACCCTTTAAGCTCAAAATCATTGTCTAGCCTGGGGTATGTAATAGCCAAGGGCTGCTGGGTGAAATCAAAAGCAGTGAGCTCCCTGAGTGTCTTGTTCCTATCCCCTATGTCACCTGTATTCCTGAAACACTAAACAGAGGATCAGAATACTCAGATGGTTCTGCTTGTTGACGCTTTGCCTGCCTAATTTTTCTCAAAGTTTTCTCAATTTCAAAACAAGAGGTATCAAATTTCTAACAGATAAGGAATGCCCCATACAAGGGAACATAATTTTTTTTTTTACAGAGTAAGATAATTGCAGAAAATAAAAAATAGTAAATAAATTAATAAAAATAAAATAAAATAAAATAAAAACTAGAAAAAGATAAAATAATAAAATAAAATAATATACAACTAAGTTTTAATGCTTCCCTGGCGACGGTGCCAAAATTTGATGTGAGTTATCGCGACTCACAAACAAATTAAATTTTATAAAGTGCTAAGTTACACCAAAAATGTAGTAAAGGACACAACCTAGGTCGTCTCTCAAGGAGGCTTCAATACTTAGTTAGAAAGATTTGGGGGTTTTAGGAATTAAAGTAATAATTTAAATTGAAAGATAATAGCAATAATAGAGAAGGCACTAGTGCAAGGTATTCCTAGGATTAGAAATTAATTATCATTGATCACATATTAAACCCACTGACAGCTATTAGTAATAAATTACTAGCAATTCTACTAGTGATCAATCGAGCTCTAGAATTTGACCAATACAAATAACTAGTAAATGATGATCGCCAATCTATTTAGAAATCACATTGATTTAATGAGCCAATTGTTTTAGCCTAATCGCCAATCAGAAAGTTAATTCTAATGCTCTCCCTCAAACATAAACCAATAGATCTACCAATTTATACTCAAAAAGTTTCCCTAAATGATAATCATCAATTTAGTTATTTCAATAAAGATTATAGCAATCACCATAATAATTAAAGGAATGGAAACTACAGAACATTAAGAAAACTAATGCGTTCAATATGAACAGAGGGTCTCAAATGTCATCCCAATCCATTCGGAAATCCCTACACTAGTAAAGAAATATACTCCTCCATCTCTGGAGGATTACAACAACAAAGATAAAAGAACTTGAAAATAATAGCAATGATTCTTGCTACAATCCCCAAGATGAAACACTTTCATCAATGGAACCCTTAGAGAGAGAGAAGAGAGAAGGAGAAGAGAGAGATGTAGAGAGAGAATAATAGCTGCCTCAAAGTGAGTTAAAGATTGAATCAAAAACTAGGGTAAAATTTTTTCATAGTTCCTTAAATACTGCTCTTTAAAATACCCAAAACTGGGGCCCTAAAATAAGTTAAATGAGATGTTCTACTTCATCGCATCAGTGCTGCAGCGCTCAGCAGTGAGCTATGCTGATGAATGTCATTTCTCTGGGTTGCTATTGAGAGCTACAGAGCTCATGAGCACTACAGCGCTAGATAGAATTGAATCTGGTCTCGACACTAGAAATAGCAATTGTATCCCATTGAATAAGCTTTCCAGTGCCACCAAAATCACCTCAATCGGACATCTGTAGCTCCAAATACTGCGAAAATACTAACTAGAGGTCAAGTTGGATAACATTAGAACATTAGCAACTTTAATCTTGCAACCCGATTTTCACCAAGATGCTCTTAGAACTGGGTTTTGGGCTGAACATGAAAGTTATAGAGGACTTTTTAAGTCTTCCAAAATATCTTTATTTGTCTTAATTCGATACCTTATTCTTGACAATTGTGTTTGATCTAAAGCTCTTGTACTCACTACCATACTCAAAGAGACAAGTCAAACGCAATAGGATATAATTACAAATTATCCCATAATCCATGTAAAAACCATCAATTCTGTGAAAATCACACAATGGGGGAAAAGCCATCAATTCTATGAAAGTCACACAATGGGGGATAAATCAAAATTCTTATTAATTGTATCAACAATACATTAAAACTCATGTAAAAAGCTAAAATTTAGAAGTAAGATAAGTGGCACAAATGCGAACAATTTAACAAATGCATGATAACTATCACCTAAAACAGAAGTAATGAAAGGAGCTATATGTTTAGGGGAAATCCCATCCTTTTCTTGCACGGAAGGAAAAAAGGAGATGATTGAAATATCTTAATTGAGACAATAATATTCAAAAACTTTCCAGCATATACATAGAGGCACTCTTTACACCTTGCCACCAAATTATAGGAGAACTCAAAGCAGAGTATTAAACTTAAATATGGACAATAACACAATCAGGCAATGAAGACAACACATCTATTAGTAATCATGTCAGCATAAGTATAATTAATCAGAGGCAGATTAGGTAGAACATAAGGAAGGTGTGTTGTGTAAGATAACAGAAACTCATTATTACTAATATATATATAATTTCAACAAAATACAACCACATGCAGCCACTAGGATCCAATAAGCTCCACAATTTAGTGGAAAAGTCAGAGACTCACAGCCAAAATAATTGAAAGGCACAAATAATTACAGAAAAGTGCTGCCAAATATGATGGAAACATACATACCTTAGGTCAATTTGGATAGGCAAATCAATCAAAGGTCTAATAGAGGCAATCTGAAACAGGGCCAAAGCCATCAACAAAGTCACCTTCTTTTGCTGCACATATATCAACAAAACATAAAAAAAAAAGTGAGTGTCAAAATCGAATAAAACACAAAGCTTATTATACAAGAGAAGGTTCCTATCCTACCTCTTCAAAAGGAGGCATGGACATCAACCATATCAAGCTTCCTACAAAAGCCACCATAGTGAGAGAAAGTGAGATAATTAAATAGACATGTTTCTATCAAGGAACCAACTAACTAAACATTAATTCACTCAACAAAGAAATGCTAAGATATTGTACAAACATATATAAAGCACGGCTAACTCTGTAGAAATAAATGCATTAAACTTAAGAAAATGGGGTTTACATTAGTAAAAATGAAAATACAAAAGCCACAAGAAATATTTTGGTGTTTCCCAATTCAGAAAGTCATGCATGAAACCTTCTAAATAATCAAGAATAAAATCCTTTAGTCTTCTCCTTTCAATCAAACTTACAGGTACAGGTACATCATAAACACACCAACAAAAAGCTTATTAGGCATTATGCCACGTTAACAATTCCAAGTACAGGCAATAAAGAAAGATTGTTATAATAAATAAATACAAGTAACCTTTAAAGTTCCCTAAACATGAAAAAATTGTTTGTAATGAAAAAATTGTTTGACTAGTAAAGTAAAAGCATAATACATACCTAAGTAAATTCAAGGAAAAAAATTTCTAATTTCTAGCAATTACTTTCACAATAGACAACAACGTGCTTGTTAAAAAAAGGGACGAGAATCACACCCAATGGTCCATTTTGTTGTGTCACTTCAACAATAAAACAAAACAAAAAATTGGTAGCTAACCAACTGCATGAATACACAGAGACTCTAATATATGAGGCAATCAAAACAAAGAGACGTCAACCAGCAGCACTAACAACTCTAAAACAAAGGCCAAAAATTGAATCAAAACAAATGAAAAGATCCAATATATATCTTCATTTTGCAGGCACTAAAATTGACTTCAGAACCACCTTTTTCCTTCCTATATTAAGCTCCATTTACAATAGTATTTACAATGATGAGTATTTGGAATTGAGGCATAATGAAAAATAATAGTCATGTAGAGAGACAATGACATTGAAGCAGCAATACAGAATCCCTTGAAACAAATTTTCCAACTAAGATTAGTTCGCTCATCACAACTTCATATTTTTCAAAAATATGTCATAAACCACAAACAAATTTTTGGAATGACAAAGGATGAATATGAAGTAAACAAAACAGAAAACCAAAACCTTATTATTCAAAATCCAAAATCTTAACAATTTAACTAGATTGATAATCATATTAATAATCAATAACATGATTCAAAGCAAATAGCAAAAAAGATAAAGAAGATGAAGAAGAGAGGCAGACCTGTATATGTCAAAATAAGGGTTTCTGGTTTCTGCAGAGCCCAATGAGTAAGTCCCTAAATAAATAAATCATAAAAGTGATTGGATATTCACAAAATAAGAGAGAAAAAGGAAAAGAGGAAAACTACCAAAATAGAGGAAAGACCTTGGAGCAGAGCGGTGGCGGCTGTACGGAGTGGAGCAAGGACTGTGCGGAGTAAAGTAGCAGAGGTTGTGCAGAGCAGAGCAAAGAAGGGGAACAGCGACCTTGAGCGAGAGAGAGCAGTGACTGTGATTGGCCTTGAGGACTCAAGTGAGAGAGAGGGATTTGGTTCAAGTAGCAAAGGAGCAACCTTGAGAGAAAGGGAGAAGGTTTGAAGACCGAAAGACCAACGCAAAAGAGAGAGGCGACTAACGTGGGAGAGAGCATATGAGCTTAGTGCCAAACTTCACTGGATTGAGGGAGGCCAATCGGCGGCGATTCTATCAACCGCAGGGAGATGCCTCATTATATAGTCACCGATGACCAATCTGTGGAACCACCGTGAGTGGAGTGCCGTGAAGTCTCTAATTTGTAGTAGAGTGTGTGTGTGTGTGTGTGTGTGTGTGTGTGTGTGTGTGTGTGTGTGTATAAAGGAACCCAAAGGTATGAAGCTATATTTTTTATCTCAACATGACTTTATCCATTATTAGTGAAATGACATGTAACGCCCGGGGATTGCGAAGTCGGGGAGTGATCGCCGGTGCAAGGAGGCACGGATAAGGAGCGGCTTCTGGCAGACTTCGAAAGCGGAGGGTACATGAATGAACCGATTACACACCCAAATGAGAGGGATCCTAAGACTGTGCAGGCATGAGACTATACAATTAAGGAGGGCTTACATGAATTGATTTATACTACCTATACCAATAAGATGCATCTTCTTTTTGGTAGCCTATCACTAAAGAACTCCATAGTTAAGCGTGCTTAACTTGAAGCAATTTTAGGATGGGTGACCTCCTGGGAAGTTTTACTATGAAGTGTGCGAGTGAGGACAAAGCATGATGAAAAGACCCGTGTTGGTTTGTGGAGACAGTTGTTAATCCATAAAGTAGCAGGGGATGTTACAAATTGCTGTCATTCTTGATTCATCATGTGAAATGCTTAGATTACTGAGCCTATTTTCAAATGGCTCCCATGCAACTGAGGTCCCACTTTTTACTCTTTCGATCATTATAGTCTGTTAAGATGACAAATATTCATGGGCTTCTAGTTGACTCCTTAAGTTTTTATGAAAGTTGGTCCTTCACATAGTATTAAGAGTTTCTAAACAAAGCAGGTTAGGCCTGAGTTTGGGTACACCTCAAGCTCAAAAGGCTTTTGCATAGGGGGACATATTGAGTTTCATGAGCTTTCACCTAACAACTTCAAGTTTTATGAGAGTTGGTCCTTGACATAACTGTCATGTAGAAGATGAAGGTTTGTATTAACTTAGACCAAATCTTGAGATGTATCAAGATTAAAATTGTAAACATTTTTCTTTTGATCATCAGGATTAGCCTCGAGCTCAATATGTCTACATTAGGTGTTTTACCAATTTTTTTTGTTTTTTTTACAAGTACAATATGAATATTGACCTTTCATCCATGTATTGTTATTTCAAGATCCTTTAGTCATTCAATTTGTGTAAATTGTTCCTCAACTTACATTGCATTTTCATTCATTTCATGTTTTAACCCTTTTTCTTCCTTGTAGTGGAGCTACTAAGGGCCTCAGTTGGAGATTCTTGTCAAAAACATACTAGTCCATGCAAACACTAGTGGAGCACACATGGAATGTTCAGTCGATAGGGATCTTGAAGTAAACTACAATAATTCTGTTCTTATGACTAATCTTGTTGATGTGTAGTTGCAACAAATAATTTTTTGCCATTATAATGTTAATCAAGTGAGAAGTATTTACTGGTTCTAGTATTTACTGATCCATTGACCCTGTAGATATGTTTTTGTATAGTGTTTGATAGTGTAAAATATAATTCATTTGCGTCTTGAGTTTATAATGACAACTCTAGTCCCATCATCATAAATTCATGTTTTTGACTTTTTTTTTCATTATATTTTGCTCTTAGAATGATTTATCTCGTTTGAATGACTGAATAAAAATTTATTTTTATAATTTTTCATTATTAAACATATTTATAATTAGTTTTAAATAAAAAATAAATTCCTAAATGATCAGGTAACACACAAATTACAGAATTAAAAATAAATTTTAATTACCGATGGATTTTTCCATCGGTAAGTTAACGAAAAAAATAAAAATTTCAATTTTTGATGAATTTTTCAATCGGTAAACTAAGGAAAAAAATAAAAATTACGATTGCCGATGGATTTTTTCGTTAGTAAACAAAAAATAAAAATGTAAAATTTGTAAAATTTATGATTACTGACATATTTTTCCATCGGTAACATAAATCAATAAAAAATTTATAATTACCGATAGATTTTTTCTATTGGAAAACAAAAAAAAAATCAAATTTTTTTTTTAAATTTATAATTACCGACAGATTTTTTCGTCAGTAACATAAATCAATATAAAATTTAAAAAATTACAATTACCGATGGAAAAATCTGTCGGTACAATGAAAAATTTTAAAATTTATAATTATCGATGGAAAAATTCATCGGTAATCATACAAAATCCATTGGTAATGCGAAAAAAGTTGATGAATTTCTTAGTGAATTTCTCAGATAATTACCGACGGATTTGTTGTTACAAAACCCGTTGGTAATTCCAACGGTAACATTTTTCAACCGATTTTTTCTGTCGATAAATATTTCCGACTACGTTATTTTCGATAGTGAAAATCCATTGGAAAAATCTATCGGTAACAGTATTTTTTTCTAGTAGTAAGATTGGATAGCACCCAATTCCTTCAAGCCTTGCAAGAATACTACTGTATGCCAGAGTTTCAAAATCTCTCCTTGAAGCCACTAAAGGTGGCTCATTGCATACTGGTGGCTCCATAACTTTGGCTAGCACTAAGGCCAACTTAGTGATTTCCATTTTTTTAAAAGTTTTCTATTATTCAATTTATCAATTGAATTTGAGAGGTTTATTAATTGGAATTGCAGGAGATGTTGAAGAGACCAACTATGCAGGGAGAGGTAGACAAAACAATGTAGGTTGATCCACGATCTAAGTCAGCATATGTGAGTGTAGTTGCTCACATTATATTTTTTAATTAAGGACTTAAAAATATTTTTTGAGCCTAATATATAATTGTCTACACTAAATTGTAGGGTGATTATGTCCAAAGGCCAGAGGTTGTATCTGCTAAGGACCCAGAGTCCATTGATGAGGGCGCTCTGTGGTTAGAGACAGTGGGCGGCCTTTATAAAGGTCGCATTTATGGCATGGGGGCCGCTTTGCAGATTGGATGTCCCGTGCATCTATCACTGAGGATTCCTCTTCTCTTGTGCCTAAGGTGGTGGAGGACATGGTCCATGCCCTAAAAGAAGAGCTCCAGAAGCAAAATGAAGAGATGTGAAAGAACAAGGAGGCTACATGGAAGAAAAAGTGGGCAAAGAAAATGGAGAAGAATGTTGAGAAAAGGTGGCATCGAGGATGCAAAAGGAGATGCAATAATAGTATATGCAAATACATCAGATGGATGCATATCTTGAGCTTATGAGAGCGAGCAGCTCCATGCTTCTTCCTCCTCCTCCACCAGCTCCAGTGCCATAAATTTTTAGGACGATGCGACATTCCTCCTCTTCCTTTGATGATAATGCTGATGATGATGATGACGACGATGACGATACTGCCTACGATGACGAGGTAGATATTGATGACGCCAAGTACTCATGATCATTTATGTACCACTCTAGACTTCGTTATTTTATTTTTCATATTATTATTACGGATGTTTACTTTTATTATTGTAGTGACATTTTAATTTATAATAAAAATGGTATTTTGAAATTTAAATTTTTATTCTATAAATTTCCTTACGTTTACCGATTATTACGACAATTAGCAACGGTCAGTTGTAATTATTAAAGTAAGCAACAATCAAAAGTAACAAAAAAATTACAGATGAATTTACAGACGATAAATTTTTCCTTTTAAAATTTTTTTTATTATTTACAAATGAATTTTACCAGCTCTAAAATTACAGATGGTAAAGTCCATCTATACTTAACACATTTTATAACTTTTTTTTGCCTATTGCAAATGGATTTTACCATCTGTAATTTTAAAGAAGGTAAAATTCATTTGTTATTGGAAAAATTTGAACAAGTTTTTCCAATCATTTATAGACGGATAATTCCATCTGTAACTTATACTGACAGACTAATCCATCTATAAAACTGTCTATAAATTACAAATGGGAATAAAAATCCGTTTGTATTGATTATAGCTAAGGAAAATAGATTCGTTTGTATTGCTTATAGACGTGAAAAATAGGCGAGTCTTACCTGTCTATAAATTTGTCTGTAATAGTCAAATCCATTTGTAACATGTTAAAAATCCACCTATAAATCCATATGTTGTCCACAAAAATCTTGTAGCGTCCTAAGCTTTTCTCCCTACATGCTTGACTTCTTATTCATTGTTTTCTCAATTTTACTACAAGGACAATATCATCTACAATAACCATGCTCCATGACACCATATCTTCTATGTGTTCATCAATCAACACATTAGCCAAGACTAGTGTGAAAAGATATGGGCCCAAAGCTGACCCTTGGTGTAATCTTATACTTAGAAAAATCCTCCTTTACCCCACCTTATGTCATCACGTGTCCCCATTATATATGTCCTTAATTGCTCGAATATAGGATATTTGAACTCCCTTCTTCTCTATGACTTTCCACAAAACTTCCCTTGACATCCTATCATAAACCTTGATTTTCAAATCAATGAATACCATATATAAATACTTCTACTCTCTCTGGCATATCTCTCAATCAGTATCCTTAACAAGTAAATAGCTTCCATAATAGATCTTTCTAGCATAAAATCAAATTGGTCCTCTGTGATGAGTTTATTGTCCCAGTCTCCTCTCAAAATTCTAGGTCTACATATTACAAGCTATACTCAATTTTCAAATTATAGACCATTATAATAAGTCTTCGTGATACGGGCTTATAAAGTAGATATTTTTTAACTTAAAATTATAATTTTTACTTAAATCTATTTGCTCAGTCAAACACAATAATCTTATTCAAAATAGCTTTTATATTAAAAATTGATTTTAGATCATAATATCTTCTTTACCTAATGCACACTTAACCACATGAAACATGCATTTCAAAATATGATAAAGTAAAAATAAAGAATGGAAAAGAATTTGTCAATAGAATTAATAAACTTATAAAAAGGTTGGAAAAACAAAAGAAGAAGTTAAGAATATGCCTCCTTACATTTCGAAAAGCAAAAGCTGTGTGAAGCACTTCCCGAGAAGACCAATTGGGATGTGACAATGCAGATAGAGGGAGCTTAATTAAATGGGGAGAGGAAGCCCTATATATAAATGAACGCTATGCCAGCCAAGTGCCAAGCAATTCCCAAAGACTAGAAAGAGAAATAAAAATGGGCAACTGCAGTTTTCACCTTCATCTAGTTGTTACATCATTTCTTCTTTTCACTTTCTTGCCGGAAGCTGTCCATGGCACCAAAGAGGTAGGCTCGTTTTGCTGAACTTCCTCTCACTGGCCACTGCATTGTGGTCACGGGTCGCATTTCACCAATTGTTGGTTTTATATCTTTGCTGCTGCAGGTTTACATTGTATACTTGGGAGCACATGCTCATGGTCCAAGCCCTACATCTCTTGACCTTGAAGCTGCCACATATTCTCATTATGATTTGCTAGGTTCGGTTTTGGGAAGGTAGAAAAGCATGGGTTTCCTACAGTGCTTCAAACACACACACACACATAGAAGAGAAAAAAACATAGGCATTGAATCTCACTAATGAATCACACTGATGAGATTAATATAGTGTAAAAGTGAGGAATTAATTTTTCTTAAATCATTTAGTGAGACTCAAACACAACTATAGTTATTCTTAAAAAATAAGTAATTCCTCAATTTAGTATTTTACCAATCTCCTCGTATAAAGAAGCTAAATCTGAAAAGTTTTCTTTGGAAAAAAGTTTCCAATTTTAATGCATTGAAAATGAAAAACTTTTCACTCAAGGTCGTTTAATCACTCATTAATGAAAACCTTTATAAATTTTAGGAGAAATTACATAAATCTTATCTAAGATTTGGTAAAAATTTTGTAAATCCTATCTACTTGTAAAATTTATTTAAAATATCACTAAGTTTATGAAATCATTGCAATATCCTTCGCTAAATTTACAAAATTATTACATAATTCTTTTCTAAATTTTTAAAATTATTAGACCACCGTTTATTAAATTTATGAAATAATTACACTATCTTCCTCTTTTCGTGCATCACATCATGTACATTGGTGGGTTCAAGAAATGATAGTGCCACCTGGAGTATTTTGCAAACCTGAATAAATTTGCCGTAAATTTTTATTTACGTATGAAATGTCCTTTTTATTCTCCTTAAAATATTTGAAAAATCTCTTTTAAATATGTACCACCAGTAAATTTAGTAGTGTCGGTGATATTAAATTTAATCTTGACCAGTAAATTTTCTATGAAAAGCTCTAGCATATAAAAAACTAACGGATTATAGTAATTGTGTGCGTTCTGAAAAATGGATTAATCATGTGTATATTCTTTCACAGCCATGAGAAAGCGAAAGAGGCCATTGTTTACTCGTATAATAGGCACATAAATGGCTTTGCCGCGCTACTTGCAGAGGAAGAAGCAGCAGATATAGCAAGTGAGAATGTTTCCATGTCATCTCTACATCTTCCAATCATAATGTTCTCAATCTCAATTTTGTTGCAAATTAGTTGACACAATGTTTCGGGTGCAGAAAACCCAACTGTGGTGTCTGTGTTCGTGACCAAAAAGCTCAGACTGCAGACAACCCGATCGTGGGAATTTCTTGGATTACACAGAAATGGAAAGAATTCAGCCTGGCAAAAGGGAAGATTTGGTGAAAATACAATCATCGCTAACATTGACACAGGTAATTAATTATAAGCTTTTATTATCTACTGCACTGTGTGTACGAATTTCATAGTATTCATATACTTATAACTTACTGTAGTGGGTGTCATCTTCTAACTCTATATTTTTATGTATAAATGGATATAAACTTTATTGAAATTTTGATACTACTATAACAACATTTCTTCCTTTTAAATCCAAAGTAACAAACACATCCAAATTTTTCAATGCTATCCTAATTTCGTCCTGAATAGGTGTTTGGCCAGAATCCAAGAGCTTCAGTGACAACGGATATGGCCCCGTCCCGTCAAAATGGCGCGGTGGTAATGTGTGTCAAATAAACAGACTCCGTGGTTCCAAGAAAAATCTGTGCAACAGGTTTTTCGTTTTATCTCTCTCTCTTTCAGATAATCTATATAGTTTACTCTTATGTATCCACTTGGTGCAAATTTATTAGAAGAGTAGTGAAAACATATGCAAGTTGTATGGTCATTGATGAGTTAGTGGCTAAGTTGGTTCTTGAATCTTCACGATTAAAACTAGAATGAATGGTTTAGGTTGAGTTTTTTTATTATATAAAAAATAATTTGATAATGATTTTTATATATATATATATATATATATATATATATATATATATATATATTACAGAAAAATAATCTTAAAAGATGTACCAATTTTTCCCTCGACCCTCTCTAAGTGCCACTGTCTTGTCTTTGCCTCCACCTTCCCTCCCACTTGCTAGGCTGCCACATCCCTTGTCCATCTTCGCTTTTCTCTCTTTATTTATTTATTTATTTTTATTATGTTCAAAAATTATCAATTTTTAGAGCTGTTTCTTGTACCAGGCAATGAAATGGGGTTGAAATGGCAACCACAAATGAACTTTCTTGTTTATGGGTGGTCGAAAAGCTTGAAATGGGAATGGCAATTCAGGGTGTTGGACTCTGACTTTATTCGCATTATTTTTTTTTTTTATTTGGTAGCGTGAGATAAGAAATGCAAAACAACAAACCGTAGGCCAACTAATGCCTCATATAAGTAGTTCCCAAACCATCATCATGCATTTGCCGCACAATCTCTGGGGGAAGGTTCTCTCATGTTATTGGCAAAATAAAAATAAAGTGTACTTACCTTTATCATTGTTAAGAAACAATGGCTACTGTGATAATGTGATAAAAAGAAGGGAGAAAGAGAAGCAAACAATGGATAAAATGGTAAGTTTATTAGTTTTTATATTAAAATATTTATCATGACCAAATTGATCACTAATTCATCAATGACCATTACAGCCGGGGCGGATAGTTGTTTCAAGATATCTATTGGTAGTGTAATCTTTTAGGATGTTCTTTTCCTACTCATAATAATTAAATTTTATGAGCATCAAAACCCACTGTTAATAATTGGTTATTATCTAACCATGAATTTGACTACTTTCATTTTTTTGTATTTTTCTTTTTTTTTTCTTATAAAATTGTAGTCATGACTTAATCTTAATAATTAATTGTTACAAGGTATTGATGGACACCTTTAAAAACAGTTGAGGGTGTTTTAGGAAATGATAAATTTTATGTTATAATAAATTAATTTTGATGTACTAATAATATAATACGTTATCATCTAATAAAATATCTCCATTTAAATTATTTTTAAATTGATAAAGATAAAAGTTAACTTTTTTTACTAATTTGATATTATATGATTAGATAATTATATAAAAATTTTATAGTGCATTTAAATTAAATCATTTGTGTTGTCACTTTGTCATTCATAAGAATATTGGAAATCAAGCAATAATCAAATATCTTGGAAATAGCAAAATTGAACATTGAGATGGATTCATAAAGTGATCAAGAAAGTAATGACAAAGCAGGGGCACGATGACTAAAGGAAATGGACAAGTAGAGACAAACTCTAAGGCCACTTACTTTTTTAAAGATTTTTTTAGTAAATTTATTTTTTGTCGATTTACTTTTTTAAGGTTGAACGCCTATCTCTTTAGAATCTGCTATAAAAAAATTGGGGGCAGGCAGCAACCCCTATTTTCCAAGAGTAAGTTCCGACTCTGCATTTTAAGTAAATTATTTATATTAAAACTAGACAATTTTTTTATGAATGTAGTAATGAAAGCCTGACACTAAGTGTGTGTGTGTGTATATGTATATATATATATATATATTGGAATAAAGACAGTAAGCATTTTTAACGGTGGTGGATGAGTTCAAAATTTATATATATTTATAGATTTCGTATAAAAATGATTTGTATATATAAATAATATTACTCAAGTATTTTAAGGTGATAAACGAAATTCTGATTTTAACCCAAGAAATGATTGCAAACTTTAATTGATAAGTAAAGTTAACATTATTTGCACTCTTAATTGATTGGTCTTTTGTTCATGCATTATTTTGAATTTGATACTTAGGTTTTCCTGATAATGAATCATCTATATGTATCTTTATGAGTGTCAATTGAATCTGGAGGCATGCCTCGCCCTTAATTATATTGGGGTGACCAGAGTCTTGGGTATAAAATACAAAAGCGAGATCAATTTGCTCTATTATTCATGTAGAATGTTTTTGTGTTATTATTTCATTTTGAGAGTCACTACATATATATATATATATATGATCATATAACAAAATTTTATAGTCCACATATTAAAATTAGAGAAATACTTAAATGCTTTGAGAGTAAAAAAAAAAATATTTGCTTTGTTTCATTTAATAAATGACATATTAACTTTGTGGATCATTAATTTTTTCTTTACATATTTAATGCAATAGTTAATGTATCATTTATTAAATAAAATAAAATAAATATATTTTCTTACTCTGATAGTCCTAAAAAATTTCTCTTAAAATTTAGTCATTTTATATAAATTTAATTTTGATACGTTATTAATATAATAATTATAAATATTGATTCATGATGCATGGCATTATAATTGCTTTTTGTACGTCAAAATCAAATCCATGATTATATCACACTTTGGCTACTAAGTGTTGGCAAATATTCTGAGTATCTATCATTATTTTCGAATTAAAAATCATCCCATTAAATCAAGGTTCTTCAAATTTTATCAATCTATTAAGTGTTGCCCTTGCCCTGTAATCAAACAAAACAGGAAACTAATTGGAGCAAGGTACTTCATCAATGCTTATGAGGCATATAATGGGAAGGCTCCCCAATCACTACACACAGCAAGAGACTTCGTGGGCCATGGGACCCACACCCTATCAACCGCAGGCGGCAATTTTGTGCCTGGTGCAAGTGTGTTTGCTGTGGGCAACGGCACAGCAAAGGGTGGGTCCCCAAGAGCGAGGGTCGCAGCCTATAAGGTGTGCTGGTCCCCAACCGACCCAGCCAGTTGCTATGGCGCGGACATGCTGAAAGCAATAGACCAGGCCATAAGCGACGGTGTTGATATCATCTCCATCTCGACCGCGGGGCGACCGCTCGTGTATCCTGAAGAGATATTCACGGATGAGATCTCCCTAGGGGCCTTCCATGCAATCTCTAGGAACGTTCTACTGGTTGCCTCTGCTGGGAATGACGGACCTACCCCTGGGACTGTTGTCAATGTCGCTCCCTGGATATTCACCGTTGCTGCTAGCACAATTGATAGGGACTTCAGAAGTACCATAACTTTCAGCAACGGTCAAAAAATCACGGTAAATTTACTTTTTCTTAATAGCAGCACAATTTATTTATTTATTTTTCAAAATGTTTTTCTTACATATTTCTTTGATTATTTCTTTTTTCGCTTCAAATAATTAACAATAAGTTAATTTACCATAAAAAGTCTCATAGAGGAGCATAAGCATTAATGATTTATTTTAAAATATAATAATTTATTCATATCTCTTTAAAACTTGATATTTAGTTAAAAAAAATATATTTCTTTTTTAAACATAATGATTTCTTATTTTTTTAAAAAAAATTAATAGTAGAATATCTTTTATTTTATCGAATTAATATTTAATAAAAGTAAGGGACAATAATAATGAAAGCTTTTTCTCATTAGATAAAATCAAATGATGTTTTTATTTTTATTTTATCCACTTTATTGCATATCTCTTTTTTTATCCGAAGTCATGACGTTAAATCTTATTGCAAAATAATAATAATAATAATAACAACATAGGAAGAGTTATCATTATAAAATAAAAAAAGTTACCATAAAAATTTATATATGTACAATTAATCACTAGTCCATGAACCCTTTGAAAAAATTCAAATAAGTTCATTTATTTTAAAAATTTATAATTGGGTCCTTAAACTAATAAAATATTTGTAATTAAGTCCTTGGATATGCGAAAAATTGAATACTTTAAAAATGTTGTTTTAAATATTAACTATATAATAATAATTAAGTTGAAGGGTGATAGCAATATATTATCATTGGATCACTGAACATCAACAAACGGTAATAAACAATTGATTAAAAGCATTCGGGGATCCAATTACAAATATTTTGTAAGCTTAGGAGCTCAATTACTAATTTTTAAAGTACAAGAACTCATTTAAATATTTTCAAAATATCATGGGACTAACATTTTAATTTAACCAATTATGTATGGTGTTAAATGTTGTGTTTTTGCCCCCTATTTCTAGGGCGACAGCCTTTTCATCACTTTGCCACCTAATCAGGCGTTCCCTGTCATCCTTTCGACTGATGCTAAGCTTGCTAATGCGTCGATTCGAGCTGCGTAAGTACAAAGCTCGACAAGATTTTCTCCAAGATACCTAGTTTGTTTATCAAATGATTGTTTCTTACTCTTTTTTTATTTTTTAAATTTTTTCGTTTTTGTATGTTATACATATGTTTTTGCAGTCAACTTTGTAGGCCAGGAACACTAGACCCAGCAAAAGCTAGGGGCAAAATAGTGGCCTGCTTTAGAGAAGGAAAAATAAAATCAGTTGCTGAGGGCCTGGAAGCCCAAACCGCAGGTGCAAGGGGAATGCTCTTGAGGAATCAAATGCAAAGTGGGAGAACGCTTCTTGCCGAGCCTCATGTTTTTTCAACTGTGACCCAACCAAACAACGAAGGACGAGGACGAAAACCTCCTGCTTATCCTGACATAACAGCCGCCACGTAAATTATCCAATATCGCCATTTTAACATCGTTGCATTTTTAAATGTAAAACCTGGCATTTGCACGATATTTTATATGATGAACGATAAGTCAGTTAGTATGAATTAACAAGGTAATTGATTACATTAAGATAGATCAGTTTAACTTTATAAATCTATTTCCGATATGAAATTTAGAAAATTTTTGTACAAACCAATACTACTGTTCATTAATGAAGAATAATTAAATCAAGAAGACCTTGTAATATGGATGAAAATCTTTTATTCTCAAATGATGTCTCATTTTTTGTCTCAATCATTTATTGACATGTGGAATGATAACAATAAAGTTAAATTTATAAATCATCAAATGTACAATACCTGTTTACTGTGCGTCAACAAATGATTAAGAGAATATAAAAAGAGATATCATAGAAGATTTCTATCCATATATATGTGTGTGTGTGTGTGTGTGTGTGGCATATGAAGGGTCTCATGTTCATGTACACCAACTATAATAATATATGAGTAATGATATTTCAACTCCATCGTATAAGTTTTCTATATATATGATGCAATAGAAAGCTCCCTTCTTCATGTATACTAACTCAATTTATATTGCAGTGATCCTACTAGAAATTCGTCTATTACAGTAAGGTTGTCCTCTGCAAAAACAGTCTTTGGAATTAGGCCAGCTCCAGTCATGGCTTCATTCTCCTCTAGAGGACCCAATTTGATTCAGCCATCAATACTCAAGGTCTACACTTACATTCATTATTGATTATAAACTACATACATATAGTCTCATGCATCCTTATATATAAGTGCTACTTTGATCTTTGGGTGGCTGGGTTTGTTCTGGCATGGGTTTTAGCCCGATGTAACTGCACCAGGAGTGAATATACTTGCTGCCTATTCATTAGGCGCAACTGCATCTACCTTACTACAAGATCCTCGCCGAGGGTTTCCATTCAATGTGCTGCAAGGAACTTCCATGTCTTGCCCTCATGTCGCTGGCATTGCTGGACTTCTCAAAGCACTCCATCCTAATTGGAGTCCTGCAGCTATTAAATCTGCAATCATGACCACTGGTAATAATATATATAAAATTATGATAATTGTAACGCAATATTTTTTAGTTATCTAATTTCTAGCATCACGCCTTACAAGTTATAACTTGATCACGGTCATAGACACACAATAAGATTATGTGGCTAAAAGAGCATATAAATTGGGCATAGTTTGACTGCATGTCCCTGTCATTTCATAAGCAAAAAATTTCATTTCACTATCCAATACATTAAAAATCAAGTTAATGCTCATTTTGGTCTTTGACTTTTAAAATGAGTCAATTTAGTTCTTGATATTGTAAAATATGAGTCATTTTAGTCTTTCAATTCATTTTTATTTAACGTTACATCAATTAAATGATGATAGGTAATCTTAAAATGATATCTTAATATACCTTATATCATTTAAAGTAAATAAAGTTTAAAATAGCTCATTTTAATGTTTAAAATTATACAAAATGAGTCATTTAAATTTTCATTCCCAATTATAAAATGACTTGTTTTTTGCAATGTTGGTACCAAAATGAGTTATTTTAAACTTTATTCTACTACAAAAGATAAATAGTATATTAACATATCACTTAAGATTATCTATATTTAATTGATGAAATGTTAAATAAAAGTGAATTGAGGGATTAACATGACTCATATTTTGTAATGTCAGAGACTAATTTGATTCATTTTAGAAATCAGTAACTAAAAAGACTCATGAGTATAAAGTGGAGGACTAGCATGAGTATTAACTCTTAAAAATATTACAAATAAATGTATCTAATTAGATGACCGTTTTCAATAATAGTGCATAAAATTATGTATGAATACAATAAGCTTGTCATATTTTGATGAGATTTTTTTTAACCTACTCAATCTGTCCTTCCTTCCAGCAACCACAAGGGACAACACAAACAGGCCAATTCAGGATGCATTTCCGAATAGGCTAGCGGATCCTTTTGCTTATGGCTCGGGACATGTTCAACCGGACCTTGCAATAGACCCTGGACTTGTTTATGATCTAGGCCTTACCGATTACCTCAATTTCCTATGTGCTTCTGGGTACAACCAACAACTCATTTCGGCGCTCAATTTCAACAGGACTTTCACTTGTCCACGAACTCCTCCAAGCATTACAGACTTGAACTACCCTTCAATCACATTGCCAAATCTTGGCTTGAGTGCGGTGAAGGTTATTCGTAAAGTCACCAATGTAGGCCCTCCAAGCACATATGTTGCAAGTGCCAGACTAGATGGACACAACATTACTGTTGTACCGAATTCATTGACTTTCATGAAAATTGGTGAAAAGAAGACATTCCAGGTGATTGTGCAGGCATCAAGTGTGGTTCAGCGGGGAAAATATCAATTTGGGGAACTGCTGTGGACAAATGGAAAGCACAGAGTCAGGAGTCCTATTGCGATTCGGCGTCGCAAGTGAAAAATCTTCTTTTGAATTGGTTGTGTTGGGTTATCTTATTAGCGTGAATGCATGTGTGAAATGTATGTATAAGATTGTTGGGGTTTCATGTTACCATAGTATATATTGTGTGCTTTGTAATAATTGATGCGTGGAAGCGCAACATCGACCGCCCAAATGTTTTCTTTCTCTTCAATTATGAGTGCACTCAGTGCAGTATCATCTCTTTGTTTTGAATCGAGAAGGTTAAATTAATTTTCCAATCACCAAATTTGATAATATTTCCAATGTAGATATATCATTCTTGGAAGGAAGTTTCATCCAATATGAATGTGAAAAACAAAGTCAAAGTAAAGTCTAAGTTAGTTACTAGTGTAACAAACTTTAATTATCACTAACTACTAACTAATTACTAGTTAACTTGGTTAGCAGTGCTAGCTGTATCTGTTTGAGTGGATGATTAACTGTAGGCAGCTATGGGTGTATACACCTCATCACACATGTACAATCAATCATGCAGTAAAATCATTTTCATTCACTCTCAATTATAACTCTTCTCGCGAGTCCAGCCCTTCATTAAAATGGTATAAACCAGATACACAAGGGCAAAGACGCTCAGCAATGAAGAGATAATACGAGATGAACTTTTGAAATATTATTGAATGAATGAATGAATCAAATGAAGTGTACAGCGGTTTATATACAATGTGCTTAAGATAAGCCAACGAGATCAGAACTGAATTAACTAACTTCCTACTAGATAACAGCCTAACAAACTATCGGTTTTGATCCAACAAATCTCTAACTGACTAGCCTTCATCCTCTCGTGTCATAAGCTTGGGCTGCCTATGTATCGGGTAACACCACCCGCAAGTTGGTGCATGAAAATTAATCATGCCCAACTTGGAATGCAGATAAGAAAAGGGTCCTGGAGCCAGTGGCTAGGTGAGGATGTCTGCTAACTGATAAGTAGTAGAAATAGGCAGAAGATGAATTACTCCAGAACTGACCTTGTCTCTAACAACATTGCAGTCAATCTCGATGTGCTTTGTTCTCTCATAGCACAGGATTGGCAGCCAAATTGATGGCACACTAATTATCACAGCAAGTAGGCGGACAAGGTTGTATGGGGGAAAGATGAAAATCATGTAAAAGATATATCAATCAGTAAGCGTCACATGTAGCGTGAGCTAGTGACCAATACTCTGCCTGAGTAGCTGAACGAGCTATAGTAACTTGCTTCTTGCTTTTTCAGGAAATGAGAGCATCTCCTAAGAAGAAGCAGTAACTTAAAATTGATCTACAGGTGTCAGCACAAGCAACCCGGTCTGAGTCCACTAATCCCTCGAGTGCTAGCTTCAAATTCAAAGGAAATAGCAGTCCAGTAGCAGGGGAATTTTTGAGGTATCGAAGAACCCATTGTGCAACTTGATGATAAGAAGTAGATAGGCAATCAAGGGATTGACTGAGTCTACTAACTGCATAACTGATATCAGGTCTAGCATGTGTTAGGTAAAGTTATCTACCAATAAGTCTTCTATAGGCATATACAACACGAAAGGCAGGACCTGCCCCTTTTGAGAGGTGTATAGTCCATGGGAGTGGTGCTTGGCTTTGAGGCAAGCATGACAACATCCTGGAAAAAAATCCAGACAATATTTCCTCTGATATAAGGTACTCCCTTCTTTGCTTCTTGCTATTTCCATGCCTAGAAAATACTTGAGATTCCCAAGGTCCTTGATCTTCAACTTGGCATCAAGCAAGGCCTTCATTTTCTGAATTTCAGAAAAGTCATCACCTACGAAGACAAGGCCATCAACATAGACTATGGCAGTGAAACCAGAGGTAGTGGACTTTGTGAAAAGGGAATAATTAGCCTTTGACTGAATGAAACCCGAAGCAATGAGAACTGAGGTAAGCTTGGCATTCCCTTGCCTACTTGCTTGCTTAAGGCCATAAAGGGACTTCTGTAGTTATCATACCATTCCTTTATGAGGAAGTTCAAGCCCAGGTGGAGGTTTCATGGAGACCTCTACATCAAGGTCACCATGAAGAAATGCAATGTTTACATCCAACTACTGAAGAAACTAATTTTTTGTAGCTATAATTGCAAGAAGCATCCTTAGGGTTCATTTTGACTTCTAGACTGAAGGTTTCCAAGTGGTCAATCTATTTGGGTAAAACCCTTAGCAACTAGCCTAGCCTTGTGCCTTTCTATCGATCTATCAGGCTTAAATTTTAATTTGAAAACCCATTTGCCACCAATTTCTCATTTTCTTGGAGGAAGCAAAGTAAGACATCAAGTTCTATTTTCATCCAAAGCATATAGCTTAGCTAAAATAGCATCTTTCCGACAAGATTGGATCACAACCTCTTTATATGTCCCCAGTTCAAGGTTAGTAGACAAAGCAAGAGAAAAATGCATGTGGTTAGGTGATAGAGATAAGAGGTGACTAGAGATGGGATACCGTGGTATTGAGGATGAAAGTTCACAAGTCTTGCAAGCAAGCATGCAATGGTAATCCCACAAATAAGAGGGTGGATTTTTAGGTCTAACTCATTTTCTTACTGGTGGTTGATAGATTTCATTTGGTGTAGGTATAGTGCTATCTATTTGCATTGGTTGTGTTTGCGGGTGGAGTTGGATTCATAGGTTCTGTAAGGCTTGTGGGTGTTGATTCATGTGTAACAGGTGTATAGATACTGATGGTACCAGGTGACTTAAGAAAGAGGGGTTTGAATCAAGTCCCCTTTTTAATTTTTATTCAAATGCTACACACTAAGTGCATAGGTTAGAAAATCTCAGGCAGAATAATATAATGAATGAAAATCTACTAACAAAATATGAGATAATTTTTTGTTCTTATTTTAGATGAATGCAGCGAATTCAATAAGTGTGAGAGGAGAGTGAAGGAAGCATTTAGCGCAACAAGTTTATACTGGTTTGACTTCCAACTTTGAAGTCTACATCCAGTTCTCACCAATTGGTGAGATTCCACTAAGCTTCAAGCAAATACTCTTACAGATCTTTCTTTAGATGTTACAAATACTTTTCAGAGCCCTTACTTTCTATGAACACTTCACTTCAAGGCTGTCTCTCCAATTCACAATACAAAAATACAAAGAGTACGTCTCTCTCTCTTAATTAGAAATTGTCTTCTCAAATACAAAGGAAACAACACTTAAAAATTGGCTCACCTGTATGGACTGGTATATTCAGAAGAATTATCTCTGTAGGTGATTGTCTTGCATATTGGTGTGCAGAGACTTTATGGAGTCAGGGAGTGTGTATCTTCCCTTTTGGGCGGATGGCAATTTCCCTTGATTGAGAAATCTTTCCATATATCTGGTGCTCCTAAGTGATTGTATAGCAACAGCAATGATGACTCAGATTTCCACTTGCCTTTGAATTATTCTTGGTCATGATTTGGTCAAATAGTGCCGTTGAAATTCTCACCATAATTTTGCTGAGATATGATTTGGAATTAAAAGCATATATGCAGATTTCTTTCCCTTTTATTTTGTTGTAACATGTATTCAAAGAAGAACTCAATTATTGCTATCAAATCATATATTTTAAGATTTTTGCTGAGCACATATTTAACTTCTAAAAGACTGTGTTCTTTCCTTATAATTTGTCATCAACACTACATGAAAAATTCTTGACTTAACATTCTCCCCCTTGATGACAAATACAATTACAATTATGAAATCTACGAAGAGATAGAGTACTCCCCCTGAATTAAAGAGTGCATGCAGACCATATAAGATCATGTGTTGCTGTTTAATTATCATCAATCTTAGTATAAAGATTCAGCATATAATCTTTTGTATCCAGCCGTGGTTCACATTTCCAGGGGCAGGATCTATCATAGTGTGGTACTTCATTAAGTTTATCATAGCTCAACCAAACATGAGTACCAAATCAGATCATAATAATAAATCAGAGTCAGAGTTATAAGGTTATCATAGCTCAACCAAACATGAGTACCAAATCATATCATAATAATCAACCAGAGACCGAGTATGATAATTATAAACCATATAGCTATTTTAGAGTCAGAGACAGAGTCCATAATTTTTCTTGCTAAGTAAAAAAAGTAAAAGGTAGAGTATTTCATCTTGTCTTCAATTTTCTCCCCCTTTGTCATCAAGTATCCACAGTCAGCACCAAAACAGGGATTAAGTCACACACCAAAAAGAGGCATAGTCATAGTCATAAAGAATTCAGGTTAAGTTCATGGCAGCAAGCATCAGTCAGATATCAGACGCAGCAGATTCACAGGACTCAGAAGATGAAAAGATGAAGAATGGCCAAGTCGTTTGAGAATAAGATCCCAATGATTAATGCGGTTGCCACAATCCTTCGCATATGATTTGTGATCTTTGTGAGAACGTTGATACTTCATTTGCTTATGGGCAAGATAATCTCTCATTTCAAGGGCAACTTCAGTTAAGATATTTGTTAGATCAGTATTGTCTAGGACATTGGGTTATTGAGAAGGTTTGGAGCGGGTAGCAGCTTTCTTGGATTTTGGAATGTTAGAGGATGGAGGGGCTGGTTTCTTGTTGGAAGGGGAGGGCTTAAAGGTAGGTTTATGTTTCTTCGGCGGAGGGGATTTGGGCAAAGGTTCTGGAGATTGTGATGCAGAGTCAGACAGAGTGTGAACAATGAGCTTCCTTCTCTTGGTTGGTGCAGCACGGTTGCTTTGAATAGCAGAGATACGAGAACTCTTTCTTTTGGGAGGCGCAGTGGGCTGCGTGGTTCTACTTGTGAGTGTGGCTATGACAACTTCATAGTTTTCGCTTTCTAAATTCACTCCAAAGTGTTTCAGAAAAGCTGTAATAATCATGCTACAGGGAAGAGACACAGTTTTGGAATTGTTGGCACAATCAGCCATGTGTTTCATCATGAGGAAACCAAAAGATAGGGGAGATTTTTGAACCAGACAGTGAAGAGTAAGTGTCTCCATGTAAGACACACGTTCCCGACTACCTCCTTTTGGAAGAATAATATAGGTAAGTATGCGATGAAGTTGGGACCACTGATGTGTTAGGGTTCTGTTGGTGATTTTTTGAAAGTTGATTGAGGAAATGCTTCTGCAGAGGGGTGACATTGCATCCTGGAAAGACAAGGGAAGGGTGTTGTCCCATCTTTGAGAGCAGTACAAATGAGCACCGCTGTTTAGGATATGGAGAACATTCCAGATAGTCTCAAAATCTATGACAATGCGCTTTCCCTTCACAAATGACTCAACACAGGATCCATTGTATGTGAGATTGCTATAAAAGAACCTTAACTAAAACAGGGTACACATGCTCACGGACTTCAAACAGAGGCAACCAACCTTGTACCGAAAATAAGGGTTCAAATATGAGGCCTTTTGACGCAAGGATTGATAGATCAACTAGGCGAGAATAAGCAATGGGCCGATTTGAAAAGGATTCTCTATATTTGATAAAGTTTGCAATGGAGAGAAACATGTTGTGATCAAAATCAGTGGAGTCAGCCTTATGATGTTCATCAGAGTTTGATGGGAAAGGGTTTTTACCAGATGGATGAGTGGTGGAGGTTTTACCAGAGTGATTGGCGGCCCTTGACGGTGTGGAATGCTTCTCGCGGTGAGGGTTCATGGCAGCGTCACTCGCGGGGGCGTCTCCGCTGGCCGACGCGGTTCCATCTTCCTCCAGAGGTTCTTGGTGCGGTGAAGATTTGTGGGTGTTGCTGGAGTTATCGCTCGAGATGGTGGGCATCATGCTTTTGCAGAGGGCGATCTTGATACGCGGCATGGTGAAGGTGTTTGTTGGTGGAGGAGTGATGGCGGGGATGCGGGTGTGTTTGGGGAAGGGGTAATGGCGGTGAAGAAGGAAAGAGAAGTGGGGATCAGTCGAGAAGCAGAGAGTGGACGAGAGAGAGAGCCACGCGAGAGAGAGGGTTCGTGGGGATGAGGGGATAGTGGTGGCGGCATATGTGAGGTGAAGGATGAAACAACAAAAAAAAGGAAAGGACACATATAAAAAAATTGGGCCATGTTAATGTTAGAGACAAGATAAGCCCAGTACACATATATGATAAGCATTTTGCTCTTGGGCTTAAGAGAAAAAAACTCCATTAATGAGCTCCTGGATCAACGTGAGTCCAAAAGGATTCATGGACCTGGATTATTGCATGAAGGCTTACGATACCTTGTCCAGGTCTTATTCATTATTTTTTTTTGTTATCTGCTTGTGGATAGCCATAAACATCTCATAAAAAACTACGAGATAACTAGAGACACAATGTGAGATTTTGCAAAATGAATGTATAGGAAATATATTCATGCTTTAGTTTAGAGTATATGAGGTCACCATTCCTAATTCTCGTCTAAGATGACAAAATCTCTCTTCTAGAAGAGGTTTAGTTATAATATCTGCAATTTGATTTTCAAATGATATAAAACATATTTCTATATGACCCTTTTGAACATGTTCTCTTATGAAATGGTGTTTAATCTCTATATGCTTGGTTCTAGAATGTAGCACAGGATTTTTTGTAAGGTTAATTGCACTCATATGATCACAATAAAGGGGTATGTTCATGCAATACAATTTGTAATAAACTAGTTGATGTTTTTTTACCCACAATAGCTGAGTGCAATAGCTAGATGCAGCCATGTACTCTTCTTCTGCAGTAGACAATGCTACTGTATTTTGCTTTTTACTTATCCATGATACGAGTGAGTTCCCTAGATAAGTGCAGTGTCCGCTAGTGCTTCTTCTGTCAATCCTATCATCTGCATAATCTGCATCACAGAATCCAGTTAGTTCAAAACTTTTGGTTTTAGGATACCATAGGTCGAGACTTGATGTTCCATGGAGATATCGTAGAATCCTTTTTACAGCCAGCAAATGTGATTCCTTAGGATTTGTCTAAAATCTTGAATATAACCCAACACTAAAGGATATGTTAGGTCTTGAGGATGTTAAGTACATCAGAGAGCTAATTATTCTTCTGTATCTTGTTTCATCTACTGGTTTTCCTTCTTCATCTTTGTCTAGTTTGATTGAAGGGTGCATAGGTGTTGCCATTGGTTTTGCCTTGTCCATTCCAAACTTCTTGATTATTTCTTTGGTGTACTTTCTTGACAAAGGAACATACCTTTTGAAGTTTGCTTTACTTGCAGCCCCAAGAAAAATGAGAGCTCTCCCATTAGGCTCATGTCAAATTTACTAGTCATCAACTTTGAAAATTCTTTACACAAAGCTTTAATAGTTGATCCAAAAATAATGTCGTCAACGTAAATTTGCACCAAAATAAAGTGATCATTGGAGTTTTTAGTGAAGAAAGTGATGTCTACATTCCCTCTTTCAAAATCGTTTTCAATCAGGAATGTACTTAATCTTTCATACCATACTCTTGGTGCTTGCTTAAGACCATAGAGTGCTTTTGAAAGTTTGAGTAAATGATCTGGAAAGTTTTTATTTTCAAATCTCAGAGGTTGTTTTACATAGACTTCTTCGCTAATAAATCCATTTAAAAAGGAACTTTTTACGTCCATTTGAAATAGTTTAAAATTTTTGTGAGCTGTATATGCCAGAAGCATCCGAATGGCTTCCATTCTAGCTAGTGGAGCATATGTCTCATCAAAATCTATACCTTCCTGCTGGTTGTATCCTTGAGCTACCAGCCTTGCTTTATGTCTTACTATCTTGCCGCTTTCATCTAATTTATTCCTGAACACCCATCTTGTCCCAATTATGGAACAATTTTCAGGTTTAGGAACAAGGGTCCAAACTTGATTTTTGTCAAATTGCAACAACTCCTCTTTCATTGCTGTCACCCAAGCTTCATTGATTGATTTAGGTTCAATGTTGGATAGGAGGGCTATGTTGCTGTGCTTGAATGATGACCTTGTCTTTATTCCTTGTGAGGGTTCTCCAATAATGAACTCATGAGAGTAGGTGTTGCAATGTTTCCACTCTTTTGGCTTTTTAATTTGACCATTTATAGATGTTTCTATGGGATTAGGTTGTAGGGACTGTTCAGATTTTCTTCTGCTGCGATCTCGTGGGATATCTCCTGATTTTCTGTGAGATTTTCAGGTCTGCTGTTTTCAGTTTGCTTTTTAGCTGACATTTTGTTCTGTTCTGAATCTTCTTTGTCGTTCTCAGTGACTTTTTCACTGCATTCTTTGTTAGTTTCACAGAAAACTACATGTATTGTTTCTTCCACTTTTCTAGAGCTCTTATTAAATACTCTATAAGCTTTGCTTTACAGTGAATATCCAAGAAAGACTCCATCATTTGTTTTGGCATCAAATTTTTCCAGATTATCTTTATTATTGAGAATAAAACATTTGCATCCAAATACATGAAGACAATGCAAGGTTGGTTTGATCCCATTCCAAAGCTCATAAGGTGTTCTTTTAAGTAAAGGTCTAATCAAGGTTCTGTTTAATACATAGCAAGCTATGTTTACAGCTTCAGCACAAAAGTATTTTGGTAAATCATTTTCGCAAATCATTGCCCTAGCCATCTCTTGTAAAGATCGGTTTCTCCTTTCAACAACTTCATTTTGTTGAGGGGTTCTTCGGCAAGAGAAATTATGAGCAATTCCATTTTCATCACGGAAGGACTCAAAAAGGTGGTTTTCAAATTTAGTTCCATGGTTACTTCTAATGGAAACAATAGAGGTTTCTTTATCATTTTGTGTCCTTTTGCAGAATTTTTTAAAGAGACTAAAAGCTTCATCTTTGTGAGCTAAAAATAGAACCCAACCAAACCTTGAAAAGTCATCGACTATGACAAAGCAATACTTTTTTCCCACCAAGGCTTTGTATTTTAGTAGGTCCAAAAAGATCAAGGTGAAGTAATTCAAGAGGTCTTGAAGTAGAGACAGCATTCTTGGGCTTAAAAGATGCCTTAGTTTGCTTGCCTTTTTGGCATGCATTGCAAACTAAGTCTTTATCAAACTTGATTTTTGGAATGCCTCTCACCAAATCCTTTTTTATAAGCTTAGAAATTTGGTGTATGCTAGCATGACCCAACCTTCTATGCCAAAGCCATTTATCATTTTGAATTGAAGAAAAGCATTTGACATCTTGATCTTCTAGGTCCTCTAAGGTTATACCATAGACATTTCCATGTCATTGAGCAGTAAAGAGTATTTCTTTGTTAATCATATTTCAAATGATACATTTAGAGCTATCAAAGATGACTTCATTTCCTTTGTCATACAGTTGACTTATACTAATTAAGTTGTGTTTCATCCTAATAACAAGACATAGATCATCAATAGTAGTGGTAGAATATTTACTTATTTTACCTTTTCCAACAATAAGCCCTTTTGCATTGTCTCCGAAAGTTACTTATCCTCCATCATATTTTTCAAGCTGCTGGAACATTGATTGTTTTCCAGTCATATGCCTTAAGCATCCACTATCGAGGTACCATACCTCATGTTTCCTTTTGGCTTCCAAACAAATCTGTAAATGCAGTGGTTTTAGGTATCCAAATTTGTCTGGATCCTTTCAAGTTAGCATTTCTCTTTTCTCCTTTTGATTATATTGATGTATGTAACATCCTAATTTTTAACCCAATACTCCTAGAACGTATTTAGGTTAACCATTAGTCTATTACTCTTTTAGTCTCATTCTTTAAAACCTCTCTTTAAAATATTTAGCGGAAAATACAGGTAGAATTTTTTTTTGAAACATAACCACACGTGAGCCTCGCGTTGTAACACCCCAATTTTTCTGTCCGAGGGAAATGACCAAAATGCCCCTGAGGTCATTTCCTGACCCGAACTCGAGGGTAACCAACTCGGTCATCCTCGAAGGGTCAACTCAATGTTTGAAGGGGATTGAATGGCCTTTGAATGCTTCCGGGAGCGAAAATCTCGTTTTCCGCAGTTTCGGGTCAAAATGACCAAAATACCCCTATAGTGTTTTACGCGGGTAAAGGTGCCGTTTGAGCCCGAAACTTTCCCCAGAGGTTTAAAAACATGTTTTCATGTGTCTAGAGGTCTCTGTCCAAGTCCCGGTGGTCCCGGGCAGTTTTAGTGCAAAATTACGATTTTGCCCCTAGAATAGTGTTTTTGAGCTTAATGACATAATTAAGCAAACCTAAGCAATATTAGGCTCTAAACGAAGATTAATTTATTTCCCTAATTAATCTAGAGTCAAAATAATTTATTAAAGTTAATTAGAACCTAAAATTGCTTAGATTAAACTTAAATTCCTTTTTAGAACTCAAGACTCCTAGTCTTGGAATCTTGAATAGTGTTTTCTTTCTCCAATTCCTTAAATCAAGGAAATGTGTCTAGAGTTGTTTAGACTCTAAATTAAGGATTTAACTCACTAATGGTGCAAGACCACTCCTTAATTATGTCTAGACCACCTTAATTATCCATTTCCCTTGCCTAAACACTTTCTTACAAATTCCTAATCTTAAGCATAATCAAAGATACACCTGAACACAACTCTAAACCACAATTAAAATGCAAACTAATCCTCCCCTTGGCTGCAACATGGCCAAACAGCCATGCCCCCATTGACCACATGTTTGATTGTTTTCTCACTCAAAGAACCATGCTTGAGGCCATACCTTGAACCATACCTCACCATACCTTAAGCCATACCTCACCATGCCTCAAGACCACACTATCTCACCTCATGGAACTCATGGGATGCCCTCCAATTCTGCACACATGGCCGAAGCTCTTCACCTCCATGAGCTCCCTCCATTTGTTTCATTTCTCTATAAATAGAATGCCTTGAGGAACTTGCACCACTTTTAGATCATTTGCTAAGTTTAGGAGTACTCAAAGCTTTTCTTTTCTCTCAAAGTTCTAGTGTTCTTCAAGTTCTTCAAGTTCTTCAAAGTTCTTCATCATCTTCATCTTCTTCTTCCATCTTCAAGTTCATCACATCAAGTAGGGATTTCCTTTCATGTATTTTCTTCTTTAAAGTTCTTGTTTCAAGTTTGATGTTCATAGTTTCTCTTGATTCCTTTTAGAACTTCTTTTCTTCTCCTCCTTCCTCTTTATGTTTCGGCCATGGGCCTTTGGGAATGAAGAAAAGAGAGCTTGATGATGAGAGTTTCATGATGATGTTCATCACTTGAAACAAACTCTAGAGCTTGATCTTTGTTCTTGAGAAAAATATTTTTAGTTTTTCTTTTCTTGAACTCTTGAGAACTTTAGCTTTGATGATATTTTAAAATGGCTCTATGAACTCAATGATGAGGACTCATGATGTTGGTGTTAATATATCATCAAGATCATGAACTCTAGAGTTTTAAAATGTTCCCTTTTTTCTTGATGATTTCGGCCATTTCCCTTAGTTTTCTAGGCTTCATGGTTTGATTTCCTAAAGATATTATGTTAAGTTTTAAAGAACTCTAAGCTTGACTTTACCTTGTTTGGATGAGTTTGGGTTATGGTTTAAGTTCCTTTAAAGTCTTGTTAAGAGCTCTAGAAAAATAAAATGAACTTGCATAATTTATTTTATGCTTGCATTCATATTTACATTCTTGCTATGCATCTTTACTTTCAAGCTATCACCTAAGAACATAAAGATTAAAATGGAACTTGCATCATCACTTAATTTAATTCTCAAAGCCTTTCTATTTCGGCCTTAAAGTCGATTGTTGTTGGGCCTAGAGCTCTAAAATAAAGAATTGAACTTGCATTATCACCTAATTAATTTCTCGAATGCCTATCTATTTCGGCCTTAAAGTCGATTGTTGTTGGGCCAAGAGCACTAAAATAAAGAATTAAACCATGCATATTTACCTTCAAGCTTGCACGTTTAAGTTTATGCCTCGCATATTTACTTTCAAGCTTGCACGTTTCAGTTTATGCCTTGCATATTTAATTTAAGTCATCACCTTACCTTGTAAGCAAGATTAAAATGAAAAGCATGAGCACGTTTATTTTATGTCGTAACTTAAGAACTTAGAGCTCAAAGACATGCCCATTTCATTCCAAGATAAAGTTAAATGTGAATGCATTCCTTGAATGCATAATTTTCGGCCAAGTAGTGATGATGGACTTGCAATGAGTTTTCATCTAGCTACTAGGACTAATAGTCTATGTTTTAAGTTTTCCTAAAGCTTTACAAATCTTTATAAGGTTGTATCATCACAAGTTGTGATTTCATTCTCTTTTAGGGATGGAATATGTTTTGGTCACTGACCTAAGGCTTCTCTTAGCCTCTTGATGAATTAAAATGTTTTGCAAAGAGTTTTAGAAGTTCTAGATTGATTCCAAGAGAAACTAGTTAACTTATGTACCTAGAAATGTCAATTTAACTCTCTTATTAAAGTTAAATGTTTTCGGTTCTGATATGATGAGTGTGATCCTGTATGATGATGTTTTGATGTGTTGGAATGTGTGAAAATATCATATGATGATGTAGAAGCGATTCTATGCACAATAGGTAAGAAACTAGCTAACTAGAAATACCGTAAAGTTGGAATTTGACATAGTTTTAACCCATTTGTTTATGGACTCTTTCCAAACTGTTTTAATGGGAACATAATCAGATTTAGATTGTTTAGACATGAAAAAATTGATATCATTTGAATTAGAATTGAATTCTAGCACCTATAGGGAAACTAGTAACTAGAAAACCGTAAAAAAATGCAATGTAGAACTCTTAGAACATTTATTTTTCTGGATTCTGTCCAGCACCCTTACAACATGATAAACATGATTAATAATTAGTCCTCAAGCATAGGAATGCCTCATAATTGATTTAGATTTAATTTATAGCGCCTTAGGCGAAGACGGAACCAAGAAAGGGTCTAAAACGTAAGTTCTAAAACCCCGTAAACACAAGTTAGAGATTTTGCCCTATGCTAATCAGAGTTAAGTATGAACATGAGGATTAGGAATGATGATTAATTATGAGCCCTTAGGTGCATAAAAATATGAGCGACGGATGTTAGAGAACTATATCTCAAGATTAAGACCCGTAAGGGTAAGCGTTTGAATGTTTTATGATGATGCATGTAGTATGCAAATGATGATGATGTTATTCATATGAGGAATTCATGAGGTTATATGTTTATGTGGCATAAAGCAAATTTGGAAGGAAATTCGGTGTAATGTCGTTGTGCCGCCGAATTTCTGACAAATTTGGGGACTTAAAGAGATTTTGAAAATTAAGGTACTAAGATGGGTTCTAGGATGACACCGGTTCGGCCGAGCACCTCCATAGAACTCATGTGACATCGGTACCATTTTATACTCTTAGGTGACACCGGTTCGGCCGAGCACCCCTAAGAGAATTGCCCCCTAACCCGTACTCAGATAGTCGGGATTTATGATTTATGATACGCTTATCGTTAAGTGGTAAGTAAGAACTAGTAACGACTAGTTAAGGTATGAGCTCATAACCTAGATGTATGACACGTTCTGGGTGACACCGATTCGGCCGAGCACCCCCAGTTCGGTTGTCTTTAGGGTGGCCCATGAGGAAGAGATGTTCCATGATTATGATTATGTCACTAAGTTTGTCCCATATGAATGTTTCTACTGCTACTTTATGCCACTAAGTATGATGATGCTTGATGTTATGTTTTATGTATGTGCATTAGGTAGTGCCATGCATACATCTTCTATTATGTTGCATTCATGACATTAAGATCATTCTAAAATGAATGGACCTTGGCTAAACTATGTTTAGAACTTAAAAATGGACATAATGCATGCTCACTCATTTGTATAATTAAACCCAAGGTTCCTGAGGACGTAGATGATGACACCTAGGTAGTAGGAGGCCCTACTGAGATTCTTTAGCAAGATTCTCACTCCCTCTATCTCTTTCTTTTTGTCACGTCTTCAGATGGCGACGTTCGTAGTGTTCGTGGACACACCGACATGGGAGGTGCACCATGACCCGGACCACGGGTCATTCCATTTTGTGGGTCGATGCACGGTTAGAGTATTCATGTTCATGGGTCAACCCTTCACTCCCCCTGTACATTCCCATCGTTTCTCCCCCGTCTCACCTTTTGGCGATGACCTGGTGTTCGAGCGCGCACGTCCCCTAGAAGAGAGGCTTCGCCGTACCCCACCATCCACGTCCGCCGCTTGAGACTACCCCCAGTATGTGCCCCGTTGCCTGTCGTCCTTTTCGGAGACGGATCCTTTCGAGGATTCGGCAACCCAGGCACCCTCCGAGGGATCTTCCCCCACCATACCCATGGACCTTGGGGAGGGTAGTGAGCCTTCCGTGACTCAGCCGAGGCTTGCACGACGACCGGAGATGAGGCCACGCTGCGGAAGGTCACTCCGAGCCCCGCCCCGCCTATTCACGCCAAGGAGCTCGCCCAGTTCCCTGGTTACGTACCACGCTCGAGGGATAGTCGCCAGTAGGAGGCTGTGGATGGCCCGGGTTAGAGCACACACCACTTGGATGGGGATAAACCTCCTTTTGTTTAGAGGTTATCCCATTAGATGCACACGGGTAGGGGAGTAGATCATGTTTATGTTTATGTTGTACTTCCTTTCATGTATTTCCCTTGTACCAAATTAAGTCCCACACTTATAAGTGGGCAAGTTATATATATATGAGATGATATTCAGTGTTATTCATGTTGTGCCTTATGCTATGATGTTATGAGATGTATGATTTGATCGTTACACAATATATCGCATTACGCGGCTCTCACTTTGTTTTTCAAAAAAAAATTACCCGTATTTTCCGCTAAGCATTTCTAAGTAAAATTGAGAACTATGAAGTAACAGACTAATGTTTAACCTAAGTATGTTCTAGAGTATTGGGTTAAAAATTAGGATGTTACACGCGTAACGTAAAAGGTTGTTAACGTAAAGCATAAACATAAAAAGAATAACATATCAAAAACATCAGCTCATCATCACATAACAATAACTTCAAATGTTAAGTCAAACAACATTAATAGTATTAATGATATGAGAATATTTCACAATAATACCACATTAAATATACTGGGCCCACCTGTAAAGGTCGAGCCTACAACAAATCAAAACTACACACGACTACGATGTGCAAAGGCTAAGACTACGTCCCCGCTTCTGCTACGCCACTTTGTCCTCAACCATCAAGCTACTTCCATGTCGGCGTCTCAAGGCAATCCATGGACGTCGTTATTGGCCTTGTCTGAAGACGAAGATGGAAAAGAAAGATGGGGGGAGTGAGAAACTTATACAAGAATTTCAGTAGGGCTTCCCTTTTCACGCACGTGTCATCATCATCGTCCTCAGGAACCTCGGGTTTAATTATGAAATAGTGAGCATGCAAAGATTCATTTATTAAGTTCTAAAACAGTCATTACCGAGGCTTGTTCATTTTATCATGAGTCTTGTAATGAATGCATCATACTTCTTTATGATATGCATGTCAATACTTTATGCAACATTACTCTAAAACATACATCTAGCTTTATAGCAAACATGATGCGCATAGAACATGGTTCATGAATGACATTTCTTGTTTCATTAGGTGACTTTAAATTAGTTTCTTTTCATCCTTGGGGCCACCCTATTACTCTTCCCTTTTGAGAGTACTTTTAGGTTATGAGCTCATACCTCACTAGTCGTCACTAGCATAAACTTATTCCCTTTTGATAAGTTGAAGTCCCGACTTGATAAGTACGGGCTAGGGGGCAAGAATCACCTTTTCATCACCTATAGTTTGATGAGTCCAAAGGATCATTTTCTCATGTTTTAGATCACCTTAAGCAAGAATCATCTTTTCATCACCTATCGTTTGGTGAGTCCAAAGGATCATTTTCTCATATTTTAAATCACCTTAAGCAAGAATCACCTTTTCATCACCTATCGTTTGGTGAGTCCAAAGGATCATTTTCTTATATTTTAAGTCACCTTAAGTCTTGGCATGTTAAAACAAAATGCAACACATATCTCATAAATGTCGTAATTCTTCGTATATTTCTAACATATGCATCTCTAATGTTTCAAATGAAACCATAACATGCAAATGATGAATTCTGTACCAATACCTCACATAACATCAAATATCACATAAATTCATCATCTCAAGTCATCAACATATAATTAATTCTTTAAATAACCAAACCCCTAAGTCGGGTAACTCTAATCATCAAATTATTATCTTATGCATCTAAGGGGTTGATTATCATAATTATAACTAATTATTAACCTTAAGAACATCATCAATCAAAGTTGGACAACATAGGCAGTAAATGAATTTCTATGATTTAAGGTGTTCTAGAAGTTGTGTTTTATGCCCTTTTTCGTTACCGGTTTTTCTTATGATGCTAGAATCAATTCCTAAACCATTTATGGGTTATTCTCACTCAAGTAAACATGGTATAGCATGGTTCTACAATCATTCAAAGGTGGTGGAACAGAATGTATAATTCATTTCTTTAGGGGTTCTAGAATTATACTTTTACGGTTTTCTAGTTACTAGTTCCTCTATAGGTGCTAAAAATCAATCCTACATCAAATGTTACCAAGTTTTCTATGATTAAACAATCCTAAACTGAATATTAACACATTAAAACAGTTTTGGCAGCGGCTAAGAATAAATGGGTCAAAAGCATGCTAAAACTCAACTTTACGATTTTTTTGTAAGACTAGTTTCTCTCCTAACATGCATAGAAAGGTTCCTACCTCAACATATATAATTTTTTACACATTCTAACATGTCAAAACATCATCATACAACAGCAAGCACACAAGGGCAGAACCAAAACATTAAAGCTTAAGCATCATTCAAAAATTATGTCCTTAATACATACAAGTTACTAGTTTTTCTTGAAATCATTTTAGGACTTCTAAAACTCTTTGAAAACTATTTTATTTTATAAAAAAGACTAAAAATAATCATAGGGCAATCACGAATTTAAAACATTCTTGAGATTAAAAGAAGGCAAGTCCTTGAGCTCTAGGATCTTTTAAGTGATGGCAAAAATATAGATATGCTATGCACTCCATTTTAGTTCTTCATTATAGAGTAAAGTGAGAACTTCAAAATAAATATGGGATGCAAGAGCTTGGAATATAAATATGGGGTGCTAGAATATAAATATGCAAGTTCAATTCTTTATTTTAGTGCTCTAGGCTCAGCAACAATCGACTTTAAGGCCGAAATAGAAAGGCTTTGAGATTATTTAGGTGATATGCAAACTCTTGTTTTAATCTTTGAGTTCTTAGGTGATGACTTGAAAAGTAAACGTGCTGAACAAGAAATGTAGATATGAAATGCAAGTTCACTTCTTATCTTTACGTTTGAAGTGATAGCTTGGAAATAAACTTGATATGCAAAGCTTAACGTAAACGTGCAATACAAGAACTTGAAAAGTAAACATGGATGCAAAGCTCAAAAGTAGATATGGATGCAAGCCATTTATTATCTTTTGAGTCCTAAGCTCAAGTTCATCATTTAAACTCTTTAAAATATCATACTTTCTTTTCTTGGTAAAACCGTTTAAAAGAGTGAAACCTTCAAGCTTTGGAGGTCACTAGGTGGTGGTTTTTCTAAACCACACCCAAGATCCTCATCATCAAGCCATGGTTCCTTCCAATATAGGCCATTATGGCCGAAAATCAAAAGGAGGAAAAGGGGAACCAAAACCGAAAAAGAAAAGAAAAGAAAAGGAGAGGAGCACCAACACTTTATCATTTCAAATAAAACTAAACAAGGAAAAGAAAGGCATTCTCAACATAAACTCCCTACCAAAGGTATGTTTCTTGGAGGATGAACAAGGCTTGGTCTTGAGAGGAGAGTGAAAGAAAAATCCTCCCTAAAGCTTGATGGAGCTTCGGCCAAGAAGAAAGGAAAAGGAAAGGAAGTTGTGTTTCTTGTGCTTGATCTTGAGAGTAATATGGCTAAGTGTTTTAAGGAAGATTTAGTGGTGGTTGTGTAGTGGTGGAAAAGATGAAGAATATGAGAGGAAGAAAGAACTCTTGAGTTCTTTGAAAGAAAAGAAAGAAACCAAGACACTCTTGAAAACTCAAAGCTAGCACATGAACTAAAGGTTCTCACAAGTTCATTTGCATGTATATTTATAGAAAAATAACCCAAGGGTGAAGGAATGGAGGGGTGGCCGAAATTTTGAGGAAGAAAAGGAAGGAAAATATCTTCTTCAAAGTATGGTTGTGGTCATTCAAAGGTATGGCCAAGTATGGGTTCAAGTATGGGTTCAAGCATGGGTTCAAGCATGGTCTTAAGCATGGTGTAGGCATGATATGGTATGGGTGGCCATGAGGAAGGTATGGGTGGCCATGCCTTTCTAGAAGAACTTAGGGAACAAGTTGTTCCTTAATTGTAGGTTAGGATATATGTTTAGGTGTAGTTTTGTTTAGGTTTAGGATTAGGAATTTGTAAGTAAGTGTTTAGGTAAGGTAATGGTTAATTAGAGAATTGTAAGACTAGATTTAGGAGGTGGTCTCACTAAATTAATAGAGTCAAACTCCATTAACTAGGAATCCAATGCCAACATGTTTCCTTGATTTAGGGAATTGAAGAGAGAAAATACTATTTCTAGATTCCTTTCTCAAAGAATTAAAACTAGAAAATAGTTTTGAGTTTCTCTAAGCAATCTTAGGTTCTAATTAATCTCAATTAATTATTTTGACTCTAAATTAGTAATTAGAATTTACTAATCTTTAATTAGAGCCTAGTATTGTTTAGGTTTTGCTAATCATATCATTAGGCTCAAAATGCACTACGTAAGGGCAAAAACGTAATTTTGCACAAAAACTGCCCGAGACCATCGGGACTTAAACAGATACTTTTAAACACATGAAAACATCATTTTAAACCTTTGGGGAAAGTTTCGGGCTCGAATAGCACCTTTACCCGCGTAAAAATGCTATAGGGGTATTTTGGTCATTTGGACTCGAAACTGTAGAAAACAAGTTTTTTGTTTCCGAAATCACTCAAGGATCATCTAATCCCCTTCAAACATTGAGTTAACCCCTCAAGGACTTCCAGGTCGGCTATCCTCAAATTCCGGGTGGAAAATGACCTCAGGGGTATTTTGGTCATTTTCTCTCAGACGAAAAAATCGAGGTGTTACAATGTAGGACAGGTGTGTGCTTACCATTTCTCCAATCCCAGAATATAAAAAAATCTCTAGGTCCGTGATCATTTGAATTACACTCATGGTAACCAGTTACTCCATATGCTGATTGATTTACATTTTTCTGGACAGCTTTTCTAAAAAATCTTTTGTGTTGCCTAGGTTTATATGAATTTGCATTAAAAGATGATGTAGAATTTTTATTGAACAAACTTTTGTAAAATCTATTTTGATTTTGTTGTTCAAAGCCTAGTCTTGCTTTGTCAAATGCACATTTTTGTTGACTAAGAAGCTTGTTTAAATTTTCAGTTCCATTTACAAAGCTTGTGAGATCTTTGGTAAGAGTTTTGACCTTATCATGCAATATGTCATTTTCAGTTCTCAGTTTCAAGACTTCATTCTTATTAAGGTTAGTTTTAAGAGCAGCTAATTCTTCTTTTAGATGTTTGTTTTCCTTTGTTAATGCAGAATATTTCAAAAATATAGTTTTGGAGTTTTCCAGCAATTCAACAACAAATTCAATTAAGTCATTATGAGATAGTTCAGAGATGTCTACCTCATCATTTTTGTTTGCCATGAAGCACATATGGGCTGAATCTTCATCATCTTCATCACTTGATGTATGATTTTCGAGGTCTTCCTAAGTGGAAAGCAATCCTTTCTTTTTAGTTCTTTTGCTGGCCTCTTTGTTTAGTAGAAGTGGACACTCATTTTTGAAGTGGCCGGACTGTTTGCAGTAATGACAAACAAAGTCCTTCTTGCTGGATTCCTTTTTGCTAACTTTTCTTCTTGAAGTGTTGGTTTTAGTAGGTCTTCTTCTTCTCCATAGTTTTATCATTCTTTTTGCAATAAGCCCAAGGTCATCTAAATCTGAATTTTCTGATTCTGAACCTTCTTCTTCTGCTACTTTTGATTTTAGTGCCAGTCCTCTACTTTTTTGGTCTCCTACTTCTTCTCTTAAATGTGTGGTTTCATATGCTATGATATTTCCTCGCAGTTCATTATATGTGAGAGAGTTGATGTCTATACCTTCCTGTATAGCTGCAATTTTCAAAAGCTAAGGTTAGTTAAGGATCTTAAAACTTTTCTTGCCTGTTCTTCATCTAAGTAGCATTTCCTGAGCATGTCTAGGTTGTTTATGATGACTGCAAATCTCTCAAACATCTCATCTATGTTCTCATCTTCTTTCATATGGAAGAGTTCATACTCATGGGTCAGCATATCTGCCTTGGTTTGCATTAATTGTTCGGTTCCTTCGTGAGTTACCAGAAACTTGACCCATATTTCCTTTGCTGTTCTGCATCTAGAAATTTTTCTATACTCCTCAAAGCTTATTGCGCAAAGCATGGTGTTGACTGCGTTGGCATTACGCTCAATTTTCTTCTCATCTTCAGCTGTCTATTCTGTTTCTGTTTTTGGTATTTTAATGCCATTGTCATCTTCCTTCATTGGTGTTTCAGTTCTGTAACACCCCGATTTTTCTGTCCGAGGGAAATGACCAAAATGCCCCTGAGGTCATTTCCTGACCCGAACTCGAGGGTAACCAACTGGGTCATCCTCGAAGGGTCAACTCAATGTTTGAAGGGGATTGAATGGCCTTTGAATGCTTCCGGAAGTGAAAATCTCGTTTTCCGCAGTTTCGGGTCAAAATGACCAAAATACCCCTATAGCGTTTTTACGCGGGTAAAGGTGCCGTTTGAGCCCGAAACTTTCCCCAGAGGTTTAAAAACATGTTTTCATGTGTCTAGAGGTCTCTGTTCAAGTCCCGGTGGTCCCGGGCAGTTTTAGTGCAAAATTAAGATTTTGCCCCTAGAATAGTGTTTTTGAGCTTAATGACGTAATTAAGCAAACCTAAGCAATATTAGGCTCTAAACGAAGATTAATTTATTTCCCTAATTAATCTAAAGTCAAAATAATTTATTAAAGTTAATTAGAACCTAAAATTTCTTAGATTAAACTTAAATCCCTTTTTAGAACTCAAGATGCCTAGTCTTGGAATCTTGAATAGTGTTTTCTCTCTCCATTTCCTTAAATCAAGGAAATGTGTCTAGAGTTGTTTAAACTCTAAATTGAGGATTTAACTCACTAATGGTGCAAGACCACTCCTTAATTATGTCTAGACCACCTTAATTATCCATTTCCCTTGCCTAAACACTTTCTTACAAATTCCTAATCTTAAGCATAATCAAAGATACACCTAAACACAACTCTAAACCACAATTAAAATGCAAACACAACCACACATGGGCTGATGCATATTCAGCCATCTCTCTCCTTTTACCACACAATTTGAATTGTTTCTCACTCAAAGAACCATGCTTGAGGCCATACCTTGAACCATACCTCACCATACTTTGAACCATACCTCACCATGCCTCAAGACCACATTATCTCACCTCATGGAACTCATGGGCTGCACTCCCCTTGGCCAAAAACACATCAGCCTCTCATCCCCTCCATTTGCTTCATTTCTCTATAAATAGATGGCCTTGGGAAGCTTGCACCACTTTTAGATCATTTGCTAAGTTTAGGAACACTCAAAGCTTTTCTTTTCTCTCAAAGTTCTAGTGTTCTTCAAGTTCTTCAAAGTTCTTCATCATCTTCATCTTCTTCTTCCATCTTCAAGAATATCACACCAAGTAGGGATTTTCTTTCATGTATTCTTTCTTTAGAGTTCTTGCTTCAAGCTTTATGTTCATAGTTTCTCTTGATTCTTTTTAGAACTTCTTTTCCTTTCCTTGTTCTTACTCATTTTCGGCCATGGGTCTTGGAGAACAAAGGAATGAGAGCTTGATGATGAGAGTTTCATGATGATGTTCATCACTTGAAACAAACTCTAGAGCTTGATTTTTGTTCTTGAGCAAAAGTGTTTCTAGATTTTCCTTTCTTGAACCTTTGAGAACTTTAATTTTGTTGATGTTTTAAAAGGCTCTATGAACTCAATGATGAGGACTCATGATGTTGGTGTTAATATATCATCAAGGTCATGAACTCTAGAGTTTTAAAAATGCATCTTTCTTTTCTTGAAGATTTCGGCCATTTCCTTAATTTTTCTAAGTTTCATAGTTTGATTCCCAAAGATATTATGTTGAGTTCTAAGAACTCCAAGCTTGACTTTACCTTGTTTGAATGAGTTTGGGTTAAGGTTTAAATTCCTCTAAAGTCTTGTTAAGAGCTCTAGAAAGATAAAATGAACTTGCATAATTTATTTTATGCTTGTATTCATATTTACATTCTTGCTATGCATCTTTACTTTCAAGCTATCACCTAAGAACATAAAGATTAAAATGGAACTTGCATCTTCACTTAATTTAATTCTCGAAACCTTTCTATTTCGGCCTTAAAGTCGATTGTTGTTGGGCCTAGAGCACTAAAATAAAGAATTGAACTTGCATTATCACCTAATTAATCTCTCGAATGCCTATCTAGTTCGGCCTTAAAGTCGATTGTTGTTGGGCCAAGAGCACTAAAATAAAGAATTGAATCTCGCATATTTACTTTCAAGCCTTGCGTTTAAGTTATGCCTTGCATATTTAATTTTAAGTCATCACTTTACTTTGTAAGCAAGATTAAAAATGAAAAGCATGAGCACGTTTAGTTTACGTCGTAACTTAAGAACCTAGAGCTCAAAGACTTGCCCATTTCATTCCAAGTTAAAGTTTGATGTAAACCATACTTTGAATGTATGTTTTTCGGCCAAGTAGTGATGATGAACTTGCAATGAGTTTTCATCTAGCTACTAGGACCAATAGTCTACGTTTTAAGTGTTCCTTAATGTTTTACAAATCTTTATAAGGTTATGTCATTATAAGATGTGATTCCAATCTCTTTTAGGGGATGGAATATGTTTTGGTCACTGACCCAAGGTTTCACTTAGCCTCTAAATGATTTAAAATGTCTTCAAAGAGTTTTAGAAGTTCTAGATTGATTCCAAGAGAAACTAGTTAACTTATGTACCTAGAAATGTCAATTTAAACTCTCGTAATAAAGTTGAATGTTTTCGATTCTGATATGATGAGTGTGATGCTGTATGATGATGTTTTGATGTGTTGGAACGTGTGAGAATATCATATGATGATGTAGAAGCGATCCTATGCATGATAGGTAAGAAACTAGCTAACTAGAAATACCGTAAAGCTAGAATTTAATATAGTTTCGACCCATTTGTTTATGGAACTAATCCAAACTGTTTTAATGGGAACATAATCAGATTTAGATTGTTTAGACATGAAAAACTTGGTATCATTTGGATTAGAATCGAATTCTAGCACCTATAGGAAACTAGTAACTAGAAAACCGTAAAAATGCAAGTTTAGAACCCTTGGAACATTTATTTTTCTGGAATCTGTCCAGCACCCTTACAACATGATAAACATGATTAATAATTAGTCCTTAAGCATAGGGATGTCTCATAATTGATTTAGATTTAATTTATAGCGCCTTAGGCGAAGACGGAACCGAGAAAGGGTCTAAAACGTAAGTTCTAGAACCCTGTAAACACAAGTTAGAGATTCTGCCCTATGCTATTCAGATTTAAGTATGAACATGAGGATGATTAATGATGTTTAATTATGAGCCCTTAGGTGCATAAAATATGAGTGACGGATGTTAGAGAACCATATCTCATGATTAAGACCCATAAGGGTCAAAGCATAAACTACCGTAAGGATAAACGGTTGAAAGTTCTATGATGATGCATGTAGTATGCGAATGATGATGATGTTATTCATATAAGGAATTCATGAGGTTGTATGTTTATGAGAGTATATAGTGTTGATACGTTGATGCTCACGCCATGATTCGTTATGCAAAATTATGGTATTATGATGTTTATGATGCACACGATGATTATGATGCCTTATGTTGGTATTGAATGGCTATGTATGCTCTATATGTTTGGTGGCATAAAGCAAGTTTGATGGAAATCCGATTGTGCCGTTCTGTTGCCGAATTTCCCATCAAACTTGAGTACTTGAGAAAAAGCTTGCGAAAACTCCTGGGTGACACCGGTTCGGCCGAGCACCCCCAGGATAGGTTCTGGGTGACACCGGTTCGGCCGAGCACCCCAGCAGATGTGACATAGCATCGAGACACATTTCTTCCGCTACGGTGGGGAGGAAACAAATCCGTGAGGGTATTGACATTGAGCTTGCCAAAGTGGACAATTCGCTGTGTACTAGATACCAGTAGAGCGTTTCAAAGAAGGAAATGATCCTAAGATAGGTGATCCAAGAAAAGTTATGTATACCCCCTCTATTAGCCCATATTAAATCTAGTAACGACTAGTTAGGAATGAGCTCATTCCTAGGCGATAGGTGAGATGTAGTTTGGTGACCAGATTATCATTTGGGCGGTGAATCGGTTGGACTTTTGGTGGATATGTTAAGAGGGTGGTCTTTAAGAAAAAGAACTTAAGAGTTTTACTTATGAGAAAGATGCCACAAGAAAAGTACTATGCCTTTTCATGCCACGTATATGATTTATGTTCCTTTATGATGTGCCCAAGTATTACGATTTTCATGTTAATGTGCATATGGTATTGTCATGCATTCATCAAATATCTGTTGCATTCATGTCATTAAGACACATACTAAAGACACCCACTTCGGATAATTAGATTTGTAAAGCCTAAAACCAATCCTTATGCATGTACACCTTTTTCATAATTAAAACCGAGGTGCCTGGGGACGACGACGATGACACTAGTGTTAGAGTCGGGAATGCCTTCTGAGAATGTCGAATGGCTTTCTCATCCCTTCCTTTTCTTCCGTGTCGTGTCTAGACGAGGATTACAATGAGGTTCGTGACTTCTTCGAGGCTCGCGCTGAAGGGACACACTAGCAAACGGAGCAGAGGGTCGCTGCGGGAGCATAAATAGCTTAGCTTTTTGGGTCGACACTTATCCAACCTCATAGGTGGATAAGGATGACTTCACATATATGGGCGTGTATTGATGTAAATGATGGTACAATGATGTTAGTAGTCTATGTATCTATAAAGATGTGATGATATTATGATTGTTATGTATAATACTATGTTTCATGATTATCAATGGTGTGGCTACTTTTCCTTGCACGTTATGGTTATGATGAACGTTAGGTTAGTGCGCGGCTCACGTTTTGCTTTCAAGTTTCAAAAAGAAAAATTTATTCATATTTTCCCGCTAAGTATTTTAATGAAAGGTTGTAAGGAATGAGACTAAAAGAGTAATTGACTAATGATTAACCTAAATATGTTCTAGAGTATTGGGTTAAAAATTAGGATGTTACAAGTTCCCTTCATGATGATTCTCCATAAGGAATAATCGGTGGACTGGATATAGATCCTTATGCGTTCTTTCCAATAAGGGTAGTTTTCTCCATTGAAAAATGGTGCACGAGTGGTGGACTGTCTTTCAGTTAGGTTGCAAGACACTATGTTGGCCATTTGCAGGTCCTTAGACGAGTGGTGGACTGTCCTTCAGTTAGGTTGCAAGACACTATGTTGGCCATTTGCAGGTCCTCTGATACCAATTGATGGTACTAGGTGACTTGAGAAATGGGGGGTTTGAATCAAGTCCCCATTTTAATTTTTATTCAAATGCTACACACTAAGTGCACAGGTTAGAAAATCTCAGGCAGAATAATACAATGAATGAAAATCTACTAATAAAATATGAGATAATTTTTTGTTCTTATTTTAGATGAATGCAACAAATTCAATAAGTGTGAGAGGAGAGTAAAGGAAGCACTTAGCGCAGCAAGTTTATACTGGTTTGACTTCCAACTCTGAAGTCTACATCCAGTTCTCACCAATTGGTGAGATTCCACTAAGCTTCAAGCAAATACTCTTACAGATCTTTCTTTAGATGTTACAAATACTTTTCAGAGCCCTTACTTTCTATGAACACTTCACTTCAAGGCTGTCTCTCCAATTCACAATACAAAAATACAAAGAGTACGTCTCTCTCTCTTAATTACAAATTGTCTTCTCAAATACAAAGGAAACAACACTTAAAAATTGGCTCAACCGTATGGACTAGTATATTCAGAAGATTATCTCTGGAGGTGATTTCCTTGCATATTGGTGCACAGAGACTTTATGGAGTCAGGGAGTGTGTATCTTCCCTTTTGGGCGGATGGCAATTTCCTTTGCTTGAGAAATCTTTCCATATATGTGGTGGTCCTAAGTGATTGTGTAGCAACAACAATGATGACTCGGATTTCCATTTGCCTTTGAATTATTCTTGGTCATGATTTGCTCAAATAGTGCCATTGAAATTCTCACCATAATTTTGCTGAGATATGATTTGGAATTAAAAGCATATATGCAGATTTCTTTCCCTTTTATTTTGTTGTAACATGTATTCAAATAGGAACTCAATTATTGCTATCAAATCATATATTTTAAGATTTATGCTGAGCACATATTTAACTTCTAAAAGAAAGTGTTCTTTCCTTATAATTTGTCATCAACACTACATGAAAATTCAAATTTCAATTCAAGTCAAACTCAGACAAGGACTAATGAGACATCTCACTTTTTAACTTGGTAAACCATCCCAGCTTCTAGAAGAAAGAGTTTAGAAACCTCAATCAAAAAACAAAAAGAAGTTTCTGAAGATGGACTCAGAAACCTCTATTTGACAACGGTTTCTATAACCACAAAAGTGGCTCTAGCACAGCCAAGCTACTCTTTTGGACTACATTTCCAATACACAAAAAGAAGATCAATACGTGTCACTAGGAAAATAGATTAAGGGCAACAATCATAAATAAGAGATCAAGCATAGAAGGAGATGATGTGGTTATAGCTACAGACTTTTTGTCAAGACCTTATTCTGAATCTTTGAAAAATGCAAGAACTCTCCTTCATCTTCTATAAAAATATTACTACTTATAATTAGTTTTAGCTCTTATAAAAATTCTTCTTTCTAAGTTCCTGTTAGATAACACGGCCTAGGAAGAATAGCTAGAAAAAAGCCACCCAAGTTTTCAGCTCATACACCATTTTATTCTGAAAAAACTTGAGTGTTTGTTTGTTGGAGCAACCCAATCTTATAAAATCTTTGTATCTTGATCTAGTGGTGATCATTGTAAGGTAGCTTGAAGAGGCTAATCAAAGACTACTTGGAAGTGATGGTAGAGTGAGATATTTGTCACGTGAGAAAGCTTGAGAAGACTACAGAAAGACTATCTGACTTTTCTCTAGGTTGAGAAAAGGTTGATTAGTGAAACTCAACTAGTTGTTGAGAACCAGATATAGGCAGAATTGGGTGAACTAATATAAAACTCATTGTGCAGTATCTCTCCTTTCCCCGAACCTCTTTTATTTCATGTTTTGTGTTTATTATCAAGGCTTTTCTAAAAAACAAACTTATATCAATTTTATATGTTTATTTTAAGTTCAGAGAGTTACTTTCTAATACTTACTAACATTTTTCTATTGCACTTCAAGTCCTTACTTGTAGTAACTATTTAAGTTTTTCAGAAAAAAGGAAAGAAAAGTGAAAGCATGATTCAACCCCCTTCTCATGCACTTTTCAACCTACAATTGGTATAAAAGCTTAGGCCTTTAAGGAGTTGAGCATTCTAATGCCTGAAGAGGTTAAACATCCTGAGGAAATATGGCACATAATATCCACATTGCAGAAGGACACTCCATTTACATACTACCATTTTTTTATGAGGGAGACTATGCATATTGGAGAGACAAAATAGAGCTGTTCATCAAATACACTAGTCTTGACTTGTGGGAGATTATTCTAGAAGGAGACTAGGTTCCAATGGAAGAAGTTCCAGGAACTGGAGATGCACCTTCCACCTCTAGAGAAGTCCCCAAGAGTAAGTGGACAGAACAACATAAAGCAAAAGTTCAACTGAACTCTTAAGCTAAGTATCTACTAACGTGTACACTAAGCAAGGCTAAATATAATAAGATCATTGCATGTGACATAGCAAAGGAGATTTGGGACAGACTCCATACACTGCATGAAGGAACTGATCAAGTAAAGGAAACAAAGATTAGTATGTTGGTCTATCAATACGAAATATTTAAAATGACGAAACAAGAGGATATTAAGGACATGACTACCAAGTTCATGCGCATTGTAATCCAACTCAAAGATTTGGTAAAAGATATTCAGTCTCTAAAATGGTAAGGGAAATTTTAAGAAGCCTTTATGAAAAATGGCTTCCCAAGGCCATAATCATTACTGATGCTAAAGACTTCAAACTCTCTGCCTGGATGCTCTTATTAGGTCTCTCAAAACTTACGTTGTACTATCTGAAGTTTATGGTGAAATCATGAAAAAGAGCAAGTCCATGGCTCTGAAGTCTTCACATTAAAGCAATCAAAGTTACTGAAACTTCAAATGAAGAGGAAGATTCAAAAGATGAATCTGAAGAGGAAAATGGAGATGTGATCTCCATGCTTAATAGGAAGATGTTCAAAGCATGGAAAGGCAGAACTAAGAGAAGAAAGGACATCACCTTCAGAAAAGACAGAAAGTAAAAAAGAAAATTGGAAAATGTAAACTGCTATCACTGTGGCGAGAAGGGTTACTTCAAGACTGATTGCCCCTAGCTCAAGGGTCCATAGAAAAGTTCCCTACAAAGAAAAAAGGAATGATAGCCATCTAGAGCGATTCAGCAGAGGATAAAAAGGATTCAGAATGGTAAGATGAGTTTGAAGTTGTAGTAAATCTGTGTTTCGTTGCTGGGTACACCCCAAAAAAAGAACTAGAGGTAAAAACATTTTCTGAACCTGATCTTTTTTATGATGAATTGCTAGCCTTATATGAAGAATGGCTTGAAAATTCTCAGACCCTATCCTCTCTTTATCTCAATCTCAAAAAGAACCATCAGAAAATGGTCTTAGAACTTGAAAAGGCTAAAATATATATTGAGAACTTATGGCTTAAGAAAGAAGAGATTAAAGGAGAAAACAAGTTTTTAAAAGTGAAACTCAAAGCCTTAGAAGCTGAGGTCACTGGCAAAAGTCAGAAAGCTCATAAAGCTATTTCTGAACTTGAAAGAACCTCAAAGCTTCTGAAATATGATCTTGAAAATATGGTTAATGGCTTAAAGAATCTTGAGCTAATACTTGGAGGTCAAAAACCATACTTTCAAAGAATCAAATTAGGATATGAGAGTGCAATAGATAAGAAAGAAAAAACAATCTCATCTAAGAAGGAAAGGAACAAATTATCCTATAATTTCTGCTATAATAAGGTAACAACCACCTAACAAATGCTTCATGAGAAGAAAATCTGTAAAATAGGTTGGGAAACCTCCTCTAAAGAAAACTAACCAATGAAAACCTAAAAAAGTCTGGGTACCTAAGTTTTTATTTCAAGTGTATTTGAGAATGCACGTTGACAAAGATAACAAGTGGTACTTGGATAGTGGCTGCTCTAGACACATGTCCAGGTCCAGAAACTGGTTTAGAATCCTGAAATCTAAGAATTCTGGATAAGTGAAATTTGTTGGTGGGAGAAAAACTAAAGTTACAAGTATAGGAAATGTTAGTAAGGATGATTCTCACCAAATTTCTGATGTTTTACTTATTGATGGACTAACTTACAATCTATTGAGTATCAGTCAATTTTGTGACCAAGGTTACAATGTTTTATTTGAAACAAATATATGCAATATTGTAAATCCTACATTTGGATAAGTCATTTTATCTGGTAAGAGACTTGACAACACTTATGCATTTTTCTTAGATGACCTTCTAGATCAAGATGTAAAATATCTTACATTTTTTATGGATGATAAGTGGCTGTAGCATAAGAAGCTTGGACATGCTCATATGAAGCTTATTTTTGAACTATCTCAGAAAGAACTTGTTAAAGGCCTACCAAATCTCAAATATGACAAGGACTCCACTTGTGATTTCTGTGAGAAAGGCAAGCAAGCCAAAGCTTCTTTCCACAAAAAAAAAAAAAAAAATTGGTTTCAACTACCAAGCCACTTAAGCTTTTACACATGGATCTTTTGGATAAGCTAAAACTGCAACTCTTGCTAGAAAAAGATATTGCCTAGTCATTGTAGATAATTTCTCTAAATTTACATGGGTTATCTTCTTAGCTTCTAAGGATGAGGTGGCTGAAAGATTTGAAGTTTTACAAAATGAATTTGCAATGAAAACATTCTCAAATTACCTCTATAAGATCAAATCATGGAGGAGAATTTGAAAATTATATTTTTAAAGAGTTTTGTCAAAAAACAATGGCATCTTTCATGAGTTCTTTGCATCTAGAACTCCCCAGCAAAATAGGGTTGTAGAAAGAAAGAATAGACCCTTGCAAGAAATGGCCAGAACTATGCTTTTAGAAAGTGATTTATCAAAAGAATTTTGAGTAGAGACTATTAATACCTCATGCTATATTCAAAACAGAATCTTTTTAAGGCTAATCCTCAAGAAAACTCCTTATGGAAGAATAGAAAACTCAACATATCATATTTTCATATCTTTTGCTCATCTTGTTTCGTTCTTAACACTAGGGACAAACTTGCAAAGTTTGATCCTAAATCTGATGATGGAATTATTTTAGGATACTCTTTAATCTCAAAAGCTTACAGAGTATACATCAACAGAACATAGTGTGTTGAAGAGACCATTCATATGAAGTTTAAAGTGCTTAAGAAGGACTTTGCTAATGATCTAGAAGAACTAGAAGAAAATCTTGAGAAACTAAACCTCAAGAAACCCTCAAAAAGTATAATCTTCAAAAAGTAAGCTGCATAACATAGTTAGCTCAGAAATATTACTCGAGACTCCAAAGCCCTCAGAAAGTGACATTTTTTAGCATAAAAAAGAGCAATATGAAGATGATGGAGAAACTAAAGAGTAAAAAGATACATAAACAATAGAGGAGATTCTGACTAAAGAGTAAAAAGATACATAAACAATAGAGGAGATTCTGACTAAAGAGTTGTTTCTCATAATCAAGTTCCAGGGGACATTTCCAAGGGTATAAGAACCAAATCTTCCCTTAAAAATGAATTGAACTGTACTTTCATCTTTACCATTGAGCCAGAATACGTTGAAGATGCTTTGGATGACCAAAGTTAGGTGGCAGCTATGCTAGAGGAACTTGATCAATTTGAGAAAATCAAGGTCTGGACACTCGTGGAGAAGCCCAAAGAAAAACCATCATTGGAACGAAGTGGGTGTTCAGAAACAAGCTAGATGAAGCTAGAAAAATTACCATAAACAAAGCAAGATTGGTTGCACAAATTTATAATTAACAAAAGGGAATTGATTATGTTGAAACCTTTACAGTAGTAGCTAGGCTTGAAGCCATAGAAATGATACTTGCTTTTGCAGCCTTTAAATGATTCACTCTATATCAAATGGATGTTGAGTTTGCATTCTTAAAGAGATATTAGCAAGAGTGGGATCATTCTCATCTTTTTGAGTTTCTCTCTTCCACGTTGCCTCAACTTCCAAACTTTATGCCTTATCATATTAATAATTTCCCTTATCTCACACATCACATATAAACCCTTTCATCTTCAACCTTAAACACTTTCTCTCTTAATTTGAAATTGTTTCATATTGTAACACCCCAATTTTTCTATTTGAGTGAAAATGACCAAAATATCCTTGAGGTCATTTTTCACCCAGAATTCGAGGATGGCCAAGCCGACAGTCCTCGAAGGGTCAACTCAATGTTCGAAGGGAATTGTATGTGAATGGATGTAAATAGAGCAGAAATGTCTCTTCTTCTAAGCTTTTGGGTCAAAATGACCAAAATACCCCTACAATGTTTTTACGCGGGTATAAGTGCCGTTTGAGCCCGAAAATTTCCCGAAAGGTTTTAAGTGATGCTTTTATGAGTCTGGGCATGTTTGTTTAAGTCCCGGTGGTCCCGGGCAATTTTTGTGCAAAATTATGATTTTGCCCCTGGAATAGTGATTTTGAGCTTAATGACCTAATTAAGCAAACCTAAGCAATATTAGGCTCTAATCGAAGATTAATTAATTTTCATAATTAATCTAGAGTCAAAATAATTAATTGAGGTTGATTAGAGCTTAAGATTGCTTAGGGAAACTTAAAATCCTGTCTTTAATCTAAGACATTATGTCATATCATCATGAATAGTGATTTCTCTCTCCAATTCCATGATTTAAGGAAATGTGTTAGTGTTTCAAATTCAAATTAATTGAGTTTGACTCAAATTAAATGAACTTGACTTCTCTAAATGTTTATGACCACTCACTAATCATGCTCTTGAAATTCCTAAATGCATGATTATCAACCTAACACCTAATTACCCATTCCTAACCATTCTCTTAACTAAATCTACCTCTAACACACGTCCTAACCCACCATTAAGAAGCAACTTGTTCCTCAAGTTCTTCTAGAAAGATATGGCCACCCATACCTTCCTCATGGCCACCCATACCTCACCATGCCTCCATGAAACAATTCTCTCACCTCATGGAATATAAGGTCATGGCCTCCACTCCTCCTCCATGCATCTTCATTTGTTTTATTTCCCTATAAATACCATGCCTATATGAACTTGGTTGCATTTTTGTTTATTTGCTAAGTTTATCCTCAAAGAGTAGTTCTAAGTTCTTTCAAGAGTTCAAGAGTTCTTTCATCTTCTTCTTACTCACCAAGAACCACCACCTCTCAGCCTCAAACCACCATAAACCATCATCAAGAAACATAACCTTTCCATTCCTAAGAATCAAAGTTTAAGAAAAATCCTTCCTCTATTTCCTTTCCTTTGACCGAAATTCTTCTTGACTCAAGAAGAAGATTTCTTCTCATTTTCTTTCACAAAAGCTCAAGCTTTTCTTTGCAATAAGAAAGATACCTAGGTAGGGATTTTATGTTGAGTTTTTCTTCCTCTCCTTGTTCTTTCTCTTTTCGGTTTTGAGCTTCTTCTACTTGTTCTTGTTTTGTTAAATGTTTGAAAACCATGGCTTGATGATGAGGATCCTTGATGTTGGTTGTAAAACCATCATTTGCTTGACCTCTAAAGCTCAAGGTTTCACTTCTAAGAGTTTTTAACAAATAAAGTTGTTATGTGGTTTTAAAGAGTTAAGATGGGATCTTGGGCCTAGGACTTAAAGGATTAATAAATGGATTGCATTCATATTTATATTTCAAGTCCTTGCATTGCATATTTATATTTGAGCCTTGCATTCATATTTATATTTCTTTGCCATCACCTAACTAATTACTCTTGAAGCCCACCTATTTCAACCTTAAAGTTGATTATTGATTTAGAGTGAATACTTTAAAGGGTCTAGAGCACTAAAATAAAGAATTGGACTTGCATTAGATGTTTATATTCAAGCTTTGTATATCATATTTACTTTTCCATTACCATCACTTCATAATAACAAGATTAAAATAAGGTTTGCATTTGCACATTTAAATTTACACCATCACCTAAATAATCCTAGAGCTCAAGACTTACTCCTCTTAACTCACAAATGAATTTCAATTCCATGAGCATTTACCTTTATAAATGAGCGTTTCCGTTTAAGGAGTTGGACATTTTGAAAAGGGCCTTGTTGATGATGAATCTTGATTTCGTGATGTGTAAAATGTTTGGAAAGATTGTAGGCCCCGAAGGGATTAAATGTGTGTTTGATTTTAAGAAAAATGATGGAATGATGTTAAAAGGTTTTTAGAATGAATGGGTAGTTTTAAGAATGTCAAAACTTGAGTTTTTCACCACTTTGAGTTACTGGTAATCGATTGTAGGGCTTATGTAATTGATTACCAGAGTGGCTTGCACACCCGGATATAAGTTTTTGGCCTGTGTAATCGATTACACGATGTTCTGGGAAGCCCAGAACATGTTTCTGGACTCTAGTAATTGATTATCATTCCATGTAATCGATTACTCAGGTGTTCTTGAGACCCAGAATGCATTTTCAACCAAGGTAATCGATTACAAGACTCATGTAATCGATTACCAGGACCTCAAACTTCCCCGTTTTAGAAAATTGAGCCAAGTAATCGATTACAAGGCTCATGTAATCGATTACTAGTTTCTAAAATGTGTAGATAAGTGTTCCTTCCTTTATGTAAATATGAATTGATGATCTTGTATGCTTATTCTCAGATTATGAACATGATGATTTATAGTTTGGTGAATGTATATATATGAAATGAATGGGAAAGCATACTTGCATGATAAATTGTATGAATGATTATCATTGATCGAGATGCATGATTTATAAGTTTATGAGTATGATAAGTTAAATAATGATTTATGATTGTATTGCATCTCTAAAAAGAACATGTGTTTATGTTGCATTCATGCATAGCACGCCGAGATGCATTTCTCCTACTACGGTGAGGAGAAAGCAAAACCGTGGGTGGTATAGACACCGAGCCTACCGAAGCGGACAATATTATTGTGCACTGGATGCCAGTAGATGTGTTTCAAAGAAGAAATGATCCAATAAGGAAGTAATGTGTTACCCTCTCTATTACCCCGTATTAAATCTAGCGACGACTAGTTTGGTCGAGCTCATCCTAGGCGATGTAACATCCTAATTTTTAACCTAATACTCTAGAACATATTTAGGTTAATCATTAGTCTATTACTCTTTTAGTCTCATTCCTTACAACCTTTCATTAAAATACTTAGCAGAAAATATGAATAAATTTTTCTTTTTGAAACTTGAAAGCAAAACGCGAGCCGTGCACTAACCTAACGTTCGTCATAACCATAACGTGCAAGAAAAAGTAACCACACCATTGATAATCATGAAACATAGTATTATACATAACAATCATACTATCATCACATCTTCATAGATACATAGACTACTAACATCATTGTACCATCATTTACATCAAAACATGCCCATATATGTGAAGTCATCCTTATCCACCTATGAGGTTAGATAAGTGTCAACCCAAAGGCTAAGCTATCTATGCTCCCGCAGCGACCCTCTGCCTCGTCTGCTAGTGTGATCCTTAAGCGCGAGTCTCAGAAGAAGTTACGAACATCGTTGTAATCCTCGTCTAGAGACGACATAGAAGAAGAGGAAGGGATGAGAAACTAGTTCAAGATTCTCAGTAGGGATTCCCGACTCTAACACAAGTGTCATCGTCGTCGTCCCCAGCCACTTCGGTTTTAATTATGAAAAGGGTGTACATGCATAAGGATTGGTTTTAGGCTTTTCAAATCTATTTATCCGAAGTGGGTGTCTTTTAGTATGTGTCTTAATGACATGGATGCAACAGATATTTGATGAATGCATGACAATACCATATGCACATTAACACGAAAGTCGTAATACTTGAGCACATCATAAGGAAACATAAATCATATACGCGGCATAAAAATGCATAGTACTTTTCATGTGACATCTTTCTCATAAGTAAAACTCTTAAGTTCTTTTTCTTAAAGACCACCCTCTTAACATATCCACCAAAAATCCAACCGATTCACCGGCCTGGCGATAATCTGGTCACCAAACTACATCTCACCTATCGCCTAGGAATGAGTTCAGTCCTAACTAGTCGTCACTAGATTTAATATGGGCTAATAGAGGGGGTATACATAACTTTCTTGGATCACCTATCTTAGGATCATTTCCTTCTTTGAAACGCTTTACTGGTATCTAGTACACAGCGAATTGTCCGCTTTGGCAAGCTCAATGTCAATACCCTCACAGATTTGTTTCCTCCCCACCGTAGCAGGAGAAATGCGTCTCAGTGTTATGTCACATCTGTTCTGGGGGTGCTCGGCCGAACCGGTGTCACCCAGGAGTTTTCACAAACTTTTCTCAAATTCTCAAGTTTGATGGGAAATTCGGCAGCATAACGGCGTTCACCGAATTTCCTTCAAACTTGCTTTATGCCACGAAACTTGTAGGAAATGCACAACCATTCATCATCATCGTAAGACATCAAATCATTCTCGTAATCAATCATACGTCTACTGGAAGTCATAAGGTTCGTTATGCACTTGGTCCTACGGTATGCTATGCTTTGACCCTTACGAGCCTTATACTTGGGATGTAGTTAACCTATCATCTCCTATCAAACTTTTATGCACCTAAGGGTTCTCTCTTAGCAAAACTTATTATTATTCATGCCCTCTATTAAATCTAAACATCATTATTCCTGTAGGGGCAGCGCCTATATCTTGAAATTGCGGGGTTCTAGAACTTACGTTTTAGACCCTTTCTTGGTTCTGTCTTCGGCTAAGGCGCTATAAGTTAAACCTAAACCAATTATGAGTCATTCCTATATCAAAGAACTAATTATAAACCATGTTATCTACATTATAAGGTTTCTGGACAGAATCTAAGAATTAAATGTTCTAAGAGTTCTAGAATTGCGGTTTTACGGTTTTCTAGTTACTAGTTTCTCTATAGGTGCTAAAATTCGATTCTACTTCAATTGTAACCAAATTTTTCATGATTAATGAATCCTAATCTGATTATATTCCCATTAAAACAGTTTGGGCAGTGTCCATAACTAAATGGGATAAACTATGCTAAATCTTGACTTTACGATTTTCCTAGAAAGCTAGTTTCTTTCCTAACTTGCATAGAAATATTCCTACTTCATCATATATAATTTTTTATTCATTCAAACACATCAAACATCATCATCTGGCAGCAAACACATCATGGAAGAACCGAAACATTAAATCCCAAAAAGGATACATAACTTGATATTTTTAAAACACATAAGTTACTAGTTTCTCTTGGAATCATTTGCAAGACCTCTAAAACTCTTTTGCAAGCCATTTTATCATGTCAAAGAGACTAAACACACATCCTTGGGTCAGTGACCACTTAACCCCTCCTTAAATGAGTGTTAAATTCATAGAACCTTGTTGGTCTTAAACTTAAACAAATTCATGAGCTTTGAAAAGATTTCTTAAAACTTGACTTATTGGTCCTAGAAGCTAGATGAAACTCATTCCAAGTCCATCATCACTTCATGGCTGAAATCATGCATTCAAAGAATGCTCCCTCATTAAACTTTAACTTGAGATAAAATGGGCAAGTCTTTGAGCTCTAAGATCTTTTAAGTGATGACATAATTTAAACATGTTATGCACTTCATTTTTATTCTTCATTACAAATTAAAGTGAGAGCTTAAAGTAAACCTGCTAGACTTGAATATAAAAATGCAAGGCTTAAAATAAATATGTGTAACGCCCCGATTTTCTGTCTGAGTGGAAAATGACCGAAATGCCCCTGAGGTCATTTTCGGCCCGGAATTCGAGGATGGCCGACTCGGCAGTCGTCAAAAGGCCAACTCAATGTTTGAAGGGGATTGAATGACCCTTGAGTGGTTCCGAAGGCGAAAGTCTCATTTTTTGCAGTTTCGGGTCAAAATGACCAAAATACCCCTATAGCGTTTTACGCGGGTAAAGGTGCCGTTTGAACCCGAAACTTTCCCCAGAGGTTTAAGACCATATTTTTACATGTTTCAAAACATCTGTTTGAGTCCCGGTGGTCCCGGGCAGTTTTAGTGCAAAATTACAATTTTGCCCCTAGAATAGTGTTTTTGAGCTTAATGATGTAATTAAGCAAACCTAAGCAATATTAGGCTCTAAACGAAGATTAATTAATTTCCATAATTAATCTAGAGTCAAAATAAATTATTAAAATTAATTAGAACCTAAGATTGCTTAGATTAGATTTAAATCTCTTTTCTAAAACTCAAGATTTCACTCTTGGAATCTTGAATAGTGTTTTCTCTCTCCAATTCCTTAAATCAAGGAATTGTGTCTAGAATTGTTTATACACTAAAATGAATTTATAACTCACTAATGATGCAAGAACACTCTTTAATTATGTCTTGGCAACCTTAATTACCCATTTTCTCACCTAAACACTTTCTTACAAATTCCTAATCTTAATCCTAATCAAAGATACACCTAAACACAACTCTAAACCACAATTAAAATGCAAGAAACCTTCCTCCCATGACTGATGTATTTCGGCCCTCTCTCTCTCAATTACCATACATGTTGAATTGTTTCTCACTCAAAGAACCATGCTTGAGGCCATATCTTGAACCATACCTCACCATACTTTGAATCATACCTCACCATGCCTCAAGACCACATTATCTCACCTCATGGAACTCATGGGTTCCCTCCAATCTGATGGCCGAACTCCCTCTCCCTCCATGCACCTTTCATTTGCTTCATTTCTCTATAAATAGTTTGCTTGGGTGAACTTGTATCATTTTGGGTTCATTTGCAAAGAGTAAGTTTTCAAAGAAACACTTCAAAGCTTCCTTTTCTCTCAAGTTCAAGTCTTCAAGTTCTTCAAGTTCTTCATCCTCTTCTCTCATTCCAACCTCCTAATCTCTAGGTAGGGATTTTCTTTCAAGAGTTCTTTCATTTAAAGTTCTTACTTTCTTTATGTGTTCTTAGTTTCTCTTGAATCCTTTCTAGAACTTCTTTTCTTTTCTTCTCCTCTTTGTTTTTCAGCCATGAGGCTTGTGAATCAAAGAAATGAGGGCTTGATGATGAGAGTTTCATGATGATGTTCATCACTTGAACAATCTCTAAAGCTTGATCTTTGATCTTGAGTTAAAGACGTTTTTAGTTTTCTTCTTGAATCTTTGAAACCTTTCACTTTGATGATATTTTAAAATGGTCACATGAACTCAATGATGAGGACTCATGATGTTGGTGTTATTGCATCATCAAGATCATGGTCTCTAGAGTTTCAAATGTTTCCTTCTCTTCTAAAAAGTTTTCGGTTCCTTTTCCTTTTCTTCCTTCATGTTTTCGGCCATATTGGCCAAGGGAGTTCACAATGGCTTGATGATGAGAGCTTCTAGATGATGACTATGTGTTCATCACAATGAGGCCTCTAGAGCTTGAGTTTTAATAAAAATGTTATATATGTTTACATTTCAAGAAAAGAAACTTTATGTTTAAAGAACCCTTGAGGTTTACTTTTGTTTCTCTTTAGCTTGTCATGATGAGTTCAGGTTGAGGTTTAAGTTCCTTTAAAGCCTTGTATGAGCTCTAATAAGAAGTAAAATGAACTAGCATTCATATTTAAATTTAAGCTTATGCATTGCATGTTTAATTTGAGCTTTGCATCCATATTTAAATTCCAAGCCATCACCTAAGGTTAAAGGCTAAAGAATGGAGTGCATCTCATATTTATATTCTTGTCTAGCATATTTACCTTTCATCACTAAAGAACGTAAAGATTTAAAATGAGGTTGCACTATCACCTAACTAAATCTCAAAACCTTTCTATTTCGGCCTTAAAGTCGATTGTTGTTGGGCTTAGAGCACTAAAATAAAGAATTGAACTTGCATATTTATATTTCAAGCCTTGCATATTTATATTCCAAGTCTTGCATATTTATTTTAAGCCTTGCATTTTTATATTCAAGTCTAGCATGTTTACTTTAAGCTCTCACTTTAATTTGTAATGAAGAATAAAAATGAATTGCATAGCATATTTAAATTATGTCATCACTTAAAAGATCTTAGAGCTCAAAGACTTGCCCATTTTATCTCAAGTTAAAGTTTAATGAGGGAGCATTCTTTGAATGCATGATTTCAGCCATGAAGTGATGATGGACTTGGAATGAGTTTCATCTAGCTTCTAGGACCAATAAGTCAAGTTTTAAGAAATCTTTTCAAAGCTCATGAATTTGTTTAAGTTTAAGACCAACAAGGTTCTATGAATTTAACACTCATTTAAGGAGGGGTTAAGTGGTCACTGACCCAAGGATGTGTGTTTAGTCTCTTTGACATGATAAAATGGCTTGCAAAAGAGTTTTAGAGGTCTTGCAAATGATTCCAAGAGAAACTAGTAACTTATGTATTTTAAAATATCAAGTTATGTATCTTTTTGGGATTTAATGTTTCGGTTCTTCCATGATGTGTTGCTTCGATGTGATGATGTTTGATGTGCTTGAACGAGTAAAAATTATGTATGATGAAGTTGGGACATTTCTATACAAAGTAGAGAAGAAACTAGCTTTCTAGGAAAAACCGTAAAGTCAAAATTTAGCATAGTTTTATCCCATTTAATTATGGACACTGCCCAAACTGTTTTAATGGGGATATAATCAGATGAGGATTGATTATTCATGAAAAATTTGGTTTCATTTGAAGTAGGAATGAATTTTTGCACCTATAGAGAAACTAGTAACTAGAAAACCATAAAAACCGCAATTCTAGAACTCTTAGAACATTTAATTCTTAGAATCTGTCCAGCAACCTTAAAATGTAGAGAACATGGTTTATAAATAGTTCCTTGATATAGGAATGACTCATAATTGGTTTAAGATTAACTTATAGCGCCTTAGGCGAAGACAGAACCAAGAAAGGGTCTAAAACGCAAGTTCTAGAACCCAGTAATCATAAGTTTATAATGCTGCCCCTAAGGAATGGTGATTTAATTGAGAGCATAAATAAATGATAAGGTTTGATAATAGAGAACCCTTAGGTACATAAAAGTTTGATAGGGGATGATAGGTTAACTACATCGCGAGTTTAAGGCCCGTAAGGGTCAGAGCATAAAATACCGTAGGATCAAGTGCATAACGAACTTTTAATGTTGCTTGTGAAAGTATGAGGATGATTATGTAATTGCATGAAAGTATGATGAAGGATGCATGTTTGATTGACTTATGTGGCATAAAGAAGAATTTGGAAGAAATTCGACATGCTACAGTTATGCCGTCGAATTTCTGACAAATTCGGGATTCAGAAAGTTTTTGAAAACCTATGAAATTTTTATGTGGTACTAAGATGGATTCTCGGATGACACCGGTTCGGCCGAGCACCTCCAGAGAACTCATGTGACATCGGTACCAAGATTTAATTCTTGGGTGACACCGGTTCGGCCGAGCACCCCCAAGAAATGCCCCCTAGCCCGTACTGGATAAGTCGGGATTATGTTTATGATTATGTTATGCTTATCGAGATTGATAAGTAAGAACTAGTCATGACTAGTTGAGGTATGAGCTCATAACCTAGAGATGTGACACGTTCTGGGTGACACCGGTTCGGCCGAGCACCCCCAGAGCGCTTGTCTTTTAGGGTGGCCTATGAGGAAGTTATGATGATTATGTCACAAAGAGAATTTATTTGTCACTTTATGCCACTATTATGATGTTCTTAGATTTATGATGATTATTCCTGTATTAAGTAGAGTCATGCATACATTCCTTAATATGCTTGCATCCATGACATTAAGAATCATGCTAAAATAAACGGACCTTGGCTAAACTATGTTTGAAACCTAAAAATGGACTTAATACTTGCTCACTTATTTTGTATAACTAAACCTAAGGTTCCTGAGGACGTAGACGATGACACCTAGGTAGTAGGAGGCCCTACTGAGATTCTTTAGCAAGATTCTCACTCCCTCTATCTCTTTCTTTCTGTCACGTCTTCAAATGACGACGTTCGTGGTTTTTGTGGACACCCCAACTTGGGAGGTACATCATGATCCGGATCACGGGTCATACCATTTTGTGGGCCACTGCGTCGTCCGAGTGTTTATGTTCGTTGGACGGCCCTTTAATCACCCCGTACATAGCCACCGATTCTCTCATGTCTCACCCTACGGCGACGACTTCGTGTTCGAGCGCGCACGTCCTCGAGAGGAGCGGATCCGCTGCACACCACCGACGGCCTCTGCCATCAGGGACTACCCACAGTATATACCCCGCTCGCCCTCATCATTCTCCGAGACGGACCCTTCGGAGGATTCTGCCACTCAGGTACCTTCCGAGGGATACTCCCCCACTGTGCCGATGGATGTTGGGGAGGGTAGCGAGGCTTCCGTCACTCAGCCAGTACGTGGAGGACGGGTGAGGATGACTCCCCACCGTGGAGCTCACGTCCGACCGATGCAGCGTATTGCCACCCCGGCCGAGATCGCCCAATGGATCGAGTACGTCCCTCCTTTCCAGAGAGGCCCGCAGTAGGAGACGACTGTCGCGGTTCTGGTGCTCGAGCTTGACTAGGCTAGGATAGCCTTCTTTTGCCTTTAGGGCTATCCATTTGTAGGCACACTAGGGTTAGGAAAGTTTCTTTTATCACCTTTGTTGTACTTTCATTTCCATGTATTTTCATTCCAGTTGTACCAAACTAAGTCTCGCTGTTCATGAGTGAGCATATCATATATATAGATATAATTATGCAGTTCAATGCTATGATGATGTGCTTTTACTTGCTTATGTGATGTTGCCATGCGATGTTTGCTATATTACCATTTGCGCATTACTAGTTAACGTGTTGCGCGGCTCTCACTTTGCTTTTATAATTCAAAAAACATTTACCAGTATTTCCGGTAATTATTTTAAAGTAATAAAGAAGCTATGACGTAACAGACTAATGATTAACCTAATTATGTTCTAGAGTATTGGGTTAAAAATTAGGACGTTACAATATGCAAAACTTGAAATATAAATATGCAAGGCTTGAAATATAAATATGCAAGTTCATTTCTTTATTTTAGTGCTCTAGGCTCAACAACAATCGACTTTAAGGTCGAAATAGAAAGACTTTGAGATTTAGTTAGGTGATAGTGCAAACCTCATTTTAAATCTTTACGTTCTTTAGTGATGAAAGGTAAATATGCTAGACAAGAATATAAATATGAGATGCACTCCATTCTTTAGCCTTTAACCTTAGGTGATGGCTTGAAAATTAAATATGAATGCAAAGCTCAAAATAAATATGTAATGCATAAGCTCAAATTTAAATATGAATGCTAGTCCATTTTTATTTCTTATTAGAGCTCATACACGATTTTAAAGGAACTTAAACCTCAACCCAAACTCATCATGACAAGATAAATAAAAACAAGAGTGAACCTCATGGGTTCTTTAAACACAAAGTTTCTTTTCTTGGAGTGTAAACTTAAATAACATTTTTATTAAAACCCAAGCTCTAGAGGCCTCATTGTGATGAACACATAGTCGTCCTCTAGAAGCTCTCATCATCAAGCCATTGTGAGTTCCCTTGGCCAACATGGCCGAAACCATGAAGAAAGAAAAAGAAGAAGAACCGAAATTTTTAGAAAAGGAAAGAAACATTTGGAACTCTAGAGATCATGATCTTGATGAAGCATTAACACCAACATCATTAGTCCTCATCATTGAGTTCATGTGACCATTTTAAAATATCATCAAGGTGAGAGGTTTCAAAGTTCAAGAAGAAAGAACAAAGAAAACACCTTTAACTTAAGAACAAAGATCAAGCTTTAGAGATTATCCAAGTGATGAACATTATCATCATGGAACCTCATCATCAAGCTCTCATTCCTTTGCTCTCAATGGGCTCATGGCCGAAACACAAGGAGGAGAAGACAAAGAAAAGAGGTTCTAGAAAGGATTCAAGAGAAACTAAGAACACATAAAGAAATTAAGAACTTTAAATGAAAGAACTCTTGAAAGAAAATCCCTACCTAGTGATTAGGAGGTTGGAATAAGAGAAGAGGATGAAGAACTTGAAGACTTGAACTTGAGAGAAAAAGGAAGCTTGGAAGTATTTCTTTGAAAACTTACACTTTGCAAATGAACCCAAAATGATACAAGTTCACTCAAGCAAGCTATTTATAGAGAAATGAAGCAAATGAAAGGTGCATTTGAGGGGGGGAGGCTTCGGCCATGCAGAATGGAGGAAGTCCATGAGTTCCATGAGGTGACATAAAGTGGTCTTGAGGCATGGTGAGGTATGGTTCAAAGTATGGTGAGGTATGGTTCAAGGTATGGCCTCAAGCATGGTTCTTTGAGTGAGAAACAATTCAACATGTGAGGTAATTGAGAGAGAGAGGGCCGAAATGCATCAGCCATGGGGGGAGGGTTTCTTGCATTTTAATTGTAGTTTAGAGTTGTGTTTAGGTGTATCTTTGATTAGGATTAAGGTTAGGAGTTTGTAAGAAAGTGTCTAGGTGAGAAAAATAGGTAATTAAAGTTGTCAAGACATAATTAAAGAGTGTTCTTGCATCATTAGTGAGTTATAAATTCATTTTAGTGTATAAACAATTCTAGACACAATTCCTTGATTTAAGGAATTGGAGAGAGAAAACACTATTCAAGATTCCAAGAGTGAAATCTTTAGTTTTAGAAAAGGGATTTAAATCTAATCCAAGCAATCTTAGGTTCTAATTAATTTTAATAATTTATTTTGACTCTAGATTAATTATGAAAATTAATTAATCTTTGTTTAGAGCCTAATATTGCTTAGGTTCGCTTAATCACATCATTAAGCTCAAAAATATTATTCTAGGGGTAAAATTGTAATTTTGCACTAAAACTGCCCGGGACCACCGGGACTCAAATAGATGTTTTGAAACATGTAAAAACATGGTTTTAAACCTCTGGGGAAAGTTTCGGGCTCAAACGGCACCTTTACCCGCGTAAAACGCTATAGGGGTATTTTGGTCATTTTGACCCAAAACTGCGCAAAATGAGACTTTCACCTCCGGAACCACTCAAGGGTCATTCAATCCCCTTCAAACATTGAGTTGGCCCTTCGAGGACTGCCGGGTCGGCCATCCTCGAATTCCAGGCCGAAAATGACCTCAGGGGCATTTTGGTCATTTTCTACTCAGACAGAAAATCGGGGCGTTACAGGCAATCGGTAGGTCGGTTGGTTCTGGTGATAATTATATAAATCGCTAGGGCTAGCATATTGGTTGGTTTTGGTGATGACATAAGAGGGTAGAATTAATATGAAAGAAATGTGAGCATTCATTCATGAGAGAGTAAATTACCATGGGTTTTCCTGCCATCTCATGCATGTTATATGATGTTTTACTCATTATATTGCCCCATCATGCATCCATTTATTTGCCATGATTTTAGTTCTTTAGCTTATCTCATGTTTATATGCTTAGTCTTATCTTATGTTTGAACTTACACATTGTTGATTTATGCATTGTCATGCATACATGAGATACCTGTTGCATTCATGCATTAAGATTCATGATAAAAGATGTGGACCTCGGTTATTAGTATTTGAAAACTTAATAAATGAATCTTATTTATGCCCACTATTTTCATAATTAAACCCGAGGTTCCTGAAGACGATGATGATGACATGTGTGTAAAGAGGGAAACTCTACTGAGATTCTTATATAAGTTTCTCACTCTCTCTATCTTTCTTTTCCATTTTCGTCTTTAGACAAGGTTGACAATGACGTCCATGAACCGCCCGAGGCGATGACATAGGAGTGGCATGATGGTCAAGATTAGAGTGGCGCGGCGGAAGCGGGGACATAGTCTATCATTCTCACAATCTTAGGGATTATCCCACCTTCGTATAAGCTCATAACTTAGTCACGAAGAGCCTAGTTACATCATAGTTATGTTTAGTTTTTGAATTGTTATATGCTCTACCTTTACAGGTGGGCTTATTATATATGATGTGGTATCATTGTAGAAAATTTCTATATCTATTGTTTGACTTGATATTTGAAGTTAATGTTATATGATGATGTGCTCAGTTTATGCTAGATTCTATTGTGATCTATTTATGTGTTATATGATGAATAATTATACGCTATAACATATATGCGAACGGCTCATAGTTTGGTCTTTTAAAAAAAAATAGGTCATATTTTCCATAGACTTATTTTCAAAGCCCAAAATTAATTAAAATTCTGAGACGAAAAAGTAACAACTAACAATTTACCACTATTCATCCTAGGCATATTGTGTTGAAAGTTAGGGTGTTACACATATTCTATTCTACAAACTGTTCTTCCTGCAACCTTTTACAGAGGAATCATTATACCTTAAATATCTTTCTTTTCATTCTTTCAAATCTTATCAACAATGGATAAAGGAAAGCAGCTCAATAGAAGCATTGCCAAAAATGGTCAATTCTACATATGCAATGAACCCTTAATGCAATAATGCTAAGTGGACAACTTCTCCTAAGGGAAGGTTGCTTCAAGAAAGCGACTCAACACCTACCTGATGAATCAAGTACCCATTTTGAAGGAAGTTTTCACTTTTCAAGGATGGGAGAAGTTCCTAGACATCTCTGACAGAGTGTTCCCAAGTATAGTTAGTGGCTCCTATTCTCATTTAGAGGCAAAGACATACACCACCCTCAAGATAACTATCTGTGACACTTACATGGAGATAGGACTATCTGAACAATATGATATTGTTAGGGCTCTTGTTGTTGGTGTCACCTGCCTCGCTCAAAGTCACTAGTATTGTTCCCATGGGATAACTCTGAGAAAGTCTCCAAATGCCTTACTGATTCCCCCATATATAGCCTCAGTGATCACTACTGTCTTATAAGTTCATGGTCAAAAAGGTATTTATAGTTGTTCAATTTACCATTCTAGCAAGACTAGGGAGTACTGATGTGTTGTTGGGAAAAAATAGCATGCTGCTATTTTGCTTCTGGTAAAACAAAAAATCAATCTGCCAAGGATGATCATGAAATTCATGCTTAGTGTCATCACTAAGGAAAAGAGAAGAACTACTAATGTGAAATGCTGCTAATAAGGGTTTTCCAGAACCTTGGATATCCACATGCTGAAGAATGGTTCGAGTTTATGATTGAAATAGAATTTATAATGATTTCCTTTAAGACCATAAAGAGAACAAAGTCTGTGGCTGTCAAAAGTAGTTTTAAAAGACAAAGCTCCCAAATTAGGGATGCTAAGACTGAGAATGGGGTACATAGTAAGAAGAAGGAAGAAAAGTACAAGAAGAAAAGAAAAATCATCCTTCTTGAGAGTAGCTCAAGGATTTTACAAAAGTAAAACACGAATCTAAGAAGACTGAGTTTGAGAAAGTTCCTCCTAGAATTGAGCTAAAAAGCAAGAAGAAACATGACAAGAGGAAAAAGAAAATTTAGTCCCGCAAGTCATCCATGCCTTCAGAGACTGAAGCAGAGACCTTAAAAAGTAACCTTCAAAAGGAAGACCTGACAAACTTCCAATTCAAAGGCAAGATATTGAGCATAAGTACAAGAATCTGCCAGAGGGAGTGCCTAGGGCAGCCATGATCTTAAAAGACATATTTGAAGCTGAGCAAGATAGGGTTGCTACTAAAAATAACTATTTTTCTAAAGAAGAGCATGAGGAGGAAACTGAGAGAATTCTCAAAGAATAGAGTTCTCTAGGAGAATAGGAAATTAGAGGAAGCACAGAAATTGGAAAGGGCAAAAGGAATTTAAGGCTCAAGCAGAAGAAGAATAAGGTCTTCTACTCTTAAACCCTTTGTAGTAATTGAAGAACAACCACCCAGGCTTATGACCCACCAATTTGGGTACGCCTCATTTCTTATTTCAATTGCACATTTCGGAAGCCTAGCTCCCTTAGAAACTAGTTCAATCGCAGAATTAACAATTGCTCTAGACACTGCTTGGACTGCTCTAGAAAATGCCATTAAACAATGGAAGCTGAAAAGTTGTTGATGGTTTAGAGCCAATTAAGGAAAAACCTGAAGAAGTAGAAGCAGCTGGGCCATCCAATGCTCTAATCTTGATGGTACCTCATTCTCCTCATTCAATAAGAATAACTCCATTGGACAAAAATAATAAAGCTTCAGAAACTAGCCCTTCTCATCTTGATGATGTTCCTACTGCTCCTGCCCAAGCTGTTATTGTTTCTAATCATGTTCCTGATCATGTTTTTGATCTTGTGCTTGAGGATACTCCATCTATTGCTGCCACTATTTCTACACTAACAATCTTACTTGCTAAAGTTCCACTAGCTCCCATACACATTACTGATCCTATCATTTCACCCATCACTCCACTTATTAATGAATCACTATCTACATCACCTGTTGCTACTGCTACCATTGAAGAAGAAGCCTCACTAAGGTCTAGGGACACTGTTTCCTTAGACATTCTTGAGGCTGCTCTACAAGCTGCCCCAAAACAACTCGACCAATCAATCTCCTAAGCCAACCTTCAATTGAGCTTCACCAACTCTCTCAAAGGTCTAGATCTTACTGCATAATCAAAGGGTTGTAGTTTTGAGGTTAGACAGGGTTGAAGGCTCCAACAAAGAAATAAGAGCTCAACTTCGAAAACATGAAGAGTTGCTGATACAACTTCTTCAAGAGTTCAGGAGAAGGGGCCAATGATAGTATAGCATGATTTCTAGCATATCCTCCTTTTGTTGATAACAAAAAAGGGAGAAGAAAATGGGGTCAAGCTGAAGGGGAGTACTTTAGAGAATTCATTCATTCATTCATGCATACTCGGAATTTTGCTTTTATTTTGCTTTATGTAGTGTTCTAAACAATTGTTTTTCTATCTATTGTTGCTCTGTTTCTTTTGACCTTTCGCTCTGATATATATACATTAGAACCCAAGCTCTATCATGATCAATACACTACATATGATTAAAGCTATACCATAATCTGATATGTGTCTTGTGAGCTCTAAGTTTATATTCTGATACTTATGTCGATCCATTATTTATGCTCCAATATATATATATATATATATATATCATCTCTTATGCTTTCATACACAAACTAAAAGTCTCTTTACATGCAAATCATGCTCTGATACACACATTTAAAAGTCATCTCTAAATGCTATCAGTTGCTCTCACATACATAGTGTTCAAAAATTGAGCTTCAGAAACTCTCATTATGTATGCAAAGTTTATCAGTTGCATGTTTTATGTGCTTTATCACTAGATTTTGTTTTGAAAATGATTTGGATAACGTTGTGTTGTGTATGGATTCTATATCAAGAATAAATATCACATGTATTATCTTATTTATTCTATAAAGATTAAGTTCAGAAAGTTAATTGACTAAAAATCAAGCTGTTTTTGTTCGAAAAGGTTATGTACTCCAACATATTTCCAAAAAATAACTTTGATTCTAGTCACTTAAGATTGTTCAATGACTTATTCATATCTACAATGTACTTTAAAAAAGAGACCTTTTGAAACCCTATCAGTATGTTTTTGAAGGAACATCAAGTTATTCTGATGCAATATCTATTTATATATTTCTTTCAAACTCTTTGCAAAAGATTTTCTCAAGATTGGGTTTGTCATCGTCCAAAAAGGAAGATTGTTAGCTCCAGAATCTTTCAGAAAACATAAGCGCTTAATGTTTCGAGTGATAACAAACCAATTTTATTGAAATTCTTTGAAGGGCTAATTGTTTACTTGAGTTTCTTAGGTATATAAATAGGACCATTCTCATTAGCATATGACTTCATGAACAAGAGTTATTTTCACTAGATGATGCGTAAACATGCTTAATCTCATTCAAAGAGATTCGTGACTTAAAATAAATGAAAATAATCCTTGAAATGAATGTCATTATGTCTAACACATGAAGGAATGATTTCATGAACAAGAAGTCAAGCTTTATATCTTCAGAAAGTAGCCTTAGTCTTCAGAATTAATATACAACGAAGACTTTCATTATCCTCTGAAGTAAGTCATGGCTATAGTCTTCAATCTTGATAATATAATGACCAACATGCTCTTATTGAAGCTTGAATTTCAAAGGAAGGTCTAGAAACTGAATCAGCACTTTGAAAAGCACGCTTATTGTTAAACGGTGCACTTTACAGAAATGAGAAGGAAAATTCAAATGTCATATCAAGTCAAACTCAGACAGAGACTGACATGACATCTTTGCTTTTTAACTTGGTCAACCATCCCAGCTTCTAGAAGAAAGAGTTCAGAAACCTCGTTCAGAAAGTAAAAAGTAGTTTCTGAAGATGGACTCCGAAACCTCTATTTGACAATGCTTTCTGCAACTACAAAAGTGGCTCTGACACAGCCAAGCTACTGTTCTAGACTGCATTCTAAGACATAAAAAGAAGATTAACACAAGCCACTAGGAAAATAGATCAAAGGCAATATTCATAAATGAGAGATCAAGTATAAAAGGAGATGATGTGCTTACAACTCAAGGCTTTTATCAAGACCTTATGCTGAATCTTTGAAAAATGTAAGAAGTCACATTTATCTTCTATTAAGCTATTACTATTTGTAATTAGCTTTAGCTCTTGTAAAAATTCTTCTTCCTAAGTTCCTATTAGATGACATGTTCTGCCTAGGAAGAATAGTTAGAAAGAAGTCACCCAAGTTTCCAGCTCATATACTGTTTTATTCTGAGAAAACTTGAGTATTTTTGTTGGAGTGACCCAATCTTATAAAATCAATGTATCGTGATCTAGTAGTGATCATTGTAAGGTAGGTTGAAGAGGCTAATCAAAGGCTACGTAGAAATAATAGTAGAGTGAGCTATTGCTCACGTGAGATAGCTTGAGAAGACTATAGCAAAGACTATCTGACTTTCTCTGGGTTGTTAAGAACTCAATTAGTTGTTGAGAACTAGATGTAGGTAGGATTGGCTGAACCATCATAAAACTCTTTGTATAGTATATGTCCTTTCCCTGAAGCTCTTTTATTTTCTATTTTGTGTTTAACATCAAATCATTTCTGAAAAATAAACTTATATTAGTTTTTTATCTTTATTTTAAGTTCAAAAAGTTACTATCTGATACTCATTAACATTTTTCTGGTACACTTACTTGATAGTTACTGTTGAAGTTTTTCAGAAAAGAAAACCAAAGAAAATTGAAAGAAAGATTCAACCCCCTTCTTGTGTACTTTTCAACCTACAAACATGCCTTAGAGTTTACTGCAACTTCCCGTTGCCTAAGAGAAGTATCACTAACTTTTGCATGATCAACGATGAATACATGGTTGAAAATGCCTTGGCTAGGTTGTAGATCAGGAGGAAATCCATGTTTTTGGCAACATGAGTCTGTTAGATGACCTACTTTGCCACAGTGAAGGCAAATTTTCAAAGATTGCCATCTACCATTATACCTACCTCTGACACTGAGCTAGTTTTACCACCAAAACTAGTTCTAGCACCGGTATTAAAAGATTGACTTCTCTCTCTACCACTTCATCGAAATAAAGAGTTGTTGTTAAAGTTGGAGGTAACTACACTTGCTAATATCTTGGACTTAGTGGGATCATTGAGTAACATTCTTTCTTGTTGAGTCAAGAAAGAAAAAACTTCATCAATCTCAGGCATTGGCTTCATAAGCATGATTTATGATCATACTTGGGAATAGTGCTCTTTAAGACCTCGAAGAAATCTTACTACATGGTATTTTGTCCGGGCATTTTTTATCTTTGATTTTTTTCATTTTTGACAAAAAAAGAAACCAATAAAAAGTGTCTCTCACTCACCCTAGCTTGAAAATTTAAACTAACTCATTCTATTTTTTTGGGGAAGCCCCTATAATTTAATTTTATCAAGGAATTGAATTGAATTCCATGATTTAGAGGTGAAGGAATTGAAATCACACTCAAATAGGTGTGATTTGATGTGGGAATTAAATTCGAACAAATAAAAATACCAAAATAAACTTACTTGAGTACATTGTTTTGTTCCTAACCTATTGTAAAAATAATTAAATTCATTCATTTTTAGACCCATTGCAAATCAAGGAATTGAATTCAATTCTTTAATTTATTGACTCATTCCAAATATAAGAATTCAATTCAATTTCATCTTATTAAAAGTTTCCAAACACCCTATCCATGTTTTGTTGGCTCATTAGCACCCAAAAAAAAGTAGGACAAGAAGAAAAACACAAAAGTGAAGATAATGAAAAGAAATAGAAATAATGGAAGGACCATGCTGTATCATCTTATCATTACTATAATTTGAGACAAAAATCGTTTAACCATTCCCTATCGTATCTGAAAAATTATTATGGGTGCAAATAATTGATCCACAATTGTGTATAAATATGACTAAAATTCACAGAGAAAGGAGGAAAAAGAAGACATACTGGGGGAACTCACAGAAAAAAGAAACTCAGTATCACCATCTTCCTTAGCAATACTCATGATGGCAGTACCAACATCCCTCACCTCAAATTCTAGCCTCCATCACAAACCACCAACATCCCATCATAGCTACCACTTTAGTCACCACTTACAGCCTTCTTCATCAACTTCATCTCAAGCATGACCCTCAGACCCTGATCACTACAGCTCCATTATCACCTTCTTTAACCATCACCATCACTGCTACCTGGATCATCATAGCCACTGCCACCATCTGCAACCTAACAAAAAATCAAGCCAGAAAGAAAACAAAACCAAACAGTACATTAAAACCAAAACAAACCCAAGATCAAAACATCCAAACTCAGAAAATAAACCAAAAAACAGGGAGAAGCCGAGGCGCACCTCCGTCACGAACCACCATCATCACCGTGAAACAACCACCATTGTTTTTTCTCAATCACGAGTCATCACCTTCTTTCCCTGAAACTTGAAAACCCCGAACCCAGCTCCGCTATTGCGGCATCTTCACTCTTCTCAGTTGCAAAACCACCAGCTCTACAGTGTGCCTCACTTGAACTAGCACCATGAGGAGCCAAACATTGTCGCGCTAGCACCCTGCGAAGACTGGCTGCGTGAACCACAACCTATGTGTAGCTACTCAAAGAATCTCGAGAATCATCTGTGAAGTTGCAACCGTCTTGCTCTTATACTGCTAACATAGTGGCCCCCTTACCTCGACCACAACTCCTCTTTTGTAAGTCAGCCACCATGCCTCAGAACCTCCATAGAGCCAGCCTTCCCTGCAGCCCCATTGTGCACTGTTGCAATGGTCACTCACATCAGAATAGCATCGCGTCCTCCTGCCAGTTTCTCCCAGCCACAAAACTACACTTTAGTCGCTTATCCTCTACCGCGAAACTGAAACTGCTGCATAGTCATCCAAATGGTCACGATCATTATCGCGTCCGTCGAGTAACCCGTCGCGCTGAATCAGTCGCCCCCTAGGACTGTAGGTAGAGATGTGCACGAAAAGGGGGAGTGTTGAATCATGCATTGATCCTTTTCACATTTTCTGAAGCTTCTGAAAAACCAATACTATCAAGTGTAAAACTTGTAGTGCAGCGAAAACTTAGTCGGTAGCTTCAGAAAGTAAATTTTTGAACCTAATTAAAATAATGCATTCATAATTAAAAGAAGTAACAAAACAGCGAGAATGATATAACAATATATGAATAATTGAAATGCAACAGATATAACATGAAGGAGATCAGAGAAAGAGAGAGATAAGACACAAAAGATTTTATACCGGTTCGGCCAACCTGTTTACATCCAATACTTAACAATCGTTGAGGTTCCATTCAAAATAACTTTCTCAACATGAGAAATGTAACGCCCCGATTTTTCTGTCTGAGAGAAAAATGACCAAAATGCCCCTGAGGTCATTTTCGGCCCAGAATTCGAGGATGGCCGGCCCGGAAGTCCTCGAAGAGCCAACTCAATGTTTGAAGGGGATTGGATGGCCCTTGAATGGTTTCGGAGGTGAAAGTCTCATTTTCAGCAGTTTCGGGTCAAAATGACCAAAATACCCCTATAGTGTTTTACGCGGGTAAAGGTGCCGTTTGAGCCCGAAAATTTCCCCGAAGGTTTAAAGCAATGTTTTTACATGTTTAAAGGTGTCTGTTTAAGTCCCGATGGTCCCAGGCAGTTTTAGTACAAAATTATGATTTTGCCACTAGAATAGTGTTTTTGAGCTTAATGACATAATTAAGCAAACCTAAGCAATATTAGGCTCTAATCGAAGATTAATTAATTTCCATAATTAATCTAGAGTCAAAATAAGCTATTAAAATTAATTAGAATCTAAAATTGCTTAGATTAAACTTAAATCTCTTTTTAAAACTCAAGATTCCAATCTTGGAATCTTGAATAGTATTTTCTCTCTCCAATTCCTTAAATCAAAGAATTGTGTCTAGAATTGTTTATGCACTCAAATGAGTTTATAATTTACTAATGATGCAAGACCACTCCTTAAACATGTCTTGACAACCTTGATTACCCATTTTCTCACTTAAACACTTTCTTACAAATTCCTAATCTTAATCCTAATCAAAGATACACCTAAACACAACTCTAAACCACAACTAAAATGCAAGGAATCCCCCCTCCCATGGCTGATGCATTTTCGGCCACTCCTCCTCCATTTACATCACATGTTGATTTGTTTCTCACTCAAAGAACCATGCTTGACCCATACTTGCACCCATACTTGAACCTATACCTAGCCATGTTTTCCACCATGCCTTGAACTATACCTTGGAGAAGATATTTCCTCCTCCCTTGTGCTGTAATGGTCGAAGCCTTACCTCCCCTAAACACCTCTTATTTTGTTTCATTTCTCTATAAATAGCATGCTTGGGTGAACTTGCATCATTTTGGGTTCATTTACTAAGTGTAAGTTTTCAAAGAGCATTCCAAAGTTTTCTTTTCTCTCAAAGTTCAAGTGTCCAAGTTCTTCAAGTTCTTCATCCTCTTCTCTCATCCCAACCTTCAATCACTTGATAGGGATTTTCTTTCAAGTGTTTCTTTCATTTAAGTTCTTAAACTCTTTATGTGTTCATAGTTTCTCTTGAATCTTTTTGGAACTTCTTTTCTTCTTCTCCTATTTCTTTGTTTCGGCCATGAGGCTTGAAGAGCAAAGGAATGAGAGCTTGATGATGAGGGTTTCATGATGATGTTCATCACTTGAACCAACCTCTAAAGCTTTATCTTTGTTCTTGAGTTAAAAATGTTTATAGTTCTTTCTTTCTTGAACCTTGAAATCTTTAACTTTGATGATGTTTTAATATGGTTCCATGAACTCAATGATAAGGACTCATGATGTTGGTGTTAATACATCATCAAGATCATGGTCTCTAGAGCTTCAAAATGGTTCTTTCTTGCTCTTAAGTTTCGGTTTCTTTCTTTTCCTCTTCTCTAAAATTTCGGCCAACCAATATTGGGTGGTCCAACATCATAGCTTGATGATGAGAGTTCTAGTTGGTGACTTTGTGTTCACCACAAAGAAATCTCTAAAGCTTGAGTTTTCATAAAGGTGTTATAAAGCTCATTTATGGTTATATTTTAAGGAATGTTCTCTTGAGTTCTAAGAACTCTAGACCTCACTTTACCTTGTCATGATGAGTTTGGGTTAAGGTTAAAGTTCCTCTAAAAGTCTTGTATGAGCTCTAATAAGAAATAAAATAATCTCGCATTCATATTTATATTCAAGCTTATGCATTACATATTTACTTTGACCTTTGCATTCATATTTATTTTCCAAGCCATCACCTAAACTTAAAGGATAAGAAATAGAGTGCATCTCATATTTACGTTCTTCTCTAGCATATTTACCTTTCATCACTAAAGAACATAAAGATTTAAAATGAGAACTTGCATTGTCACCTAATTAATTCTCAAAGCCTTTCTATTTCGGCCTTAAAGTCGATTGTTGCTTGGCCTAAAGCACTAAAATAAAGAAATGAACTTGCATGGTATGTTTATTTTACGTCTTGCATATTTAAATTCCAAGCCTTGCATATTTACTTCAAGTCTTGCATATTTAAATTTCAAGCCGTGCATATTTATTTCAATTCCTACATATTTAAATTCGAAGTCTTGCATATTTACTTTAAAGTTCTCACCTTACTTTGTAACGAAGAATAAAAATGAAGTGCATAGCATGTTTAGATTATGTCATCACTTAAAGACCTTAGAGCTCAAAGACTTACCCATTTTATCTCAAGTTAAAGTTTGGTATAGAAGCATTCTTTGAGTGCATAATTTCGGTCAAGTAACAATGATGAGCTTGGAAAGAGTTCCATCTAGTTACAAGGGCCAACAACCTATATTCTAGTGTTTTCTTTAAGTTTGAAAAATTTTATAAAGATATGACCAACAAGATTTATGATTTTATTCCTCTTCTAGAGAAGAATTAGATTGGTTACTAACCTAAGGTTATTTTTAGCCTCTTGATAAAATAAAATGGTTTATAAAGAGTTTTAGAAATCCTAAAATGATGTCAAGAGAAACTAGCAATTTATATGTCTTGAAAGTGTGAGATTATGTGTTCTATGGAATCTATACTTTTCGATTCTACCATGGTGAGTTTACTGCTGTATGATGATATTTTGGCAAGTTAGAATGTGCAAAAATTATATATGTTGAGGTAGGAGCCTTTCTAAGCATGTTAGGAAAGAACCTAGTCTAACAGAAAAACCGTAAAGTCAAGTTTTAGCATAATTATGACTCACTTATTTTTAGTTTCTGCCCAAACTGTAACATCCTAATTTTTAACCCAATACTCTAGAACATAATTAGGTTAATCATTAGTCTGTTACATCATAGCTTCCTTATTACTTCAAAATACTTAGCAGAAATACTGGTAAATTTTTGTTTGAATTATAAAAGCAAAGTGAGAGCCGCGCGACACGTTAATTAGTAATGCACGAATGGCAATAAAGCAAGTGTCGCATAGCAACATGACATAAGCACATAAAAGCACATCATAATAATATTGAACTGCATATTTATATAATATATGATATGCCCACTCGTGTAGAGTGGGGCTTAGTTTGATACATCATAAACAGATACAACTAAAAGAAAATACAAGGGAAAATACTACGGAAACATAAAAGCAACCCCCCACCCAAGTGCAACTAAAGGGATAACCTCTAAACAAAAGGAGGTCTATCCTCATCTAAGTGGTGTGTGCTCTACCCAGGTACTCCATCGGTCATACGTCTCCTCCTACTGACGTCCATCTCGCGAGCGAGGCACATATCTAGGAAACTGGGCAAGCTCCTCGGGCGTAAAGAGGCGGAACGGGGATCGAGAGTGACCCCGCGATATGGCCGCATCTTCAGTCGTCGTGCAAGCCGTGGCTGAGTCACGGTATCCTCACTGCTCTCCCTCATCACTGGTGGAGTGGGGGCGGAGCTCTCGCTATACAGATGGGTAGGCGGGTCCTCGGACGGGTCGGTCTCTGAGAAGTAGGTCCGGGGCACGTAATCGGGATAGTCACCCATGGCTGGGGCGGCAGTGTGCATGCGAGGCACTCTCTCGTTATGCGTACGCGCGCGCTCAAAAACCGGCTCGTCATCGCCATAGGGTGCTGTCAGGGAGAAGCGATGGGTGTGCATGGGGTGAGCGAAGGGAAGTCCTACGAACATGAAGACTCGCACTGTGCACTGTCCCTCAAAATGGTATGACCCATGATCAGGGTCATAGTGCACTTCCCACGTCGGGGTGTCCACGAAAACCACGAACATCGCCATCTGAAGACGTGATGGAAAGAAAGAGATAGAGGGAGTGGGAATCTTACTAAAGAATCTCAGTAGGGCCTCCTACTACCTAGGTGTCATCATCTATGTCCTCAGGAACCTTGGGTTTAGTAAACAAAATAAGTGAGCATGCATTAAGTCCATTTTTAGGTTCTAAAACATAATTTAGCCAAGGTCCATTCATTTTAGCATGATTCTTAATGACATGGATGCAAACATATTAAAGGATGTATGCATGGTTCTACTTACTACAAGAATAATCATCATATCTTTAAGAACATCATAATAGTGGCATAAAGTGGCAATTAAATTCTCTTTGTGACATAATCATCATAACTTCCTCATAGGCCACCCTAAAAGACAAGCACTTTGGGGGTGCTCGGCCGAACCGGTGTCACCCAGAACGTGTCACATTTCTAGGTTATGAGCTCATACCTTAACTAGTCGTCACTAGTTCTTATTTATCAATCCCGATAAGCATAACATAATCATAAACATAATCTCGACTTATCCAGTACGGGCTAGGGGGCATTTCTTGGGGGTGCTCGGCCGAACCGGTATCACCCAAGAATTCATCTTGGTACCGATGTCACATGAGTTCTCTGGAGGTGCTCGGCCAAACCGGTGTCATCTGAGAACTCAACTTAGTACCTCATAAAAAGTCTCATAGGTTTTCAAAAACTTTCTAAGTTCCGAATTTGTCAGAAATTCGGCGGCATAACTGCAGCATGCCGAATTTCTTCCAAATTCTTCTCTATGCCACATAAGTCAATCAAACATGCATCCTTCATCATGATTTCATGCATTCACATAATCATCCTCATACTTTCACAAGCAACATTAAAGATTCGTTATCCACTTGGTCCTACGGTATCTTATGCTCTGACCCTTACGGGCCTTAAACTTGTGATGTAATTAACCTATCATCTTCTATCAAACTTTTACGCACCTAAGGGTTCTCTTCTAACAATTATTATTATTATTTATGCTCTCAATTAAATCTGAATATCATTATTCCTTAGGGGCAGCACTATAAACTTAAATTTGCAGGGTTCTAGAACTTCCGTTTTAGACCCTTTCTTGGTTCTGTCTTCGCCTAAGACGCTATAAGTTAAACCTAAACCAATTATGAGTCATTCCTATATCAAAGAACTAATTTTAAACCATGTGCTCTACATTATAAGGTTGCTGGACAGATTCTAAGAATTAAATATTCTAAGAGTTCTAGAATTGCGGTTTTACGGTTTTCTAGTTACTAGTTTCTCCATGGATGCTAAAATTCCATCCTACTTCAAATGTAACCAAATTTTTCATGATTAAACAATCCTAATCTGATTGTATTCCCATTGAAACAGTTTGGGCAGTGTCCATAAGTAAATGGGATTAAACTATGCTAAATTTTGACTTTACGGTTTTTCTAGAAAGCTAGTTTCTCTTTTAACATGCATAGAAGTGTTCCTACCTCATCACACATAATTTCCACACATCATAACACATCAAAACATCATCATACAGTAGCAAACCCATCATGAAAGGACCGAAACATTAAGTCCCAAAAAGGTACATAACTTGATATTTTTAAAAACACATAAGTTGCTAGTTTCTCTTGGAATCATTTTCAAGACTTCTAAAACTCTTTTGCAAACCATTTTATTTTGTGAAAGAGACTAAAAACATCCTTAGGTCAGTGACCACTTAATCTCTCCTTCAAAAGAGTTAAATTCTTAGAACCTTGTTGGTCTTGAACTCAAACAAATTCATGAGTTTTAAAAGGATTCTTAAAACTTGACTTATTGGCCCTTGAAGCTAGATGAAACTCATTCCAAGTTCATCTTCACTACAAGGCTGAAATCATGCATTCAAAGAATGCTCCCTCATTTAAACTTTAACTTGAGATAAAATGGGCAAGTCTTTGAGGTCTAAGATCTTTTAAGTGATGACATAATTTAAACATGCTATGCACTTCATTTTTATTCTTCATTACAAAATAAAGTGAGAGCTTAAAGTAAACATGCAAGACTTGGATATAAAAATGCAAGGCTTAAAATAAATATGCAAGACTTGGAATATAAATATGCAAGGCTTGAAATATAAATATGCAAGTTCATTTCTTTATTTTAGTGCTCTAGGCCCAGCAACAATCGACTTTAAGGCCAAAATAGAAAGGTTTTGAGATTTACTTAGGTGATAGTGCAAACCTCATTTTAAATCTTTACGTCCTTTAGTGATGAAGGGTAAATATGCTAGACAAAAATATAAATATAAGATGCACTCCATTCTTTAGCCTTTATATAACGCCCCGATTTTTCTGTCTGAGTGGAAAATGACCGAAATGCCCCTGCGGTCATTTTGGCCTGGAATTCGAGGATGGCCGACTCGGCAATCCTCAAAGGGCCAACTCAATGTTTGAAGGGGATTGAATGGCCTGCAAATGTTTCCGGAAGCGAAAATCTCGTTTTCCGCAGTTTCGGGTCAAAATGATCAAAATACCCCTGTACCGTTTTACGCGGGTAAAGGTGCCGTTTGAGCCCGGAACTTCCCCCAGAGGGTTAAAACCATGTTTTTACATGTTTCAAAACATTTGTTTGAGTCCCGGCGGTCCCGGGCAGTTTTAGTGCAAAATTACGATTTTGCCCCTAGAATAGTGTTTTTGAGCTTAATGATGTAATTAAGCAAACCTCAGCAATATTAGGCTCTAAATGAAGATTAATTAATTTTCCTAATTAATCTAGAGTCAAAATAATTTATTAAAGTTAATTAGAACCTAAAATTGCTTAGATTAACCTTAAATCCCTTTTTAGAACTCAAGATTCCTAGTCTTGGAATCTTGAATAGTATTTTCTCTCTCCAATTCTTTAAATCAAGGAATTGTGTCTAGAATTGTTTATACACTAAAATGAGTTTATAAATCACTAATGATGCAAGAACACTCTCTAATTATGTCTTGCCAACCTTAATTACCCAATTCCTCACCTAAACACTTTCTTACAAATTCCTAATCTTAAGCATAATTAAAGATACACCTAAACACAACTTTAAACCATAATTAAAATGCAAGAAATCCTCCCCCCATGACTGATGCATATTCGGCCATCTCTCTCCTTTTGCCACACATGTTGAATTTTTTCTCACTCAAAGAACCATGCTTGGGGCCATACCTTGAACCATACCTCACCATACTTTGAACCATACCTCACCATGCCTCAAGACCACATTATCTCACCTCATGGAACTCATGGGATGCCCTCCAATCTGCAATGGCCGAAGCCTCCTCCTCCATGTGCACCCTTCATTTGTTTCATTTCTCTATAAATAAAATGCCTTGAGGAGCTTGCACCACTTTTAGATCATTTGCTAAGTTTAGAAACACTCAAAGCTTTTCTTTTTCTCTCAAAGCTCTTGTGTTCTTCAAGTTCTTGGAGCTCTCCATCTTCTTCATCATCTTCATCTTCTTCTTCCATCTTCAAGTTCATCACACCAAGTAGGGATTTTCTTTCAAGTACTTCTTTCTTTAAAGTTCTTGTTCTAGTTTTATGTTCATAGTTTCTCTTGATTCTTTTTAGAACTTCTTTTCTTCTCCTTTTTCTTTCTCATTTTCGGCCATGGGCCTTGAAGTTCAAAGAAATGAGAGCTTGATGATGAGAGTTTCATGATGATGTTCATCACTTGAAACAAACTCTAGAGCTTGATCTTTGTTCTTGAGCAAAAATGTTTCTAGTTCTTCCTTTCTTGAACTCTTGAGAACTTTAGCTTTGATGATGTTTTAAAATGGTTCTATGAACTCAATGATGAGGACTCATGGTGTTGGTGTTAATATATCACCAAGATCATGGACTCTAGAGTTTTCAAATATTCCTTTTCTTGCCTAAGAATATTTCGGCCATTTCCTTTTCTTCTACATGTACAATGTTTTGATTTTCTAAAAATGTTGTCTTGAGTTCTAAGAACTCTAAGCTTTACTTAACCTTGGTTGGATGAGTTTGGGTTGAGGATTGAGTTCCTTTAAAGTCTTGTTAAGGGCTCTAGAAAGATAAAATGAACTTGCATAATTTATTTTATGCTTGCACTCATATTTACATTCTTGCTATGCATCTTTACTTTCAAGCTATCACCTAAGAACATAAAGATTAAAATGGAACTTGCATCATCACTTAATTTAATTCTCAAAGCCTTTCTATTTCGGCCTTAAAGTCAATTGTTGTTGGGCCGAGAGCACTAAAATGAAGAATTGAACTTGCATTATCACCTAATTAATTTCTCAAATGCCTATCTATTTCGGCCTTAAAGCCGATTGTTGTTGGGCCAAGAGCACTAAAATAAAGAATTGAACCTTGCATATTTACTTTCAAGCTTGCACGTTTAAGTTTATGCCTTGCATATTTATTTTAAGTCATCACTTTATTTTGTAAGCAAGATTAAAAATGAAAAGCATGAGCACGTTTATTTTATGTCATAACTTAAGAACCTAGAGCTCAAAGACTTCCCCATTTCGTTTCAAGTTAAAGCTTAATGCGAATGCATTCTTTGAATGCATATTTTCGGCCAAGTAGTGATGATGGACTTGCAATGAGTTTTCATCTAGCTACAAGGACCAATAGTCTATGTTCTAAGTTTTTCCTAAAGCTTTACAAATCTTTACAAGGTTATGTTATCATGAGATATGACTTTATTCCCTTTTTTAGAAGATGAAATATATTTTGGTCACTGACGTAAGGCTTCTCTTAGCCTCTTGGTGAATTAAAATGATTTGCAAAGAGTTTTAGAAATTCTAAATTGATTCCAAAAGAAACTAGTTAACTTATGTACCTCGAAATGTCAATTTAATTCTCTTACTGAAGCTCCATGATTTCGGTTCTGTCATGATGAGTGTGATGCTGTATGGTGATGTTTTGATGTGTGAAAATATCATATGATGATGTAGAAAAGATTCTATGCATAATAGGTAAGAAACTAGCTAACTAGAAATACTGTAAAGCTAGAATTTAACATAGTTTTGACCCATTTACTTTTGGAACTTATCCAAACTGTTTTAATGGGAGCACAATCAGATTAGGATTGTTTAAACATGAAAAACTTGGTAACATTTGGATTAGAATTGAATTTTAGCACCTATAGGGAAACTAGTAACTAGAAAATCGAAAAAATGCAAGTGTAGAACTCTTAGAACATTTAGTTTTCTGGATTCTGTCCAGCAACGTTACAACATGATAAATGTGATTTGTAATTAGCTCTTAAGCGTAGGAATGTCTCATAATTGATTTAGATTTAATTTATAGCGCCTTAGGCAAAGACGGAATCGAGAAAGGGTCTAAAACGTAAGTTCTAGAACCCCGTAACCACAAGTTAGAAATTCTGCCCTATGCTTTTCAGATTTGAGTATGAACATGAGGATTAGGAATGATGATTTATTATGAGCCCTTAGGTGCATAACATATGAATGACGGATGTTAGAGAACTATATCTCAAGATTAAGACCCGTAAGGGTCAAAGCATAAGCTACCGTAAGGGTAAGCGTTTGAATGTTCTATAATGATGCATGTGTTATGTAAATGATGATGATGTTATTCATATGAGGAATTCATGAGGATATATGTTTATGTGGCATAAAGCAAATTTGGAAGGAATTCGGCATAATGCCATCGTGCCGCCAAATTTTCGACAAATTTGGGGACTTAAAGAGATTTTAAAAATTAAGGTACTAATATGGGTTCTAGGATGACACCGGTTTGGCCAAGCACCTCCATAGAACTCATGTGACATCGGTACCAATTTATACTCTTAGGTGACACCGGTTCGACCGAGCACCCCTAAGAGAATTACCCCCTAACCCGTACTCAGATAGTCGGGATTTATGATTTATGATACGCTTATCGTTAAGTGGTAAGTAAGAACTAGTGACGACTAGTTAAGGTATGAGCTCATAACCTAGATATGTGACACGTTCTGGGTGACACCGGTTCGGCCAAGCACCCCCAGTTCGATTGTCTTTTAGGGTGGCCCATGAGGAAGAGATGTTTCACGATTATGATTATGTCACTAAGTTTGTCCCATATGAACGTTACTATTGCCACTTTATGCCACTAAATATGATGATGCGTGATGTTATGTTTTATGTATGTGCATTAGGTAGTGCCATGCATACATTCTCTATTATGTTGCATTCATGACATTAAGATCATCCTAAAATGAATGGACCTTGGCTAAAGTATATTTTAAAGTTTAAAATGAACTCGATGCATGTGCACTTGCTTTTACGAAAATAAACCCAGGGTTCCTGAGGACATAGATGATGACACCCAGGTAGTAGGAGGCCCTACTGAGATTCTTTAGCAAAGATTCTCACTCCCTCTATCTCTTTCTTTCCGTCACGTCTTCAGATGGCGACGTTCATTGTGTTCGTGGACACGCCGACATGGGAGGTGCACCATGACCCGGACCACGGGTCATTCCATTTTGTGGGTTGATGCACGGTTAGAGTATTCATGTTCATGGGCCGACCTTTCACTCCCCCTGTACATTCCCATTGTTTCTCCCCCGTCTCACCTTTTGGCGATGACCTGGTGTTCGAGCCCGCACGTCCCCAAGAGGAGAGGCTTCGTTGTACTCCACCGTCCGCGTCCGCCATTCGAGACTACCCCCAGTATGTACCCCGTTGCCCGTCGTCTTTTTCGGAGACGGATCCTTCCAAGGATTCGGTGACCCAGGTACCCTCCGAGGGATCTTCCCCTACCATACCCATGGACCTTGGGGAGGGTAGTGAGCCCACCGTGACTCAGCCGAGGCTTGCACGACGAACGGAGATGAGGCCGCGCCGTGGAGGTCACTTCCGAGCCCCGTTCCGCCTATTCTCGCCGGAAGAGCTCGCTCAGTTTCCTGGTTATGTGTCACGCTCGAGGGATAGTCGCCAGTAGGAGGCTATGGATGCCCGGGTTAGAGCACACACCACTTAGATGGAGATAAACTTTCTTTTGTTTAGAGGTTATCCCATTAGATGCACTCGGGTAGGGGAGTAGTTTATGTTCATGTTTATGTTGTATTTTCTTTCATGTATTCCATTGTACTAAATTAAGTCCCACACTTATAAGTGGGCAAGTTATTTATATATATATATGAGATGATATTCAGTGTTTCTCATGATGTGCCTTTATATGCCTTATGCTGTGACGTTATGAGATGCATGTTTTGTCCGTTACATGTTATATCGCATCACGCGGCTCTCACTTTGTATTTCAAAAAAAAATTTTACCCGTATTTTTCGCTAAGTATTTCGAAGTAAAAATGAGAACTATGAAGTAACAGACTAATGATTAACCTAAGTATGTTCTAGAGTATTGGGTTAAAACTTAGGATGTTATACTTTAACTTTAAGTGATGGCTTGGAAATTAAATATGAATGCAAAGCTCAAATTAAACATGTAATGCATAAGCTTGAATTTAAATATGAATGCTAGTCCATTTCATTTCTTATTAGAGCTCATACAAGACTTTTAAGGAACTTAAACCTCAACCCAAACTTATCATGTCAAGGAAAAGTAAAAACAAGAGTGAACCTCAAGGATTCTTTAAAACACAAAGTTTCTTTTCTTGAAATGTAAACCTAACTAACATTTTCATTAAAACTCAAGCTCTAGAGGCCTCTCTGTGATGAACACATAGTCATCATCTAGAAGCTCTCATCATCAAGCCATTGTGAACTTCCTTGGCCAATATGGCCGAAACCTTAGAGAAAGAAAAGGAAAAAGAACCGAAATTGTTGGAGAAGAAAAGGAACATTTGGAACTCTAGAGACCATGATCTTGATAAAGCATTAAAACCAACATCATGAGTTCTCATCATTGAGATCATGTTAACCATTTTAAAACATGATCAAAGTGAAATGTTTTCAAGGATTCAAGAAGAAAAACTAAAAATATCTTTATCTCAAGAACAAAGATCAAGCTTTAGACATTGTTCAAGTGATGAACATCATCATGAAACCTCATCATCAAGCTCTCATTCCTTTGATATTCAAGCCTCATGGCCGAAAATAGAAAGGAGAAGAAGAAGAAAAGAAGTTCAAAAAAGATTCAAGAGAAACTATGAACACATAAAGAAATTAAGAACTTTAAATGAAAGAACTCTTGAAAGAAAATCCCTACCTAGTGATTAGGAGGTTGGTATGAGAGAAGAGGATGAAGAACTTGAAGAACTTGAAGACTTGAACTTGAGAGAAAAAGGAAACTTTAAAGTGCTCTTTGGAAACTTACACTTAGCAAATGAACCCAAAATGATACAAGTTCACCCAAGCAAGTTATTTATAGAGAAATGAAGCAAATGAAAGGTGCATTTGAGGGGGGGAGGCTTCGGCCATGCAGAATGGAGGGAGTCCATGAGTTCCATGAGGTGAGATAATGTGGTCTTGAGGCATGGTGAGGTATGGTTCAAAGTATGGTGAGGTATGGTTCAAGGCATGGCTTCAAGCATGGTTCTTTGAGTGAGAAACAATTCAACATGTGTGGTAATTGAGAGAGAGAGGGCCGAAGTGCATCAGCCATGGGGAGGGTTCTCTTGTATTTTAATTGTGGTTTAGAGTTGTGTTTAGGTGTATCTTTGATTAAGATTAAGATTAGGAATTTGTAAGAAAGTGTTTAGGTGAGAAAATGGGTAATCAAGGTTGTCAAGACATAATTAAGGAGTGTTCTTGCATCATTAGTGAGTTATAAATTCATTTTAGTGTATAAACAACTCTAGGTACAATTCCTTGATTTAAGAAATTGGAGAGAGAAAACACTATTCAAGATTCCAAGAGTGAAATCTTGAGTTTTAGAAAAAAGATTTAAATCTAATATAAGCAATCTTAGGTTCTAATTAATTTTAATAATTTATTTTGACTCTAGATTAATTATGGAAATTAATTAATCTTCGATTAGAGCCTAATATTGTTTAGGTTTGCTTAATCACATCATTAAGCTCAAAAACACTATTCTAGGGGCAAAATCATAATTTTGCACTAAAACTGCCCGGGACCATCGGGACTTGAACAGATGTTTTGAAACATGTAAAAACATGGTTTTAAACCTATGGGGAAAGTTTCGGGCTCAAACAGCACCTTTACCCGCGTAAAACGCTATAGGGGTATTTTGGTCATTTTGACCCGAAATTGCAGAAAATGAGACTTTCACCTCTGGAACCACTCAAGGGTCATTCAATCCCCTTCAAACATTGAGTTGGCCCTTCGAGGACTGCCGGGTTGGCCATCCTCGAATTTCGGGCCGAAATGACCTCCGGGGTATTTTGGTCATTTTCCACTCAGACAGAAAATCGGGGCGTTACACAAACTGTTTTAGTGGGATAATAATCAGATTAGGATTGTTTAATTATGAAAAACTTGGTAACATTTGATGTAAGATTGATTTTTAGAGCCTATAGAGAAACTAGCAACTAGAAAATCGTAAAAATGCAATTTTAGAACTCTTAGAACATTTAATTTCCTGATCTTATATAGCACCCCTATAAAGTAGTAAACATGATTTATAAATATTTCAAGGCTTAGGAATACCTCATAATTGGTTTAGATTTAATATATAGCACCTTAGGCGAAGACGAAGTCAAGAAAGGGTCTAAAACGTAAGTTCTAGAACCCCGTAATCATGAAGAGGTAACTCTACCTTTAGAGTATGATACTGCCTAGATTTATTAATGAACATAAATGCTAGTAAGAATTACTAGTTGTGAACCCTTAGGTGCATAAGAGGTTGATAGAGAACAATAGAAAAATTATATCTCACGTCTAAAACCCGTAAGGGTCAAAGCATAAAACACCGTAGGTTCGAGAGCATAATGAGCTATAATGTTACATGAGAGTGTATGTTTAATTATGAGAATGACTTGATATCTTATGGTGATGTTGAATGGCTATGCATGTTCTATGTAACACCCCGATTTTTCTGTCCGAGGGAAATGACCAAAATGCCCCTGAGGTCATTTCCTGACCCGAACTCGAGGGTAACCAACTCGGTCATCCTCGAAGGGTCAACTCAATGTTTGAAGGGGATTGAATGGCCTTTGAATGCTTTCGGAAGCGAAAATTTCGTTTTCCGCAATTTCGGGTCAAAATGACCAAAATACCCCTATAGCGTTTTTACGCGGGTAAAGGTGCCGTTTAAGCCCGGAACTTTCCCCAGAGGTTTTAAAACATGATTTCATGTGTCTAGAGGTATCTGTTCAAGTCCCGGTGGTCCCGGGCAGTTTTAGTGCAAAATTACGATTTTGCCCCTGGAATAGTGTTTTTAAGCTTAATGACGTAATTAAGCAAACCTAAGCAATATTAGGCTCTAAACGAAGATTAATTTATTTCGCTAATTAATCTAGAGTCAAAATAATTTATTAAAGTTAATTAGAACCTAAAATTGCTTAGATTAAACTTAAATCCCTTTTTAGAACTCAAGATTCCTAGTCTTGGAATCATGAATAGTGTTTTCTCTCTCCAATTCTTTAAATCAAGGAAATGAGTCTAGAGTTGTTTAGACTCTAAATTGAGGATTTAACTCTCTAATGGTGCAAGACCACTCCTTAATTTTGTCTAGACCACCTTAATTACCCAATTACCTTACCTAAACACTTTCTTACAAATTCCTAATCTTAAGCATAATCAAAGATACACCTAAACACAACTCTAAACCACAATTAAAATGCAAACTAATCCTCCCCATGCATGATGAAGTTTCGGCCAGACCTCATCCCCATTGACCACATGTTTAATTGTTTTCTCACTCAAAGAACCATGCTTGAGCCATACCTTGAGCCATACCTCACCATGCTTTGAACCATACCTCACCATACCTCAAGAACACATTATCTCACCTCATGGAACTCATGGAAAGCCTCCATTCTGCACCTTATGGCCGAAGCCATCCTCCTCCATGAGCTCCCTCCATTTGTTTCATTTCTCTATAAATAGAATGCCTTGAGGAGCTTGCACCACTTTTAGATCATTTGCTAAGTTTAGGAACTCTCAAAGCTTTTCTTTTTCTCTCAAAGTTTTTGTGTTCTTCAAGTTCTTGGAGTTCCTCAAGTTCTTCATCTTCTTCATCTTCTTCTTCCATCTTCAAGTTCATCACACCAAGTAGGGATTTTCTTTCATGTATTCTTTCTTTAGAGTTCTTGCTTCAAGCTTTATGTTCATAGTTTCTCTTGATTCTTTTTAGAACTTCTTTTCCTTTCCTTGTTCTTACTCATTTTCGGCCATGAGCCTTGGAGTTCAAAGAAATGAGAGCTTGATGATGAGAGTTTCATGATGATGTTCATCACTTGAAACAAACTCTAGAGCTTGATCTTTGTTCTTGAGCAAAAGTGTTTCTAGTTTTTCCTTTCTTGAACTTTTGAGAACTTTAATTTTGATGATGTTTTAAATTGGCTCTATGAACTCAATGATGAGGACTCATGATGTTGGTGTTAATATATCATCAAGGTCATGAACTCTAGAGTTTTAAAATGCACTTTTCTCTTCTTGGAGATTTCGGCCATTTCCTTGAGATTTTCTAAGTTTCATAGTTTGATTCCCAAAGATATTATGTTGAGTTCTAAGAACTCCAAGCTTGACTTTACCTTGTTTGAATGAGTTTGGGTTAAGGTTTAAATTCCTCTAAAGTCTTGTTAAGAGCTCTAGAAAGATAAAATGAACTTGCATAATTTATTTTATGCTTGCATTCATATTTACATTCTTGCTATGCATCTTTACTTTCAAGCTATCACCTAAGAACATAAAGATTAAAATGGAACTTGCATCTTCACTTAATTTAATTCTCGAAGCCTTTCTATTTCGGCCTTAAAGTCGATTGTTGTTGGGCCTAGAGCACTAAAATAAAGAATTGAACTTGCATTATCACCTAATTAATTTCTCGAATGCCTATCTATTTCGGCCTTAAAGTCGATTGTTGTTGGGCCAAGAGCACTAAAATAAAGAATTGAATCTTGCATATTTACTTTCAAGCTTGCACGTTTAAGATTATGCCTCGCATATTTACTTTCAAGTTTGCACGTTTAAGTTATGCCTTGCATATTTAATTTCAAGTTATCATTTTACTTTGTAAGCAAGATTAAGAATGAAAAGCATGAGCACGTTTACTTTATGTCGTAACTTAAGAACCTAGAGCTCAGAGACTTGTCCATTTCATTCCAAGTTAAAGTTTGATGTAAACCATACTTTGAATGTATGTTTTTCGGCCAAGTAGTGATGATGAACTTGCAATGAGTTTTCATCTAGCTACTAGGACCAATAGTCTACGTTTTAAGAGTTCCTTAAAGTTTTACAAATCTTTATAAGGCTATGTCATCATAAGATGTGATTCCAATCTCTTTTAGGGGATGAAATATGTTTTGGTCACTGACCTAAGGTTTCACTTAGCCTCTAAATGATTTAAAATGTCTTCAAAGAGTTTTAGAAGTTCTAGATTGATTCCAAGAGAAACTAGTTGACTTATGTACCTAGAAATGTCAATTTAACTCTCTTATTGAGGTTAAATAATTTCGGTTCTGATATGATGAGTATGATGTTATATGATGATGTTTTGATGTGTTGGAATGTGTGAGAATGTCGTATGATGATGTAGAAGCGATCCTATGCACGATAGGTGAGAGACTAGCTAACTAGAAATACCGTAAAGCTAGAATTTAACATAGTTTTGACCCATTTGTTTATGGAACTAATCCAAACTGTTTTAATGGGAACATAATCAGATTTAGGTTGCTTAGACATGAAAAACTTGGTATCATTTGAGTTAGAATTGAATTTTAGCACCTATAATGAAACTAGTAACTAGAAAACCGTAAAAGTGCAAATGTAGCACTCTTAGAACATTTAATTTTCTGGAATCTGTCCAGCACCCTTACAACATGATAAACATGATTAATAATCAGTCCTTAAGCATAGGAATGTCTCATAATTGATTTAGATATAATGTATAGCGCCTTAGGCGAAGACGGAACCGAGAAAGGGTCTAAAACGTAAGTTCTAGAACCCCGTAAAAACAAGTTAGAGATTCTGCCCTATGCTATTCAGATTTAAGTATGAACATGAGAATGAAGAATGATGTTTAATATGAGCCTTAGGGGCATAAAATATGAGCGACGGATATTAGAGAACTATATCTCAAGATTAAGACCCGTAAGGGTCAAAGCATAAGCTACCGTAAGGGTAAGCGTTTGGATGATTTATGATGATGCATGAAGTATGCTAATGATGATGATGTTATTCATGTGAGGAATTTATGAGGTTATATGTTTATGTGGCATAAAGCAAATTTGGAAGGAAATTCGGTGTAATGACCGTTTTGGCCGCCGAATTTCCGACAAATTTGGGGACTTAAAGAGATTTTGAAAAATTAAGGTACTAAGATGGGTTCTAGGATGACACCGGTTCGGCCGAGCACCTCCATAGAACTCATGTGACATCGGTACCATTTTATACTCTTAGGTGACACCGGTTCCGAGCACCCTAAGAGATTTGCCCGCTAACCCGTACTCAGATAGTCGGGATTTATGATACGCTTATCGTTAAGTGGTAAGTAAGAACTAGTGACGACTAGTTAAGGTATGAGCTCATAACCTAGATGTATGACTCGCTCGTGACACCGGTTCGCCGAGCACACCCAGTTCGATTGTCTTTTAGGGTGGCCCATGAGGAAGAGAAGTTCATGATTATGATTATGTCACTAAGTTTCGTCCCATATGAATGTTACTATTGCCACTTTATGCCACCAATGATGATGATGCTTGATGTTATGTTTTATGTATGTGCATTAGGTAGTGCCATGCATGCATTTTCTATTATGTTGCATTCATGACATTAAGATCATCTTAAAATGAATGGACCTTGGCTAAAGTATATTTTGAAGTTTAAAATGAACTAAATGCATGTTCAGACATTTCGTATAATTAAACCCAAGGTTCCTGAGGACGTAGATGACGACACCTAGGTAGTAGGAGGCCCTACTGAGATTCTTTAGTAAGATTCTCACTCCCTCTATCTCTTTCTTTCCGTCACGTCTTCAGATGGCGACGTTCGTGGTGTTCGTGGATACGCCGACATGGGAGGTGCACCATGACCCGGACCACGGGTCATTCCATTTTGTGGGTCGATGCACAGTTAGAGTATTCATGTTCATGGGTCGACCCTTCACTCCCCCTGTACATTCCCATCGTTTCTCCCCCGTCTCACCTTTTGGCGATGACCTAGTGTTCGAGCGCCAAGACGTCTCCCGAGAGGAGAGGCTACGCTGCAGACTCCACCTTCCGCATCTGCCGTTCAAGACTACCCAGTATGTGCCGTTGCCCATCGTCCTTCTCGGAGATGGATCCTTCCGAGGATTCGGCCACCCAGATACCCTCCGAGGGATCTTCCCCCACCATACCTATGGACATCGGAGAGGATAGCGAGCCCACCGTGACTCAGCCGAGGCGTGCACGACGACCGGAGATGCGGCCATACCCTGGGAGTCATATCCGATCCCCACTCCGCCTTTTTACGCCCGAGGAGCTCGCTCAGTTTCCCGGATATCTGCCTCGATCACGAGATGGTCGCCAGTAGGAGGTCGAGGATGGCCCGAGTTAGAGCACACACCACATAGATAGGGATAAACCTTCTTTTGTTTAGAGGTTATCCTATTAGATGCACTCGGGTAGGGGAGTAGATTATGTTTATGTTTGATGTTGTACTTCCTTTTATGTATTCCCCTTGTACTAAATTAAGTCCCACACTTATAAGTGGGCAAGTTATATACATATGAGATTATATTCAGTGATGTTCATGATGTGCCTTATGTTATGATGATTGTGAGACGATTGTTTTACTTTGCATGGTTTACCGCTTATCGCATCACGCGGCTCTCACTTTTATTTCAAAAAAAAATTACCCGTATTTTCCGCTAAGTAATTCAAAGTTAAATGAGAACTATGAAGTAACAGACTAATGATTAACCTAAATATGTTCTAGAGTATTGGGTTAAAAATTAGGATGTTACATTCTATATGTTTCGTGGCATAAAGCAAGTTTGAAGGAAATCCGGTGTACGCCGTTACGCTGCCGAATTTCCCACCAAACTTGAGGATGTGAGAAAAGTTTGCAAAAACTCCTGGTTGACACCGGTTCGGCCGAGCACTCCTAGGAAAGGTTCTGGGTGACACCGGTTTGGCTGAGCACCCCTAGAACATATGTGATATAACACTGAGATGTATTCCTCCCGCTACGGTGGGGAGGAAACAAATCCATGAGGGTGTTGACATTGAGCTTGCCAAAGCGGACAATTCGCTGTGTACTAGATACCAGTAGAGCGTTTCAAAGAAGGAAATGATCCTAAGATAGGTGATCCAAGAAAGTTATGTATACCCCCTTTATTAGCCCATATTAAATCTAGTGACGACTAGTTAGGATTGAGCTCATTCCTAGGCGATAAGTGAGATGTAGTTTGGCGATCAGATTATCGCTGGGCTGGTGAGTCGGTTGGATTTTTGGTGGATACGTTAAGAGGGTGGTCCATGAGAAAAAGAACTTAAGAGTTTGACTTATGAGAAAGATGTCACATGGAAAGTACTGTGCCTTTTATGCCACGTATATGATTTATGTTTCTTTATGTTGAGCCCAAGAGCAATGATTTTCATGTTAATGTGCATATGGTATTGTCATGCATTCATCAAATATCTGTTGTATTCATGCCATTAAGACTCATACTAAAAGACACCCACTTCGGATAAATAGATTTGGAAAGCTTAAAACCGAACCTTATGAATGTACACCTTTTTCATAATTAAAACTGAGGTGGCTGGGGACGATGACGATGACACTCGTGTTAGAGTCGGGAATCCCTACTGAGAATATTGAATGAGTTTCTCATCCCTCTCTCTTTTTCCGCGTCGTCTCTAGACGAGGATTACAATGAGGTTCGCAACTTCTTCTAAGGCTCGTGCTTAAGGGTCACGCTAGCAAATGGAGTAGAGGGTCGTCACGGAAGCATAAATAGTTTAGCTTTTGGATTGATACTCATCTAACCTCATAGGTGGATAAGGATCACTTCATATATATAGGCATGTTTTGATGTAAATAATGGTACAATGATGCTAGTAATTTATGTATTTATGAAGGAGTGATGATATTATGATTGTAATGGATGATATTATATTTCATGATTATGAATGGTGTGATTACTTTTCTTGCACGATGTGGTTACGAAGAACGTTAGGTTAGCCCGCGGCTAGCGTTTTGTTTTTCAAGTTTCGAAAAAGAAAAATTTATTCGTATCTTCCGCTAAGTATTTTAATAAAAAGTTTTAAAGAATGAGACTAAAAGAGCAATAGACTGATGATTAACGCAAATATATTCTAGAGTATTGAGTTAAAAATTAGGATATTACATTTTGGTATCAGAGCAGTTCGATTCTCACGGAGCCTGAGGATTGGACTGACTATGCTTCTTAAGCATGATGCGGTAGTTATGTCAAGTATAGAGCTTTGTTAGAATAAGCTATAGGATAGGAATGCATGACTCCTGTATGTGTGAACATGCCATGGTAACTAGCTCACTTTGCATAGAGTATTGAGCCTGATCACCTCAGTGTTTGTTGTTCTGTGTGCTTAGGGACTAATGGCAAGACCACGACAGACTAGGACGCCGGGAGGAAGCGAGCAGAATAATGAGACTACCGAAGTATAAGATAGACTTAAGAAACTTTCTGAGCATTATCAGAATAGATGTTAAGGAGAAAGTCATTTAAGCCATAGATAAATAACCAGCTTGATCACTTATCAAAGGAAGGAACTTTCTAAAGATTCTCATGCTTGAAACTTAACAAATAATACTTGTGATAATTTATCTTGATTAGATCCGTTTTCAGTATGTCTTAATCCAAAAGAAATTTTGAAAGGAATGCTCAGGGATATGATAAATAAACTAGAGCATTCGTTATTTTGCAAAACACTGATACTCATATAGTTTCTGATGCTCAGTGAGACCATAAGAAGGATAAGATCAACATACTATTGTGCAAGGTTTCTAAAGCTCATGTAGGATTCAATCCCTAAATAAGTAAGAAGAAGCTTTTGTACTGAGCTATGAAACTTTTTCATAAGAATTAGATCATAAAAAAGATATTTTCAAAACAAATGATATGCGATCTTTTGGAAATAGGTTTTCAGAATACACAAAACATATTAACACATTACTCTTTTAGAAATTTCTGAAGTTTGTTAACTGATCTTGGTCTTTTCAACGTATGCAAGCACAAGTTTCTAAAGACAAGTCATAAACTATTTACAACCAAACTGATCAAGTTATTTACACACTTTAGAAACACATCTCTTACGAGAGTAAAGGATAAAGAAAATCGATTAAGCTCATCAAGTATATCAAGGCTCAGCATATTAAAGTAGTATCAGAGCAACAGCCGGTTTGTACTCCTAAAGATACTTGGCCAAGACTAATCACAGAACACGTGTAAGCTAATATCCAGCATATATGAATAAACACGTCAAAGCATACACATTCAAGATAAGAAGCAAACATTTGACAGAGATATACGTGGTTAGCTGAGCTTAGATAGAGCACAGATATGATTCAAAGTTTAAGATAAAAACAAGGTATGAAATCATAAAAACATGTATGCATCAAACATATGAGCCAAAGATGACATAAAAGATATAAAAAGGGATCATGATGAAAGAAGAAATGATTTATATGAACATAACGAATATTGAGAGATATACAAAAAAAAACAAAAACTAAAAACAAAATATGCTAATAAAAAAGAATTCTCTGGGCTCCCCCTCAGCATAATGCTCCCCCTGAATATTTCAGCATAACCTTAGTCTTTCATTAACAAAGCTCCTATTTCAGTATAACTTCCCCTGAATCCTATTTGCATAAGATTTTCTTTAATCTACACTTCTTCCCCTTTTGGCATCATCAAAAGGAGTATGCCAAGAAACACACACTGTATCCACTGAAATATCTGAAGTTGTAGATCTTTTATTTGTCTTAGCTAAGCACCATGTGCTGACGGGGTTACTTTAAATCTGTCTTGTCTAGAAGAAATCACTCTCAGATTCCACAGGATGATTTGATAGCTTACTAAAGATGCAGTTGAGAATGAAGGTGGTATATTGAAGGGTGCAGGAGCAGCTCTAGGAAAAGGTGTTAGAATGTCAAGTGGCACAATCTCTTTTGATTGAGGCAATTATGGAGGGGATGTTTTAGAAGTTGCAACATCAAAAGTAGCATGAGTATAGGAGTGCTCAAGAATGGCAGCACTAGTGTCAAATGTTTGATGCATGGAAGGAACAGTAACTTCTTAAGCAGTAGCAAAGGAAAGGAATTTCTTGAGTTGGCACCGAGGCATTAGTAGCTTTTACCATAGAAGCTCCAGAAGCTTTGACCACTTCTTCCTCTACTGGGGTAATGCGGATGGAAGGAGGAGGTTGAGGCACTATAAGAACAATTGCCATATATGGTGCAGATGCTTTTTCCTCAGTTCTTCTACAATTGGTTCCACATTCGAGAAGACCTTATTAACAAAGAAGTGCAGACCACCCATATCCTTTTCTTTTGAGAGTGGCTTTGGTTCCTCAGACTTCGACATGATTTCCAGGACTTGGCTAACAGTCATAAAGTCTTCAGAGACATCAAAAGCTAATTCATCTGAAATCGTAGGAACAGGACCAGAGGTATACCCAAATTATTGAGTCATGGGTTGAGAGGGTAGTTCTTCAATAACCATAAAAGGTTTGGGAGCAGTGTTTACCCTTCTGTTGCTTGAGCCCTGAATTCTCTTAGCTTCTTGCCTTTTCCTTGGTTCTTCAAGTCTTCTTTTCTTCTGCAAAATTCTCTGTGTCCTTAAGAATGAGGTCTGCTTCTTGCTCATTATTAGATAGCTCGGCCTCCCTAGTTGCTATAGCAGTATGCTCTACTTCACTCATATATTTCAAAATGAGTGCAGCTCTTTGAACTTCTTTAGGCAAAGATTATGCCTCTTTTTTCTTGAACTTTCTTTCAAATAGGGAGCTTATCAGGTTTACCATGAGGAAGCTTGCTTCCTAATATTTCTACCTCCTTGTCATGCTGGCTTTGAGTCTTTGATAGCTTCTATCTCTTGGTTGACCCGCCCTTTTCCTTTGGAACAAATTTTGATAAAGCCTCTTCAGACTCTTTTTCAGAAGATGTCAGTTCTTCTTCATCAGAACTTTTTCGATTGTTTTCAAAGAGGATAACTGCTTTCTTAGTCTTCCTTTTCTTCTAATCTTCGACTTCCTTATTGCTCTTTACAGTCCTCTTTTCTAGTTTCATTTCCTTTACCAGATAACTTGTCTTTCTTGAGCTTGTTTTCATAGGAAATGACTGAGTCTTCTTCTTTGATTTGAAAGAATTAATGGTGTAGTCACTTCCTGGAGCATAATCAAACCATTCTTCTATAAGAGGATATCGAAAGTACTAGAAAACTTTTGTCAGTAGCATTCCATAAAGTACTATTGCAGTTCTTCTCTTGTCCTTGGTAATGGCACTAAGCATGTAGTCCATTATCAGCTTTGGCAAGTTTACTTTTTGTTTGGTTGTCAAACTAAAAAGTAGCATACAGTCCATTCTCATTAAAATATCTATGCTTCTTCTCCTAGGAAGAACAATAAATTGTACCACGAAAAATACTTTTCTTACCCTAAAATTGAGGAGGGTAGTTGTAATATTACCTGTTTGTACTTTGTGGAGTTGGTAAAGCATTTTGACACTTTTTTAGCACTCACTCCAAGGGAATTAACCTAATCTTCATTAGCAAGATAGTTGACTATAGCAGCAGGAGCCCTAACCATAGTTGCCAAGTCTGACAGTTCTATCTTCATAAAGACATCCCTGCTTGTGGTAGAGATACTGGTCCAATTCTTTGCTTCCAGAAAGCAATAGAAAACAGTAACCATTCCTGGAAAGATTCTATTAAAGATGTCTAGAAAGTATTCCTATCCTTAGAAGGCAAACACCTCCTTAAGTATCAGAACTTGATTTAATAGGGCATTGCTCAGCCTTTTTCGAGGGCTATGGTCCTCCGAGAAAAATCTTCTTCACATGTCTCCTGCATATGTGGCTCATTATACATAAGGAAAGCTCCTTGTCTAGATATATCCTTTTCTATCTCTCAACCTTCAGCCATGAGGAAAAATAATTTTAAGGGAAAAGAAAACGAGCTAGGGTATGGTAAAGCAAGAGAAAGGACAGGAATAGAAGAAATGAAGAAAAGTTGAGAAATGATTCGCAGATGCTGAAAGAAGGGTTTGTGAAGAAACAGAAGGGGTTTTAGGAAAGAGAAAGCAAGAGGGAAATTTTAGTGTTTAAGGGTAGGATGATGGTTAAAAAAAAACTTGTTCAAGAAGATGAAGGTAAAGGTAAAAAGTGTAATGCCCTAGTTTTTCCCCGTATACAAATGACCAAAATGCCCCTGAGGTCATTTTTACCTGGAAATCAAGGACAGTTGGCCCATGCTATCCTCAAAGGGTTATTTTAATGTTCGATGGGGATTGTATGTGTTATGCGTAATAAGAGAGCTGAAAATCTCATTTTTGGTTTTTCTATGTCTGAGATTACCAAAATACCTCTGCGGTAATTTAACGCGGGATTAATTACCGATTGGACCCGGACTTTACCCTGGAGTTTGAAATGTTATTTTTAAGGGATGCATGATATCTATTTAAGCCCGAGCAGTCCCGAGGAGTTTTTTTTTATAAAATTACCATTTTGCCCTTAATTAAGGGTATAATAAGCTTAATTGTGTGATTAAGGAAACACAGGCAATATTAGGCTCTAATTAAAGATTAATTGATTTTAATTATCAATCTTGAGTCAAAATAATTAATTGAGGTTAATTAGGATTTAAGATTACTTAGGAAAATTCAAAATCCCTTCCTTAATCTAAGACTTTGTGTTATGTCATATGAAATAATGTTTTCTCTCTCCAATTCCTTAAATCATGGAACCTATGATGTGATGAGATTCCTAGCTAATAAAGGTAAATTTACTCTAATTGAGTAAGGCAACTTCTTAATCTTGTCTTGTATAGCTTTAATCATTTGCTTACTAGCCCAAACACTCCATTAACAATTCCTAACCAAGTGCCAAATCAAGTTTATCTCTTAACACAAAAGAAAGAAAATATCTCCTTTCCCCCATGCCTGCCTCATGGCAACCATCCCTCCCCCCATACCTTTACATGGCCACTCCTTGCCCATACTCCCCTATATTTAGTTTTTTATTTAACATACAAACACATACATAAACTCTCATTTCTTTCCATCCACTTTTTTGGCCAAGACTTTGTGTCAAAAAAATGCTCTCAAATTCTCTCTTCTTTCACTTTTCAAAGATTTCTTTTTCCTCCTCCACCACCATAAAAACCACCACCCACCACTACCTCTCAACCTCAAACCACCCTCAAGAAACACAACCTTTCCATCCTTAAGCATCAAAGCTCAAGAAAAATTCTTCTCTTTTCTTTCCATTTGGTCAAAATTGTTCTTGCCTTTAGAGGAGATTTATTCTTCTCATTTCTTCACAAAGATCAAGGCTTTCTTTTGCTCAAACAAGAAACTACCTTTGGTAGGGATTTTTACTTTGAGTTTTTCTCTTTTTCTTTGGCTATTTTGGGTTTGAATGAATGTTGAAGTGTTGGTTCTCTTCTTTGCTTTCTTTTTTCAGTTTCGAGTTTCCTTTTTTTTTCTTTTCCTTTTTTGGCCTTGATGGCCTTGATGTTCAAGTATCACTGCTTGATGATGAGAATCTTTGATGTTGGTTATGAAACCATCATTTGTTTGACTTCTAAAGCTCAAGATTTCATTTTTGGTTTTAAGAGTTCCTAGGAAGTGAAAATGTTATTTGGTTTTCTTTGTTGGTTTTTCCTTTGAGCTTGATGATGAGTCTTAACAAAATAGAGGTTCTTGGAACCATGGTGTTAGTGGGCTCTAAAGCTCATATCCATTTTGTAAGATTGATCAGTGTTTTAGAGTTTATACTCTAAATAGGAGTCTTGAGCTTAGAACTTAAAGAGATAACAAATGGAACTGCATTCATATTCATATTTCAAGTTCTTGTATTTCATGTTTATATTTAAGTCTTGCATATCATGTTTACTTTCAAGTTATCACCTAATCTTGAAGATAAGAAAATGAACCTGCACTTCATATTTATATTTCTTGTTAGCATATTTATGTTTCAAGTTATCACTTAATTCCTAAAGATTACAAATAGGCTTGCATTCTTATGTTTACTTTCAAGCCTTGCACTTAATATTTATATTTCCATTGCCATTACCTTGTAATATCAAAATTAAAATGAGACTTGCATTAGCATGTTTATGTTTATATCATCACCTAAATATCTAAAGCTCAAAACTTACCCCTTTCAACTTACATAGGAATTTCGATTCCATAGGTATTTACCTTTACAAATATGTTTTGGTTTCAAGAGAACAAAGTTCCTAGAGTTTAGTGTATCATTGCTTTGAGGTTTCAAAACTTGTGTCAATGATCCCTTAGTTTGATTTTGAAGAAAACTAGTTACTAGAAATATTTGATCTTGCAACTTTCCAATGCTATTAGAAGTTAAAATATGGCTACTGATTTGATTCTCTTATTTATGTTATGTGCTGTTTGGAATGGTTTATAGGTGTAAAAATTACTAGTAATTGTTGTAAAAATCATCTTTGGCACCTTAGGTAAAAACTAGTAGCTAGAAACACGTAAAATTGTAATTTAGGAAGCCTTTGACAACTCTATTTTCGGTTACTGACCAAACTATTTTAGTACTATATGGTGCTGTTTGGGGTTATTTAAGTGTGTAAAATTTGTTAATAATTAGTGTGATAATTATTTTTAGCACTTAAGGAAAGACTAGTAATTAGAAAGGATCAAAAATGTGATTTCTAGAACCTTTAAGAATGAAAATTATGGTTTCTGTTTCAGCAAGTTATACTTCTGTAAAAAGATGTTTAACACTTAGTAAATATATAGGAATCACTACAAAAAATTGTGTAAATTAAGCCGGGTCTTAAAATCTACCACAATTTTCATAAATTACGGCAGTTTTGGTATTCGCCATAATTCTAATGGAAGAAATGGCAATGGAATTATGGCAGTTCTCTAAAATCGGCACAAAACATGGTAAATTGCGGCGGTTTGGTAAATTATAGCGGTTAGAACCGCCTTTATTTACCATTAACTATTTTTACATCTTTTTTCTTACTTTTTTATCAAAGTAGAGGAGAAAAAGAGAATTTTCACTTTATAATATTTTAGCTAGTTACAAATAGATATTCTAACTTTGAAACCTTCTAATTTGATGCTTAAATTACACTAATCCTCTAAATTGGTCATTTTATTTAATTTGGGTTTAACTAGATAGGTAGTAATGTGATAAAGTATCTAATGATATAAATGTCACAATTTCTTTTAATTTTTTAAATATTTTCTTTATTTACATTATTTAATATTTGTAAAAGATACATATCAATAAAAAATTAAAAAAATATTTACTAAAATTTTGCAATTCGCTACTCAGAAAATGATGATGAGAAATTCAAATTAAATGTCAACTTTTTTAAGACGATGTGTTATCTCTTGATTTTTTAATCTTATAATAAAAACAATGAGCTATGGTATGTAGAGCACGTTTTGTGCTTTTTTTTTATTTCAATTGAATTTGGAACTTGTTTTGCTACTACAATTGTAATTGTATTCCCTTAAAAATGGAAACAAAATCTGAATAGCGGATAAATTAAAACTCAAGCATTTTTTGCATCATGCATACACACACACACATACATTTTATAAATCGTTTGTGGAACTTTTATATTTTAACTAAAATTTTATTGTGCTTTGTTATATAGGAACTTTTAAAATTTTAAAAAGGACTAATTTTATAGAATATTGTAGTCAAAGAATTTAATTAAAAATTTAAAAAAATAGAAAGAAGAAAAGGAAAAAAAATTTAAAAATAAATTTGTTAATCTAAAAAAAGAGAATTATTTTGTATTTAAACCTGAGATAATAGTGAGATTCCAACATCTAAATCTATGTTCGGGAATCTTTCACTGAGATAAAAAACCTTTCACTGAAATTAAAACCTAACACTAATCCATTCATTGAGAAAACCCATGTATAATCCAAGGGTTATGATTTAATCATGAGCATTTGAAATATTAATCGATTTAGTTAGTGGAACACGTGGCAAACTTTTAGCCACAAGTTATCTAAAAGGTACCAGTACCCATGAATTTTATAGGTACTGGAGTAATCCTCCTACGCGCCACTTAGAGAGACATTTCACTAAAAACCCGTGCCACCCATTCTCACTGAGAAAAGCTACCTTACTAAGACTCCGACACAAGAAGCTTCCCGCAGTGCTCTCTCAACACCACCATCAAGAAGCTTGCCAACCAACCAACCGGCGCTCCTTCCTCACGGCGCTCCCTCAACCACCCTTGTAATCCCATTTGACTCCCACACCTCAAACCCTGACTCCCACACCTCAAATCCTCCGCACGCAAACCCTTCTACTATCCTGTTTTCCGCGGAAGTCTCCACCTTGAAGGAGACCGCCTCATCGGCCAAGGGTCGGCCGCGGTGGCCGAGACACTCTCACCCGAGCCTCCGTCAAACCCAAGAAGCCCCCAAAGCTCCTTGGCTTCGCTGATGACGAAGGCGATGACACCGCTACTCCCCGGCAACATCCCTGTAAGTATTGATAGCTTATAGCTACAAATATATAGTACCATCACTATAAGTTTTAGGGACAGATATTAACACTATGACTAATGAACATCTATACCTATACTTATATTTTGTTGTCATTATAAATATTTTTACTGTAGGTATAAGTAGTAAATACCTATGCTCATACTTTATTGTCACTATAAATTTTTTTTTTTACCATGGGTATAGAGAATATATACCCACACTCAATTTGGGGTCACTTTAAAATTTTTTTTGACCATGGATATAGAAGATTTATACCCACACCTATTCTATTATCATTGTAATTTTTTTATTTTTCAGCTATAATTTTTTTCTCCTATTAGCGCCAAAAATCTCCCTTAACTTTTATTTTCCCTCTTTTTCGCCATTTTCCCATAACTCCCTCCTTTGTGTTTTGGCCTTTTTCCCTGACTACATCACCGCTACTCCTTCCCTCCTCCTTTGTTATTTTTCGCCTTTTTCAGTCAACATCACTACCACTCCTTCTTCAACCTAATCAGTAATCACACAACCATAAACCCACATAACCTACATCCCTCACAACCTCGCAATTGCAACCTCGACTTACCCAACCATGCTACGCAAGTGGAGTCGAGGAGGAATGGTGCCTGGCGGGCCGATCCGGATGGAAGGTGGAGGGGAGCCGGCCACCGATCTGGAAGCTGGCAGCGGTGCAAGGCGAGATAGGAAAGAACGGCGACACGATGATGATGATGCCGGAAGAAAGGAGGAATGCTATCGCCGGCAGAGAGAGGGAAAGGCCGCGCGAGGGAAAGGAGTACCAAGCAGATCTGAAAGGGTGGTTCCGACGAAGAAGGGCGGAGTCGCGATTGCTGGGCTGCGGGGGAAGGCTGGCGGTGGTCCGATCTGATGGGGATAGAGGTTGATTATAGTTGTCGCGGTCTCCTCTACGATCGCAGTGGTTCTTGCGATCCTTGGCTATGGTGGCTGGATCGGTGGTTGTGAGGTGAGAAAGGTGGTGGTGGTCACGCGGCGCGGAGCTGTTTCCTTCTTCCCTGCTAGCCGTGGTGGTGGCTGGTTTGGCTGGCGGAGATCGGAGGAGGTTGTGGTGGTGGTGGCTGATTGGGCTTGCAGTAGAGGTTTGTGATGAGGGAAGGGTATGGCAGTTGGAGAGGGGAAGAGCCGCGCCGGAGAGAAGGAAAAGGTCGAGGCTATAAGCGGCGCCCGTGGGGAAGCGCAGTGACGCTGAGGAAGCGTGGAACCCAGCCGATCTCGTGACGGTGCAGAGACGATGGTGGCTTGCTTTCTTACTATTTCTCATATAATGTTTCTTACATGTGATTGGTGCTGAAATGTGTGGATAGTAAAAGCTGGATTTGTTTTTAAATTTTCACAAGAGTATATATCATTAATAATGCTTGATGAGTCTTATACTAATAGATTTATGATGCTGATATGCAGTATTAGGAATTTGATAAATAACTCAGATTATGCATATAGGAAAAACCAGGAAGTTTTGTTGGGTGCTTACAATCATTTTACAACAATACAGTGATTTGGTGGTGTAGTATTGCGGATGCAGGGTCAAGGTTGCCATTGTCATTACACAGGTCTCATTTTCTTAAACGGAGGTTGCTAATTAACGTGAACATGGTTAGTGTTTGACAGAGCTATATATAGTTTTGGATTTTAGTTCTTCGTTAGAATATGGAGATTCCTATTTTATTTTAATTTGGTTATACCCTGAATTGGAAAAGGAATTTAGCATATTTTAATATGATTAGTTTTTGTAAGAACTAAGAACATGCCGATTATTTGGTTCTGACCAAGAAATTCAATTTTGAATGTTTATGTGTGTCCTTGTAGATTTCACAAAGTTGCAGTGAACAAGACCACCTTTTGGTTTCAGGTTGGTCCCATTAGGTCATACTAATTTCTTTGGTTTCTGATTCTGAGTAGTAAAGTATCATTGATTGATAAGTAAAGTATGAGTATGAGTCTTTATTCTTTGTCATCAATTATATTAACCAAGTATATAAGGATTCATATAAGGCGAGAGTAATTATGTAACATTCTAATTTTTAACCCAATACTCCTAGAACGTATTTAGGTTAAACATCAGTCTATTACCCTTTTAGTCCCATTCCTTAAAATCTGTCTTTAAAGTATTTAGCGGAAAATACAGGTAGAATTTTTTTTGAAAACGTAAACAAAACGTGAGCCTCGCGTATCATTAAAGGTCGTTAACGTGAAGGGTAAACATAACAAGAATAGCATAATCAGAAACATCGACACATCGTCGTATGACATTAATCTTCAAATATTTAAGTCAAACAATATTAATAGTATTAATGATATAGGAATATTCCATAGTAATATCACATTAATCATACTGAGCCCACCTATAAAGGTTGAGCATGCAACAACTTAAAAACCACGCATAACTATGGTGTAAAAAGCTAAGGCCATGTTCCCGCTTCCGCTGCGCCACTCTATTCTCGACCTTCGAGCTACTTCCTCGTCGGTACCTCAGGGCTATCCATGGGCGTCGTTGTCAACCTTGTCTGAAGACGAAGATGGAAAAGAAAGATAGGGGTGAGAAACTTATACAAGAATCTCAGTAGGGCTCCTCTTTTTACACACGTGTCATCATCATCGTTCTCAGGAACCTCGGGTTTAGTTATGAAATAGTGAGCATGCAAAGATTCATTTATTAAGTTCTAAAACATCCATTACCGAGACCCGTTCATTTTATCATGAGTCTTGTAATGAATGCAATATACTTCTTTATGATATGCATGTCAATATTTTATGCAACATTAACTCTAAATCATGCATCTAACTTCATAGCAAGCATGGTGTGCATAGAACATGGTTCATGAATGACATTCCTTGTTTCTTTAGGTGACTTTAAATTAGTTTCTTTTCATCCTTGGGGTCACCCTATTACTCTTCCCTTTTGAGAGTACTTCTAGGTTATGAGCTCATATCTTACTAGTTGTCACTAGCATAAACTTATTCCCTTTTGATAAGTTGAAGTGTTGACTTGATAAGTACGGGTTAGGGGGCAAGAATCACCTTTTCATCACCTATAATTTGATGAGTCCAAAGGATCATTTTCTCATATTTTAAATCATCTTAAGTAAGAATCACCTTTTCATCACCTATCGTTTAGTGAGTCCAAAGGATCATTTTCTTATGTTTCAAGTTTTCTTAAGTCTTGGCATGTTATAACAAGATGCAACACATATCTCATAAATGTCATAATTCTTCATATATTTCTAACATATGCATCTCTAATGTTTCAAATGAAACCATAACATGCAAAGGATGAATTTCATACCAATACCTCACATAACATCAAATATCACGTGAATGCATCATCTCAAATCATCGTCTCACAAACATTCCCTTAAATGGCCAAACACTTAAATTGGGTAACTCAAATTGTCAAATTATTTCCTTATGCATCTAAGGGACTAATCATCGTCATTACCGCTAATTATTAACCTCAAGAACATCATCAATCAAAGTTGGACAGCATGGGTAGTAAATGAAATTCTATGATTTAAGGTGTTCTAGAAGTTGCGTTTTACGCCCTTTCTCGTTACTGGTTTTTCTTATGATGCTAGAATTAATTCCTAAACCATTTATGGGTCATTCTCACTCAAGTAAACATGGCATAACATGGTTTTACAATCCTCCAAAGGTGCTGGAATAGAAACAGAAAATTAATTAATCTAAGTATTCTAGGATCGCACTTTTACGATTTTCTAGTTACTAGTTTCTCCATAGGTGCTAAAAATCAATCCTACATCAAATGTTACCAAGTTTTTCATATTTAAACAATCCTAATCTGATTATCATCCCACTAAAACAGTTTAATCAGTGTCTAAAAATAAGTGGGTCAAAACCACGCTAAAACTTGACTTTATGGTTTTTCTGTAAGACTAGTTTCTTTCCTAATATGCATAGAAAGGCTCCTACCTCAACATATATAATTTTTACACATTCTAACATGTCAAAACATCATACAGCAACAAACACACCATGGCAGAATCGAACTCATATACATACATATCATGCATACAATTCCATTTTTGACAAGCATAAGTTACTAGTTTCTCTTTGAATCATTTTCGGACTTCTAAAACTCTTTTGCAAAACATTTTATTTTGTAAAAGAGACTAAGAACAATCATAGGGCAGTAACTAATTTAAAACACTTTTGGAAGAAGTTTAATTTACAAATCTTATTGGTGATGACCTTATAGAATTCTTAAAACCTAGGAAAGACTTTTTGAGCATAGATTGTTGGCCCTTGCAACTAGATGAAACTCATATTAAGTTCATCATCATAACATAGCTGAAATATGCATCCATGAGGATGTCTCCATAACTAACTTTAACTTGAGGTAGTAAGGGCAAGTCTTTGAGCTCTAGGTTCTTTAAGTGATGACGAAATATAAACGTGCTATGCATTCCATTTTATTCTTCATTAGAAAGTAAAATGAGAGCTTCAAAGTAAATATGAAATGCAAGAACTTGAAATTAAATATGCAAGGCTTAAAAATAAATATGCAAGTTCAATTCTTTATTTTAAGGCCAAAATAGAAAGGTTTCGAGATTAATTAGGTGATATGAAAGCTCTTGTTTAAAGTCTTTAAGTTCTTAAGTGATGACTGGAAATATAAACGTGAAATGCAAAGCTTGAAACTTAAACGTGATAATACAAGTTCTTTTCTTTAATCTTTAGAATTTAGTGATGACATAGAAAAGTAAATATGAGATGCAAGAACTTGGAATATAAATATGAGGGGCTAGAAATATAAATATGCAAATTCATTTTTACATCTTTACTAGAGCTCTTACCAGACTTTGAAGGGACATAAGCCTTAATCCAAACTTATCATGACAAGGTAAAGTGAACTTTAGAGTTTCTAGAACACAAAACAACACTCCTTAAAAATAAAACTATAAGAGAGCCATATAACATTTTTATGAAAACTCAAGCTTTAGAGATTTCATTATGATGAACAAGAAGTCATCATCTAGAACTCTCATCATCAATCTATCATGTTGAGCCATTTAACATAATAGCCGAAAGCTCAAAGGGAAGAAAAGGAAAAGAACCGAAACCATGAACAAGAAAAGAAACCCTTTTGAAACTCTAGAGACCATGCTCTTGATGATGTATTAACACCAACATTATAAGTCCTCATCATTGAGTTCATACATCCATTTTAGAGTATTATCAAAACTAAGTTCCCAAGATCAAGAAGGAAAGAAACCAAAAACATCTTTTACTCAAGAACCAAGGTCAAGCTTTAGAGGTTGCTCAAATGATAAATATTATCATGAGATCCTCATCATCAAGCTCTCATTTCCAAGTCTCCAAAGGCTCTTGGTCGAAAAATGAAAAAGAAACAAAGAGGAAGAAAGAAGTTCTAAAAGATTCAAGAGAAACCATAAAACACATAACTAGTAAGAACTTTTTAATGAAAGAAACACTTGAAATAAAATCCCTACCAAGTGATTGGATGTTGAGAAGAGTGAAGAAGATGAAGAGGTTGAAGAAGGAGAATTCTTGGACTTGAGAGAAAAAGAAAGGCTTTGAGGTGTTTCTTGAAAACTAAAACTTAGCAAATGACTAAAGGTGACTCAAGTTCACCCAAGTGTGCTATTTATAGAAAAACAAAACATGAGGGGTGAAAAAGGGAGGGAAAAATGGCACCACTTTTAGGGAAGGAAGGAGGGAGATAATATTTTTTGGTTATGTCATTTCAAGGTAAGGTGTAGGCATGGGTTTAGGCATAGGTTTAGGTATAGTATAGGTATGGTTCTTTGAATGAAAAGATTCAAACATATGGTGGATATTGGAGGGTGATGTGGCGCTATCTTCTCCATGGAATGAGGGAGGAAAATCTTCCATTTAATTGTGGTTTAGAGGTGTGTTTAGGTGTAACTTTGATTAGGCTTAAGATTAGGAACTTGTAGGTAGGTGTGTAAGTGAAAGGATAGGTAATCAAGGCTATGTTAGGGTATGATTAGTGAGCACTCTAGCCCATTAGTGGAGTCAAAATCTTACTTTACCTAGGCTTCTTGGAGTATAGAGAGTGAATAGTAAAAATACTATTCAAGATTCTATGTCTTGGGAACTTGAATTTTTAAAAGAAAAGGGGTTTTTGAGTTTAATTTAAGCAATCTTAGGTTCTAATTAATTTTAATAACTTATTTTAACTCTAGATTAATTATGAAAATTAATTAATCTTCGATTAAAGCATAATATTACTTAGGTTTGCTTAATTACATCATTAAGCTCAAATAGCACTATGCTAGGGGTAAAATCATAATTTTGCATAAAAACTGTCCGGGACCACCGAGACTTAAATAGATATTTTTAAACACATGAAAACGTCGTTTTAAACCTTTGGGGGAAGTTTCGGGCTCAAACGACACTTTTACCCGCGTAAAACGCTATAGGGGTATTTTGATCATTTTGACTCGAAACTGCAGAAAACACGTTTTTCGTTTTTGAAAACACTTAAGGATCACCCAATCCCCTTCGAACATTGAACTGATCCTTCGAGGACTGCCGTGCCGGCTATCCTCGAATCCCGGTCAGGAAATGACCTCAGGGGCATTTTGGTCATTTCCCTCAGATAGAAAAATCGAGGCGTTACAAATTAAACCTTTCTAATTCTGTTCTACATAGCAGTCCTGTACTAGATTGTAGTTTGCACAAGCTATCCTGCAGTTCTATATTCTTGGTTGGTAATGCCTAGGCATATGGAGGGGTGATGGGCTAGAGGAAGTGAGTTTCTGTGAAGAGGGTGTTTTAGCTTTAAGGCTAAACTTGTGTGTCACCGTAGATATTGGTGAAAAATCTAATGCTCCTTCAAGTTTTTTAAGATGATGAAGGTTAAATAGTGCTAATGATCATTCACAAGTTAGATCCACTTTGTTAATTCAGTTTATCCCACAATTGATGCATCATTGTTGTCTTAATAATTTAGGCTGTTGTGATCTTGATCTTCACAAATTCAAGCATTGTGTGCCTATATAGCTATGAAGGAAGAAGGACAAATGTCGGATGAGTTAGCAAAATTATTCCCTAATCTTACTTCGCGGGTATATAAACTATTGTAGTATTTTATGTGAATTATGCTTTCTGTGTTGTCAATGCACTTGTATTTTATGCTTGCAAAATTTGTTTCTTTAAAATTTTTCATCTATTAATTTAGCCTTATATTAGTTTATATAGAAAAAATGGTGGTTAAACATGCCAAAAATTACAATACAAAAAAATGGCGGTTGCAAACTATCGCAATTCACTAAGATATGCCAAAATTTATAGCGAGAAAAATGGCAGTTAAAAACCGCCTCCATTCACCAAGAGGGCGCCATAGTGTGAAGAGTAAAACGGTGGTTAAAACTGCCGTAATTTACATGGAAAAAGTGGTAGTTCAGAACCACCGCATCTTACTAAGTGTAATGGAGGGGAACGACGGAGAAAAAAGGCGGTTGAAAGCCCTGTAATTAACGTGGAAAAAGTGGCGGTTCAAAACTGCCATAATTTACTAAATATAATGGCCATTCTGGAAGAAAAAATGGTTGTGAATAACGGAGGTTATAAACTACTGTAATTACTGCTAAAAGAAATGGCGGTTCTTGGGGTTCATTACAGTGGCTTTTTTTTAATCGTCGTAATTTACTGAATGGTATTGGTAATTACGACGATGCAAGGGACCGCTGTTCTTGAAAATAGCGGCGGTTAAAACCGCCCTAATTACCCTAAAAAATTTCCGCGATTCACTTGTTTTTTGTAGTGAATTAATTTTAGCATCTTAAGAAATGCCGGTAACAAGAAAGAGTAAAAAACGTAACTTCTAGAACCCCGAAATGGTTTAGTTTTAAGTGATGTCCAAAACTTTACAGCCTTGGTTGGTAATGTTCATGACATTAAAAATCAATTGGAATCATGGTAATTGATCTCTTAGATGCATAAAAAAATCATTACTAATGTTAGGTTAACCCGAATCATAGTTTTGACCCGTTTAAAGGCTAATGAGTGATTACCAATAACTTGAGCATGGCTATATGAATAATATCTATGATGATCTTTAATACCTCATATATGTGTATATACACCTTGTCGAACATAGTATATGTATTAACTGAGTCTGGTCCTTGATTCCGGCATACTGGAAATGAGCATGTTTATTGTTATGTTGAACTGTAACTTGTTAAAGGATATATGCAATGAATTTCGAGCATGTTTATATGATTGATTACATGATGAGTTGTGGCATGATATGAAGTATTTAATTGATTGAGATGGATGATTATGAGCATGACATATTGAATAGAGGAATGATTACATTGCATCTCTAGAAGAATATGTTAAGGCCAAGTGGCATAAAACATATGGAAGTGATCCTCTAATAGGATTTATGTAAGGTGGGTTAATGAGAGGTGGGCCAATATTGACCCTCTAGACTCCTCTATTAAAGGTTATGAGAGGCGAGCCAACAATGGCCCTCTATACTCTTCTGATTAAAGATTATAAGAGGCGAGTCAATACTGACATTCTAGACTCCTCTAATTAAAGGTTATGAGAGGCGAGCTAACAATGGCCCTCTGTACTCCTCTGATTAAAGGTTATAAGAGGCGAGTTAATACTGACCGTCGAGATTCCCTGACTTAAAGGCTATAAAACGTGATCCCATAAGATGACCCTATACCATAAGAATGAAATAGTAAATAATAAGTTATGATTATATGTCTCATGTTGCATTTCTAAATTATATACCAAGACAAAGGTGACATAATACACTCGGAAATGACCCTTTCGTAACAGGCTGGTCCCGGCATAAGGTGATCGAAGAAAATTGCATGCTCATAACAAGAAAGTTAAGTTAAGGAAAGGAAGTGATGTGTTTCCCCCTCTATTGCCCCATGTTAAATCTAGCAAGCATTAGTTAGGTTGAGCTTATCCTACGCGATCGGTGAAGTGAAGTTTTGGTGGTTATTGTAAAATCGGCGAGGAAGGTGAGATGGTTGGTTTAAGATGGTTATGTAAGGGGTGGTTATTAAGAAAGGAACTTGAAAGTAAATTATCATGAGTTTTCTGGCATCCCATGCATTCTAAGAGTTATATGGTTCTACATATTTGCATTCTTTTACCCATCATACGATTGTATAGATTGCATGACTAAGCCACCTAAGAAATTATTGAAGAGAAGATCATGCTACAAGAGTTTGCATTCTTTACATTATGACATTGATTGTAACATTGGTTATGTGTTTATGGCTTATCATGTTGCATCCTTACATTAAGACGCATGCTAAAATAGGCGGGCCTCTGATTAATAGTATTTAGAAACTTAATAATTAAACCTTACATACATACCCACTATTTCACAATGAAACCCGAGATTCCTGAGGAGATGATGATGACATGTGTGTGGAGATGAAATACCGTACTGAGAATCTTTTATAAGTTTCTTACTCCCTCTCTTTCTTTCCATCTTCGTCTTCAGACAAGATTGATGGCAATGCCCGTGTACTTCCTTGAGAAGCTAGCGTAGGAGTTGCTCTGTGGTCTAGATCAGAGTGGCACAGCAGAAGCAAAGATAAAGACCTTCCTGTTTTCAGCACTTAGAAGTTGTCTCGTCTTTGTATATGCTTGTAACTTAGTTCTAGTAGATGTGCACCCACTAGGAGTTAGTTACTTTTTGATCATGTTTGGCTTTTGTATTAGCGTATGCTCAGTCTCTATGGGTGGGCTTAATATATTTTGATGTGGTACTATGATTGTGGGATATTTCCATATTATTATTATTACTATTTCATATGATATTTAAAGTAAATGTTTTGATGTGATGATGTTCATAGTTTACGTTGCACCTTGTTATGGTTTGCATGAATGCTATGTGATGAATAATTATACGCTATAACATATACGCGAACGACTCATAGTTTGGTTTTTTTTTTTTAAAAAAATGTTTCGTATTTTCCATGGACTTATTTTCAAAGCTCAAAATTAAGTAAAATTCTGAGACAAAAGAGTTACAACTAACGATTAACTATTATGCGTCCTAAGCGTATTGTGTTAAAAGTTAGGGTGTTACAAAAAGCAAGACATAAGGATTTAAAGAGATGTGGCATGACTGAAGGCAAAGCGACGTAGGAGAGAGAAAGTCTATCAGAGTAAAAAAAAAATCTCATATTTTCATCCTTCTTTCAAAGAGAGAGGTTTCAGACTCTTGATCTCACTTTTTGAAGGAGTTACTTTCTGATGCTTTAAAGGTTACTTTCTGACCTACTGAGGAACCTTCGTATCTCATCCCAAATTCATCTTCTTACTCTGGACTCGATGCTCTTATATAAATATCATTCTCTTGATCCTCAAAAACTTCTTTCTGACTAACTAATACTTCTTTCAAAACACACCGTCTTTTTTCTGATCAACCCGTCTTCAAACTGAACATGCTGATTTCTTTCTGATCTTGCAAATTGATAGAATATTCCTCATAGAGATTTGTGGTCTTGCAAACTGACATCTAAAATAAATGCTGAAAATTTTGATCTTGTAGACTAATCTTCTGATGTTCTTGCAAACTGATAAGTAGTATTTTGAAGAGGATATGTATTTTGATGATTTCTGATTGCTTTGCTTGATCTTCATAAGGGAGTAGTAGAGAGAGACCACCCAGAGATGTTTTATGTAGAAATGCTTATGCATATATGAAAACTTAAAAAAAAAACTTTTGAAAGCCAGAAAATATGCAAGAGATCTTCAGTAGACATATCTATTAACTAAGCATCTCCATATTAAAAAAGATAACATAAAGAGGAAATTTTACAGAAACAAACTAGGATTTAAAGTACTAAATGGATTCTTGAAAAGATAAATAGCACAACATTATCTCAAAGGATAGGAAGGCGAATTACCTCGAGATGGTCTTACAGGTGATTCCTTATCCGTAGTATCCGGGTTCAAAGATCTTAGCATGCTTGGCCTTTTTCTTTTTAGTCCTTTTCTCTTGTATGGATATATTTGCTTTGATGATATCAGATTTATCCAGATAGTCCTTGAGCTTCCTCTTAGTATGGATGATGGTGTTTTGAAAATGATAAGTAGACTTTGCGTTTCTCTTGAGCTTGGTCAGCATATTCAGCATAGCTTTCACCCAACTTTGACAACTCAAAGCTTTCTCAACATATATATATATATATATATATATATATATATATATATATATATATATATATATATATATAATGGTGGTAATGAAAGCATAGTTGATGCATATCCAAGGAATGATTTGGTTCTCATACCCTTTGGGATATATATTCCAAGAACTTTGATAATAGAAAATTATCTTTAAAATAGAAACTTTTGTAAAGTTACTGTACATTCAGATCTTCTAGCTTCTATATTATCTTCATACTACTCATGTTGTATTTCAAAAAGAGTAATTTCTGATCATCTTGAATGGTCCAAGCATACTTTCTGAAAGACTGAGGTTCTAGAGCTCATTTTCTAATGCTTTCGCCTTTATCTGCTAGCTTTTTGGAGTTTTCTTGAGATGAAAATTCTCAGGACTTTCTTCAAGATAATCAAGATTATCAACAAAATCTTCCCTGGGCTTTCATCATCATCATCATACATGAGAGATTCTTGAGAAGGTTATCTCTTAGGAACTATGATAATTCTTGGGTTCAAAGCATGATATCTGGAAAGATCATTATCAGTGTGTTTCTTGCAGTTTCAGCCAGCAAGATTTTCAGAGATACTATAGGAAAGAATATTGATTTTGGTACCTAGACTTTCAGGGGTCCTTTTTAGTTAGTTTCAGAGAAAGAGATTTTTCTAACCTTTCTAAAGGAATTCCTTTTCAGGATTCATTTGTTGTAAATGTATCTCTTTAAACATCTTGAAGAAACATAAACAAAAGATATATATATATATATATATATATATATATATATATATATATATATATATATATATATATATATATATATATATGAAATTGCATAGATCTTTCTCTCACTGTTTCACTTGTATATCTCAGTCTAGTTTTTAAAAACAATAGATGTTGACCATTTTCACAAAAACATAGTTTTTGAGATATGTCAGATAAAACAAGTCGGATCTTAGGATGCCATGAAGTCCTCTCAAGGACTCAGGAGAAATTTCTAACATGATCATATATCTTCTTGGAGGCTTCAGAACCATATAACTTGAGAAGAGTAAACTCTCTTTGGAGTTTGCTACTCTTACCTTTCCAGTTTCAGGTTTGACCTTCTCATTTTTTTTTATGACAACTTTATAAATTCTTTAACTGGTTGAGATATATAGATTAATAGGCTTGATAACCTTCTAGTAACTCATCTATTAAAAAAATATAGCAAAGGTGAGATACATAAATGTTTACCTCACGTGTCTCAGAAGATGTTCTTCAGTCATGAAGCACAAAATGACAACAAGATTTAACACAACAAGACCTTCTGACAAAGGCTTTCTAGATGTATGACACATTCTTCTTCTTTGCAAAGGAATATGACGATTAAGTACTGGACAGATACATGATGTGTGTTATTACTGCTATAACCAGATGTTCTTTCTCAGGATGATCGTTGTTCTGATTTGAGATTGAAGTCTTCGTGTTATAGTCATTACAGATCTCAGACACATTCCTTAGACAGAAAGCTCAATATCAAATCTTTCTACTTCAAAGAGAAGTTTTAGCAATTTTCATTGCTTGAATATTGCAATTCATCTGATATGTCACTATTAGGATCAAAGACATCTTGATACAATTTAAGATCCTTCAACATCATGTATAGTCTGCTTCATATAGCCTTTTATATGTAACAAATAATACATAGGTAGCATATACAATTTAAGCTTAGGGTATATATGAATAGAGACTTGACTTGATGGAACATTTGAACTTTCTCTCTTGTAAAGTTCTTGTCAGCATGTCTCTTTTGAATCCCTTTCATCATGTGAATAAACTGTGCCATAACCTAAAGTCTTGTCAGTAGAGGATGATTAGATAAAAGATTGATCTTGTGAAGATGATGTAAGCCATTATGTCCCTCAGATCTTTCTCTTCTACAATCATTGGATTGCTCAACCCTTCAGAGGTCTTGCTCTAATACCACTTGTAGGTAGAGATGTATATGAGAAGAGGGTTGAATCCTGCATTGATCTTTTTTGTGTTTTCTAAAGCTTCTGAAAAACTAATACTATCAAGTGTAAAACTTTTAGTGCAGTGGAAACTTAGTAGCTTCAAAAAGTAAATTTTTTAACCTTGTTAAAATAATGTGTTCATAATTAAAAGAAGTAACAGAACAGTAAGAACTATATAATAACATATAAATAATTGAAATGCAACAGATATAACATGAAAGAGATCAAAAAAAGAGAAAGAAAAGATACAAAAGATTTTATACTAGGCCAACTTGCCTACATCCAGTACTCAACAACCGTTGAGGTTCCATTCAAAACAACTTTCTCATCATGAAAAAGAAAAGTTGGATAGTCTTTATATGAGCCTTTCCAAGCTTTCACTTGTGCTAGCAGACCAATTCACAGACTATAACAAGTTTAGTATTACTTTTACAAGCCTTTCTAGGCTAAACCAAGTAGTATTGTACTAGCCTTTCCAAGCTAACCCATGATCAGTAGCAACTTCTACAATCACATTGAAAGTAATCTTGACACTGGCCTCTCCAAGCTAAACCATGAGTAGTATCGGTCACTATTGTTGCGTTGCAAATAGTTTTACAGTAGCCTCTCCAAGTTATCTCACATCGATCACTACTAGGTCGAGGATACAAAGGTTAAGTGGTTGGGTTGCCACTCAAACTAACCTATACTCAAACTTCATTAATATATACATAAAAATTTTCTGGGGAAATTTGAATGACTTTTTTCTTTTACTTCTTCCATAAGGAGAGCACAAATCTAACTAATAATATAGAAGGAAGATTTTCTAACACTTCAAGGATAAAACTGATTACACAATAAATATTGAATATTCTAAGAAGTGGGAAGAGATTTTTGCAGAGTTTCCTCTCTTGAATCTTCAAATCTCTTATCAATCTTTAAGCACAATATATCCTTATATAGTAATCTTTCTTTGTGACCGTTGCCATAGGTCAATTCCTCAAGTGACACGTGTTGATCATCAGTTGTGTCTTGAAAGAAGCAGCTAGAAGAGAGGTTGACAGATCTGTCACATTGGTTGCAGAAGCCATTGTGAGGTTGAGTTTTCTAATCTTCCTTCAAAAACTACTTTTCTACTTTTTGATAAGCTTTCTGAACCCCTCCTTCATGAAGCTAAAGTGGTTTATCAAATAGGCAGAGGAGATGACGTACCAGTTTAAAACTAGGTTTCACTTGATCGTTTGAAATTCAAATTTCAAATTTCCCTCCCTTTCCTATAGCATTCTTTGCTCCGCTCATGGGTGAGCTTTCTGATATGCGCAATTAGTCCCTTGAAGAGTTTTATACTTTTTGATCTTTAATCACATCTTCTTTGCTGATAATATCTTTGTGATTATGATGATTGAAGATTAAGTAACACATTGCTCTTGGATATGTGTTAATATCTTCATCTTGAGTATACTTTTTGATGTCCCGTGCTACTTTATGTGTCAAAGTTGTCTATCTCTTTTTTTTTCTTTCTCCTTCTACTCTTTTATCTCTTTGACAACATAACCGCCTAGAGAGTGGGCAGTTAAGACGGCTTTGGCCAATATTTCTGAGACCACTAAACTCCCTTATCTTAACCGTTTTAGCTCTAGTGTCACGTTCTACCATCACGGCACGTTCTTTCCAATAACTGCTTCTGCCTTCGTTACTTACGGCTGACAGCTACCAAGTATCCTTAGTTGTTTATCACGGCTCATCCATTCGCAACAGCCGTCCCGCTTTTGTAACCGCTTTATGTTTGAAGGCCCATTTGCTTTTAGCTCAGGCCCACTCCTTGGCTTCGGCCCATTTTAAGCTGGTGGTAACATATGCCCCCTACACCCAACGAGCTAAAGAACAAAAAGAAGCTTGATGGGTGTAACGGTCACATCACCAGACCCGTTCTTATAGTGACTTCGTTGCAACGGTTTCACAATAAATGTGAAAAAATGAAACAGACACCCTTATATTCATTGCAACATCTCTTTTCAGCTTTTCCTATCATTTTCTTTTCACTAACAAGTCTTCACTCCTTCTCAATTCTTTTGCTTTCCTTGACTGCGATCAGCCGTATTTGCTTCTTTCAAACCTCAGCGCTGTTTCATTTTCTTGATGAGATGGGAGCTTTCCTACCTTATAGTGAAAACACCCAAAGCTATTGTTTAAGCCATGTTCTGCTGGACCTAGACTCTGGTAAAGAACTCATTAATCATCTCTTATCATCCCCTGAAAACCAGCTCCCAATTATAGAAGAATGGTTTAATATATCTAGGTGTCCGGCTAATTTCTGAGCTTGGCCGCACCTTATGTTGCTTCTGGACATGATATTGTCCTTTTACAAGACCATCTTCCTTATGTTCTTTTTCCTCGCGATATTCTGAATGGGCTGAGGCCAAGTTCTAGGAGATACAAAACCTCAGCCGAACCCTACTGTCCACACTTCTTTGTAAGACAATTGGGTTTTGTTCAGGACATTCCAGCTCAGGCTGGCAATATATTTTCTTCAATTGAACGCCTTGTTCTCAACTTAGAGCAAATGAAGAAAATGGATGAGGAACAACAAGCAACCTTCCTTCACTTCCACTTCATGACTTATAACCCGAAACCAATTGAAACCCCTAACTTCTTGGAGTGGTGGCGTCTTCTAATATCAACAACCTTCAAGGATAATGTACAGACATATACAGAGAAAATGTATGGGGCTGATGTGGACCCTCAGAAAAAGAAGAGAAGAAAAGTTACTCCTACACCTACTACAAGCAGCCCTATACCTGGTAATTCATTGTCTTTCACATTTCTTTTCAATGCTTTACATTCCTATTTTCTTACAAAAGCCAAATTCTACAGCCGTCCAAGCAACTCCTTTTCCCAAGTGAAAAAAGAAAAGCTCCACGGTAGCTGAGTTGCCTAAAAGGGTCACACGTTCTTCTGGCCACACCCCTCCTTCAGATCCCATTGCTTCCACCAAACCCAAGGTATATGAATATACATGCTCTTACTTGGTTTGCTTTGGACTTAGAAAGTTCTAATACTTAATCTGGCATGTTTCCTTTTTCAACAGAAGGTTCTACAAACTCTTCCAGCCACAAGTGGTATGCATTCCCTGGCCGATCAAGCCATCATCTTGGCTGAGGCAAGTGATACTGAGACTGTCTCAACCAGCACTTATGCAATTGAAGCTATACCTACTACTTCTATCCAGCCCACTCAAACTCTAAGCATTTTTGCTAAGGATCTAGCTAGATACTTCAACACACCCGTGGCTGCCCTGCCAAAAGACCGAGAGAGTTCCCCAACTGAAACTATCTGTGAAACCATAGCCAACATTTTGAAGATGGACTACGTTCCAGATTCAGCTACTCTTAATACCCTCCAAGAGAGTTTCAGCCGTGTGGCTAATTCCTCTAATGACAATGTCTTGGAATCAACCAAGACTCTACATACAGAAATGGGTATGTTGCTGGTTGATATGAATCACCACTTAGAAGGAAGGAAACGGATGATTAGCCACAGTGAAAAGAAACTAGCTCGGCTAACTGATTTGTCCAATCAGAAACAACGGTTGACTCTCTCTTTCACTGATTATGAGAACAAAAGAATTACAGATTCTGAAAAACATCAAGCTACCACAGAAAGGATAGCTTTCTTAAAAGCTAGTATTGCTCAAATGGAAGCTGAACTACAGACTTTGCTTCCTCAAGAGGCCTCCCTTACTCAACAACTTGATCAAACTAAAAAGGAGCAACTCCAATTATATACTCAAGCCATTTCTTTAGATCAAGAGATTAAATCTCTCACCTTTCAGAAACCATTTCTTGAAAAAGATTTCAATGGTGGTCAACAGCAGCTGCATCAAGCCAATCTTATTTGCCAAGAAATCCGGTCCAAACTTCCTGCTGACAAAGAGTTGTCTAAAGGTATTTCCTACACCTCCCTGAATTCTAATACTTGTTTTATGATTCTAATTTTATGACCATTTCTTTGCTTTTTAGATTTAGCCATTTCTGTTCCTAGTTCAGGACCTGCATCTACCTTAGAAGAAACTGTTGCGGCTGGCCCCAATTTCGTTAATGTTACCATAGCTTCCCTTACAAACTTGTCAGGTCCTCAGGCAGCCATAGATCCCGTGGTAGCTATTGCATCAGCGTATGTTTCTAACAACCCTGAGGCTTCTCCAACTCCTGTAGGAACTAGCAGTCCAAGACATTTAGATGAGAACCCAGATGCATTAACTGGACATACAGAAACCACGGCTGCAACTACAACTATAAGCCCCAAGTCTTCTTCCGCTTAATTACCTTGTAGTTTTAGCCTGTAGGTTTCATTTCTATTTTGTTAGGTGAACTGGCATGTGGTCAGCCTTTTAACATTTCTATGGATTATAACAAACCTCTAGTTTCCTAAATAGAAGGGTAATATTTTTTTAAGAATTTTCCATTTATACTCATGGCTAACTCTTTCCCTTCTACCGTAACCAATCGGTAAGCTCCACCAAAGGCCCTTCCCAATTAGGTGACTATTTACCAAGGCTCACATCTTTAGATCCTAAGGGCAACACGGCTTTCCAAACCAAATCACCTTCGGAAAAAGATTTCTTTTTAACCTTCTTATTATAAGCCGTAGCTACCTTAACTTTGTTAGCCTGGATGTTTTCCAATGCTATCAGTCTATCTTCATTCAAATTATCCATTTCTTGAAACATGGCTTAGTTATACTCGTCCGTACTTAACTGATGTTGTCTCGTCACTCTAAGGGATTTCGCGTTAATCTCTAGAGGCAAAATTGCAGCCTGTCCATAAGTCAGTCTATACGGTGTCAAACGAGTAGCTGTACTTTTAGAATTTCTATAAGCCCATAATGTTTCAGACAAATTTTTGTGTCATTTGCGCGACTGACTTTCAATGGACTTTTTAATTATATCAATGAGCACTCTATTAGTAGCCTCTGCCTACCTATTTGCTTGGGCATAATAAGGGGAGGAATGGATTAACTTAATCCCATACTGTGCAACAAAGGTTTTCACCTTGTCTCTTGTGAACATGGTTCCTTGGTCAGCTGTAATAGTTTCAAGAATACCAAACTGATGTATGATATGATTTTGTATGAATCTCATGACTTCGGCTTATGTAACTTTGACCATCGGCTGAGCTTCAACCCATTTAGTAAAGTAATCCGTGGCTACAATTATAAAGGAGTGTTGTTTAGATGAAGGGGGATAGATTTTGCCAATTAAATTCATAGCCCATCCCCGGAATGGCCACGGCTTCACAATGGCATGTAATTCCTCAACTGGTACCCGTTGTAAAGGACCATGTTTTGATAATCTTCACAACTCTTAGCATAATCAAAACAGTCAGCCGTTATCGTTGGCTAATAATAACCATAATGATAAACCTGCCACTTCATTTTGCCTCCGGATTTATGTGCTCCACACACTCCTTCATGGACCTCACCTATAACTCTCATCGCTTTATCTAAACTTTGACACCTTAAAAGCACTCCTTCTTGGGTTCTCTTGAAGAACTCATTGTCAACCAACACAAAATTCAATCCTCGTTGCTTCACCTTATGCTCTGTCTTAGCCGAAGGATCTAACAAATATTTAATAATCTCTTCTTGCCAATCTGACACCCTAGGCTGTAAGCTAACATTACCACCATTACTCTTCCATAGATTAGTTTATACCTTGAGGCATGCTGAGCCAAATGATTGGCCATTTCATTCTCTCATCTGGGAATATGAACTATTGTAACCTCTGAAATTCGGATAATTATTCCAAAACTTCTTCTAAATAAGAAGTTAATTTTGGGCTATTGCACTTATATTCACCCATTATCTAGTTAACAACCAATTGTGAATCGCCTCTTATTTGAATCGCCTGCACCTTCATAGCATTTAATAACCTAAGCCCTGCTAATAGAGCTTCATACTCTGCTTGGTTATTAGAGCAACTAATATCTAGTTTAAACACATGTTTATCATCTTTGTTATCAGGATTTGTAATAACAATTCTTGCTCCAGCTCTAGCATTATGTTTAGATCCATCAAAGGACAATATCCACTGCTGAGTAGCAACAATGCTTTGATATTCATCTAATGGATTTGATACCTCAACGTAGGGGTGCTCAGCTAGAAAATTGGCCAATGCTTGCCCCTTTATTACTTTCATAGGCATGTATTTGAGAACAAAAGTATTTAATTTTATAGCCCATTTCATTAACCGTCCTTGAAGTACGGTTCTATTTAAAAGATACCTTGCTATATCTATTTTGCACATAACCAGTACTTCTCTTGGCAACAAGTAATATTCCAATTTGGTACAAGCATGAAATAAAGATAGACAGTGTTTCTCCACAAGCGTGTACCTTGTTTCAGCATCATTAAGCATTCTGCTTAAATAATATATTGCCCTTTTTGTACCATCCTCTAAATCTTGGGCTAGTAGACTTCCAAATGAGCCTTCCGCGGCTGATATATACAATTGTAGTGGCCTTCCAGTAACAGGTGGTACTAATACTGGTGGGCTCGCTAGATATTTTTTAATTTGATCAAAAGCTTGCTGTTGTTCTTTTCCCAAAACGAATTCCTCGGATTGTTTTAATTTTAATAACGGGGAAAAAGCTATCATTTTACCAACAGAATTACTAATAAACCTCCTCATAAAATTAATTTTCCCGATGAGGCTCTGCAATTCTTTCTTATTATTTGGAGGTCTTGCCTCTAGTACTGCCTTAGCTTTATTTTTATCTATCTCAATGCCTTGATGATGCACTAAGAACCCCAAGAAATTTCCAGTCGAAACCCTAAAAGCACACTTAACCGAATTCATTTTTAAGGAATGTTTCCTCATCCTCATGAAAGCTTGTTCTAAATCAGCTAAATGTTTTTTGAATTTGGATGATTTAACTACCACATCATCTATATATACTTCCATGCTTTTACCTATTAAATCATGAAAGACTGCATTCATTGCCCTCTGATATGTTGCTCCGGCATTTTTTAAACCAAATGGCATAACCACCCATTCAAAAATGCTAATAGCTCCAAGGCAACGGAATACTGTCTTATACAAATCATCATCAACAACTAAAATTTGATTGTACCTTGAATAACCATCCATGAATGACATAATTTCATTTCTAGCAGCAGAGTCAATCAACATATTCGCCACATGCATAGCATATTCATCCTTAGGCGTAGCCAAGTTTAGGTTTCTAAAGTCTATACAAACTCTAACTTGGCCATTCTTCTTAATCACAGGTACAATATTTGATAACCATTCGACATACCTAGCCGTTCTAATAAAACCAACCTTCAATAATCTTTCAATCTCTAATTTGATGTTCGGCTGCAATTTTGGATTAATACATCTTAGCGGCTGTCTGAATGGTCTGTAGCCATCTTTGATGGGCAGCCGATGCTCTACTAGCTCCCTTGATAAACCAGGCATTTCATGGTAATCCTATGCGAAACAATCCTTATATTGCTGAATTAAATGCACTAGTTCCCCCTGACATTCTTTACTTAACAATCCACTAACCTTAGTCATCATTGGCTCCAGTTCTATACCAAGTTGACTTCAAGCAATGGATCCTGAGCCTCAAACCTTGGCTGATTTTTCTCTATGGATTGACAAACTCCTTCATCTTTTTCTTCATCGACATCTTTCTCAGCTACCTCATTCTGCTGAACGCATTCCAAGATCCGGCATTTAGTAGAATAAGCCTGCAGCCGTTGCAAGACTTCTTCCGCTAACTCTTCATTATTCATATTCATTAAACAACTCTAGACAAGGCCGTGGTTCAGCCTGAACTTCAATTTGAAAACTCCTAGTCATAAAATTTACGGCTTTAATCATGTCTTCATCTTCTCTGTTCATTATAGACGATGGCTGGAAATCTAGGACATAATAACTAGCTTGCACCATCTTCACCTCTGCTGCAAAAGGCCTTTGATCGGCTTGCACTGTCTCAATCTTCCCTTGATACCGGAACATTAGCAATTGATGGAGGATGGAAGGTACACACTCATTTGCATGGATCCAATCTCGTCCCAACAGAAGAGAATATCCTGGTTTAGCATCTACCACAAAAGCCATAGTATTAGCCGTTTTAGAACCCACAGTAAGTTCAGCAATGCAAATTCCCACGGCTGTGGTAGTTCCTCCAGTGAAATTCGTCATCTTCATGCTGGTTTCCTTTAGATCTGTCAATGATTTTCTCAATCTCCTTAGAATTCCTAAGGGCATTACATTTATGATTGCTCCTCCATCAACCAGAACCCGTGAAACCGGCTTCCCATCAACTAGAGCTTTGATGTAGAGCGGCTTCAAGTGATGAGGTTTCTCTGGTTTTTCAAATATCATTGCGGTTCATTCTTGCGCTGATCTTCCTTTTCTCTTTCAGTAATGATAGAGATATATTCAGCTTCTTCAACCATCACGTCTCCTTCCAAAGCCTCAGCTTGTCCTTCTTCAACTACAAATTCTGAAGGCAAAATTCCAATAACAGCCATCATCTCCAAATCTTTATCATTAGCAATAATTAGCAAATCATCTTCTTCATCATCATCATTAGTCTTTTCCTTCATATAATAGCTTCTCTGCAAGCCCTTAACCTGTGAGGATTCACCAAGAGACAATTTCTGCACCGCTCTTGTGGATTCTGCTTCTATCTTTTCTTCATCATCAAGATCTGCTGACTTAACAGCTTTGCCCATCTCCAGAGATTCTAACTTCTCTTTCACCTTTAGGAAAGCCCTCTTTCTTTGCAGTCGGCGTTTCTGAGACTTGGTAAGTGCTTTTTCTTCCATACCTTTTCTCTTTTTCTTTTTTGCTTTAACTGTCAACCATCCTGATGGATTAAAAGGCACTTTAGGCTTGACCATTTGTCTGGGATGGAACTTTGAATTGTCCTTCACCGTAATTCTCATAGATGGTTGTCCTTTGGAGTAACTCATTTCCACGACTCGCCTATTTTCCTTAGGCAAAGGATGGCTGGTCACCCAAGGTACCTGTGTATAGCCATAATTCTGCTTTCTGAAACTTCTAGAATGAGACATATTTCTACGATGACCAAAATCCTGAAACTTATCTCCTTGAAACTTAATTTCTTTTTTTCCATGTGTGAAACGGCTTACCACATTGTTAGCATGGTATACGCTTTGCCCCCCAGTATATTTGATTTGATTTGCTGGGAAGGTTAGCCGTTCAAACACATTCCTTCTCTGCACATCCGAACTCCTTTCAACCTTAATCCTCGGCTAATTTGCTTGCACAACCGCTACTGGTTCGGCTCCTTTGCCTGATTCTCCCTTGGTTATTACCAACTTTGGTCTCCAGAACTTCTTAACTGCGCTATTATAACCATTCTTTTCTTCACGGCTATAACTAGATACAAACACCATGCTAATCACAGCCGTAAGAAAAGGATCGATGTCAATAGTCATACTAGCCCCCTTCCTTTCTGGTAACATCAATCTTCCTTCTTTCAGAGCTCTCTAAATAGCACTCCTGAACACTAGACAATTCATCATTGAATAAGAATCAATTTTGTGCCACTTATAGTACTTCTTATTCTTCAATTGTTCTGGGGAGGGGATCTTATGCCCATTTGGTAGTTTCAATTGTTTATCCCTGAGCAAGAAGTCAAAGATTCAGTCAACTTTGGCAATATCAAACAGATAGCCCTCTTTCTAGTCAAGCATGAGTTTTTCTTTTCCTTTAGATGGAGTTAGTGTAGGGCATGAATAAGGCTTACCCTTGACTATCTCGGCTGCCATAATCTTTCCCTCTAATGATAACTGTTCTTCACAAAATTCTTCATCGAAATCACACTCAACAACAGAAATAAACTGAGGAGCTTTACCACCTATCTTGTTCAAGCGTCTCTGGTCTCTCTCGTGAATAAATTGCTCGACTCTAGAAGCCTTCCATGCTAATTGATTAAGATCACCATATTCTGAAACAATTAATTTCTTTCTGAGTTGAAGGTGCATGTTGTTCACAGTAATAGAAGTACATTCCGTTTCAGGTAGTTGCACGCTGCATTTACTCCTGATCTTCCTGAATCTTTCTATAAAATCTAAAACTGGCTCACTTACTTGTTGCTTGATTCCAAATAGATCCAAAATAGAAGCCTCTGGCAACGGCTTGTAAAATCGATCATGAAAAATCCCTTCCATATCCATCCAGTTCTGGATTGAATTAGGTGGCAAGGATGAATACCATGAAAAAGTCGTGCCAGTTAAGGATAGAGGAAATAACTGAAGCCGTAGAGCCTCATTCTGCCTAGCTTCTGCACATTGTGCTAGGAACTTACTTACATGTTCCATGGATGATCTCCCATCTTCACCTGAGAATGAAGCGAAATCAAGGACCTTAAAGCTGCGTAGGAAAGGAACCTTATCAACCCAATTTGGGTAAGGTCTCCTATAAATGGGTCTTTCTAACGGCTTCAATTGTACCCCAAAGTATCGCCTCATGGCATCTGCAATCACATTTGGGCCTAAGAATTGGACACCGGCCCTTCCCTGGTCACCACATGGATTATTCTAATTATAACCTGGCATTCTTGGCCTCAATCCTCCTTGATCATGCACAATATGAAGACCTAGTACAAGGGCATTCCAAAGCTGTTTTGGAGCTGAGGACTTGTAATTTATCCCTAGGTTGGGACCAACACCAGTATTCCAAGGACCTACAAGAGGAACTCCCCCTTGGGGTATCATGGAATATGGTGCCACAGTCCATTGCCCATCCATATTATCGCTACCAGCCATATTCTGATATGCACCAAGCGGCATATTCCACGGCTGATTAGTATGTATGCCAAGGTTATTATTTTCTACTGGCGGCAAGCCTAAATGTCCTATAGCATTCGTAGGCCTCCTAAGCAAATTGAGTTGCTCCCTAGGATTTGCATGCTGCTGTGTAGAATATGTTCCTGTTGGGTCATTCTGTATCATTGGGGTGCTGAGATTTGTGCCATTTTCTTGCAAAATATTTATTACCACAGGTTTCATGATGTCAAAAAATTGTTTAGACAAATTGAGCATTATATCATTCACTCCTAATTCCATCTGTTGCCTAATGAATGATGTGGATACAGTTATAGGCTGTTTATCCTTATTATTCTTAGGAGCAGACGTCGAATGAGGAGTTCCCTTCTTGCAGGAAACAGAAGTGGCATCATTTTCCGACATACTTGAACCTGTTTCAGTTACCGGAGTACTAATCGTGCTCTCATTTACCTTCCAGTTTCCATGCTTAGCATTCGTCGACATTGCACCAGGAGTACTCATATGATTAGAGCATAACTTCTTGTGCCACTACCAATCCAAACTTGGAGATTGGAACTTCTCAATATCAACCCTTTTTGGTCACACTGGTGTGCCAAAATTATGTTTGTGGTAAATTTGGCTCGACTAAATGAAATGGGTGAACGACACCGAACAACTAAACTACGTTTGATCCCAAAATACTCAAACGATTACACCAAGGAGGAGAATCAGCCCCTTTGTTATGGGTTCTCCAGATACTAATAACAATAAGCTTTGGACCAGGGTTGATGGAATGTAGGTACAATTGATTAATATGAATCAATGTTTACGATATCAACAACAATGCTAAAAGACATGGGAAACAAAAATTTACAAGTGCTGAACTACACTACAACTATGCCTAACAAATGAAAAAAAAACTGAGAACAGAAGTGTGTCAAAGTTGTCTGTCTTCTTTTTTCTTTCTCCTTCTACTCTTTTATCTCTTTGACAACATAACTGCCTGGAAAGTGAGCAATTAACATGGCTCTGGCTGATATTTCTAAGACCACTAAACTCCCTTGACGTAACCATTTTAGCTCTAGTGTCATGTTTTACCATCACAGCACATTCTTTCCAATAACTGCTTCTGCCTTCGTTACTTACGGCTAACAGCTACCAAGTATCCTCAGCTGTTTATCACGGCTCATCCATTCGCAACAGCTGTCCCACTTTTGTAACTGCTTTGTATTCAAAGGCCCATTTGCTTTCAGCTTAGGCCCACTCCTTGGCTTCAGCCCATTTTAAGCTGGTGGTAACACCATTATTATCTAAAAAGATTATGGGTGGATTTTTGAATTTCGATGGAAAAATCCACCGATAATCAACACAAATGGCGCACATCTGCAAAAAATTTCCCTTATGGTTATCGTTGGATTTTTCCATCGGTAATTATATTCCAAAATCCGGAAATTAAAATTACTGATGGAAAAATCCATCGGCATATTTAATTTTAGATTACAAAATTTAATAATAATTACCGACGGATTTTTCTGTCAGTAAAATAATTTTCTGAATTAAAAAAATTTTGCAATATTAACCAACAGAAAAATCTATCAGTAATGCGCGTGTCATATTTATCTCAAGTTGGCGGGAATATTACCAATGGATTATCGATAGAAAAATCCGTCAGTAATGCATGATATCCAAAAAAAAAAATTCCTCATTTTTCCATCAGTAACTCTGTTCGTAAAATCCATCCATAATTCGTGTTTTCTTGTAGTGTGGTAACCATGCAACTTGTGGAAGGTGGTGTTTTGAATGAAGAAGTGAGAAGGAAGACTCAAGGCTCTTCATTTCACTCAGAGATATTGCTTATAGAAAATAGGGGAAGAAGTCAAAACAAAAATACAAAGGGTAGAGGTAAAAGCAGAAGCAAGTCCAGATCAAGGTACAAAAATGTTGAATGTTATTACTGTCATAAAACATGGTACATCCAAAAGTATTATTTTCTTTGGAAAAAGGAGAACAAAGATAAGCAACAGAAGAAATAAAAAAATAGTGATCATGTGTCTACTACTACTTCAAATGATCTTCTCATTGTAGGATATGAGAATATGATTAATATAGTATCTGATAAGTCTGACTAGGTAATTAACAGTGGCGCCTCAATACATGTTGCACCAAGGAAGGAATTCTTCACATCTTACACTTCAGGTGACTATGGAGTAATAAAGATGGGCAATGATGGCTTATCCAAGATGATTGGTATAGGAGATGTTGTTTAGAAACTAATGTTGGAATGAAATTACTGTTGAAGGATGTTAGACATGCTCCAAATGTCCACTTAAACTTGATTTCTGTTAGAAAACTTGATGATAAAGGTTATGTTAGCACTTTTGGCAGTAGTCAATGGAAGCTCACTAAAGGCAACTTGGTAGTGGCTCGGGTGTAACATCCTAATTTTTAACCCAATACTCTAGAACATAATTAGGTTAATCATTAGTCTGTTACGTCATAGCTTTCTTATTACTTTAAAATACTTAGCGGAAATACTGGTAAATTTTTTTTTGAATTATAAAAGCAAAGTAAGAGCCGCGCGACATGTTAATTAGTAATGCACCGAAAGTAATAAAGCAAGTATCGCATAGCAACATGACATAAGCAAGTAAAAGTACATCATAATAACATTGAACTGCATACTTATATAAGATATGATATGCCCACTCGTGTAGAGTGGGGCATAGTTTGATACGTCATAAACAGATACAACTAAAAAAAAATACAAAGGAATATTCTACGGAAACGTAAGAGCAACTCCCCTACCCAAGTGCAACTAAAAGGATAACCTCTAAACAAAAGGAGGTCTATCCTCATCTAAGTGGTGTGTGCTTTACCCGGGTACTCCATCGGTCGTACCTCTCCTCCTACTGACGTCCGTCTCGCGAGCGAGGCACATATCCGGGAAACTGGGCAAGCTCCTCGGGCGTAACGAGGCGGAATGGGGATCGAGAGTGACCCCCACGATAAGGCCGCATCTCCGGTCGTCGTGCAAGCCGTGGCTGAGTCACAATATCCTCACTGCCCTCCCTCATCAGTAGTGAAGTGGGGACGGAGCTCTCACTATACGGATGGGTAGGCGGGTCCTCGGGCCAGGTCGGTCTGCGAAGTAGGTCCGGGAGTGCGTGTCGGGATAGTGATGGGCGCATGCTGGCGGCGGCGTGCATGCGGAGCACTCTCTCGTTATGCGTACGCGCCCGTTCAAAAACTCGCTCGTCGTCGCCGTAGGGTGCTATCGGGGAGAAGCGATAGGTGTGCACGGGGTGAGCGAAGGGACGTCCTATGAACATGAAGACTCGCACCGTGCACTGTCCCACAAAATGGTATGACCCGTGATCAGGGTCATAGTGCACCTCCCACGTCGGGGTGTCCATGAAAACCACGAACGTCGCCATTTGAAGACGTGACGGAAAGAAAGAGATAGAGGGAGTGAGAATCTTTGCTAAAGAATCTCAGTAGGGCCTCCTACTACCTAGGTGTCATCATCTACGTCCTCAAGAACCTTGGGTTTAATAAACAAAATAAGTGAGCATGCATTAAGTCCATTTTTAGGTTCTAAACCATAGTTTAGCCAAGGTCCGTTCATTTTAGCATGATTCTTAATGACATGGATGCAAACATATTAAAGGATGTATGCATGGCTCTACTTAATACAAGAATAATCATCATATCTTTAAGAACATCATAATGGTGGCATAAAGTGACAATTAAATCCTCTTTGTGACATAATCATCATAACTTCCTCATAGGCCACCCTAAAAGACAATCGCTCTGGTGGTACTCAGCCGAACCGGTATCACCCAGAACGTGTCACATTTCTAGGTTATGAGCTCATACCTTAACTAGTCGTTACTAGTTCTTATTTATCAATCCCGATAAGCGTAACATAATCGTAAACATAATCCCGACTTATCCAATACAGGCTAGGGGGCATTTCTTGGGGGTGCTCAGCCGAACCGGTGTCACCCAAGAATTCATCTTGGTACCGATGTCACATGAGTTCTTTGGAGGTGCTCGGCCGAACCGGTGTCATCCGAGAACTCATCTTAGTGCCTCATAAAAATTTCATAGGTTTTCAAAAACTTTCCGAGTCCCGAATTTGTCAGAATTCGAGGGCATAACTGTAGCATGCCGAATTTCTTCCAAATTCTTCTTTATGCCACATAGGTCAATCAAACATGCATCCTCCATCAAAATTTCATGCATTCACATAATCATCCTCATACTTTCACAAGCATCATTAAAATTCGTTATGCTCTTGGACCTACAGTATCTTATGCTTTGACCCTTACAGGCTTTAAACTTGTGGTGTAATTAATCTATCACCTTCTATCAAACTTTTATGCACCTAAGGGTTCTCTTCTAACAATTCTTATTATTATTTATGCTTTCTATTAAATCTGAACATCATCACTCCTTAGGGGCAGCATTAAAATCTTAAAATTACGGGGTTCTAGAACTTACGTTTTAGACCTTTTCTTGGTTCTGTCTTCGCCTAAGGCGCTATAAGTTGAACCTAATCTAATTATGAGACATTTCTATGTATAAGGACTAATTATAAACCATGTCTACCATATTATGAGGTTGCTGGACTGATTTTAAAAATGAAATGTTCTAAGAGTTCTAGAATTGCGGTTTTACGGTTATTCTAGTTACTAGTTTCTCCATAGGTGCTAAAATTCATTCCTACTTCAAATGTAGCCAAATTTTTCATGAGTAAACAATCCTAATCTGATTATATTCCCATCGAAACAGTTTGGGAAGTGTCCAAATATAATTGGGTTAAAACTATGCTAAATCTTGACTTTACGGTTTTTTTAGAAAGCTAGTTTCTCTCTTAACGTGCACAAAAGTGTTCCTATCTCATCATACATAATTTCCACACATTATAACACACCAAAACATCATCACACAATAACAAACTCATCATGACAAGGCCGAAACACCAAGTCCCCAAGAAGGTGCATAACTTGATGTTTCTAAGACATATAAGGTGCTAGTTTCTCTTGGAACCAATTTAGAATCTTTAAAACTCTTTTGCAAACCAATTTATTTTGTAAAAGAGGCTAAAACATCCTTAGGTCGGTGACCACTTGATCCCTCCTTAAAGAGAGTTAAATTCATAGAACCTTGTTGGTCTTAAACTCAAACAAATTCATGAGATTTAAAAGGATTCTTAAAACTTGACTTATTGGTCCTTGAAACTAGATGAAACTCACTCCAAGTTCATCATCACTACAAGGCCGAAATCATGCATTCAAAGAATGCTCCCTCATTAAACTTTAACTTGAGATAAAATGGGCAAGTTTTTGAGCTCTAAGGTCTTTTAAGTGATGACATAATTTAAACATGCTATGCACTTCATTTTTATTCTTCATTACAAAATAAAGTGAGAGCTTAAAGTAAACATGCAAGACTTGAATTGTAAATATGCAAAGCTTGAATTAAATATGCAAGACTTGAAATATAAATATGCAAAACTTTAAAATATAAATATGCAAGTTCATTTCTTTATTTTAGTGCTCTAGGCCCAGTAACAATCGACTTTAAGGCCGAAATAGAAAGGCTTTGAGATTTAGTTAGGTGATAGTGCAATTCTCATTTTAAATCTTTATGTTCTTTAGTGATGAAAAGTAAATATGCTAGACAAGAATGTAAACATGAGATGCACTCCATTCTTTATCCTCTAACTTTAAGTGAGGGGTTGGAAAATAAATATGAATGCAAAGCTTAAGATAACATATGTAATGCATAAGCTTGAAATTTAAATATGAATGCTAGTCCATTTTGTTTCTTGTTAGAGCTCATACAAGACTTTTAGAGGGACTTAAACCTTAACCCAAACTTATCATGACAAGAAAAGGTAAGGATAAGAGTGAACCTCAAGGGTTCTTAAAAATACAAAGTTTCTTTTCTTGAAATGTAGACATAAATGACATTTTTGTTAAAACTCAAGCTCTAGAGACCTCATTGTGATGAACATATAATCATCATCTAGAAGCTCTCATCATCAAGCCATTGAGAACCTCATTGGCCATCATGGCCGAAAATATGAAGGGAGAAAAGGAAAAGGAACTGAAAACTTTCTAGAAGGAAAAGAAACATTTGAAACTCTAGAGACCATGATCTTGATGATGCATTAACACCAACATCATGAGTTCTCATCATTGAGTTCATGTTAACCATTTTAAAACATCATCAAAGTGAAAGGTTTTCATGGATTCAAGAAGAAAAACTAAAAACATCTTTAACTCAAGAACAAAGATCAAGCTTTAGAGATTGTTCAAGTGATGAACATCATCATGAAACTCTCATCATCAAGCTCTCATTCCTTTAATCCCCAAGCCTCATGGCCGAAAACATAGAGGAGAAGAAGAAGAAAAGAAGTTCAAAAAAAGATTCAAGAAAAACTATGAACACATAAAGAGATTAAGAACTTTAAATGAAAGAACTCTTGAAAGAAAATCCCTACCTAGTGGTTTGAAGATTAGGATGAGAGAAGAGGATGAAGAACTTGAAGACTTGAACTTGAGAGAAAAAGGAAACTTTGAAGTGCTCTTTGAAAACTTACACTTAGCAAATGGACCCAAAATGATGCAAGTTCACCCAAGCAAGCTATTTATAGAGAAATGAAACAAATGAAAGGTGCAAGGAGGGAGGAGGGAGTTCGGCCATTAGCACAAGGGCAGCCCATGAATTCCATGAGGTGAGATAATGTGGTCTTGAGGCATGGTGAGGTATGGTTCAAGGTATGGCTTCAAGCATGGTTCTTTAAGTGAGAAACAATTCAACATGTGTGGTAAATGAGAGAGAGATGGCCGAATGTGCATCAGCCATGGAGGGAGGATTTCTTGCATTTTAATTGTGGTTTAGAGTTGTATTTAGGTGTATCTTTGATTAGGATTAAAATTAGGAATTTGTAAGCAAGTGTTTAGATGAGAAAATGGGTAATCAAGGTTGTCAAGACATAATTAAGGAGTGTTCTTGCATCATTAGTGAGTTATAAACTCATTTTAGTGTATAAACAATTCTAGACACAATTCCTTGATTTAAGAAATTGGAGAGAGAAAATACTATTCAAGATTCCAAGAGTGAAATCTTGAGTTTTAGAAAAGAGATTTAAATCTAATATAAGCAATCTTAGGTTCTAATTAATTTTAATAATTTATTTTGACTCTAGATTAATTATGGAAATTAATTAATCTTCGATTAGAGCCTAATATTGCTTAGGTTTGCTTAATTGCATCATTAAGCTCAAAAACACTATTCTAGGGGCAAAATCGTAATTTTGCACTAAAATTGCCCGGGACTGTCGGGACTCAAACAGATGTTTTGAAGCATGTAAAAACATGGTTTTAAACCTCTGGGGAAAGTTCCTGGCTCAAACGGCACCTTTACCCGCGTAAAAACGCTATAAGGGTATTTTGGTCATTTTGACCCGAAAAAATGAGACTTTCGCCTCCGGAACCACTCACGGGTCATTCAATCCCCTTCAAACATTGAGTTGGCCCTTCAAGGACTACCGGGTCGGCCATCCTCGAATTTCGGGCCGAAAATGACCTCAGGGGCATTTTGATCATTTTCCACTCAGACAGAAAATCGGGGCGTTACATCGGGAACGAAGACCTCAAGTTTGTATGTGATGAAATCCACAATTTGAAAAGGTAGTGTGAATGCAGTTGAAAGCAAAGAAGCTTCTGAGCTGTGGCATAAAAGGCTTGGCCACATCAGTGAAAATGGACTAAATTGTTTGGTTAAAAAGGATGTACTTTCTGGTTTGAAGAATGCAAAATTGGAGAAATGTTGTCATTGGATGGCTGGAAAATGGAGAAAATTATCTTTCAAGAAGCATCTTCCTTCAAGGAAGTTAGATTTCTTGGAGTTAGTACACTCTGATGTTTGTGATCCATTAAAAAAAAAATCATTTGGTGGTGCTCTTTACTTTGTGGCATTCATTGTTGATCACTCAAGGAAGCTTTAGGCTTATGCTTTGAAGGCTAAGAACAAAGTCTTGGAGAAGTTCAAACAATTCCAAGTTTTGGTTAAGCAACAAATAGGTAAGAAACTTAAATGCTTTTGTACTGATAATGGTCGTGAATATTATGGAGCATTTGATGAGTATTGTAAACAGCAAAGCATTAGGCATAAAAAGAGACTTTCTAAAACACAGCAGCTGAACAGTTTGGCGAAGAGGATGAATAGAACATTAATTAAAAGAGTTAGGTGTATGCTTACTAAAGCAAAGCTGCCTAAACATCTCCAAGGAAAAGCATTGCTCACAGCGGTGCATGTGATTAATCAAATTCCTGAAGTTGCTTTGGATAGCAATGTTCCAGATAATATGTGATTTGGCAAGAATGCTTCTTATGACCACTTAAGAGTTTCTGGGTGCAAAGCATTTGTTTATGTTCCAAAGGATAAAAGATCTAAGTTGGATGTGAAGATAAAGTAATGCATCTTTGTTGAGTATGGACAGAATAAGCTTGATTATAGGCTCTATGACCCAATTGATAAAAAACTTATGAGAAACCGCGATGTGGTATTTGTAGAAGACCAAACCATTGAAGATATTGAGAAAGTGGAAAAGACTGAATCTCGGCATAGTAGTGATCTGATCGATACAGATCCAGTTCAGGCACCACATGCACAAGAACTAGTAGAGAATCAGGCCCAGGATCATATACAAGAAGATGACCGTAGGGCCCGTGATGACCATCAGATGGGAGATCGTTTAGATGCTCTAACCGATAATGTTGTTGATGATTAACATGAGATACTTACAGATTTGCCTGTTGCACTTAGGAGGTCTACTAGAAAGATACAACCTTCAACAAGGTATCCTTCTGATGAATATGTGACCTTGACTGATGAGAGAAAGCCTAAATATTATGAGGAGGCAATAGATAGTGACTAGAAGCAAAAATGGGTCAATGCTATGCAAGATAACATGCAAGCCTGGTATGATAATCAGACATTTGAGCTTGTAAAATTATCTAACGGTAAAAAAGCTTTACAAAACAAGTGGATATATAGGTTGAAATATGAAGGAAATTCTTCTTCCCCAAGGTATAAAGCTATATTAGTGGTTAAAGGCTTTAAGTAGAAAAAAAGCATTGATTATGATGAGATTTTTTCTCCGATTATGAAGATGTCTTCTATCAGGACTGTTTTGAGTTTGGTTGTGGGTTTTGATTTAGAGATAGAGCAGATGGATGTAAAAATTTCTTTCCTCCATGGTGATCTTGAGGAAGAATCTACATGGAGTAGCCAGAAGGTTTTATAGCAAAAGAGAAAAAAGATTATGTGTAGAAACTTAAGAAGAACTTATATGACTTAAAGCAAGCTCCGAACCAATGGTATAAGAAGTTTAAGTTTGTAATGGGAGAGCAAGGCTACAAAAAGACTACTTCAGATCATTGCATTTTTATTAAATAGTTTGCCAGTGATGATTTTATTATTCTCTTGTTACATATTGATGACATGCTTATTATTGGTCAAAATGCTTCCAGAGTTGGTAGGTTGAAGAAGCAACTTGGGATGTCATTTGCAATGAAGGATCTCGATCTACCAAAGTAGATTCTTGGTATAAGAATCATCTGGGATAGAAAGGAAAAGAAACTTTGGTTGTCACAAGAAAAATACATTAAAGTCGTGCTGCAAAGGTTTCAAATGGAGAAAGCTAAGGTTGTTAGCACTCCTCTTGCTACACATTTCAAATTGAGTTGCAAGCAAAGTCCATCAAATGAAGAAGAAAAGAAAGACATGGAGAAAGTTCCATATGCTTCAATCATGGGTAGTTTGATATATGCTATGGTATGCACTAGACCAGAGTTAGCTCATGTTGCTGGTAGTGTTAGCCGTTTTCTTTCAAACCTAGAAAGAGCATTAGAATGCAGTGAGGTGGATTATGAAATATCTCTGTGGTACTTCTAGTTGGAAGTTACATTTTGGAAATGAGAAGCCTTTTTTAGTTAGCTACACTGACTCAAACATGGCAGGAGATGTTGACTCTAGAAGGTCTACTTCAAGTTATTTGATTACATTTGGAGGTGGAGCTATAGCTTGGCAATCTAAGTCACAAAAGTGTGTTGCTTTATCCACTACAGAGGCTGAGTTCATTGCCATTATCGAAGCATGCAAGGAGATGCTTTGGAAAGAAGTTCTTACAAGAACTTGATTTTACTCAAGAGAGGTATATGCTATTTTGTGATAGTCAAAGTGCTATACATCTTGATAAAAACTCAACTTTTCATTCAAGGTCCAAACATATTGATATGAGTTATCATTAAATACTTGATGTTTTGAATGCTAAGTTGTTGGAACTTGAAAAGGTTCACACTGATGAGAATGATTCAGACATGATGACAAAATTTTTGCTAAGATGGAAGTTTGAAGCTTGCTGTTTGATTGCCGATTTGGTGGTTACCTCCACGTAGTCGTGAGGGGGAGATTTGTTGAGTTTGGGCTCCTTTCCTATATGGAGAAAGCCTACTGATACTTATTTACTTAAGGCAGAGGGGTCTGCTAGGGTGTGTTGAGAGAGCTTATTTTGTGAGAAAACTAACCACATTGAGAGAGAAAAGAGAGAAACTCAGACTCCATTGCTACATTTTTCTTGTGTGAACAGTCGCCATAGATTAGCATTTCTACAGTCATCCATTGTTGGATCAAGCTAAAATTTTAACAGCAGGTTCTCTTCGGTCTGAGCAATTGGATTGTCAAGAGAAGGTCTAAAGTGTGAGATGTCGATCTCGCACAGTAGCTTTGTTCTTGTTTGGAAAACCATTTTTCTAATACAACCTGTCACTAGCTAAAAATTTGATAGAAGGTTCTGGATATGTAGTTCTTCATTCTAAAAGGTTGGATCATTGAGAAGAGGTCCCGAGAGTAAGATACTAGTCTTATACAGTATGTAACACCCTAATATTTAACCCAACACGCCTAGGACGCATTTAAGTTAATTATTAATTATTACTCTTTTGTTTCAGTTCTTACTTTTTAAACGATTAAAATACTTAGCGAAAATATGTGTAAATTTTTTTTTGAAAACCTAAAACAAAATCATGAGCCATGTATACATGAAAGAGCTACATCATCCATTTGCATACAAGATAAAAAGAAACTAAAGCAATTCATAGTTACACATGGAGTAAGAATCATCACAAAGCCATAAACACATCACACCATCATGGTTTTCATATGTCAATATTAAATAGTCATCCCTCATCACATACCAAATATAAATAGTTATAAAGAGTAATATCATGCCCACCGTAGACGGTTGGAATATCACAGTCATCCATAATATCATGAAAATAAAACTAATGCAACTAGCATAAAGCAACCTCTCCTCTCTACTCCTGCTAGGGTGTGCCAAAACAAATAACCTCTAAACCACAAAAAGCAAAAGAAGGCTATCAACTCTATGACATAAGCACAGGCACTCCGCGGTCCACTACTAGCTTCTACTGCGGTCCCCTCTGATGGGGAGGAAGGTAACCAATCCATTAAGCCAACTCGTCAGGTGTGGCTAGACGATGAGCACGGCAGACGTGGGCACCTCGGGAGGTTGCACGGCTACCCTAACCCCTCTCACGGGCTGGGTCACAGTAGCCTCACTGTTGGGTCCCTCTCTTGAAGGAACAGTAGGCGCAGAACCATCCGAAGGGCGCTAGGTGGTGGGATCCTCAGACGGGTTAGACTTCATCTGAGTAAGGGGTGAGCGAGGGACATACTCAGGGTAGTCACGGATAGCTGATGTAGCAGGGCGAGTATGATGGAGCTGTATGGGGAAGACCTATAGCTAGAGACTGGTATGTGAAAGGACGCTCTATGAAGATGAACAGGTGCACAACACAACAACCCACAAAATGGTGTGATTGGTGCTCGGCATTGAAGTGTAACTCCCAGATAAGGGTGTTAACGAAAATCACGAATGAAGCCATCGTCCCCTGAAGACGTGATGGAAAGAAAGGAAAAGGGGATGAGAATCTTATATAAGAAACTCAGTAGGGTGTACACGTCCTAATATGTGTCATCATCATCAACGTCCTCAAGAACCTCAGGTTTAATTATGAAATAATGAGCATGCATATAAGGTTCAATTATTAAATTTCCAAATAATATTACTCTGAGGTCCATCCATTTTAACATGAATCTTAATGCATGGATGCAACATAAAGATTCATGAAATGTGTAACACCCTAGTAATTAACCAGATACACCTAGGTTGAATCTGATTAATGACTAGACTTTACTCCTTGCTTTGGTTCTTTCTTCATAATTTGAAAATACTTAGTGAAATTACGAGCCATTTTTTTTTTAAACACATAATTGAAAACGTGAGCCGAGTACAACGTGAACGAGTAAGCGGAGTATAATAAGACGTTTAAGAATATATCACATCATATCACTTAGGCTCCATCATATAACATCCATAAGCACATTATAGCATATATTTACATACAATAACCTCACTCAAAGGGTGGGTTATGTTCATACATCATTATCTTATGCGAACCCATAAAAGAAAATATACTTAAGGAAATACATGCCCCTAAACTAGATAACTCCATAAGCCGGGAAGGTTATCCTAAAACTAGGGTGCATGATCACACATAAATCTACTAAAAACCCTCTATGGCCACTTTATCCCGAAATGGGGGAATAAATCTGATCCACTGATGAGCTCCCTCGGGAGGGGACACACGAGATGCACCAGGGTGGGGTCGCATGGACGGCCTTCTTGCTAACCTCGGTTGAACAACTGTTTCCTCACTACCCTCTTGCGTGTGGGAGTAGGAGCGAGCTCTCGAGAATATACATGAGTAGGAGTGTCCTCTGAAGGATCGGTTTGAATATCTCGTCTCGGCAACATACTCTGGAAATCCATGGACAACAGATGAAGCGGGATAAGAACGTAACATCCTTTCATCAAGTGGACGTGCATGTTCGAAAACCATTTCATCGCCATAGGGAGAAGTAGGAGAAAATCGATAACTAGGGACAGGATGTGCAAATGGACGACCTATGTAAATAAAAACACGAACTGCGCACCTCCCTTCAAAATGATACGAGCGATGCACCGGATCATAGTGAAATTCCCAAGTAGGGGTATCAGCGAACAGGACGAATGTCGCCATCTGAATCTGGAGACAATGACGGAAGAAAAGGGAGTGAGAATCTTGCTAAAGAATTCTCAGTAAGGTACCTCCTTCTACAGTGTCGTCATCAAAGTCCCCAAGAACCTCGGAATTATTCTAAAATAGTGAGTATGCAAAGATTCATTTTAAGTTCGGACAAATACTTAACCGAGGTTCGTCAATTTTTAATCATGCGTCTTATAATGCATCATAATCTTAACATGTCATATTTACAATGAACTTTTCCTTTATCATTACATCATTTTCCTCATCATCATTATCAAATAACATGCATAAAAGAACGTCATATAATATTAGCTACATGTGGACATAGTGCACATATTTCATTTCTTTAGTGCCTTAGGTGACTTAAAATCTTATCATCATCATTATTTTCCTTAGGCCACCCTATACTCCACCCTTTTGGGAGTAATTTAGGTTATGAGCTCATACTTTACTAGTCGTCACTAGCATATACTTATCCCTTTTGATAAGCTAAAGTCCCGACTCTACCCTTTTGAGAGAACGGGTTAGGGGCTAAAATCACCTTTTCACCACCTATAGTCGATGGTTCCAAAGGATCATTTTCTTATAAGTTTAAGTCACCATTAAATCTTTGCATGTTATATCATAATACAATTCATAAACATCATAACATTTTCTCATTTATAGTCTTAAGCTAGAATAATATATATCAAGCTGTAATCATGCATATGGGAGATTCCCGAGGAAAGAGAGGTGGGTCACAATGGACACGCTTAAATACCAAGTCTTTCCTTAGCGAACCTTTCCAAATTACACTTTTACAATGATACACTTTCTTCTAGCAACAAAGGTAAATTTTACATAATAAAGAACATTTCATGTATAAGCATTCTCATTATTTGCAACAGCAACTATAACATGCAAGCCAGGAAATCATTCAATAAGCATCCAATCCTTACATAGAATTATCAATTATAGAACTAATTAGTTACTAAACCAATTATGAATCATTCTCTTAATAATAAACCATAATTATCACAACTTCAATCATATCAAATCATTATCACACATTGATACTAAACTCGGATCGATGGCCAAATCATGAACATCATGCAATTACATAGAATCATATTTTAAGTGCATATAAAATACTAGTTCCCCGTAAAATCCTTGCAAAGCCTTAAAACTCATTTAGAAACTAGTTCTTTTGTCAAATTTGGGAGGATCTTCACCATTAAAATTCTCACTTAAGATAAAAGGAGTAAGTCTTGAGCTTTAGAGATTTAGGTGACATCTTAGAATTATAAACATGCTATGCAACCTTATTTTAATCTTATCTTTATAAGGTGATAGCTTGGAATTATAAACATGATATGCAATTCCATTTCTTTATCTTTAAGATTTAAGGTGATGACTTGAAAATTAAACATGATGCAAGAACTTGAAATATAAACATGATACAAGAAATCGGAGGCGGCGGTAATCCGCACAGACCAAGAGAGAGGAGAAGAGAATATTAAGAAACCTGAGCGTGGTAGTCCGCACAGGACCAAAGAGAGGGAGAAGAGAATTATTATTACATCTTTTTAAGCTCCAATCTCAAGACTTTTTAAAGAATAAATTCTTTAACTCCAATAATCATATTTCTTTGCTTGTGATACATGGGCAAGTCTTTGAGCTCTAGGATCTTTAGGTGATGGCATAAAATAAACATGTCATGCGTTGATTCTTTTAGCCATTATAAAATATAGTGAGAGCATAAATTAAATATGAGATGCAACCTCTATTATCTTGAAAGATTAAGTGATGACTTGAAACATAAACATGAAATACAAGCTTGGAATTTGAACATGAGAAATGCAAGTTCATTTATTCATTCTTGAAAATTTAGTGATGACATAGAAGGTAAACATGGTTATGCAAAGCATAAACTTAATCATGGATGCAAATTCATTTTGTTTCTTTACTAGAGCTCCTTCAAGACTTTAAAAGAATTATAAATTCAACCCAATACATATCTTAACAAGAAATAAAACATAAAAGGAAAATATATCTTTCAAGTTCTAAACTAAAAATCTTTGTTTTAGCATCATAAAACATTATTCTTTAAAGTTTTGCATCAAGTGGAATTTTCAAGCTTTAGAGGCCTAACTTGTGATGGATTTACAATCCACCCTCAAGGTCCTCATCATCAAGCCATCATCTTAGTTCCACCTAGGTCATATGGTTGAATTGGTTAAAGAAAAATTGAAGAGGAAAACCAAAACGAAAAGCTAAGGTAAAAACCAAGTTCATAATTTCATCATTTTGAGCTAAAAACACAACTCCTCAAAGCATAGAAATAAATTTAGAAACTACTCCCTACCTAATCTGAGTTGAAGAAGAGGAAGAGAACTTGGTTTCTTGAAGTGAAATGAAACAAAATCTCTTTGAAAAAATTGAAGAAAGAATTCAGCCAAAGAGGAGGAAGAAAGAAAGTTTTTGGTGCTTTTAAAAACTAATTATGAACCAAGCATTCCAAGACCACTCAAGCAAGCCTATTTATAGAAGATTTTGAGGCTTCTAATTGGCCAAAATGATGAGGTAGTGGACGGAATTTTGCAGGAGAAATAAGGGAGGAAAAATCATTTTAGACAAAGTTGTATGAAATTAAGGAATTATGTCTCTTATGGTGACATTTTGGCATTTTGTTTTAGTGCAACTTTTGGCAATAATTCAGCTGCATAATGGCATCAATAATTTCGTCCATTACAGCCCAAAGAAGTGAAATTTGTGTGTTCCATGCATTATTTAGGTGTAGGTAAGGTATTCATGTAATTTAGAGAATTTACGGTTAAGGGTTTAAGTGAATTAGTAAGCAATTTGGGTGTTTTTGAGCAATTTTGGGTTCTAATCAATCTAAATACATAATTTTGACTCTAGATTAATATTCAGAATTTAATAAGCTTTAATTTGAGCCTAATATTGCTTAGGTTTCAGATACGAATCAAAATCCCGAAATTCGCAAACGCCCAAAAACATGGGCAAAATCGTACTTTCACTTAAAATCGCCCGATACCACCGAGCTTAACCAATGGTTAATCATGGCTTAAAAACACATTTTAAAACATTTTAGTGAGGTTAGACTCGGTCGGCACACATCGGAGTTAAAGCGTGAGGCGTTTTGGTCATTCAGCGTCGAACTCAAAATTGAGATCCTTCTGCTCTATTAACACACATAACACAAACAATCCCTTATTATCCTCAAAATATCCCCTTGAGAATAGGTGGGGCCCACGATCCTCATTTTCTGAGTAAAATAACTTTAGGGGCATTTTGGTCATTTTATACGTACAGAAATTCGGGATTTGCAACTCTCGCATGAATCGTTCCTAACCTCTCTTCTAATGTTATATTCCTTTATTGAGGATTGTTCGGTCTCAAATCTTATGTAATAATTACCTACGGTAATTCGGTAATTGAGTAATTTCTAATGACAGTAAAAATTACAGTAAAAATTGAGGCGTTACAAAATGCATGTCAATGCCACAAGCCATACATCATAAAATAAAGAATGCAAACTCTTCTAGCATGATTATTTCCTTGTTAATCTCTTAGGTGACTTAGGCTTCTCATCTTTTTCACTTGGGGGCCGCCTTATAAATCTCTCCTCTAAGAGTTCTAGGTTATGAGCTCATACCTCACTAGTTATCACTAATCGTCACTAGTTTACCACTTATCCGCTTGGTAAGCTTAAATTCCCGACTCCCATAATACGGGATAGGGGGCATAGGATCATCTTTCATAACCTTTAATTTGGAGAGTCTAAATGATCATTCCTATTGGATCACCTCTCATAACCTTTAATTCAGGAGTCTAAAGGATTATTTCCATGTGTTTTATGTCACCTTAGCCTTAGCATGTTATTTTTAGAGATATAAATATAAGCTTATGACCATACTATTACAACTTATGAATTAGCATTTCGTGCTCATAGTACACAACTAATATACATTTCAAATATCTCACATAAGCATGCCATTATCAACATCTTATTGAAAAGTAAACATGCTCCTACCTAGTATGCCGAAATCAAGGACCAGACTCAGCTAATGCAAATGCTATGTTCAGTATGGTATACATATATATCAAAAGCACCAAAGATCACCACAAATTTCGAGTTCTAGAAGTCATGTTTTTAATCCTTTCTAATTATCGACTTTTCCCAAATGTTAAAATTAATTCCTAAACTAATTATTAGTGATTCACACACATATACTCAGTAATTAAACATCTTTTTACAGGAAAGTACATGCTGAAACAGAATCCATATTTCTAACTCTTAAATGTTCTAGAAATCACATTTTTGATCCTTTTTAGTTACTGATCTTTCCTCAAGTGCTAAAAATAATTTTTACAACATCCAATAGTAATTTTTGCACATCCAAACGCTTCCAAACAGCACCTTACAGATTTAATGAGGGTATGACAGTAACTGAAATTTTAATTTCTAGAAGCGTTGGAAGTTGCAAAACTAGCCATTTCTAGTTACTAGTTTTCTCTAAATTAATTCCAAGTAAAAGAAAAAACTTGAAGATAATTTATCCTTTTGAAAACAACATTAAAACCCTTATGGCAGTAACTAAAATAAGGACCCCATTAAAAAGGTTTTGTCCATGAAAATCTCATTTTAAAATACCTCTTTAGTTTCCAATTCTTTCTAGATGAATAAAAGAGTTATAGGACACCAATTTTCAGCCTAAACATGATATAAGATGAACTAAAATTTCACCTCAAGCTCATTATCATCATGAGGCCGAAAATACATCCTCAAAGCATGTCCAATATCAAAACTTCCATTTGAGATACAAGGGGCAAGTCTTGAGATCTAGATATTTAGGTGATGACAAGAAAATAAACGTGATATGCAACCTCATTTTAGTCTTTATCATTAGGAGGTGATGGCTTAGAAAAGTAAATATGATGTACAAGACTTGAAATATAAATATTAGAATACAAGTTTATTTTTAAGTCTTTGAAGCCTTAAGTGATAACTTGAAATATAAATATGAAATGCAAAACTTGAACTTTAAGCGTGAGAATGCAAGTCCAATTCTTAGTCCTCAAGAGTTAAAGTGATAACTCGAAAATAAATATGAGGTGCAAGATATTGAAACATAAACATGAGATGCAAGAATTTAAAATATAAAAATGATGCAAGTCCATTTTTACATCTTACTAGAGCTCATTTCAAGACTTTAAAGAATAACACTCTTAACCCCAAATCAATCTTAACAAGATGGAAGTGAGCTTTAGAGTCATTTAACCCACGGTTCCTCATTCCCTGGACTCACCATCAAGCTCAAAGAAAATGGACAAAGAGAAACTAACCAACATCTTACTCATTGTTCCTCTTTGAAAATCGAAAATGAGTTCAAGCTCTAGAGGTTACAAATATGATGATTTCACAATCATCACTAGAAAACCCTCATCATCAAGCCATGGGCTCAAACATCAAAGAAAATGTTTTCAAAGAAACTACCAAGTACTCTATGTTCTTCATTCTTTAAAACCAAAAATGGAGATAAAACTTTGGGCTCTAGAGGTCTATCACATGGTGGTTTCACAACCACCACTAAGAGCCATCATCATCAAGCCATAACTTCAACATCCCATTAACAACCAAAATTGAAATCCAAAAGAAAAGAAAGATAACTAAATTGAAATGAAAGGAAACTAAGGAACCAACCTCAGGCTTTAGAGGTCATGAACAGAACCACCATCAAGAGCTTTCATCACTAAGCCATGGTTCCAACCACTTATTTACAATGGAAACCGAACACAAGAAGAAAAAGGAAGATCAAAACTGAAAACATGGAGCTAGGGAGGAAGATCAAAACCGAAATAAAAGAAAGGAAAACAAGGAGAACTTGTTCGTTCATCCAACATTCAAATCCGAAAATGGAGCAAAGAAAAGAAAACAAAAGAACTCAACAAAACCTTACCAAAGTTGTCTTCTTGAAGGAAAAGAGAGAGCTTGGTCTTGTGGGTTGAAATGAGAACACAAAATCTTCTCTTGAGGCCACACAAGGATTCGGCCAAGGCAAGGTGAGGAGGGTGGAGTGTTTGTCTTGATTTCTAGTGGGTTGATATGGAATAGTTATGTGTATTAGGGGTGGTTTGTGGTGGTTTGAGGTTGAGAGGTGGTGGAGAATGGTGGTTCTTGGTGGTGGAAGAGGAAGAGAAAGCTTTAAGGTTGAGAGAAAATGAGGACTCTTTTTTTGACACAAAACTTTGGAGTGTTGGTGTATATGAAAGATGAAAGATGAAATATGAGAGTGAATTTGGGGAGGGAGGGGTTGGCCATGGCCTTCTTAGGCATTTGGGAGGGAGTTTTTAATTTTTCATGTAGGTTAGGATGTGTAATAAAGGTAGATTTAATTAGGAAAAATGGTTAGGAATGGGTAATTAGGTATTTAGGTTGATAATCATTTGTTTAGGAATTTCAAGACCATGATTAAGCAGTGGTCATAAACATTTAGAGGAGTTAAGTTCATTTAGTTTAAAATTCAAAAACTAACATATTCCTAATTTTAAGGAGAAAGAGAGAGAAAATACTATTCACCTTTTTTGTTAAGTCATGTCATGTGAACTCCTTTGATTAAGAAAGATATTTAATTTGTTCTAAGCAATCTTAGGCTTCTATTAACTTCAATTATTTATTTTGACTCAAGATTAAGGATTAAAATTATTTTACTTTTAATTAGAGCCTATTATTGCATGCATTTTCTTAATCACTTTAATTAAGCTCATTATGCACGTAAACAAGGACAAAATGGTAATTTTGCACAAAAACTCCCCGGGGCCACCCAGACTCATACAGATATCATGCATTCCCTTGAAACAACATTCCAGACTCCCGGGTAAAGTCCGGGTCCAATCGACAATTAATCCCATATTAAATTGCACAGAGGCATTTTGGTAATTTCTTGTGAAAAAAATCAAAAATTGAGATTTTCACCTTTAACAAAAAGCATAACATAAATAATCCCCTTCAATTATTAAAACATCCCTTCGAGGATAGCCTAGGCCGGCCGTCCTTGAATCCGGGCAGAAATGACCTTAGGGGTATTTTGGTCATTTTACACACAGGAAGAAAAATCGGGGCGTTACACAGTAGCTCTATTTTTGTGGTATTTTTCATCTTAGTTCTCAATTTTAAGTATTGTGCTTGGTTGGTCTTGATTGTTGTTAGCATGATTTGTACACTTATTTTAGATTCTGTTGTACTTGATTTGATCATATTGGAGTTATTTTTTTTGGTCTGGACAGCCCGTGATTTTTATCTCTCACATTAAAGGAATTTTTCCATGTTAAAAATTTTGCTGTGTTGCTCTTATTGTTCTTGTTTGTATTGTGTGTTGATTGATGCTATTATTTTCCTGGTACAATTGTTCTTGGAAGTAGGGAATTGTGTGTTTAAATTCCTAATAATATTTTCATAGGGTGTGGCACGAAGATTAGGACATACTTCTCATGAAGTAACATTTCATTGCTTGTAAACAACAATGCGGTTGTCTTTGAAGTTTGTGATGCTTGCTACCAAGGCAAATTGCGTCACTTACCATACTATTCTTTTGTTACTGCTTATATTACTCCTGTTTAGTTTATTCAGAAGTAGGGGGACCAGCTCCCATGATGTGCACTTAACAATGTCATAGTCTCATGGATACTGTGTTGTGTTGATTAATGCTTTTATTGCATTCTGGATATGTATGCCTTCATCTGTTGGCAAATAAATATCAAGTATTTCAACCCTTTCTTTGATATAAAGCCATGATTAAGCTCAAAACTAGTTGTAAGATCCAAACATTACAAATTGATAATAGGAAAGAATTTCTTTACACTGCCTTAGTAGAATACCGTCAATCCCATGCAATAAGTCACCAGCTTAATAGTATATTTAGTTTGAATTTTTAGTTTTCATTTTTTAGTTTTTCGATTTTCAGGATTTTATGAAAGAAAAGTTAAAAGCTGAAAATGAAAACTGGATAATATTTAGTTTTTAAAATTTTCAGTATTTTCTTCATAAAATCTGAAAGACTGGAAAACTAAAAATCCAAAACTCAAACTAAACAGGCCTTAACATTTCCATATTCTCATCAGGTTTATGGTTGTGCTGAGTGAAAGTATTGACATCTTACTGAAATGATTGGTAACTATATCTTAAATTCTTAAAAACTAAATATAAATAACATTAATTTTTAAAAGAAAAAACGGATTCCATGGGAATTGGTCTTCTTTGTTTATTTAGAGTAAATAGATTCCATCTCAAAGTATCTCTTTTTTAAAACATAAAAGTGTTTATTTTTCCCCTAAAAAATAAGTGAATTTTTATTTTAGTCTCGGAAAAATGTAGTTTTGGACCAAATATTTCAAAACTTACTTTCTTTAATCTTTGTACTCAGTTTTTATAGGTTAAATGCTGAGTTCACTAATAGAAAGTCATAGTATCCAATCTTATATAGCAATCAATAGTTATGTATGGTATATCATGATCTTATATGTCAAAATACTTATTCAAGAACCTATTAGACCTATCAATTAAACTATCTTACTAATATGTGTCATTATAGGGTGAAGGATAATTTAGTCCCATGCTTTTGGAATATTTGATGGTCCTTCTATTTTTGCTATAAAATAACCCTTCCATATTTGTCTTTCCTCGTCCCTTTTTTCCCATCCCAAACAGCCGCGTAATTGGAGGGATCCAATATTGCATATGTTTCCTTTGATTTTTCTTTTCACTGTTGAAATCCCAGATTTTTTTTTTATTTTTTGAAAACTTTGATGCTTTATTGACGTATTGTATTAGGTTTGATTCATATCAAAGTTTTGTGTTCTAGATCTGTGCGCATCTTCATCCATCAAGTAAATCGGTGGTAATTGGTTTGTGGGTATCATCATGTCTTGTTACTGATTTGGGGGAGACTTCTGTGTTTCTCATTTGACTTCTCTAGTAACCTCTACTATTTTTTCCATTTACCTTTTGCTTTGTTGTTAGATACATTTTATTGTTTTTCTTTTCCTCCCTTCCGTTGTGATCTGTATTAGATGAAGAAGGGAAAATAACAATGACACTTGTTTCGTGTGTGTGATGTTATTCTCCGCAAGTAGTGGCATAATAACCCCAAACATTCTTGAACATTTTTTTTCTCCTCTCTGTGGCCAAAGTTGGTTTGCTTAAGGGCAAGAAAGATGGAGGTGCAAAGGCATTGGAATTGGAAAGTCGAAGATTGAAAGTAAGAAGGTGTTTTTCAATTGAGAATTGAGAAGAAAGATGGACGGTGAAGTGGAGAGAGGAAGACAAAAAATGATGGGTTATTTCGTAATTTAAAAAATTATTTTTATTTAAAATTATTATTTTATTTTATCATTTTATATAATTATTGTATCAATAAATCCAGACCATTCAAACACAATTTTATGGCTGTAAATAAAGGAACATTTGATTGTCCAAAACTACTGTTGGACCAAATGATCTGCCACAGTCATTATAGTAGTAGAGTTTTGATACGTATAGTTAGCTAAAGGATAATTTCGTCCGAGTATCTTCAACACTATGTGATAGTCACAATATTGAAATTAGAAAAACCACCCCATCTCTAATCTTTTAATATTGCAATTAGCCCTTGAATGTTTGTTTTTTGCATTTAGAGTCAGTGTGTGTAACCATGCTTTCCCCCAGCAATCCCCTATTGTAAGAACTTCTAGCACTACCTAAAGCACTCTCTTTCATGTCTCTTCCATCTGCAGTTGGCTTCTTCATCAAGAATAGGTTGTGTAATCTTCGTGCATTCTTTGGTTTGTGAAGAGGGATAGCTCCCTCCATCACTAGTTGTGTGGTTCTAGTACATCAATACCAGACTTTGAGATCTGAGAACTCTGAAAGTGTTATTTCGTGACACGATGTTAGATTCGAGATATCTCTGTCAAGGACACTTAGTGTGTTCGATTGGCTTAGTGTTTTTGTTAAATACTTTATCTCTGTCAAGGACCCTTGTGCTTATTCTATCAAAATAAATATGGGGAATACATTGATTTGAATATACTAGATAAACATTGGCTTTGTCCATGTAAGTTGTAAGTTGACATATGTGCGCGTTGATGAAAATAATCGATGAAAACAATGGTGACAGTGAATCCTCAATGAGGAACTATTTAGAGGGAGAGTGTTCAAGTTCAAAAAAACAGAGGAAACATTGAAAAGTAGAGTATAATAAAGATAGATTGAAACTTTAGGACCCTTAGAATATGGAGGGTTCATGTTAGGTTTCTAGTTTGGTTAATCTCTCTCCCTTGGGAGAGGATATTAGATATGTAATTCAAACATCATTAAAAAATTTGAATTCAAATATATTATCTGTATATGCAAATCAATCATCACACTGAGGAAGTTAGGATTTATGTTAGTTGAAATTCTCCATGGCTGCACGACGAGCAGAGATACAAAGGAAGGTGAGGAAGGTCCTGATACATCCATCGTCGGTTCATTTCCTCCAGCTCCACTCGAAAAAGACTAGGAGGGCTTCTTAGCAAAAATAATATTCAAAAACTAAATACCAATTTTAGAATTAAAAAAAGTGGACTATATATCCACCATTAGATTTTACTAATATCTGATCTAATGGCTTAAACAGGCGGCTCATGTAATGATCCAAGAGTAGAGGGCGATCAAACTATCCTTCACCGTATAATTATGATATTTCATATACGATTAATACATAGCTACCATATAAGAACCGTTAATGTGGCCTTTTGTTAGTCAACTTAACATTTAATAAAGTCAGATTAGTTGCAAAAAATAAAATCAAATAATTTTGAAAATATTTAGGTGAAAAAAAAAGAGAAGCAAAACCAAAACCGCTCATTTTTAAGAGAAAAAAAAATTACGCCCTTTATTTATATATTTATTTTCTCTCTGTTTTTCTTTTGCCAACACCTGAATAAACTTCTCTTTCAGATGTGAAATCGACATTATATACCTTTACTAAAAGCAATGTAGATATTCTCGCAAAGTAATGTGAATTGTGAAAAACACGAGCTTTGTTTGAGAAGTGGAGTAATAAAATAATATAATACTTTATGACCTTTGATGAAATGGTGTCTTCACGAAAGCTTAGTGCAGAAATGTTTATTGCGTTTGTGCAAGACTTCCAAAAGTGCACTCGTGTCAACCATGATCCGTCGTTTTATGAATCACGCCACTCGATTATTTCCTTTATATGCGTTCATACCCACATACAGAACATCTATATCATATATCACCGGCACGCCTTTCCATTAACAAGAATATTCAGCAGCCCCTGATTCAAAATTCTTGTTTTACTTGAACCAGCCAGCCTACGTACCATGTCTGAAATCATCAAGTCCATGGAGATTCGAGCATGTTGGCGGATTCTCTTCATGTCCCTTTGTGTCCTTCTAAAGCTCCTCTCTTCACCACCACAAGTTGCTTCTTTGGCTTCTGCTGTTGCCACAACTAATGAAACTTTTCATGATAAAGCTGCTTCAACTGATCAAAACAGTGAAGCAAGTGCTCTCTTAGAGTGGAGATCCAGCCTTGACAAGCAAAGCCAAGCTGCCTTGTCATCGTGGACCGTTGGCACTAGTCCTTGCAGATGGCAAGGAATTGTATGTGATGAGTACTCCAAGTCCGTCACCGGCATAAATCTTCCAAATCGTGGACTGTACGGTACACTTCACACTCTCAGCTTCTCCTCACTCCCCGACCTCCTCAGCATGGATATCTACAACAACTCCTTTTATGGAACCATCCCCCCACAAATTGGTAACCTGTCTATGTCTAGAGTTAGTCGTTTGAACTTTTCTTTGAATCCTTTTGTTGGTTCCATCCCTGAAGAAATCTGGACATTGAGCAGTTTACAAGGGCTTGACCTTTCGGCCTGTTATCATCTGAGTGGACCGATACCGGATTCCATTGCAAATTTGGCCAACTTGTCATATCTAGATTTATCTATCAACAATCTTTCTGGCAACATTCCTCCTGAGATCGGGAAATTGATCAACCTTGAGTATCTTTCTCTTGCGAATAATGGCCTCTCTGGTTTCGTTCCCCGTGAAATTGGAATTTTGACCAACCTCCAAGTATTTGATTTGACAAGTAACACGCTCTCTGGCCCTGTCCCTTCCACAATTGGTAATCTCACCAATTTACTATGGTTTTATCTTTCTAATAACACCTTCTCTGGGCCAATCCCACCCTTTGTTTGGAACATGTCTAGCTTGTCCGTGCTATTGCTTGACGGAAATTATTTTTCTGGATCGATACCTGCTTCCATAGATAACTTGGCCAATATGGAGCGCCTTTTTCTTGATTACAATAACCTTTCTGGATCAATTCCGCCCACCATTGGAAACATGACAAAGCTCATCCGCTTAATCCTGCGCTCTAATAATTTTTCTGGATCAATTCCTTCCTCTATAGGTAATCTAATTAATTTGGAAAGACTCAGTCTCCAACAAAACACTCTCTCTGGACCTATTCCCGACACATTTGGAAGGTTGAAAAAGCTCACCGATCTAGAATTGTCCTTCAACAAACTCAATGGCAGCATTCCACAGGTCATGAATAACATTACCAACATGTATAGCTTTGAAGTAAGCCAAAATGATTTCACTGGCCACTTGCCACCTCAAATATGCTTAGGTGGGTCACTAGTGTTCCTGAGTGCTGATCAAAACCGTTTTACTGGTCCTGTTCCAAGAAGCTTGAAGGACTGCTCCAGTATTCAAAGAATCAGAATAGAGAAAAACCAACTGGAAGGAGACATAACGCAAGATTTCGGCATATATCGAAATTTGGAATATATTGATCTGAGTGACAATAAATTTCATGGCCAAATTTCACCAGACTGGGGCAAGTGCCATAATCTTGGAAACTTGATCATATCCGGCAACAATGTCTCTGGTAGTATACCAAAGCAACTTTTTGAGGCCACGAAGCTAGGCAGGCTTCAGCTTTCTTCAAACCAATTGGTTGGAAAGGTTCCAAAAGAACTTGGGAACCTGAAAAACTTAATTGAGCTCAACATCAGCAACAACCATCTTTCAGGGAACATTCCCACAGAAATAGGATCATTGAACAATCTCCAACTCTTGGATCTAGCAGGAAATGAATTGATTGGCAGCATACCAGGACAAGTTGCGGGGCAACACAAATTATTGGAATTGAACTTGAGCAACAACAAACTAGAGGGAAGCATTCCCTCTGAGTTTGGCCAATCACAATCTCTTTATTCTCTTGATCTTAGCGGGAACTTGTTGGATGGAACAATACCATCAGTGCTCGGACAGTTAAAGCAGTTGCAATCTCTGAACCTCGCACACAATAATCTTTCTGGCACAATCCCATCGAGTTTTGATGACATGTCAAGCTTGACTTCTGTCAACATATCATACAATCAGTTAGAAGGGCCGCTTCCAAACAATCAAGCCTTTCTTAATGCTTCAATTGAATCCCTGAAAAATAACAAAGACTTGTGTGGTAATGTCACTGGCTTGGAGCTGTGCAAAACCAACCACAGCCGAAACAGTCACAAGGCAATCTTATTGGTATTATTTCTTATCTTAGGGGCACTAGTACTTTGTGGGGTGGGTGTTTCAATGTATATGCTTTGTAGAAAGGAAAGAAAGGAAGAAGTCCCAGCCAAAGAGGCACAATCAGAAGAACACTTCTCCATTTGGAGCCATGATGGAAAAATGTTGTTTGAAAATATCATTGAAGCCACCAAGAATTTTGATGACAAGTATCTCATCGGAATGGGAGGGCAAGGATCCGTTTACAAGGCTGAATTGCCTTCAGGTATGGTGGTTGCTGTGAAGAAACTCCATACGGAAACAGAGGAGGGGGAGAAGACCAATTTGAAAGCATTTGAAAGTGAAATTAGAGCATTGACAGAAATCAGACACCGCAACATCATTAAGCTGTATGGATACTGCCAGCATTCAAGGTTTTCATTTTTGGTTTATAAATTCTTGGAAGGGGGCAGTTTGGATCAAGTGCTAAGCAATGATACGCAAGCAACAGCACTTGATTGGGAAAAGAGGGTGAATGTTGTTAAAGGTGTGGCCAATGCTTTATCATATATGCATCATGATTGCACACCTCCTATAGTTCATCGAGACATATCAAGCAAGAATGTTCTTTTAGATTCAGAATATGAAGCTCATGTCTCTGACTTTGGGACAGCTAAGTTTCTGAAACCTGGTTCAACTTGGACCACACTCGCATTCACACATGGGTACGCAGCTCCAGGTTAGTCCATTTTCCACTGTATTTAGAGATGGAAATGATCACATTATTACCGTTTGTTACACCACCTTTTGCATTGAAATTTTGTTAAGCGATTGGTTGAGCCACAGAGGAATTGGATTAGACTAATCCCAAGGCAAGAATTGGAAGCAAAAAAGTGATGTGCTTAGTTACTTTAATTACGTTGCTTTATGTATAACTTCAAGATTTTGATGTATTGCAGAGTTTGCCCAGACTATGGAAGTGACTGAGAAGTGTGATGTTTATAGCTTTGGAGTGCTTTGTTTGGAGATCCTTGTGGGAAAGCATCCAGCAGATCTCATCACTTCATTGTTGTCATCATCAACAGCAGCAATGACTTACAATTTGCGATTGGTTGATGTTATAGACCAAAGGCCTCCTCATCCTGAGGATTCAGTCGATGGGGGTATCATCTTGATTGTAAAGTTGGCACTTAGTTGCTTGAGTCAAAGTCCACATTCTCGCCCAACCATGGATCAAGTATCTAAGGAGCTCATGATGGGAAAGTCACCTCTGGCAGACCAGTTTCCAATGATCAGAGTTGGACAACTCCATTGAATATTTAATAGTATTTAATATCCTGTGCTTGTTTACTGTCATTGTATATTGTATATATAGGATGTGAAAGTTGCTTTCTTTGATCTTGTTTTCACCAGCAAAGAGTAGCTAGGATTTTGATCCGGGTCATCCACCTCAAGTTTTAGGTGACTCGGTAGTAAAGTGTGTTGTGTCAGCATGCTGTGCAAAGTTACAGTTTCGAATAAAAGTTGAGCAAAGTCATTAATAACTTTTCAATTAGTCCAGATGAAAAAGTATTTTTTGATACTAGTCGCGAAAAGAATAACAATATTATAAGTGGACTCGGTTATTTATTGATTTGGTCCGAGAAAATACAGGAAAAATACATACTCTTACTTTTATAGGCTTCGATGGAACACACTTTAGGATGTAGCCCACGAATTGTGACATGTGGGGCTCATGCAAGATAACTTAAAAAACTAAAAGTAAGAGTGCCTAGTTAAAGAAAATAATTTTTAGCTTTTACATTTCTAAACAAGCAAATTAAATATAGCATTGTGGCATAGTAATAACACATAATTACACTAGAATCGTTGTGAGCCCTCAATTTCAATTTAATAATTAAAAAATTACACAGAAAACATGACGGGGTGTGGTTATTTCAGTTCATTTTCAGTTTAATATTTTTAAACGAAATCGTTTTATCCTTGGACAAATTCCTTAAAAAAAAAATGGGTTCAACCTATGATGATTTCTTGCATATCAGGATATTTTGGAAATTCGAATTGAAAAAAGGAAATAAGTAAATAAAGTTTTTTTTATTATTTTAGTTACGTGAAAATCCTGCCAAAGTGTCACAGCTTTGTATAATTGTATCCATGCAGTGATTTGAAAATCTATTCGATGTGAAAGAAAACTACGGATTCCAAAATTTGTCATTACTATGAATTTTCCTCTGTATACCATTGATAAAGAAGTTATTAAAAAAAAAAAAAAGGAATTAAATGTATGAACACTTTCCTTGTGGTGTAAGCACTCGGGCCCAATCCAACGATAAGGGTAAGTACCAAAGACAATGGATATATATGAAGATTTGTGTGTCGAGATATCAAACAATTCGACTCTCTCTTAAGTCTTAATCTAATGATGAGGGTATCTATCTTTGTTTTGTTGCTTGAAGATTTGATATGAGAAAAAGATTGCTTTAAGTCTGGCAGCATAATTTGTATTCATAAAGTTTTGGTCCATTTTTAATTTTTGCTAATTTTGCATCTAGCTACTGAAATTTATTCTCCCTGTATCTATCTATACGCCTAGTGTTAATCTATTGGAACCATCTTAATTTGGGTCACGTGTCTGTTGTTATATAAAACTTAGAATAAAAAATTGACTAATGGTTTTGACAAAATTTTATGCGAGTTGCCCATGTATTCATTTATATATACCGGTTGGAATATAGTTTCTTTTTCTTATCTTTTTTTGTCAGTTGAAGCATAATATTCGACTATTGGTTTCTCTGGATCAATTTTCTAATTGCTCGCGTTGTTGACATTATACTTTTTGAAAAATATTAACTTGAGCTAGCTTTCAAAATGAAAACAACTGATTCTTGTTTGTTATCAAATCTCTAGTTTATTCGAAATGTTATTTGTACTCATTATTTATAGGATACCGTGTCAATATACTTTTATCTATTATTGTATTATGTATGGATCTCATTTAGTTTAAGACTCATATCTTATTCAATAATAAATAAAAGTGTGTTAATATAATATCTTATAAAATATGAATACAAATAATACTATTATAGGGAAGTTATTAACAGTTGAAATTTCAAGATATTTTTTATTCATACATGGTGGTTACCTAAAGATAAACCATATATTTGTTTTCAATAATTACTCAGGTTTACCAAACGACAGCTGTTGGCCTTGGACTATCCACACTAGTTAGCATGGGTCTAGCTAGGAGGAGACCCCTTTAATAATTGAGCAAACTTTGTTGATTGTCTTGAGAATTTCCTTTGTGCTTTGTCATATTTTATTATGTTTTGTGTCATGTATATTAAGTACTGCACGTTTTGCTTGATGCGACGGGATGAGTTTTATTTACTTGCATCTCTTAAATCACGAACGGTGTCGTCACTTGCGTCCATAACTTGTAGCACACTGTACTATTATTTACCCTAGTTTTTTTCTTTTGGAGATACATATTAGGTTTTTTTATCCGGTTCGAAATAATTTTTTTTAATTTATATGATATTTCTATAAAATTTAAGAATATTGATATTTATTAGTCATTTGTGATTAAGGATGAGTCACATATCCTATTAACTCAAGTTTTTTAAAATCAAACAAATTACAATTATTGATTATATAAAAAATACCAATACTCCATGGGTACTAAGCTAAAACCTATTTTTTTCTTAACAAAAATATTAGGAGATAAAGGTAAAGATGAAAGTTAAACTCACGACCTCCTATAGCTCATTGATATATACAAGAGTTTACCAGTAGACTCTAAACTTGCTTGCCATCGAAGATACTATTTGATCACCAGCTTACTTCTTTTTTTGTCAAGATATGGGCCAAATTTTTCTTTTCTTTGGTGGGCTAAGCCTTACTTTGCTAATGAATTGATTGGCCTTTAAAAAGAAGTTAGTCATTTTTTAAAAAAAAAACCAGAAAATATATAAATTTTTTATATAATTATCTAATTATATTATCATGTTAGTTAAAAAAAATGACTCACCCTACCTTTTAAAAAATGATGTACATAAAAAAATTTAATTAAATAATAGTATAAAAAATTTATGTTATCAAAATATTTAAATTAAATCCAAAATATAATAAGATAAAAAAAAATGAAAGTGATAACTTTTGACCTCACCTTTTAAGAAAAGGCTGTTTTAATACTTGGTTTAAAGCTAGAAAAAGCAATTTTGTCAAAAGAAAAATACAAAAAGAGGTGGCAGCAGATCCTATAACTATTTTTTTTTTTTACTACTATTCTATAGTTGTTCAATAAATACTCTGTGGTTGGCATTTAACCACATTTTATAAATATGCCTAACTGAAATTAAATATGTTGGCAAACAGATCTCTTTCCTCCATCCTTTTGGAGCAACTATAGAGGAATAGCGTCACTAAAAATAAAACATATTATAAAATAAATATCAAAGATAATTAAAATTTAAAAAACAAAAATAAAATAATAATAATTTAGACAAAATTAATTCTTTTAAAAAATATATTTTTCAACAAAAATACACTCAGTAAAAAGGTAAATATTTTATAAATTAAAAATTCAAATGATTTAAAATAAAAGAGGAGAAGAAAAGAAAAAAAGGTCCTACCGTTCATATAATTCGGATAAACCGAATTGTGTGCAGTGTCATTTTCTTATTTTTCTTTTCATATTATTTTTATTTTTATTTTTTAAAATTTTTATTGGCTTTAATGTGTATGTTGTAATCTTTTGTACTTTTAGTAAACAGTATTCATCCCTATTCATTTTATTTATTTTTTTTCTGTGAGTGAGGTTTGTGGAGTTTTTTTTTATTTTTACTTTTGTCTTACTTTTTCAGTTTGTTTTAATTGCAATTATTTTTTAATATTTAATTTTGTTTAAATTTATTATTTCAATTTTTTTATTTTTTATTTCAATTATTATTTTTTATTGAATTCAGGCTATCCGAAATATGTTAAGTATACAATGGTACCACTTTTCCACTTTTCAATTATTTTTTTTTGTTGAATTCAAATTTTTCAAATTCTATATAGTATACAGTATTTTCTTTACTTTTCTTTTCATATTTTTTTAATTTTTTAAATTTTTATTGTCTTTAATATGTATGTTGTAATATTTTGTAAATTTAGTGAACAGTATTCGAACACACCGAAATTTTGGGGGAAAAACTGTTCACGCAACACAATTCCGACAAACCAAATTTGGTAAAAAAAAATAAAAAAAATAGCATTATTCACTAAAAAACAAAAATCAAATTCTTAAAAAGATAAAAACTAAAAATTAAAAATAACTGCAGCGAAGACATTGACCTTCGACTGTTGGTGAGAATCCCCCTTTTTTAAAATGCCAAAACAAAAAGCACCAATAATAGAAAAAGGTAGAAAGCAAAATTCAGAAAATGAAAACTAAAAAATTCCAAGGAAAATATTATAAGCAAATTATGAGATGTGCCGCAACCAAAATTGCAAGGGAGCGGCAAAAAAGAGATTAAAAATAGAGTCGCTACTAAGTTTTATTTAAATTGAAAAAAGGGAAAACCCCATTATTTTTTAAAAAAATGGTTTATGGAACCAGATTAGAGCTCGAGAGTCGATTATACACAAAGAAGGGCAAAAGGTTTATTTTTGTAGCACCTCTGATACATCTTGCTAGGATTACCTTGATTGATTATGCTAATTATTAATAACCTTTCAAAATATTTATTTTTATCTTTTTATTACTAAAAAAATTTACAAAAACAAACAAACATCTCTTTTTTAATTAAAACATAAAAAACAATTTTAAGGTATTAGGCTATTACAACTCAAATGTCCAATATTAATTTAACAAGTCATTATGGCTAAGGTAACATGTTTATGCAAAATAAAATATTCAACAAATAAATAAAATATAATAAATAAAAAATTTCATTACAATAATCATTTATAAGTAAGACAAAAATGATGAAAATTTAAGTTTGGTTTGACAGGGATACCTATTCCTACATATTCTCTAGTACAATAAAAAAAATCAAGCCACATAATTCTTTAAAAAATATTTATTGGCTAATTAGTTTTGTTTATATGGGTTTCAGAATATCAAGTTATCACAATTAAGGTATTCTAGAACATAGAAAATGAGAATTATTGATCAATTACAACTCTCTTTTTTTTACATTCAAAGAGACAAGAAATATTTTCCAAGACATAAAAAAAAAGAAGAAGAAAAGGATTTTGGCCCAAACTAATAAAAATAAAGAAAGGAAAAGGAAAAGATCAACTAAGCCCAAAATCAAAAGGAATGATAAACCTTAGAAGACCCAAAATGATATAGCCCAAATTAGCAAAAGAAAAAAAATGTCATAATAAAAATAAAAAAAGAAACTGAACAACTGCAAGAAATAGAAATAAAAAAAATATATTTATAAGTTTAAATTTTGGAGAGAAAGGGAGGGAAGGAGAGGACCTGTTGTGTAAAATTATATTACAAGTCGACCCCTCTGATGATGGTGTGACAGTAGTAGGATGCTATCTAAAGCAGTGGTAACAGGGTAAGCGACGTGGTGAGGAAGGCGGAGCCTCTGATAGTGGCTCGAGACAAGGCATAACGGAGAACGAAGGTGCACGATAGTCGTGGTGGTCTGTGGCTGACAGTGCTAAGGCAATGACCAGGGGCAGCGACACTGTGCGAAGACGGTGACCCAGAGTGGCGAGATAGCAGACGAATGGTACAAGAAGAGGCACCGGTGCTGCGGTGGTACATGGTTTCACGGTGGTTGTGCAGTGGCACAGCGTAATAATGAAAGGGGACCCTAAGGGCAACAAGTCGGCGTGCAACCGATCCACTGTTGTGCATAGTGGCTATAGAGCAATGGAGAGGATGAAGAGGTAGTTGATGAGAAGAGCGGTGGCTCATGACCAAGAGGAAAGACCACAATGGTTGGGTCTCTATTCCCTTTTCTTTTCCCCTTTTGTGGTTTTTTAGTTTGTAATTTGGGACTTGTTACGGTGTTTAACTCTTTTTTTGGTGAAATCAATTCTGTTTATGATAATGCTAAGGCTATGTTTAGTAAACTAGAAAAAATTAGAGGAGCAAAAGTTGAAAGAACAAAAATTCATGGATTAACGGTTAAAGGAATAAAAGTTTCTTTTCAAGTTGTTTGGTAAAGAAAAGATACAAAACCAAGTTACACAGTTAAAATCATACATTGCAATGCCACCCTCGTCATGATTGCAATTCATGGCACCACCTTCATGATCCATGGTAGAACCACCACCACCATGACCATCAACTCTCAACAGCACTGACGTCAAACGATGCGGGTGCTGCTACCACCCCCACTACGAGTTGTCACTACTATTGTCGCCAGAGTTCACTGCTAGTTGCTGCTAATGTTAGTGTTGCTTTATAGTTGTTGTTGTCGTTGCCATGGGCAATTGCCACCGTCATGACCACCGCAAGTTGTTTTGCTGCTAGTGCCATGGTGATCAGCACCATTGCTGGTTGTCGCTACTGTTGGTGCTAAGCTGCTAGTGTTGCATGTTGTTGTGAAAAGAGAGATAAAGAAGATTATGGGAGAAAGTTAAAGTGATTTTTGTTGTAAGGTTGTTGTGTTTGGGGTTTGAGTTGGGTTACTGATGATGGTGAATGAGTTATGGTTGTGTTTGTTGTAAAGATGCTTTTTGGGTTTGAAAATGGGTATTTGGCAATATGGAGGATGAAAGATGGTGGTGGTTTGTTAAGCTTAAGAAGAAGATGAAGATAGGAAATAGCAGTAGGGAACAAAATAGTGATAATGGCTTGAATGAATTTTTTTTTTTTTTTTTGGGTCCGGGCATGAATGAAGATTTGGGTTAAAAAGGCCATGATTGAAAAGACATTAAAAATTGGGTTTTGACAAGATTTTTTTTTTTTTTTGGTAAAGGCATTAAAAAAAGACAAGAAAAGGGAAAATTATCTCATTAAAAAACCCTAGAGGCATCTGCCAAAAGAATGAAGTCAGGCCCAAACAAAAGCCTATCCTAGCGGTGAGTCTCAAGAAAAGAAGAGACCCCCTGCTTAGCAAGAAAATCTGCAGTTTGGTTACGGTCTCGATAGACATGAGAGACTGAACAAGCCCAATCTTGATCTAACATATTCTTGAAGCATGTACATGTAAGGGAGAAAGAGCATCCAATAGATGCAAAATCTCCAACCAGTCCACCTCACAGATAACTTGGCAATATCCACGCTCTCAAACAAGAGCCAAGCCATACCGCAAACCAAGAAGCTCAGCATAAAGGTTATTAGCTCTAGGAATATGCCCATCATATCCAATAATCCAATTTCCATCTACACCATAAATCACGCTGCCAAACCCCGCTAGGCTAGGATTACCCAAAGAACTACTATCTGAATTTAGTTTTACAGAGTTAACAGAGGGAAGGCTCTACCTAACCCACCTAATGCTGGACAGGTGCGGCCTCTGCAAATCATAAACAATAAAACAGGTGTTCACAATTTGCCAAATGCACCGCAAGACCTCTGTTAAGGCCAGTTTCTCGATATTGAAAACCCATGAGTTTCGCTACCCCCACATAGCCCAAAGGGATGAAAGAAAGAGGACACCATTAGTCCCCAAAGCATTGGTCCGCAAACAAGAGTAGAGTTCTTGGGAGACAAAAGAAGAATAGTCAACATAGCACACATGGTCCCAGACCTCCCTAGCTAGGAAGCAGTCGCAAAGGCAATGCAAGGGGGACTCCACTGTGCTGGCACACCACAGACAGAGAGAAGACGTGGAAAGCCCCTTGTGATGTCGCAAGTGATTGGTAGGGATGTGGTCCCATATGGCTAGAAAAACCAAAAGGCATACTTTAAACGGAACTTCCAACTTCCAAATCCAATTCTAAGAGTGTTCCTTTTGGTTATAATCATGTTCAGGAAACGTAAGCTAGCTATACCTAGAGGAAACTATATAACACCTAGCAAGAGTATGCTTCCAAATTAAATAGTCATTCAATTCACCACCCTATGGTATGGGGATCACCCCCAATTAGTTGCTTGATTTGAGGAGAAAAAGTTGTACAAAGCCCATCCAGATTCCAAGCATCATTAATCCAACAATCTCGAGTAGCTTTATCAAGAGCACCACAAATAGAAGAAGGGAGCCAGAAGGATTGCATGAAATAAATAGGGGTAGCTGTCAAGATTGAATGAGCTAAAGTCAATTTACCTACCTTATTAAGAAGCTTACCCTTCCAGCTAGCTAAATGCTTATTCAAATTCCCAAAAATAAAATAAAAATCACTGTGCTTAGCCCTCCTATTATGGAAAGGGAACCCCAAATACTTCCCTAAGTCTGTAGAAAAATGAATAGATGAAATGCCAGTAAGAACATCATGCCATGTCCTATTAATGGTCTAAGAGTACATGCCCCTGGACTTAGAGACACTAACCTTCAGCCTAGAAGAAGCATAAAAGACTTCCAAAGTCTTCATTACCAAACAAGCCTGTGAAGCAGAGGCTTATGAGAAAAGTAGCAGATCATTTGCAGAAAGCAAGTAGGAGATACTAGGATCACCTCTTGACACCCACAGAGGCTTCTAAGACCCCTTGTTGACCTGCATATTAATAAGAGTGTTAGGACCTTGCATACTGAAAATGAACAGATAGGGAGACATAGAGTCACCCTGTCGAAGACCCTGAGAAGGAATAAAAGGAAGTAGCTTCACCCCATTCCAGAGGAGAGAAAGCATAGAAGAAGAAACACAAAACATGATCAAATTGACAATAGAACTAGGAAAACCAAACTTACAGAGAATAAAGCAGAGAAACCTCCAATCCACCTATCATAGGCTTTTTCAAGATCAATTTTGAAATTCACCACCCCTTTCTTATTTTTGTATTTTCTCATATAATGCATAGTCTCCTGAGCAATAAAAACATTATCCTGCATACCCTTTTCGGGAAGAAACCCACTTTGCATCGGACTTACAATGCGTTACATGAAAAGCTGTATCCAATTAATGAGCACCTTGGTGATTAGCTTGTAGAGAACATTACATAGGTTAATAGGCCGAAATTTACTAATGTGCACAGGTTGATCAACCTTAGGGATGAGCACAAGGAGAGTCTCGGCAACATTTGAATCAAAGAAACCCTGCGAGAAAGCATTACTCATAAACCTCCAAACCTCATCACCCACAATATGCCAGTAATGCTTAAAAAAGAAAGCATGAAAACCATTACCAAGAGCATTGAAGGACTTCATACCATGCAAAGTGTGAAAAACTTGATACCATGCATATACAAGATAGTAGTAGTACTTTATTTGTTATAATTATATGGTGATTATGTTACCTATTATATGATTATGTAATATTGTTCTATTTACTTTCATTTTTCTGTTTTAGCAAGAAAATATTTTCTATTTAGATTTTGTAAATAACAAAATAACAACATAATGAAATAACATGATGCATCACTACGAACTTAAGCCAAGGGCGTTTGGACAACAATTGGCATTGTGTCCCTCACCTCAACAAAGCAACAACACTGTGGTCCAAGCATCTCACGCATGCCATTTTATTCAAGTAGCGAGTAGATTTGGGTTAAAGGCCTTCATCGTGCGCTTTGAGGTGGGGTTAATGCAAATCCTCAGGCCTGTATATGGAGGCCATGTACTTTGGTGGCCTACAACCCCAAACTCATTCTTGTACACCTTGCAGATGGTAATCATCCTATATACATCATCAACGTAAGTTTTTCGATCAAGGCGAGAGTTGTTACAACAAGCAATCACATGACGACATGGATATCAGTCTATCTAAAAGTCCCCACAATTGCAATACCTCTGCCTCAAATCAACTCTGTATTCTCGTGTAGAGGATAGCTCTTTAACATGATAGGCCTGAAACTGTCTATCAAAATAAGTGGTCCTAAAATCTTTAGATGCTTACTCATTTGCTTCCAAATGTTTCGCCATAGCTTCTGAGAAAGGCTGACCTGCATTTCTTCTTCCGTATGCCCTACTGTTGTTTTGAACAAACAATTTAGTACACCTAAAGTATGTTGCTCAAACTAGTGATGTGATAAGAAGATTATCAGCCTCTTTTAACACAGAATTGATACACTTGACTAGGTTTGTTGTCATATGACCCCATTGATCTCCATCGTCAAATGCTAGAACCCATTTTTCTGGAGGAATTTCATCAAGCCAGTTTGTATATATTTGACCACGTTCACACATCAGCTCACAGTGATGATTAAATTCACGCTCGGTTCTTGAGTATCCTACAAAAGACATGTTGCTCCAAAGTATGTTGCTCGAACTAGTAATGTGATAAGAAGATTACAAGCCTCTTTTAACACAAAATTGATACACTCGACTAAGTTTGTTGTCATATGACCCCACCGATATCTACCATCAAATGCTAGAACCCATTTTTCTTGGGGAATTTCATCAAGCCAGTCCGCATATATCTAACCACCTTTGTGTATCCGCTCATAGTGATGATTAAATTCATGCTCAGTTCTTGAGTACCCTGCAAAAAACAATATAAGTAATTAAAATAACTGAAAATTACTTCAATAAAACAAAAATAAACAAAAATGTAAATTACCTATGCTGATAACAAGTCAGTGCAAGTTAGGTGCCTTGAATTTCAGTAAGAAATTGGCAAAGATGTGCTTGACGCAACACATATAGAATGCCATTGGAGGTTCCCATTGACCATTGCTCCGAGCTACTACAACTTTAATGGACTCGTGATGATCAGATATAAGTTCAACTCTATCTTGAGTGACTTTATGTTTGCGCACATTGTTAAGGAAAAAGGACCATGCATGCGCAGTCTCACCCTCAACAACAGCAAAAGCAATTGGCAATATGTTCTGATTGCTTATGCAACTGCAACTAGTAGAGCTCCTTTGTATTTTCCATATAAGTGTGTCCCATCTACCTAAACAAGTGGTTTGCAATAACTGAACGCTTTAATACAAGGACCAAAAGTCCAAACTACCCTGTGATATATTTGAGTGTTTAGCACCGGGTCACCCCCATAGCTCGCCTCTACAGAATCTAACTGAACAATTGCTCCTTGATCAGCAGCACACATTGCCATACACCATTGTAGCAGCTCTTCAAATGAGCTTTCTCAACCCCCGAAAACTTTTTCAATCACCTTGTGCTTTGATGCCCATGTTTTTCAGTAGGTTGTCGTGTACCCAGACAGAGAATGAACCTCCGTAATAATAGATTTTATTTTAATAGATGGATCAGAATTTACTAGTGGCTTTATGAGCTGTGCAATCATGTGAGAATCCAACTTTGAGTGGTCTTGTGATTGCCTCGATCTTGTGCAAGTGTGTGGTCCGTTGTACTTCCTGATTTCCCAATACTTTTTCTCGAAACTGGCCCTTAGAAGCCAAAGATAGTCTTACCCATATTGTACACATTTACAGTAAAATATCTTTGGTTATGACTCTTCAACTTTGTAATCCGCACCTTTATCTATGCTATATTTCTTAACTGCTTTGATTACAACCTTCCTATTGTTAAATTCGATTCCAATAAAGAATTCGGCATTAATAATAGGAGCCTCTACCAAACACCAATATTAACCGATAAAGACAATAAGAATAATAAAATACAAATGGAAAAAAATAACTAAATCTATAACATTATTTCACACCCTAGGTAACAATTTTTAAATTAATTCTAGAATTAGCTGTACATACCCATGTTTTGAAACTGTGAAAACTCAGGTGTATTCATAGCTTCAAGATCTAATACACGCATGAAAGGTGGCTCATTGTTCAAATATTGCTTTGCCATCATATTTGGCACACCTTCTTCATCCGTAACATCATTCACATCATCATCATCACTTTCATATTCTTCTTTATCACTTTTTTCACATACCACCTCTCTTTCATCAAATGTGCTTTACTCATAGCCTTCGTATCGGGCAACAGCTTCTTCGAATTCAACATACAATTCAATGGAACGATTGTTTGGTTGGTGTTGTTGATGTAAGTGAAATATCTGTTGAATGTTATCATCATTGATTATTAGAATTATTTGATAGTTTATGAAGCTGCCAAAAATTGAGGATGGATATCTGTATTTTATAAATGCTACTTTCTTTTGAATGTTTGGATTTATAGATTGATAAAGAGCATTCTCTAGTTCCACAAATAAAAAAGTGTATGGAATAAAAATATTTACTGGACTCTCATATATTAAAAATACATCATCATTTAAATTTGTAGTCTCATGTGTTAACTTTTTTTAAAAGACAAACTCTTGCACGTACATTGCATACTGTAAAATAAATTTAACAATACCCGAGAGGTACTTTGCATTCAAGATAAAAGACAAAACTCTTGCATGCAGTGATTTTTTTTCAGTTTCTTTATGTTTTTTATTTTTTGGTAGTACAGTATCCATTGTCAGGGGATTTGGTTCTTTTTTTTCTTTTTTTAGTTTTGGTAGCACAGTATCTGTTAACAGCAGATTATATTCTTGTAATTTTTTTTATTTGATCATGACAGTATCTACTAAAAGCGATTGCTTACCCACACCCATCCCGTTGTAGTTTATCTGGAAGCATAGTATTTGGTATTTTCTTCAGTCAAATTTTGTGTGAGTAGAATTGACACAAGGCAGGGAACGTACAAGCAAAAGGACAATTCCGGTATTCCCATTATTGTTGTCAAACATATTAATTCCTGACATTATCATAATTAAAAGGCTGTACAATGATGTTCCATTTAATCAATGTAGATTGACTATTCAAAGTATTAGTTTGCATAAATTTATGTATCAGTTTGCATAAATTTATGAGAAAGCAGGGATTACGTTGCCATCCAGAGCCGCTTTGGCATCCATGTGCGTTAAGTCGTAGCAATCATAATATGGATTGTGAAAAGTTAATTAACATATCCTGTGTACTAGAGACGTACACAAAAAATTTTGATTAAGGGGGCAAAACTAATATATAAATACAATATAAAATGGATGAAGTTATATCTTATTATTTTATTTCATCTAAAATAAATGTGAAGTCAAATTTAATAAAACTAAGAGCAAAATATGTATACCTATATATTTACTAAAAGAGTTTCAAAATTTTTGTGGGGCATAATGTATGTGACATCAGTCCCTGCAGTGTGCGGCTACTTTTCTTTCTCTAGTGGCGAAGATAAAGACATATAGTAAACATAGGAAAAAAAAATTCTCTGCAGGATAAAGAGCTTTAATTTTCTTTCTTCACTTGAATTATTGCCACGAAATACTTAAAAATAAGAAGAAAATAATAAAAATTAAATATGTCGTTAAGAAGCTTCGTGGAGGGAAAAACTCCTTCCTGCGGCGTGGGATGAGATGGAATGTCTCACATTCATAACTTGTAACATCGATCGTGCTGCTATGTTTGGTTCTGACGTAACGGCATATATGACTTTATAATGTTTTAGGATGAGGCTTGCTATGCTAAACCTTGAAAGGTCCAGCGATGGTGATTCTCTTTTCCACTATTAGATTGCAAAAATAATTAATTAATGGGGTAATTCCAATAACCTTACTTGAGACTCTTTAATATTACACTTATTCCCTTCTAGTTTTTAATATCACAGTTATCTCCCTTAATTATTTTTATGTCATTACGTAGACACCCCTTATAAACTTAAAAGCACATTTATACCCTCATCCTCTCTCACCTCTTTACATGAGCCACCATCACCATCACCCAACCATCCTCATCACCATTGCGCACGGTTGTTGGTGCTACCTCTATTTTCCATCCCTCTCTTACTACTACCTAGCCACAACCACCGCAGCAGTGTCGCTTTCCTTTCCTTTTCCTCGCCTTGCCCGCCACAGCCAATGCCGCCACCTTCCTCTCCGCCGCATCACAATCTGCCCTCTTCCCACGGTGGATATGAGTCATCACTCTCATCATTGTCGCCAGCCTCAAACCACCACCCTCCATGCATCGCAAGTCACTATTCCCCTTCTCCCTCGGCATTCACGCCTTTCCTCCCTTAGTCAACGCCGCACACTTGCCGTGACGGATCAATACTTGCGAGCCACTACTACTGCTGCCGTAGTTTCTTGATCTCCCTCCATAACCACTGCACGCAAACGCCTTTAGATCTTCCCTTTCTCACTCTTTCTCAACCGCGAACCTCCGCCACCACCGTGAAGCCAGCCCTCACGCCTTACTGCCGCTGGCTTCCATCGTGACCTCGCAAAGCCCTACTGGCCTCCATCAGCCACTGCCAAGGCAAGTCGTAGCGGATCCACCCTTCGAAGCATGCTAGCCCGCACTATCTCCTGTACATACACCTCGGCCATGCTTTTCCTTTCTTCCATCGTGAACCGCCACGAGCTTCGTGGCTCCTTCCTCCTTCCTCTGCTCTGCCACCGTGGTTTCTTTCCTTCTCTTTCTCTATCATAATCAACATACCTCTTCTCTCTCTCCGTATACACTCTAACATTTCTATCTCTGTTTTAAAAAGTGCAAGATCATATGTAAACCAAATCCCCCTTTCAAGTCACGAGAATGCTCCGTGGAGTATGGGCAGTGGTGGTGGAAGATAATGAGAGAAAAAGGGTGGATTATTTTTAGAGTAATTTAGGAATTTGAAAAAGTTGTTTAGAAATAAGGGAGGAAACTGTAATATTGAAAACTAGAGGAGGTAAGTATAATATTAAAGAACCTCAGGAGAGGTTGCTGTAATTACCCCTTAATTAATCTCTAACCATGGTTTTTCTTGTCCAATGCTAAAAGATCAAGTGACCGTCTGTGGATCTTTTCTCAAAAGCTCAGCGTAAATTTACCCATTAATAATATATTTTCAATGAGCACAACTCAAATTAAATAATAGGTTAAAAAGTATAAATTAAGTTTTAATTCATTTCAATATATTTAGTAAAATTATTATAAGTTATATTCAAATATAATTTTAACTTTTAAATCGTGAATTGAGCTAGGAAAAAAATTATAACTTCCAATTAAACTAAAATATGATTCACAAGCTCTTAATCAAACATATTATATATCCACTTACCAATCATCCACTTATTTTATAAATTTCGGAAAAAATGGCATTTCTAATGAATGATGAAAAAGCAAAATAATAAGAATATTTCATATTTCAAAAACGTAAAGTGTTTAGCATTGTTTAAACAATTAATTGGCAACAAGTGTTAACTCATTTGATCGTTCTCTTCTTCATACACCGCTATATGTCATGAGTTTAAATCTTTAATTTTTTTTTATGGATGATCTATAATTATCTCTATAAGCGTCTGATGAGCTCTTGAGGCATGCCTCATAATAATGACAAAAGAGTTTCTTCGTACAATGATGGAGCGATTCTTTTAAGGAAGATCGAAACTTATGCTTGTGTATGTCTTTATTGTACTATGATTTAGAGGATGCTTTTGCCAAAAATTAACTCAAATAAAATAAAATTGTTGACACCAAATTTTACTAGGTGTTGAAGTGTCAAATTGATAGTTGTTCCAGATCCTTTTTTCATTGTCATTTTGAATGTGTGTTTAAATCATGTTAGTCATAATATGTTGGCAAAGGAAGAAAATAGGTTCTAGTATGAGCCCTTCAAGTGAGTGGGTGCATGGGATGAAGCCCTATTATGGAGTAATCTTGATAGGTTAATATTAGAACCTAGGGAACTAACTTTACATGTGGCTTAGTAGGTTTTAGGGTTGTATTACCCCTGCCCACGGATTTGGACGTGTAAGGGGCAGCCCAAAGAAATGGCGAAAGAGTCTTTCTTTCCCCCAGATGAAACATGCCGTGCTGTCTGAGAAGAAAAGAAAGAGAGTGATCCATACCAAAAAGGTGCCTATTTCTGGGGACAAACTAGATCCCACACCCTTTTGTTCCACAATAACCCAAAAATAGGAGCATATCAGCCATAGCCCAACTAGAGTCCTCTGTAACCGACATCACAAAAGTCCAAACTTGTCACTTTGTAGTCCACTTTATGTCCTTTCCATAGCAACAGCTAGGGACCCCAAAATCTGATCACTACTCATGTGACTGTCTTATCACTAGCTGGCAAAAGAAGACCTCTCTTCTTGGTCCCAAAGAAAATGGGAATAAGCCAACATACATAGGCATATTCAAAGTACTCTCTTTGGACATAGAGAACACAAAAAAAAACACAACCTGTAACCTATTTTTTTCCTTTAACAACAGAACACCCATGCTCAATGTTTGTCCCCTGATACAAACGGAGAACCGCCTTCCTCAACTAACATGGTGTCCTTGTGCAGAGGGAAGAAGAGAGGCTCCCACTCATCCATTATCATCTCTCAAAGGTTGGCATCACCTGTTCTTAGCCCAAGCCACAAGGGAGAGTATTCCCATTCGACCTTTGTAGAATAATGGCCCTTATAGGAGTTTGACTGAGTACATTTTGGGCAGTGACAAATGCTTGATATATCAAACTAAATCAGGGGAGCAAGATCAACAAGCTTCAAGTTTGTCAGTCAACGTGCAAAGCGGATAGAGGCCACTCTTGACAAAGTTTGAATACCCAAGACGTTCACAATGACAAGGTTTTCACACTCAAGTTCGAGAGGTCGAGATTGGAGTTTGTCTTCCAAGACTTAGAAAATTTTGGAGATCTTGAGAAGATCATCACAGTGGTTATTGGGGCACAGAATTTGGTCGACTGACAGTTTTCAGTAGTTACTAACAGAAGCCTTATGAAGAAATGAGAAAGTGGTAACTGCTTAATGACAAAGGCGTGTGACAAGTGAAAAAACTGTCAACAACACATGGACAACATCTAAGGATGCAGCCAAAAACAAATGTCAAGATTTTAGAGTCCTATGATATCTATAAATAACAGTTCTGTGTATTTGTAAGGGGTTGAAATTTTTACTCACAAGTTCACTTTATAAACATCGTCCTAATGAAAAAACAGAGTCCAGAGTCCACGAGTAATTGTTCTTAACCCTATTTCTTGCTTTCTTAGGATTAGATTTCCTTTAATTCCTTTATATTTCCTGTGCTTTATTTACAATTTGTCAATCAACCATTTTACATTCTGTAGTTCTTCTTTTCTACATTTCAATTTGTCAATCATATTTCATATATGACACACAAATCACATCATTTTACACGCATTCCATCCTTATTCCATTTAAATGTGTTTGACACTCAATTCTTTAGTGTGAAATCCAAAAAGAGTAGTTTTTCGCTCCCCAAATTGAGATATTAAAAAGCAGAGGTTAGCATCCAAACTTCTAAGTTTGTCGACGAACATCTAATTTAAAGTAGTTTGACCTCCTACACAAAGAAAATCGTTGATTATTTGTTGTCAATAAAAACAAAATACATGATTGAACAAATTATGAAATTAAAATTGTTCCACTTTTGTTTTACAAATGATAAGTACCGACTCAAACCACTCCAACGTGGGGGAGCAAGTAATAGGAGCACAAAATAAGATATATCAATTGTATCATATTCCTCCCCTAATAATCGGCATTACAAGGCACGTACAAGCAACAGTGAAGCGGCAAAACAAAAAAGGGATGGATGAAAATCTTTTGTCCTAAATGATGTTCTCTTTTATATCCCTTAATTATTTATTGATATGTGTAAAAATAAGAATCAAAATAGATTTAAAAATTTATAAGTTACCAAATATACAATACTTATTTGTCATATGTCAATAAATAATTGAAATGATAGAGAAGAGGATACCATTTAGAAATACAAGATTTTCATTCAAAAAAGGGTAACATGCAGTATAAAAATTAAGAACTTCAAACGGCCTCCAAATGACAGCACCTTTATATTAAGATGTTAACTGGTTGCATCTTGCCTGTGAACTCCTCTAGCATTTATCCCTTGATCCATTGACCGAGCCTTTGCATAAGCACAAAACTATTACACTGAGTCAATTTTAAAACTATTTCAATAACCGAGCGAAAGTGACATTATATTTTTCACAATTGATGTTAAAATTGGTTTACGTTTTAATATATTAACTTGAAAGTAATTTATATTTAGATATGTAACTTAAGAGTAGTTTTAAAATAGTGTGTTGCCCTTCTACCTGAAAATTTCAATATTTTGCTTATAAACTATACAACAACAAAACTAATTAAGTTGTCACATTACGTGTTAGATATATGGATCAAAAGACGTCATAGTGTTCTATCATATATCATATTTATGTTTAAAACATTAACATTTAAATATCTTCTAATTATTTTTGTTATAATTTTCCTAAGTCTTCATCTATTTCTTGTTATAGGACTACTCTCCATTTAATTTACTCTCCTTACTTGAGCTTCTGCAAGTCTTCTCCATGTATGTTCAAACTACCTATGACGAGATGATCTACCATCTTCTTTATATCGGGCGCAACTCTATTGTACGATAAATTTACCGTTAAGCTGGGAGGTAATTGTTAATCTCAAATAAAACTTCTAAACATTCCTCCACTTTGACCACCCATGTTGAATCTTATGGTTTACATTTCCCATTATTTCTCCATTATTTTAGATAATAGAACTCAAATACATAAATCTCGTGGCATGTGGATATGTATTTAATTTCCCCTAATTTTCACTTCAAATTTAGAATTTATACACATTACCAAAAAAAAATGTCTGTTGTCAACGGATTTTTCTTGTTTTTGACGGAAAAATTTGTTACTGGCAAAAAAAATTCGCTAATAACTATTTCTGAAGGAACTATCAGCGGATTTAAATAAAAAAATTGGCAATAATTAGCTGGAAAAATTCATCAGTAAGGGAACATTACGGGCATATTTTTGTGTGTTGCTATTGGATTTTTCCCTTGGTAATGCATTTTTCCAAAAAACAAAAAAAAACAAAACACTAAATTTACTAATTGATAACATTTTTTTAAATAAAAATTAAATTACAGTGTGTGACTCCGATGGCGACAGCAATTGCGATGACAGCAACGACATGTGGCAAAAGGCAAAACAAGAGAAATAAAGTTACAAAAACAATTAAAACAAAAATGCGCCAAATCAATAATTTCAATAATTTTTTTAATATCTAAAATCATAATTAGTATTTTGAAAAAAAAAAAACTCACCTATAGCAAAATCTCTAGCACAATAGAGGAGAGTAGTGATGGTGGTGACAGCAATAAATTTGCACACACAAAAAAAAAAGAAAATGGTAAGAAGAAAAGAGTAATAAAAAAAAATCAAATAAAAAAAGCTAATTGAAATATAGATGACTTCAAGATAAAGATAATAAAAAGCTTTCTCACAAAAAATGACAGCATAGTAGAGGAGTAATGATTGGAAAATCGAGATGAAAGAGAGAGCAATGGCATAAATGAGCGAGGAGGATAACTGGTGGGTTATTTAAAACACTTATCGATGGATTTTAAACCATCACTGGTGGATTTTCCACAATAACTTAACACAAAAATACTGCGTTTCACTTATACTATTACCGGCCAAAAAAATCCACGGTAATATTAAAATTTTTATAAAAAAAAAAATTTAGCTTATTGTCGATAGATTTATTCACCAATAATATTAATTGTTTTTTAAAAAGATATTAGCCTATTGCCGGGAGATTTTTTCATTGAAAAATCCATTAGTAACTTCAATAGTAGACACAATTTTTGAAAATTTGAATATCAAAGGATTTAATGGTTTTCCATTTTTTTTTTTTTTGCTATTCTTTTCTTTTCCCCCACTAAATCTGCTAGTAATACCGAGGGAAAAAATCTGACAGTAACTCATGTTTTTCTGGTAGTGACGTCTCTTGCTAAGCTTGCACTCTATCTTGCTTCTACTTATACAAAACTCATATGTTTCAAAACTTTTCTTTCCACAACGATAACTTCTTGTTGATTTTTCTCTCAATTCTTCTACTAGAACAATGTCATTTGCAGAAAGCATGCACCATAACGTCAAATCTTGGATATGTTTAGTTGGAGCATCGGTAACAACATATCCAAGACTAGAGCGAAAAGATGCAGGCCCAAAGTTAATCCTTGGTGTAATTCTATACTTAAAGGAAAATTCTTAGATCAATTATCTCATCTTATGCCCTTGCGTTAGTTGTGACCTTATAACCAAATTTCAAATTATAAATTACAATTATAAGTCATTGTTTCTGATGATAAATACCTTGAATTTTTTTAAAAAAAATTATTAGTCTACAAATGATTTTTAAAATTATAACTTTTACTTATAATCTATTTGCTCATTCAAACATATCTTTTATGTAAAAATTGATTTTAGATTATAATCTTCTTTCCTTAATACACACTTAAACTCATGAAATGGGCAGCTGAAAATATAATCAAATAAAAATGTGGAAAATAATTTGTCTATGGAGTTAAACTTAAATAAAGGTTGCAAAACAAAAGAAAAAGTCAAGAATATGCTTCCTTACATTTGGAAAAGCAAAAACTGTGAGTGACGCACTTCCCGAGAAGACCAATTGGGATGTGACATTAGAGGTACAGGGAGATCAATTGCAAGAGAGGGGAAGGCCTATATATGAATGCTGTGTATGCCTGACAAGTGCCAAGCAAATCCCAAAACTAGAAAGAAAAAATAAAAATGGGCAACTGCAGTTTTAACCTTTATCTTGTTGTGATATCATTTCTTCTTTTCACTTTCTTGTCAGAAGCTGTTCATGGCACCAAAAAGGTTGGCTCATTTTGCGGCTCTTTTATTAATATAAACAAAAAAAGGAATATTTACGTAAATAAACGGAAAATAAAACAGAGGCAAATATGGGCGAAAATTATACGGGCGAATATGCTAGGGGTCCTCACGAAAGCATCAGAACATGAATACGCTAGGGCCCCTAGCGTATTTACACGCATACAGAATATGTTAGGGCCCTAGCGTATTCATGTTCTGATGCTTTCGTGAAGACCCCTAGCGTATTCCTGTGTCCACAGATTGCACCTGTCCCCCATACGTATTCACGTTTTTTGGCATACGTTTCCATCCCTCACGTATTCAGTTGTCCATGCCCATTAAATCGTTGCCCACTGCGTTCAGTATATAGTCACTGTCTATCTGTGGTGTAGTTCTGACTAAAAAAATGAGTTCATGCTTCATGCTTGTTCATTTTGATGGCAAAATTGAAGAAGGCACAAATGAGGGAGTGAGATTTTGTAGTAAAAGACCAGTTGGTTTGATTGTCAGTCCATCGATAAGTTTTTTAGAGTTACAAAATAAAATACTAGAGTAGATGGGTCCGCGCAGGCGGATTAGTCAAATGTTTTATAGAGTACCTATAGCTTTTGGAGGTGCTGTGGTCAAGTACGGGTGCTTTCTAGTTTGCAGTGATAATGAAATGAGCCTTATGTTTCAATTCAAGGCTCAATTTCCAGAGATTCGAGTGATGGAAACTTTCATCATTCTTGAAGACTATGATCTTAGCTCTAGTGGTTCTACTCCTCACACATCAGTAAATGAGACACCAAGGTAATATATTTCTACATAGCCTGATATGGCCCAGGATTCACCTATTCGTAGTCCCAGTTTTGCAGATTTAGTGGTATATGATGCAGGACCATCAAGTAGACATGTGGCTGTGGCAAGTTTCGAGTTTCACGTAGATCACAGGGATGAAGAAGAAGAGGAAGAGGAGTTGGGATTGTACCAGCAGGGAGATAACACATATAGCGATGAGGAAACGCGTGATACACAATCGCAATTTATGGGGTCACAGACGCAGTCTCAATCTGTATCACAAAAATATCCTAGTCACTATTCTTCAATAAACTTGGAGGCAATGCCGAAAAATAGCTTTGCAGGGCCTACTACGAGAGCAGTTGGAGGTGAAGGGGAGTTTGAGGTGGGGCAGCAATTTCAAAACAAGGAGGATGTGTTTTTTGCAATAAAAAACTATAGTATTAGAAGAAAGGTCCAATTCAAGATTTATGAGTCAGGTCCAACAAAATATCAATGCAAGTGTTTGAAGTTTGGCAATGGGTGCAATTGGAGCATACGTTTTACATTCCCCACAAAAAGGCAAGTATGGGAAGTCCAAAAGTACAATGGAAGACACACTTATGAATATAATTCTGTTATTGAACAACATTGGCGGTTGGATAGTAATCTTATTTGTACCAGCATTTTTTCCATGGTTGAGGCAAATCCAACAATGTCTATCAGAGAGTTGCAGGGACATGTGGAATCAGTTTTCAAGTTCAATATTTCGTATAGAAAGGTATGGATTGCAAAGCAAAAAGCAATTGCAAAGATTTATGGGGACTGGGAAGAATCATATGCAGAACTACCGAGATGGTTGCAAGGTGTACAACATTATATGCCAGGTAATTATGAATTAGCTTATAGTTAACTGTGATTGTAAATTAATTAAATTTTTAATTGCATTTAGGATTTAAAAGATTCAGGCATTTGTAGATTACGGTTAGTCTTTTATTTATTGTTAGATATTCTTGGATTAGGTCTTAATTATCTAACTTGTGGTTTATTGTTAGCTTTTATTGGATTAAATAATATTAGTTAGCCTATTAGTTAGCTTGTTATGTTTTATTAGACTTTATTTGATTAGGTAAAATTTATTTTAACCTATTATCTAATGTTACATATTGTTGGAAATGGTAGGTACACCAATTCATTTATTAACAAAGCCATATTTTGTGGGTGATATTGTTAATCCTCGATGTTCTATGTTTCACTGCGTATTCTGGTCATTCCCACCATGCATCGAGGCATTCAAATGGTGCAAACCATTTATTTTAATTGATAGCACTCATCTGTATGGGAAATATGGAGGCACATTGCTAATGGCTATTGCGCAAGATGGTAATTCTAATATTTTACCTATCGCATTTGCTGTGGTTGAGGGAGAAACAAAAGAAGCATAGTCTTTTTTCTTGACCAATCTTCGACAGCATGTGACGCCTCAATAAGGTATTCTTATTGTTTCTGATAGACATGGGTCTATCATATCAGCTATAGAGGCAGAGGGTAGTGGGTAGCACCCTCTAATAGCCTATCACGTATATTGCATTCGTCACATTGCTTTGCAGTTTAAGAATGAGGATGCGAAGAGAATTCTCATAAATGCGGCATATTCAAAGACCCATTCAGACTTTGCATATTATTATGGGCTGTTGAGGGATGAAGATCCTAATATGTGTCAGTGGACTGATCAAATTCCGCGTGAGAAATGGGCCCAGTATGCTGATGAAGGTCGTCAGTTTGGCCATATCACAATAAACTTGTCCGAGTGTATAAATGCTGTGATGAAGGGTACCCGTAATCTTCCAATTATTGCTATTGTAAAGTCCACCTATTTTCGTCTTGCAAAACTATTTTTTGAGAAAGGCGGTCAGGCACAGGCTCAACTTGCAGGAGGGTAAAAATGGTTGCAGTTTGTCTTGAGAGCGATTGATGAGAATAAACAATACTTGGACAAGATGTCAGTTGTCCCATTCACACGGGATATGACCAATACGTGCTTAATGACAGAAAGAAAAGAATATACCACACGAGACTATAGGGTGCATTTGGGAGAGCGACAATGTGACTGTGGGTCATTCCAGGCATTGTATTACCCATGTCGTCATGCGGTTGCGGTATGTCATGCTGCACGGGTTGAGTGGGGGTCTTTCACTCATCTTGTTTACAGTATGGAATGGATAGACAGAGTCTATAAACTAGTGTTCACACCCATTACCGACGAGCATCTCTGGCCGCTTATGATAGTCTCCCTGTACGCCCAGATCTAGCCCTCAAGAGAGCTATTGAGGGTTGTCCAGTCTCCACCAGAATTCGCAATGAAATGGATGAAGTAGAGTCCGGCCAATCCAAGCGATGTGGGCTGTGTAGAAATAAAGGTCATACTAGAAGAAAATGCCCAACCTTACTAGCTTCGTCCTCATCTCAGCATGATTGAATTTACTACATTTATGTTTGTTCATGTGTTTGATTTCATGTTTATTGTATCTTACTCCTGTACTAATCCTAGTTTCATATTCGCATGTAGGCATGTTAATGTTCTTCTACTAATGTGAATTCCATGTTTCACTCACCTTGTTTCATTTATACACGTAATCTAGGATTCATGAAATAAATTAAATACATAAAAATAACACATAAGGTAAATAAAGTACATAACATAATCGTTTACAACTAAATACATATACACTGTCAACCCTAAACTAATCATCCATCCCGTCCCTGCCTCTCCTAGGTGCTGGAAGCTCGCACCCTGAATGACAATGTCGAGGTTAAACCCGGCGTGCAAGTCGCCACCTAGGGATGAGATGCTGCGGCTTATCCTCCTCCTGCTGCTACTGCTGAATGGGGACATGGGGTGTCTCTGGCGTCGATGTCTGACCAAGCTGATGGTCGGGGTTTGCTGACAAGGGCTCATCCCTGAACAGATCATAGCTAGGCATGTTCAGGTCCATCCCATGTAGCTGGCCCGAAGACCCAGCAACTCCAGACTCATCCGCTCTTGTAATCAAATGAGGAAGAGTAGGAGCATCTAGGAAATACTGCAAGCCATCAAACTCCTGCTGACTGATGCCAGCCCCGAATAAGTCATCCATGGTAGGAGTGTAGCAATAAGAGCCACCCTCACCCCCACCAGCCCCACCACCCTTACCCCCAGCACATGCATCACCCTCACCCCCAGCACCTGCATCACCTCCTCCATCACCATCATTGCCTCCACCGTCTCCGTCACCTCCACCATCTCCTAAACCTCTAGCATCGCCATGGCCATGGCCTCCATGCCTCTGCGAAGAATGGGTACTAGCCCGGGCACGACGCCACCACCGTCGGCGATCAGGAGCATCCATAGCACGGGGCACAAAAGGTGCTGGGCCTGCATCAGGTGTAGCTCCTGTGGCACCTGGGATAGACGAGGGTTATGCAGCTGCGGGTCTATGGATAAGAACCGCCGTGCAACCCCTGAGTACCATGCCAGATACTCTGTGGATGGAAGACTATGACCAGTGTGCCTCCCCGCGACGACACGCTGCTCATGTGCAATCCAAAACCCGTGGTACTCAGCATGCTTGTCTGGCCACCATACCTTATCATTACCACGGCCATCCATAGCATGCAGTCTATCAATGTTTAACGGGCTGACGGAACAGACTGCATGCCCTGGTACTGTTGCAGAACACGATCTGGTTGGTGCCACTCGACAATCTGGAAGCAGATGAGTGCGGTGACTGAAGCCCACACATGGCACCGTGATAAGTATGTGTCGGTGTGACAACAACTACACTCGCATCCTTATATACCGACCACTGAAACTGCAATGATTTACAATTCAAAATTAATATTCTGCATAGACAACGGATATGGAATTTAAGTAATAAATTGACTCTGTGTCACTTACTCCATCAATACGTGCCCTGAAGTCCACCAAACGACGAGCATCCCCGTACGAAGGAATCCTCAATCCAGCCCACCTAAAAATAAATCATTTACAAATTCATGACTTGCAAACATACATATATCAAAGTGAAAATACTGCTGACTGATGGCCATATTAAAATGTATACCTCGAGGCTAGGGGAAATCTAAGCCCCTGATCAACTGCAGGGCGTAGGGAGGGGATCCAATAATAAGCCCATGACAATAGTAAGGCTAAGCACCTTCCAATGTCAACAACGAAAGCATTCACAGCTCGACAAAGGCTGCGATATAAACATGCCAGAACCGCGGATCCCCAGCTGTAGGCCCCATTCGCTCCAAAATCGCGTAGCAAAGGCAACCACTTAAGATGAACACGGGAGGATGACTTGTCCGGACACAAGAATCCCCCAATCAGCTGTAATAGGTATGCCCGTGTCCATCGCTGGACTACTAAATCAGAAGGATCAGAGGCTAAAGCGACATATCCGAATGTGGACCTAAGCCAAGTCAGCTTTACATAAGAGCCATGGCGATCTCTGTCCTCGAGGACTACACCTAATAAGTCCCAGCATATATCCCAAACGCTCTGCTGGTGCCACCTTTCCCAAGCACCCATCCAGCCGCTGACTGCATCCCCATCTACCTTCAACCCTAGCTGGAATGCCACATCCTGGAGAGTGATAGTACACTCTCCATAAGGAAGATGGAATGTGTGCGTCTCTGGGCGCCACCTCTCCACTAGCGCACTGATCAGTGCTGAGTCGTAATGAAAGTTGCCGAAGTTAGCAACCTCCCAAAACCCTGCCTGTCGTAGATAATACTCCATCCTTGGATGGGGTGCCGATGCACCACTGCGTCTCGGCTGCAATACTCTGTACGGTTGCATAAACGAAATAAAATTGTTACTAAATATCAATCCAAGATTAAAAAAAATTAAACCTAAATAATTAATTAATATTAATTTCATATAGCAACTATCTCAAGATTTAAATTTTACCATCTTAAACCCTAACTAAATCATTTTAAATTGAAAATTTTATGGTGCTTTCATATTAAACTTAAAATTTATACAAAACAAAGGGAAAAACTCTCATTGTCAACAAATTATTAACGTTATACAAATTTAATTCAAGTGAGTAAGCTAAACTAAATATGTTATCTAATTTAAGTATGTACACTACATTAAACATATTTAAAATTTTCTATACTAATCCAAGTACGTAAACTGAATTTAATATATTCTCCTACATTGAACATGGGGTCCCTACGAATGCAGTATAGGCATGAATATGCAGGGACCCCATGCGTATTCATTTAAAACTTGAATAAGCATGGGCCCCATACATATTCATGCCTATACTGCATTCGCAGGGACCCCATGCGTATTCATGCCCATTAAAACGGCCCACTTTCATAATTAATTTTTTTTCCATTTATTTCTGTTAATTATTATTTTTTTCCATTCTAATGGGTAAAAATTCCTCATTTTGCTTGTCGCTTACTCTATTTGTTTTGAAATGCTTGCTCTGGAATTGTGATACTCATTTGCTCGTTTTGCTGAACTTCCTTAACTGGCCACCGCTCTGTGGTCACGGGTCGCACATTTCGCCAATTATTGTTGGTTTTCTATCTATCTTTGCTGCTGCAGGTTTACATTGTATACTTGGGAGCTCATTCTCATGGTCCAAGCCCTACGTCTATTGACCTTGAAGCCGCCACATATTCTCATTATGATTTACTAGGTTCAGGTATAAAAGCATGCCTATACTGCTCCAAACAACCAAAAACAAAAAAAAAAAAAAAAAAGAAAGAGAGAAAAGCATAGCCTTATAAATTGAATTTTGCTGACAAATCACTCTGCTTGATTGGTCCTTGACGAAGGCTGTTATAAATTTTTGGGTAAATTATAATGAAATTAAATGAGATTTGATTAAACTCAAGTAGCTACTATTTATTTGTAAAATTTATTGAAGAGATTCTTAGATTTATAAAATTATTGCAATGTCCTTCCTTAAATTTATAAAATTATTATATTATCGTTCTTTTACTATACATTACATTATGTAAGTTGGTGCATTTAGAAGATGTTAATGTTATCTGAATAAATAATAAAGAGTTGTCATAAATTTTCCGCAAATCCGAAGTCGTGTGGTAGAACTATATATATATATTTTTTAGTATGGAATGTCTTCATTTATTATCCTTGGAGTATTTGAAAAATATCTTTCAACTGTGTACCACTTCATCATCGCATGATAATATAAAAAGTCTAGTAGTGTCGGTGGCATCAAATTTAAACTTGACCATTAAATTTTCTATGAAAAGCTCTAGCATAGAAAAAATAACTAACGGATTACTGGTAAATATGTGCATTAATGGATTAATTATTATATTTATATTCTTTCACAGCCATGAGAAAACGGAGGAGGCCATTGTTTACTCGTATAATAGGCACATAAATGGCTTCGCTGCTCTACTTGAAGAGGAAGAAGCCGCAGATATAGCAAGTGAGAATGTTTCCATTGTCATCTCTACATCTTCCAATCATAGTATTCTAAATGTCAATTTTGTTGCAAATTAGTTGACACAATGTTTCTGGAGCAGAAAACCCAACTGTGGTGTCTGTGTTCATGACCAAAATGCTCAAACTGCACACAACCCGATCGTGGGAATTTCTTGGATTAAACCGAAATGGAAAGAATTCAGCCTGGCAACAGGGAAGATTTGGTGAAAATACAATCATCGCTAACATTGACACAGGTAATTAATTAAGCTTTTATAATTTAGTGCACTGTGTGTATGAATTTCATAATATATATATTTTATAATTTTAAATTACTTTTCAAATAATCAATATAAACTTTACGAAATTTTTTTCTTTCAGCTGCATCAAAAAACTTTATGGAAAATTTGAGACTACAACAACAACATTTCTCTTTTTAAATCCAAAGTAACAAACATGTCCAAATTCTTTAATGTTATCCTGATTTTGTCTTGAATAGGTGTTTGGCCAAAATCCAAAAGCTTCAGTGATAACGGATATGGCCCCGTCCCGTCAAAATGGCGTGGGGGGAATGTGTGTCAAATAGATAGACTCAACGGTTCCAAGAAAAATCCATGCAATAGGTGTTTTTTTTTTCTCTCTTTTAATTAATCTATATATTTTACTGATCTTATGTATCTGCTTGGGGCAAATTTATTAGGAGAGGAGTGAAAATACATTTCTTTTTGTCTCTTGTTGCGTGTATGCTACAATTAATTGAGCTTTTTCAATAAGCACCTTTAAGAATTCTAAAACTATAAATTTGTTATGAGCAAATGTGATTTTTGAGTTTTTAAAGTACAGAAATCACTTAAAAGTTTATAAATTTTCTTTAATTGAAATCTTTAATCAGTGCCCTAATAATAGTTAGACAAATGTAATTAATATACTATAAATTTGTATTGAACTCATAAAAGTATATGTGTACACCATGGAGAGTGGTTTGAGTGAGTGGAAATTTTGAATTATATATATATGAAAATTATTAACCTCCACATGTTCATCCGTGGTTTCGCATCCTTCATATTTTTTTTTTTTGGGGACACACAACCCCCAATTCTCTTTTTTATGGACAAGATCTATAGTGTGGATAATTTATTAATTTAATTTTTTCCTAATAAATTGCTAGACCAACTTTTTGTTTCATATTCTCTCTTTCTATTCTCTGTCTTTCCACTTTCTGATTGGTCACTAGAAATTTTTCAATTAATAAATTAAATCATATTAAAATAAATAAATAAGATTTGAGATAAACTAATCCAAGTTCAGTAATTATTAATATTGCAACTAAAATTATATTTTCCTTTTTATTTAAAACTTACGCTTTAATCTTTAAATACGTTTTCGTTCAACAAATAAGTGCATTTTTAATTTATTAAAAAATATAAAACAATTATCCAATAATTTAACAAATAGCTAAAAGGCTACTAAAATGATAACGGCGTTTCACTAGCTAAAAATGAAAAGGCTACTCTAAATTATTATTAAACTATTTTTTCTCCAATAAAATTGATAGAATAAAAAAGACAATTTGCCATCCGAAGACAATATTTATAAAAAAGACAATTAATAACTGAAAAGCATTAAAAAAATTTGACAAGTTCGCCACGGAAAAAAAACAGTGTAAAAATAAACTGAGAATGGGTTAATGATAAAGTGGAAAGAGAGAGAAGCAATTAATGATAGTGTATCTTTATCAGTGTTAATTATTTCTGGAGGCATGCCTCATACTTGCGAGAAATAATATATGTAATTATGTACTCATAATATAAATAGTGAATTCATCATTTTTTTTTTATCTAATCAATCTTATATTTATCTCTTTCTTAGTAAGTCCTAATAAATTAACATTATGACTACAAATTTCATTTCCTTCACCCGTGTACTGGAGGGGCGAGCATTCCCTTTTTTTTTTTTTTGGTTACGGCATTCCCTTTAAAATCATCCCATTAAATCAAGGTTCTTCAATTTCATCAATATATATTCATTGTTGCCACAAAACAGGAAACTAATTGGAGCAAGGTACTTCATTAATGCTTATGAGGCATATAACGGGAAGGCTCCCCGTCACAACACACAGCAAGAGACTTCGTCGGGTGTTTGCAAGTGGCAATTTTGTGCCTGGTGCAAGTGTGTTTGCTGTGGGCAAACGGCACAGCAAAGGGTGGGTCCCCAAGAGCGAGGGTCGCGGCGTACAAGGTGTGCTGGTCCCCAACCGACCCAGCCAGTTGCTATGGCACGGACCTGCTGGCCGCAATAGACCAGGCCATAAGCGACGGTGTTGATATCATCTCCATCTCTTCCGCGGGGCGACCTCTCGTGTATCTTGAAGAGATATTCACGGATGAGATCTCCCTAGGGGCCTTCCATGCAATCTCTAGGAACGTTCTAGTGGTTGCCTCTGCTGGGAATGACGGACCTGCCCCTGAGACTGTTGTCAATGTGGCTCCCTGGATTTTCACCATTGCTGCTAGCACAATAGACAGGGACTTCAGAAGTACCATAACTTCCAGCAACGGTCAACAAATCACGGTACCATACACATATCCTTCAATTAGAGTCAATTATGTTTGACCGTCACAAGTTCATAGGGGATATGGATGTCCCGACACCCTTTATTCATTTTCTTTTGTTAATAGCAGTACAATTTTTATTTTCAGCATATTTTTCTTACGAATTTCTTTTTCAAAAAATTGACAATAAGTTAACTTACTATAGAAAATCTCATAGATAACAATTAATGATTTATTTTAAAATATAACAATTTATTCATTTCTATTTGAAACTTGACAATATAATAATTTATTTAAAAAAATAAATTTCGTTTTTAAAATATAATAATTTATTTTAAAAAAATTAATTGTAGAATAACTTTATTTTATCAAATTAATATTTAATAAAATTAAAAGTTACCAAATAGCAATCAGGAAGAGAGAAAAAGTTGTTCTATAACTAACAGTGTAGCTAATAGACGTAATAACGAAGTTATTTAAGAAGAGATGTAAAAGATCTTTTAGTCAACCCTAAACTAATTTTAAATTTCTATCTTATTTTAATGACATATGTAAATAAAAATTATTTTTATAAAAATTATTAATATTATTATAAAGAATAGATAACAATCATGAAAACTTTTTTCATTAGACAAAATCAAATGATGTTTTGATTTTTTTTTATTATCCACTTTATTAATACATAGCTCTTTTTTAAAATCCGATTTGTGACGTTAAAACCTATTGCAACAAAATAACATAGGAAGCGTTATTATTATAAAATATAAAGTTACCATAAAAATTTATATAGGTAAAATTATTCAGTATTCCACAATAAACCTTTTGAAAAAAATTCAAGTAAGTCCATGTATTTTAAAAAATTTATAACTGGGTCCATGAATTAACAAAGAATAATATTTAGTATATAATAAATACACACTGCATATCTTATTATTATTAGATGTAATATGTGGTCCTCATTTATCCTATTCACTCATCACATCTAATAATAAATAAAATATATAATATTTATTTATTATATAATTTTATTATACACTAAATATTATTCATTAACAAAACATTTGTAATTAAGCCCTTGCCAAAATTGATAAAACTGAATAGTCTAAGGTGCTATCCGATCCTAAATATTATATAATAATAATTAAGTTGAAGAGTGTTAGCAATACATTACCATGGGACCACTGAACATCAACAAACCGTAATGAATAAGTGATTAAAAGCATTCATAACGCACAGAAACCAACATAAACAGGGGATTATTAAAATTAAAAAATTATAGAACACAAATATAATATATATAATTAAAAATTTAAAAAAAAGTATAATATTCAAAATAATATTTATATAAACTTAATTTATGTTTTATTTTTTTATAAACTCAAAAAAAATATTATTTCCTTTTTTAAATCTTATTTATATTGTATTTTTTATATTAGAGTAAAAAAAATAAATTTTAAATTAAATATATACAAATATATGTTATAAGTGTGTTATATAAAATTTGGATACTTGTCCAAGATGTAGACATTGCACCTAGATGGTGTGTCTGTACTTCATAAATTCAAAATGATGTTTCAGAATTAATATATTAATTTAACCAAAAAAAATACTGTACAATTATATCCTAAATGATGTATCATAATTGTTAGCTCTAGATGAATTAGTGGGTGAGATCATTTTATTTTATCCAATTATCAATATGATCTTTATTAAAGAGTCTGTATATATTTTTCTAGATGTGTAGTGTTACTTTTTAACCAATTAAGTATGGAATTAAAAGTTTTGTCTTGATTATTTTTTTATTTTTATCTATTTCTAGGGCGGAAGTCTTTTCATCAACTTGCCACCTAATCAGGCGTTCCCTGTGATCCTCTCTGCTGATACTAAACGTGCTAATGCGTCGATTGGAGCCCCGTAAGTACAAGCCTCAACAAGAAGGTTTTCTCCAAGATATAGGCCAAGTTTGTTTATTAAATGATTGTTTCTTACGTACTCTCTACTTTTTTATTTCCGTTTTTGTATGCATGTATGTATGTTTCTGCAGTCAACTTTGTAGGCCAGGAACACTTGACCCAGCAAAAGCAAGAGGCAAACTAGTGGCCTGCCTTAGAGAAGGAAAACTAAAATCAGTTGCTGAGGGCCTGGAAGCCCAAACCGCAGGTGCAAGGGGAATGCTCATTGGTAATCAAAAGCAAAGTGGGAGAACGCTTCTTGCTGAGCCTCATGTCTTCTCAAGTGTGAGCTTTCCAAACATAAATGGAGGAGGGGGACACCCTCGTCGTCAGTATGGCATAACAGCCGCCAAGTAAATTATATACATATGTCCTTTTCCTACATCCTTGCATTTTTAAATAAAAATAAAATCTGGTATTTGCCTGATATTTTTATATGATGAACGATAATTAGTTATTTTCTTTCATCTCAATTGTTCAAAAAAAAAATACAGCATATTAGGAAAGCAATGGATAAATATTGATAATAGTATAAAAATATATTAATTTATAATATTATCCATAGTTAATATGATTATACTCTTGAAAAAGTAAAAGTAGTTAAGATAACAAGAGTATAACTACAAATAAAAATTAATATTTTCTTAGCTTAATAAACGAATGGATCAGATTAAGCAAAATATAAATTTCGAAAAAAAAAAGAAAGTTAAGATGCTATAGAGGGAGTATGAATTAACAGGGTAATGGATTACATTAGAATTAGTTTAAATTTATAAATTTTTTTCTGATAAAAAAATTACAAAATTTATGTACAAACCAATACTACCCTTCATTAATGAATAATAATTAAGTCAAGAAGACTGCTTAATACTACCCCTTAAGTCAATACTAATCAAAGTTAAATCGATATGATAAATTCTGCTTGTAAGTTTTCCATATATATATATAGCATATAAAGGGTCTCATGTTCATGTATACTAACTTAATTTAAATTGCACTAATCCTACTATAAATTCGCCTATTACAGTAAGGCTGTCCTCTGCTAAAACAATCTTTGGAATTAAGCCGGCTCCAGTCATGGCTTCATTCTCCTCTAGAGGACCCAATTTGATTCAGCCGTCAATACCCAAGGTCTACACTTATATTCATTATTAATTATCAACTACATATATATAGTCTCATCCTTATATATAGATGTTGCTTTGATATTTGGGGTGACCGGGATTTTTCTGGCCTGGGTTTCAGCCCGACATAACTGCACCAGGAGTGAACATACTTGCTGCCTATTCATTAGGCCCAACTGCATCTACCCTACTGCAAGATCCTCGTCAAGGGTTTCCATTCAATGTGTTGCAAGGAACTTCCATGTCTTGCCCTCATGTTGCTGGCATTGCTGGACATCTCAAAACACTCCATCCTGATTGGAGTCCTACAGCTATTAAATCTGCAATCATGACCACCAGTAATAAAATATAAAAAATTATGATCACTGTAAAACAATATTATGTTGTTTCTAGTATCATGCCTTATAAGTTATATAACTTGATCATGGCCATAGACACACACAATAAGATCATGTGTGCTGAAAAAACATATACACTATGCAATAATATTATTGCAACACTCATCTTTCTCAAAAACTTAAACGTCTTATTTACAAAATACATGGTTCATTTATTTTTTTCTTTCAACTTATTCTCTCTTCATCAATCTTCTCACTTCATGATGGGTGTCTATATGTCCATACTCATGTGAGTGTTAAAATAATATTTTCTTGCACTGTGGAAGTTTGATTGCATGTCCTATAAACATTATTGTACAGGTCACGGTGTCAAATTTAATATTTAATAAAAATTAGAATTTAATTTAGATGTAAAAAAGTATTACATACGTATCTAATTATATATTGATACATGAACCAAAAAAAAATATTTAACTGTACAATACATTAAAAATCTTATGAATAAATGTGTACGAATGGATTACAACTTTTACTAATACTGCATCAAAATTAATCCCTAAAAATTATGCATCAACACAGTACACGTATCATATTTTCATGAGATTTTTTAACATATTCAAGTGTTTGTCCTTCCTTCCAGCAACCACACGGGACAACACAAACAAGCCGATTCAGGATGCATTTGATAAGAAGCTAGCAAATCCTTTTGCTTATGGCTCAGGACATGTTCAACCTGACCTTGCGATAGACCCTGGACTTGTTTATGATCTAGGCCTTACCGATTACCTCAACTTCCTATGTGCTTCTGGTTACAACCAACAACTCATTTCGGCACTTAATTTCAACAGGACTTTCACTTGTCCACGAACTCCTCAAAGCATAACTCCAAGCACATATGTTGCAAGGGCCAAATTGGATGGGTACAACATTACTGTGGTACCCAATTCCTTGACTTTCATGAAAATTCGTGAAAAGAAGACATTCCAGGTGATAGTGCAGGCATCAAGTGTGATTCAGCGAGGAAAATATCAATTTGGGGAGCTGCTGTGGACAAATGGAAAGCACAGAGTCAGGAGTCCTATCACAGTTCGGCGCCTCAGATGAAAGATCTTCTTCTGAATTGGCTGTGTTATTATCTTACTAGCGTGGATGCATATGCATGGAAGATGTATGTATAAGAATGTTGGGGTTTCATGTTGTCGTAGTACATATTGTGTGCTTTGTAATAATTGATGCGTGGGAGCGCAACATAAATCGGTACCAAATTACGTCTTCTTTCTTTTCAATTATGAGTGTAGTATCATCTATGTGCTTCTAATCGAAAAGGTTAAATTAGTATTCCAATCACTGAATTGTTCGTTTAGAAATTTTTAAAGCTGAAAAGGGTGTCGAGAATTAGACAATATTCCCACTTTGGAGTTATCATGCTTGGAAGGATGTTTCATCCAATGTGAATCCAAAAAACAAAGTCAAAGTAAAGTCTAAGTTAGTTATTAGTGTAAAAAGCTTTAGTTATCAGTAACTAATTTCTAGTTAACTTGAATAGCATTGCCAACTGTATCTGTTGCGGTGGATGATTAACTGCATCTGATTCCTCTGCACCAGCTTCATCTGCCATAACCGGTTTCATTAGAAAAACCTTCTCTAATCCTACGTCAATCACGCTTGACGAAGAGAACTTCCTTTCATTGAGGAATCAAGCACTACACGCCATCAAGGCACACAAACACTTGAGCAAAGAGAATGTTCTTGATAAGTCCTGAATTAATATAAATCTCAGAGAACAATCAGTCTCAAGAGGATCAAGAATTGGAGATACTTCACCTGCTTTTAATATCAATGATACTTTCAAAATGTCGCAAAAGATTAGGACATACATCTCATAAAGCTGTTCATCAAATATTATCTCAATGTAATAGTATTTCAAGCATATCAAGCTTTTCTTCAAAACAGAGCCATAATTAAGCTCAAAACTGGTAGTAGAAATCCAAGCATTACGGAAAAGAATTCCTTTACATTGCCTTTATAGAATACCTTCAATCCCATGGAATAAATAAGTCACGGACTCACATTTCCATATTCATATGGAATTTGATTGTGCTGAGTGAGCATTTTTTTGAAACCGGTTTATGACTTTTGGATAGCGTTCGGTACGGGAGAAAGACGATAATAAAGGTACAATAGAAACAGAAAAAATGGAGATGTAAATAATAAATATATATAAAAATATTATTAAAAAAATATTAAATTTTTATCTCTATATTCTTTCCTCTCCATATTTTAGAAATACATAAATTTTATATTTTTCTGTTCCTATTTTTATCTCATGTTCTTGTTTCCACCACTAAATAAGTTTATGTTTTCAGTGTCTCTATATTTTTATTTCGGAGATAATAAACAAACACTATCTTAGACACTTACTGGGGTGAAGTCAAACTTTAATCTCAACTTGTGAAGCACAGACACAGACATTGACAAAGACACGGAGACATATCAAACTCAAAAAATTATAGAACACAGCTATATATATATATATATATATATATATAAAATTTTGTTTTGTCTTTTTTTACCTAAATTTCTTTTTGTCATATTTGTATAATTTTTTTATCTAATTAATTTTTTTTTATTTTTTTATGATTAACTGAAGAATTTTCAAAATAAAATGAAGAACACAGGTCCAATTAGCTAGGGTTAATCTTGGACTCATGTTGGTATTAAATTTGAATAACAATAAAGAAAGCAACTCAGGCATATCTGTAGGGTGTCTACGCCGTGTTCGATGTGTGTCTGAACTCAAAAAATTATTTTTTAATTAGATCCGTATAGACACGTGTCTAATACGTGTCGTGTGGGTATCAGACACTGACACATGGACACACCACCAAGTCAATGTGTCTGTGCTTGTTAGATCTCAACCAATATATACAGTACATCTCAAAATATCTCTTAAAAAATATCTTAAAAATAAATATAAATAACAATATTATTATTTTAGTAAAAATAGATTACTTCCTTGCCTGGGTCGATCGTCTTTATTTATTTAAAGTAAACAGATTCTATATCAAAGTATCAATTTTTTTAAAGTATCTTTCTTACTGCTAAAGAAAAAGTGTGTTTTTCATCTTGGCCCTAGAAAAAGAAGATTTTGATCCAAATATTTCCAAAATTATTTGGTTTTAGTTCTTATAGTAATTCTATCCATTTTTTGATGCTAAATTGGTTATTAAATAGACATGTTATCTAATCCTATCTGATAGTCAGTGATCATATGTGACATGAAAAAACTCATCCAATTACCCATTATATTTAATCTATTAACCTATCTTATCAAACCTAATAACTCAATTTTCAATAATATAGTAATATTTTGACATATGTGGTTATGAATATGATACTTCATATATGACTGGTGCCTACTATATAAGAACTGGAAACATGATTCTTTTATACATCAACTTAACATTTAGAGCTTGTTTAGCATGTTGATAAGGATAAGGGTTGATAATATAAAACTTAATAGGATAAGATCTGATAGTATAAAGCTTTATAAACTTTTGATACTACACAGTATTTGGTGTAACACTCCATGAGATATTCGATTTTATGTTTAGTAATATCATACTATCTATTTACAAATAATTCTAATATCTTAATTAAATAAAATCAAATTATAGTAAAATAGGAATTTTTGTTATAATAATTTTCAAATATTATATTTATGTAAATATTTACTAATTAAAATTTGATTTATATTAAATATTATTACTTATTTCAATATTTTATAGTTGGTTATTATTTATATAATATATAAATAAAAAATACCATTTTATATATTTTGATATTTTATATTTTCATCATAATTATTTAGATTTAAGTTATTGATCCTTAATTTTATATATTACATATTATTTATTTAAAATATTTATTATTTTATCTTATTTTATTTTATTTATTATTTATCAATTATATTTATTTTTATTTTTATTATATATAACTAAACTAATATTTATTTTACTATCAATTATTTTATTTTTATAATTTTATTTATTATTACTTATTTAAGAATTATTTTATTTTAATAAAATATTTTAAAAAATGATCTTATATATTAAAAGCTAATCAGACTTAATACGGCTTTCCCATACTATATTGAGTCATATAGTATTTTAACATATAAAAGGGTTATGATATATAAAGATATGCAATATGTTATCTATACTAAATAATGGATAAAGGCATAACTTGTATATCATGCCTAATATATCCTACGAAACACCCCTTTAATAGAGATAGACAATCGTAAAGACTAAAATCAGAAAGGGATAGAAAATAACTATATTTACTGATTTGACATTCTTTGATAGGATGAATGCATAAAAACTTTTCATAACTTTTAGTGTATTTCAATTAAATTCAGAGATTTGGTAATGTTTACACCCAAAAAAAAAAAAAATAGGGAACAAATTCAAAACTTGATTGTTTTTCAAATATCTACCAAAGCCATACTTAAGTTGTTTATTTATATTTGTTCCCTCTTGTTTTTTTCTTTCTGAAGAAACGTCTCTTTCAGATGTGAAATTGACATTATACACCTTTGCTAAAAGCAATGTAGATGTTCTCGCAAAGCAACGTGAATTGTGAAAAACACAAGCTTTGTTTGAGAAATGGAGTCACTAATTATATACTAGTGACCTTCGAAGTTCACGAAAGCTAAAGGGCAAAAATGTTCATTAAGTTCATGGAGATTCTAGCACCTTGGCGGATTCTCTTCATGTCCCTTTGTGTCCTTCTAAAACTTTTCTCAAAATTTATTGCGGTTATCAATTAAAAAATTAATATTTTTTTATACACAAATTACTATGTTTATAATTAGATTTATTTTTGGATTACATGTTCTAATAACAATTATATAATAATAATAGGCCAATTATATTAATAACTATAGTTATTTTTGGATTACACATGTCTTTAAGAAATTACATAATAATAAGGGGCCAATTATGTTAACAACTAGAGGTTTTTTAGGATTACACATGCTAATAAAAATTACATAATAATAATAGGCCAATTATGTTAATAATTAGAGCTTTTTTGGATTATTCATGCTAATAAAAATATAATTACATGATAATAACGGACCAATTATGTTAATAACTAGAGCTTTTTTCAGATTAAATATGTTAATAAAAATTACATAATAATAAAAAGTCCATCAATAAAGAATACTTGTTTGATTACAAAGTTATAAATACAATTACATTATAAGAAGTCCATACTTACAAAGATATATCATCTCCCTTTCCCCTTTCCCTTATCTTGTTGAAATGGTAACGGGCTATACATATCAGGCAGCACTGGTTTTTTCTTTCATAATGTACGATCAATGAAATTAGCTACATGGGGAAAATCACCATATCAGCATCCGTCATTGAAGCATAACCTTCGAATAATATATGTGCATGAGAACTCTACAAAGGCGGTAACATCTGTGGAATGTAAGGTGGTAGCACATTAGGATCAAAGGTAGCCCCATCTTTAGGCGGTTGGGCACCATGGCGAAAATCACACATTCTTCTAAACCATGACATTTCTAGCCCACCGGTCCCAAAGTGAATGAACCTTTTCCAGCTGGACATCGTCTCACTATATATGGATCCACCATGGTATCCAATCGGATCATATGATAATCGGGATGAATCTTACACTATAGTTGTATGTTGACCCTGTGAAACCCAATGGATTAGGTTATTCTAATAGACCGGAAGGGGGCACATGATATGCTCTATGGAGGGGGGCACATGATCTGCTTTGTGGATGAGGGACTTGATTGGCTCCATGGGAGTACGTGATCTACTCCTCCGTGGGGCGGCACCTGATCTGCATCGTGCGGGTGGTGCTCATGGAGGTACCTCTTCTCTTCCACGGGAGGTACTAGACTGGACAATTGCAAATGACCTATTATATGGGAAATGTACTATGCCTGGTACTCATTGGAAGGGTGATAATAAACAATGAGCTCACCTTGTAGTCTTTTGTTCATTCGATCATCCCACATTTCCACCCATCGTGCATATTTTACTCTCCAATTGCTTGTTTTGCCTCTTAAATCTTTGTTATGATATCCTGTTAAATTTGGGGGCTTGGCAAGAATTGTTTGTTGATATCCAAATTATCAGATAACATGATTAGCTGTGTGCCACTCCATTATCTCAAAGCACAAAAGTGGTACCACATGTAACACCATAAAAATTAGCTAAAAATTAATTTGAGTTTTATTAATTATAATTTTCAAAATTTAATAGACGTAGTAATGGTGAGGACGGCCCAATGGATATGTAAATAAATAAATAAATAAATAAATAGTAACCTGCGAGTCCCATATGCATACCGGGACAGTCGAAACTTTAGAATTGGAACTCGGAGATCCCAAAACCGAGAAAAGATAGGGTTAATGTTAGAAATAGTTAGAAATGAAGATTTTATACCTGGAAGATAATTTCAGGTAATATCTGTTTAACTAGGTACGGTGTTTACCCATTTAGTGGAATTTTGGTGTGCAGTTTTAACATTGAAAAAGCTATTTATTCCCCAAACTAAAGTGAGCCACTTATCTTAAGCCAAGTGGATGGTCAAGATTCATTCTTTGACCAACAAATCAAATCCTAGCCATCCATTTTACTATCTTTAAGAATTCTCCTTTTACATTATCATAATTAAGCTTCCTTTACAAACTTCCTCAAAAGATAAATATAAACCCATTCTTCTCCAATAAGCCACAGCATTTTCGGCCATCATCAAGGGAAGAACCAGCAGCTTCCTCTCCATTCTCAAGAGCTCAAGCTTCCATTCAAAATCCATAAACACTAGCTTAGAGTTGTTGAAACTTCAAAGTTCCTTCACTAAACTTAATCTATATTTCAATACCTACCATTCTAACCGATAAAAATCTCAATTCTCCATCAATCCTCACATTGATACCTCACTTTTTCACTAATTTAGGAAGGATTTGGGTTTGATTTGGGAGCTTTGAAGTGAAGGGAATCCATCTTAAAGTATCTTAGAGCCAAGGATACACTAGTTTCCAAGAGTAGGGTTTGTTTCCTTATTTAATGCAATTCTATTTCTTGTAGATTTTGATGATTTAAAATTGATATTTTCTGGTTCTATTGTGTAATTACACATGTAGATAGATGTATTTGCTTTGGTGGATTGGTTTATTACTGTGGGAAACACATTTTTTGTGAAAAGAGATTTTGAACCATACTGCTGGATTTTCGATTTTTGTATATGCAGCCACTGATCACAAATTTTCTGAAGGAATTATGGGTATTCTCATGAGTTAGAAAAATATATGTTGAAGCTAACATCCTAAGGCAACTCTTTTTCTTGGGTCATTTTTAAGGCTTTCTTTGCTTGAAAAAATTCATGTTGCTTGAACATTGTTGTTGGAAAATCTCGGTTTAAAGCAAGCAAGGAATTTGTTCGAATCTTCTGACCCATTTACAGATCTTGGATTCAGATCAAAATTTTGGGGGATGTAGTTAACATCTTAAGATGTCTCTAGTAAAAATTTGGAACCATTCTGGGCACCTTGCTATGTTCAGACAAAATTAGAAATCGAAGTGATCTATGTGCTGCCTAAAATATTGGAATAGAAGCTGTAAATTTCACTAATTTTGTTACTATACCAAATGATTGAATTATCACTTGAAATTTTTACAGGTGTTGTAAACATCTTGAAGTTCAACTGTAATTTTTATTTTGAATTGATTCAATCATTTGCTAGGGTTAAAAATTATGAGATTTTGGTTCTAAGCTGAGGCTAAATGGTTTCTGACAACCAAATATGTTTAATTTTGTTAACATAGTTAGAGAACTCTTTTTGCTTTGAAATTTTTATAGAACCTTGTGGACACATTGAAATGTCATTGAGAATTTAATAGGCTTAGCTTTGATGGTTTGAAATTCATAATAAATTGTACTACAAATATGTGAAATCTGCCATTGTGCTGAAAATGAATTGATGCTTTGAATTGATGAAATAATAGCATCTTATACTAGTATGACATGAGCACATGAATGTAAATATGAATAATTGAGAATATGAGCTTATTGATGAGGTTAGGCATACATAGATGTGAATGCTTATTACAATTACTCATATGCAAAAGAAAAGCATAGGATTATATATCTTGAGCTAGAAAAGCAAATCCGGTTTGTCGGGGAAAGTAAACCTGATTACCAAGAAAAACATAAGGTTTATAATTTTTGGGCTGGAGAAAATAAATTCGGTCTGTCGAGGAAAGTAAATCTAACTACCAAGAAAAGTATCAAGTTTATAAATCTTGGGTTTGAGAAAGTAAATCTAGTCTATCGGGAAAAATAAACTTGACTAGGAATAGGTCTGTGTGAGAATTGGAGAAAGTAAATCCCATGATCATGTATAGGAATGAGCTCAGTCCTGAAAAGTAGCCTATTACCCAGGAGTGATATAAATCTCCATAGTCAGGGGCCAAGACAGTTAAAGTAGCAATTGTTTTAAGTTACTCTTTATGCTATGTGCTAAGAAAATGAGTGTTATTATTCAATTGAGATTAAGTACTTATGTATTAAGTTGACATCATAAATTCTAAGAATGATGATTGCATAAAATGAGCCTGTTTCGGATAAAGGTTTTATGAACTAATATGTCCATTGTTGATTATGTTACCTGCATGCAACATTTCTATAATTAAACCGAAGCAGCTGTGGTAGATAATGATGACATTTATATGTGTATGGGAGTACCCTACTGAGAATTTTAGAATTCTTATCCCTATGTATATTCCATGTCTACCTCAGGTCCAGCAGATGACGCTCACTAGAAGACTTAGTGATACTCAGTAGCCGTCAGTCGACTATATGATATTATAATTAGAAGCTTAAGTTCTTATAAATCATTCGACTTGTCCCAGTTAAATCCTCATGTATTTAAAGCAGGTTTATATTCTATAATTTAATATGTGTACTCTAGCTACTGGATGACTATACATTATATATGTATGCTGAAATGACATGACCGCCTACTTGTAAATAAATAAATCGTTGCTACAATGTATAAGTGTGATATGAAGTACCATACTCTTAGTTACAGTATTTTATTCTAGGTAAAAATACTATAATTAAGGAGTGTTATAGTTATATATAAAAAATATATCATTATTTAAATTTGTAAATATATAACTATTATAATATATTACTATTACAATAATGCTCATTTTTTTCAAATGAGGCTATATAAATGAAAGAGAATGAAAATAATTACTGAGTATAAATAAAAAAGGTGTAAACAAGGAATATGATAGAGTAGAGGAGAGCAAGCAAAAATTAATGTATCTAAAGTTTATATACACAGATAGAATACTCATGTTTTCTCCACGAGTTTCTCGTGCAAATCATCCTCTGATTCTGATGTAAAGTGGTGATGCTTCACAGCTATCACGATAAAATAAATGAATAGTACCCGAAAAGTACTTTACATGCTGTAAAATAAACGAATAGTACCCAAAAAGTACTTTGCATTCAAGATAAACGACAAAACTTTTGCATGTACTTTGCAAATTGATTAATTGTACCCGGGAGTTACTTTGTATTTAAGATAAAAGACAAAACTCTTGCACGCACTTTGCATACTGTAACATAAATAAATACTACCCGAGAGGTACTTTGCATTCAAGATAAAAGACAAAACTCTTGCATGCAGTGACTTTTTTTCGGTTCCTTTATATATTTTTTTAGTGCCCATCCGCTTTCAGCGGATTTAGTTCTTTTAATCTTTTTCTTTTTGATTTTAGTAGTATAGTATCCAATATTTCCATAATTTTTTTTTTTTGGTTTAATAGTGATTCTATCCACTAGAAGTGGATTGCTCTCCCACACCCATCTCAGAGTAATTTAGCTGGAAGCATAATATTTGGACGTTTTCTTCACTGAAATTTCATACGAGTAAAATGGACCCTATGAATGGAATCAAGTATTAATTTTTTGGGTACAAGGACTCAATTATTAATTTTTTTTTCCAGAAAGTCCAATGAAAGATATGTAGATTCTCAAGTCTGACTAGAAAAATTGAATTTCTTTGGCAAAATAGAGCTCTTAATCTCTTAATTTATTTTTATTTTGGTCTCCTTTTGTTTTGATCACCTGGCTATTGTTCAAAGTAACTTGTTCATTAGTTTCAGTTAGCTTAATCGTTTTAACTTATACATAATCTTTAACTTAATGGAAAAATATTACAAATATGGGAATATTTTGCTAGATTCTATGATAGCAAGATGCATTTAACTTGACAGTAATTGACGGTAATTAGTTATGAGAAATTTAATTATGAGAACAAAATGAAAAGAAAATTAGTAATTAGGAGACCAAAACAAATAGAAAATTAGCTAAAGAACCAAAACAAAAAATAATTTAAGGGATTAAAATATCAATTTCGCCTAAAGTTTTTACCAAATTGTAATTATTTTTTATTCATTGTATTTAATTAATTTACTTTTAATTGAAAATAGAAGAATATAGTATAACTACGATTTTTTGTATTTAATTAAGTTATTTTTAATTGAAAATAGAAGAATATAGTATAACTATGATTATTTTATAATAAAATAAAGATTATCATGCAGGAAAAATTACTTTTGTACAATCTAAACTTTTAGGAAGTGAATTTTTCCGTGCTTATTTTTAATTTTTTAAAGCTATTTTAATATCCATTACATCAAAATAACTTAACAATTGTTTGTTATGACAAAAAAAAGACTTTAATGTATAAATTGAAATTTAGAACAACTTTTTTTTTCTGCTTGTTGTTTTTGTTCTACTTCTGATTCTATTCTTGAGACGGGTGTTTTTTATAAAAAACACAAGCTTTCCAAATGGGCCTTAGGATATGTCCCTTTGTTCAGTAAATGAAACCTTTATCAAAATTTTTGTCAGAAAAAGAAAGATTTAACTAAAATAAAAAGATATCATCTTTATTTGGGCCGGTCCTCTCTCTTTTGGGCTATCTTTCTTTCTCTTTTTCAACCACTGAATAAACGTACCCATCACATGCGAACTCCATGATTACCTTTGCTAAAGCAATGCTGAATTTTTCTCAAAGCGATGTGAATTGTGAAAAACATGAGCTCTGTTTCAGAAAATGGAGTAATTAGATATCACGACCTTTGAAGAAGAAGGTGTCTTCAGGAAAGCCAGCCCTATGAATTGTATAACGGAAAATGAAAATAAAACAGTTCGAATTGAAATTCATACTTCATGCACGAATAACCTTGTTAACTCAAATTATCTCTCCATGTCATTCTCTCTTCTACATTTTATTGCATGAGGAATTCTCAATTGCTCCCAGAGCAAAACATACTTTTCACTCTGATCTATTCATTAGATGACACATATGCTTGAGTGGGTCTTGCACGTCTTTAAAAAATAAGCATTTTTAAAATACTAAAAAATTTAACCATGGTTAAATCTTTCTATTGTCAAATAAAATAAAAATACAAAATTTCCCAAAATCAATTCAGATCCTCTTTCTGTTTGTGTTGTGCGTAATTTCCGTTTAATATTTCCTTCGTTAACCATGTCTACCAATAGAATCTCTCTATTTCTCACACTCTGCAATGTTTCAGCAACCTTACCAATCAAGTTCCAACGACTTCTATAATCAAGCAGCTGCAACCTCCTCTATGCAAGGATGACTCTGAAATCTTGTTTAGAGGGTCAAAGGCCACTGTGATGTGGTTGCTCATCCCCTTTGAGTCACTGAACCTAGCCCTCTTATTTTTTCATTTCTGTCGTTTTATTTCAACTGAGTTGGTTTAATATAAGCTGTTAAGATGTTGGCTTAGTTTTAATTTGGTTGATTTTGAATTTTTTTTCATCTAACTACTATTTGGAGTTCATAAAAAAAAAACTAATGTTTGGGGAAAAAAAATAAAGAACAATGCTTGTTCTTGATAATTCTATTCTGGCTATGTTTGAAGGGACAAGGTGAAGCTTGTATTTTGGAGTCACCAAGGATCTATTCCGATTTAAACAACAGAGTAACATTCCAAACTTTGTTCTTGGTAACAGTGGCGACTGGGCTTTATAGCAAGAGTGATATTCCATGTCGAGAGGCCCTACAATGGCAAGTGATTTTTGTTCAAATTTTAGTGCCCAATACTTCCAAATAACTTGCTTCTGCTGTAAGACTTTCTGGTAACTTTAATACAAAAAAAAAATGGAAAAAGCATCACAAGATGTTAAAAGTTAGAAGGAGAAGAATATTGTATGACTTAATCTCAATGGAAGGCTTGAGGATAGAAAAGTTACTTCAATGGTGATTTGGCAGAAACTGTGAAAAAGATGAATTATGGTTTTGGAAGAGAGTCCTTAGAAAGAGAGAGAGAGAGAACGGATAAAAGGGACTCTGAAAGTGATCTGGAAAATTTTGTATTAACTAGAGAGATATTGTTAACCATGGTTAGATTTTTTAATATATAAAAATCTTTTTTATTTCAACTATGGGACATGAGGGCCCTATGAGCTAATGTGTCATATAATGAATTGATCAAAGCAAAATGTATACTTTATTTTTGGTGCAGTTTAGAATTTCTCTGATTTAATTTGAGGGACATAGTAGAATGGATAGAAAGGTTGTTCTAACAATGAGTTAGTAATTTTTATTTTCGATTAATTTGAATTTTTTTAGGATTAATCAATTTTTTATATAGCTTGCATAATTTAATGCTTGATTTCTCTACAGATAATATAGATAATGTCGGTGGAATTGGTAAATCATCTAGAAAATAACTTATTTATGGGATTGATCTGATCAGTGTAAAATGAAGATTATTAATTCAAACAACCCAATTATTTTACAATATTAATTTAGATTATTAATTTTTACTTTTTCTATGAAGGATTGATCGTCAATCACAGTTTAAACTTTTATTTTATATATATACACACACACACACACATATATATATATATATATATATATATATATATATATATTATGTTCATTATTCGAGTTGATAGATTAATGATACTTTATGTTTATATTTCAAGAATTTTACATATATGATCTATTAATTAGAAGTAACCCACTAAGAATTGCATATTATGGGAAAAAGGGACATAAATGAGAATTTCATATTTGCAAGAAAATTAAAGCTTCAAAGATGATAGATATTTAGATATTATGAGTATTCTTAGAGAAACGGGGACGTAATAGTCAATCAATGTGCAAATATAATAAAAATAAAGCTTAGAAGTAGCAAAAAATAATGCTCTTAGAGATAAGTAATGCTATATTAATAAAAATAAAAAATATATTTAAAGCCCTCTATCTTGTTTTAAATCTCAAAAATTTCAAATCAATCAATTGCTATATCGATAATTTGTAGTTTATTTTTTTACTATCATATTCAATTTAAAGAAGAATTTGTGACATAAAATGATCCTTTATTGTTAGTTTCTATGTATGTGTGTGTATATACATGTATCCTAGATCAATCGATTGATTGAATTAACTTGATCAATAGATAAGAAAATTTCTATAATCAGAGGGTGCAAGAAATAAGAAGTTTTAGAATTTTTTACATCAATTTTTTTAGTTTTTTATTAATGATTTTTTCTGCCCATGAGAAATAAGAAATTTTAGAATTTTCTATAGTAGTTCTTTGAGGAAAATTGTTTTAGAATTTCTTCTTAAGATATGAATATAACATGTAAGTCAGAAGACTTGGAGATGTAAGATTTCAAGAAATGATTACTAGCTTAGAATTTTTGTGCTATTCTTTAAGTTAAAACAGGAATAAGGTAAGTAAAATGACTATATATTCATAATTTTGTGCCTCTTGATGAATAACTAATATGTGTATTTTAGATTGTATATGGACAATATTTGAGTATGATGAGAAATCTATTTTATATATTATTAAGATTATTTATGACTTTTATCAATTATAGAATATATTTTCATAAGTTAGATATTGTAATTTATTAAAATAACATAAATAACTAATTATTTAGTAAAACTATTCACTTATTCTTTTTCATTTTTAAACAACTTTATCTATTTTAATGAGAATCTTTAATAAAATAATATCTTTATTGTCCGCTAAATTAAGGTCATTTATCAAAACTTTCTCAATTTTATCTATATGATACTTAAGATAAAATATCAAATATAATAACTAATTTCAGGAACATATTCATTTATATTATTTAACTATATAATTATTTGAAAATAAATTCAATATTAAATTTAATATTTCATTTGTTAAAATGACATAAAAGGAAAGGAGATGTAATTAAAATGGCAAAAATTATTGTTATTTTTTTATTACTTATAACACTGCTTTTAAACTAGAAATGAGTTGTAATTAAAATGATATAAATTAAGATTATTCATGATTTTTTTTACTAATTATAACAACTATTTTAAAATTAATATTTTAATTTACTAAAAAGATGTAAAAGTAAGAAGGTGTAATTGAAATAATATAAATTAAAATTATTCATAATTTTTATTAATTATAAAATATATATTTATTTTTATAAATAAAATATTATAATTTACTAAAAAAATATAAATAACACATGATACGGGAAAATTACTCACTTTTAACTTATTCTCTTTCATTATTTAACAAATTTATCTATCAAAATATGTAAAATTTTAATAAAATATCACTTTATTGTTTGTTGAATAATGTCATCTATCTAGATTTTTTGATCCTTATAAAAATGAAATTTAAAATAAGATATAAATAGAATGACTCACTTTAAATACATATTCATTTATATTTTATTTATTATTTAATTATTTAACTATGAACTTATTTTTAAAATTAATTTATATATTTAATTCACTATAAGTTATTTTTAATTAAATTGTTATTTCTTTTTAGTAATGATAATGAAGCCATTTTGCATTATCACCTTGAGTATCGCACGGGTCAAACGACTAGGATCCTGATATGCAAGAAATCATCATAGGCTGAACCAATTTTTTTAATAAGGAATTTATCCAAGGATAAAACGATTTCCTTTAAAAATATTCAACTGAAGATGAATTGAAATAACCACACCCCATCATGTTTTCTGTGTAATTTTTTATTACTAAATTGAAATTGAGGGCTCACAACGATTCTAGTGTAATTATAATGTTATTACTATGCCACAATGCTATATTTAATTTGCTAGTTTAGTTAGTTTGTTCATTCTCTTTTTAAATAGAGGTTAGGAGTTCAGTTTTATATCCATTTTTGTTCATATTTTGCTACGGTGCTATCACGTTTTTTTTATACATTATTATTCATGAATGATTAATAACAGTTATGTTGTGATAGTATAATTGACCGGTGTATATCACAAAATTCTAAAAACAAGAAGTTAACTAAAAATAGGAAATATAAAAGCTAAAAATTTTCTTCTTTAACTAGGCACTCTTACTTTCAGATTTTTATGTTATCTTGCATGTGCCCACATGTCACAATTCGAGGGCTACATCCTAAAGTTTGATGCTTCATCAATGCCTATAAATGTGACCTTAAAAAAGAACTTAAATACTAACTTTTACTTTCTTTAGCAAGAGTATGTATGTTTCCTGTATTTTCAGGGACCAAATCAATAACCGAGTCCACTTATAATATTGTTATTCTTTTCGCGACTAGTATCAAAAAGCACCTTTCCATTTGAAAAGTTAATTCTTAATAATGACTTTGCTCAACTTTTATTCGAAACAGTAACTTTGCATAGCATGCTGACACAACGCACTTTACTACGAGTCACCTAAAATTTGAGGTGGATGACCCCGATCAAAATCCTAGCTACTCTTTGCTGGCGAAAACAAGATCAAAGAAAGCAACTTTTACATATTATATATACAATATACAATGACAGTAAACAAGCATACGATATAAAATACTATTAAATATTCAACGGAGTTGTCCAAGTCTGATCATTGGAAACTGTTCTGCCAGAGGTGACTTTCCCATCATGAGCTCTTTGCATACTTGATCCATGGTTGGGCGAGAATGTGGACTTTGACTCAAGCAACTAAGTGCCAACTTTGCAATTAAGATAAAGAGGCCTTTGGTCTGTAACATCACCCAATCGCAAATTGTAAGTCATTGATGCTGATGATGATGACAACAATGAAGTGATGAGATCTGCCGGATGCTTTCCCACAAGGATCTCCAAACAAAGTACTCCAAAGCTAGAAACATCACACTTCTCAGTCACTTCCATAGTCTGGGCAAACTCTACAATACATCGAAATCTTGAAGTTACGCACAAAGCAATGTAATTAAAGTAACTAAGCGCATCACTTTTTTGCTTCCAATTATTGCCTTGGGATTAGTCTAATCCCATTCCTCTATGGCTCAACCAATCACTTAACAAAATTTCAATGCAAAAGCTGGTGTAACAAACTGTAATAATGTGATCATTTCCATTTCTAAATACAATGGAAAATGGACTAACCTGAAGCTGGATACCCATATGTGACTGCAAGTGTGTTCCAAGTTGAACCATGCTTCAGAAACTTCGTTGTCCCAAAGTCAGCGACATGAGCTTCATATTCTGAATCTAAAAGAACATTTTTGCTTGATATGTCTTGATGAACTATATGAGGTGTACAATCATATAGTTCATCAAGACATATCAAGCAATTGGCCACACCTTTAACAACGCTCACCCTTTTTTCCCAATCAAACGCAATTGCTTGCGTATCATTGCTTGGTACTTGATCCAAACTACCCCTTCCGAGAGCTTATAAACCAAAAATGAAAACCTTGAATGCTGGTAGTATCCATACAGCTTTATGATGCTGCGGTGCCTGATTTCTGTTAATACTCTAATTTCACTTTAAAGCATAGTTTTAAAACTCGGTCCAGTAATCGACTCGGCCAAAACACTAGGCCAATGGGTTACTGGTCGAACCGATAAGTCATTGATCGAACTGGTTAAACTGGACATAATTAAATAAATACATGTAAATATGTTAAAATTTAAATAAATATAAAAAATAATATAACTAATCAATAATTTAATCTACTTTAAAAATTTATACTTATATAAATATTTATGGCAAGAAATTATATGAGAGATTATTAATATTTTCAAGGCTAATAACTTAAATGAAGTAAAATTACTAATATTTACAAATCAAGAAAAAAAATTAAAAAAACAGAAAATACAATGGTTTTCAACCCAAAACAATATACAATGCAAAGCCCAAAATGAAATTTGGCAAGGGCATGGCTGGCGACTAGCCTAGTGTGATTTTTTTTTAACTTTAAAATTTAACTAATAAAACAAATTCTACTTACCACACACTCCACTCTTTCTTTTGCAAGGAAGCGCCGACAGTGTCTCACTGTGCGCATCCCTCACCCTTTAATCTTTCTTCAACCCGTGCTCTCCCCCCCTCCCTCTCTCTCTCTCACACACACACACACACAGGCTCCAAACTTAGTCAATCATTTGCATCCCTCCTCATCATAACATGATGACATTGTCACAGTTCAAGATGCAGTGGCGGCATTGCATGATGGTGACTGACGGATCTGCGGTGGCCATTTCCCCTTTCATTGCGAGGCAGCATCCATTTCCCATCATTTTTCCTTTTCCTGAGATTTTTTATCATGTGAACTGGTGGCATGTGGGTCACCGGTTTTTCAAAAAAACCGGCAAGTCAGACTGGTTCACGCTGGGTTCTGTGCAGGTCCAATCCTTGGTGCCACTCGAACCGGTCACTTGACCAGTTTGCCGGTTTACTAGTCGGACCAGTCAGGCCAGTCCGAGTTTGAAAACTCTGCTTTAAAATGCTTTCAAATTGGTCTTCTCCTTCCCATCTATTTCCTTATAAAGTCTCTTCATAGCAATAACCATACATGAAGGCAACTAAGCCTCTTAAACGGTGTTATATTATTTTATTAATATTATAGTTATTGTTCTTTTATTTCAAAAATCAAATATATTAATTAAGTGAAATTATACGTAAGGTAGTTTATGTTTCCTTCTTTTTCACTATTTACTATACATATATTAACATTTGCAACATGATATTTTTGCCTTCAAGATGGCTGTTGTCAAAGTAGCAGTTTGAAAACTCTCAGAAAACAAGGTGGTGTCAAGCTAGTTTACGTGTTGGTTTGGGAATACACGTTCATGAATGGTTTTGATCATATACGTAATATCCACCACACTGTCTCATTATCTGTAGTCAACTTTGTTTCTAAACGTTGCGTACTTGTTACTTTAAGTGAGATTGTGATTCCTAAAATCAGGGAATAAGGAAATTTTCTTCCAAGGCTGAAAGGAGCATTTCAGCAGAGTGGTATTTTTTTAAAAGGCCTCTCACAGGGTGTTTTTTATATATAGCTAAAAACCTGAAAAATAAACAAAAAAATTTTCTTACAATTCATCTCTTCATCTTCTCATCTCATTTTATTTTATTAAAATTGTTTTAGAATTTGGAATAAACTGAGAGACAAACCTTGTTAGCTCTAGAGATCCCAATATACTAGAAGAGTCTGTTGTATTCTGGAGGAATTCCGACTACACTGGAATATTCCTTAAGCCTAGTGCATTTTCATGCCCTAAGCTTTATTGCTTTGTTTCTTTTCTTATATGTGCAGGTACAGTTCATTAACAATCTCAAGAAATATGGCTGATAAAAATTCCAACAATATTGGCAATGGAGGCAATAGTGGCACTCCAATCAATAACTCCCAAACCACGCCTGTTAATAATAGTATGCTTATTGTTGTTCCCAATGTCGTCTATCCCAAACCTCTACCAGAAGTGTCCAAGAATGAGGTGTTCGATGGAAATGGTAGTAGCTATCGCGATTGGCAAGAGAGGATCTATTCCACCCTCGATATGCATAGGGTGGCTGAGGCTCTCACCGCTGCTAGTTCAACATCAGCATCCCCTAAAGCTTTAGAAGATTGGATCTTCGCTAATAAGATTTTCCGTCACAGATTATGTTAACTCTATCAAACGAGTTGTTTGAAGTCTACTGCACTTACAAAAAGACTCACAAGATATGAGAGTCAATGTTGCTGAAATATACTGCTGAAGATGGTGCTCGTTGTAACATCCTAATTTTTAACCCAATACTCTAGAACATAATTAGGTTAATCATTAGTCTGTTACGTCATAGCTTCCTTAATACCTTTAAAATACTTAGCGGAAATACTGGTAAATTTTTTTTTTGAATTATAAAAGCAAAGTGAGAGCCGCGCGACACGTTTAATTAGTAATGCATGAAGGCAATAAAGCAAGCGTCGCATAGCAACATGACATAAGCACATAAAAGCACATCACAATAACATTGAACTGCATATTTATATAATATAGAATATGCTCACTCATAAAGAGTGAGACTTAGTTTGATACATCATAAACAGATACAACTAAAAGAGAATATAAAGGAAAATACTACGGAAACGTAAAAGCAACTCCCCTACCCAAGTGCAACTAAAGGGATAACCTCTAAATAAAAGGAGGTCTATCCTCATCTAAGTGGTGTGTGCTCTACCCGGGTACTCCATCGGTCGTACGTCTCCTCCTACTGACGTCCGTCTCGCGAGCGAGGCACATATCTGGGAAACTGGGCAAGCTCCTCGGGCGTAAAGAGGCGAAATGGGGATCATGAGTGACCCCCGCGATATGGACGCATCTCCGGTCGTCGTGCAAGCCGTGGCTGAGTCACGGTATCCTCACTGCCCTCCCTCATCAGTGGTGGAGAGGGGGCGGAGCTCTCGCTATACGGGTGGGTAGGCGGGTCCTCGAACGAGTCGGTCTCCGAGAAGTAGGTCCGGGGCACGTAATCGGGATAGTCACGCATGGCTGAGGCGGCGGTGTGCATGCGGAGTACTCTCTCGTTATGCGTATGCGCGCGCTCAAAAACCCGCTCGTCGTCATCGTAGGGTGCTGTCGGGGAGAAGCGATGGGTATGCACGGGGTGAGCGAAGGGACGTCCTACGAACATGAAGACTCGCACCGTGCACTGTCCCTCAAAATGGTATGACCCGTGATCCGGGTCATAGTGCACCTCCCACGTCGGGGTGTCCACAAAAACCACGAACGTCGCCATCTGAAGACGTGATGGAAAGAAAGAGATAGAGGGAGTGAGAATCTTGCTAAAGAATCCCAGTAGGGCTTCCTACTACCTAGGTGTCATCATCTACGTTCTCAGGAACCTTGGGTTTAGTTGTACAAAATAAGTGAGCATGCATAAACATCCATTTTTAGGTTCTAAAACATAATTAGCCAAGGTCCGTTCATTTTAGCATGAATCTTAATGACATGGATGCAAGCATATTAAGGAATGTATGCATGGCTCTACTTAATGTAAGAATAATCATCATATCTTTAAGAACATCATGATAGTGGCATAAAGTGGTAATTAAATTCTCTTTGTGACATAATCATCATAACTTCCTCATAGGCCACCCTAAAAGACAAGCGCTATGGAGGTGCTCGGTCGAACCGGTGTCACCCAGAATGTAACATCCCTAATTTCATAAATAAAATGCTAATTGGCAATTAGATAAAATATAGCAAAAACCAAGAGAACCTGGACCAGTTTTATGAAACATAACAAATATTATTAGAATATTCAAGTATTTCTAGAGAAAAATGCAAAGAATTACAAAAATGCCATCATTTAATAGAAATAACAAAAATACCCTTGCTATGTAAAGGAAATTACCAAACTACCCTTGCCTTATTAGTAAATGACAAAGATATCGTTACTCTGTAAATAGAATTACAAGAATACCATTATCATTGTATAATTACAAAAGTATCCTTGTCTTAGTTAAAGAAATTACAACAATGTCATTGCACAAATCCCTAGATTTGTCTTTAGGCAAGAGTGAATCTAAGCCATTGAATTAAGATGACAATACAATAATTCAACCACATACATCATACACATTCTTAATCACATACATGCACATAGATAATCTCATGCTAAAAAATTAAAAACACTTATTAAAGCATAAGATCACATGATGTAAATCTATGATGCATACATACATTAAAGGTTAGAAAATTTCCACTAACAACATTTTTGCATAAAACATGGAACATGATTTCATAAAACTAGGCCAACATGTTTGCATAAAACATGGAGTGTTTTCATCCAAAGTTTGGCCAACATGTTTCCATAAATCATGCTCCAAGAATTAATTCTCTAAATGTTTCTTTTCTTGATCCTTCCACTATAAATACTCTTCAAACTCTTTTCCATTCCTTACATTTCCAAAACACAAAGAGGCCTTACCATGCTTTGCAAGAGATACATTCTCTAGCTCTTGTAAAATACATACACTTTTACTAGTTTCCAAGCCTTAGAAACTCCCTAAGTGCTCTTTCTTTCTTATTTTTTTTCTACCATTCTTCTTATGTTCTCCTCTTCAAAGATTTCTCTTAATCCTCTAAACCTTATTTAAACACTTAATTTCTAAACTCAAACCTTCACTAGCTCTCATAAGAGTTACAATCTTTAACTCTAGTGAGAAATATTTTCTTAAGCACTCAAGTTCTAGAGTCAAGATTCAAGGAGGGTCATCCACTCCAAGGACTCTTGCATAAGCTCAAGAAAGAAGAGAAGGACTCTTTTTTTAGACCCTACATAAGAGGTAGGAGTTTCTTCTTTATTTGTTCAATCATTATTGGCTTCTAACCATGGATAGAATGCCTCAACCTTGAGTTATTGTCAAAAGTTTTGAATGATTATTTGTAAAATATATTTTTAGATAGCACAATATATTCTATTATGTTCTTAGCACTTCTATGATGTTATCATACTCAAATATAACATAAAAAGATAGTATGTGAAACTTGATTTTTTTTTAATAAAAATTACTAAAGACATAAAAATGGTAGGTGCTGGAATTTCTGGTTGATTCTGGCAGCAGGCACTTCAGAATGTAATGATCACAAAATATGAAGTATCCCGAAATAAAAATATTTTTATCATAAACTAGACTCATTATAGAAGACTCTCCAAAAAGAATCACCTAAAACGGAGTTCTCTAGCTCAAGATATAAATTTTCAAAGCTAAGCCAAAAACTGAAACTCTACATATGACCTTGCAGTAGTAAAATAAGTGTAACTCACTATATAAAAATCCAAATGGACTGATTTCAACTCCTTAGGAAAGCTAACACATAGAGAAACACACATATGTATGTTATACATAATGCTTTGCACCACGTAAATATAGAATGAGAAATAAATTTTCAGGACACTGTGCTGTGAGAGTGTAGTTTGAAAAAGTTCTGGCTAAGGAAAGACTTGGTATTTAAGCGTGTCCATTGTGACCCACCTCTCTTTCCTGGGAACCCTCCTGTGCACGGATTACAGTTGAATTACACTAAAACTTGATGAATTAGGAATCTAAAACTACCTTTTCTAGGCTGAGATAACAAGTATATAGAGAGCTACAATTTTTTTTTCTAAAAGATGTTAGAAACTGAAATAAAAGATTTAAGTCTTGCAAGAGAACTTAAATATTTAAGTAGTAATAATCTTCAAGAGGAAACATATATATATAAAAGTCATAGGGGAGCTTTAAAATATGTAAAGAACATTTAATAATATTTTAAAGTGCATTAATGTATTACTAAATATTAAGTGTACAAAGAAGACTAAGAGAATCTATATGAGATCTTACATAAGTCTATATGCTAAATACCTACTTAACAAGAATACTATTTTTTTTTACCATGAGACTTAGTATGAAATGTCTACTATTTGATATAAGATTGTGTATGAAATGTTTCTATGATATCCAAGCTGATATATAGTATTATGAATATATATTGATGAGTTATGAAATGATAAGAATGGATGATTGATTGTACCATGATTTATTTATGATTGCATGATGATTTTCACTCAATGAGAATAAAAGTAAAGCCTGAAAAAGTAGCAATGATAGTCTGAAAAGTGGACTTGAGCTAAGCTCACGGCTTAACCCCCTAAGCCGTTGAGATCACGGCAGCGGAAAGAAAACCAAAAGGTTGTGGCGGCGGCCACGGTATGAGCTCATTACCCTTTTAGGGTGGTCTAAGGCATTGATGTATTCATCCCGTGAGTAATTATGAGACATGTCAATAAAAGAGAATAAAGTGTCATGCTAGTAGTAGAAATGCTTGTATGATTACAAAAAAGATGCATGAAATCATTAAGTTAGATATGTATGACTCTGCTAATAAGAATAGTTTAAAAGTAACTCTACCTCAGCTAATCACGTTTGTGAAAATCTTGATAAATGAACCTTTACCTGTCCATCACTTTGTAAATAAACCCGAGGTAGTTGGAGTGACAATGATGACACAATCGATACCAAGTTGAAATTCCTCTTTGAGAAATCCAGCATTTCTCACTCCTATGTATGTTTCCGTTGTCACCACCAGATACTGATGAATCCCAACTATTCGAGAAGGGGGAAGTCTCGCTTCCCTGAGTCAAGATGCACGAAGTTTGGGGAGCTAAGGAGAAAAAACCACTACTAGCCTAGCCTCAGATTAGACATTTGATAGGTTAAGAACCACTACCACCACCTTTGTAGTAATCTATGCTAGAGATTTTCACTTTTCCACTATTGCTATCCGTATGCTGTATTTTCTTCTATGTACTATTTTATTAGATGTATCAAAAGCCAGTATTGTATTTACTCATCTAGGTGCTACTATGTAAACTCATGTTGGTAACAATGATATTGCTGCTCAGTAAACTTCAATTTTAGAAATTATATTATATCGGAACTATGGCGTACATATCATTCACATTACAGGCATAATTTTTTTAAAAAGTAGATTCGTATAAAAAAATTACCCCTATCTTCTTATCATTAATTTAAAAATAAAATTGATTAAAGAATATAGGTAACAGCTAATAGAGTCCGGGTCTATTAGGGTGTTACACAGAACGTGTCACATCTCTAGGTTATGAGCTCATACCTCAACTAGTCGTCACTAGTTCTTACTTATCAATCTCGATAAGCGAAACATAATCATATACATAATCCCGACTTATCCAGTACGGGCTAGGGGGCATTTCTTGGGGGTGCTCGGCCGAACCGGTGTCACCCAAGAATTAATCTTGGTACCGATGTCACATGAGTTCTCTGGAGGTGCTCGGCCGAATCGGTGTCATCTGAGAACTCATCTTAGTACCTCATAAAAATTTCATAGGTTTTCAAAAACTTTCTGAGTCCTGAATTTGTCAGAAATTCGATGGCATAACTGCGGCATGCCGAATTTCTTCCAAATTCTTCTTTATGCCACATGAGTCAATCAAACATGCATCCTTCATCATAATTTCATGCATTCACATAATCATCCTCATACTTTGACAAGCAACATTAAAAGTTCGTTATGCACTTGGTCCTACGGTACTTTATGTTCTGACCCTTACGGGCCTTAAACTCGTGATGTAGTTAACCTATCATCTGCTATCAAACTTTTATGCACCTAAGGGTTCTCTCTTATCAAAACTTATCATTTATTTGTGCTCTCTATTAAATCTAAACAACATCATTCCTTAGGGGCAGCATTATAAACTTATGATTACGGGGTTCTAGAACTTGCATTTTAGACCCTTTCTTGGTTCTGTCTTCGCCTAAGGCGCTATAAGTTAAACCTAAACCAATTATGAGTCATTCCTATATCAAAGAACTAATTATAAACCATGTTCTCTACATTATAAGGTTGCTGGACAGATTCTAAGAATTAAATGTTCTAAGAGTTCTATAATTGCGGTTTTACGGTTTTCTAGTTACTAGTTTCTCTATAGGTGCCAAAATTCATTCTTACTTCAAATGTAACCAAATTTTTCATGATTAATCAATCCTAATCTGATTATATCCCCATTGAAATAGTTTGGGCAGTGTCCATAACTAAATGGGATAAAACTATGCTCAATCTTGACTTTACGGTTTTTCTAGAAAACTAGTTTCTCTTTTAACATGCATAGAAGTATTCCTACCTCATCATACATAATTTCCACACATCATAACACATCAAAACATCATCATATGGTAGTAAACCCATCATGGAAGGACCGAAACATTAAGTCCCAAAAAGATACATAACTTGATGTTTTTAAAACACATATGTTGCTAGTTTCTCTTGTCAAAGACTTCTAAAACTTTTTTGCAAACCATTTTATCTTGTCAAAGAGACTAAAAACATCCTTAGGTCAGTGACCACTTAATCTCTCCTTAAAAGAGAGTTAAATTCATAGAAACTTGTTGGTTTTAAACTCAAACAAATTCATGAGACTTAAGAGGATTCTTAAAACTTGACTTATTGGTCCTTGAAGCTAGATGAAACTCATTCCAAGTTCATCATCACTACAAGGCCGAAATCATGCATTCAAAGAATGCTCCCTCATTAAATTTTAACTTGAGATAAAATGGGCAAGTCTTTGAGCTCTAAGATCTTTTAAGTGATGACATAATTTAAACATGCTATGCACTTCATTTTTAGTCTTCATTACAAAATAAAGTGAGAGCTTAAAGTAAACGTGCGAGACTTGAATATAAAAATGCAAAGCTTAAAATAAATATGCAAGACTTGGAATATAAATATGCAAGGCTTGAAATATAAATATGTAAGTTCATTTCTTTATTTTAGTGCTCTAAGCCCAGCAACAATCGACTTTAAGGCTGAAATAGAAAGGCTTTGAGATTTAGTTAGGTGATAGTGCAAACCTCATTTTAAATCTTTACGTTCCTTAGTGATGAAGAGTAAATATGTTAGACAAGAATATAAATATGAGATGCACTCCATTCTTTAGATTTTAACTTTGAGTGATGGCTTGGAAATTAAATATGAATGCAAAGCTCAAATAAAACATGCAATGCATAAGCTTAAATTTAAATATGAATGCTAGTTCATTTTATTTCTTATTAGAGCTCATACAAGACTTTAAAGGAACTCAAACCTCAACTCAAACTTATCATGACAAGATAAAGTAAAACAAGAGTGAACCTCAAGGATTCTTTGAAACACAAGGTTTCTTTTCTTGGAATGTAAACATAAATAACATTTTTATTAAAACTCAAGCTCTAGAGGCCTCATTGTGATGAACACATAGTCATCATCTAGAAGCTCTCATCATCAAGCCATTGTGAACTCCCTTGGCCAATATGACCGAAACCTTAAAGAAAGAAAAGGAAGAAGAACCGAAATTGTTGAAGAAGAAAAGAAACAATTGGAACTCTAGAGACCATGATCTTGATGATGTATTAACACCAACATCATGAGCTCTCATCATTGAGTTCATGTTAACCATTTTAAAACATCATCAAAGTGAAAGGTTTCAAAGATTCAAGAAGAAAACTAAAAACATCTTTAACTCAAGAACAAAGATCAAGCTTTAGAGATTATTCAAGTAATGAACATCATCATGAAACTCTCATCATCAAGCTCTCATTCCTTTGACTCTCAAGCCTCATGGCTGAAAAACAAAGGGGAGTAGAAGAAGAAAAGAAGTTCTAAAAAGGATTCAAGAGAAACTATGAACACATAAAGAAATTAAAAACTTTAAATGAAAGAACTCTTGAAAGAAAATCCCTACCTAGTGATTAGGAGGTTGGAATGAGAGAAGAGGATGAAGACCTTGAAGAACTTGAAGACTTGAACTTGAGAGAAAAAGGAAGCTTTGAAGTGCTCTTTGAAAACTTACACTTTGCAAATGAACCCAAAATGATACAAGTTCACCCAAGCAAGCTATTTATAGAGAAATGAAGCAAATGAAAGGTGCAAGGAGAGGGAGGAGCTTCGGCCATGCAGCATGGAGGCAGCCCATGAGTTCTATGAGGTGAGATAATGTGGTCTTGAGGTATGGTGAGGTATGGTTCAAAGTATGGTGGGGTATGGTTCAAAGTATGGTGGGGTATGGTTCAAGGTATGGCTTCAAGCATGGTTCTTCGAGTGAGAAACAATTCAACATGTATGGTAAAAGAGAGAGAGAGGGGGCCGAAATGCATCAGCCATGGGGAGGGTTCTCTTTGCATTTTAATTGTGGTTTAGAGTTGTGTTTAGGTGTATCTTTGATTAGGATTAAGATTAGGAATTTGTAAGAAAGTGTTTAGGTGAGAAAATAGGTAATCAAGGTTGTCAAGACATAATTAAAGAGTGTTATTGCATCATTAGTGAGTTATAAATTCATTTTAATGTATAAACAATTCTAGACACAATCCCTTGATTTAAGGAATTGGAGAGAGAAAATACTATTCAAGATTCCAAGAGTGAAATCTTGAGTTTTAGAAAAGAGATTTAAATCAAATCTAAGTAATCTTAGGTTCTAATTAATTTTAATAATTTATTTTGACTCTAGATTAATTATAGAAATTAATTAATCTTCGTTTAGAGCCTAATATTGTTTAGGTTTGCTTAATCACATCGTTAAGCTCAAAAACACTATTCTAGGGGCAAAATCGTAATTTTGCTCTAAAATTGCCCGGGACCACCGGGGCTCAAACATATGTTTTGAAACATGTAAAAACATGGTTTTAAACCTCTGGGGAAAGTTTCGGGCTCAAACGGCACCTCTACCTGCGTAAAACGCTATAGGGGTATTTTGGTCATTTTAACCCGAAACTGCAGAAAATGAGACTTTCGCCTCCAGAACCACTCAAGGGTCATTCAATCCTCTTCAAACATTAAATTGGCCCTTCGAGGACTGCCGGGTCGGCCATCCTTGAATTCCGAACCAAAAATGACCTCAGGGGCATTTCGGTCATTTTCCACTCAGACAGAAAATCGGGGCGTTACACTTGTCAAAAGTTTGTCATCAGGCATTATTACTGATGGGAGATGACTAGCGATAAGGACATCTGTACTTAAATCAATGAGTACCATAAGCTACTGGAGAATCTGAAAGTAGAAAACATCTTACTGTCGAACGAGTTTATGGCCTGAATATTGATAGAGAAACTGCTCAAATCGTGAAAAGACTACTAAAACCAACTAAAGCATAAGATCAAGCAATTTCACTGGCTGAACTAATCAAACATATCATCATTGAAGACACTAGCCGCAAGGAGATTGTAAAAGCAAGGGCTAAAGCATTGACATCTAAGGCTCACTTGCTGCAAGATCATAAAAAGAGGTATGACAATAACAAAAGGTCTAAATCTAATTCTGGTTTTTCCTTTACCAACTATTAAAGAGAAAATAATCCCACTTTCAAAAGAAGTGGAGGGAGTTATGTATGTGGTAAACTAGGTCACAAAGCATCACAATGTCGAAGGAGAACGATTATGACTGGAAATCCTCGTAAGCTAAAGCCAAAAGCAAATTTGGTTGAAAGAGATGAAATAGTTGCTGTGGTCAAGTCTTAAGCAATGCCTGTCAACTATGTCAATGACTAGGTGGTCGATTCTGGAGCCACTAGGCACATCTATGCCAATAGGAATGTATTTGCCTCCTATACTACTATAAGGCATGAAGAAGAAGGGCAAGTTTATCTTGGTGACCCCAGAATTACACCAGTGCAAGGAAAAGGAAAAATTATGTTAAAGCTGACATATGGAAGAGTTTAGCACTCAAAGATATTTTACATGTGCCTAGTATTAGGGCAAATTTGATTTTTATAGTATTGCTGAGGAAAGTTTGGGTCAAGGTTTCCTTTGAGTTTGACAAGATTGTCATGGCGAAAAATAATATTTTAGTTGGAAAGGGTTATTGTAATCATGGACTTTTTGTTCTCAATGTTTCTGAAATAGTGAATGTTTCTAATTCTGCTTGTATGATTGACTCTATGGATATTTGGCATGCTAGATTAGAACATGTTAGTATACCATATATCAAGAAAATGCAATATTTAGGTATGACTTTTGGCATAACTAGTTCAAACTTAGATAAATGTGAAATATGTATAGAATCAAAATTTACTAAAAAATCATGTCCTTCTATACATAGAGAAACTAAATTTCTAGAATTAATTCATTCTGATCTTGGTGATTTAAAACAAACTATGACTAGCTGGTAAAAAATATTATGTGACATTTATTGATGATTTTTATAGATATATTAAAGTTTATCTAATAAGAAATAAAGATGAAGCATTTGATATGTTTTTATCTTACAAAGCTGAAGTTGAAAATCAATTAAATAGAAAAATAAAAAGAGTTAGATCTGATAAAAGAGGAGAATATATTTTATTTAATGAGTTTTGTGAAAAAGAAGGAATAATACATGAAGTAACTCCACCATATTCATTTGAATCTAATGGTGTAGCAAAAAGGAAAAATAAGATATTAAAAGAAATTATGAATGCATTATTAATAAGCTCTAATGCACCTGATAATTTATTGGGAAAAGGAATCTTAACTATATGCCATATACAAAATAGAATACTTTACAGGAAAACAAATAAATCACCTTATGAAATGTGAAAGGATAAAAACCAAAACTAAATTACATAAAAGTGTGGGGGTGCTTGGCGAAAGTCATGTTACTTGAACCTAAGAGAAAGAAATTAGGATCTAGGACCTTAGATTACATGTTTATTGGATATGGTGAATATAGTGCTGCTTATAGATTTTTAGCATTAAAAAGTGAAGCTCTTGAACAAAATACAATAATTGAAACAAAAATGCAGAATTCTTTGAACTTCTATATCCATTAAAATTTGAGAAAATATATAGTATACCTTCTTAAACTAATCAAGATAACATAATGAAGATTTGAGAAGAAGTACAAGACGATGAGTGGAGAAATCATTTAAAAATGATTTTTATACATATATTATAGAAAATAATCCAATAACATTCTCTGAAGCTATTAACTCACCTGATGAACAATTATAGACAGATGCAATAAAATCCAAAATTGACTCAATTAAAAAAATCTAATACATGGGTTTTAGTTGATTTACCACCTGAAACAAAACCTTCTGGATGTAAATGGATATTTAAAAGAAAATTTAATCCTGATGGAACAATAGAAAAATATAAAGCTAGACTGGTTGTCAAAGGTTTTAGTCAAAAACAAAATGTTGATTATTTTGATACTTTTACACCAGAACAAGGATTGCATCTATACGAGTTCTAATTGCATTAGCTTGAGTTTATAAATTAATAATTCACTAAATGGGTGTCAAAATAGCTTTCTTAAATGGTGATTTGGAAGAAGAAATATATATGACACAATCTGAAGGATGTGTAGGACTTGGACAAGAAAACAAATTTAAAATAGGCACTCAAATAGTGGCATGAAAATTTTGATTAAGTTCTAATTTCTGATGGTTTCTCTTCTATAGAAGTAGATAAATATGTTTATACTAAATTGATTGGAGATGATTGCGTAATTATTTGCTTGTATATTGATGATATGCTTATTTTTGGCACTAATCTTAATGTTGTGATTGAAATTCAAAAGTTTCTAGCTACAAATTTTGATATGAAGGATATGGTTGAAGCTAATTTTATTTTGGGTATTAAAGTCATAAGGAAGTGTGACAATATTATATTGTCACAAGAACAATATGTGGAGAAACTTCTAAAAAAGTTTGGACATTGTGATGTTAAACCTGTGAGTACCCCTTATGATGCTAATGCTCAATTAAAGAAGAATAGGGGTGACCCTATGGCTGAGTCTGAGTATGCACAGATTATTAGGAATCTATTGCACTTGATGACTTTCACTCAACCTGACATAGCATATGCTGTGTGCAGATTGAGCAAGCATACACATAGTCCAAACAATGATAGGCCACATTGGCTAGATTGATAAAATATTTGAGAGGTATTACGAATTATGGTATTGAGTACAGTGGATTCCCCATTATATTAGAAGGATACAGTGATGTTAACTAGATCTTAGATTCTAATGAGATTAAATCCACTAGTGGATATGTGTTTACTTTCAGAGGTGGTGCTATTATTGGCGACTAGCCAAACAAACAAAAATTGCAAAGTCTTCAATGGAATCAGAGTTCATAGCACTAGAACAAGCCGATAATGAGGCTGAGTGGTTAAAAGATTTCTTGAGCAATATTCCATTAGGGATAAAAGCCTATTCCTTCTGTGTCTGTACATTGTGATAATAAAGCAACAATAGCTATGGCAAATAACAAAACATATAGCTGTAAAAGGAGCCACATTAGGTTGAGACATGAAGTGGTCAAGCAGTTGCTGAAAGATGGAATAATATTCATTGATTATGTGAAGTCAGAGTTGAATCTAGCTAATCCTCTGACTAAGGCTCTTGGGAGGAATTTTGTAAGTGCCACACGAAGGAAATATGACTTCATCCAATTTGAAGATAAACTATGATAGGAACCCAACCTTTGTGAAGCAAGAAAAGGGTTGTGCTAGATTGCATTATTGTGAAGGTAAGCTTAATGCTTTTAATGAATTTCATATCCCTTAATTGTGGATGGCGTATAAAGTGCAGTATATACTTGATGAAATTCACCTATATGAGTGTAGGAGTGGGGTTGCTCCTATGAGACTTTAGCAAGTTTCTAGAGCATTTATGAATTATCAGGCACGCCCATGGCCGAAATGCGCAACACAACAATAATAACTAGGAATAAGTAGGGGTGTAAATGTGATCAAATATGATTCTAATTTACACTAAAATGTAGTGGTTCATAGAAGTTTCACTTCACCAATTGTAAATTAAAATACTATTTATCTAGGTCTAGTTTATAGTCCAAAAGATACCAGATTCGAAGCATTTACATTTATGTTTAACCCAACTGTTTTTGTTAATAAATTTGATTTTGAAATAAGTGAGGGATTGTTATATTATTTTATTAATATTATACTTATTGTTCTTGTATTTCAAATATATTGTTTACGTTTCCTTCTTTTTCAATATTTACTATATATATATATATATATATATATATATATTGACATTTGCAACATGATATTTTTGCCTTCAAGATGATTATGGTCAAAGTAGCAGTTTGAAAAATCTTGGAAGATAATGTGGTGTCAGGCTAGTTTACGTGTTGGTTTGGGAATACATGTTTGTGAATGATTTTGATCATATACGCAATATCCATCACTCTATCTCATACTTTGTATTCAATTTTGTTTCTAAACATTGAGTACCGATCATTTTAAGTGACACTGTGATTCCTAAAATCAAGGGATAAGGAATTTTTCTTTAGAGGTTGAAGGGAGCATTTCAGCAAAGTAGTATTTTTTAAAAAGCTTCTCACAGAGTGTTTTTTATATATAGCTGAAAACCTGAAAAATAAAAAAAAATTAAGTTCTTACAATTTATCTCTTTATTTTCTCATCTCATTTATTTTATTAAAATTGTTTTAGAATTTGAACAAAACTGAGAGACAAATCTTGCTAGCTATAAAGATTCCAATATATTGGAAGAGCTTGCTATATCTTGGAAGAATTCCGACTATACGGGAATATTCCTTGAGCCCAGTGCATTTGCACGCCCTAGGCTTTCTTGCTACAGTTCACTAGTAAATGGGCCCTCCTATTCCAATGAGATATTTGTCATCAAAATTCTTCGTAGCTTCAATGATATTCCCAAAACAACATTTTTCCATCTTGGCTCCATGTGGAAAAGTGTTCTTCTGATTGTTCCTCTTTGGCTAGGACTTCTTCCTTTCTTTCCCTTCTATAAAGAATATACATTGGAACACCCACCCCACAAAGTACAAGCAGGATAGCCTTGTGACTCTTTCTCCTAAATCTTTGTTATTTTTCAATGGTTCAATTGAAACGTTAAGAAAGGCTTGATTATTTGGAAGTTGCCCTTCTAACTGATTTCTCTAATATGTTGGTAGATGTCAAGCTTGACAATATGTCACCACTCAACTCGTTCCCTCCTAAATCCAAGCGCTAGAGATACTTCAATGATCCTATTTATGTGGGAATGCTCCTAGAAAGCTGATTGTTGCCGATCTTGAGTTCAATCAAGTTTTTCAGGTTCCCTAGTTCTTCTGGAACCTTCCCACTCAATTGGTTTGATGAAAGGTGAAGCCTGCCAAGCTCGGTGGCCTCAACAAGTCCTAATGGTATGCTACCAGAGACATTGGTTTTGGATATGATCAAGCTGTCAAGATTATGGCACTTCCCCCAGTCTGGTGAAATTTGACCATGAAATTTATTGTCACTCAGATCCATATATTCCATGTTCGGAGAAATATTAATTATGAGAAATAGTGATAGTTATTTTCATAAAAAAATAATAATTATTATAAATATGGTAAATTGGAAAAAATATGCATTAATTTGGAAAAAATATGCAATAATAATTATAAATGGTGGGTGATGCACTAAGTACATGAGAATCACTATTTAACAAAACTCATAGTTTTCTTAAACTAAAATAATACCAGAAAGAAATAAGTATTCACAGAGTATAATAACAACTTCTAGATGAAAAATCCTCCAAAAGGCATATTGAAAATAATACAAGCATGTTAACAATAAGGAAAACTTAACAATTGAGCTTGGCATCCATGATTTCCTGTGCTATTTAGATTCCATAGATGAAACAATGCTAATCTTTAAGGATGTGCCACATTATAGATTCATAAACATCATTCATACTATTAAGAAAACACTTGTGCAGACTGATTTGAAATGTTCTCTTGAAGCACATTATGCAGGAAGATAACATTATACTGACACTCTTACAGTGATCAGTTCGTGCGGAGGTGACTTATTTAGGATTTTGGGGATCTCTCAAGAATTTAATATTGTCGTTATTAGTAGAAACTTTAGAAGTAATCACTTCCCAAGGCATTAGTTATTATGTCTTCATCCCTGTTTCTTTATTTTCTATTGCATTAAAAAAAAAGTAATTGAAAAGAAAAAATTGGCAAAAAGATGAAATATCACTATGCATAAATAAGTGCATAATAGTTTGATTTCAAAAATAGTATAAATAATGACAAAAAAACACCATAAACAATGGAAACCATAGAAATATATATAAAAAATGAATTAAAACAATAATTGAGAATAAAACCAAAAGTAAATAGTTACAAAATAGTTCACATAAAAAATTACATGAATTGGTGCATCAAGACAATAACAGAAAGCAAATAAATAATCATATTGTTGCTACCCCGTATTGGGTTGAGTCTTTCTTTATTTCTAACAATTGAAAAAAAAAAATTGAAATGATGAGAGCAACATGTCACATGAAAAAAGATCTTAATCAATTTATATTGGTGCTTAATTTGTATTGAGATTATTTACTTTTGACACTGAATATAAATTTATGATTGATATAACTGATATTTTTTAATTAATTGCGATTGTAATTCATATCTCATAATTAATTATGATTTATACGATTGATGTTTGTTTATTACTATGCAATTCTACTATTAAATATTGATAAACTTTATTGATATGCTAATAATATATAATAGTTGTGGTTATAGTTTTTAAAAAATTATAAAATTATTAAAGTTATAAAAATTGTGGGCTCTAACTAATTCTAGAAGCGACATGTGAAAAATGTTCCTCTAAATGAGTCTTGAATATTAGTATTATTGATTATAGATTTTGGAAATTCAGATTGAAAAAAAGGAAATACGTAAATAAAGTTTTTTTTTATTATTTTACTTACGTGAAAATCCTGCCAAAGTGTCCCGGCTTTGCATCCATGCAGTGATTTGAAAATCTATTCCCTGTGAAAGAGAACTATGCATTTCAAAATTTGTCATTACTGTGACATTTTCCTCTGTATCCCATTGACAAAGAAGTTATTAAACCAAAAAAAGAAGAAGGAATTAATGGTATGTATGAACACTTTACTTGGGCAGTAAGCACTCTCATCCAATAAGGGTAAGTACCAAAGGCAGATTTGTGTGTGTTGAGATATCAAACAATTTGACTCTCTCTTAAGTCTTAATCTAATGACAAGGGTATCTGTCTTTGTTTTGTTGCTTGATTAGATATGAGAAAAGGATTGCTTTAAGTCTGGCAGCATAATTTGTACTCATAAAGTTTTGGTCCATTTTTAATTTTTGCTAATTTTGCATCTAGCTACTGAAATTTATTCTCCCTGTATTTATCTATATGGCTGGTGTTAATCTATTAGAACCATCTTAGTTTGGGTCACGTGTCTGTTGTTTAACAGAACTTAGAATAAAAAATTGACTACTGGTTTTGACGAATTTTTATGCGAGTTGCCCATGTATTCATCTATGCCGGTTGGAATATAGTTTTGTTTTCATATCTTTTTTTTTTTTATGTTGAAGCATAATATTCGACTGTTGGTTTCTCTGCATCAATTTTCCAATTGCTCGCTTTGTTGACATTATATTTTTCGAAAAATATGAACTTGAGCTAGCTTTCAAAATGAAAACAACTCACTCTTGTTTGTTATCAAATCTCTGGCTTATTCCTGGGAGTTATTAACAGTTGAAATTTCAAGTTATTTTTTATTCATGCATGATGGTTTCCTAAAGATAAACCATATATTTGTTTTCAATAATTACTTAGGTTTACCAAACGACAGCTGTTGGCCTTGGACTATCCACTAGCCAGCATGGGTCTAGCTAGGAGGAGATCCCTTTAATAATTAAGCAAACTTTGTTGATTGTCTTGAGAATTTTCTCTGTGCTTTGTCATATTTTATTTTATTTTGCGTCATGTATATTAAGGATTGCATGTTTTGCTGGATGAGACGGGATGAGTTTTATTTACTTGCACTCAAATCACGAACGGAGTCGTCACTTGCGTCCATAACTTGGAGCGGACCGTCCTATTATTCACCCTATTTTTTTTCTTTTGGAGATATATACTACTTTTTTATCCGGTTAGAAATACTATTTTTTTTTTCTCTGCTACTCCAATAAGATTCAGGAGTACTTATATTTGTTAGTTATCTTTGACTAAAAATAAATCGCATATCTCATTAACTGAAGTTTTTTAAAAATCTATTAAATTATAACTATTGATTATACAAAAGTATCGGTATCAAATGGGTACCAAACTAAAACCTTTTTTCTTTTTAACAAAAATATTAGGAAATTAAAGTGAAGATGGAAGTCAAACTTATAACCTCCTATAGGTCATTGAAATGTACAAGAGTCCACCACTAAAATTTGAACTAGCTTACCATTGGGGATAATATTTGATCAACAGCTTATTTTAGGGGTCAAGACATGGGCTGAAGTTTTCCTTTTCTTTGGTGGGCTAAACCTTACTTTGCTAATGGATTAATTGGTCTTAAAAAAAAAGAAGTTAGTCATTTTTTCAAAATATAGAAAAATATATAAATTTTTTTATATAATTATCTAATTATATATTATCATATTAGTTAAAAAAAATGACTCACCCTATTTTTTAACAAGTGATGTACATAAAAATTTTAATTAAATAATAGTATAAAAAATTTATATTATTAATATATTTAAATTAAATCTAAAATATAATAAGATAAAAAATAATGAAAGTGATAACTTTTGACCTCACCTTTTAAGAAAAGGCTATTTTAATACTTATTTATAAACTAGAACAAGTAATTTTTTCAAAAGAAAAATACAAAAAGAGGTGGCAGCAGGTCCTATAACTATTTTTTTAAAATGCCGAAAAAAAGCACTACTAATAGAAAAAGGTAGAAAGCAAAACTCAGAAAATGAAAACTAAAAAATTGCAAAGGAAATATAAAAAGGAAATTATGAGATGGGTCATAGAAATTACGAGGGGCGGCAAAAAAGAGATTGAAGATAGAGTCGCTATCAAGTTTTATTTAAATTTGAAAAAACATAAAAAATTTATTATTTTTTTTAAAAAAATGGTTTAGAAATTAGATCGGAGTTTGGGAGCCTAATATACACATGGAAGGGCAAAAGATTTATTTTTGTAGAATCCCTGATACATTTGTATTGTGATACGATTACCTTAATTGATTACGCTAATTATTAATAACCTTTTAAAATATTTATTTTTACCATTTTTAATACTAAAAAATCTTACAAAAACAAATGAACATCTCTTTTTTAATTAAAGCATAAAAAGGCAATTTTAAAGCATCGGCTAACGTAACTCAATTGCCCAATATTAATTTAACAAACTAAGTTAATATTTTTATTTAGAATAAAATATTTGACAAATAAATGAAATATAATAAATAAAAAATTCATTACAATAATCATTTATGAGTAAGACAAAAATAATGATGAAAATTTTAGTTTGGTTTGACAGAGGTGCCTACTTCTACATATTTTCTAGTACAACAAGAAACTCAAAGTCATATAATTCTTTAGGAAATATATGTTAGCTGATTAGTTTTGTTAATATAGATTTCAGAATATCAAGTTGTCACAATTAAGATATTTTAGAACATAAAATTAATAAGCCTCTACAGTTAAATTAACTCTTCTCAAAAAGAGAATTATTGATCAATTACAACCTCTTTTTTTTCCCAGAAGTAGAAAAGCAATTTGGCCCAAATTAATAAAAACAAAGAAAGGAAAAGGAAAAGATCAATTAAGCCCAAAATCAAAAGGAATAATAAAGCCAAGAAGCCCCAAATTGATATAGCCCAAAAAGACAGAAAAAACAAAAATGTCAAAATCCTCTATTATTGATTAAACACCGATGATCCAAGCAGCGGAATCCATGACGTGTCCATCCCTCGATGATTCTTCCAACCGATCCATTACAATCCTTCCTTTTCTATGTTTAAGTATGCAGCTATATTCTCATTTAATGCAAGCAAAACTCATAGCTCTCCCGCCCCCATGATTGCCAAGACAACGCTTCTGTACAATTTTGAATTCAACCAATGAATGCTACTCGTTGTACCAGCCTCATACATCTCTCTACCATGCATTGGTGGGACAAGATTCTCAAAATCTTTTTCTTGCCAAATTCTTGCTCCAGTTCTGCAATATAAATAGATATAGACCTCTAGTTCATGACTTGGCATTTCCACCGGATTTGAAGCTGATCGCTGATCATAAGTAATGATATGGTGAATAAAGTTTAAATTCAAATTTAAACATGTATTTGAAGGAGGGAAGACATTTATTATCCCTATCCTATAGACTCCAATGGATAACATCCTCTCTTCCAAAACCTCATCACAAAAAAGGGCAAAAAAGAAAAAACTCATTTTCCCTTTCTGTCCGACCCCTTCCTCCCCACCACCCAACCTCTATCTCCATTCCCATCTTTTTCTCATTTTCAAAAACTGGTTCCAAAATTTCTTCTCACCTCGGCATCTTCCATCTTCACGGGTCTCTCGTCCCTTGCTCCTCAACTTCTTCATTCTCACCATCTTCACCGCCTCCAAGCTCCACCACCACCACCACTCGTGGCCGGAGTTCCTGATCCTCCCGGCGGAGCCCCTCATCTATGCCGCTGCCTCCTTCCACGGAACAGCACCGACACTGCCGCTTCAGATCCCAACCCCGACTCGGTTAAGATCTCGCAACCATCGCACACCCACACTACGTACTTCTTGGTGCAAACAGCGACAGTGAGTTCGCGCGGTGCAACTCACGGCGGCTAATGGAGCTGCATGCGGCCGTGATGGGGCTCGCGGGTCCGTAGCAGTGCCTGAGAGTCAATACCGGTCTCGCGACGGTGGGAGAATATGATGGCAGAGGCGAGATGCAAGCGGTGGTGACTTGACTCTGGTGATGGTGGCTGAGAGTACAACGAATGGCGGCAAAGAGAGGTTTTGACTGGCCTCTCCTCTCCTCTCTATTTAATTTTTACTTTTCGTTTTTTGGAATTGATGGTTGTTGGGACTGTGATTTAAAAGAGGAAAAGTGCAACGTTGTTCAGCAAGGTTTTGGTTTCGTGCCAAAGATCGACTTTCTGAAGGGTTTGGGGTCGACACAGATAGAGGTGACGAACATGGTTGTGAGGTCCCCTGGATTCATGCCTCACCAGAAAACAAGGTTCATCCTTTTCGATTTCTACAATTCTTCGAATTTGAATTTAAATTTAAGCGCATCTCTGATTTCATTTTTTTAAAAATTCGTATGAGATTTTTCAATTTCAGCTAGTGACATTAGGAGTCTTCCTCTGCATCTATTGCTTCCCACTATTCAAGAAGCCATGGCGTGCACATCAACTTCATGAGGCAAGTTTTTTTTTTTTAAAAAAAAAATTAAAATTTGTTGAGCTGGTTTTAGTTAAAAATGTTGATGATGATTTTTTTCCTTTAAATTTTTATTTTTTTATGTGGGAAGTGCCCATGTTGGTGTGCAATTTGATTGTGCAGCTGGTTATGTGTTAGGAGTGCCATGATTTTGGATTGAGTAGATATCGTGGCGAATGTGTTTTCTTTTGGCCTTCATATATTGTGTTGCCCTTTGGTCTTTTTACAAATTGCATGTGTCTTCACGAAATTTCAAAAACTATGATGTGTTTTGGTCTTATAAACAAATTTTTAACCGTCAATTGTTTAAAACGGTCTTTTGAAGAGCTTCCTATTCATATAATTAGTCCATTAAACCTCACATGTGGAAGTGAGACACGAAGTGATGACTGCATCATATGGAGTTAAACATACTTGCCATCTCCAATTGTTGATATACTGAGGTCTTTTGTTTCATTACTGCTCTGCTGATATTTTTGCATAAGATTGATGAATGACTTGTCATGGTAGAGAGGTGAGTGTATAGAGGCCTGTAACTCCAACAGATTTTAATAGCATGTTTCTATATTTTCTAGCTTATTTTAGGTGTGTTTGTATGTCACTAGATGTCAGGTATGGTCTTTACATTCTTGCTGGATATTTGCAGCCTTTGTGGCTAACTGCTTCTCTTCTCTTTTTTGTGGGATGAGTTTCTTTAATTATCCGCAGAAAAAACGTATGTCATTTTATTCTGATGTTGTATGTGTATTTCCAATTTCTTTATTCGGTTTGTTATAGTCCTGACCTTTAAAATTCTACTATGCCGAATTATTATCTTTGCTTTTTTATTGTTGGATGAAATCAAGGCCTTTCTAATATGTATAATTTCTGGTTCATTTTGTCCATCGAGTTCCCAAGGATTATTTGGTTTCTCAATTGCTTTGTGTTCCTACATTTTGCTTATATATGCATATCTTGATGACATGTTAGGTGAATGCTGCTGAGAAGGATATTGGTCATGGTACATCGATGCTATATGGTCTTGATTCATGTTATAAATGATGAATTCAAACAAATCTTTGGATTTATTAGAGAATAAGAAGGCTATTTAATTCAGGTCGTCCTTAGTACCTCAGGCTGTGGCTATTTCAGTCCTAATCCATCTGAATTAGAGGTGCAATGCTACATTAAGTTCTGCCCATGATTTTACCCCAATCCGATGATTCTGTTAAGCCTTTTTATCTCTTTCCGGTAACCTATTTCTTTTTTTTTAAATAATCTTGTCAGCAACATTTTGTTCTTTAAAATATTCTAATAAACTAATAGATATTTGAGTGTGGTAAATGGCTTTCAATTGATGCTTTGTGATGTTCTGAGAAATCCTTATGTAGACTAATACCATCTATTATTTTAATCCAAAATTCTTAAATATGGTTTTTTTTTTCCTTTATTTTAAATTGTATTGTTGATGCTTTAACTTTCTTAGTCTGTGTTAAACCAAAAGCTTGAGTGCTTGATGCTTTGAGTTTCTCAGTCTGTCTTTAAATTATGTTGGAACAAGTATACTGTGGTCTTGAAGCTCGAAGTCGTTCTTCTGCTGACAATGTTATGCTATAGATCTAAACTTTTGTTTTTTAATTGTTTTGGTTGAGATTGTGATTTACCAATTATTATTTGTTATATTTTCATACTTTGCGATTGATTTATAGAGTGAGTTGCTGCTGCCTGAGAGTGTTATCGCATTATCTCAGATATTTTATTTATTGTGTTTAGCGATATGAGCATTGTGAATTTTGTTTCAAATGACTTTTTTGTATTATGAATCGTTTGTGTCAGTGTCAGATTCAATTGTGTCTTTTTTCTTTATCCTATGATTTATGTTTTATTTCTTGCTGTTGATGCTCTCAGACTGTCAGTGGCAGCAGGGTGTTGCTTGGTGGTGGGTGGCCTGAGATGGTGATGGCAAAAGGAATGGACAAATTGGCTAGGGAAACTCCTGAAAGACTTATCTGGCATTCTTGGGTATCCCAACAACCGCTGCTGACAATGCTGGTTTGGACAATGTTGAGTTGATTTCTGAGCACCAGGCAATGCACCAGGAGGAGGGATGTACTGCAGGAATTGACGTTATCTATGGTTTTGTAAGTACTGAACCTACATTGGGTTGCTGAAATTTATTTGATTAATCATCATTTTTGAAATGCTGCATTTTAATGTATGAGACTGTCATTCCTTCCTTTGCATGATGGATCTTAAACCAGATTACACTGCCCTTATAATTCATATAAAATTTGCATCTATTGAAATATCTAGCATGTCTTATTAACGTGAAGCTAAAATATACTATTGATTGTAGTACTAATTAGCTTGAACTTTTTCGGAATAGTATTTTATTGTAAGCTTTAACAATGATATGGTTCAAAGGTTCTTTCAACTAGCTTGCTACTTGTGAAAATCAGAGAAAAAAAAAAAAAAAGAAGTGAAGACCACCATGCAACTTAAGTGGTATAGACCACTTTAGCCTCCTCATTTCTCTTTTTTTTCCTGTCCTTCCCACTCTCCCATAACATCCCCTGGATCTCTTCTTCCTCTTCATTTCTTTCTCTCTTCTCTTCCATTTTCATTTTTCTTCTTCACCTTCTTTGCTCTCACCTTCATTAATCATCAGAACCACCTCCATCATCATCATCTTCATCATCATAAATTGTGCTCTCTCTCTCTCCTCTCTCTCTCTAACTCACGGTTTCTCTCTCAAGTGGAGGAACCAGTTAGAGTGGTGAGTTTCATATCGTTCTCTACCTCTAATTATCCTCGTAGAGTAGTGGGTAAGTGACAATCTTGCTCTATTTATTTTATTGAGCTCTTTATAAAGTCATTCATTGCAGATTGGGGTTTTTGGGACCCTAAATGTATAAATTTGGGATTTTCTAATATGTGGAGCTAATTAATGTAAATTAATGACATTATTAGCTCATTAATATTGTATTTATTTATTCTTAGAGTTATAGAGCATTTGAGTATCAACCGTTGAATTGGTGGCACTTGGGAGTTAGTCTTCGGTTCTTTTGAACCAGTTTGTGAGTAAACATTATGTCTATAATTATTTTTATTCATGTTAAATTAGCTCTAAATATATTTTAGACATTCAGAAACTAAAAAATAATTATGTGATTGTGTTATGTAATTTTAACGAAATTATCTCCTTTATGTTAGCTTATGTTTTTTGAAAAAATTGACACGAGATGAAATGATATTGATTTTGAAAAATTATTTTATCTCTATTACGGACTTGAGGAAAGGATTTGAGAAGTTGTGGTTATAGTCAATTGTGGAGTTATTGAAAATAGATTTGATATGATATATAAAATCTTTATCATATGTTTTGGGGAGAATCCCTGACAGGATATGTAGCTAATGACAGTAGGCGTTAGCTTTGGTGCATTGTGACTATATTTGATTAGGACCGCACAGTGAATCCTTTTGTTTTGCGGCTACTCACATGGATAGGATCGTTCTGTTTAAGGATCACACGAAGGAATGGCTGCCTGAGTGTGAATTCTTCTGTTTCTCCTGAATTTGATGATTCCCTATTATTTTATATAAAGTTGGTTGTTTTAAAAAATCTTTTCTGTAAATAAAAGAATTTGTTAAATTTATATGAACCATGAAGTTATTACTGTTTTATTTATGGATTATATATAGTCTCATGTGGGTTATAAACATTCTGTCTATCACTGCGTTGCAAAACTCACTCTGTTGTTTTCCCCTCTCTTCCAAATACAGGTGCAGCTTCAGGTTCTAATCTTGTGGCTCCTCAATAGCTGAGCTCTGAGTTGGTGAGCCTTCTTGAGAAAGCCTATTTTGTATATCAGAACCTAATTTTCTTTTTGAGTGTAGCCTAGTTAAAATCGTCCATAATGCTCCATATGTCAAAGGCAGGGTCCATAGATTAGCTTTATGTTTGTGCTTATGTATATGATGTTCAGATTTTATATATATATCATGGAAAGGATTGGTAAACTGAATTTAGAATTATATTTTGGAATTGGGTTTGATTTAAATTACATAATAGAACTTGAATTGAAATTCATATGCTAAAATGATTTTTTTGAATTATGTTGAGTTGGTTGTTCTAGTACTGGGGGCGTAGTATGAAAATGCTTGAAACCCGATTCTGTATTTTATCTTTATTTTCATACAGGTTATATTTCTAAATTTGGGGATATCCGAAAAAGAGAGAAGACTTTGTCCGTTTTTTTTTTAAAACTTGCATGTCAAGGTTTACAAAGGAACATGTTCCCTGTGCCCCAGTTATAGCCCAAGTTGAGTCGTGACACTACTATAAGTATTAAAGTACTTTGTATGCAATCATCAATTCAAATAAGTATTACAGTTCTTTTCAGAAACCTCATTGATGCTACTATAGCTATTATTTGCCAGCAATGATGCTTACGAGTCGTGTTGCACTCAAGACTTAAGTTATAATAAGTTTGACTAAGTAAATCTACCTTGCTTCTGGTCCCTTAAGAAATAGTGAAGGTATTAGTTGCATATAAACATATAGCACGCATTTTATGCTATATAGAATGTTCATTTCAGTTTGCATACTTAATTAAATGTGAAAAGCTTTCAAATCTCACTTTTTAATTTAAATCATAATGACCATCATTCAACGCATTACTTGGTCAGTGATTCAACTATCAACATATTAGACTGGAAAGAATATGCACATAAACTTAGAGGTCCAGGATGCCATGAAGCCCATTATCCAATGATTTCCATATATGATTCAGTAAATATAAACAGTCTGGAATAAATTGTTCTCTAATAAGGTAATCTTTTCTTAATTTATAGAAAGCTTATTATATACAAACTCTAACTGATGGTAACAAAACACTTCTGTAGTTCTGTTTGCAATTATTCTAACCATCATATTGTTTGTAGGAGTGTCGGTCTCAATTCTGCAATAATGTTGCAGTTATTCCTTCAAAAGACAATTTGTGATTGTCATGACCCGACTACGACACGTGATCGGTACGTGAGAAATTTTATCTCAATATAAGTCTTGTGATCTCTGAGTCTTTCTATATGTATAAAATAATATACTTATCATTCTGAAATCATAACTTTCTCTAAAACTATGTATAAATTTTATATCAAGAATTATAAAATCGAAATACTCAATATATGAAACTTTGTAAACATCTTAATCATACTCTGAAAATCAATTTAACATATGATTTGGATTATAAATATATCTCTGGTTTACTACATAAACTCTACAATTTTAAATCTATATTTGTGAACTAAAAATATACAAAACGGTTGAAATACTGAAATCAAATATATAATTTGAAAATAATGCATGATTTGGATCCTGCCTGCAAATCTACTGGAGCACTATTCTCTAATAAGACTCTAAACTAAGCTTTATTTCATGGTAAGACTTATCGCTGAAAATGTCTATGCCTGTCAAATCGTAGACTGGGCAACATCTGTACTTGCATATATGAGGAGGAAAGGAGAGGGGTGAGTCAACAGACTCAGTGAGTGAGCTCTTTCCCATCACCCACATGGGACAATCAAGAAACATACCATAATGCAATATACATGCAACAGTCATAAACTGTATGATATTCGTGTGCATAATCTCATAGAAAAATATATCTCTGTATTCATTAATAATCTATGAAAATATAATTAACGGTACTCTAATAAAGAAATAGGAATCTCTGGTTATGCCCAATTCATGTGACACAATAAAATCTCTGGTTATGCATGTCAACCATGGCATGTCAACCATGGCATAACAAAATCTCTGAATTCTGGGTCACTTAACTAGGTCCCATTTCTGATTTCTCTAGTTTTGTAGGCGATTTAGTATACCAAGGTTAATGGAATAACTGCCATTAACTAGCAATCTGTTTCTCCATAGCTATCATAGGTTTTCTCAGTCATGAAATACTTATTTTTGTAAAATTCTCTCATATGCTTGTGCTATACTTTGGAAATCATCATAATATTTCACAAATCTATAAATATGGTCATATCCATACTATAACTTTTTTAATCAAATCATTTAAATATAAAAATTCTTAGAACTCTGAAAGCTCTGGATTCATACAACTATAGTAACCTGACTTTAACATAACTATGAATGTGAAATTATGCCTAACGGATCACTCGCTTGTAAGCATTTCGATTTCAAGCTCACAGAATATATATCCGGCAATTACTATGAATCATACTGAATTCCATATTTATGGAATATCATAAAACTGAATTTCTAAAATCTCGTTTCTTAAGATAACCTTTTTTTATAACTTAATAACTCTAATATCATGTATTGAAGTGGAAAGGTTCGAAATCATGAAATCTCTAACATTATAATATAGCATCTCTATTTGACATTCTTGCCAAAGTAACTTAACTAATACTCTAAAAGCTTTTTGACATCTCTTAAGACATGGCAATATTGCAAATCCATGAAATGCGTTCCATAATTTTTAGTGAACTTGAATATGTTATAACTCTTGAAACATGTGGATAATAACAACTTACTAAATCATATTTTCACAAAATGAATCTCTTAGAGTTGTACATAAAACATTTCCATAACATACAATGTACTAATTATGGTCCCATGGTTTTCTAAAACACATTTTCATGCCATATTCAAAATCATACTCCTTGCCATAACTTGTAAAATCCAAATGATATATATTTTCCTCTCTACTTTCATGCTCAATAATCACCATGCATAAAACACAATTATAATGAGAAAATTAAGGCCATGACCTTGAACCCACTTACCGTTTGGAGTCGGGAGTATGTGGGCACCACCAACTCGACCTTCGAAGTATGGAATGACACCAACAACTATCATAGAGCAACATTGACTCAAGATTAGTCTTCGCTAATCTCTAAACAACTCTAATCTAGGTCTAACAACATTGGGGGAGCACCCCCGCTTGATAACAATGGAGATAAACAACAACTCATTCACCAAGATATGAAATGGGAAGGAAAAGAATAACAAAACCCATAAAATCTTACCTTTGATTACTTTGAAGGGAGCAAGATTGGGGTTAGATTGAGTGGGGAGGAGAGGAAGAGAATTGAAAAGGGAGGGTTTTGGTTTTGGGGAGTGAAATCCCAAGTTGGGGTGTTTAAAAAAGGGTAAGGGTCTCATTTACGGGAAATGCCGTGTTTCACCCTGTTTCTGAGTTCCTAACACTGCTATAGCAGTCCCCAGAGAGCAAAAATCACTCGCCACCCTCTGTGTTGCTATAGCGATCTGGATAAACTATAGCGGTGACAGATTTACAGTTCTTTGCATTAGGGGTCCTTTCTGCATCCCAGGGCCCTCTGGCATCATGGGTGGGTCCCGAGGGACCCTGGGCAGTATGGAACTTGCCCAATGACACATGTACCTAGGGTATCATATTCTTCCCTCCTTAAAAAGATTTGGTCTCCAAATTTGAACTTGCGTAAATGGAAGATCAACAAAACGGAACACATAACTCGCTCGGGGTTTCAAGGATTGGCTTGAATGCCCGAAACACTCTGACATGATACTCTTGCTACATTGGCTAACACTCTAGGAGACAATGCCATTCTGAATGCCACTGTTCCATTACTTTATCTGAGAATCCAGTTGTCACATCTGGGCGGCTCCGCCACCGAGGGTAGCCCTATCCCATCAAGGTGACACTAGTTTTAATCGTGACACTTACATGTAGCGGCTTCGCCTCTAAGGGCATCCCCTTCTACGGTACGAGTCTTGGATGAGCATCTATGCTCCACCTGTAACACCCTAATATTCAACTCAACACGCCTAAGACGCATTTAAGTTAATTATTAGTCATTACTCTTTTGTTCCAATTTTTAACTCAAAACTTCTTTAAAATACTTTAGTGAAAATATGGATAAATTTTTTTTTGAACTTAAATACCAAATCGTGAGCCGCGCATACTAAATATCTAACGTCATTATCTTGCTTGCGTAAGAGAGATGTTAGAAACGAATAACAGGTAAATACATAATACAATCATAACATAACATAACTCAAATAATAATAACATATCAATAACTGTATCATAATAGTGATGTCTTGTAATCCTAAGGACATCAATATATATCCATCAATAGAATATAAACTGATAACTGAGATACGATCACACTAAAGGCAAATATCCAAAAGGAAGTTATCTCCGTAGCTCCTCGTCCACTCTCAAGACAAATCATGAACTACACCATCATTCATGTATGGAGACGACAAGGAAAAGAAAAAGGGATGAGAAACTTATACAAGAATCTTAGTAGGGCTTCCCGACTATAACACAAGTGTCATCGCTATCGTCGAGGAATATCGGGTTTAATTATGAAAATGGTGAACACATATATAAAGTTTATTTATTAAGTTCTAAGTATCATTAGCCGAGGCTCATATCTTTTAGCATGAATCTTAATGTTATGAATGCAACATATTAGTCATGGGTACATGTCAATATCATATACATAATATCATAAAATCCATAAAACAATGCATATGATATAAAGAACATCATGATAATCATTCTTACAGGTGACTTAAACTTCTTTATTCTCTTTTCTTTGGGGGCCGCCCTATAATTCTCTCTTTTCTCGAGAGTTCTAGGTTATGAGCTCATACCTCACTAATCGTCACTAGCGTAATCTTATCCCTTTTGATAAGTTAAATTCTCGACTCTTAAGGTACGAGATAGAGGGCATTAGGATCACCTTTCATAACCTTTAATTCGGGGAGTCCAAAGGATCACTTCCTATTTGGATCACCTCTCATAACCTTTAATTCGGGGAGTCTAGAGGATCATTTCCATGTGTCTTATGTCACCTTTAATCTCGGCATATTATATGAAGATGCAAACATGAATATCACAATTATAACTCATCAATTCAACATTTCATGTGCATCTCAATGAATCAAACATAATTATAACATGCCATAATTTAAATCACATAAACATGCATCATATTTCATTTCATATATCCTTAAGCCATATAAGTTTTCGCACATGAACATACCCTTCACAAAACATCATTCACATTCATCTCATCATATTATCAATATTTACATTTAAACCCCAAAGGGTTAAATCACAATTTCTCAAAGGTTATGGGTCAAAATGTAATTATCTCTTTTTAACATCTACTCATAAATTAAAGACCTTTAACATTAACCAATACATTTCAAGAGACATATAACTATTAGTAACCATTTAAACTTATCATAAAAACCTTTTAGGGCCATAGACTAAATTTAACATGTTTTAGAGGTCAAAGTGCAAAATAACATAATTTTTGACACTTAATAGCAACCAAAAATTATAAAATGTGTTCTAAACATTATATATGGTATTTTGAACACATGGACACATTCAATATCATTAGTTGGTCTAATTAAAAACATTTGGCTGAAATAACATAGTTGATAGTTTAAAACATAACTTTCTGCATTTTGCAAAACAGCCCAAACTAACATTTATAATTACCTTTTTATGCATCTATGGTACCAAAAACAATTCTTACAACAAATGTAAGTAATTCTAAAGTATGTGAACAATGTGAACAGCCTTGAACAACCCTTGAACAGAATCAGAAAATTAATCTCCTTAAAGCTTTACAAAAATACAATTTTAATCCTTTTTAGTTACTAGACTTTCCTAAAATGCTAAGAATAATTTTTATAACAATTATTAGTGATCGTCAAGTGTATGAATAGCTATAAACAGTAGTGAACAGTGGTTAACAGGGCCAAACAGTAATCAGAAAAATTAGCATTCTAAAAGCTTCATAAAAACACAATTTTGATCATTTTTAGTTACTAGTTTTTTCTAAAACACTAAAAACAATCTTTACAATAACTATTAGTGATTTAAACTCTTCTAGACATCCTAAATCAGTAAACATTCTAGTTTCTAAAAGATTAGATCAGAATAATAAAACTTTAGCATTTAAAATCATGAGAAAAACCATATTTCTAATCCTTTACAATTTCTAGGATTTTCAAAATTTCTTTGTACAACTTTAAAGACAAGGTCATACCTAAAAATAAGATATATCAAGCTTTAAATCAAAATTATATAAGAGTCAAAAATAAATAGATGAGAAGTGTCCATGGTCGAAATTGCCATTTAAGGTAAAAGAAGTAAATCTTGAACTTTAGGATTTAGGTGATGACTAGAATCATAAACTTGTCTTATAACCTTATTATTATCATTATAAGGTGACAACTTGGAAATATAAATATGAAATGCAAGGCTTGAAATATAAATATAAAGATGCAAATTCATTCTTAGATCTTTATGATTTAAGTGATAACTCGAAATGTAAATATGAATATGCAAGTTCATATTATTATCTTCAAGAATTAAAGTGATAACTTGAAACATAAATATGATTATGCAAAGCTTGAAATATAATTATGATGTGCAAGAACTTGAAACATAAATATGAATGCTAGTTTATTTTTATATCTTGTTAAGTTTAAAACTCAAAACTTAGTAATTCCTTTGTTAATCTTTTAACATCAAGAATTAAACCTTGAGCTTTAGAGGTCATTTAAATGATGGATTCACAACCATCACTATGATTCCTCATCATCAAGCCATGATCATTATCAAACCATATAAACCGAAATTATAAAGGAAGAACAAAGAAAGAACATGAAATAAAATCCCTATCAAGTTGTTTCTTGTTATCAAAAGGTAATGCTTGATCTTTAGAGAAGTTAGAAGAAGAAAATATGTCCTTGATATGTCCTTTGAACTTCGGCCAAGATTAGAGCAAATGGGAGGAGGATTTCTCTTGTGTTTTTGTGTTTGATAATGGAAAGGTTATGTGTTTAGGAGTTGATTTATGGTTGGAATGTGTATGCTTGAGGTTTAGAGCATGATTAGGGGTTGGGAATGGAGTCTCTTGAGTGGGAATGAGGAAGAAGAAGAAAGCTTGAAGTATTGGGAGAATTAGAGGACTTTGAGTAAGAAAACTATCAAGTAAGAAAATGCTAAGGCTAGGAATGTTTGTGTGTGCATTTTGGCAATGGAAGAGCTCATTTTTATAAGCCAAGGAAGGCTATATGTACGCTGCATATGGGCTGAAATGTGATCAGAATTCTTGCTCAAAAATAATGCAAAACAACTCAAAGATCACATGGTATGGTCATGGTGTTGTTTGAGTGCTTAATTCTTTGATAATAAAATAAAATGGGGGCATTATGGGGGGTGTATGGCTCTGCTCCTAGGCTGAAATGTGATCGGAATTTTTGATCCCAAAATGTACAAGACAACTAAAAAGAACACATGGTAATGTTATGATGTGTTTGTGTGCATTATTCTTGAATGAATTTTAAAATTTGTACAACATGAGAACATGGAGGACACGGCTACTTTAGGGAATAATGAGGGACAAGTTTTATTCTTTCATTCATGGTAGGACATGTATTTGAGATGTATCTTGAAGAAAAAAAAATAAAGTATTGGTATCATGGTGGTGCCTAATGATGTAGTGCAAGAATCTTTGAAATAAAAAAATGAAATATGACCACCATTGAGAGTATGATGGCCGCTGGTTTCTGGTCCATTTAGGATCAGATTTGTTATGTTTTACAAGTGGTAAATCATGTATTAGATGTGTATTTATTTAGGTAAAAGATTAGGAATTGATAGATTAGTGAAAATGGTAAAAGGTTAAGTATCTAGGACAATTCAAGACAAGGTAAAAAGAGAAATCATATACTAGTAAATGAGGTTAATTTCAAATGAGTAAAAATCACTTTGTAACATAGGTTCTAAACTTAGGATAAGAAAATGTAAATGTACAATATTTTACCTAAATCGAAATCTTAACTTTGATCTCAATTATCACTAATTTTATGAGCTTTCATAATTAAGGAAAGATAATTTAATTTTACCTTAGGTGATGTTTAGACTCTAATTACCTCAGTAATTATTTTTAACCTTGGGTAATTAATTTTAAACTCAAAGTTAATGAATAAAATCAATTTGAGTTCAAATAGAGTTTTAATACTATCTTAATTACACAAGTAAACCTATTTACCACAACTAGGGGTAGAATGGTAATTTCACGTACAAACTCCCTGTAAATATTGGACAATCTCAAATCATACTTAAAATAGTCATTTTGAACCTTTGGGTGAAAACCGAATTCAAATATTATATAATTTCATGAAAAATTACTGTAGTGGTAAAATGGTAATTTTACCTACGGTAAAAAGGTAATTTTACCTACGGTAAAAATTGAGAATTAAGATTTTTAACTCTAAGGCACATATAATCCCCATCAGGCATAAAATTAACCCCTTAAAGATAATTTAGATTGGTTATCCTTGATTTCTAGGTAAAAATTACCTCAGGGGCATTTTGGTCATTTTACACGAACAGAAAAAATCGGGGTTTGCGACTTTCGCACGAATCGCTAATCAAGTCTCCTATGATATTTCTCTAATGTCATATTCCTTTATTGAGGATTATTTGACCTCGAATTACGTGTAAAAAATTACCTATGGGCATTTTGGTAATTTTCACATAGCAGTAAAAATTGGGGCGTTACACCACCGCCTCATGTGCATGTGAGCTCGCAAAGGTGGGGCCAAACACCATTCGCGTCCTTGCTTCGGTTCTTTTTCTCTTGTGTCTGACATCAACTGATACCATAGGGACTCCCAATTCCCGGTTTCTGAACTTTCTCACTCTCTACGCACATCTCATGCATGGAAATCAAATTGCTCTATATGCTCGCATAGAAGGATGCAAGACAACATGACATTTATATATATATATATATATATATATATATATATATTACTCTTTATCGGCATTTTCTTTTCCAAGTCATGTTCATCAACTACATGCTTATACTTCTAGCATCCATGTATGCAACACATCAATCACACTCATCATCTAGGCCAAACGAACAATCACCACTTGCTCTAAGAACTCTAAAACATCGTACCATGCTAACATGCCTTATTAGTTCCAGTGAACTACTCTTCCCACCTCATGACCCTTAGTCCTTAATCAAATTTTTTCAAACGTAAAAGCATATAATCAAACATCCAATCATATCTACACGTAGTACGAGTTCATAAAATAAAAACATACAACATGCTTCTTGCCTATCAACTTCTTACTATTAGATTACCAAGTCATGACTTAACCATGGCAGATTTCATTTAGATCCCTCTCGTCTAGCTTCCATGTAGAGATTAGGGGAAGGGAACATGCATCCTATTCACACAAGCTCCTCATGTCACTCTAATCATGTTTCTACAATGCTATCTCGAATAAAAACTATCATACACGCATAGGGGTTGTATTTCATGTTACACAATTTTCAAAAATATTTCATCATGAATCAAGCTACTCGCTATAGGCATAAAACAAATTGTCTAAGAAACTTGTACTCAAATCTCTTAAATCTCATTCACACAAAACGTGTTTTCAATTTCTCGCTTTCCATAAGCAAACTAGTCATGAAAATGCAAGGTTAAGAAAACTTTGAGAAAAAGAAAATCCTTTTATCTAGAATTTGCAAAACTTTGGCAACAACCCCAAGTGTTCATAAAACACCTTTCAAAGGTATTAACATAGTTCCCAACCGCATGCTTAACAAACATAAACACATCGTTCATTTATCCAAGTCATAAAGATGAAAAAATATGCTGGACTATCATAAGAACATGCAAAACCATGGACCAGGGCTCTAAATGCCATACCATGTGCAAGTATTCTCTAGTTTAACTTTTCAATCTATGGAGTTCAAAATTAACTATCCATGTGCTTGTTTCAAATTAATAGAACTCACACAGCAAGCACTAAGCATGAAAAACCCATTACTTTGCAAAAACATTTTCTATACATCGAGTTTTCCTTATTCTACTTACACAAGCACATGTGGTCATACATTTTTACTACTCCCTCCCTTAAGTTCTAATTCATCTTAACGAAAACAATTACTCATGTACAAATAAAAACTTCTACTACTTTATCTTTGCTGATTCTAAGCATAAGCAATGAAATATTTATAACCTGCGACACTTTCATATCATGCACAAAATCTAGAGCTAGGAAAACAAAAGCAATCAAAGGCGATTTCAATGAAGTCCATATGTGGAATATTTTCCTACTGATGTCGAACTTGCCTAGCAATCCATGTCATACAGTTAACTTACTCTACATACATATCACATCCATACCATGCCCAAGCACCAATCCAAGCATAAATCATTTGACAATGCATCTCTAAAAAACATGGCATACAAGACATTTACAGTATCAAGGATTGCCTCGACTATTCTAACACATCGAAACAAAGCATCACCCCTAAGGTTTGCCTATATGCATGATTCGCACTTCCATTGGGATTCTACCCACTAACTCTAGGACACTCTCGTGTGAACTCTCCTCCTCATGTGACCTCTCTTCCTCTAGATATCGAGTTCTCTACTCTTTGGCTCATAACCCTCTTAGATAATGGGACACGTTCGGGAGGGTACTAAGAGAGGTGGCCCTGGCCAACGGTACTCGCGACTGACCTCTGCTTAAGCTAATCATTCCTGTTTTTGCTTCTTCTTAATGCACTCCAGCTTGGACGCGCTCAATAACTATCTCTGACATGTTCAAAATAGCCCATTCAAGGCGCCATACGCAACTAGTACAACTAACGTAGTGCTGCTATAGTGACGACAATCATTAAATGGCATAGCACACCCAAAAGGAAAGATAAAGATAAGAGGCTCAATCAATAATTCCAAGGAAATGACAAAGACTCTAATTGAACCTTGACATGACTGACTCCTTTTAAAGGCCTCAAATAATATCATATTAGTGCAAATGGCTATGGTTCCATGCACAAAAACATCACGCTTTTTGTGGGCACTTGCTTCAGTACTATGTAGGGAAACCTAATGCTCTTATACCACTTTGTCATGACCCGATCAGGGTGTAACACCCCGATTTTTCTGTCCGAGGGAAATGACCAAAATGCCCCTGAGGTCATTTCCTGACCCGAATTCGAGGGTAACCAACTCGGTCGTCCTCGAAGGGTCAACTCAATGTTTGAAGGGGATTGAATGGCCTTTGAATGCTTTCGGAAGCGAAAATTTCGTTTTTCGCAGTTTCGGGTCAAAATGACCAAAATACCCCTATAGCGTTTTTACGCGGGTAAAGGTGCCGTTTGAGCCCGGAACTTTTCCCAGAAGTTTAAAAACATGTTTTCATGTGTCTAGAGGTCTTTGTTCAAGTCCCGGTGGTCCCGGGCAGTTTTAGTGCAAAATTATGATTTTGCCCCTAGAATAGTATTTTTGAGCTTAATGACGTAATTAAGCAAACCTAAGCAATATTAGGCTCTAAACGAAGATTAATTTATTTCCCTAATTAATCTAGAGTCAAAATAATTTATTAAAGTTAATTAGAACCTAAAATTGCTTAGATTAAACTTAAATCCCTTTTTAGAACTCAAGATTCCAAAATAGTGTTTTCTCTCTCCAATTTCTTAAATCAAGGAAATGTGTCTAGAGTTGTTTAGACTCTAAATTGAGGATTTAACTCACAAATGGTGCAAGACCACTCCTTAATTATGTCTAGACCACCTTAATTATCCATTTCCCTTACCTAAACATTTTCTTACAAATTCCTAATCTTAAGCATAATCAAAGATACACCTAAATACAACTCTAAACCACAATTAAAATGCAAACTAATCCTCCCCTTGGCTGCAACATGGCCGAACAGCCATGCCCCCTTTAACCACATGTTTAATTATTTTCTCACTCAAAGAACCATGTTTGAGGCCATACCTTGAACCATACCTCACCATACCTTGAGCCATACCTCACCATGCCTCAAGAACACATTATCTCACCTTATGGAACTCATGGATGCCTCCAATCTGCACCTCATGGCCGAAAACCGCTTCAACCCTCACCCCCTCCATTTGTTTCATCTCTCTATAAATACAATGCCTTGAGGAGCTTGCACCACTTTTAGATCATTTGCTAAGTTTAGGAACACTCAAAGCTTTTCTTTTTCTCTCAAAGTTCTTGTGTTCTTCAAGTTCTTGGAGTTCTTCATCATCTTCATCTTCTTCTTCCATCTTCAAGTTCATCACACCAAGTAGGAATTTTCTTTCAAGTATTCCTTTCTTTTAAGGTCTTGTTCTAAGCTTTATGTTCATAGTTTCTCTTGATTCTTTTTAGAACTTCTTTTCCTTTCCTTGTTCTTACTCATTTTCGGCCATGGGCTTTTGGGCAAAAATGTTTCTAGTTTTTCCTTTCTTGAACTCTTGAGAACTTTAACTTTGATGATGTTTTAAAATGGCTCTATGAACTCAATGATGAGGACTCATGATGTTGGTGTTAATATATCATCAAGATCATAAACTCTAGAGTTTTAAAATGTTCCTTTTTCTTCTTGAAGATTTTGGCCATTTCCTTAATTTTTCTAAATTTCATAATTTGATTTCTAAAAATATTATGTTGAGTTCTAAGAACTCTAGACTATATCATATCTTGGTGTAAGGAGTTTGGGTTAAGGTTTAAGTTCCTTTAAAGTCTTGTTAAGAGCTCTAGAAAGATAAAATGAACTTGCATAATTTATCTTATGCTTGCATTCATATTTACATTTTTGCTATGCACGTTTACTTTCAAGCTATCACTTAAAAACATAAAGATTAAAATGGAACTTGTATCATAACTTAATTTAATTCTCAAAGCCTTTCTATTTCGGCCTTAAAGTTGATTGTTGTTGGGCCAAGAGCACTAAAATAAAGAATTGAATCTTGCATATTTACTTTCAAGCTTGCACGTTTAAGTTTATGCCTCACATATTTACTTTCAAGCTTGCACGTTTAAGTTTATGCTTTGCATATTTAATTTAAGTCATCACTTTATTTTGTAATCAAGATTAAAATGAAAAGCATGAGCACATTTAGTTATGTCACAACTTAACAACCTAGAGCTCCAAGACTTGCCCATTTCGTTTCAAGTTAAAGTTCAAAGTGAATGCATCCTTTGAATGCATATTTTAGGCCAAGTAGTGATAATGGACTTGCAATGAGTTTTCATCTAGCTACAAGGACCAATAGTCTATGTTCTAAGTTTTCCTTAAAGCTTTACAAACCTTTTCAAGGTTATGTTGTCATGAGATATGACTTCATTCCCTTTTAAGAGATGAAATATATTTTGGTCATTGATCTAAGACTTCCCTTAGCCTCTTGATGAATTAAAATGATTCCCAAACAGTTTTAGAAATTCTAAATTGATTCCAAGAGAAACTAGTTAACTTATGTACCTAGAAATGTCAAATTTAAATCCTTTACTGTAGCCAAATGTTTTCGGTTTTGATATGATGAGTGTAATGCTGTATGATGATGTTTTGATATGCTAGAATGTGTGAAAATAGCATATGGTGATGTAGAAGTGATTCTATGCATAATAGGTAAGAAACTAGCTAACTAGAAATACCGTAAAGCTAGAATTTAACATAGTTTTGACCCATTTATTTTTGGAACTTATCCAAACTGTTTTAATGGGAACATAATCAGGTTTAGATTGTTTAGACATGAAAAACTTGGTATCATTTGAGTTAGAATTGAATTCTAGCACCTATAGGGGAACTAGTAACTAGAAAACCGTAAAAATGCAAAGTAGAACTCTTAGAACATTTATTTTTTTTTGTATTCTGTCCAGCACCCTTACAGCATGATAAACTTGATTAATAATTAGTCTTTAAGCATAGGAATGCCGCATAATTGATTTAGATTTAATTCATAGCGCCTTAGACGAAAACGGAACCAAGAAAGGGTCTAAAACGTAAGTTCTAGAACCCCGTAATCACAAGTTAGGAATTCTGCCCTATGCTATTCAGATTTAAGTGTGAACATGATGATGATGAATGATGTTTAATTATGAGCCCTTAGGTGCATAAAATATGAGCGACGGATGTTAGAGAACCATATCTCATGATTAAGACCCGTAAGGGTCAGAGCATAAGCTACCGTAAGGATAAACGGTTGAAAGTTCTATGATGATGCATGTGTTATGTAAATGATGATGATGTTATTCATATGATGAATTCATGAGGATATATGTTTATGTGGCATAAAGCAAATTTGGAAGGAATTCAGTGTAATGCCATCGTCTTGCCAATTCCGACAAATTTGGGGACTTAAAGAGATTTTGAAAATTAAGGTACTAAGATGGGTTCTAGGATGACACCGGTTCGGCCGAGCACCTCTATAGAACTCATGTGACATCGGTACCATTTTATACTCTTAGATGACACCGGTTCGGCCGAGCACCCCTAAGAGAATTGCCCTCTAACCTGTACTCAGATAGTCGGGATTTATGATTTATGATACGCTTATCGTTAAGTGGTAAGTAAGAACTAGTGACGACTAGTTAAGGTATGAGCTCATAACATAGATGTATGACACGTTCTGGGTGACACCGGTTCGGCCGAGCACCCCCAGTTCGATTGTCTTTTAGGGTGGCCCATGAGGAAGAGACGTTTCATAATTATGATTATGTCACTAAGTTTGTCTCATATGAATGTTTCTATTGCCACTTTATGCCACCAAGTATGATGAGGCTTGATGTTATGTTTTATATATGTGCATTAGGTAATGCCATGCATACATTTTCTATTATGTTGCATTCATGACATTAAGATCATCCTAAAATGAATGGACCTCGGATAAAATATATTTTAAAGTTTAAAATGAACTTAATACATGTTCAGTCATTTTGTATAATTAAACCCAAGGTTCCTGAGGACGTAGATGATGACACCTAGGGAGTAGGAGACCCTACTGAGATTCTTTAGCAAGATTCTCACTCCCTCTATCTCTTTCTTTCCGTCACGTCTTCAGATGGCGACGTTCGTAGTGTTCGTGGACACCTCGACATGGGAGGTGCACTATGACCCGGTTCATGGGTCATACCATTTTGAGGGGCAGTGCACGGTGCGGGTTTTCATATTCGTAGGACGTCCCTTCGCTCATCCCGTGCACACCCATCCCGCGCACGCATGACGAGAGAGTGCTCCGCATGCACACCGCCGCCTTACCCATGTGAGACTATCCCGATTACGTGCTTCGGACCTACTTCTCGGAGACCGACCCGTCCGACGACCCGTCTACTCATCCGTATAGCGAGAGCTCTGCCCCCTCTCCCCCATTGAGGAGGGAGGGCAGTGAGGATACCATGACTCAGCCACGACTTGCACGGCGATCGGAGATGCAGCCACACCGCGGGGGTCACTCTCGATCCCCGTTTCGCCTCTTTATGCCCGAGGAGCTCGCCCAGTTTCCCGGATACTTGCCTCGTTCGCGAGACGGACGTCAGTAGGAGGTGACGATCGACCGATGGAGTAACCGGTTAGAGCACACACCACTTAGATGGGGATAAACCTTCTTTTATTTAGAGGTTATCCCATTAGATGCACTCGGGTAGGGGAGTAGATCGTGTTTATGTTTATGTTGTATTTCCTTTCATGTATTTCCCTTGTACTAAATTAAGTCCCACACTTATAAGTGGGCAAGTTATATATATATGAGATGATATTCAGTGTTATTCATGGTGTGCCTCATGCTATGACGTTATGAAATGTATGTTTTGTTCGTTACATAATATATCGTATCACGCGGCTCTCACTTTGTTTTTCAAAAAAAAAAATTTACCGGTAATTTTCTGCTAAGTAATTCAAAGTTAAATGAGGACTATGCAGTAACAGACTAATGATTAACCTAATTATGTTCTAGAGTATTGGGTTAAAAATTAGGATGTTACACGGGGCACGTGAGGAATCCCATCCCCACGTAAGCCTCATTTCTAATTTCTCTGGCCCTGGGAGCAATTTGGCATTCCAAGGTTAATGGAATAACTGCCGTTAATTCACAGTTTGTTTCTCTATAGCTACCATAGGTTTTCTCAGTCATGAAATACTTATTTCTTTAAAATTCTCTGATATGCTTGTACTATAATCTGGAAATTATCATAATATTTCACAAATCTCTATACATGGTCATATCCATACTCTAACTCTTTTACTAATTTATTTAAATATAAAAACTGTTGGAACTCTGAAAGCTTTGGACTCATACAACTCTAGCAACTTGACTTTAGCATAACTGTGACTGTGAAATCATACCCAAAGGATCACCCGCTTGCAAGCATTTTGATTTTAATTGCACAGAATATGTATCTGGCAGTCACTGCGAATCATACTGAATTCCATATTTTTGGAATATCATAAAACTGAATTTCTAAAATCTCATATCTCAAAATAACCTCTTTTTATAACTTAATAACTCTAATATCATGGATTGAAGTGAAAAGGTTCAAAATCATGAAATATTTAATATTATAATATAGCATCTCTGTTTGACATTCTTGCCAAGGTAACTTAACTGATACTCTAAAAGCATTTTGACATCTCTTAAAACATGGCAATATTGCAAATCCATGAAATGTGTTCCATAATTTTTAGTGTACTTGAATGAATATGTTATAACTCTTGAAACATGTGGATAATAACAACTTACTAAATCATATTTTCTCAAAATGAATCTCTTAGAGTTGTACACAAAACATTTCCATGACATACAATGTACTAATCACGGTCCCATGGTTTTCTAAAATACATTTTCATGCCATATTCAAAATCATACTCCTTGCTATAACTTGTCAAATCCAAATCATACATATTCTTCTCTCTACTTTATGCTCACCAATCACCATGCATAAAACACATTATAATGACAAAACTAAGGTCATGAGCTTGAACCTACTCACTGTTTGGAGCCGAGAGTACATGGGCACCACTAACTTGACCTCCAAAGTATAGAATGGTACCAACAACTGCCATAGAGCAATATTGACTCAAGATTAGTCTCTGCTAATCTCCAAATAACTCTAATCTAGTTCTAACAACATTGGGGGAGCACCCTCACTTGACAATAATGGAGACACACAACTCATTCACCAAGATTTGAAATGGGAAGGAAAGGGTGGGGGTCTTACTTACACTATTTCTGAGTTCCTGACACCGCTATAGCAATCCCCAAAGAGCAAAAATCACTGCTATAGCAGTCCTGACTACTACAGCGGTGACAATTCACTAAGGGTCCTTCATGCATCCCAGGGCCTTCCCGGCATCATGGGTGGGTCCCGAGGGACCTTGGGCGATATAGAACTTGCCCAAACACATGTGTACTTGGGGTATCACAGTGATGAACCTGGGGTTGTAAAGCCTTTTGAATTCTCACCTAGAGATTATAACCAGTCTTCAACTAAAATAAGAAAAGTGATCAAGGAGCATGAAGAGTGAATAGATTTGGGGAGAAGTTTGACAATCTTAGTCATTTTATATGTTTATTTTGTTTATCTCAATGGAATAGTGCTATTTTGGTTGGCCTTGCACTCTACAATCTTTTGTCATGTACTCTGGTGGTAAAATCTAAGACTACTTCAATGCAATGACTCATTTCGTGAAGTCATTCTTTCAACAAATAAAATATTGTTTTAGTTTTCTGCATCAAATCAATGACTCATTTTATCAAAATACATTCAGCCTATTTATACTTTAAATTATTGTATCGTCTCGTCCATAGCATAGGCTATTAAGCTAGTAAAAAATGGAACAGAAAAACTTTAGGAAATAGAAATAAAAAAAAGGAAAAAATTGATAAAGAAAGACACCTGGAGATTTGGGTTGCCATTGAACGTAAAACAGAGCTGAAAGAGGAGTTTTGCAAACAAAATGAAAGAAAGTGAAAGCATAGCAGTGGAAGGGAGTTGGCAGAACTGCCTTTAGTGATGGCGCAACAACAGTGGGATGCTATCTAGAGCGGCAGCGGCAGCAAGGTAGGAGACGTGACGGCATGACGAGGAAGGTGGAGGCTTCGACGGCGGCTCGAGACGAGGCATAACGAAGAACGAAGGTGGATAATGGTTGTGGTGGTCGATGTGACGGGATGGCCGGCGCATGGCACGAGAGGAGACAATAGTGCGGTGTTGGTGCGTGGTTTCATGGTGGTTGTACAGCGGCACAACGCAATTATGAAAGAGGAGGCTGAGGGCAACAAGTCGGCAAACAACCAATCCACCGCTGTGCACAATGGGTATGGAGCGATGGAGATGATGACAATGTAGTTGATGCGGAGAGTGGTGGTTCGCAGCTGAGGAAGGAGGACCACAGTGGTTTAGTCTCCCTTCCCTTTTCTTCTTCCTGTTTTTGGCTTTTCAGTTCCTGGTTTGGGACATGTTACAGTGTTTTGCTCTTTTTTGGTGAAACTGATTGTGTTTGTGATAATGCTAAAGCTATGTTTAGTCACGAGAAAAAATTAGAGTAAAAGTTGAAGGAACAAAAATTCATGGATTAACTATAAGAGTATGTTTAGTTAAGGAATAAAAATAGCATATAAATTTTCATAAATTAGTTTTATGTGTAAAATTACACATAAACCTCATTCATGAAAAATTTACCCTAATTTTTACTCTACAACCAAACATACTTTTTTTTCAAGTTGTTTTGTGAAGAAAAGATACAAAACCAAATCCCACGGTTAAAATTATACATCGCAATACCACCCTCATCATGATCGTGATTCATAGCACCACCTTTATCATCCATGGCAGAACCACCATCACCGTGACCATTAGCTCTCAGCAGCACTAACGTCAAATGATGCAGGTGCTGCTACCACCTCCACCACGAGTTGTCGCTACTATTGTTGTTAGAGTTCATTGCTAGTTGCTCCTAATGTTAGTGTTGCTTGTAGTTGTTGTTGTCGTTGCCATAGGCAATTGCCATCACAATGACCAGTGCAAGTTACTGTGCTACTAGTGCCTTAGTGATTAGCACCATTGCTGGTTGTTGCTATTATTGGTGCTAAGCTGTTGGTGTTGCGTGTTGTTACGATAAGAGAGATAGAGAAGAATATGGGAGAAGGTTAAAGTGATTTTTGTTGTGACGTTTTGTGTTTGGGGTTTGAGTTGGGTTATGGATGATGGTGAATGGGTTATGATTGTGTTTGCTGTAAAGATGAATTTTGGGTTGAAAATGGGTATTTGGTACTATGGAGGATGAAAAATGGTGATGGTTTTTTTTGGCTTAGAAAGAAGATGAAGAACAAAAATAGTAGTAGGAAAAATGTAATGACAATGAATTGAATCAAGATTTTTTTATTTGTGGTCAGGGCTTGAATGAAGATTTGGGTTAACACAAAAGGTATGACTGTGACTCAAGAAATGGGCTATCTTTTTATCATTTATAGATTTTTAATTTTTTTATATTTTTATATTTTTTCAAAGCAAAAGATAATCCTTTTTTTGGGCTCAAAAGACAAATGAAATGGCTATAAAAGAAGTTTTGAGCATTCTTTCTAAACTATAAAATGTGTAATATTTCGATTTTTTTGTTAATGGCCAGACAAAATTGGGTTTTGACAAGATGATTTGAATAAAATTTACTTTTGTTTTAATTAGTGCGTTATAAAACATGCTTTTTCTTGATCATTTTAATTATATTTCAATTAATTAAAATTATAAACCAGCAGTGATTATTTTACAAATTAAAAAAAAAATACGTGGTTTTGAATTCTTCATTTAACTTAGAGATGCATACACGTAAAATGTTTATTTCGTTTAAGTTGTAATCAATATATTAATTCAAGTTTCATTTTATATTTTAGTTGAGAATACCTTGATTCAATTATTTAATTTCTGATTATCTGTGTATTTCATAATTGTCATTTTATTGTCGCATTCATATGTGTCGGCATAAGCTGACAACCATTTTTTTTCTTTTTTTCTTTTAATATTGATAAGATGTCTCCACGACAAGATTATGTCTAATGATAGATATATATTCAGATAGTGATGCATCCGAAAAAATTTAGTATCAAAGCCAAAGATAATATATCAAAGTAATAAAATATATTATATTTTATTATTTATCTCACTTAAAATTACTGTAGGAGCAAATTCATTCAAATAAGTAGAACAAAAAAAATATTAAAACTATATAATTATAGTAAAATTTTAAAATTTTTGTGGGGCACATGCCCGCACCCTTCGATGTGTAGATCTATCTCTTGATGATCAATTATGAGGTTTGACGTGGTGGCACCCTTTTTGAGAGAGCTCTCGCGACAAGGGGATTAGTCACTGCTGTCAGTGGTGGATATTCTGATTTCAATAAAAAAAAAATCTCTCTTGATGATCATAGAAGTTAAGCTTTAATGTCATATATTAATTAGGCTTAAATATCTTTTTACCTCAGAAACATTATTATATTTTGGTTTTGGTGCTGAAATTTTTTTTTATTTGGATTAGGTTCAAAACCTTGTCAATTTAGTGCATGAAAATAGCCTATCTATATTAAATATTAAGTGTGGTAATGAGAAATTAAGTTATCCAACGTTATATGATAGTCACTAGTCATACATAGAATTTCATAACTATAGGTGGCAACTCTATTGTAAAATGAGTTATTAGGTTTGATAAGATATGTTAATAGATTGAGTCTAATAAGTTATTGAGTAAGGATTTTGACATATATGATTAAGATGTGTAACATACGACTATTACCTATCATATGGGTGGTAACGTGTCTTTTTGTCACTTGGCTTAGTATCTAACATAGACGGACTAACTTCAAGAACTAAAACTAGATAATTCTATAAATGTTTGGACTAAAATTAGGTAAATTCTTTTAGGGACCAAAATCAAAATTGATTTATATTTTAGAGATTAAAAATATATTTAATCATATTAATTATCTCTTTAAAAAATTTACAAGATATAATAGAATATATGAATAATTTTATATTAAATAAACTACTTTTGTTATTGTGAGTTATTACAAAGGAGGTGTTTATGACAGCATCGTACACAAATACCAAAATGAATACCGAAAGAAAACCACTTATTAGTTGTTACTTTACAATCATTACTGGAAGCTTTAACCATTAATTTTCACCTTTTGTGAAAAACCTTTTAGACCAAATGTTATCTCTAAACCTATATATAGGCATAATAGGCATGTGGGGATTTGGATACCAAAGTATATGTATAACATTGGTGGAGTGTGAAATTCTAAAAAAGGATAATCTAATTAGTTAACATAAATAATATAAAATAAAAAATAATATAACTTATTATATAAAAAATATAAAATGAGTTATTATATTTTTTATTTAAATTATTAATAAATTAGAGTTTATTTCATTATTTATTCTCGCTTTTTTCTTAACAAATGAATCAATAATTTTTTTTTTTTACATTTTTTAAGCTCAACCTAAAAAAAATTTGTGTTAATATACTCCTTCCCTTTCAGAATATATACTCATTTTAAGATAAAGTTATCTTTTAAAATATCTGTCAATTTCATATTTCAATAAAGTAGATTTTTTTTATTATAATAGTATCCCTACGTAGTTAATGATTATTAGTGTAACTTTTTATTTTTAACTATTTAATGTGCTCCATAATAAATGACTATTAAGGTATATTAATTCATATATCATTATTTTACAAATGAATATTCTATTTTCATATTATTTATTACCTTTTGTAATACCCGTGTTTGTCCAAATTAGATGAATATTTTACAATTGAGGTTAAGGAATGATGGTTATCCAAACTTATAAAGGTTATCTAAACATTATTTTTAGGCGATGTGGGATTGTAATAGTAATTCTACTAAATGAATATAAAAAAGCTAATAAGAAAAAAAAAATTTAAAAAATATATTCTAAAAACGTTTATATATTTCATACTTTCATACTATGCATATCACTATAATAAGAGATTTTTATTATTTGTTGTGTATATTATATGTAGAGATTGATATATATATATATATATATAAATTTGGGGTACCATGGCACGTGGTAGTCCTCCTCCCTGCGCCTCTAATGCATACATTTTATCTTATCTTTTCGCTTGTAATGCTTTCTCCTCCACGTTAGCTTTTCCTTCTGAAAATGAAATGAGCTATTCTTTCTCTCCTCTTTTTTATTCGTTTTAAGACTTTTCACCTTTTAGTTCTATTAACATTTTTATAGTGTGGTTTTTATTTGTTATTTTGAAAAATTAATTAAAAGCATTTTTAGCCTGCACGTTCCTTGCATATACTTGTTTTATTTTTTGAGAGCAACCTCTCCATCGAACAAAAAAAGAAAAACAAAAAATGGATTTTTTTTTTCTTCCTAAAAAGAATCATTCAATCATTAAGTGGAGGAAGTCTTCTATTATGAAGTAAATATAGACTATAGGTGGATGGTTGGTACAACTGAGTCAAGGGAAGGACTTCAATAGTACACGTAGGGGAAAAATAACGCTATATAACAAATTTATTTTCCTTCAGTCAACTTTTTTTAGTAAAAAAAGAAAACTACAACTATGAAAAAAAAAATGGAGGTACCTTGTCATTCTACAGTGAAAGATCGTTGAATTGCTATAGGAATAAGATTTAGTTTACAACTTGTTATACAATAATGTTGCAATAACCCTCAATACTATTTTATCCTTTAGTGAAAGTGAGTATTGATACACTAAAAGATAAAATAACATTTGTGAGTATTATTGTAGTATTATTGTATAAAAAAGTTGTATATGTAACACCACTATAGTAAGCTATTATGCACTAATGTTCTTACCTGGAAATGTGGTAAGGGTATAGGTTCCTTCAATCGTCTGTGACAGTAGGGGTGGAGTATCTGCAAAGACACTCTGATACTTAAGTAAGTGAATGAAAAAGGCATGGAGTGGTAAAAGAGTAGTATGTTTTAAGGTTGTGATACCTTAGGGCATTAAATTCCTTATACAGTGAGAGGTGATCCATGATAAGTTATGAGACAATCTTCCTTGAATAAGAAAGATATTTTCAGGATTTAATAGAGATTGATATATTCCATAATTATAGGTGATATGATATAATTAATATAGGATATATGATAGGATAATAGGAGACTTTGTGAGCTAATAGAAGATATCATATAATCTGTTAGTTAATTTAGGAGATATCTTAGACTAAATCGGTGAAAGATTCATAAGAGGATTCCGTGTCACATGGTCGACCTATGGGGCCCTTTGTTCGAGCTCCCCAAGGATTGGCCAAGGTTCATGACCTATACTTCTAGTCCAGTACATTGGCCTCAAGCTTGGTCAGAGGTCATGTAGCTGGTGCCGAGGTGTCATTGTCAAGGCATTTATGTCGAGGACTGCGTCGCAAGCTAGAATGAGCTGACTTGTTATGCACAGCTTACTACGCCTTTTCAGTTGCTGCAGTGTCAGTTATGAGAGGATGTGTTGAGACACATGTCACGTCCGTAGTGGAGGGAAATCACATTGCATTTGAGTGGTGATCATAGGTCACATTAAGGGTGTTCAAGACTGAGCTCGGCTCGCTAACCCATCTTGGCCCTAAGCTTATTGGGTCTAGTTTGGATCCTTAGATTTGATCGATGCACTTTTCGAACTGGGTTCGGGTCAGCCAGACCTGACCAAAGTCAAAATTTCTCTAATAGTTATATTTTTTTTATAGGGATAAATGTATTTTACCCACCTTGAATTTTAGATTATGTGCAATTTATACCCTGACTTTTCAAAATGTACATCACGACACCCTAAACTTTTCAAATTGTGCAAAAAATCTCTCAGTATGATTTTGGCAACTAATGAAGGTAAGATTTATGTGCACTTAACCCCCTAATATTTCTAATTTGTGCAACTCGACACCTTGTCCGTGAATACTATGTGCAATTAACCTCTTGATGTTTTTATTTTGTGCAACCTAATACCTTGCTATGACTTACAGTTTTGGAGAGTTTTTTGCACAGTTTGAAAAATTTAGGGTGTTATAATGTACTATTTGAAAAGTAAGGGGTTTTTTTGCACAATTTTGAAAGTTCATGGTGTCGTAATACACGTTTTGAAAAATCAGGGTTTAAATTGCACATGACCTAAAATTCTGCAAGCAAAATACATTTAATCCTTTTTTATAATAGTTAGTAATAAATTATAAGCGTTTATGTTTAATTTAATATATTTTGGATATCTTAATATTATTTTTATAATCAGATGGTTTGTTTTGAAATATACATCTCAAAATTTCTCTTGAATTTGTTTCTTGTAAAATTTTAAAACTTTACTATGTATAATGTCAAAATCTTTATAGATTGTTTAAAAGTCGGGTTAACCCGGTCATTATCGGTTCAGGTTCGAGTTTCAAAAAATGACCCAGTCTAAAAATCGGACCAAGATTTGGTCAAACTCATCCTGATCCATCCTTCGTACATCCCTAGGTCACATGTAGACCGTTGGAGTGTCTAGCCCTCGGCAGTTTGATGGGAGATTCAAATCGCTTGGTATTGGTCATAGGTTAGGCGATGAGTGTCGAGGACTATGGATCGAGCTTGAGTTGCTCAATTGCATGAGCACGATCGTGGTGCCTTTTTCAGCTGCTGTGAACCATTAGATCAAAGTGATGATCGAGCCCATAGCCGTTGATTAGATAGGCTGTCTGTTTTGCAATAGTGTTCGTGTTGCTCTCTTTGCCTGAAGCGATTTCTTGGTCCATTTCAAATGGTCATTATTTATTCTCTCTTTTTTCTTATCAAATAAATCAATAGTTTTCTTCTTAAATATATCTTAGACTCAACTTTAAAAAAAAAGTATATCAATGTATCATTTAACATTAAAATAAAGTATCATAAACAAATTAATTAGTAAGTAATAACTCTTAAAAGTGAGTGGGTGTAACTCAAATACTCATCCCTAAAAGTTAGCTCAAGGAATAATGATTATTCAAGACTTATAAAGGTTATTTAAACCTAATCTTTAGGCGATATGAGACTTTAATAGCAAATCTATTGAATGAATAAAAAAAAGTTAATAATATAAAACTCTTAAAAAATATATTCTAAAAACATTTATGTGTTTTATACTTCCATATTATACGTACCACTACACTAAATTTTTTTTATTATTTATTATGTATATTATAAATAAAGATGATTGACTTTAATTCTTTAAAGAGATCATAATCTAAAATATATATGATTATACAGTAAATGTATAATAGTTGGGGACCAAGGTACCCGCTGTCCCATTCTCACGTACCCTCCGCCTCTCATGTTAAGACATTTTATCGTGTCTGTTCGCTCGTTATGTTTTCTCCTCCACGTTAGCTTTTGCTTTTGAAAATGAAATGAGCTATTCTTTTTCTTCTTTTTTTATTCCTTTTAAGACTTTTCACTTTCCAATTTTTCTATTGACTTTTTTCTAGTGTGCTTTTTTATTTGTTATTTTTTAAAATTAATTAAAAGCATTTTTAACCGGCACGTTCCTTGCATGGACTTGTTTTATTTTTCGAGAGCAACCTCTCCATCGAAAAAGAAAACCAAAAGATCTAGGAATTTGTTTTTCTTCCTAAAACGAATCATTCAATCATTAAGTGGAGGAAGTCTTCTATTATGAAGTAAATATACACAATAGGTGGATGGTTGGTACAACTGAGTCAAGGGAAGGACTTCAATAGTACACGTAGGAAAAAATAACGCTATATAATAATTTTTGTCCTTCATTATGTCGATGCTATTAGCGAATTAAGCACTCTTTAGGAGAATTCAACTTGCTTTTGGTTAAAAAAAAAACACTCTTTAATTATGAAAAAAAAATGGAGGTAGCTTGTTAAGTTGTCATTCTGAAAGAAAGTTGAATGCCTATAAGAATAATGTTTAGTGTGTAATTTATTATATAATAATATTACAATAATACTTATAATATTATTTTCTCTTTTAATGAGAGTGGATGATGATATATTAAAAGATAAAATAATATTATAAAAATTATTGTATAATAAAATTGTATATATAACGCTACTCTTCCTATAGTAAGCTAGTATACGCTAGAAACAAAATCAACTCACACGATTGCATAAATTATATAAAACTAACTTGGCAGCACTCTATTTACATATGCAAAGCTATAAACGATCTTCACCACTGAACAAAACGACAGTTGAGGATCCACGACTGATCTTTATTAATTATTACTCACAATCCATACGTGATTCCCACCGACAACGACTTTCAAACATGACGAATATAATTGTGCACTTTAAAGCAACAAAGAATAAAAACTTAAAAGTAAAATGCAACGTATAATATGCAGGAATAAAAGGCGAATCATTTTACCTAAAAAAAAAAAAGAAAAAGCGAATCAAACGAGGCAACTCGTCAGCTCAAAGTTCGCAATATGAATTCGAAGAACTCTTGGGCCTTGAGTAAACAAAGTGAGCATTATTTTCATCTCATTTTTCCATACATAATCATTACAAGTTAGTTACATGATTGCTTTAAGGCTAATACATGATAACTTACATCGGATTCCGATCCATTTGGTTGTTTGGAAAATTATTTCGAAATCTGCTTGTCGTATATTCACACAAGGCAGGGCACGTGCAAGCAAAAGGAGTATTCCAGTATTCCCGTTATTGTTTTCAAACATATTAATTCGTGACTTCATCATAATTAAAAGGTTGTACAGCGTTGTTCCATTTAATCAATGTAGATTTACTATTCAAAGTATCCGTTTGCATAAATTTACTTAGATTTGAGAAGGGAGGGATCAGTATACGTTGCCATCCAGAGCAGCTTTCGCATCCATGTGCGTCAAGACGTAGCAATCACATTCTGGATTGTGAAAAGTTGATTAACAGATCCTGTATACTTGAGACGTATCCAAAAAAATTTGATTAGGGGGGGGGGGGGGAAAACTAATATATAAATATGATATAAAATGGAATGAACTATATCTTATTATTTTATTTCATCTAAAATAAATGTGAAGTGAAATTTAATAAAACATTGATGGCAAAATTTGCATACCTATATATCTACCAAAAGAGTTTCAAAATTTTTGTGGGGCATAAGCCCCCGCCCTAATGTATGTGCATCCGTCCCCGCTGTGTGCTGCTGCTTTTCTTTGTTTAGTGGCGAAGATAAAGATAATAAACATAGGGGGAAAAAAATACTTCTCTGCAGGATAAAGAGCTTTTTCTTTCTTCACTTGAATTTTTGCCACGAAATACTTAAAAATAAGAAGAAAATAATAAAAATCAAATATGTGGTTAAGAAGCTTTGTGGAGGAAAAAATTCCTTCCTGCGGAATGGGGTAAGATGGAATGTCTCATATTCATCGCTTATAACATAGATCGTGTTGCTAAGTTTGCTTTCAACGTAACGGCATATATGACTTCATAATGTTTGAGGATGGGACTTGCTAATAATGCTGAACCTTTCAAGAAAGGTCCAGCGATGGTGATTCTCTTTTCCACCATTAGATTGCAAAAATAATTAATTAATCTCTAACTATATATGATTTTTTTTTTCTTGTCCAATGTTAAAAGATCAACTGACCATCAGTGGATCTTTTCTCAAAGGCTCAGCGTAAATTTACCCATTAATAATATATTTTCAATGTGCACAACTCAAATTAAATAATAGGTTAAAAAGTATAAATTAAGGTTTAATTCATTTCAATATATTTAGTAAAATTATTGTACGTTATATTCAAATATAATTTTAACTTTTAAATCGTGAATTGAGTTAAAAAAATTACAACTTCCTATTGAACTAAAATATGATTCACAGGCTCTAAATCAAATATATTATATATCCATTTTTACCAATCATCCACCTATTTTATAAATTTCGGAAAAAATGGCATTTCTAATGAATGATGAAGAAGCAAAATAATAAAAATATTTCATATTTCAAAAACTTAAAAAGTGTTTACTATTGTTTAAACAATTAATTAGGAACAAGTGTTAACTCATTTGATGAATCTCTTGTTCATACTATGTCATGAGTTTAAATCTTTAATTTTTTTTTTTTTTATGGGTGATATATAATTATCTCTAGAAGTGTATGATGAGCTCTTGAGGCATGCCTCATAACAGTGACAAAAGAGTTTCTTCGCATAATGATGGAGCGATTCTTTTAAGGAAGAAAGAAACTTAGAAAATTATGCTCGTGTCTTTATTTCAGAGAGGAAGCTTTTTTATTAAAAAATATTATTTAAACATCCTATCTAATAGTTATTAAATGGGTGTCTCAATATATACCTACTTTTTAGGTGTTTAAATAGCACCACCTTTTTTATGTGCTGATGTGGAGGATGCTTTGGCCCAAAGTTAAATCAAATAAAATAAAACAAAGTGCGTGATTGAAAAAATTGTCAAATTAAAATTATTTCAATTTCTGGGGGGAGCAAGCAAGAGGAGCACAAAAAAATATAAATCAATTGTATCAGAATGCTCCCCTAATAATCGACATTACCAGCCACATACAAGCAAAAGTGAACCGGCAAAAACAAAAAGGATAGACGGAATCTTTTATCCTAAATGGGTGCTTTTTCATGTTCTATAATTATTTATTGACGGTAAAAATTAAAATAAATTTAAAAATTTATAAGTTACTAAATATATAATATATATTTATTATATGTCAATAAATAATTACAAGATAAAAAAGAATATATCATTTGGGACAAAAGATTTCAAAATGGATAACATGCGGTACAAAAATTAAGAACTACAAACGGCCTGCAAATGACCGCACCTTTACTATCTTAACTGGTTGCATGTGAACTCCTCAAGCATACCGTGATCCATTGACCGAGCCTTTGTATAAGCACAAAACTATTACACAGTCAATTTTAAAACTATTTCAATAACCGAGCGAAAGTGTGATTATATTTTTCACAATTGATGTTAAAATTGGTTTACGTTTTAATATATTAACTTGAAAGTAATTTATATTTACATATATAACTTAAGAGTAATTTTAAAATAGTGTGTTCCCCTTCTACCGAAAAATTTCAATATTTTTATTATAAACTATACAACAACAAAGTCACCTTACTTGTCGAATATCTGGATCAAAAACGTCATAATATTATATCATATACCATATTTATGTTTAAAATATTAACATTTAAATATCTTCTAATTATTTTTTCTATAATTTTCCTAAGTCTTCCCCTTCTTCTTGTTACAGACTACTCTGCATTTAATTTACTCTCCTTATTCGAGTCTCTGCATGTTTTCCATGTATGTTCAAACCACCTATAACGATATGATCTACCATCTTCTTTATATTGAGCACTTCCACAACTCTGTTGTGCGATAAAATTTACTGTTAAGCTTGAGAGGTAATTGTTTATCTTAAATAAAACTTTTAAACACTCCTCATTTTGACCACTCATCTTGAATCTTATGGTTTACATTTCCCTTTGTTTCTCCATTATTTTGGATAATCGAACTTAAATACGTAAATCTCGTGACATGTGGAGTGATATATTCCCCAATATTCACTTCTAAATTAAAATTCATATGCACTACTAGAAAAATACCTATTACTGGCAGAATTTTCTTGTTTCCAATGGAAAAATTTGTTATCGATAGATTTTTGACACACGATAACAATGTTGTTGGAAATTATTACCAGCAAAAAAATCCGCTAGTAACAATTTTTGAGGGAATTACTGACGAATTTTACATTAAAAAAATCTATCGGTAATTAGCTGGAAAAATTCGTCAAAAATTTGTAAGTGAGGGAACATTATCGATGAATTTTTCATGTGTTATCAGTGAATTTTTCCCTCAGTAATTTTATTTTTCAAAAAACCAAAGCACTAGACTTATCGACAAATTTATCTACCAACAATATTAATTTAGGATTTTTAGTTATACATTACCGATAGAAAAATATGTCAGTAACACTTTTCTGAAGAAAAAAAATTTGAATTGCTATGTGTGACTCCAATGGTGGCAACAATTGCACCGACAAAAGTGGCCGATGGCAAAGGCAAGACAGGAAAAATAAAGTAACAAAAATAATTAAAACAAAAATGGCCAAATCAATAATTTCAATAACTTTTTTTAATATCTAAATTCATAATTAGTACTTTGGAAAAAAAAACTCGCCTATAACAGTATCTCTAGTGCAGTGGAGGCGAGCAGCGGTGGCAGGGAGCAGCAACAATGGCGACAACAATAGATGTGAACAAAAACGAAAAAGAAAATTGTAAGGAGAAAAGGGTAGCAAAAATAAAATCAAATAAAAAATAAAACTGATTAAAATGTAGGGGAAATTAAGACAAAGACAATGGTGGTCTTCTGACAAAAAAAATGATAGCGCGATGGAGGAGTAATGGCTGAAAAATCGAGATGATAGAGAGAGAGAGAGAGAGGGGAGAGAGAGAGTAGTGGTAGAAATGGGGAAGGAGGATGACTAGCGAGATATTTAAAACACTTATTGGTGGATTTTTAACCATTACCAGAGGATTTTTCACCAGTAATTTAATACAAAAATGCCACATTTCACTTATACTGTTATCGAGAGAAAAATTCATGGGTAATATTATAATTTTTATAACAAAAACAAATTTAGCCTATTACCGACTGAAGCCAAAAACATTAAAAAAAATTTTCAAAAAAAAAAATTCTAGCCTGTTGCCTAGTGATTTTTCCTATGGAAAATGTCAATAACTACAACAACAGGCATGATTTTTTAAAATTTGAATATTGGAGGATTTAATGGTTTTCCAATTTTTTTTTTGCTATTCGTTCTTTTTCTTCGATAAATCTGCTGGTAATATTAAGGGAAAAAATTCACTAGTACATCATGTTTTTTTGGTAGTGATGTCTTTTACTAAGCTTGTGCTCCATATATTCGGTTTTGCTTATACTTATATGAAAACCACATGTTTCCAAAGCTTTTCTTTCCATAATGATAGCTTCTTGTTAATTTTTTCTCTCAATTCTTTTACCAGGGCAATATCATCTATAAAAAGCATGCTACGTGACATCAAATCTTGGATATGTTTAGTAAGAACATATCCAAGACTAGTGTAAAAAGATGCAAGTCCAAAGTTAACCCTCGATGCAATTATATACTTATAGGAAAATTCTCGGTTACCCCATCCTATGTCCTCATGTTAGTTGTGGCCCTATAACCAATTTTCAAATTATAAATTATAACTATAAGTCATTGTTTTCGATGATAAATGCCTTGTGTTTTAAAAAAAATTATGTGTCAACAAATGATTTTTTAAATTATAACTTTTACTTATAAGCTCTTTGCTCACTCAAACATAATAAACTTCTTCAAAAACATCTTTTATATAAAAATTGATTTTAGATTATAATCTTCTTTCCTTAATACACACTTAAACTCATGAAATAGGCAGTTCAAAATATAATCAAATAAAAATTAAGAGTGGAAAAGAATTTGTCCATAGAGTTAATAAACTTTAATAAAGGTTGGAAAACAAAAGCAAAAGCCAAGAATATGCCTCCTAACATTTCGAAAAGCAAAAACCGTGTGTGACGCACTTCCCGAGAAAACTAATTGGGATGTGACATTAGAGGTGGACGGAGATCAATTACAAGAGAGAGGAAGACCTATATATGAATGCTGTATGTGCCTGAAGTGCCAAGCAATTCCCAAAGATTAGAAATGGGCAACTGCAGCCTTTACCTTCTTCTTCTTGTTACATCATTTCTTCTTTTCACTTTCTTGCCGGAAGCTGTTCATGGCACCAAAAAGGTAGGCTCATTTTGCTTGTTGCTTACTCTATTTGTTTTGAAATGCCCGCTTTGAAATTGTGATAACGATTTGCTCGTTTTGCCGAGCTTCCTCACACTGGCCACTGCTCTGTGGTCACGGGTCGCATTTCACCAAATGTTGGTTTTCTATTTATCTTTGCTGCTGCTGCAGGTTTACATTGTATACTTGGGAGCACATTCTCATGGTCCAACCCCTACATCTGTTGACCTTGAAGCCGCCACATATTCTCACTATGATTTACTAGGTTCAGTTTTGGGAAGGTATAAAAGCATGGGTTTCCTATAGTGCTCCAAACAACCAAAATAAAAATTACAAAAAAGTTGAATTTCGCTAACAAATCACTCATTGAGATTTGAGGCGAAACTGCAATGTGTGATATGAGATTCAATAAAATTCACGCAATATCTATTTATTTATAAAATTTATTTAAAAAATTCTTAGGTTTATAAAATTATTGTAATGTCCTTGATAAATTTGTGAAACTATTATGTCATCTTTTCCTTACTACATATTACATTGTGTAAGTTGGTGCCTTTAGGAAAGGCTGGTGTCACCGTCACTTGATAAATATTAAAGTGTCGGCGCAAATTTCAGCATACTTTCTTTGCCGTAAATTTTATTTACCTTTGAGTATGAAATGTCCTTATTTATTATCCTTAAAGTATTTGAAAAATCTCTTTTAAATATGTACCACCACATCATTGCACGACAATATAAAAAGTTTAGTAGTGTCGGTGGTATTAAATTTAAACTTGATCATTAAATTTTTTATGAAAAGCTCTAGCATATAAAAAAACTAACGGATTACTAGTAATTGTGCGCATTATAAAAATGGATTAATTATTATGTTTATATTCTTTCACAGCCATGAGAAAGCGAAAGAGGCCATTGTTTATTCATATAATAGACACATAAATGGCTTCGCTGCGCTACTTGAAGAGGAAGAAGCAGCAGATATAGCAAGTGAGAATGTTTCCATTGTCATCTCAACATCTTCCAATCGTAATGTTCTCAACTCAGTTTTGTTGCAAATTAGTTGACACAATGTTTCTGGTGCAGAAAACCCAACTGTGGTGTCTGTGTTCGTGACCAAAAAGTTCAAACCACAAACAACCCGATCGTGGGAATTTCTTGGATTACACAGAAATGGAAAGAATTCAGCCTGGCAAAAGGGAAGATTTGGTGAAAATACAATCATTGCTAACATTGACACAGGTAATTAATTAAGCTTTTATAATCTACTGCACTGTGTGTACGAATTTCATAATATTTATAACTTTTCAAATAATCAATATGTTATCTCATATACACATATATAAACTTTATGGAAAATTTTCTCAGTTGCATCAGAAAACTTTATGGAAAACTTGAGACTACAGCAACAACATTTCTCTTTTAAAATCCAAAGTGACAAACATGTCTAAATTCTTTACTGTTATCCTGATTTCGTCTTGAATAGGTGTCTGGCCAGAATCCAAGAGCTTTAATGACAACGGATATGGCCCCGTCCCGTCAAAATGGCGCGGTGGTAATGTATGTCAAATAGATAGACTCAACGGTTCCAGGAAAAATCCGTGCAACAGGTTTTTATTTTCTCTTTTAAATAATCTATATATTTTACTCTTATGTATCAGTCTGGGGCAAATTTATTAGGAGAGAAATGAAAATAAATTTCTTTTTGTCTCTTGTTGTGTGTGCGCCACAATTAATTGAGCATTTTTAATAAGTACCTTTAAGAATTCAAAAAAGATAAATTTATTATGAAAAAAATGTAATTTTTGAATTTTTAAAGTTCAGAAACCACTTAAAATTTTATAAACTTTTCTTAATTGAAAAATCTAGTTGATGTACTATATTGAACTCAGAAGTATATGTGTACCATTGGAAAGTTGTTTGAGTGAGTGGAAACTAAGTAAAACGATATATATATATAATTTCAAAGTACGGACATGGAAACTAACTTTGAATTTGAAGTGGAAGAAAACTATTGATGTAGAGGTGCCTCAACCCTTCTTTTTTAATATATAATTTAAAACAAAGCTCAAACTGATGCTGTGTTTGGTTTGAGCGTAAACATGAAAGGTAAGTTTTCATAAATGAGTTTTATGTGTATAATTATGTGTAAAGTTTATCCAAAAAACTTACCCATTATTTTTATCTTTTAACCAAATATGCGCTTAGTGTGAGAGGATCAACATGATCAAGTAAGCAGCATAAAAAATAAACACCTACACAAAATATGTAACATCCTAATTTTTAACTCAATATTCCTAGAACGTATTTAGGTTCACCATTAATCTATTACTCTTTTAGTCTCATTCTTTAAGACCTTTCTTTAAAATACATAGTGAAAAATATGGGTAGAATTTTTTTTTGAAAAACATAGACAAAACGTGACCCTCGCGTACCGTGAAACGTAAACATAAAATAATAACATAAACAGAAACACCAGATAAGCTTCATAGAAAGAACAACCATCGGCACATCATCATATAACATTAACATTAAATTTTAAGTCAAACATTAACAGTATTAATAACATCACATCAAATACATTGGGCCCACCCGCGGGGTTTGAGCATACAACAAAACAACTATACACAACTACGATGTGAAAAGCTTTGACTATGTCCCCGCTCTAGTTGCGCTACTCTGATCTCGAACATCAAGCTACTTCTATGTCGGCACCTCGGGGCAATCCGTAGACGTCGTGTCAACCTTGTTTGAAGACGAAGACAGCAAAGAAAGATAGGGGGTGAGAAACTTATACAAGAATCTCAGTAGGGCTCCCCTTTTCACACACGTGTCATCATCATCGTCCTCAGGAACCTCGGGTTTAATTATGAAATAGTGAGCATGCAAAGATTCATTTATTAAGTTCTAAACATCCATTACCGAGGCCCGTTCATTTTATCATGAGTCTTGTAATGAATGCATCATACATCTTTATGATATGCATGTCAATACTTGATACAACATTAACTTTAAAGCATACATCTAACTACATAATATACATGATGTGCATAGAACATGGTTCATGAATGACATTCCTTATTTCCTTAGGTGACTTTAAGTTTCTTTTCTTCCTGGGGCCACTCTATTACTCTTCCCTTTTGAGAGTACTTTTAGGTTATGAGTTCATACCTCACTAGTCGTCACTAGCATAAACTTATTCCCTTTTGATAAGTTGAAGTCCCGACTTGATAAGTACGGGTTAGGGGGCAAGAATCACTTTTCATCACCTATAGTTTGATGAGTCCAAAGGATCATTTTCTCATATTTTAAGTCACCTTAAGCAAAAATCACCTTTTAATCACCTATCGTTTGGTAAATCCAAAGGATCACTTTCTCATTCTTTACATTACCTTAAGTAAGAATCACCTTTTCATCACCTATTGTTTGGTGAGTCCAAAGGATCACTTCCTCATGTTTTAAATCACCTTAAGTAAGAACCACCTTTCATCACCTATCATTTGGAGAGTCCGAAGGATCACTTTCTCATACTTTACATTTCCTTGAGCAAGAATCACCTTTTCATCACCTATAGTTTAGTGAGTTCAAATGATCATTTTCTCATACTTTAAGTTTCCTTAAGTCTTAGTATGTTATAACAAGATGCAACACATATCTCATAAATGTCATAATTCTTCATATATTTCTAACATATGCATCTCTAATGTTTCAAATGAAACCATAACATGCAAATGATGAATTTTATACCAATACCTCACATAACATCAAATATCATATGAATGCATCATCTCATAAATATTCCCTTAAATGGCCAAACATTTAAATTGGGTAACTCAAATTGTCAAATTATTTCCTTATGCATCTAAGGGACTAATCATCGTCATTACCACTAATTATTAACCTCAAGAATATCATCAATCACAGTTGGGCAACATAGGTAGTAAATGAAATTCTATGATTTAAGGTGTTCTAGAAGTTGCGTTTTACGTCCTTTCTCATTATCGGCTTTCCTTATGATGCTAGAATTAATTCCTAAACCATTTATGGGTCATTCCCACTCAAGTAAACATGGCATAACATGGTTTTACAATCCTTCAAAGGTGCTAGAACAGGAACAGAAAATGAATTAATCTAGGTGTTCTAGAATTGTACTTTTACGATTTTCTGGTTACTAGTTTCTCTATAGGCGCTAAAAATCAATCCTACATCAAATGTTACCAAGTTTTTCATGATTAATCAACCCTAAACTGAATATTATTCCATTAAAACAGTTTTGGCAGTGGCTAAAAATAAATGGGTCAAAACTATGTTAAAACTCAACTTTACTGGTTATCGGTAAGACTAGTTTCTTTCCTAACATGCATAGAAAGGCTTCTACCTCAACATATATAATTTTTACACATTATATCATATAAAATCATCATCAAACAGCAACCAAATCATCAAGGTAGAACCGAATTCATTCATCATCATACCAAGCATGAAATTTCATTTTCTATGCACATAAGCCACTAGTTTCTCATGGATTCACTTTAGGACTTCTAAAACTCTTTGGAAACCAACTTATTTTACTAAAATAATCATAAACAAAACAAGGGAAGCAACCATTTGAGTTGGCTCAAGATTTAAAATTTAAAACGTAAAATCATACTTGAAATATTCTTTGAGTTCTCCTACGCTTAAGAAAATCCTAAGGCATAGGTTATGGGCACTTGTGACTAGATGAAACTCATGCCAAGCTCATCATCGTCACATGGCCGAATTGTGCATTCAAGGGAATGCTTCCATAACCAAACTTTAGCTTGAGATAAAAAGGGCAAGTGTTTGAGCTCTATGTTCTTTAAGTGATGACAAAACATAAACGTGCTATGCATTCTGTTTTATTCTCCATTATAAGGTAAAGTGAGGGCTTCAAAGTAAACATGAGATGCAAGAATTTAAAATAGAAATATGAGGTGCTAGAAATATAAATACGCAAGACTTGAAAGTAAATATGCAAGTTCAATTCTTTATTTTAGTGCTCTAGGCCCAGCAACAATCGACTTTAAGGCCGAAATAGAAAAGTTTCGAGATTAATTAGGTGATATGTAAGCTCTCGTTTTAAATCTTCAAGTTCTTAAGTGATGACTTGAAACATAAACATGAAATGCAAAGCTTGAAACTTAAACGTGATAATGCAAGTTCTTTTCTTTAATCTTTTGAGTTTAGTGATGACATAGAAAAGTAAATATGAGATGCAAGAACTTGGAATGTAAATATGAGGGGCTAGAAATATAAATATGCAAGTTCATTTTTTTTTATCTTTACTAGAGCTCATCATCATCAAGTTCAAGGAAATGAACTTAAAGGAATCAAATCATCTAACAACTATCTTTAAACAAAACCTTTGAACATCAAGGAAAAGGAAGTAAGGCCGAAGCCAAGAGGAAAGAAAGGGAAAAAGAAAACCGAAACTAGAGCATGAAAGGAAAAAGGAAAAACCGAAACATTCTTAGTCCAAGAACCAAGTTCCAAGCTCTAGAGATTTCACAAGTGAAGATTCTCATGATCTACATCTTGAACCCTATCATCAAGCATCATTTTCTTTAAAAAGAAAGGCTCCAAGGCCGAAATTAAAGAGAAGAAAAAGAAGTTCTAAAAGTCAAGAGAAACTAGCAAAAACTCATTTTTATCAAAGCTTTAAAACTCAAAACTTTAAAGAACAAAATCCCTACCTTGGATGTGTTTTCTTGATTGAGAAAGAGAACTTGCTCTTGAGGAAGAAGAAGAAGAAGAAGAAGAACTCCTTGAAGCTTGAGAGAAAGAAAGTATTTGGGGGTATGAGAGAAATGAGCAAAGGTTCTAGCCAGCTCCTTGGGTATCTATTTATAGAGGAAATGAACATGAGAGGAGTGAGAGGAGGAGGCTAGGTGGCATAATTTGAGTAAAGGAAGGAGAGAAAATATCTCTTGGTTATGTCATTTCAAGGTAAGGTGTAAGCATGGGTTTAGGCATAGGTTTAGGCATAGTGTAGACATGGTTCTTTGAATGAAAGAATTCAAACATGTGGTGGATATTGGAGGGTGATGTGGCGCCATCTTCTCCATGGAATGAGGGAAGAAAATCTTCCATTTAATTGTGGTTTAGAGGTGTATTTAGGTGTAACTTTGATTAGGCTTAGGATTAGGAACTTGTAGGTAAGTGTGTAAGTGAAAGGATAGGTAATTAAAGCTATGTTAGGGTATGATTAGTGAGCACTCTAGCCTATTAGTGGGGTCAAAATCCTACTCTAGCTAGGCTTCTTGGAGTATGGAGAGTGAATAGTGAAAATACTATTCAAGATTCTATATTCTAGAAACTTGAGTTTTTAAAAGAAAAAAGGGGTTTTGAGTTTAATATAAGCAATCTTAGGTTCTAATTAATTTTAATAACTTATTTTGACTCTAGATTAATTATGAAAATTAATTAATCTTTGATTAGAGCCTAATATTGCTTAGATTTGATTAATCACATCATTAAGCTCAAAGGGCATTATGCTAGGGGTAAAATCGTAATTTTACACAAAAACTGTCCGGGATCACCGGGACTTAAACAGATATTTTTAAATCCATGAAAACGTCATTTTAAATCTTTGAGGAAAGTTTCGGGCTCGAACGACACCTTTACCCGCATAAAACGCTATAGGGGTATTTTAGTCATTTTGACCCGAAATTGCAGAAAACACGATTTTTATTCCGAAACCACTTAAGGACCATTCAATCCCCTTCAAATATTGAGTTGACTTTTTAGAATTTGTCGGATTTGGTATCCTCGAATTCAGGCGAGAAAATGGCGCCGAGACATTTTAATTATATTCCTCAGATAGAAAAATCGAGGCGTTATAAAATACAACAATATATCAGCAAATGAAACCAATAAACACACTCATTATGACTGATAGAACAAACGATATATTTTCAAAGACACCCAAACAGGGACAAAACAAATACAAGAATATGAATATAAAATAGGACAAAAATTTATGACAGTTCACAGCAAAATGGAATATAGAACAGTAATCTGGCACGGCAGCACTAGCACGTGACAGTCTTTCGGATACGGTATTGCACGAGACCAAAAAAAAAAAAAGAAAAAAGCATAAAATTAAATCTGGTGCGCGTGGTGCCCTGCACAGTACAACAAATATATGATAAAATGTCGGACCCATTGACCACCGTTGACTGCTACTCGCTGGCCGTTAGCCGCTGGTTGATTTTCGTTGACCATGTCGGATGGAGTTGATCGGCAGCTATATTGCCACCGGAGATTGCTACCTATCAGATATTATTAAAAAAAAATATTAAATTTTTATTTCTGTATTCTGTTTTTATTTTTAAAGGGATGAAAATATACAAAATTTGAAAAAAAAAAATTTTCTATTCCTATATCTTATCTTTACAATCAAATATCATTTTATCTCAAAATATCCCTGTATTTAGCAATCAAACACGTACTAACTGCCACCTACCTTTTTAAAGTGTTTTTTATTTTAAATTTATTTTTCGTTGATTCAAATTTTTAAAGTTGAACGGTTGTCTCTTTAGACTAAATTTGAGGGAGCCATCAACGTAATGTTTTAGAATATTATTTTTTTAATAAAATCACTCCATAGTAATTTATATGCATCTGAAATGTGAAAAATCTAAAATAAAGTATTATTTTATTGCACAAGTCGCTACATAAATATTTATATTAAAAAATATCATATTATACATAAATTTTATAAATTTCAATATTACACTTAAAACTCTACCCTGCACCCATATTTAAAATAACGCCCTGGCATCAACCCCTATTTTCCAAGAGTAAGTTCCGAACCTGCATTTTAAGTAAATTATTTATATTAAAAATAGACATTTTTTTTTATGAATGTAATAAAGAAAGCCAGACGACTGAGTATAGATATTTAGAATAAAGACACTAGGTATTTTAATCCGTGGTAGATGACATCAAAATTTATATTTGTCTTCTTTTCATAAATTTCATATAAAATTATTTTTATATACAAATAATATTGCTAATGTATTTTAAGGTGAGATAAACGAAATTCTGATTCCAACCCGAGATCTGATGGCAAACTTTATTTAATTGATAAGTAAAGTCAACATTATAGAGATATAAAATATCCCTTAATGTGGATGGTATAGAGGAAAGGAATGGAAAAATAATTCGCACTCTCATTTTGATGATTTTAATTAGAATTCATTTGTCATAGAGATTGGCATATTTGACTGGTCTGTAGTGTTTTATTTATTCATTTGTTGGAGCCCATGATTGGTCTTTAGTTGATGAATCATCTTGAGTTTGACATTTGGGTTGTCCCCATGATGAATCATCTATATGTATCATTTTTTTTTCTTTTTATCTAATCAATCCTATATTTACCTCTTTCTTAGTAAGTCCTAAATAAATTAACATCATGACTACAAATTTCATTTCCTTCACCCTTATACTCGTGGAGTAAGAGTAAGCATCTCCTTTAAAATCATCCCATCAAATCAAGGTTCTTCAATTTCATCAATGTGTATTCATTGTTGCCCTTGCCTTGTAACTAAACAAAACAGGAAACTAATTGGAGCAAGGTACTTCATCGATGCTTTTGAGGCATCTAACGGGAAGGCTCCCCGATCACATCGTTCAGCAAGAGACTATGTAGGGCATGGGACTCACACCCTATCAACTGCAGGCGGCAATTTCGTGCCGGGCGCAAGCGTGTTTGCCGTAGGGAATGGCACAGCAAAGGGTGGGTCCCCAAGAGCCAGGGTCGCAGCCTACAAGGTGTGCTGGTCCCCAACCGACCCAGGCGATTGCTATGGTGCGGACATGCTGAAAGCAATAGACCAGGCCATAAGCGACGGTGTTGATATCATCTCCATGTCGATCGGGGGGCGACCTCTCGTGTATCCTGAAGAGATATTCACGGATGAGATCTCCCTAGGGGCCTTCCATGCAATCTCTAGGAACATTCTACTGGTTGCCTCTGCTGGGAACGACGGACCTGCCTCTGGGACTGTTGTCAATGTGGCTCCCTGGGTTTTCACTGTTGCTGCTAGCACAATTGATAGGGACTTCAGCACCACCTTGACTTTCAACAACGGTCGACGAGTCACGGTACCACAATTGACATATCCTCAGCGATCCTTCAACTCCCTCGCTCAATAGGGAAGAAAAAAATTAAGGATAAAATGACTATATTTGTTTTTGTCAGTAGTAGGTACAGTTTATTTTAAAATCTTTTCGCGTTAGATAAGATCAAATGATTTTTTAAAAAATATATTAGTTTATTTTTTTTAGTACCACTTTATTACATAACTCCTTTTTTTATCCGAATTTGAGATGTAAAAACGTATAGCAAAAACTAACGTAGGAAGAGTTATAATTATGAAATATATTAGTTATTACCATAAAAATTATGTTGGTTAAGTTAACCAGTACTCCGTGAACTTTTTGGAGAAACTCAAATAGATTCGTACATGTTGAAAATTTATAATTGTGTCCCTGAACTCATAAAACCTTTATATTTAAGTCCCGTGATGGAATAGATTATTCAAAGACATAATTATCTTTTTAAATTTATTTATTTCCAGGGTGCCAGTCTTTTCGTCGACTTGCCACCAAACCAGGCCTTCCCTGTGATCCTTTCTACTGATGCTAAACTTGCTAATGCGTCGATTCGAGCTGCGTAAGTAAAAGCCTAAACAACGTTTTCTCCAACATAAATTCACCGCATAAAGGTTCATTTTGATTATTATAATTATATATGTGCTTCATTTTACTGTATGAAATTAACAAAATATTAATTTTTTTTAAAAATTATAAAAAATAATTTAAACTAATTTCTATGCTAATATTCATGAGCATTGATTTTCATTACCAAAAGAATTAATTTAAATTACTTTTTATAATTTAAGAAAGTAAATTGATATTTTTTTATTTTAAAAGATTAAAGTAAAACACACATATAATTTTAAAAATTAAAATGAATATTTATTTTATATATACCAAGTTTGTCTGTTAAATGATTTTTTTTTTTCGTTTTGTATGTCTGTATGTTTTTACAGTCAGCTTTGTAGGCCAGGAACACTAGACCCAGCAAAAGTAAGAGGCAGATTAGTGGACTGCGTTAGAGAAGGAAAAATAAAATCAGTTAGGGAGGGTCTGGTAGCCCAAACCGCTGGCGCAAGGGGAATGCTCATGAGCAATCAAAAGCAAAATGGGAGAACACTGCTTGCTGAGCCTCATGTTTTTTCAGGTGTGAGCACTTCAGACACATCTGTAAGCGGACAAGGCCATGGTTATGGCATAACTGCAACGTAAATTTTATTTCCTTCTCCAACATCGCCTTTTAATTAACATCGTTGCATTTTTAAATCAAATCTGGTATTTGAGCAATTTTCTATATGATGAACGATAATTCAGTTACTAATTAACAGGGTTAATTGATTAGATTAGGATCAGGTTAACTTTATAAATCAAAATTTTATACAAACTAATACTACACTTCATTAATCAATGAATAACTAATTAAGTCAAGGAGGCCGGCTACTTAATACTACCCTTCTTAGGTCAATACTAATCAAAGTAAAATTGATATGACAAATTCATTCCGCTTGTAAGTGATTTTCCATAAATATATGTTGCATATGATATGAAGGCTCCCGTCTTCATGTTGTGTATACTAACTATATTTATATTGCAGTGGTTCTACAAATTCGTCTATTACAGTAAGGCTGTCCTCTGCAAAAACAGTCTTTGGAATTAAGCCAGCTCCAGTCATGGCTTCATTCTCCTCTAGAGGACCCAATTTGATTCAGCCAGCAATACTCAAGGTCTACACTTATTATTAATTATAAACTGCATAGTCTTAATGTCTCATAGCCTTATACATGCTGTCATGATTTTTGGGTGATTGGTTTTGTTTTGGCCTGAGTTTCAGCCCGACGTAACTGCACCAGGAGTGAACATACTTGCTGCCTATTCACTAGGCGCAACTGCATCTACCCTACCACAAGACCGTCGTCGAGTTCCATTCAATGTACAACAAGGAACTTCTATGTCTTGCCCTCATGTCGCTGGCATTGCTGGACTTCTTAAAACACTTCATCCTAATTGGAGTCCCGCAGCTATTAAATCTGCAATCATGACCACCGGTAATAATATATATAAAATTATAATCATTGTACACAATATTTTTAAGGTTTAACTACTCTTTAAGTTCTTATAGTTTCTTTTAGGTTTTAATTAAGTCATTATAGTTTAAAAATTTATAATTAAGTCTTCAGACTGTACAAAATTTAAGGTAATGCTCGTTACAAAAACATTTTTGTCAATACTATGGTGCACCTGATATAGTGAGGTGTACCACATGCCTTATTAATATATACTGTTCTTTCAATGTATAAATTTTTTTAATTAGATCCCTTAAACTAATATTACATTCATACACTTATATGTGTCTTTTCAAGAATTAACAACATTTTCATACATTGAAAACTCAATATCAAATGTCGATATACATTGAGTTTTCAATGTACCAAAATGTCGTTGATTCCCAAAAAGACACATATATAAGTGGATGAAGGTAGTATTAGTTTGAGGGATCTAATTGAAAAATTTTATACAGTATAAGGACTTGATTATAAATTCTTAAACTATAAAGACATAATTGAAAATTAAATAAAATTATAGAAACCTGCAGAATAATTAAATCTATTTTAAATTAATTACCATGGCCATAGATACCACATATAAGATTATAGACTAAAACCCCAATTTAGTCTCTTAGATTTATAGTGAAGAATAAATTAATCCCTCAGATTTGGAAAGTCCAATCGTGAACTCGAATTTCAAAAATGGAGACAAATTAGTCCCTTAATTTTGGGTCATTCAATTGTGGTCCCTCAAATTTCAGAAATGGGAACAAATTAGTCTCTCTGCCAAATTGCCGTCTAAGTCATTAATGGAAATGTCTATGTGTTTTGTTAACTTGCTTATGTAGGTTGTTAATTTTCATGGTGGGTGTAGGTTGTTAATTTTCATGGTGGGTCATAACTTTTGTGTGTGTGTGTTGAGAGAAGAAATACAAGAACTTCAAGATATCTTTCTTATGAGAGCAAAAGAAAAGTAAGAACTTTGGAAACCTTTGTTCTTTGCATAACAAAATATAACTTAAAGTCAAAATCTCTCTTCCGAGTAAAGAGCTATGATAAGAGAAAAGATGATGAAGAAGGTCTAAATAATCTCCTTTAGATGAGGGTGGCAAATTAAGACTCAACGTGAAATTAACAGTACACATAAGCTAGTTAACAAGACACATGGACATTTCCATAAATGACTCAAGCGATAATTTGATGGAGGGATCAACTTGTTCTCATTTATGAAATTTGAGGAACCATCATCGAACTTTTTAAAATTAAAGGAGTAATTTATCACTCGCTATAAATCTGAGTGGGTTAAAGTGGAGTATTGGTTAAGATTATATATGTTGGCTAAAAAAGTATATACATTGAGGGCATAGGTTGACCACACCTCCGCTAAACATGGTTGGATTTTTCTTTTTTTAGGGGGGCTACCGCTAAACATCGTTGGATAAGTCACGGTGTCAAATTTAATATTTAATAAAAATTAGAATTTAATATTAGAATTTATTTTAGATGCCGAGTAATGTAAAAAAAAAATATAGTTGTAGTGATATCCAATTTCATGTATTAACACAACAGTAAAAATATTTCATTTAACCACCCCCTGTACTAATAGTCTCATAAATAGATGTATATGTTTAGGTTAACATTGTAAAACCCTTTTCAATTAACCATGAATCAAAATTAATATCTGAAAATTATGTATGAATACAATAAGCTTGTCATATTTTCATGAGATTTTTTGTAACCTACTCAAGTATTTGTCTTTCCTTCCAGCAACCACACGGGACAACACAAACAGGCCGATTCAGGATGCATTTGCGAATAAGCTAGCGGATCCTTTTGCTTATGGCTCAGGACATGTTCAACCTAACCTTGCGATAGACCCTGGACTTGTTTATGATCTAGGCCTTGCCGATTACCTCAACTTCTTATGTGCTTCTGGGTACGACCAACAACTCATCTCGGCACTTAATTTCAACAGGACTTTCACTTGTCTGCGAACTCCTCCAATGATAACAGATTTGAACTACCCTTCAATCACATTGCCAAATCTTGGGTTGAGTGCAGTGAATGTTACTCGTGAAGTCACCAATGTAGGCCCTCCAAGCACGTATATTGCTAGTGCCAAATTGGATGGATACAGCATTATTGTTGTACCCAATTCCTTGTCTTTCACGAAAATTGGTGAAAAGAAGACATTCCAAGTGATTGTGCAGGCTTCAAGTGTGATTAAACGGGGAAAATATCAACATGGGGAATTGTTGTGGACAAATGGAAAACACAGAGTTAGGAGTCCTATTACAGTCCGACGCCGTAAATGAAAATCTTCTTCTGCATTGGGTGTGTATCTTAATTATTAGCTAGTGTGGATGCATATGTAATAAATCTATATGCAGGACTATGGGGGTTTCATGTCACCAAAGTATAGTGTGCTTTGTAATAATTGATGTGTGGGAGTGAAGCATCTGTACCAAATGTCTTCTTTTTCTTCAATTGTGAGTGTGGTGAACATGTTTGTACTATCATTTGTGTGGAGTTTTCAAACAGCAAATGTTCTTCTCGTTTTTGTTGCCTTCTAGAATCAAATGACTTGGGCTTGGTTCTTGTGCACATGCACATTAGCAGCAGAATTTAGTGTAACTCACAGATTGATGGTTGGGAGCAAGGAATGGAACTCGAAACCAGAGAGCAGAAAAAGAGAGAGAAAGTTCAAGTAAATTGTATTTCTTGTAAAAGAATGGAATGAACAAACTTGGTTCCTACAAAGGGTTTAGAACTGATTATATACACAAAGAAAGAGTGCTGTGAAAGCTAATCTATCTAACGAACTGACTAACATTAATTGAGCTAACTAACTTGTACAGCTAACAATAACTAATAACTGAAAGTTGTTAAGTCATAACTTATATGGTTGATACCCCCCCTCAAGCTGAGGAATGGAGCTTTAACATTCCTAGCTTGGATACATTTGGATGAAACTTGTTAGGAGGCAGAGGTTTGGTGAAAATGTCTGCTGCTTGATCTGAACTTGGGACTGGCAGTAAGTGAGTGACTCCATGTTGCACTTTTTCTCGAACCACATGGCAATCGATCTCAATATGCTTTGTGCGTTCCTGAAAAATAGGATTCGCAGCTATGTGAAGGGCTAATTGATTATCACAGTAGATTGGGGTGGGTGAAGAGGGTGGAATGGAAAGATTAGCAAGAAGATAATGCAACCACTGAACCTCACATGTTGTGGCAGCCAAAGCACGATATTCAACTTCTGCGGATGACTTGGCTACAATGGTTTGCTTTTTGCATTTCCATGAGATAAGAGCTTCTCCAAGGAAGGTGCAATAACTAGTAATGGATTTTCTGGAGTCAGAGCATCCAGCCCAATTTGAGTCTGAAAATGCTGACAGTTTTAGATTGTTTTTGGCTGGGAAAAAGAGACCGTGAGCGGGAGCATTCCTTATGTACCTCAGAACTTTGAGAGCAGCTTCATAGTGAGCAGTCATAGGTTTTGACACAAGCAGTCTGCCAACAAGTCTTTGATATGCAGTAGGATCATTAAATTTAGTTCCCTGTTGTTGTGATAGTCTGTAGGTGGGATCCATTGGAATGGATGAAGGTTTACAAGCTAGTAATCCAGAATCACTGAGTAACTCCAATGCATATTTGCGCAGGGATAAGTGAATTCTTTCTGAAGATCTGGCAATCTCCATACCTAAGAAGTACTTTAATTGGCCAAGATCTTTGATTGTGAATTGAGCATCAAGATGCTTCTTAATGTTAGACATTTCTTGCAAATCAGTACCAGACAAAAGAATGTCATCCATGTAAACTAAAATGGCAGTAAAGGATGTACAATTTCGTTTAGTGAAAAGAGAATGGTCTGATGAGGACTGAGTGTATCCATATGAGATGAGAGATGAGGATAGCTTGGAGTACCACTGCCTGCTAGCCTGTTTGAGTCCATAAAGTGACTTAATGAGCTTACAAACCATGCCTGGAGGTGCTTGTAGTCTAGGGGAATCTCCATATACACTTTTTCGTGAAGGTCACCATGTAAGAATGTTGTATTTACATCCAATTAGTGGAGATGCCAATTGGATGCAGCTGCTATGGCCAATAAGGTTTGAACTGTTGTCATCTTTGCAACAGGGGAAAAAGGTGTCCATGTAATCAACACCTTTTTGTTGAGTGTATCCTTTTGCTACTAAACGAGCTTTGTATTTCTCGATTGACCCATCAGCTTTGTATTTAATCCGGTAAACTCACTTGCATCCTATTGGAGACTTCCCAACAGGTACTAGAGTGAGAACCCATGTTTTTGTGTGTGCAAGAGCTTGTAACTCGGAATTCATGGCTTTAACCCAACATTCTTCAGAGGCAACTTGACGATAGGTTTTTGGCTCAGAGGTAGTTGAGATGGAAAGGGAAAAACGTTTGTGAGTAGAATTGAATTTATCATAGGACAGATGGTTAGATATGGGATAGAGAACACCTGAAGTGGAGGGACCCGCTGAAGTGCTCATGAGAGTACAATGGTAGTCCTGTAGGTATTCAGGCTTTGTTTTGTTTCTAGATTACTTTCTTAAAATTGGTGTTGGCTCAATTAAATTTTGAGATTGTTGTGGGTTGTGTGGTAATGAATTGTGATCAGTGTAAGGTCAAAATATGGGTTTATGATAAGATGCTAAATCAGAAGTTCATGTGGATGTAGGGGCAAGAACAAAATCATGTTTTGAAACATGTGTAGTTGGATGAAAAAGAGAATGTTTAGGTGCATATTTGATAGATACAGAATCAGGAGTTGTGCATTGATAGCACAAAGGATCATCATATTTGTATGGGGCATGACCTGAACGAGTGGTGTTGGAGAGTCATTTGCTGTATTTGTGAAAAATGGAAATTGATTTTCGTAAAAGTGGACATTTCTTGACAAAAGTAACTCTTTGTTATGTAAATCAAATAGAAGAAACCCTTTGGTGCCAGTGCTGAAGCCTAAGAAAATGGATTTTTGGGCTCTATGATCAAATTTAAATCTGTGAGATTGAAGTGTGGTTGCATAGCATAAGCATCCAAACACTTTCAAGTTTGAAAAATCTAGTTGTTTTCCAGAAAAATTTTCAAACGGACTTTTCTGATTTAGTACCTTTGATGGAAGTCTATTAATCAAATGCACAGCATGTGCAATGGCAAATGACCAAAAAGGTTTTGGAAGATTTGCTTGAAAAAGAATGGCTTTTGCCATATTCAAAATGTGCTGGTGTTTTCTTTCCACCAAGCCATTTTGTTGTGGTGTTTCAACACAACTCATTTGGTGAATGACCCCTTTTGAATTATAGATGTCATTGAAATGGAATTCTAAGCCATTATCAGACCTGATGCTTTTGATTTTAGTGTTGAATTGAGTTTCAATAAAATTGAAAAATGAAACTATGTTTTCTGGTGTCAGTTTTGTTTTTGAGCAAGTAAATCCATGTGTGCCTTGTGAAATCATAAACTATTATCAAAAGGTATTTATAACCTTGTAAAGAAGTTACACTGAATAGACCCCAAATATCTGCATGTATTAGATCAAAAGGTTGAAAAGTTTTGCTAACACTGTTAGGGAATGATAATATTTTCTGTTTTGCAAAATGGCATGCATCACATGCTTCAGTTTTATTGAATGAAATTGAAGAATTTTGCTTGTGTAAAAGGCATTGTACATCAGCAGGAATATGTCCTAACCTATGGTGCCATAGGTCAATGTTACAAATAGTGATAATGTTGTGATTGGCTGTTATTGTAACACCCTAATATTCAACCCAATACTACTAGTACGTACTTAGGCCAAATATTAGTCGTTACTTACTGGCATGGTTCATCTTCTTGAGAAAATAGACTTAACGAAAATACGAGCCAACTTTTTTTTTTTTTTTAATCGTTACTTAAAATAGAAGCGCACAGAACTACGCAGTCAAGATTCATAGTATACGGAACGATAACATAGGAATGGCTCCAAACCATAACATCGAACATAACATCAATCATAACTGAAATACCTCATAGATAAAATATGCCTACCCTACAGGGCAGGACTCTTCAAGTACATAGTAACATGAATACGGCGTAAAAGCGAATACATGGAAAAGAAGCGGAAAGAAGCATCCCTACCCATGTGCAACCTCAGATGGATAACCTCAACACAAAAGAGGTTTCATCCATACTATGTGACGTGCGTGCACTAAGGACTACCCTCCAATCTCCATAGCAGACTCACGGGTACGGAGGAACGTAGCCAATCCACGGGCGGAGCTCGGCGGTGCGAGCATGCCACTGTGGTGAGCGTGTCGTGCCCGTCGGGGTCGTGGTCAGAACCTTGAAGCCTCCGACCATGGTATTTGTCTCCTCGCTGCCTATCTGTCCGCGAGGCGGAGTGAAGCGAGCCCTCATGGTCCGTGGGGAATCCTCTGAAGGGTCTCTCCTGCAGTCTTTGCGATGATGGCACGTACTGCGGTGCGTCCGCTGAACCGGCAGAGTGGGTCCGCAGGTTCCTCTCATGTCGTGGCCGTGCGTGCTCAAAGATCGCGGGGTCACCATAGGGGGATGCTGGGGAGAAGCGATAACTGTATAAGGGGTGTGCGAATGGCCGTCCTAAAAACATGAAGATGCGCCGCATAACAGGCCCTCAAAATGAAATGACCCATGCTCCGGGTCATGGTGGATCTCCCACCGTGGCGTGTCAATGAATAGGACGAAGGTCGCCATCTCGCTCTGAAGACGTAATGGAAAGGAAAAGATAGAGGGAGTGAGATTCTTACTAAAGAAACTCGATGGGGTTTTCCTTCTATCCTAGGTGTCATCATATACGTCTCCAGGAATCTCGGGTTATTTATAAAATAATGGACATACATAGGTTCAATTATGAGTTTTCCAAAATCTCATTTTCCGAGAATCCGTTCTTTTTAACATGGCACTTGTGTTACATAGGCTATATACTAAAATCGTAGACATAAATCATGTAGCTTGGTACCTAGATCATGCATCATATAACTGGTACATGGAACATAAATCATATAACTGGTACATGAAACATAAATCATATAACTGGTACATGAAACATAAATCATATAGATCATATAACTGGTACATGAAACATAAATCATATAACTGGGTTACTTAGGTGACATAAGAACCTTTACTTAACTGGGCCGCCCTAATATTTCTCCCTTTTGAGAAAACTCTAGGTTATGAGCTCATACCACGCTAGTCGTCACTAGCATCTAGACTTTATCCATTTGGATAAGTCAACTTCCCGACTTTAAGTACGGGTTTAGGGGGCTAGCATCACATTGTCCCCACCCTTAATTCGGTGGTTTCAAAGGATTACATTCTTATGTTCTAAGTCATCCTAAGTTTAACATGATTCTTTAAGATGCCACATAATTAATGCATAACACATAATTACTACCTCGGCATCTCTAAAGTTCTTTTACAGACATAATAGCATGTTAATACAAGCTATTACATAGGGATAATAGTTCACATGGTATCATCATAAGGTAAGCAAGAGCAATAAGCCTCTTAACTTGATCATGTTTGAAATCGAACATATAAGATCATGTATTCATGTTGGGCTAAAGCATAGACTAATGTCATAACAATTCTCAGATTCAAGCAATGCAAGATCATAGCTTCAAGTCATTAAATCAGAAAAGCATTCTGTTTGTAAACTTGGGTCCTGGTAATCGATTACATGAGTCTTGTAATCGATTACACAGCCTCGAGATTTCAAAACATGGAGGTTAGGGGGTTCTGGTAATCGATTACATGGTACTTGTAATCGATTACATGCTTTCAGATTCGAATCAAGGCGGATAGGGGTTACGGTAATCGATTACATGGAATTGTAATCGATTATTTTGTTTAAAACACTTTCTTTGGGCCTAGAACATCGTAATCGATTACATTACTAGGTAATCGATTACTAGAATCAGAATGTGTAATCGATTACACTATATAATGTCGATTACTTTGGGCAAAAGTTCATGTTTGGGCTCGTCCGAGCTTTACGTGTCGATTACATGGGTGGTAATCGATTACCCGCATCTTAAAACCGAAATATGGGGTCTAAACATATCCGAGTCATTCCTTTGAAATACTTATGGTGGCTAGTTTCTCTTGGAACAATTTTGAACTTCAAAACATCTTGTCAAACATTTTAACTTGTCAAAACCCTTATAAATCTAAGAACATACCCAAAATGTTTTTGAGTACAACATATGTTTTAGAAAGACTTAAAACATGAGCTATAGGCTCTTGTGACTAATAAACTCCTCTTGGAGCTATCTTCATCACATGGCCAAAATGTACATTCCAAGAATGTTTTCCATGGTTAACCTCTTCTCAGGATGAAATGGGCAAGCCTTTGAGCTCTAGAATCTTAGGTGATGACATAAAATAGACGTGCTATGCATTTCATTTTAGAGTCCTTTAGAAAGTAAAGTGATAGCTCAAGGTAAATATGAGGTGCACATCCATTTCATTCTTTGAGTTTAGTGAGGACTTGAAGTATAAAATGAGATGCAAAGCTTGGAATTTTAAACGTGCATAATGCAAGTTCATTCTTAGTCTTGGGGTTTAGTGATTGCATAGAAATAGGCGTGCCATGCAAAGCATAAACGTAACGTGAATGCAAGTTACTTTTATATCTTGTCTAGAGCTCTTGCAAGGCTTTAAGAAGGAACATAGTCCCAACCCAAAACTCATCTTCACAAGAAAAGAAAAACCATTGGTACCAAGGCATCAAGAGAAAACATGACTTCAAGAATCATGAAAGTGGTCAAATCTTAACAAAAGAAAGGAACCATTTTTAAATCTCTAGGGACCAAGATCTTGATGATCCAAGCATCAACATCCTAAGTCCTCATCATTGAGTACATAGCTTCCTTCAAAACAAATATTTAAAACAAAGTTCATGATAAAGAAGAAAGCAAAACCAAAACCATGCTTGGTTTAGGGCCAAAGTTTCAAGCTTTAGAGTTTGTTCATGTGACAAGCATCAACATGAAGCTCTCATCATCAAGCTTACATTTTTCCCATGTAAAAAGGCTTCATGGCCGAAAACATGAGAAGAAGAAGGAAGAAGATCCAAAATGTTCAAGAGAAACATAAACTCTTTTAACTAAACTTGTAAAGAATGAAACTTTCTTTAAGAAAAACTCAAGCTTTAGAGGTCTCATGAGAGATGGACTCATGGTCACCTCTAGAGAACACTCATCATCAAGCTATCATATTCAAGGCCTTGAGGCCGAAAATCTAAGGGGAGAAAAGGAAGAAACCAAAAAAAGAAAGCAACATAGAGGTTCAACCATTCATCAACTCCCAAACAAGATTCAAGCATAAGAATCAAAGACATATTTAGAAAGAGTTCCCTACCTTGTGTCTTGAAAATGAAGGAGAGAACTTGAGCTTGAGGAACTCTTTAAGAGTTTGAGAGAAAAGTGAGAAAGCTTGAGACTTTGAGAGAAAACTAGCACCTACTCTTGGCTCAAACCTTTGCAAGAGACCAAAGTGATCAAAGGCTCACCAAGGCAAGCTATTTATAGACAACTAAACCATGGGTGTGTGGATGGGAGGGCTGGCGAATTGTGGCCACAACAAGAAGGAAAAAATCTCTTGAGTTGTCAATCAAAAGCATGGTCATAAGTGTAGCTAGGTGTAGCCTATGTCTTGTCTTGAAAATGTGACTTATTTTTAAAATTTTGAATGAACCAAAATCACTAAAAGTGGGGCTGCAACATGAAGAGGAAACCGTGTGGTTTCATGGCCCAAGGAGAAGAAAATGTCTTCTTGACTTGTCAACTCAAAGCATGGTTTAGATGTAAAGGAAGCATAGTCTATGTATAGCCTTTAGAAAAAACTTTGAATGACTAGATAAAATATAGTTCTTTTTGAATCTTGAAAGACATAAATATTTTTAATTTAGGAATGAATTGAAAACCTTGATTGACCATATAAAATATCTTTGAGTCTTGAGTGACAATTTTTCTTGAAAGTTGATCATTGATTGAAAAGAGTACAAGACATGTGTCATAGGGTAGCTTGACAACCTAGACTAACCTTTATTGACTTCTAGAGAGAGGGTGGTGCCAATTGGGCAACCTTGGGAAGGAAGGATATATCCTCAAACCATGTTCTAGAAGTGTGCTTTGGTGTGACATAGATTAGTCTTAGGATTTAAAAGTTGCTAAGTAGGTACTTAGGTGCACTAATAGGTTAATTAAAACCATAAATCCCTAGGTTTAGAGGTGGTCTAGAAGGATTAGGGAGTCAACACCTCTAGGACTAGTGATGTGAGTGTGACAACTTGTCTCAAAAAGAAAAGTTGATGTGAATAGTGGAAACACTATTCGACACTATTCACATATTCTTTTTCCTTTTTAAAGAATAAGACTATGATGAGATTTGAATTTTCTCTAAGCAATTTTAGGTTCCAATTAATTCTAAATGATGGTTTTGGCTCTAGATTAATTATGGAAATTAATTAACCTCTAATTAGAGCCTAATATCGCTTAGGTTTGGAGTTAAACGGCTCATTAAGCCGAAAATGCAATATGCAGGGGCAAAACCGTAATTTTTACCAAAAGTTGCCCGGGATCTCCGGGACTTAAACCAACATAATTTATGCCTTAAAATCATGGTTTTGAACCTCAGAACAAAGTCCGGGTCAAAACGGAACTTAATACTGCCTTAATTCTATTACGGGGGTATTTTGGTCATTTACGCGCTGAAATCTCAGAAATGAGGTTTTCCCGCTTTGTTAGGCACTCATGCTCATACAATCCCCTTCATATAACATATGAACCCTATGAGGATGGCCAAAGCCGGCCGTCCTCGTGTTTCGGGTAAAAATGACCTCAGGGGCAATTTGGTCATTATGAAAGTTTAGCGAAAATCGGGGCGTTACAGTTATTACAAGAAATTTTAGGCTAAGAAACTGTAGGAGATACCAGGAAATAAAGTTCACCAAGCACTTCAGCTTGTCCAATCATCTTCAATGAGTTCCTGTCCTGAATTAAACATATATTGTCCTCAAAAATTAGTCATCAGGATAAGGTTTCACTAGTTTGGTAACAGAGATTAAATTGAAACGAAAATTGGGAACATAAAGAACATCAGTTAATATGAAGGATGGAGAAAAATGGATGCTGCCTGATTGATTTGGAGTGATAATGCTGTTGTTTGGCATGTTAATAGAAATAGGTTCAATTAATTTTGGTATGGAAAAAGGGTTTTTTGGTGCAGCAAACATGATCAGTGGCTCCTGTGTCCAGGATCCACCATTCATTGCTTGTGCTAAAATTAAGGATGATACCTGATTGAGGTTTGGATGTGGAAATGTGGTTGGTGTGGACTTTAGACTGTTAAAGTAAAGCCATTAATTCTTTGTATTGTTCTTGAGTGATGATATTTTCTGAGTTCTTACCCACATCCTGCGGTGGTTCTTCTTGAATGCAGATGGAGTCATACTCAAATTGAATACAATAAGCTGTAGCAACTTTGGGATTCTTGAACTTGAATCCAGGAGGGATGTAACGCCCCGATTTTCGCTAAACTTTCATAATGACCAAATTGCCCCTGAGGTCATTTTTACCCGAAACACGAGGACGGCCGGCTTTGGCCATCCTCATAGGGTTCATATGTTATATGAAGGGGATTGTATGAGCATGAGTGCCTAACAAAGCAGGGAAACCTCATTTCTGAGATTTCTGCACGTAAATGACCAAAATACCCCTGTAACAGAATTAAGGCAGTTTTAAGTTCCGTTTCGACCCTGACTTTGTTCTAGGTTCAAAACAATGATTTTAAGGCATGAACTATGTTTGTTTAAGTTCCGGAGGTTCCGGGCAACTTTTGGTGAAAATTACGGTTTTGCCCCTGCATATCGCATTTCAACAATGAGCCGTGTAACTCCAAACCTAAGCAATATTAGGCTCTAATTAAAGGTTAATTAATTTTGATAATTAATCTAGAGCCAAAACCATCATTTAGAATTAATTGGAACCTAAAATTGCTTAGGGAAATTCAAATCTCATCCTAGTCTTATTCTTTAAAAAGGAATAAGAATTTGTGAATAGTATCGAATAGTGTTTCCACTATTCACATCAACTTTTCTTTTCAAGACAAGTTGTCACACCCACATCACTAGTCTTGGAGGTGTTGACTCCCCTAATCCTTCTAGACCACTTCTAACATAGGGATTTGTGGTTTTAATTAACCTATTAGTGCACCTAAGTACCTACTTAGCAACTTTTAATCCTAAGCCTAATCTATGTCACACCAAAGCACACTTCTAGAACATGGTTTAAGGAGATATTTCTCCTCCCCAAGGCTGCCAAGAATGGCGCCATTTTCCTCTAGAAAATCATCAAAAAGTTAGTCTATGTGTTCAAGCTATCTTGTGACATATGTCTTGAACACTTTCAATCAATGATCAACTTTCAAGAAAAATTGTCACTCAAGACTCAAAGAATATTTTATATGGTCAATCAAGGCTTTCAATTCATTTCTAAAATGAAAATAATTATGTCTTTCAAACTCAAAAAGAATGATTTGTTTTTGTGGTCATTCAAGCTTTCCATCAAACTTTTTCAAGACAACATGTCTTACAACACATTACCTATGCTTTGGAATTTAAGTCTAGAAAATTTTCTCCTCTTTTTGGGCATGAGAAGCATGGTTTCTCTTCAGATTTTGCAGCCCAAAATTTTAAGTTTTTATGCATTTTTAAAGGTTTGAAAATAAGGTACATGCTAGCCATACTTTAGGACATGCATAGCTAGACTTTTCACCATGCTTTGAATGACTTTACACCATGCTTTGAACAAGATTTTTCCTCCCTCATGTGGCTGAAAAAGTGGCCGAAATCCTCCCCCCCTAAAGGCCTCCAATATTCAATTCATTTCACTTCTCTATAAATAGGTAGCTTAGGGAACTTGAAGCACCTTTGTTCATTTCACTAAAGCTTTGAGTTAGAGCACTTTGAGTTTCTTTCTCTCAAGTTCAAGAGCTCATCCTCTCCAACCTCTTCATCTTCTTCACTTCCTCTCAAATCCCAAACTCTAGGTAGGGAGCTCTTCAAGAATGCTTTCTTTTATTTTCATGCTCAATGTTTATCTTGCTTGAAAGTTGTGTTGTTAGTAAGTTTTCTTCCCAAGCATTATTTCGGTTTCTTCTTTTCTCTTCCTTTTCATTTTCGGCCTTAAGGCCATGGTAGTGAGAGCTTGATGATGAGTGCTCTCAAAGATGAAACCATGAGTTCATCTTAAAGTGAGGCCTCTAAAGCTTGAACCTTTCTTAAGAAAAAGTTCCATCCTTTCTCCTTTTTCTTTCATTTTCGGCCTCTAGACCAAAATAAGGAGAGCTTGATGATGAGTGCTCTCTTGGGATAACCATGTGTTCATCCTAACATGAGACCTCTAAAGCTTGTGTTTTGTTTGAGAAAAGTTTTATCTTTTTCATGTTTGGTTAAGACAAGGCTATGTTTTTCATGAAAACTCTTTTTGAGCTTTTTGTTCCTAGATGTTTCGGCCATGGAGGCTTAAGGTGCTTGGAAAAATGGTAGCTTGTAATGAGTGCTTCATGTTGGCCTTTGTCACATGAACAAACTCTAAAGCTTGAGTTTTTCCAAGAAAGGTTTCTCTTTTTCAAGTCTTGGTCAAGAATGAGTTATGTTTCTTTGATGTCTTGAAACTTTCCTTTTCTTTTGTTTAGGTTTCGGCCATGGAGGCCTCTTGGACTTGAAATATGAGAAGCTTGATGATGAGAGTTGTGTGATGATGTTTGTCACATGAACAATCTCTAAAGCTTGAGTTTTCAAAAAAAAAAATAAGTTTACTATTTTCAAGTTTTGCTCAAGACATAGTTATGTTTCTCTTGAACCTTGAAAACCTCATTTCTTTTCCCTTGAGTTTTCAGCCTTGAAGGCCTTTGGGACTTAGAAAAATGGTAGCTTGATGATAAGGGCTTCATGTTGATGTATGTCACATGAACAAAACTCTAGAGCATAAATTTGGTTTCTAGGCCAAGTATGTTTCGGTTTCTTTCCTTTATGTTGGTCATGAGTTTTGTGTTGTTAATAAATGTAGAGCATTGTAAAAATACTCAATGATGAGGACTTGAGATGTTGGTGTTTGAACCACCAAGATCTTGGTCCCTAGAGTTCAAAAATAAGGTTGTTTCCTCATGATGAGGATTCGGCCACCTCATGGACTTTGAGGATATGATTTTCTTTTATACAACTTAGCAACACTAGTGTTTTCTCTTCTTGTGAGGATGAGTTATGGGTTGAAACTTTGTTTCCTTTAAAGTCTTGCAAGAGCTCTAAACAAGATATAAAAGAAGTTGCATCCACGTTTACGTTTATGCTTTGCATTAGCACGTTTATTTCTTATGCCATCACTAAGACCCAAGATAATGAATAAACTTGCACAATGCACGTTTATGTTTCAAGCTTTGCATCTCATTTTATATTTCAAGTCATCACTAAACTCTAAGAATAAGAATGGAGATGCATTTCATCTTTTACTTTGTGCTATCACTTTATTTTCTAAAGGACTATAAAATGAAATGCATAGCACGTTTATTCTATGTCATCACTTGAAACATTAGAGCTCAAAGACTTGCCCATTTCATCTTAAGAAAAGAATTAAATCAAGGAGGTATCTCCTTGAACATCATTCGGCCATGTGGTGTAAATGGCTCTAGGATGAGTTTCATTTAACTACAAGGGCCTATAATGCATGTCTTGGAATTTTTCTAAGCTTTGATGCACTTAACCAAGGTTTTAAACATGTTTCAAGTTTTGAATCATTGTCAAGAGCAAGCCGAAATGGCTGCTGCCCTTGATGTTCCATGATGAGTTTTGGCAAAATAAACTTTGATTTTTCATGGTCTTGAAGTCCCAAAAAGGTTCCAAGAGAAACTAGCAAGTTATATGGTTGAAAGAAAGGTTTTTCCTCATGATTTTATGCCTTAAAGGTTTTCGGTTCTGCCTTAGTAATTCCAGCACCTTAAATTCTGTTTTGGGTGGTCTAAATATGTTGTAATACCTTGCCAAGTATATGATAATTGTTCTAGACTCTTTAAAGCATTATTAGTGACTTTGTTTGCTTAATATGTGAATTCTAGAACTATAAAGAATGGCAAAATGAGTTTCTGCCCAGCCTTGATAAAATATTTAGAATCACATTAGATTATGTCTAGATGTGTGGGAGTGACTCATAATTGGCCTAGGTATTAATTATTGCACCATAGAAAAAGTCGGAACTGAGAAAGGGCTTAAAACGCATTTTCTAGAACACGTAATTCATCAAATATGAACAACTACATAAAGCTGTCCAACCATAATTAATTAGGATTTAGAACTTAATGGATTATGGTAATGAGGTTAATCTATGTCGTAAAGATACTAGAAAGTATTGGGAAACTTGAGGTTACCCGATTTAGGGATTTTACCTTAAGGGATGACTATGCGCCCTTAAGTTTGATGATGAATTGATGTGTTAGCTCATGGCGTGTATGGTGCCATGTGAACTATTATCCCTATGTGATAGCTTGTATTAACATGTTATTATTTCTGTAGAAGAACTTTAGAGATGCCGAGGTAGTAATTATGTGTTATGCATTAATTATGTGGCATCTTAAAGAAACATGTTAAACTTAGGATGACTTAGAACATAAGAATGTAATCCTTTGAAACCACCGAATTAAGGGTGGGGACAATGTGATTCTAGCCCCCTAAACCCGTACTTAAAGTCGGGAAGTTGACTTATCCAAATGGATAAAGTCTAGATGCTAGTGACGACTAGTGTGGTATGAGCTCATAACCTAGAGTTTTTCTCAAAGGGAGAAATATTAGGGCGCCCGATTAAGTAAAGGTCCTTATGTCACCTAAGTAAAGCAGTTATATGATTTATGTTTCATGTACCAGTTATATGATTTATGTTCCATGTACCAGTTATATGATTTATGTTCCATGTACCAGTTATATGATTCATGTTCTACGTACCAAGCTACATGATTTATGTCTATGATTTTAGTATATAGCCTATGTAATACAAGTGCCATGTTAAAAAGAACGCATTCTTGGAAAGTGAGATTTTGGAAAACTCATAATTGATCCTATGTATGTCCATTATTTTATTAATAACCCGAGATTCCTGGAGACGTATATGATGACACCTAGGATAGAAGGAAAACCCTACTGAGTTTCTTTAGTAAGAATCTCACTCCCTCTATCTTTTCCTTTCCATTACGCCTTCGTGAGCGAGATGGCGACCTTCGTCCTATTCATTGACACTCCACGGTGGGAGATCCACCACGACCGGAGTATGGGTCCTACCATTTTGAGGCGATGTACCTTACGTGTATTCATGTTCGTTGGGCGGCCATTTTCGCACGTGTCTATAGCCACCACTTCACCCCGGCATCCCCCTACGACGATCCCGCGATTTTCGAGCGTGCACGACCCCAATGGGAGCAGAACCTGCGGGCCCCCTCTGACCGTTCAACCTATTTGCCGGTATATGTGCCGTTGACACAACACTCGGAGGAGGACCCTCTAGAGGATGTCCCTATGGGTCATGAGGACTCTGCCCCCACTCCACCGCAGCGACCGACGGGCAGCGAGGAGAGCGATTACCACAAATGACGGAGAGCTCCGGCACCAGGACCACGACCTCGACGTGGGCGGCCCATCCAGTCACAGGGCATGCCTGCCCCGGCTGAGCTCCGCCCATGGATTGGCTACGTCCCTCCATACCCGTGATCTCATTGCATAGACAGAGGGTAGGTCTTAGTGCACGCACACCACTAGTACGAATGAAACCCCTTTTTGCGTTGGGGTTATCCATCATAGATTGCACGGGGATTGGGATGTTTTCTTTTAGTTCTTTTCGATGTATTTCTGTTTTCTGTTGTATTTATTTATACATTATGTACTTGAAGAGTCCTGCCCAGTGGGTAGGCATTTTATCTATGAGGTATTTCAGTTATGATTGATGCTATGTTCGATGTTATGGTGTGGAGCCATTCCTATGTTATCGTTCCGTATACTATGATACCGACTCGTAAAGTTACGCGTGGCTTCTATTTTAAGTAACGATTTCAAAAAAAAAGTTGGCTCGTATTTTCGTTAAGTCTATTTTCTCAAGAAGATGAACCATGCCAGTAAGTAATGACTAATATTTGGCCTAAGTACGTACTAGTAGTATTGGGTCGAATATTAGGGTGTTACAAGGGAAACCATGCTTCTTGTAACACACATCCACTGTATGGCCTTTCTTGCCACAATGAATGCAAAATTTTTAGGATTTGAGGCCTTGGTGAATCTTTGACCATTTGTTGAGCTCGCAGCCGCCGCCACCTTCTCTTCTTGATTTTTCTATTGAGCAAGTGCTATCAACTTAGAACTAGCATTAGTAGACAATTATTTTTCTTGTTGAATGATCAAAGACAAGACCTCATTCAGATTGGGAAGAGGTTTCAACATGCATATATGTGATTTCATGTTAGAGAATTACTCTGTAAGACCTTTCAGGAAAAAAAGAATCTTACTCAGCTTCCTTTGTTTCTTGACTGTATTGTAGGTTTTGCAATCACAAGAAGCTCCAGATAAACAAGGATGAAGGGGATTTTGTTTATCAAACTCATCCCATAGAACCTTGAATTCATTGAAATACGATCTTACCGTGCAATCACCTTGCTTGAGTGAGTGGATCTCTTCTTAAAGTTGAGCAATTCAAAGAATGTCATGCTGAGAAAAATGGACCTTCAAGTCATTCCATACATCCACAGCATGATCTGACATGATCACAGTTTCAGCGATATCAGGCGACACTTCCCTCGAAATCCATGAAAAAAGCATGCTGTTGCATCACTCCCAGGCCTCATACGTTGGATCATCTTCATCGGGTACTGGAATTGTGCTATCAAGAAACTTCATCTTCTTCTTTGAAACAAGTGCATTCCGCATTGATCTACTCCATGAATGGTAGTTGTTCTCTATGAGAAGAAAAGAAACAAGAACTAGTGCTGGATTTTCATTGGGGTGGAGGTAGTAGGGGCTTGAGGGATCATTGTTGAGATCGTGAAGGAAGTGCCCCTTGGATCACCCATGGAAGATTCATTATCAGAGTTCATGATTGTGTAGCAAAGCCTTATAAGAGAGCTTTGATACCATCACAAATTGATGGTTAAGAGCAAGGAATGGAGCTTGAAACTAGAGAGCAGAAAAAGAGAGAGAAAGTTCAAGTAAATTGTATTTCTTGTGAAAGAATGGAATGAACAAACTTGGTTCCTACGAAGGGTTTAGAGCTGATTATAAGAGTGTTGTGAAAGCTAATCTATCTAACAAACTGACTAATAGATTAACTGAGCTAACTAACTTGAACAGCTAACAATAACTAATAACTGAATGTTGTTAAGTCATAACTTATATGGTTAATAGTAATGCCTCGATTTTTCCTTTTGTACAAATGACCAAAATGCCCCTAAGGTCATTTTTACCTGGGAATCAAGGACAGCCAGTCTGGGTTAACCTCAAGAGGTTAGTCTAATGATTGAAGGGGATTGCATGTGTTCTGGATTGTGTTAGGGGTGCAAACTTTAAGCTTTGGTTTATTTCGTACACAAAATTACTAAAGTACCCCTGGAGTGATTTAACGTGGGATTAATTGCCGACTGAACCTGGATGTCACCCGCGAGTTTGGGATGTTGTTTTCATGGACATTTGACATTTAATCATAGTTCGGCTGGATAAATAAATCTCCACCACCTACCAGCCTAGCTCTTTCTCTCCGGTCGAGCTCCATTTTCTCCGATACGACCTCTATTTTCTATCAACCGAGCTTATCCTCCTTACGCCGAGCTCTGCTTCCTCTCAACTGAGCTCCACTTTTCAACCAAGATCCTTCTCTAGTCGAGTTCCTCTGGTCGAGCTCTTTTTCCTCAGCCGAGCTCTACTTGAAGATCCTCCTCTGGTTGAGCTCTGTTTCCTCCCAGCCGAGCTCCACTTGGCGACCGAGACCCTTCTCCTCTGGTCGAGCTCTGTTTTCTCTTAGCCGAGCTCCATTTTCTTTCAACTGAGTCTCAGCCGAGGTCCACTTTCTCCTAACCGAGATTCTTTTCCATTAACAATGATTAGCTCTATTTGTTTTCATTTAGATGAGAGGGTGTCTGTGTAATTTACTCGTACAAATATGTTTTGATTTAGTCACTTACATACTCAAAGGAACCCATACCTAAACCTATACCTAACCATTCCTACACCATTCCATGTAATGATACACACAAATGAGATATTTTTCCCTCTTCCTCTTCTTGATAAATGCCACGGCCTTCCTCCCCCTCTCATCCTCTCATGTTGCAATTCCTCTAAAAATACACACTTAAGGGAGCTTACAATACCATTTGCTCATTCTTGTAATTTTAGTTTTCCCTCTTAAGAGTTCTTCTTCATCTTTCTCATTCTTCAAAGAACCACTACTCACCACCATTTCTCAACCTCAAACTACTACACAACCACCATAGATCTTCCTTAAAACACTTAACCTTTCCACTTCCAAGATCAAGAACCCAAGACAAACCTTTCTTCCTCTTTTTTCTCTCTTTGGTCGAACCACTTCCTTGCTCCCAGGAAGAATTATTCTCCTTATTTCTTTTCAAGATCAAGCTCTTTTCGTTCAACAAGAAAAATATCTTTGGTAGAGATTTTTATTTTTACAGTTTTTTCTCTTTTCTTGGATTTATTTTTGGTTTGAATGATGAAATGATTGGAAAAGTTTTCTTCCTTTATCTCCTTCCCATTTTCGGCCTCAATGATGAGTGTTTGGTTGAGTTTGTGTACTTTTCTTTCCTTCCTTTGCCAAATCGATTTCAATCTTCCTTTTTATTTCTTGTTTTGGTGGTGGTTGTCATTAAAATATTGGAGCCATGGCTTGATGATGATGGATCTTCGTGATAGTTGTGAAATAATTATGTGATAGACCATTCAAAGCCCAAACTTTTGGTTCCAATTTCAGTTTTAAAGAATAAGGAAAATAAATGATGTTGTTAATCTTTTAATTAATTTTCTTTGAGCTTGATGGTGAGTTCAAACAAAATAAAGGTTCTTGGAACTATGGTGTTAATGGACTCTAAAGCTCATATCCATTTTGTAAGATTGATCGGTGTTTTAGAGTTGTTATTCTAAATGGAAGTTTTGAGCTTAGGACTTGAAGAAATAATAAATAGAAATGCATTCATATTTATTTTTCAAGTTATCACCTAAATCTTGAAGATAAGCAAATGAATTTGCATTTCATGTTTATATTTCTTGTTTAGCATATTTATGTTTCAAGTCATCATCTAAATTTTAAAGATAAAAAAATGAGCTTGCATTCTCATGTTTATATTCAAGCCTTGCATATCATATTTATATTTTCATTGCCATCACCTTATAATGTTAAATATTAAAATGAGGCTTGCATTAACATATTTATGTTTATGTCGTCTCCTAAATGTCTAAAGTTCAAAGACTTACCCTTTTCAACTTACACAGAAATTACGGTTTTATGAATAGTATCATTACAAATATGTTTTACTTATCAAAGAAATAACACGGGTTGATGACCATACACTTCGGCACTTCAGTTGAGTTGTCGCTCGAGCTGTGTTCTCACTTGAAATAACACGGGTTGATGACCCTACACTTCGGCACTTTGGCCGAGTTGTGTTATCACTTGAGATAACACAGGTCGATGACCTTACACTTTGGCCGAGTTTTGTTTCCTCTCAGCCGAGCTTCACTTTACATGGGTTGATGACTTTACATGCTTGATCTCGAGTTGTGTGAATGGTGACCCTTGTGTAACTATGCATGTATATTCTGTTCAGCATAGCATGTGCATTAGCTAAGCCCGATCCTTGAATTTCGACACACTGGATAGGAGCATGATCATTGTTCTATTGGAATATGGTATATGTGGTGAAGGTTATGCATGCTTGTATGATTAATTGCAAGTTGAGCTATGGCATGAGATAATTATGCTAAGATGATTGAGATGCATGACTTATAAAGATTATGAACATAATACATTGAATGATAAAGTTATGATTGCATTGCATCCCCAAAGGACATAAAATACATGGAAGTAATCCTTTAATTTCCTTTAATTAAGGGTTATGAGAGGTGAGCCATAACCGACCCTTGAGCCTTCTCTAATGGAAGGTTATAAAAGGAGAGCCGGTATTGACCCTTGAGCCTTCTCTAATTAAAGGTTATGAAAGGTATTCCAGTTGCATATTCATGGATAGAAAGTGATACATTTTTCCCCCCTCTAGTACCCCATATTAAATCTAGCAAAGGCTAGTTAGGTTGAACTCATCCTAGGCGATCGATGTTGAGGAGTCTTGGTGTTGAGTTTAAAATTGCTGGGGGCAGTTAAATGGTTGGTCCCTCGTTGTGAGGGTGGATAATAAGAAAGGAACTTGAGAGCTCAGTCATGACAAATGACCTTATCATGGGTTCTCTTGCATACATGCCAAAGGACATATCATTCATTATGCATTCCTTTACTTGTCATTCAATTGCATAATTTGATTCCTAAGGTACCTAAGAAAGAAAAGATTTCATGCATGGCGAATATGTCCCTTATGCTTCTACTTTATGTCGTTATGTACTTGGAATGTTGCATAAGGTATTGAGATGCATTCATAATGTGGTATGGTGCATTCATGACATTAAGACTCATACTAAAAGATACGGGCCTTGGCTAATGATGTTAAGAACTTAATAAATGAATCTCATATATGTCCACTATTTTCATAATGAAACCCGAGGTTCCTGGAGACGACGATGATGTCATGTGTGTGGAGATGGATTCCCTACTGAAATTCTTTTATAAGTTTCTTACTACCCTCTCTCCTTTTCTATCTTCATCTTCATACAAGGTTGATGGCAATGTCTGTGGACTACCTTGAGGCGCCGCCTTAGAAGTTGCACAATGATCGAGCTCAGAGTGATGCAGCGAAAGCAGAGATATAGGCCTTCCCATTTATGACGCTTAGGAGTTGTCTTGCCTTCGTACAAACTGGTAGTTTAGTTCCTAGTAAATGTGTACCGAGATGGGTTTTAGCTTTATCCTAGTATGCCTAGTTTTTTCTTTAGTTTATTGTAAGCTCAACCTCGATAAATGAGCTCAGTAATTGGATGTGGTATCATACTTATGGGACATTCCCATAGTAATAATATTATTATTTGATATGATATTTGGAGGCAATGTTATGATATGATGATGTCCTTAGTTTATTGTTTTCACTAGGTTGTGTTTTGTATGTATGATGTATGATCAATAACTGTACGCTATAATGTATACACGAATGACTCATATTTTGGTCTTTCAAAGAAAAAACAAAAAAGAAAAATGGGTCGTATTTTCCATAGACTTATTTTCAAAGTTTAAAATTAAGTAAAGTTCTGAGATAAAAAAGTAATAACTAGCATTTAACCATTGTGCGTCCTAGGCGTATTGTGTTAAAAGTTAGGGTGTTACATTTAGCACCCATTTAGAATTATTCTCAATCGGATCATTATACTCTGTAAATAATATAGATCTGCATCATCTCATACTTCAACTACATGAACAAACCTTTGTTCAGTCACCTGAGGATCATTCTCTCCAGAGCCGGGAGTGCGGCCAATTCACAAAACCGATGAAACAAGTTTGGAGCAGCTCAGTCCAGCTAGCTTCTTTGCCAATTAGCTATTTCGTTCCACTCCCCCTTCAATCAAAGAGGCTGGTCACGAAATGTCTTTGTCTTTTGCCTGCGAGTCTGAGCACTCAACTTAGCTAGGCATCAAACTGCTTTCTATGTATTTTAGATAGCTACTTTCAGAGGAAATCTTTAGATTTATGCTTCTGAGTCAATGACTTCTTTACAGAAAGAGATCCCTTCTCAAAGGACAAGAAGCTCTAGTTCAATTCAGTGTGCCCTGTTAGGGAGTGAGTTAAGGTAGTTGGTCAGCGAACGGATTCTTTCACAGCAATTATTTTAAACTCTTCAACTTTTCTCTCATAGTTGGATATTGATACTAGATGTGCTTTTTCTCTTCACAATAGTTGCATGTGACTTCATTGTAGTTTCTTTCCATTGACTTTCATCATTGTCCATCTCTCCATTGAGAATTGCTTATTCCTCTTTGAGAACTCTCCAAAGCTAGTATTTTCTACCATTGTTGGAATGATCATCCCAATGCATTTTCTGGTCCTCTCATTGGACAACAGACACATCATTTAGCTTGATTGTACTCTTTCCTATCGATAGAAGGTTTCTAATGATTTACAGGACTGAGACAATGAAACTTGTAAAACAATAATTTTGAAGTGTAACTAGCAGTGAAGATGCTCAAAAATTATGAAGCTGCTAATCTGAAATGGTTGATGCCCGAGCAAGGGTGTAAATGAACATGGGTCATGATATAGTTCAAGAAGAGGTTTTATATTTGTTGCAAGAAATACATGACTTTTAGATTCACAGAGGTTTTATGTTTCTAAGTCTACAAGGATAACAATGGTGTCTTCAATTTTGTGAATACCCTGTGACTAAATCTGAACCAATTTCAAGTCAAGCAGAGATATTGATGGTTGTCCAGTTTGGGCTGTAAAGTTCTGGTATATATGTTCTAATTTTGTTTGAAAATAGCTAGATTGATTGTTAAGCATGCGAAGGTACATTGAAAAGCATAGATATTAGGAGGGATAACTATGAGGTGCACATTTTGTGAGGGGTATGGTGATTAGTCTTAGTACCCCTTGTACTTTATCCTTGCTCTGAGTGCTGAATTGTGTTCATCTACAGGGAAGCTGATTCAAGGGATTCTCAAATACAAATGAAAATCTATTTTCTGGATGTAGATCTTAGCTTGACAAATTGAAGGATGACAAGTGAAGAATGTGGGGTCCACTCAATAATAAGTGTAGAGTGTGATTTAAAGTTAATTACATAAGGTAACGGTTATTTAGGTCTTAAATTTAAATTAAAATTAAATCTGATTATCCTTGCTTATTTTTTATTATTATTATTGTTGAAAACCCTCTACTCTCTTTACCACTGTCGGAAAGAGACCTTGGCCACTATCACAAGAAAGAAATACCTTGGGCTGCATTTTGTTCCCTCTGATTCTTCCATCCCCACACAACACCACCACCACCAATCACCTTAACGACCCCTAATTCCTCAATTCCTAAATGCTTCTTTGCAAGATTGGAACCGAACCAACAAAGAACCCGATGCTGATTCCATGCACAACGATGCCAAATTCAACATCGAGGATGATGACACTGCCAATGACAACGGACTTGGTTTGGAGCCCGTTATTTCGTTTTTATTTGCCATTGCCACCACATAAGCTTCTGGAAGGATCGATGAAAGAAGGGATGATTAGGACAATAGCGACAATGACGATGATTTGTAGATAGTTTTGAATGACAACAGCCTCATGGCAATCGTAAGAGTTGAGATGGCGGTCAATGATGATAGCGATGAGGGTGGTGACAATGAAGATGGTGGGTGATGACTTGAACGATGGTTCTGAAGAGCAAAAATAGGGGGAGAGTATGGTAGGGCAGATGGTGAATTGTGAAAAGAAAAATGTGGTGGAGTTGGGAGAAGGGATAGTAGCACACTTAACTATTAATCATCTTGAAAAAGATGGGGTGGCGGGGTAGGGTGGTGCTTGATGGTGGTTAGGGCGGTGCTTGATGGTGCTAGGGTGGAGCTTACTAGTGGCAATAGGGAAGTGAACTTGAAACCAGATGCATTCCTTTTTCCCTGAATAGAATATTGATGCATTCTGATTTATTTTCTTTTAGAGTTGTGTCTGCTCTCTCCTCCTGATGTTGGAAACATTATTTCTTCCAAACTGAGCCTTAAAGCATCTCCTATTTGTATTTCAATGTATTTGACCATAAACGGAGAATCATATCTAACATATATCAACAATTTTCTTTAGAGTACCATTTGAAAAAAGGCAGTTAGGACATATACTACACTTCTGAAGTTCTTAAATGGGAAGCTTTTGGCTGCAGACCAAAATAATTGTAGGGGAGAGAATTATTGGCAATTTGTTAGCCTTATAAAAATTAGTACTGTAAAATAATATGCGCCTAACTAGAAATTAGGAGATTTGTTCTTATGAGTAAACAATATAGCAATTAACTGAAGGTCTTTTATATGTTAATTATGCTAGCCAACTTTTTCTATATGTAAACGTAAATAATTAGATGTTCAATGTAACACCCCGATTTTTTTGTCTGAGTAAAATTGACCAAATGCCCCTGAGGTCATTTTTCTACCCGGAATTCGAGGATAGCTGACCCGGCAGTCCTCGAAGGGTGAAATCAATATTCAAAGGGGATTATGTGTGGTATGTATGCTAATAGAGCAGAAGAATCTCACTTTTAAGTTCCGATGCGCTAAGTGACCAAACTGCCTTTGTGGCTGTCTAGCACTGTTTAATGAGCCGACTGAGCCCGAACTCCACCCCAAAGGTTTAAGATGATGTTTTTATAAGCCTGGGCATGTCTGTTTAAGTTTCGATGGTCCCGGGCAGTTTTTATGTAAAATTACGATTTTGCCCCTAGAATAGTGATTTTGAGCTTAATGACGTAATTAAGCCAACCTAAGCAATATTAGGCTCTAATCGAAGATTAATTAATTTCTGTAATTAATCTAGAGTCAAAATGATTTATTAAAATTAATTAAAACCTAAAATTGCTTAGATTAAATCCAAACCTCTTTTAAAAACTTAAGACTCCAAGTGATGGAATCTTGAATAGTGTTTTCACTATTCCTATCCCATGACTCAAGGAACCTAGGATGTGATTGATAATCTTGATTGAATAGGATTTGACTCCATTAATGGGTAAGAGTACTCACTAATCATGCCCTAAATAGCCTTAATCACTCAGCTTTTCATTCAAACGCTTAACCACAAACTCCTAATCTTAAGAAGATGCATCTAAACACATCACTAAACCACAATTAAATGAGACATTTTCCTCCCCCTTGGATACCCCAAGAATGGCGCCACCTTATTCCCCATGCATCACAACTTTGTTCACTTAAACACTCGAGGAAGTATGACACACCATACCTAGCCTATGCCTACAACCTTACCTTGAAATGATGCAACCAAGAGATATTTTTCTCTCTCTCCTTTCCCCCCCCCCCAAAATTGGCGCCACTTTCCCCTCCATTCTCACCCCTTCATGTTTCATTTCCTCTATAAATAGGCACCAAAGGACCTTGCAAGAACCTTTGCTCATTCTCTTGCACCTCCCAAAGACTCTCTTTCTCTCAACTTCAAGGAGTTCTTTTTCTTCTTCTTCTTCTCCAATCCTCCAAGAGCAAGCTCTCTCTCTCAATTAAAAGGCACATCCAAGGTAGGGAGCTATGTTGAGAATGTCTTTCTTTGTTTTGTTTAGCTTATGGTTTGAAATGACAAAGTGTTGATTCTTCTTTCCTCCTCTTTCTCTTTTCTTTTTCGGTTTGAGTTCCTTTCTCATTCTCTTGATTTTCGGCCATAATGGCCTACATTGGAAGGAACCACGGCTTGATGATGAGGATCTTGACGGTTGGTTGAAAAATCACCACTTAGTGACCTCTAAAGCTTGAAGGTTTCACTCTTTTAAATGGTTTTAGCAAGGAAAGAATGTGTGGTGTTTTCAAAAGGAATTAAGTGGTGGACTTGGGCTTAGGACTCAAAAGATAATTAATGGGTTGCACTCATATTTATTTTTCAAGTTCTTGCATTGCATAATTACTTTTGAGTTTTGCATATCACGTTTATTTCCAAGTTATCACTTAAAGTTTGAAGATAAGAAATGAAAGTACATTTCATAATTATGTTTCTCGTCTAGCATGTTTACTTTTCATGCCATAACCTAAGAATTCAAAGATTAAAATAAGAGTTGCATATCACCTAAGGATTAATCTCGAAGCTTGCCTATTTCGGCCTTAAAGTCGATTGCTGTGGAGCCTAGAGCACTAAAATAAAGAAATGAACTTACATTCCATATTTACATTTTTTACTTAGCATGCTTATATTTCAAGTTTTTGCATCCCATATTTATATTTGAGCCTTGCACATCATATTTATGTTCATTGTCATCACATTATGATATCAAGATTAAAACAAAGCTTGTATTAGTACATTTACGATTATGTTATCACCTAAATGTCTAAGGCTCAAGATCTACCCTTTTTAGTGTCGCATAGTGACATCAAATCCATAGGAAAGAACCTTTTACAAAAATGTTTTGATTTCAAAGGAAATGAATGAAAAGAGGTTTAAAATGGTTGTGAAAAGGAAGGAATGACTCAGATGTGTTTTAAACGTGGTTTTTCATATTTTGAAGGTGCTGGTAATCGATTACACAGCCCATGTAATCGATTACCAGAGAGCTTTGATGCACTCAGATGTGAACTTTTGTCCTGAGTAATCGATTACAAGATAGTATAATTGATTACATATTCTGGACTCTAGTAATCGATTACTATCTCATGTAATCAATTACTCAGATGTTCTTAGGGCCCAAGAATGCAATAGTGGTAATCAATTACAAGGCTCATGTAATCGATTACTAGAGCCCTCAACTCTTCTATTTTTTAAACTCGAAGCTGTGTAATCGATTACAAGGCTCATGTAATCGATTACCAGAACCTAATGAATGCAGTAGACACTTTCCCCACTTGAATGACATAAAGCTATGATCTTATGCTACTTGGACTTATGACTTTGTACAATATGAACCTATGGTTTTGTTTCCCATGAATCTATGGAGTTTACATAATATAAATTGATGAGATATGAACGACCAATCTTGGATCATGAGCATGTTTACTTCATGAGCAACATAAATTCCTTAACTCAAGTTATGATATATTGATGCATATGTTATGAAGTACATGTTTATATGACCTTGATGACTTATCTTGAATATGAGATTATGATTTCTTGTGGCATAAAACAAGTTTGAAGGAAATCTGGTGTACTGCCATTACGTTGCCGAATTGCCATCAAACTTGAAGATTTGAGAAAAGTTTTCGAAAACTCCTAGGTGACACCAGTTCAGCCGAGCACCCCCAGGATAGATGTGGTACGTTCTAGGTGACACCGGTTCGGCTGAGTACCCTAGGACAGATGTGACATGTACTGAGACGCATTCTAGGTGACACCGGTTCAGCCGAGCACCCCTAGAAACAAAACTGTGAGGGTATTAACATTGAGCTTACCAGAGCGGACAAATAATTGAGTACTAGTTACCAGTAATTGTGTTTCAAAAAAGGAAATATTCCTATGGACTCCCTGAATTAAATGTTATGATAGGCGATCCTTATGTCCCCTAGCCCATACTCTAGAAGTCGGGATTATTATGATACGCTTATCAAGAGAGATAAGTAAGAACTAGTGACGACTAGTTAGGTATGAGCTCATAACCTAGAGATGTTTTTAGGGTGGCCCCCGTGATGTAAAGTATAAAGTTTAATGTCACATGTAACACCCCGATTTTTCTGTCCGAGGGAAATGACCAAAATGCCCCTGAGGTCATTTCCTGACCTGAATTCGAGGGTAACCAACTCGGTCATCCTCAAAGGGTCAACTCAATGTTTGAAGGGGATTGAATGGCCTTTGAATGCTTTCGGAAGCGAAAATTTCGTTTTTCGCAGTTTTGGGTCAAAATGACCAAAATACCCCTATAGCGTTTTACGCTGGTAAAAATGGCGTTTGAGCCCGAAACTTTCCCCAGAAGTTTAAAAACATGTTTTCATGTGTCTAGAGGTCTTTGTTCAAGTCCCGGTGGTCCCGGACAGTTTTAGTGCAAAATTACGATTTTGCCCCTAGAATAGTGTTTTTGAGCTTAATGATGTAATTAAGCAAACCTAAGCAATATTAGGCTCTAAACGAAGATTAATTAATTTCCTTAATTAATCTAGAGTCAAAATAATTTAGTAAAGTTAATTAGAACCTAAAATTGCTTAGATTAAACCCTTTTTTAGAACTCAAGATTCCTAGTCTTGGAATCTTGAATAGTGTTTTCTCTCTCCAATTCCTTAAATCAAGGAAATGTGTCTAGAGTTGTTTAGACTCTAAATTGAGGATCTAACTCACTAATGGTGCAAGACCACTCTTTAATTATGTCTAGACCACCCTAATTATCCATTTTCCTTACCTAAACACTTTCTTACAAACTCCTAATCTTAAGCATAATCAAAGATACACCTAAACACAACACTAAACCACAATTAAAATGCAAACTAATCCTCCCCCCAAATCTGATGCACATGGCCAAAACTCTCACCCCCATTGACCACATGTTGAATTGTTTCTCACTCAAAGAACCATGCTTGAAGCCATACCTTGAACCATACCTCACCATACTTTGAACCATACCTCACCATGCCTCAAGACCACATTATCTCACCTCATGGAACTCATGGGCTCTTTCCCCATCTGATGGCCGAAGCCTCCTCCTCCATGAGCACCCTTCATTTGTTTTATTTCTCTATAAATAGAATGTCTTGAGGAGCTTGCACCACTTTTAGATCATTTGCTAAGTTTAGGAACACTCAGAGCTTTTCTTTTCTTTCAAAGTTCTAGTGTTCTTCAAGTTCTTCAAAGTTCTTCATCTTCTTCATCTTCTTCTTCCATCTTCAAGTTCATCACACCAAGTAGGGATTTTCTTTCAAGTATTCCTTTCTTTAAAGTTCTTGTTCTAAGCTTTATGTTCATAGTTTCTCTTGATTCTTTTTAGAACTTCTTTTCCTTTCCTTGTTCTTTCTCATTTTCGGCCATGGGCCTTGAAGTTCAAAGAAATGAGAGCTTGATGATGAGAGTTTCATGATGATGTTCATCACTTGAAACAAACTCTAGAGCTTGATCTTTGTTCTTGAGCAAAAATGTTTCTAGTTCTTCCTTTCTTGAACTCTTGAGAACTTTAGTTTTGATGGTGATTTAAAATGGTTCTAAGGACTCAATGATGAGGTCTCATGATGTTGGTGTTAATACATCATCAAGATCATGGACTCTAGAGTTTCAAAATGTTCTTTTGTTCCTTGAAGTTTCGGCCGTTTCCTTTCCTTTTACATGCAAAATGTTTTGATTTTCTAAAAATGTTATGTTGAGTTCTAAGAACTCTAGACTTTACCTTACCTTGGTTGGATGAGTTTGGGTTGAGGTTTAAGTTCCTTTAAAGTCTTGTTAAGAGCTCTAGAAAGATTAAATGAACTTGCATAATCTATCTTATGCTTGCACTCATATTTACATTCTTGTTATGCACCTTTACTTTCAAGCTATCACCTAAGAACATAAAGATTAAAATGGAACTTGCATCTTCACTTAATTTAATTCTCAAAGCCTTTCTATTTTGGCCTTAAAGTCGATTGTTGTTGGGCCTAGAGCACTAAAATAAAGAATTGAACTTGCATCATCACCTAATTAATTTCTCGAATGCCTATCTATTTCGGCCTTAAAGTCGATTGTTGTTGGGCCAAGAGCACTAAAATAAAGAATTGAATCTTGCATATTTACTTTCAAGCTTGCACGTTTAAGTTTATGCCTCGCATAATTACTTTCAAGCTTGCACGTTTAAGTTTATGCCTTGCATATTTAATTTATGTCATCACTTTATTTTGTAAGCAAGATTAAAAATGAAAAGCATGAGCACGTTTATTTTATGTCGTAACTTAAGAACCTAGAGCTCAAAGACTTGCCCATTTCATTCCAAGTTAAAGTTTAATGTGAAACCATTCTTTGAATGCATATTTTCGGCCAAGTAGTGATGATGGACTAGCAACGAGTTTTCATCTAGCTACAAGGACCAACAGTCTATGTTCTAAGTTTTTCTTAAAAGCTTTACAAACCTTTTCAAGGGTATGTTATCAAGAGTTATGACTTTATTCCCTTTTAGAAGATGAAATATATTTTGGTCATTGACCTAAGGCTTCTCTTAGCCTCTTGATGAATTAAAATGATTTGCAAAGAGTTTTAGAAATTCTAAATCGATTCCAAGAGAAACTACTTAACTTATGTACCTAGAAATGTCAATTTAAATCCTTTACTGAAGCTAAATGTTTTGGTTCTGATATGATGAGTGTGATGTTGTATGATGATGTTTTGATGTGTTAGAATGTGTGAAAATATCATATGATGATGTAGAAATGATTCTATGCATAATAGGTAAGAAACTAGCTAACTAGAAATACCGTAAAGCTAGAATTTAACATAGTTTTGACCCATTTGTTTATGGAACTTATCCAAACTGTTTTAATGGGAGCATAATCAGATTAGGATTGTTTAGACATGAAAAACTTGGTAACATTTGGATTAGAATCGAATTCTAGCACCTATAGGGAAACTAGTAACTAGAAAACCGTAAAAGTGCAAGTTTAGAATTCTTAGAACATTTATTTTTCTGGATTTTGTCCAGCACCCTTACAAAATGATAAACATGAATATTAATTAGTCCTTAAGCATAGGAATGCCTCATAATTGATTTAGATTTAATTCATAGCGCCTTGGGCGGAGACGGAACCGAGAAAGAGGCTAAAACGTAAGTTCTAGAACCCCGTAACCACAAGTTAGAAATTCTGCCCTATGTTTTTCAGATTTGAGTATGAACATGAGGATTAGGAATGATGATAAATTATGAGCCCTTAGGTGCATAACATATGAGCGACGGATGTTAGAGAACTAGATCTCATGATTAAGATCCGTAAGGGTTAAAGCATAAGCTACCGTAAGGATAAACGGTTGAATGTTCCATGATGATGCATGTGGTATGTAAATGATGATGATGTTATTCATATGAGGAATTCATGAGGATATATGTTTATGTGGCATAAAGCAAATTCGGAAGGAATTTGGCGTTATGCCATCATGCCACCGAATTCCCGACGAATTTGGGGACTTAAAGAGATTTTGAAAATTAAGGTACTAAGATGGGTTCTAGGATGACACCGGTTCGGCCGAGCACCTCCATAGAACTCTTGTGACATCGGTACCATTTTATACTCTTAGGTAACACCGGTTCGGCCGAGCACCCCTAAGAGAATTGCCCCCTAACCCGTACTCAGATAGTCGGGATTTATGATTTATGATACGCTTATCGTTAAGTGGTAAGTAAGAACTAGTGACGACTAGTTAAGGTATGAGCTCATAACCTAGATATGTGACACGTTCTGGGTGACACCGGTTCGGCCGAGCACCCCCAGTTCAATTGTCTTTTAGGGTGGCCTATGAGGAAGAGATGTTTCATGATTATGATTTTGTCACCAAGTTTGTCCCATATGAATGTTTCTATTGCCACTTCATGCCACTAAGTATGATGATGCTTGATGTTATGTTTTATATATGTGCATTAGGTAGTGCCATGCATACATCTTCTATTATGTTGCATTCATGACATTAAGATCATCCTAAAATGAATGGACCTTGGCTAAAGTATATTTTAAAGTTTAAAATGAACTTAATGCATGTTCATTCATTTTGTATAACTAAACCCAAGGTTCCTGAGGACGTAGATGATGACACCTAGGTAGTAGGAGGCCCTACTGAGATTCTTTAGCAAGATTCTCACCCCCTCTATCTCTTTCTTTCCGTCACGTCTTCAGATGGCGACGTTCGTAGTGTTCGTGGACACGCCGACATGGGAGGTGCACCATGACCTAGACCACGGGTCATTCCATTTCGTGGGTCGATGCACGGTTAGAGTATTCATGTTCATGGGTCGACCCTTCACTCCCCCTGTACATTCCCATCGTTTCTCCCCCGTCTCACCTTTTGGCGATGACCTGGTGTTCGAGCGCGCCACGTCCCCTAGAGGAGAGGCTTCACCGTACCCCACCATCCACGTCCGCCGCTCGAGACTACCCCCAGTATGTGCCCCGTTGGTTGTCGTCTTTTTCGGAGACGGATCCTTCCGAGGATTCGGCAACCCAGGTACCCTTCGAGGGATCTTCCCCCACCATACCCATGGACCTTGGGGAGGGTAGTGAGCCTTCCGTGACTCAGCCGAGGCTTGCACGATGACCGGAGATGAGGTCACGCCGTGGAGGTCACTTCCGAGCCCCGTCCCGTCTATTCACGCCGGAGGAGCTTGCTCAGTTTCCTGGTTACGTTCCACGCTCGAGGGATAGTCGCCAGTAGGAGGCTGTGGATGGCATGGGTTAGAGCACACACCACTTGGGTGGGGATAAACCTTCTTTTGTTTAGAGGTTATCCCATTAGATGCACTCGGGTAGGGGAGTAGATCATGTTTATGTTTATGTTGTATCTCCTTTCATGTATTTCCCTTGTACTAAATTAAGTCCCACACTTATAAGTGGGCAAGTTATATAAATATAAGATGATATTCTGTGTTTTCCTATGATGTACCTTTATGTGCTTTATGCTATAACGTTATGAGATGTATGTTTTGTTCTTTACGTGTTACATCACATCACGCAGCTCTCACTTTATATTTCAAAAAAAAATTTACCCGTATTTTCCGCTAAGTAATTCAAAGTTAAATGAGGACTATGAAGTAACAGACTAATGATTAACCTAATTATGTTCTAGAGTATTGGGTTAAAAATTAGGATGTTACATCACAAAGTTGAGAAAAGAGAAAGTTTCATGAGAAAAGTTACGTGCCACTTTATGCCATCTATATGATGTTGCTTGATGATGCACTCTACTATCTTCTTGCAAAAAGTATTGCCATGCATTCATTATTTGTTATGTTGCATACATGACATTATGACTCATTCTAAAATGAACGGACTTTGGATAATTATGTTTAAAACCTAATAATGAACTATATGCATGCACACCTTTTTATAGTAAACCCAAGGTTCCTGAGGATGTGGATGATGACACTTGGATAGGAGATTCCCTACTAAGATTCTTTAGTAAGATTCTCACTCCCTTTCTTTTCCGTTACATCTTCAGACTCCGATGGCGACATTTGTGCTTTTCATAGACACCCCCACCTGGGAGGTTCATTTCGACCCGGAGCATTGGTCATATCATTTTGAGGGGAGCAGCACAGTTCGTGTTTTTATGTTTTTGGGATGCCCCTTCGCACACCCTGTACATAGTTATTGCTTTTCTCCGACCTCTCCCTTTGGCGACGACATGCTCTTTGAACGTGTGCGGACACACAATGAGAGGATACTTCATACATATACTTCCACATCAGCAATCCGCGACTTCCCAAATTATGTTCCCCGCCCCAAGCACTCGGAGACTGACTCATCAGAAGATCCGCCTACCCACATCTATTCCGAGAGTTCGGCCCCTACTTCCTTTCTGAGGGTGGATGGTAGCGAGGAGATGGTCACACAGCTGAGGTTGGCATGGAGGCCAGCCATGCGGCCTCGACCTGGCGCTCATGCTCAGGCATCTCGTGTGCCCATGCCCGATGAGTTTTGTCCGTGGATCGCTACGTCCCACCCTATCCGGACTACCAGCAGTAGGACACTTGTGGATCAATAGTGCACACACACTACCACTAGTTTAGGGTAGCCTTCTTTTGTTCTAGAGGTTATCCATCTTAGGTGCACGAGGGTAGGGGGTGACTTCTTTTATATTTCCTTTGTATTTCCTTGTATTTCTATTTTAGTTGTAATTCGCACTTTGATGTACTGAACTTATATTAATATGATATTATTATGGTGTGCTTATGATTGTCCTATGTTACGAGGTTATTTGATGTTCTTACCTTGTGCTCTCCTTTGTATGAGCTATGTTTTATGATAACGTTCGCTTAGGATACGTACGGCTCTCACCTTGTATTTATATTTCAAAAAAAAATTTATTCATATTTTCCGTTGAGTATTTTAAGGAAAGTTTTAAAGGATGAGACTAAAAGAGTAATAGACTAATGGTTAACCTAAATACGTTCTAGGAGTATTGGGTTAAAAATTAGGATGTTACATTCAACATTTACAACATTGACCTGCGAGCAATAGAAGCTTGAGAAATAAATTCACCAGAATCATCAAGATAAATTGTTTTGATTGGATTATCATGAAATTTGTGTTCTTAATAATTTGGCCAATTAATATCGCAAGGTTCAGGTTGGAAAATCATAATGAGCACACATGTGATCATTTCATAGATACATCTATTAAAATTGAAAAATATTGGAAAGATCCATATGGTGGATGAATGATCCACATATATCACCTTAAATTCCTTTTGGGAATTTAAGAGATTTAAATCCAATCTTTACTGGTGAAGGCCATATAATTAATTTAGTTTGATAATATGCAGCACAAGAAAACTCATTAAAATGAAGAATCTCCTAGTTTTTTAATAAATGCTCATATGAGTTTTCAGCAGTTCCTTACATCATTATCACTTCAGGATGTCCCAAATGGTCATGGTAAAAGGTAAAATCATATGGGCTAGTAAACATTTGGTTTACAATAGCATATGATGATTCAATTGTACTCATATTAGTACTATAGATTGAAAGAAAGTGCAGACAAAATTTTCTAAACATTACAAGAAATGCATGGGATACTGACTCCATTACCGATGAATTTTTCGACGGGTAAAAATTATACCGATGGACTTACCGAACGGGTACAGGGGCATCGGTGATGAGGCCGTCGATGAATATTACCAGTAGTGATAAGAAACCCGTCAATTATTTTCGACTCTTTTACCGACGGGCAAATGGATTATTAGCTGTAGTTACAATTTATAAAAAGTCATCAGCATGGTCGTTAGACACTTAATTATAATGATGGGTTTACCAATGGTTTTTACACTAGTTAATTTGATTTTTTACCGATGGGTTTACCGTCGATTTTTTATTTATCTGTAATTTTATTATAAAATAAATATTTCATATTACCGACAATGCTCGTCAGTTAAAAAATAATTTTTTTAAAAAAAAGTCCTTTTAGCAATGATGTGATTGATAATATGTTATTTATTAATTATATATTTATTTATATAATAATCTAATTATCAATTAAAATGGTATTAAATAAGAAAACAATAAATATATAAAATGAATAAATTAAACTGATTAAATAAAATATGAAATTATGACAATAATATATACACAAATCACAGTAAATGTAAAAAAAATCCAGAAAGGAAAAAATGAAGATAAATAAAAACTAGTTAAACTCCTGGGTGTCGCCATCATTGGCGGAGTTGGCGGCATCATCATCATCATCATCATCATCAGGAGCACCATCGTCATCTGCCTCGTCCAATTGTGAGTGGCCCTCAGTAATGGATGGGAGTGGGATATGGGGGAATGAGGTCTGGGGGAGCGTCTTGCCAGAGCTAGAGGATCCCGAAGCCTGCCTGCCCTGGAAGAAGCTCATCATATGTGCAGTGAGCTGAACCTTCTCCTTCTTTGCTATCTCCTACTGTTGGTGCTCTAAGGAGAGCTTAAGCTCTCTGATCTTTCTTAACTTTTGGTTCATAGCTGTTCAGCCTACCTGTTCCTTTTGTAGCTACTAAAGGAGCTGTGCTTGCTGTTCCTGCTGCTGTTGGATTAACTATGCCTACTCTGCAGCTCCTGGTTTAGGGCATGCACACGCTCCCTCAGGCCATCATCTCCAGTAGGTGACCCAGTGGCGGAGGATGGGGATATATGCCCAGGGTAGTATCCCATCTCATATATGCGGCCTTTGTAAGGGCCACTAACCACCTTGGTCTAGACATCCTCCTCGTTTGGAGGAGGAGGAATGTTAGCATCGGGCCCAGCCTTAGCCACTTGGAGTGCAGTGCATGGGTCTATGCCTGCTCCCGAGGCCGATGAGACTTGTTGCATAGGAAAAAAGATAAAAACACATTTTAAGTAATAATTATAACATAAATGAAAATAATAATAAAAGTTAAGTAAAGTTATATATAAATTCAAACTTAGATAGGCCCTCTCGGAGCGAGGGTTCACCCAGACCTCTCCAGACTCATCATCACCCCTCTGCACACTCTTTCGGGTGTGGGTCTCTCGAAATAGCTCGCCCTCTGTCGGAGGGCGGCTCAACTCCCTCGCCTGCACAATTAAGCACAATAAAGTCATAAACATATAGTATTTGCCACAATTCAAATATAGCAAATGTTATCATAAAATTTATAAAGGTTTAAGAATTACTAAACGTTTGCGGGTTCCCCCTTGGGTGCTTGTGTAATGCCCCGATTTTTCCTGTATATAAATGACCAAAATGCTCCTGAGGTCATTTTACTGGGAAAATGAGGATAGCCATTAAAGAATGCTATTCTTTAAATCAGGTAAGGGATCAATTACATTGTTTTTAATTAATTATTAATCTCGAGATCATCATTAAAGAATGCTGAACAGAATCAGGCAGAAAAGAAAATGAGCAATTTTAGTGTTCTAGAAGTTACGTTTTTTACCCTTTCTCATTACCGACTTTCCCTATGATACTACTATTAATTCCTGAACCAATTATGAATGATTCTAACACATATACACTACTCCAATTAGTATACATCAGATCTGGAAATGTATAGAACAGATTCAGAATTTAATTGTTCAAAGGCATGTAAAATTGCAATAATAAGCATTTCTAGTAACTAGTCTTTCTTAGAATTAATTTCAGATCAAGAAATAAACATATAATTAATTTTACCATTAGAGAACCACAAAGAATAACTTTAATTCAGTAGCAAAGGTAGAGAGCTTAATAATTAATTTTTGGGTTATGCGAACCATGTCTTAATACTTTAAGAGTAAACATATGTTTCAAGGAAAAATTGTAAGACACAAACTTTACTTTCTCAAGACAACAATATATCATTTATTAGGACCTTATTTCTTCAAGAACCAAATCACATTTATTAAAGATAGATATTCCATGAACCAAAATCCCCATGCAAGTTAGAAGGGATGAGTCTTGAGTACTAGATTATTTAGGTGATAGCATAAACTTAAACGTGCAAATGCAAGCATTATTTTAATCTTGGCATTATAAGGTGATGGCAATGGAAATATAAATATGATATGCAAAGCTTGAATATAAATATGAAAATGCAAGTTCTTTTTTAATCTTTAAGTTTAGGTGATGACTTGAAATATAAATATGCTAGACAAGAAATATAAACAATGCAAGTTCATTTCTTATCTTCAAGCTTTAGGTGACAACATGGAAATAAATATAAGATACAAGGCTTAAATGTAAATATGAAATGCAAAGACTGGAAATATAAATATGAATGCATTTCCATTTATTATTTCTTTAGGTCCTAGGCTCAAGATCCCTCTTTAGAGTAGTAACTCTAAAACACCTATCAACTTCAAGGTTTGTAAAGTGAATGAATGTTTAATTATTCCTTTTAAGTTTTATGCTAAAGACTCCTATCTAGAGTAATCACTCTAGAACACCAATCAACTTTAAGGTTGAAAAGGGCAAGTCTTGAACTAAAGGCAATTAGGTGTTAACATAAACATAATATTCCATCTTATTCAAAGCAAAACTTATCAAAGAAAACCAAAAGCAACATTTTCATTTGTAAAGAACTCTTGAAACAAAAATGAAGTCTTGAGCTTTAGAGGTTAAGTAAATGATGGTTTTGCAACCAACATTAAAGATCCTCATCATCAAGCCATGACTTTCAAACCTTTAGGCCATCAAGACCGAAAAATGAAATGAAAAGAAAGAAAAGGAAACCTTTAGGCCGAAAAAGAAAGGAAGAAAGAAATGAACCAATATTTCAAAATTTCAACAAAATGATTCAAAGGAAAAGAATGAAAACTTTAAAACAACTCCCTACCAAAGGTATTTCTTGAAAGAAAGGAACTTGGTCTTGAGAAAAGATGACAAATCTTCCTTAGAGCTTCAAGGTGATTTTCAGCCAAGAAAGAAAAGGAAGGAAAGGAGGTGTGTCTTGGGTTTGATCTTTGGAAGTAGAGAAGGAATATATATGGTGGTTATGGTGGTCTCTTTGAAGAATAAAGAAGAAGAACAAGGATTCTTTGAGAGCAAAGAAAGAAAGTTAAAGTTACAAGAATTAGCAAAGTGTTCCAGCAAGCTTTCTTGGTTGTGTATTTATAGAAAAAAAATGAAGTATGGGAGGACGAATGGAGGGCGGTTGGCTGCGGCTTCATGGAGGGAAAACGAACAGAAAAATATCTCTTTTCATGGAATGATATAGGCATGGCTTTGGGTGTGGCTAGGTATGGCTCAAACCATGGTTCTTCGAGTGTATAGTTGTCGGTGGCTTCATGGAGGATTTGGGGAGGAAGATTTCTTATTTCATTTGGGTTATGACACGGTTTAGGGAATATGTTTGATTAGGTACTTGATTAGGAGTTGTAACTAGGTGTTTAGGTGAGAAAGTGAGTAACTAAGGTGGTTCAAGACAAGATTTAAAAGTGTTCTTGCACAATTAGAGCAAATTCACCTTTATTAACAAGGAACCCATCACATGACCATTCCTATGATTTAAGGAATTGAATAGAGCAAATACTATTTCAAATTGACATGACACTCATTCTTGAATTAAGAAAAGGGCTTTGAGTTTCTTTAAGCAATCTTAGCCCCTAATTAATCTCAATTAATTATTTTGACTCTAGATTAATTATTAAAATTAATTAATCTTTACTTAGAGCCTAATATTGCTTAGATTTTGTTAATCATGTAATTAAGCTCATTACGTCCTTAATTTGGGATAAAATCGTAATTTTTCACAAAACTTTCCCGGGACCACCCAGGCTTAGTCAGACTTTAAACAAACCTTTGAAAACGACATTTCAAACTCCCAGGCAAAGTCCGAGTCCAGTCAGGAATTAATTCTATGCCAAATAGTCATAAGGTTATTTTGGTAATTTTGCGTACAGGAACTTAAAATGAGATTCTTCTGCTCTATTAAGACACATAATGCGCATAGTCCCCTTTCAATCGGTTAAGATATAATGAAAGTGCTTATTCTATGAGGTGGTGTAATTTATTGTACTTGACATGTTTACTAGTAACAAGAATTATTGTGGCATGTTATGATCACACTTGGAACATTTAAAATGCATATATGGAAGTAATATGAAAGCAAGTGACATTAAATGATATGTTTGTATTTCTTGCATCTTAATATAACATGCTAAAGTTAAGGTGACATAAAATGTATGGAAATGATTCTCTAGACTCCCCGAATTAAAGGTTATAAGAGGTGATCCAATAAGGAAGTGATCCTTTGGACTCCCTGAATTAAAAGTTATGAAAGGTGATCCTAATGCCCCTTATCCCGTATTCTAAGGGTCGGGTGTTAACTTATCATATGATAAAGATATGCTAGTAACGACTAGTAAGGTATGAGCTTATAACCTAGAACTCTCAAAAGGCGAGAGTAATAGCATGGCCCCAAATGAGAGAAAAGAAATGATCTAAGTCACCAAAAAGATAAATTAAAGAAATTCATGTTATAACTACTATGTTCCATAAGCATCAATTATGTTTGTATTTTAGTATGTTGCACCTTGCATTGACATGCATTTCATGATGAGGCATGATGCATCCATGACATCCAAGAATGCATATTAAAATAAATGGGCCTCGGTAAATGGCATTTTAGAACTTAATAATTGAGCCTTATGAATGCTTACTATTTCATAATAAAACCCGAGGTTTCTGAGAATGTAGATGATGACACTAGGATAGAAAGACACCCTACTGAGATTCTTTATCAAGTTTCTCACCCCTTTATCTTTTCTCTCCATCGGATCTTCAGAGGACGATGGCCACGTTCGTGATCTACATTAATGCGTCCACTTGGGAGATGCACTATGACGCCGCCCATCAGTCATATCATTTCATGGGTCGTTGTGCCATTCATCTTTTTGTGTACATGGACCGCCTTTTTGCATATCCAGTTTCTAGCTTTTGGTTCTCTCCTGCTTCCCCCTTTGGCGACGACCTGGTCTTCGAGCATACACGTCCCCGTGAGGAGCGGACTCACTATACCCAGCCGGCCGCTTCTGCCGTTCGTGACTTTCTAGAGTACGTACCCCGTTCCCTCACGGCTCATTCGGAGACGGACCCATCTGAGGACTTTGCTACCCAGGTACCTTCTGAGGGTTCTTCCCTCACAGTGGCTATGGAGTTTGAGGGCAGTGAGGCGATTGTGACATAGCCGATCCATGGAGGACAGGTGAGGATGGTGCCCAGATGAGGAGGGCATGCCCAACCTTTGCACCGTTTGGCCACATTGGCCGAATTAGCACGGTAGGTTGGTTACGTACTTCCCTCTTGGGGCTGGCCGTAGTAGGAGTTGGCAATAGACTTGGTAGTGCTTGAGTGCATAGTTTGCATGGGATAACCTTCTTTTGTTTTAGAGGTTATCCTTTTTAGATGCACTCTAGTGGGTCAGGTTTTTTTTCTGGTTGATGTACTTTATGTTTATCTTTATCTTATGTCGCACGGATGACTATATTAACTCTACTATTTAACTCAGTGTGTGGCGGAATCTTTATTTTATATATGATGATTGCTATGTTATGATCTTATGATTTCATTCTTATTATGTATGATTTCCTATTACTGTATGGAAAATCAAACAAAAATAGTATTCGTCCCATGCGCGGCTCGTGTTTTAATCTCTTATTTCAAAAAGAAAAATTTTACCCATATTTTTGCTAAGTATTTTCTAAATCAGAATTGAAGAACTGAGGCAAAGAGTAATAACCAATAATTAACTTGGATGCGTCCTAGGCGTATTGAGTTAAATATTAGGGTGTTACAGCTCAACCGACCGGTGTGCAGTGACCCGCCTTTCTGTGAGGCTCTGTTGGTCTTTCCCTTATTCAACCTATCCTTAAAGGTTGGGTCATTGGCCCAGTGGTGCAATAGCTCACTGAGCGTGGCATCCCCTAGCCATGAGCTACTCATTTGTCCCTTATGGATAGCCTGAGACATATCCCGCAATCACTTGGAGGAACTAATCTTCCAAGCCCTCTTCATTGCATGCTGATGCTCATGGTCAATATAGAAGGATTTCTGCATATACAAATTCACAGCATATGAGTTATTATATATAAGCATATAATTAAATAATATAAACATATATTTTAATAAAAGCGAATAAATCATAGAGTTACCTTCCAGTCCACCCAATACGACTCCTTGGTATCCTTCGGGATGTTAGTCCATGTAGGCCACGGATGGTTATACCGACTCTGTATAATCTTCGTGATCCTATGGTATGCCGGTGCAAACGGTTCAAAACTATTTCATAGATAAAATAAATAAAAAAACAATCAAAATATTTTAATTATCATAAGCAATATAAAACTATAATATAATAAAAAACAAATTCAATTTACCTATCTTTACTGTCCAGCCTGATCTAGCGGAGTGGTCTACCATTAACCCTAAGTGGCCTGCCATTAGAAACGAGGGGCCTCCCATCTGAGTCCCGTGCTTGTGACGCAGTAGAGGAAGGAGGGGTCTGATCAAATACAGGGCTGGGAATAAGGACAGTAGTAGGGCTAGGAGAGGGATCACTGATACGAGTGGGCTGTGGATATGAATACGGGGAAACTAGGGGCTTGGCATACCCAGGAGTGGGCATCATCCTAAAGCCTGGGGTGTTGATGGTAGGGACTGAGGTGGAGGTGGTGAGAGGGGTCGTGGCTGAGGTGGTGGGTAAACTGACCTTCTGAGGCCAGCCTCTATCTATACCAGCCATACTGAAATAATTAAAATATAGTTTATAAAAAATTCATTAAATCAAATATTTATTATAATTTCATAATCATATTGCATATAATATTAAACACCTTAGTTAATCTGAAAGTGCAGGGCTGTTTTCATCATCACTCTATTGTTGATCACTAGGTGAATCATCAACACTACTAGCACTTATTTCATCTTCATGATTTCTGATTAGGTGGTTACTTGTGTATTCAATTATGTCAACTTCCCCAACAGTTGACAGAAGAGGGTTTTCAGGATTGTCTACATCGATTACTTCCTTTGAAGTAGGTGGACTATCCACTTGACAAGCATCTTCAATAGTTTCTTCCTCTATTTCAATCCTACTTCTTAGTTTGATCTGGTTCACAACCCTTCATTGTGACCTACTTTTCCAGGATAAGACATATAACATACTTGTCTAGCATTTTGGGCTATAATGAATGGATCATAACTTCTATATCTTTTGGTGTGATTGATTTCTATGAATTTGTAATTATTGTGTTGTCATGTCCCAGCAAGTCGGGTAGGCTCATACTATTCACATTTGAATAGGACACATTTATTTACGAGCTCATCAACATACTCAAACTCAAGGATTTATTTAACGACACCATACCAATCATATTCTCCGTCCCTAGTATCGCCTTTAACACAAACACCTGTATTGTCAGCTTTTTTCCCTACATCCTAATCAACTATGTAAAACTTGTACCTATTAACATAGTACATGGGCCCTAACTTACTGCTTTATTTTTGGGTCCCAAGCTAAATTAAACAAATAGGGACATGTTACACCATTATTTTTATCATGAACCTGCGTACATAAAGTTTGAAATGTCAATTAGACTTATATCAAACAAAATTAATATATAAGAATATATTGGGTTGCGTAATCTTAAACAAATGGAATTACACGTAATCTAAACCAATCCGAAAATTGTTGAAGAGCATCTTGACCATGCAGTTGCTCAAAGTATCTGTTGTTAAAAATATATTTTACGTTATTTTAAAGATGCATAACATCACACTTTCATTAAAAAAGGAATTGTTGACTTACAATTTGAACGGTTGCACCTCATCACAATTTATCAAAATATATAAGTGTGCAGAATTCTACTCTTGGGAAGTCAGCCATTGAGCCATGCTCTTTCCAGCTGCTCGACCTAGTTGATTGAATATAGACAAAGTTGGTGGAATAGAATACTCCCTTCCATCGTCGTTATGACAAACCCGAGCTCTCCTAGATTGAACATATGGCTGAAAGTAAAATGAGCAGAAATTTGAAGTCTTTTTTGCTAGATGAGCTTGACATATTGATCCTTCCACTTAAGAAATGGATACATCCACTTGTATGAATCAGTCCACACACCCATGTTTCATATGCCAAATGCATGGACAAGTATTCTATTGAGTCAATGAACCCAAGAGGAAAAATTCTCTCTAATTTGTAGAGAATTATGGGAATATTTTTCCCATGACAAGTAGATCATCCACCCTAAGAGTAGAAGAATATAAATTCCTGAAATACTGACTAAGCTCTACTAGGGGCTTCCAGACAACATCAGGTAGCTCTCTGATTGCAATTGGAAGCAAACACTCTATGAAGACGTGACAATCATGGCTTTTCATGCCAACAAGCTTACCTTCTGCAACATTGACGCACCTACTTAAGTTAGAAGCATAACCATTGGGCATTGTCAATTCTTTCAGTTACTAACAAACAGCTTGTTTCTGATTGGGACTCAGAGCATATTTGGCCTTTGGTTTATAGAACTAACTATCCCTTAATTCTTGTAAATGCAAATCAGGCCGCACGCAATACTCAGCTAGATCATTCCTTGCCTTGTCGTTGTCTTTGGTTCGATTTGTACCAATATAGTATTCAAAATGTTGTCAAACACATTTTTCCCAATATGCATGACATCTAAACAATGACGTACGAAATTATCCTTCTAATACGGCAACTCCTAGAAAATACTTTGTTTTGTCCAATTATGGTATACCCCATACCCTAGCATTTGCACAACCTTTCTGACTTATGTTACTTTTGGGAATTCCTTAACTTGATCCCACATAACTAGAGGCTCATCATGTTTAACATAATTATTTTTAAAGCCGTATCTACTTTGCCTATATGAATAATCAGAATATAAGAACCTTCAATGACAATCAAACTAAGAGTTCTTTCCTCCATATTTCAAGGTGAATGCTTTAGTATCCTCCATGTAAATCGAGCATGCTAAATTGCCTTGGGTCATCTATCCAGACAGCATTCCATAAGCTAGAAAATCATTGATGGTCCTTATTAATGTAGTTCTCATCATGAAATTCTGCTTTGTTGAAATGTCATGAGTAAGAACACTCTGGCACCACAACTCATTTAGTTCATCAACTAGGGGTTGAAGATACACATCAATCTTCACTTTTGGATTATCAGGGCTAGGGATTATAGATGTTAAGAGTAGGTAAGGATCTTTCATGCACATTTTAGGAGGGGGATTATAGGGTGTAACAACTATAGGCCAACAGGAATAGGGTTTCCTAAATTGGTTATTTGGAGTAAATCCATCTGAATAGAGTCCCAATCTATTGTTTCGTGGGTCACAAGCAAAATCAGGATACAGTTAATCGAACATTTTCCACGCCTCATTGTGCAATGGATGCGTCATCACATCGTTATCCCTCTGATTTTTACTGTGCCACCACATAATGAGAAGTTGAGCTTATTGATGCATATAGTCTCGTGAGTCTAGGGATTAAAGGTAGATAATGCATTCTTTTCTAAGGGATATCCTTATACCTTCCACTTCCACATCTCTTGGGTTTAAACCTAGGCTCTTGGCAGAACTTACACTCAGTTAATGAAATATCATCTTTATAATAAAACATGCAACCTTTCAAGCAGCAATCTATCTTTATTTCTTTCAACCCAAGTTTAGAAACTAATTTTTTAGGTTAATAAAAATCTTTTGGAATTACATTGGGGGTTCAAACTTAATACACAATCTTCCCATAAAGGTTGATTGGCAGCTTCTACGAGACTATAAAACCGAGCGGCATCGTGGTTGGGTTGCTCGACTAAAGGCTGCAAATAACGAGTAGCAAATTCAGACCCAACAGCATCAAACACCATCTCCTGATGCCTAGCTAGGTTATCCTCCGACAACACATTACCCACATCATTCTGAGTTATATGGATCCTACCAGAACTACTTCCAGTTTAAAACATACCTACTTGATTCCATGCATTAACTACCTCCTCATGCTCAAGTAATTATTTTTAACCCAAGGTTAATGAATGAAAACAATTTGAATTCAAATAGAGCCTAATATTACCTTAATTACCTAAGTAAGTTTATTAAGTGTTAAATAGGGGTAAAAAAGACACTTCACCTAAAAATTTCCCGGAATTACTTGAACATTTCTAGATATCAAATCATACTTGTAACACAACATTTAAAACTTCCTGGCAGATAACCAGGTTCAAGGATTACTCAATCTTGTGTTAGGTTACCACATAGTTAATTTGGTAATTTTACATATAGTAAAAATCGGGAGTTGAAATTTTTACCACAACATCAATATAACATAAATAATCCCCTTTAAACATAAAACTAACCCCTTAAGGATAACCAAGATTGGATATCTTTGATTTCCGGGCAAAAATAACCTCAGGGGTATTTTGGTCATTTCGCACATAGGAAATCGGGATTTGCGATTTTCACACAAGATGATATCTAAGTCTTGTATAATATTTCTCTAATGTTAGAATTCCCTATTAGGGTTTATTTGGCCTCAAATCTTGTGCAAAAATTACCTAGGGGTATTTTGATAATTTTGCACAGTCGGAAAAATCGGGGCGATACATTTCTCCCATCCTTAAAAGGAATTTCACCCTTGAAATTGTTTACCTGTGAATAGCTCGGGATACTGAGTCTCCATTTCTGATTCCAATTCCCATGTAAAATCCTCTGCTTTACCTTGTCTCCATGCCACCTTGACCAAAGGCATGGCCTTGTTCCTCAAGGCCTTGACTCTCCTATCCAAGATCCTTATAGGCGGTAGGTTGAAGGTCAAGTCCTCCCTTGATTGTACTTGTTCTGGCTCTAATACATGACTAGGGTCAGACTAATATTTTCTTAATTGAGATACGTTGAAGACATCATGAAGGTTGGACAGATTGGGTGGTAACGCTATGTGATAGGCTACTAACCTGACTTTATTAAGGATTTCATATGGACCAAGAAATTTGGGGCACAACTTTTTGACTTTTATAACTCGCCCTATGCCTGTTGTATTCTAAGGAAAACATGTTCTCCCTCTAGGAATTCCAATGGCCTCCGCCACTTATCTGCATAGTTTTTCTATCGACTTTGAGCAGTAAGAATCCTATCCCTAATCCTCTTGATCTGTTCTGTTGTTTTGCTTATGACTTCAAGTCCTAACATGCTTTGCTCCTCGGGTTCATAACCATGCAATGAGGATTGACACTTCCTCCCATATAGGGCCTTATACGGTGCCATACCGATGCTTTCATGATAATTGATGTTATATGCAAAATCAATTAATGGTAGATACTTACCCAGTTTCCTTTTTGGTCCAACACACTTGCTCTACACAGATCTTTGAAGGTTTGTATGGTCCTTTCTGATTGACCATCCATTTGAGGGTGGTAAGTCGTGCTTAGGCATAGCTTCAAACCAAACACCTTTTGAAAGGCTCCCCAAAAGCGTGATGTAAATAATAGATCTCGGTTCGAGATTATCATTGACGGAATTCCATGCAATTTCATAATTTCTTAGATGTACAACTAGGCTAACGTATTCAAAGAGTAAGTTACCTTGATAGGTAAGAAGTGGGCCGACTTAGTTAGTTGATCCATAATTACCCATATGGCATCATGGCCTACTTGGGTCCTAGGCAGCCCTGTTACAAAATCCATCGAAATGCTATCTCATTTCCATTTAGGAATCGGCAGGGATTGCAACATTCAAGAAGGTTTTTGGTGCTCAATCTAAACCTTCTGACAAACCAAGCACTTGCTTACCCACATCCCCATGTCTCTCTTCAATCTGGGCCACTAAAATATCTTCTTCAAATCTTGATATATCAAGGTAGTCCCAGGGTGAATGGTGAAATGGCTTTTATGGGCCTCCTCCAAAATCTCCTTTTGGTGGTCACCACTCGCCGGCACGCAAATCTGACCTTCAAACTTCCATATTCTATTGGTTCCTTGGGTAAAACCTTTCAACTTACCTGCCTTCACTGCTTCCAACATCGCCTTGAACTCCTCATCCTCCTGTTGAGCTTGAGCAATTCTTTCTTTGAAGTTACTTGTTACACTGAGGTTGCACATTCTCATGCTCTCAGAGGTCAATGTCATTCCTAAATTCATGTCCCTAAACTGCTCAATTAGTTCCGTCTTTTTTACCATCATATGTGATAGGTGTAATGACTTTCGACTCAAGGCATCAACTACCTCATTGGCCCTGTCGAGGGTGATTGTTTAGCCCAAAGTCATAGTCTTTTAAGAATTCCATCCATCTCCTCTGTCTCATATTAAACTCTTTCTGATCTAAAAGGTACTTGAGATTCTTGTGATTAGAGAATGTAACACCCCGATTTTTCTGTCCGAGGGAAATGACCAAAATGCCCCTGAGGTCATTTCCTGACCCGAACTCGAGGGTAACCAACTCGGTCATCCTTGAAGGGTCAACTCAATGTTTGAAGGGGATTGAATGACCTTTGAATGCTCCCGGAAGCAAAAATCTCATTTCCATGATCTCGGGTCAAAATGACCAAAATACCCCTGTAGCGTTTTACGTGGGTAAAGGTGCCGTTTGAGCCCGAAACTTTCCCCAGAGGTTTAAAAACACGTTTTCATGTGTCTAGAGGTCTCTGTTCAAGTCCCGGTGGTCCCGGGCAGTTTTAGTGCAAAATTACGATTTTGCCCCTAGAATAGTGTTTTTGAGCTTAATGGCGTAATTAAGCAAACCTAAGCAATATTAGGCTCTAAACGAAGATTAATTTATTTCCCTAATTAATCTAGAGCCAAAATAATTTATTGAAGTTAATTAGAACCTAAAATTGCTTAGATTAAACTTAAATCCCTTTTTAGAACTCAAGACTCCTAGTCTTGGAATCTTGAATAGTATTTTCTCTCTCCAATTCCTTAAATCAAGGAAATGTGTCTAGAGTTGTTTAGACTCTAAATTGAGGATTTAACTCACTAATGGTGCAAGACCACTCCTTAATTATGTCTAGACCACCTTAATTATCCATTTTCCTTACCTAAACACTTTCTTACAAATTCCTAATCTTAAGCATAATCAAAGATACACCTAAACACAACTCTAAACCACAATTAAAATGCAAGAAATCTTCCCCCATGGGCTGATGCATTTCGGCCACCTCATCCCTCTTTGACCACATGTTAAATTATTTTCTCACTCAAAGAACCATGCTTGAGGCCATACCTTGAACCATACCTCACCATACTTTGAACCATACCTCACCATACCTCAAGACCACATTATCTCACCTCATGGAACTCATGGTCTCCCTCCCCATCTGATGGCCGAAACCTCCTCCTCACTTTGCACCCTCCATTTGCTTCATTTCTCTATAAATAGATGGCCTTGGGAAGCTTGCACCACTTTTAGATCATTTGCTAAGTTTAGGAACACTCAAAGCTTTTCTTTTTCTCTCAAAGTTCTAGTGTTCTTCAAGTTCTTCAAGCTCTTCAAAGTTCTTCATCATCTTCATCTTCTTCTTCCATCTTCAAGTTCATCACACCAAGTAGGGATTTTCTTTCATGTATTCTTTTCTTTAAAGTTCTTGTTTCAAGCTTGATGTTCATAGTTTCTCTTGTTTCTCTTTAGAACTTCATTTCCACTCCTTTTTCCTTTTCATTTTCGGTCATAGGCCTTGGAGAGCAAAGGAATGAGAGCTTGATGATGAGAGTTTCATGATGATGTTCATCACTTGAAACAAACTCTAGAGCTTGATCTTTGTTCTTGAGCAAAAATGTTTTTAGTTTTTCTTTTCTTGAACTCTTAAGAACTTTAGCTTTGATGATGTTTTTAAATGGCTCTATGAACTCAATGATGAGGACTCATGATGTTGGTGTTAATATATCACCAAGATCATGAACTCTAGAGTTTTAAAATGTTCCTTTTTCTTCTTGAAGATTTCGGCCATTTCCTTAAATTTTCTAAGCTTCATGGTTTGATTTCCTAAAAATATTATGTTAAGTTTTAAAGAACTCTAAGCTTGACTTTACCTTGTTTGGATGAGTTTGGGTTATGGTTTAAGTTCCTTTAAAGTCTTGTTAAGAGCTCTAGCAAGATAAAATGAACTTGCATAATTTATTTTATGCTTGCATTCATATTTACATTCTTGCTATGCATCTTTGCTTTCTAGCTATCACCTAAGAACATAAAGATTAAAATGGAACTTGTATCATCACTTAATTTAATTCTCGAAGCCTTTCTATTTCGGCCTTAAAGTCGATTGTTGTTGGGCCTAGAGCACTAAAATAAAGAATTGAACTTGCATTACCATCTAATTAATTTCTCGAATGCCTATCTATTTTGGCCTTAAAGTCGATTGTTGTTGGGCCAAGAGCACTAAAATAAAGAATTGAACCATGCATATTTACCTTCAAGCTTGCACGTTTAAATTTATGCCTCGCATATTTACTTTCAAGCTTGCACGTTTAAGTTATGCCTTGCATATTTAATTTTAAGTCATCACTTTACTTTGTAAGCAAGATTAAAAACGAAAAGCATGAGCACGTTTAGTTATGTCGTAACTTAAGAATCTAGAGCTCAAAGACTTGCCCATTTCATTCCAAGTTAAAGTTATATGTGAATGTATTCCTTGAATGCATAATTTCGGCCAAGTAGTGATGATGGGCTTGCAATGAGTTTTCATCTAGCTACTAGGACCAATAGTCTATGTTTTAAGTTTTCCTTAAAGTTTTACAATCTTTATAAGGTTATGTCATCACAAGTTGTGATTTTATTATCTTTTAGGGGATGGAATATGTTTTGGTTAGTGACCTAAGGCTTCACTTAGCCTCTTGATGAATTAAAATGTTTTGCAAAGAGTTTCAGAAGTTCTAGATCGATTCCGAGAGAAACTAGTTAACTTATGTACCTAAGAATGTCAATTTAACTCTCTCATTTAAGTTAAATATTTTCGGTTCTGATGTGATGAGTGTGATGCTGTATGATGATGTTTTGATGTGTTGGAATGTGTGAAAATATCATGTGATGATGTAGAAGCAATCCTATGCATGATAGGTAAGAAACTAGCTAACTAGAAATACCGTAAAGCTAGAATTTAACATAGTTTTGGCCCATTTGTTTTTGGAACTTATCCAAACTGTTTTAATGGGAACATAATCAGATTTAGATTGTTTAGACATGAAAAGCTTGGTAACATTTGGATTAGAATTGAATTCTAGCACCTACGGGGAAACTAGTAACTAGAAAACCGTAAAAGTGCAAGTTAGAACTCTTAGAACATTTAATTTTCTAGATTCTATCCAGCACCCTTACAACATGATAAAAATGATTAATAATTAATCCTTAAGCATAGGAATGCCTCATAATTGATTTAGATTTAATATATAGCGCCTTAGTAACGGAAGCGAGAAAGGGTCTAAAACGTAAGTTCTAGAACCCCGTAAATACAAGTTAGAGATTCTGCCCTATGCTTTTCAGATTTAAGTATGAACATGAGGATTAGGAATGATGATTAATTATGAGCCCTTAGGTGCATAAAAATATGAGCGTCGGATGTTAGAGAATTATATCTCAAGATTAAGACCCGTAAGGGTCAAAGCATAAGCTACCGTAAGGATAAACGGTTGAATGTTCCATGATGATGTATGTTATGTAAATGATGATGATGATATTCATATGAGGAATTTGTAACGCCCCAATTTTTACTGTAATTTTTACTGTCATTAGAAATTACTCAATTATCGAATTACCGTAGGTAATTATTACATAAGATTTGAGGCCGAACAATCCTCAATAAAGGAATATAACATTAGAAGAGAGGTTAGGAACGATTCATGCGAGAGTCGCAAATCCGAATTTACATGCGTATAAAATGACCAAAATGCTCCTGAAGTTATTTTACTCAGAAAATGAGGATCGTGGGCCCCACCTATTCTCAAGGGGATATTTTGAGGATAATAAGGGATTGTTTGTGTTATGTGTGTTAATAGAGCAGAAGGATCTCAATTTTGAGTTAGGCGAAATGACCAAAGCAGCCCTGTATTTGTTTAACTCTGATGTGCGTGCCGATTGAGCCCGAACCTCACTAAAATGTTTTAAAATGTGTTTTTAAGCCATGATTAACCATTGGTTAAGCTCGGGTGGCCTCGGGCAATTTTTAAGTGAAAGTACGATTTTGCCCTGTTTTTGGCGGTTTGCGAATTTGAGATTTTTGATTAGTATACGAAACCTAAGCAATATTAGGCTCAAATTAAAGCTTATTAAATTATAAATATTAATCTAGAGTCAAAATTATGTATTTAGATTGATTAGAACCCAAAATTGCTCAAAAACACCCAAATTGCTTACTAATTCACTTAAACCCTTAACCAGTAAATTCTCTAAATTACATGAATACCTTGCCTACACCTAAATAATGCATGGAACACACAAATTTCACTTCTTTGGGCTGTAATGGACGAAATTATTGATGCCATTATGCAGCTGAATTATTGCCAAAAGTTGCACTAAAACAAAATGCCAAAATGTCACCATAAGAGACATAATTCCTTAATTTCATACAACTTTGTCTAAAATGATTTTTCCTCCTTATTTCTCCTGCAAAATTCCGTCCACTACCTCATCATGTTGGCCAATTAGAAGCCTCAAAATCTTCTATAAATAGGCTTGCTTGAGTGGTCTTGGAATGCTTGGTTCATAACTAGTTTTTAGGAGCACCAAAAACTTTCTTTCTTCCTCCTCTTTGGCTGAATTCTTTCTTCAATTTTTCAAAGAGATTTTGTTTCATTTCACTTCAAGAAACCAAGTTCTCTTCCTCTTCTTCAACTCAGATTAGGTAGGGAGTAGTTTCTAAATTTATTTCTATGCTTTGAGGAGTTGTGTTTTTAGCTCAAAATGATGAAATTATGAACTTACCTTAGCTTTTCATTTTGGTTTTCCTCTTCAATTTTTCTTTAACCAATTCAACCATATGGCCTAGGTGGAACTAAGATGATGGCTTGATGATGAGGACCTTGAGGGTGGGTTGTAAATCCATCACAAGTTAGGCCTCTAAAGCTTGAAAATTCCACTTGATGCAAAACTTTAAAGAATAATGCTTTATGATGCTAAAACAAAGATGTTTAGTTTAGAACTTGAAAGATGTATTTTCCTTTTATGTTTTATTTCTTGTTAAGATATGTATTGGGTTGAATTTATAATTCTTTTAAAGTCTTGAAGGAGCTCTAGTAAAGAAACAAAATGAATTTGCATCCATGATTAAGTTTATGCTTTGCATAACCATGTTTACCTTCTATGTCATCACTAAATTTTCAAGAATGAATAAATGAACTTGCATTTCTCCTGTTTAAATTCCAAGCTTGTATTTCATGTTTATGTTTCAAGTCATCACTTAATCTTTCAAGATAATAAAGAGGTTGCATCTCATATTTAATTTATGCTCTCACTATATTTTATAATGGCTAAAAGAATCAACGCATGGCATGTTTATTTTATGCCATCACCTAAAGATCCTAGAGCTCAAAGCTTGCCCATGTATCACAAGCAAAGAAATATGATTATTGGAGTTAAAGAATTTATTCTTTAAAAAGTCTTGAGATTGGAGCTTAAAAAGATGTAATAATAATTCTCTTCTCCCTCTCTGGTCTGTGCGGACTACATGCTCAGGTTTCTTAATAATCTCTTCTCCTCTCTGGTCTGTCTGCGGACTACCGCCGCTCAGGTTTCTTAATATTCTCTTCTCCCTCTCTTGGTCTGTGCGGATTACCGCGCTCGATTTCTTGTATCATGTTTATATTTCAAGTCCTTGCATCATGTTTAATTTTCACGTCATCACCTTAAATCTTAAAGATAAAGAAATGGAATTGCATATCATGTTTATAATTCCAAGCTATCACCTTATAAAGATAAGATTAAAATAAGGTTGCATAACATGTTTATAATTCTAAGATGTCACCTAAATCTCTAAAGCTCAAGACTTACTCTTTTTATCTTAAGCGAGAATTTTAATTGTGAAGATCCTCCCAAATTTGACAAAAGAACTAGTTTCTAAATGAGTTTTAAGGCTTTGCAAGGATTTTACGGGGAACTAGTAATTTATATGCACTTAAAATATGATTCTATGTAATTGCATGAGGTTCATGATTCGGCCACTGATCTGAGTTTAGTATCAATGTGTGATAATGATTTGATATGATTGAAGTTATGATAATTATGGTTTATTGTTAAGAGAATGATTCATAATTGGTTTAGTAACTAATTAGTTCTATAATTGATAATTCTATGTAAGGATTGGATGCTTATTGAATGATTTCCTGGCTTGCATGTTATAGTTCTTTGTTGCAAATAATGAGAATGCTTATACATGAAATGTTCTTTATTATGTAAAATTTACCTTTGTTGCTAGAAGAAAGTGTATCGTTGTAAAAGTGTAATTTGGAAAGGTTCTGGCTAAGGAAAGACTTGGTATTTAAGCGTGTCCATTGTGACCCACCTCTCTTTCCTGGGAATCTCCCATATGCATGATTACAGTTGATATATATTATTCTAGCTTAAGACTATAAATGAGAAAATGTTATGATGTTTATGAATTGTATTATGATATAACATGCAAAGATTTGATGGTGACTTAAACTTATAAGAAAATGATCCTTTGGAACCATCAAACTATAGGTGGTGAAAAGGTGATTTTAGCCCCCTAACCCGTTCTCTCAAAAGGGTAGAGTCGGGACTTTAGCTTATCAAAAGGGATAAGTATATGCTAGTGACGACTAGTAAAGTATGAGCTCATAACCTAAATTACTCCCAAAAGGGTGGAGTATAGGGTGGCCTAAGGAAAATAATGATGATGATAAGATTTTAAGTCACCTAAGGCACTAAAGAAATGAAATATGTGCACTATGTCCACATGTAGCTAATATTATATGACGTTCTTTTATGCATGTTATTTTGATAATGATAATGAGGAATATGATGTAATGATAAAGGAAAAGTTCAATGTAAATATGACATGTTAAGAATAAGATGCATTATAAGACGCATGATTAAAAATTGGTGAACCTCGGTTAAGTATTTGTCCGAACTTAAAATGAATCTTTGCATGCTTACTATTTTTGAATAATCCCGAGGTTCACAGGGACTTTGATGATGACATGTAGAAGGAGGTACCTTCATTGAGAATTCTTTAGCAAGATTCTCACTCCCTTTTCTTTATTTCCGTCATTGTCTCCAGTTTCAGATGGCGACATTCGTCCTGTTCGTTGATACCCCTACTTGGGAATTTCACTATGATCCGGTGCATCGCTCGTATCATTTTGAAGGGAGGTGCGTAGTTCGTGTTTTTATTTACATAGGTCGTCCATTTGCACATCCTGTCCCTAGTTATCGATTCTCTCCTACTTCTCCCTATGGCGATGAAATGGTTTTCGAACATGCACGTCCACTTGATGAAAGGATGTTACGTTCTTATCCCGCTTCATCTGCTGTCCATGGATTTCCAGAGTATGTTCCCGAGACGAGATATTCTGAAACTGATCCTTCAGAGGACACTCCTACTCATGTATATTCTGAGAGCTCTGCTCCTACTCCCACACGTGTAAGAGAGGGTAGTGAGGAAAGCAGCTTGTTCAGCCGAGGTTAGCGAGAAGGCCGTCCATGCGACCCGGCTGGTGCATCTCGTGTGTCCGTCCAGGGAGCTCATCGATGGATCGGATTTATTCCCCATTTCGGGACGATGGCCATAGAAGGTTCTTAGTAGATTTATGTGTGATCATGCACCCTAGTTTTAGGATAACCTTCCCGGCTTATGGAGTTATCTAGTTTAGGGGCATGTATTTCCTTAAGTATATTTTCTTTTATGGGTTTGCATAAGATAATGATGTATGAACATAACCCACCCTTTGAGTGAGGTTATTGTATGTAAATATATGCTATAATGTGCTTATGGATGTTATATGATGGAGCCTAAGTGATATGATGTGATATATTCTTAAACGTCTTATTATACTCCGCTTACTCGTTCACGTTGTACTCGGCTCACGTTTTCAATTATGTGTTTAAAAAAAAAATGGCTCGTAATTTCACTAAGTATTTTCAAATTATGAAGAAAGAACCAAAGCAAGGAGTAAAGTCTAGTCATTAATCAGATTCAACCTAGGTATATCTGGTTAATTACTAGGGTGTTACAGAATTCATGAGGATATATGTTTTATTACGAGAACAACTTGAGCATGTGATCTCTGATGAGAGCGTATAGTATTGATGTGTTGATGCTCCCGCCACGATGCGTTATGTAAAATTATGATATTATGATGCTTATGATGCATACGATGAATATGATGTCTTATGTTGATGTTGAATGACTATGCATGCTCTATATGTTTCGTGGCATAAAGCAAGTTTGAAGGAAATCCGGTGTATGCCGTTCTGTGCCAATTTCCCATCAAACTTGAGAATTTGAGAAAAGTTTGTGCAAACTCCTGGGTGACACCGGATCGCCGAGCACCCCAGGATAGGTTACAGGTGACACCGGTTGGCCGAGCACCCCGAGCGGATGTGACAAAATCTTGAGGCGCATTTCTCCGCTACGGTGGGAGGAAACAAATCCGTGAGGGTATTGACATTGAGCTTGCCAAAGCGGACAATTCGCTGTGTACTAGATACCAGTAGAGCGTTTCAAAGAAGGAAATATTCCTAAGATAGGTGATCCGAGAAAGTTATGTATACCCCCTCTATTAGCCCATATTAAATCTAGTCTCGACTAGTTAGGAATGAGCTCATTCCTAGGCGATAGGTGAGATGTAGTTTGGTGACCAGATTATCGCCGGGCCGGTGAATCGGTTGGACTTTTGGTGGATATGTTAAGAGGGTGGTCTTTAAGAAAAAGAACTTAAGAGTTTTATTTATAAGAAAGATATCACATGAAAATTTCTATGCCTCTTTATGCCACATATATGATTCTTGTTTCTTTATGATGTGCCCAAGTATTACGATTTTCGTGTTAATGTGCATATGGTATTTGTCATGCATTCATCAAATATCTGTTGCATTCATGTCATTAAGACACATACTAAAAGACACCCACTTCGGATAAATAGAGTTGTAAAGCCTAAAACCAATCCTTATGCATGTACACCTTTTTCATAATTAAAACCGAGGTGGCTGGGGACGACGACGATGAAACTAGTGTTAGAGTCGGGAATCCCTACTGAGAATCTCGAATGAGTTTCTCATCCCTTCCTTTTCTTCCGTGTCGTCTCTAGACGAGGATTACAATGAGGCTCGTGACTTCTTTTGAGGCGCGCGCTTAAGGGATGCACTAGCAGATGGAGCAGAGGGTCGCTGCGGAGGCATAGATAGCTTAGCTTTTGGGTTGACACTTATCTAACCTCATAGGTGGATAAGGATGACTTCACTTGTATGGGCATGTTTTGATGTAAATGATGGTACAATGATGTTAGTAGTTTATGTATCTACAAAGATGTGATGATATTATGATTGTTATGTATAATACTATATTTCATGAGTATCAATGGTGTGGTTACTTTTTCTTGCACGTGATGGTTATGACGAACGTTAGGTTAGTCTTGTGACTCGCGTTTTGCTTTCAAGTTTCAAAAAGAAAAATTTATTCGTATTTTCCGCTAAGTATTTTAATGAAAGGTTGTAAGGAATGAGACTAAAAGAGTAATAGACTAATGATTAACCTAAATATGTTCTAGAGTATTGGGTTAAAAATTAGGATGTTACAGAGAACACCTCAAACTTCACTCCATACAAGCGGTATCTCTATACTTTCAAAGCGAACACCACGACTGTTAACTCAAGGTAATGGGTAGGGTAGTTTGCTTCATGAGGCTTGAGTTGCCTAGACGCATAGGCTACCACTTGCCTATTTTGCATCAATACATAGCCCAAACCCTTCCCTGAAGCATTGTAACACCCCGATTTTCTGTCTGAGTGGAAATAACCAAAATGCCCCTGAGGTCATTTTCGGCCCAGAATTCAAAGATGGCCGGCTCGGTAGTCCTTGAAGGGCCAACTCAATGTTTGAAGAGGATTGAATGACCTTTGATTGGTTCCGGAGGTGAAAGTCTCATTTTCTGCAGTTTTGGGTCAAAATGACCAAAATACCCCTTTAGCGTTTTTACGCGGGTAAAGGTGCCGTTTGAGCCCGAAACTTTCCCCAGAGGTTTAAAACCATGTTTTTACATGTTTCAAAGCATCTGTTTGAGTCCCGACGGTCCCGGGTAGTTTTAGTACAAAATTACGATTTTGCCCCTAGAATAGTGTTTTTGAGCTTAATGATGTAATTAAGCAAACCTAAGCAATATTAGGCTCTAATCGAAGATTAATTAATTTCCATAATTAATCAAAAGTCAAAATAAATTATTAAAATTAATTAGAACCTAAGATTGCTTAGATTAGATTTAAATCTCCTTTCTAAAACTCAAGATTTCACTCTTGGAATCTTTAATAGTATTTTCTCTCTCCAATTCCTTAAATCAAGGAATTGTGTCTAGAATTATTTATACACTAAAATGAGTTTATAACTCACTAATGATGCAAGACCACTCCTTAAATATGTTTTGACAACCTTGATTACCCATTTTCTCACCTAAACACTTTCTTACAAATTCCTAATCTTAATTCTAATCAAAGATACACCTAAACACAGCTCTAAACCACAATTAAAATGCAAGAAATCCTCCCCCCATGGTTGATGCACTTTCGGCCCTCTCTCCCTCAATTACATCACATGTTGATTTGTTTCTCACTCAAAGAACCATGCTTGAGCCATACCTTGAACCATACCTCACCATGCCTCAAGATCACAAAATCTCACCTCATGGAACTCATGGGGCTGCTCATTGTGGCCGAAACCTTCCCTCCCTCCTTGCACCTTGCATTTGTTTCATTTCTCTATAAATAGCATACTTGGGTGAACTTGCATCATTTTGGGTTCATTTGCTAAGTGTAAGTTTTCAAAGAGCACTTCAAAGTTTCCTTTTTCTCTCATGTTCAAGTGTTCAAGTTCTTCATCCTCTTCTCTCATCCCAATCTCCAAATCACTTGGTAGGGATTTTCTTTCAAGTATTTTCTTTATTTAAGTTCGATCTCTAGTTATGTGTTTATGGTTTCTCTTGAAGTCTTTTGAGAATTTCTTTCCCTCTCCTTTTTCTTCATCATTTTCGGCCATGGGCCTTGAAGACAAGGGAATGAGAGCTTGATGACAAGGTTTCATGGTGGTGATGTCCATTACTTGAACAATCTCTAAAGCTTGATCTTTGTTCTTAAGTTAAAGATGTTTTCTTTTGTTCTTTCTTCTTGAACCTTGAAACCTTTCACCTTGATGTTATTTTAAAATGATTACATGAACTCAATAATGAGGAATCATGATGTTGGTGTTAATGCATCATCAAGATCATGGTCTCTAGAGTTTCAAATGTTTCCTTTTCTTCTTAAAAGTTTCGGTTCCTTTTCCTTTTCTTTCTTCACATTTTCGGCCATGTTGGCCAATGAGGTTCTCAATGGCTTGATGATGAGAGCTTCTAGATGATGACCATGTGTTCATCACGATGAGGTCTCTAGAGCTTGAGGTTTAACAAAAATGTTATATATGACCACATTTCAAGAAAAGAAACTTTGTGTTTTAAGGAACCCTCGAGGTTCACTCTTGTCTTTACTTTATCTTGTCATTATAAGTTTGGGTTGAGGTTTAAGTTCCTTTAAAAGTCTTGTATGAGCTCTAATAAGAAATAAAATGGACTAGCATTCATATTTAAATTCAAGCTTATGCATTACATATTTACTTTGAGCTTTGCATTCATATTTAATTTCCAAGCCATCACTCAAAGTTAAAGGATAAAGAATGGATTGCATCTCATATTTACATTCTTGTCTAGCATATTTACTCTTCATCACTAAAGAACGTAAAGATTTAAAATGAGAGCTTGCACTATCACCTAACTAAACCTCAAAGCCTTTCTATTTCGGCCTTAAAGTCGATTGTTATTGGGCCTAGAGCTCTAAAATAAAGAAATGAACTTGCATATTTATATTTGAAGTCTTGCATATTTATAATTCAAGTCTTGCATATTTACTTTAAGCTCTCACTTTACTTTGCAATGAAGAATAAAAATGAAGTGCATAGCGTGTTTAAATCATGTCGTCACCTAAAGACCTTAGAGCTCAAAGACTTGCCCATTTTATCTCAAGTTAAAGTCTAATGTGGAGGCATTCTTTGAATGCATAATTTCGGCCATGTAGTGATGATGAACTTGGAAGGAGATTCATCTAGCTACAAGGGCCAACAAGCTAAGTTTTAAGATTCTCTTTAAAACCTCATGAGGTTTATGAGAATAAGACCAACAAGATTTATGAATTTAATTCTCTTTTAAGGAGGGATTAAGTGGTCACTGACCTAAGGACGTTTTTAGTCTCTTTTACAAAATAAAATGGTTTGCAAAAGAGTCTTAAGAGTCCTAAAAATGATTCCAAGAGAAACTAGCAACTTATGTGTTTTAAAAATATCAAGTTATGCATATTTTTGGGACTTAATGTTTTGGTTCTTCCATGATAATCTTGCTGCTGTATGATGATGTTTTGATGTGTTAGAATGTGTGAAAATTATGTATGATGAGGTAGGAACATTTCTATGCATGATAGGAAGAGAAACTAGCTTTCTAGAAAAACCGTAAAGTCAAGATTTGGCATAGTTTTAACCCATTTACTTTTGGACACTGTCCAAAATGTTTCTATGGGAATATAATCAGATTAGGATTGTTTAATCATGAAAAATTTGGTTACAATTAAAGTAGGATTGAATTTTAGCACCTATAGAGAAGCTAGTAACTAGAAAACCGTAAAACCGCAATTCTAGAACTCTTAGAACATTTAACTTTTAGAATTTGTCCAGCAACCTTATAACATGGTAAACATGGCTTATAATTAGTTCTTAGGCATAGAAATGCCTCATAATTGGTTTAGGTCGAACTTATAGCGCCTTAGGCGAAGACAGAACCAAGAAAGGGTCTAAAACGTAAGTTCTAGAACCCCGCAATTATAAGTTTATAATGCTGCCCCTAAGGAATGATGTTGTTCAGATTTAATAGAGAGCATAAATAATAATGAGATCTATTAGAAGAGAACCCTTAGGTGCATAAAAGGTTGATAGAAGATGATAGGTTAATTACATCACAAGTTTAACGCCCGTAAGGGTCAAAACATAAGATACCGTAGGACCAAGAGCATAATGAATTTTTAATGTTGCTTGTGAACACATAAGAATGATTATGTGAATGCATGAAAATTATGATCGAGGATGCATGTTTGAATGACTTATGTGGCATAAAGAAGAATTTGGAAGAAATTCGGCATGCTGCAGTCTGATGAATTTCTGACAAATTCGGGGACTCAAAAAGATTTTGAAAACCTATGAAATTTTTATGAGGTACTAAGATGAGTTCTCGGATGACACCGGTTCGGCCGAGCACCTCCAGAGAACTCATGTGACATCGGTACCAAGATGAATTCTTGGGTGACACCGGTTCGGCCGAGCACCCCCAAGAAATGCCCCCTTTCCCGTACTGGATAAGTCGGTATTATGTTTATGATTATGTTATGCTTATCGAGATTGATAAGTAAGAACTAGTGATGACTAGTTAAGGTATGAGCTCATAACCTAGAGATGTGACACGTTTTGGATGACACCGGTTCGGCCGAGTACCCCCAGAGCGATTGTCTTTTAGGGTGGCCTATGAGGAAGTAAAGTATGATGTTTATGTCACAAAAGTTTCCCACATGAGAATTTAATTGCCACTTTATGCCACTATTATGATGTTCCGATGATTATTCTTGCATTAAGTAGAGTCATGCATTCATTCTTTTATATGATTGCATCCATGACATTAAGAATCATGCTAAAATGAATGGACCTTGGCTAATTATGATTTAAAACCTAAAAACAGACATTTATGCATGCACGCTTATTTTGTATACTAAACCCAAGGTTCCTGAAGATGTAGATGATGACACCTAGGTAGTAGGGGGCCCTACTGAGATTTTTTAGCAAGATTCCCACTCCCTCTATCTCTTTCTTTCTGTCACGTCTTCAGATGGCGATGTTCATGGTTTTTGTGGACACCCTAACCTGGGAGGTACATCATGATCTGAACCACAGGTCATGGGTCGCTGCGTCATTTGAGTATTTATGTTCATTGGACGGCCCTTTAGTCACCCCGTACATAGCCACCGATTCGCTCTTGTCTCAACCTTCGGCGACGACTTCGTGTTCGAGTGCGCACGCCGTCGAGAGGAATAGATCTGCTGCACCCCACTGACAGCCTCTACCATCCAGGACTACCCACAGTATGTGCCCCGCTTGCCCTCATCATTCTCTGAGACGGACCCTTCGGAGGACTCTGCTACTCAGGTACCCTCCGAGGGATCCTCCCCCACTGTGCCGATGGACGTTGGGGAGGGTAGTGAGGCTTCTGTCGTTCAGCCGGTACGTAGAGGACGGGTAAGGATGATTCCCTGCCGTGGAGCTCATGCCTGACCGATGCAGCGCATCGCCATCCCGGCCTAGATAGCCTAGTGGATCGGGTACATCCCCCCTTCCAGAGAGGCCCGCAGTAGGAGACGACCATTGCGGTTCTGGTGCTCGAGCTTTAACTAGGCTAGGATAGCGTTCTCATGTCTTTATGAGTGGGCATATCCTATTATATATAAATATGCGGTTCAGTTCTATTGTGATGTGCCTTTACTTGCTTATGTCATGTTGCTATGCGATGCTTGCTTTATTTCCCTTCGTGCTTTATTATTTATCGTGTCGCGCGGCTCTCTCTTTGTTTTTATAATTCAAAAAAAAAAATTTACCAGTATTTCCGCTAAGTATTTTAAAGTAATAAGGAAGCTATGACGTAACAAACTAATGATTAACCTAAATATGTTCTAGAGTATTGGGTTAAAAATTAGGATGTTATAAGCATCACAATATACTTCGAAAGGCACATTGGGGTCAAGCAATACTAACATCGGGGTTGTGGTTAACTTTACCTTTAGTTCTTGAAAACTTTTCTTACACCCCGGAGTTCAAACAAAAGGGGCATTTTTCCTAGTAAGCTTGGTTAAGAGTAAAAAAATCTGAGAAAATTCCTTAATAAACCTACAGTCATAGCTAGCCAGCCCTAAAAAGCTCTGTATCTCTACTACCATGGTAGGTTTTTCCTAACTCATTACAGCCTCTATTTTACTAGGATCAACCGCGATTCCTCCTTTTGATGCTACATGCCCTAAGAATTTAACTTCCTTCGACCAAAATTCACACTTAGACAACTTGGTATATAGCTTCTTTTCCTTCAGAATCTCTAAAACTGTCCTCAAATGTTGTTCATGCTCCTAATGGATTCTCAAATAAATTAGGACATGATCTATGAAAACAACCATAAACTTGTCTAAATTGGGTCTGAAGATGCTATTCATGTATTCCATGAACACAGCAAGAGCATTAGTCAGTCTAAACGACATGACTGTGAACTCAAAATGACCATAATGGGTCCTAAAGGTAGTCTTAGGACCGGGACTCCATACTTCCATATTTCTTCTTAATAAACAGAACCGGGACTCCCCATGGTGATGCACTAGGCCTCATAAACTTCTTTTCTAAAATCTCCTCTAACTGAGTCTTCAACTTGGTTAATTCTAAGGGTGATATCCTATAGAGTGCTATGGATATAGGCCTTGTTCCTAGAACCAACTCAATGGAGAACTCTATCTCTCTTACTAGAGGGAACTCAGGTATATATTCCAAAAACACTTCAAGACAGTCTCTTACTACAGGCACATCATCAGTTCTCTGCTCAGAGTCTACTTCGCTAGTAGCTAGGAGAATATATCCCTTACTCTCCTCCCCATAACAGTCAACTTCTACAGCATTCAAGTAAAGGCTTAGGGGTTTACTAGACACATTAGAGATAAAGAGAAAGATGACAGACTTTGTATAACATTCAACATCACACGGTTAGCATAAAGCCAATCCACGACAAGAATTATGTCCAGAACATGCATAGGTATGCAAACTAAATCCAGTGTAAATGGTTTACTTTCTACAATGATATGGCAATTTAAGCAACACCTACAAGTTCTAATAGGTTTACTAGTGGGTGTAGAAATAGTAAGATCAAAAGGAAGTTCTGACATATGTAATTGCAAAGACTTAACACTAGCATGTGATATGATGGGTTGCGCTAGAGTCTAACAGTATAATTAAGGTCCTATCGTTCATTTCACACTTACCTTCTATGAGGTTTTTGTGCTTTGATGAGTCTTCTGCATTGAGAGTAAAGAGCCTCCTTTGACGTTATGGCCTGGGGTTAGGAACCATCGAATTCCTCTCGGGGCACTCCTTGCATAATGACCAGGTTTTCCACATTTATAACAAACTCCCTAGCCCATCAAGCAAGGCCGGTCTCCATGTGGCTTCCCACATTTGGGACACACAGCGGCAGGTATAGGTCTGGGAGGTGCAACTGGGGTCCTTTGGGGCGCCTTACCTTTAAGACTACTTGATCCTCTTTGATGATAATCCCTCTTTGATCCTTGTGGCCTGAACTGCGGCTTGGTCTGCGGTTTGAACGGTGGCTTAAACCTCGGGGCTTGTGGTGCCAATTTCTTTTTATAGTCCTTCGCCTTTGCTAAGCTTAGCTTCTTATTACCATCCTCAATCATGCTACATTTATTGACTAGGGTGGGAAAATCTCTAATCTCCAAATGAGTAATGGCGACATTTATCTTCGCCCTTAGCCCAGACTCATATTTCACGTACTTCCAAAACTCATTGGGGTTACCTTGAAAAATCCTTGAAAACTTGATCAACTCTTCAAATTTTGCAGTGTACTAAGCAATGTTCATGCCTTCTTGGGTTAGCTACATGAACTCTATATCCTTGGCATTTCTTAAAGACGATGGAAAATACTTTTGGTAGAAGTGGGTCTTGAACAGCTCCCAATCAATTAGGGTGCCAGACGCCTCTAGTAACCTTTGTGTGCTGGTCCACCAGAAGTCAGCATCTGCCTCGAGCATATAGGTAGCAAAGGTCATCTTCTATTCCTCAGTGCAAGTGATCATTGAAAAGATCTTCTCCATGCTTTTGATCCATTCATCAGCATGGTTTGGATTTAGAGCTCCTCTAAAAGATGGTGGGTTCGCTCTACGTAATTCTCCGAATCGGGCATACTCTTAGCCTTCAGCAGTAATAGGATAGCGACCAGTTTCACCTTGACAGTCCATCCGTTCAAACATCCTCTCCATGGCCCTTGCCATGTCCCTTAGTGCTTCAGCTATCTTATTACCTTGTTGGTTTCCCTTTGGAGTCCTATTCTATCCTGATAGTGCCATTGGTCCCTAAGCACACAAAACAGCAAACACTGAGGTGATCAGGCTCAATACTTCATGTTAAGTGAGCTAGTTACCATGGTACTTACACACATAGTAGTCATGCATCTCTATCCTATAGCTTATCTTATCACCAAAGCAATTACACATGGCATAACTATCGCATCTTGCTTGAGAAGCACCGTCAGTCAAATCCTCAGGCTCTGTGAAGATCGAACTGCTCTGATACCAAAATGTAACACTATAATATTTAATCTAATATTCCTAGGACGCATTTAAGTTAATTATTAGTCATTACTCTTTTGTTCCGGGTTTTAACTTAAACTCTTGAAATATATCTTAGTGAAAATACGGGTGAATTTTTGTTTGAATAAATACAAAATGGTAGCCGCGCATGCTAAATAATTAACATTATTCACTTTATATATATATATATATATTATATAAGCATAAGATTAACATCATGTCATAGATGAATGTGAAATACCTTGTTCAAATTATATAATAACACCATTATAAATAATGATCGTTCCTCATCATACACCAAAACATACGGAAATCAAAATAGCACACCACTAACATAGGTCGAGTTAAATACAATAATCCAAGAGAAATGTCATACGAATAAAAACCAAACAAACTAGCATAAGATTATTCTCCCATTACTTCTACTTAATATGCCTAGAATAAAATCAACGGGTTGGCTCTTCGTGTATGGCAAGATATCCCGTGGGTTGAACATGGGCACCTCGGCGAGGACAGTTGCGCCTCTACATGCAGGTCTAGCTTCTCTTATCGGTTGCATGATCGATTTTTTTTTCCATCACTATCACCTCCCAACTCCATAAGAAGACGAGGGGCTAAACTGCCTGAAGAATGATAGGAGAATGGATCATTCAATGGATCCGACCATGACCCAGTAGAGCTAGGCGGTGACCAGGGTATTTACTCACGGAAATCTTGAACAGCCAATACAACAGAGAACTACTGAGTATGCAGACACGTATACTCGAAGGCAAGATCATCCGGGAGAGGTGCAGTAGGGGAGAACCAAATGCTAGAGACGGGTGTGCGAAGGGACAATCCATGAAAATGTAGAAGCGAATGGCATAGCGATCCACAAAATGATACGATCGGTTAACCGGGTCGAAGTGGATTTCCCACATGGGGGCATTAGCATAAATCACGAACGAAGGAATGAGAAACTTATAAAAGAATCTCAGTAGGGCTATCTCCTCCTAGTATGTGTGTCATCATCCTCGTCCCTAAGAACCTCGGGTTTCATTATGAAAATGTGAGCATATATAAGGTTCATTTATTAAGTTTCAAATACCATTAGCTGAGGCCTATATCTTTTAGCATGAATCTTAAATGTCATGAATAGATCATACTATATCATGAATGCATGTCAATGCCATATGCAAAATATCATGGAAATCACAACCACATGCACATGACATAAGTAACATAAATCCTTCTAATATGATTACATTCTCATTCTTCTTTTAGGTGACTTAAATCTCTTATTCTTTTTTCCTTGGGGCCACCCTATAATTTCTCTCCTCTTGAGAGTTCTAGGTTATGAGATCATACCTAACTAGTTATCACTAGTCTATACTTATCCTCTTGATAAGCTAAATTCTCGACTCCCGGAGTGCATGGTAGGGGGCATATAGGATCACCTTTCATAACCTTTAATTTGGGGAGTCTAAAAAATCATCTTATCATATTGCCTCTCTTAACCTTTAATTTGGAGAATCTAGAGTATCATCTCCTTATATTTTATGTCACCTTTAATCTTGGTGTGTTATCTAGAGATATACACATGAAACATATAATTATAACTTATCATCTGATATTTCATGCTCACAGCATAGGATCACCTTTCATAACCTTTAATTCGGGGAGTCTAAAGGATCACCTTACTGGATCACCTCTCTTAACCTTTAATTTGGGGAGTCTAGAGGATCAATTCCATGTGTTTTATGTCACCTTAACCTTGGCATGTTATTTAGAGATGCAAATACAACACTTATACTCATACCTTATCACTTAACATTTCATACTTATAAACTTCATGAATCATGCATCTCAAATAATCAATCATAAACTTATCATGCCACAATTTGGTCACATAAGCATACAACACATTCTTTGCATATATATATTCATAAGCATGAGACCATCAACCTCTTATAAACATGCTCCTAACCAGTATGCCGAAATCAAGGACCGAACTCAGCTAATGCATATACCATTCTCAATCAAATTAGTGCAACATACTAGTGATAATCACAAATCATATAAATTTCAACCAAACACATGAGTATGGCTTCCATAAGATATCTTTCACACTAATCCCATCAAGTTGTCAATATTTATGCTTAAGCCCAAAAGTGGGTCAAAATTGTAATTTCTCAAAGATTATGGGTCAAAATGTAATTTTCCTTTTTAACACATATTCTCAAACAAATTATCCTTAAAACTAATCTATATTTTTCAGAGACCCATAACACTTAGAATTCATTTAAATTCATCATAAAAATCATTTTCATCCATAGATCAAATTTTGCTATACTTTAAGGGTTGAAGTGTAAAATCACTCATTTTTAACACTTAAGAACAACTGAAACTTCTAAAACTTTTTCTAAACATCATAAATGGTATTTTGAACACATGGATATGTTCAACATCATTACTAACTCTAATTAAAATTATTTGGCTAAAACCACATAATTGATAGTTCAAAACACAACTTTTCACATTTTGTAAAATGGCGCGAACTAACACTTGTTCCTACTTGTTCATGCATCTAGGATACCAAAAATAATTTTTGCAACAAATATAAGTGATTCTAAAGTGTGTAAACAGCATGAATAGAATTGAACAGTACTTGAATAGAATCAGAAAATTTGTCTTTTTAAAGCTTTATAAAATTACAATTTTGATCCTTTCTAGTTACTAGTTTTCCCAAAATGCTAAAAACAATTTTTACAACAATTATTAGTGATTTATACTCATCTAAACATCATAAATCAGGTAGCATTCCAGTTCTAATAGATTAGGTCAGAAACTAAAACTTTAGCTTCTAAAATCATGAGAAAATCATGTTTCTTAATCCTTTTCAATTTCTAAGTCTTTCAAAAATTCTTTACGCATCTTAAAGACAAGATCCAAGCTTCAAAATAAAATAAAACAAGCTTCCAATCAGGATCCTCATGGGGCCGAAAACATATAGATGAGATGTGTCCATGATCAAAATTTCTATTTAAGATAAAAGGAGAAAGTCTTGAGCTTTAAAGATTTAGGTGATGACTATAAATATAAACATGCCATGTAATCTCATTTTAATATTTAACATTATAAGGTGATAACTTGAAAATATAAATATGATATGCAAGACTTGAAATATAAAATGAAGATGCAAGTTCATTTTTATGTCTTCAAGGTTTAATTGATAACTTGAAATATAAACATGATTATGCAAGACTTGAAATTTAAACATGATATGCAAGCCCATATTATTATCTTCAAGAATTAAGATGATAACTTGAAATATAAATATGATTATGCAAGGCTTGGAATTTAAACATGATATGCAAGAGCTTGAAACATTAACATGGATGCAAGTTCAATTTATATCTTGTTAAGCTCAAAACTCAAGACTTTTAGAGAATGAAACTCTTTAACTTCAAATAGTCTTAACAAAAGGAAATGAGCTTTAGAGTCCTTTGTTATCATGATTCCAAGAATCGTACTTCTTGAACTCATCATCAAGCTCAAAAGAATCAACTTAAGGAAGACTATTACCTATTCCATTAATCTTTTGACATCAAGATTTAAACCTTGAGCTTTAGAGATCATTTATATGATGGATTCACAGCCACCACCATGATTCCTCATCATCAAGCCATGGTCAATACCAAATCATAAGAGCTGAATTTTACAAGGAAAAAGCATAACAAAGAGCATGAAATAAAATCCCTACCAAGTTTTTTCTTGTATATTAAAGAAAGCTTGATTTTCTATGAGCAACAAGAACCAAAAATCTGATCCTAATGCTAGTGATGGTTTCGGCCAAGGAAGGTTGGAATAGAGATTGGATTTTTCTTGTGTTTAGAAATGGAAAGTTTAGGTGTTTAGGAGTTGTTTATGGTGGACATGTGTTTGTTTGAGCTTGAGAGCTTGGATGAATGTCAAGAATGGAGTCTCTTAGAGGTGGAGGAGGAGGAAGAAGATGAAGGCTTGATGTTCTCTGAAAGAAAGCAGAATTTTTTATCAATTTTTGTGAGTAAGACTTCAACCAAAATTTCAAATAGCACGGGAATTTTAGTGATGACTGGACCCAGTCATCACATGGGAATTTGAAATGTTATTTATACATGATGCATGATATCTGGGAAAGTTCGGGCAGTCCCGGGGAATTTTTATGTGAAATACCCTTTTGCCCTCGGTTTGTGCTAAATGAGCTTAATTGTGTGGTTAAGGAAACGTAGGCAATATTAGGCTCTAATTAAAGATTAATTGATTTTAATTATTGAACGGTGGTTGTCGCCTATCTCCTCAAATTAGAAATTTATTTTAATGCTAAGTTACCTAAAAATGTAGTAAAGGGCACAACCTAGGTCGTCTCTCAAGGAGGCTTAAATACTTAGTTGTGAAAATTAGGGGTTTTGAAGAATAAGAATTATAGCAATCAAATTTACAAGAAAATAGCAATAGTAGATAAAGGCACAAGTGCAAGGTATTCATAGGATTGGAAACCAATTATCATTGACCAAATATTAAATCCATTGATGGCTATTAGTAATAAATTACTGGCAATTCTACAAGTGATCAATCGACCTTTTGAATTTGACCAATGCAAATAACTAATAAATGACGATTGCCAATTTGTTTAGAGATCACATTGATTTAATGAAGCAATTGCTATAGCCTAACTGCCAATCGGAATGTTAATTCTAATGTTCCCCCTCAAAGAGTTTCCCTAAATTACAATTGCCAATTTAGTTATTCCAATAAACATTATAGCAATCACCATAATAATTAGAGGAATAGAAACTACAGAACGTTAAGAAAACCAATGTATTCAATATAAATAAAGGGTCTCAAATGTCATCCCAATCGATCCAAAAATCCCTACACTAGTAAAGAAATCTACTTATCCATCTCTAGAAGATTACAATAATGAAGATAAAAGAACCTAAAAATAATAGCAATAATCCTTGTCATAATCTCCAAGACAGAGCACCTTCACTAATGAAACCCTTAGAGAGTGAAGAGAAAAGGAGAAGAAAGATATCTAGGGAGAGAATAATAGCAACTGAAAGTGGCAGTTTAAAACTGAGTAAAAACTGAGTGAAAAACTAAGGTAAAAATCTATGATAGCTCCTTAAATATTGCTCTCTAAAATAACCAAAACTGGGGCCCAAACTATAGGTTAAATAAGCTGTTCGGTGTCATCACACCAGCGTTGCAGTGCTCAGTAGTGAGCTATGTTGATGAATGTCATTATTTAGGTACTGTTGAGCGCTGCAGCACTGGATAGAATTGAATCCGACCTCGGTACTAGAAATAGCAATTATAGCTCTTTGAATAGGCTTTCTAACGCCACTAAAATCACCTCAATCGGACATCTGTAGCTCTAGATATTATGAAAATACTAATGGAGGTCAACTTGGAGACCATCAAAACGTCATCAACTTTTAATATTGCAACTCGATTTTCACCAAGATACTCTAAGAACTGTGTAACGCCCCAATTTTCCCGTGTACAAATGACCAAACTGCCCCTAAGATCATTTTTACTGGGAGAATGAGGATAGCTAGCCCTGGCCATCCTTAAAGGGCTGTTTTAATATTGAACGAGGACTATGTGTGTTATGTGTGTTAATAGAGCAGAAGAACCTCCTTTTTGAGTTTCTGCACACAAAATTTCCAAAACGCCCCAGTAATTAACTGACACAGAATTTAATTCTGATTGGACCCGGACTTTGCCCGGGAGTTTGAAATGTCATTTTTTGAGAGATGTCTAATGTTTGTCTAGGCCCGGGTGGTCCTAAGGAGTTTTTGTGAAAAAATTACTGTTTTGCCCCTAATTAAGGGCATAACGAGCTTAATTACATGATTAACAAAACCTAAGCAATATTAGGCTCTAATTAAAGATTAATTAATTTTAATAATTAATCTGGAGTCAAAATAATTAATTGAAGTTAATTAGGGCCTAAGATTGCATAAGGAAACTCAAAATCTCTTTCTTAAATCAAGACTTTATGTCACATTTTCATGAATAATATTTTCTTTATCCAATTCCTTAAATTAGATGGTAATTGTAACGCTCCGATTTTTTGTCTGAGAAAAAATGACCAAAATGCCCCTGAGGTCATTTTCTGCCGGGAATTTGAGGATAACCTACCTGGCAGTCCTCAAAGGGTCAAGTCGATGTTTGAAGGGGATTAGATGGTCCTTGAGTGATTTCGGAAACGAAAATCGTGTTTTCTGCAGTTTCGGGTCAATATGACCAAAATACCCTTATAGCTTTTTTTACACAGGTAAAGGTGCCGTTTGAGCTCGAAACTTCACCCAAAGGTTTTAAAAGATGTTTTCATAAGTTTGGGCATGTCTATTTAAGTCTCAGGGGTCCTAGACAGTTTTTGTATAAAATTATGATTTTGCCCTTGGAATAGTGGTTTTAAGCTTAATAACGTAATTAAGCAAACCTAGACAATATTAGGCTCTAATCGGAGGTTAATTAATTTTCATAATTAATCTAGAGCCAAAATGGTTTATTAAAGTTAATTAGAAGCCAAGATTGCTTAGATTAAAACTTAAACCCTTTTTTAACTTAAGTCTCCAAGACATAGAATTTTAAATAGTGTTTTCGTTATTCACTCTCCATACTTCAAGAAGCCTTGGATGTGATTGAGAACCTTGATTGAGTAAGGTTTGACCCCACTAATGGGCAAGAATGCTCACTAATCATGCCTTAAAGAGCCTTAATTACCTATCTTTTCACTCACACACTTCACTACAAACTCCTAATCTTAAGACTAATCAAAGATACATCTAAACACATCACTAACCCACAATTAATGAAATAATTTCGTCCCCTTGGATTCCCAAAAGTGGCGCCACCTCACCCCCTCCATGCATTACAAATTTGTTCATTCCAACACTCAAAGTGACATGTTAGCCCATACCTCCAACCATGCCTAGCCTTTCCTATGAATGACTGCATGTAAAAGATATTTTCTCTCCTTCCTCTTCTCAAATTGCGCTACCTAGCCTCCTCCCTTCACTCCTCTCATGTTTCATTTCCTCTATAAATAGATACCCAAGGAGCTTCCTAGAACCTTTGCTCATTTCTCTTGCACCCCCCAAGTACTTTCTTTCTCTCAAGCTTCAAGGAATCCTTCTTCTTCCTCCTCTTCAAGAGCAAGTCCTCTCTCAATCAAGGAAAAGATATCCAAGGTAGGGAGGTTATGTTGAGAATGCCTTTCCTTCTTTTGTTTAGCTTTTGGTTTGGAATAATCAAGTTTGGTTCTTCTTTTTTTCTCTTTTCTTTTCTTTTTCGGTTCTTGTTCTTCTTCTTTCTTCTCTTGGATTTCGGCCATGATGGCCTACATTGGAAGGAACCATGGCTTGATGATGAGGATCTTGGGGTTGGTTGAGGAACCACCACCTAGTGACTTCTAAAGCTTGAAGGTTCCACTCTTTTAAATGGTTTTATCAAGAAAAGAAAGTATGATGTTTTTAAAAGAGTTTAAATGGTGAACTTGAGCCTAGGAATCAAAAGATAATAAATGGTTTGCACCCATATTTACTTTTCAAGTTCTTGCATTGCACATTTACATTAAGCTTTGTGTATCACGTTTATTTACAAGCCATCACCTAAACTTAAAGATAAGAAGTGAACTTGCATTTTATATGTATGTTTCCTGTCTAGCACGTTTACTTTTCAAGTCATCACCTAAGAACTCAAAGGTTAAAACAAGAGTTTGCATGTCACCTAATTAATCTCAAAGCTTTTCTATTTTGGCCTTAAAGTCGATTGTTGCTGGGCCTAGAGCACTAAAATAAAGAAATGAACTTGCATTCCATATTTACATTTTTGCCCATCACGTTTATATTTCATGTCAATGCATCTCATGCCTATATTTGAGCTTTGCACGTTATACTTACGTCACCATTGTTGTCACCTCATAATACCAAGATTAAAACAAAGCTTGCATTTGCACGTTTATGATTACATCATCACCTATATGTCTAAAGGCTCAAGGTTTACTCTTTTTGACCCCAAATCCATGGTCAATTGCCTTTTTCAAAAATGTTTTGATTTCAAAGGAAAAGTTAAAAAGAAGTCTAAAATGGTTGTGGGAAGGAAGGAATAACTCAGATATGTTATTAACTTAGTTTTTTGTGTTTTTAAGGTACTGATAATCGATTACACAGCCCATGTAATCGATTACCAGAAAAGCTTTGATGCTCTCAAATATGAACTTTTTCCGAGTAATCGCTGACAACATAATGTAATCGATTCCACATTCTGGACTTTAGTAATCGATTACCATATCATGTAATCAATTATTCAGGTGTCTTGGGGCCCAGAAAGGATATTTTCAAAATATGTAATTGATTACAAGGCTCGTGTAATCGATTACCAGAACCCTCAACTTTCATGTCTTATAACCTCGAAGCTGTGTAATCGATTACAAGGCTCATGTAATCGATTACTAGAAACCAAAGGTTTACAAACAAGATATTTCTCCGATTGAGTGACATGAGGCCATGATCTTTCATTGCTTGAATTTATGATTTGGTATGACATGAGTTTGTGATCTTATGTTTCAGATTCCACGCATGATTAAGTTAAATAGCTATTGGCCTTATTTACTTTATGATGATTTTAATTCCTTGATTCAAGTATGATGTGATGTGAGGATGTATATGTTAAGGAGAATATATTCTTATAACTTGATGATTTATGGTTGAATATACATACTCTATGAATTCTTGTGGCATAAAGCAAGTTTGAAGGAAATCTGGTGTACTCTGTCATGCTGCCGAATTTCCCATCAAACTCGAGGACTTGAGAAAAGCTTACAAAAACTCCTGGGTAACACCGGTTCGGCCTAGCACCGCCAGGAACAAAACCGTGAGGGTATTGACATAGAGCTTGCTGGAGCGGACAAATAACTGATGTACTAGTTACCAGTAATTGTGTTTCAAAGAAGGAAGTATTCCTTATGCCCCCTACCCGTACCCTGGGAGTCGGGATTTATTTATTATGATATGCTTATCGGTAAGGGATAAGTAAGAACTAGTGACGACTAGTTAGGTATGAGCTCATAACCTAGAGATGTGACACGCTCTGGGTGACATCGGTTCGGCCGAGCACCCCCAGAATGAATGTCTTTTTAGGGTGGTCCCTAGTTGAAAAGCAGGATGACCAATGTCACAAAGTTGAGAAAAGAGAAAAGTTCCACAAGAAAAGTTATATGCCTTTATGCCACTAATATGATATTCCTTGATGTTACGTTTTATTACTTTCTTGCATAATGTATGACCATACATCCATACCTTACTATGTTGTATTCATGACATGAAGACTCATTCTAAAATGAACGGACCTTGGATAATTATGTTTAGAAACTAATAATAAATCACATGAATGTACACCCTTTTACAATAAACCCCAAGGTTCCTGAGGATGCGAACGATGTCACTTAGATGGGAGATTCCCTTCTGAGACTCTTTAGTAAGATTCTCACCCCCTCTTTCCCTTCCGTTACATCTTCAGATCCTGATGGCAACCTTCATGTTGTTCGTTGGTACCTCCACCTGGGAGGTGCATTTCAACCTGGAGCACCGGTCATATCATTTTGAGGGGAGTTGCATACTCTGAGTGTTTATGTTTTTGGGACACCCCTTTACACACCCTGTACATAGCTACCATTTCTCTCCGACTTCCCTGTTTGGGGACGACATGGTCTTTGAGCGTGCGCGGATGCATAATGAGAGGGTATTCCGCCGGATCTGCCGCCTGTGATTTTCTAGACTATGCCCCTCATTCGAGGCACTCAGAAATTGACGCATTGGAGGATCCACCCACCCATCTATACTCCGAAAGTTTTGTGTAACGCCCCAATTTTTACTGTCATTAGAAATTACTCAATTACCGAATTACCGTAGGTAATTATTACATAAGATTTGAGGCCGAACAATCCTCAATAAAGGAATATAACATTAGAAGGGAGGTTAGGAACGATTCATGCGAGAGTCGTAAATCCCAAATTTCTGTACGTATAAAATGACCAAAATGCCCCTGAAGTTATTTTACTCAGAAAATGAGGATCGTGGGCCCCACCTATTCTCAAGGGGATATTTTGAGGATAATAAGGGATTGTTTGTGTTATGTGTGTTAATAGAGCAGAAGGATCTCAATTTTGAGTTCCGATGCACGAAATGACCAAAACGCCTCAAGGTGTTTTAACTCCGATGTCGTGCCGGCTAGCCCGAACCTCACTAAAATGTTTTAAAATGTGTTTTTAAGCCATGATTAACCATTGGTTAAGCTCGGGTGGCCTCGGGCAGTTTTTAAGTGAAAGTACGATTTTGCCCCTGTTTTTGGGCAGTTTTGTGAATTTCGGGATTTTTGATTCGTATACCGAAACCTAAGCAATATTAGGCTCAAATTAAAGCTTATTAAATTCTAAACATTAATCTAGAGTCAAAATTATGTATTTAGATTGATTAGAACCCAAAATTGCTCAAAAAGACCCAAATTGCTTACTAATTCACTTAAACCCTTAACCGTAAATTCTCTAAATTACATGAATACCTTGCCTACACCTAAATAATGCATGGAACACACAAATTTCACTTCTTTGGGCTGTAATGGATGAAATTATTGATGCCATTATGCAACTGAATTATTGCCAAAAGTTGCACTAAAACAAAATGCCAAAATGTCACCATAAGAGACATAATTCCTTAATTTCATACAACTTTGTCTAAAATTATTTTTCCTCCCTTATTTCTCTTGCAAAATTCCGTCCACTATCTCATCATTTTGGCCAATTAGAAGCCTCAAAATCTTCTATAAATAGGCTTGCTTGAGTGGTCTTGGAATGCTTGGTTCATAACTAGTTTTTAGGAGCACCAAAAACTTTCTTTCTTCCTCCTCTTTGGCTAAATTCTTTCTTCAATTTTTTTCAAAGAGATTTTGTTTCATTTCACTTCAAGAAACCAAGTTCTCTTCCTCTTCTTCAACTCAGATTAGGTAGGGAGTAGTTTCTAAATTTATTTCTACGCTTTGAGGAGTTGTGTTTTTAGCTCAAAATGATGAAATTATGAACTTACCTTAGCTTTTCATTTTGGTTTTCCTCTTCAATTTTTATTTAACCAATTCAACCATATGGCCTAGGTGGAACTAAGATGATGGCTTGATGATGAGGACCTTGAGGGTGGGTTGTAAATCCATCACAAGTGTAACATCCTAATTTTTAACCCAATACTCTAGAACATACTTAGGTTAATCATTAGTCTGTTACTTCATAGTTCTCATTTTTGCTTGAAATACTTAGCGGAAAATACGGGTAAATTTTTTTTTGAAATATAAAGTGAGAGCCGCGTGATGCGATAAGCGGTAAACCATGCAAAGTAAAACAATTGTCTCACAACATCATGACATAAGGCACAACATGAACATCACTGAATATCATCACATATATATATATATAACTTGCCCACTTATAAGTGTGGGACTTAATTTGGTACAAGGAATGCAAGAAAGGAAATACAACATAACACGAACATAATCTACTCCCCTACCCGAGTGCATCTAATGGGATAACCTCTAAACAAAAGAAGGTTTATCTCCATCTAAGTGGTGTGTGCTCTAACCCGGGCCATCCACGGCCTCCTACTGGCGACTATCTCGTGAACGAGGCAGATATCCGGGAAACTGGGCGAGCTCCTCAGGCGTGAAGAGGCGAAACAGGGATCGAGTGTGACTCCCGGGGTATGGCCGCATCTCCGGTCGTCGTGCACGCCTCGGCTGAGTCACGGTGGGCTCGCTATCCTCTCCAAAGTCCATAGGTATGGTGGGGGAAGATCCCTCGGAGGATACCTGGGTGGCTGAATCCTCGGAAGGATCCGTCTCCAAGAAAGACGACGGGCAACGGGGCACATACTGGGGGTAGTCTCGAACGGCGGACGCGGAAGGTGGAGTACGGCGTAGCCTCTCCTTTCGGGGACGTGCGCGCTCGAACACTAGGTCATCGCCAAAAGGTGAAATGGGGGAGAAACGATGGGAATGTATAGGGGGAGTGAAGGGTCGACCCATGAACATGAATACTCTAACTGTGCATCGACCCACAAAATGGAATGACCCGTGGTCCGGGTCATGGTGCACCTCCCACATCGGCGTGTCCACGAACACTACGAACGTCGCCATCTGAAGACGTGACAGAAAGAAAGAGATAGAGGGAGTGAGAATCTTGCTAAAGAATCTCAGTAAGGCCTCCTACTACCTAGGTGTCATCATCTACGTCCTCAGGAACCTTGGGTTTAATTATTCAAATGAGTGAGCATGCATTGTGTCCATTTTCAAGTTCTAAACATAGTTTACCCAAGGTCCATTCATTTTAGAATGATCTTAATGTCATGAATGCAACATAATAGAGGATGTATGCATGGCACTATCTAATGCACATACATAAACATAACATCAAGCATCATCATACTTAGTGACATAAAGTGGCAATAGAAACGTTCATATGGGACAAACTTAGTGACATAATCATAATCATGGAACATCTCTTCCTCATAGGCCACCCTAAAAGACAATCGAACTGGGGGTGCTCGGCCGAACCGGTGTCACCCAGAACGTGTCATACATCTAGGTTATGAGCTCATACCTTAACTAGTTGTCACTAGTTCTTACTTACCACTTAACGATAAGCATATCATAAATCATAAATCCCGACTATCTGAGTACGGGTTAGGGGGCAATTCTCTTAGGGGTGCTCGGCCGAACCGGTGTCACCTAAGAGTATAAAATGGTACCGATGTCACATGAGTTCTATGGAGGTGCTCGGCCGAACCGGTGTCATCCTAGAACCCATCTTAGTACCTTAATTTTCAAAATCTCTTTAAGTCCCCAAATTTGTCGGGAATGCGGTGGCACGATGGCATTACACCGAATTCCTTCCAAATTTGCTTTATGCCACATAAAGATATATCCTCATGAATCCATCATATGAATAATATCATCATTATTTACATAACACATGCATCATCATAGATCTTTCAACCGTTTATCCTTACGGTAGCTTATGCTTTGACCCTTACGGGTCTTAATCATGAGATATGGTTCTCTAACATCCGTCGCTCATATTTTATGCACCTAAGGGCTCATAATTAAACATCATTCATAATCCTCACATTTACTTTAAAATCTGAATAGCATAGGGTGAAACCTCTAACTTGTATTTACGGGGTTCTAGAACTTACGTTTTAGACCCTTTCTTGGTTCCGTCTTCGCCTAAGGCGCTATGGATTAAATCTAAACAATTATGAGGCATTCCCAACCTTAAGGACTAATTATTAATCATGTTGTAAGGGTGCTGGACAGAATCCAGAAAAAATAAATGTTCTAAGAGTTCTACATTGCATTTTTACGGTTTTCTAGTTATTAGTTTCCCTATAGGTGCTAGAATTCAATTCTAACTCAAATGATACCAAGTTTTTCATGTCTAAACAATCTAAATCTGATTAGGTTCCCATTAAAACAGTTTGGATTAGTTCCATAAACAAATGGGTCAAAACTATGTTAAATTCTAGCTTTACGGTATTTCTAGTTAGCTAATTTCTTACCTATCATGCATAGGATCGTTTCTACATCATCATATGATATTTTCACACATTCCAACCCATCAAAACATCAGCATACAGCATCACACTCATCATATCAGAACCGAAAACATTTAACTTTAATAAGAGAGTTAAATTGACATTTCTAGGTACATAAGTTAACTAGTTTCTCTTGGAATCAATTTAGAATTTCTAAAACTCTTTGCAAACCATTTTAATTCATCAAGAGGCTAAGAGAAGCCTTAGGTCAATGACCAAAATATATTTCATCTCCTAAAAGGGAATGAAGTCATAACTCTTGATAACATAACCGTGAAAAGGTTTGTGAAGCTTTTAAGAAAAACTTAGAACATAGACTATTGGTCCTTGTAGCTAGATGAAAACTCATTGCAAGTCCATCATCACTACTTGGCCGAACATATGCATTCAAAGAATGGTTTCACATTAAACTTTAACTTGGAATGAAATGGGCAAGTCTTTGAGCTCTAGGTTCTTAAGTTACGACATAAAATAAACGTGCTCATGCTTTTCATTTTTAATCTTGCTTGCAAAATAAAGTGATGACATAAATTAAATATGCAAGGCATGAACTTAAACGTGCAAGCTTGAAAGTAAATATGCAAGATTCAATTCTTTATTTTAGTGCTCTTGGCCCAACAACAATTGACTTTAAGGCCGAAATAGATAGGCATTCGAGAAATTTAATTAGGTGATGGTGCAAGTTCAATTCTTTATTTTAGTGCTCTAGGCCCAACAACAATCGACTTTAAGGCCGAAATAGAAAGGCTTTGAGAATTAAATTAAGTGAAGATGCAAGTTCCATTTTAATCTTTATGTTCTTAGGTGATAGCTTGAAAATAAAGATGCATAGCAAGAATGTAAATATGAATGCAAGCATAAAATAAATTATGCAAGTTCATTTTATTTTTCCAGAGCTCTTAACAAGACTTTAAAGGAACTTAAACCTCAACCCAAACTCATCAAACCAAGACAAAGTAAAGTCTAGAGTTCTTAGAACTCAACATAACATATTTAGAAGATCAAACATTTTGCATGTAAAAGAAAAGGTAATGGCCGAAAACTATCAAGGAAAGAAAAGAAATATTTGAAAATCTAGAATCCATGATCTTGGTGATATATTAACACCAACATCATGAGACCTCATCATTGAGTCCTTAGAACCATTTTGAAACACCATCAAAACTAGAGTTCTCAAGAGTTCAAGAAAGAAAGAACTAGAAACATGTTTGCTCAAGAACAAAGATCAAGCTCTAGAGTTTGTTTCAAGTGATGAACATCATCATGAAACTCTCATCATCAAGCTCTCATTCCTTTGTTCTCCAAGGCCTATGGCCGAAAATAAAAAGGAAAAAGGAAAGGAAAAGAAGTTCTAAAAAGAATCAAGAGAAACTATGAACGTTAAGCTTGAAACAAGAACTTTAAAGAAAAGAATACATGAAAGGAAATCCCTACTTGATGTGATGAACTTGAAGATGGAAGAAGAAGATGAAGATGATGAAGAACTTTGAAGAGCTTGAAGAACACTAGAACTTTGAGAGAAAAGAAAAGCTTTGAGTGTTTCCTAAACTTAGCAAATGATCTAAAAGTGGTGCAAGCTCCTCAAGGCATTCTATTTATAGAGAAATGAAACAAATGAAGTGTGTGTGTGGGCTGAAGGTGTTCGGCCATGAGGTGCAGAATGGAGGCATTCCATGAGTTCCATGAGGTGAGATAATGTGTTCTTGAGGCATGGTGAGGTATGACTTAAGGTATGGTGAGGCATGGCTCAAGGTATGGCTCAAGCATGGTTCTTTGAGTGAGAAAACAATTAAACATGTGGTCAATGGGGAGGAGATGGCCGAAATGCATCAGCCCATGGGGGAGGGTTTCTTGCATTTTAATTGTGGTTTAGAGTTGTGTTTAGGTGTATCTTTGATTATGCTTAAGATTAGGAATTTGTAGGAAAGTGTTTAGGCAAGGGAAATGGATAATTAAGGTAGTCTAGACATAATTAAGGAGTGGTCTTGCACCATTAGTGAGTTAAATCCTCAATTTAGAGTTTAAACAACTCTAGACACATTTTCTTGATTGAAGGAATTGGAGAGAGAAAACACTATTCAAGATTCCAAGACTAGGAGTCTTGAGTTCTAAAAAGGGATTTAAGTTTAATCTAAGCAATTTTAGGTTCTAATTAACTTTAATAAATTATTTTGACTCTAGATTAATTAGGGAAATAAATTAATCTTCGTTTAGAGCCTAATATTGCTTAGGTTTGCTTAATTACGTCATTAAGCTCAAAACACTATTCTAGGGGCAAAATCGTAATTTTGCACTAAAACTGCCCGGGACCACCGGGACTTGAATAGAAACCTCTAGACACATGAAAACATGTTTTTAAACCTCTGGGGAAAGTTCCGGGCTCAAACGGCACCTTTACCCGCGTAAAAACGTTATAGGGGTATTTTGGTCATTTTGACCCGAAACAGCGGAAAACGAGATTTTCGCCTCCGGAAGCATTCAAAGGCCATTCAATCCCCTTCAAACATTGAGTTGACCCTTCGAGGATGGCCGAGTTGGTTACCCTCGAGTTCGGGTCAGGAAATGACCTCAGGGGCATTTTGGTCATTTCCCTCGGACAGAAAAATCGGGGTGTTACAACAAGTTAGGCCTCTAAAGCTTGAAAATTCCACTTGATGCAAAAATTTAAAGAATAATGCTTTATGATGCTAAAACAAAGATTTTTAGTTTAGAACTTGAAAGATGTATTTTCCTTTTATGTTTTATTTCTTGTTAAGATATGTATTGGGTTGAATTTATAATTCTTTTAAAGTCTTGAAGGAGCTCTAGTAAAGAAAAAAAATGAATTTGCATCTATGATTAAGTTTATGCTTTGCATAACCATGTTTACCTTCTATGTCATCACTAAATTTTCAAGAATGAATAAATGAACTTGCATTTCTCATGTTTAAATTTCAAGCTTGTATTTCATGTTTATATTTCAAGTCATCACTTAATCTTTCAAGATAATAAAGTGGTTGCATCTCATATTTAATTTATGCTCTCACTATATTTTATAATGGCTAAAAGAATCAACGCATGGCATGTTTATTTTATGCCATCACCTAAAGATCCTAGAGCTCAAAGACTTGCCCATGTATCACAAGCAAAGAAATATGATTATTGGAGTTAAAGAATTTATTCTTTAAAAAGTCTTCAGATTGGAGCTTAAAAAGATGTAATTCTCTTCTCCCTCTACTGGTCCTGTGCGGACTACCGCCGCTCCGGTTTCTTAATATTCTCTTCTCCCTCTACTGGTCTTGTGCGGATTACGCGCTCCGATTTCTTGTATCATGTTTATATTTCAAGTTCTTGCATCATGTTTAATTTTCAAGTCATCACCTTAAATCTTAAAGATAAAGAAATGGAATTGCATATCATGTTTATAATTCCAAGCTATCACCTTATAAAGATAAGATTAAAATAAGGTTGCATATCATGTTTATAATTCTAAGATGTCACCTAAATCTCTAAAGCTCAAGACTTACTCCTTTTATCTTAAGTGAGAATTTTAATTGTGAAGATCCTCTCAAATTTGACAAAAGAACTAGTTTCTAAATGAGTTTTAAGGCTTTGCAAGGATTTTACGGGGAACTAGTATTTTATATGGACTTAAAATATGATTCTATGTAATTGCATGAGGTTCATGATTCGGCCACTGATCTGAGTTTAGTATCAATGTGTGATAATGATTTGATATGATTGAAGTTGTGATAATTATGGTTTATTGTTAAGAATGATTCATAATTGGTTTAGTAACTAATTAGTTCTATAATTGATAATTCTATGTAAGGATTGGATGCTTATTAAGTACTTGATATCATTGAATGATTTCTTGGCTTGCATGTTATAGTTGCTGTTGCAAATAATGAGAATGCTTATACATGAAATGTTCTTTATTATGTAAAATTTACCTTTGTTGCTAGAAGAAAGTGTATCATTGTAAAAGTGTAATTTGGAAAGGTTCTGGCTAAGGAAAGACTTGGTATTTAAGCGTGTCCATTGTGACCCACCTCTCTTTCCTAGGAATCTCCCATATGCATGATTACAGTTGATATATATTATTCTAGCTTAAGACTATAAATGAGAAAATGTTATGATGTTTATGAATTGTATTGTGATATAACATGCAAAGATTTAATGGTGACTTAAACTTATAAGAAAATGATCCTTTGGAACCATCTGACTATAGGTGGTGGAAAGGTGATTTTAGCCCCTAACCCGTTCTCTCAAAAGGGTAGAGTCGGGACTTTAGCTTATCAAAAGGGATAAGTATATGCTAGTGACGACTAGTAAAGTATGAGCTCATAACCTAAATTACTCCCAAAAGGGTGGAGTATAGGGTGGCCTAAGGAAAATAATGATGATGATAAGATTTTAAGTCACCTAAGGCACTAAAGAAATGAAATATGTGCACTATGTCCACGTGTAGCTAATATTATATGACGTTCTTTTATGCATGTTATTTGATAATGATGATGAGGAAAATGATGTAATGATAAAGAAAAAGTTCATTGTAAATATGACATGTTAAGATTATGATGCATTATAAGAGCCAAGATTAAAATTTGACGAACCTCGGTTAAGTATTTGTCCGAACTTAAAATGAATCTTTGCATGCTCACTATTTCAGAATAATCCCGAGGTTCCTGGGGACTTTGATGATGACACTGTAGAAGGAGGTACCTTACTGAGAATTCTTTAGCAAGATTCTCACTCCCTTTTCTTTATTTCCGTCATTGTCTCAGTTGAGATAGCGACATTCGTCTGTTCGTTGATAGCCCTACTTGGGAATTTCAGTATGATCCGGTGCATCGCTCGTATCATTTTGAAGGAGAGTCTTGTGATTCGTGTTTTTATTTACATAGGTCGTCCATTTGCACATCCTGTCCCTAGTTATCAATTTCCTCCTACTTATCCCTATGGCGATGAAATGGTTTTCGAACATGCACGTCCACTTGATGAAAGGATGTTACGTTCTTATCCCGCTTCATCTGCTGTCCATGGATTTCAGTATGTTCCGAGATGAGATATTCTGGCTGATCCTTGAGAGGACACTCCTACTCATGTATATTCTGAGAGCTCTGCTCCTACTCCCACACGTGTAAGAGAGGGTAGTGAGGAAGCAGTTGTTCAATTGAGGTTAGTAAGAAGGCCGTCCATGCGACTGACCTAGTGCATCTCGTGTGTCCCCTCCCGAGGGAGCTCATCAGTGGATCGGATTTATTCCCCCATTTCCAGGACAGTGGCCATAGAGGGTTCTTAGTAGATTTATGTGTGATCATGCACCCTAGTTTTAGGATAACCTTCCCGGCTTATGGAGTTATCTAGTTTAGGGGCATGTATTTCCTTATGTATATTTTCTTTTATGGGTTTGCATAAGATAATGATGTATGAACATAACCCACCCTTTGAGTGAGGTTATTGTATGTAAATATACGCTATAATGTGCTTATGGATGTTATATGATGGAGCCTAAGTGATATGATGTGATATATTCTTAAACGTCTTATTATACTCCGCTTACTCGTTCACGTTGTACTCGGCTCACGTTTTCAATTATGTGTTTAAAAAAAAATGGCTCGTAATTTCACTAAGTATTTTCAAATTATGAAGAAAGAACCAAAGCAAGGAGTAAAGTCTAGTCATTAATCAGATTCAACCTAGGTGTATTTGGTTAATTACTAGGGTGTTACATTCTGCCCCTACTCCCCCACTAAAGGTAGAGGGTAGTGAAGAGACAGTTATACAGCCGAGGCTGGCTCGGAGGCAGTCCATGCGTCCCCATCGAGGAGCTCACATCCAGCCATAGTGAGTGCCCACTCCGGATGTGCTTCGTCCTTAGATCGGCTATGTCCCACCCTATCCGGACTGCTAGCAGTAGAGGCGCCTGAGGAGTGATAGTGTACACACCACACGTAGATTAAGGATAACCTTCTTTTGTTCTGAAGGTTATCCATTTTAGGTGCACTAGAGTGTGGGTGTTTTCCCTTTATACTTTCCATGTATTTCTATCTCAGTTGTATTTGCTTATGTTGTCTTGAACTCTTTCCGCTTTTTATAGGTGAATAGTTTATTATGGAAAAATAATATTATTATGTTGGTGTGCATATGACTGTTTACTACTATGAGTTATTGATGTTTTTATCTTGTGTTTTATTTTATACGTGATCCGCTTTACGTTTATGCTCGTTTAAGACAGGCGCGGCTCCTATTTTGCATTTATGTATCAAAAAGAAAAATTTACCCGTATCTTCCGCTAAGTATTTTTAAAGAGAAGTTTACAGAATGAGACAAAAAGAGTAATACACTAATGATTAACCTAAATACGTTCTAGGAGTATTGGGTTAAAAATTTGATTGTTACATTTTGGTATCAGAGCAGTTCGATTCTCATGGAGCCTGAGGATTGGACTGGCTATGCTTTCTAAGCGCGGTGCGATAGTTATGTCATGCGTAGTGCTTAGATGGTAGAGAGAAAGCTATAGGATAGAGATGCATGACCTCTATTTGCTTGCGTGTGCCATGGTAACTAGCTCATCTTACATGGAATATTGAGCCTTATCACCTCAGTGTTTGTTGTTACGTGTGTTTAGGAACCAATGGCACCCAAGAAACAGCCTAGGACCCCGACCGAAGATAACCAAGAAAACGCAACTGCTGCCGCCGTCCATGACATGGTAAGGGCCATGGAACGCATGTTCAAAAGGATGAACCAGCAAGGAGAAGTTGGACGTGCTCCCCCTACGGTGGAGATGATCGAGCAAGCTAGGTTCGGCGAGTTCCGCAAGGCAAATCCGCCAACTTTTAGGGGAGCTATGGACCCCAACAAGGTTGATGAATGGATCAAGAACATGGAAAAGATCTATTCAGTGGTCACCTGCTCGAAGGAGCAAAAGGTCACATTTGCACCCTATATGATGGAATCTGATGCCGAGTTCTCGTGGACCGGTATGCGAAGGCTTTTGAAAGCCTCCGGTACTGCTATTGATTGGGAGTTATTTAAGACATACTTCTACGAGAAGTACTTCCCCGAGTCGGTCAGAAACGCAAAGGACATCGAGTTTATGTAGCTAACCTAAGGAGGGATGTCTATTGCCCAGTGCACGGTAAGATTCAAAGAATTGATTAAGTTCTCGCGGGTGTTCTAAGGGAACCCGATAAGATATAGAAGTGTGTGAAGTACGAGGCCGGGTTAAAGCCAAAGTTGATATATGCCGTGGCGCATATAGAGATCAGGGATTTCCCCACCCTGGTCAACAAGTGCCGCATTCTGGAGCAAGGACAGGGAAAGCTCCACGCAATGTAACGCCTCGATTTTATATCTAAGAGAAAATAACCAAAATGCCCTTGTAGTCATTTTCCACCTAGAATTTGAGGATAGCCGGCCCAACAGTCCTTGAAGGGTCAACTCGATGTTTGAAGGGGATTGGATGGTCCTTGAGTGATTTTGGAAACAAAAATCGGGTTTTCTGCAGTTTCGGGTCAAAATTACCAAAATACCCCTATAGCATTTTACGCGGGTAAAGGTGTCGTTTGAGCCCGAAACTTTCCCCAAAGGTTTAAAATGACGTTTTCAAGTGTTTAAAAATATCTATTTAAGTCCCGATGGTCCCGGACAGTTTTTGTGTAAAATTATGATTTTGCCCTTGGCATAGTGCCATTTGAGCTTAATGATGTGATTAAGCAAACCTAAGCAATATTAGGCTCTAATTGAAGATTAATTAATTTTCATAAATAATCTAGAGTCAAAATAAGTTATAAAAATTAATTAAAACCTAAGATTGCTTAGATTAAACTCAAAATCCCTTTTTCTTTTAAAAACTCAAGTTCCCAAGACATAGAATTTTAAATAGTATTTTCACTATTCACTCTCCATACTCCAAGAAGCCTAGGTAGAGTAGGATTTTGACCCCACTAATGGGCTAGAGTGCTCACTAATCATGCCTTAAATAGCCTTGATTACCTATCCTTTCACTTACACACCTACTTACAAGTTCCTAATCTTAAGCCTAATCAAAGCTACACCTAAATACACCTCTAAATCACAATTAAATGAAAGATCTTCCTCCCCCATTATAAGGTGGAAATGGCACCACCTCACCCTCCATTGTCCACCACATGTTTTTTCACTCACACACTCAAAGAAGCTTGCTACACTATGCCTAAACCCATGCCTATACCATGCCTTACACCTTACCTTGAAATGACATAACTAAGAGATATTTTCTCCCTCCTACTTCCCCAAAAATGGCGCCACTTTTCCCTCCTATTCTTACCTCTCATGTTTTATTTCTCTATAAATAGCATGCTTGGATGAACTTGAATCACTTTTAGTTCATTTACTAAGTTTGAGTTTTCAAGAACACGTTAAAGCTTTTCTTGTTCTCTCAAGCTCAAGAACACTTTTTCTTCCTCATCTTCTTCAAGCTCGCATAGAGCCACCACACCTCAACCTCATACCACCGCCTCTTAACCATACACCATCTTCTAAACACAAAAGCTCAAAACAAACACCTCACCTTCCTTTTCTTCCTCCTTTGGCCGAATCTCCTAGCTCACTTGGAAGGAAGTTTTTCTTCTTATTTCACTTCAAGAACCAAGCTTTCTTCTTCACCACTTGGTAGGGAATTTGTTCTTTAAAGTTTTGTCTTTTAAAGCTTTGTCAAAAAATGAGTTTTTGCTAGTTTCTCTTGGCCTTTAGAACTTCTTTTCTCCTCTTTGATTTTTGGCCTTGGAGCCTTTTTCTCTAAAGAAAATGTTGGCTTGATGATGAGGTTTCAAGATAATGGACTTATGATTATCATTTGAGAAACCTCTCAAGATTGAAACTTAGTCTTAATCTCAACACATTTTGGTTATCCCTTTCTTTTCTCTTAATGGTTTCGGTTTCTTTTCCCTTTTCCTTTTCTTGTTTGGTTTCGATTTTTCCTTCTCTTTTCCTTGCTATGGTTTCAGTTTGAAGGATTGTTTTTGGATAAAAATGGCTGAAGGATAAGAGCACATGATGTTGGAGTTTATGTGTCACCAAGATCATGGCCTTTAGAGTCTTAAAGTTTTGTTCTTTTCCTCCCCATGGCTTCGGCCTTGTTTTCCTTTCCTTTGATGTTCAAGGCTTTGTTTTGAAGAAGGTTGGTAGATGATTTAGCTTCTTTAAGCCCATTTCCTTAGAGCTTGATGATGAAGTTCACACCATATGGTTTCTATGTAAACCTTGGTACAAGAACTCTAAAGCTTGCTTTATCTTGTTATGATAAGTTTAGGTTGAGGTTTAAGTTCCTTTAAAGTCTTGCAAGTGAAGAATGTAAAATGAACTTGAATTCGTATTTATTTTCCTTTCCTAGCATATTTATTTTTGAGCTAATCACCTAAAACGTAAAGATTAAAACAAGAGTTGCATTCTCATATCACCAAATAATTAATCTCAAAGCTCACTTATTTCGGCCTTAAAGTTGATTGTTGTGGAGTCTAAAGCACTAAAATAAAGAATTGGACTTGCATTCGTATTTATATTTCAAGTCATCACTTAAATCCTAAAAGATAAAATGAGCTTGCATATTTACTTTCAAGTTTTGCATATTTATTTCCAAGTCTAGCATATTTATATTCCTAGCACCTCATGTTTATGTTTCAAGTTCTTGCATCTCATATTTACTTTGAAGCTCTTACTTTACTTTATAATGAAGAATAAAATGGAATGCATAGCACGTTTATATTTTGTCATCACTTAAAGAACCTAGAGCTCAAAGACTTGCCCTTTTATCTCAAGTTAATAGTGGCTACAGAGACATCCTCATGGATGCATATTCCGGCCATGTGATGATGATGAACTTGGTGTGAGTTTCATCTAGTCACAAGAGCCAACAATCTATGTTTTAAGATTTTCCTTAGACTTCAAGAGTTTTATAAAATTATTACCAATGAATTTATGAATTAAACCTCTTCTACAAATGTTTTAAACTAGCAACTACCCTATGGCCATTCTTAGTCCCTTTCGTGAAATAAAATGGTTTTCAAAGAGTTTTAGAAGTCCTAAAATGATTCCAAGAGAAACTAGTAATTTGTATGTCTTGAAAATGTGAGATTATGTGTTTCTTGGGAACTATGCTTTTCGATTCTGCCATGGTATGGTTGCTGCTGTATGATGATGTTTTGACATGTTAGAATGTGCAAAAATTATATATGTTGAGGTAGGAGCCTTTCTATGCATGTTAGGAAAGAAACTAGTCTTACAGAAAAACTGTAAAGTTGAGTTATAACATAGTTTTGACCCATTTACTTTTACCCACTGCCAAAACTGTTTTAATGGGATAACATTCAGTTTAGGATTGTTTAATTATGAAAAACTTAGTAGCATTTGAGGTAGGAGTGATTTTTATCACCTATAGAGAGACTAGTAATTAGAAAATCGTAAAAGTGCAATTCTAGAACACTTAGAATGATAATTTTCTGATTCTGTTACAGCATGATTAATCATAGCAAAAGTGGCCTATAATTAGTGCAAATGTATAGGAATCCCTCATAATTGGTTTAGATTTAATTTATAGCGCCTTAGGCAAAGAAGGAACTTAGAAAGGGTCTAAGATGTAGATTCTAGAACCCCGTAAGTATATGATATTAATTCAGCCCACATCCTTATTGTAACATCCTAATTTTTAACCCAATACTCTAGAACATACTTAGGTTAATCATTAGTCTGTTACTTCATAGTTCTCATTTTTTACTTTGAAATACTTAACGAAAAAATACGGGTAAATTTTTTTTTTTGAAATACAAAGTGAGAGCCGCGTGATGCGATATATCATGTAACGATCAAATCATACATCTCATAACATCATAGCATGAGGCACAACATGAATAAAATTGAATATCATCTCATATATATATAACTTGCCCACTTATAAGCGTGGGACTTAATTTAGTACAAGGGAAATACATGAAAGGAAATACAACATAAACATAAACATGATCTACTCCCCTACCCGAGTGCATCTAATGGGATAACCTCTAAACAAAAGAAGGTTTATCCCCATCTAAGTGGTGTGTGCTCTAACCGAGTACTCCATCGGTCGATCGTCACCTCCTACTGACGTCCATCTCGCGAACGAGGCAAGTATCCGGGAAACTGGGTGAGCTCCTCGGGCGTAAAGAGGCGGAACAGGGATCGAGAGTGACCCCCGCGGTGTGGCCGCATCTCCGGTCGCCGTGCAAGTCATGGCTGAGTCACGATATCCTCACTACCCTCCTTCATCAATAGTGGAGAGGGGGCAGAGCTCTCGCTATACGGATGGGTAGGCGGGTCCTCGGACGGATCGGTCTCCGAGAAGTAGGTCCGGGGGCACGTAATCGGGATAGTCTCGCATGGCTAAGGTGGCGGTGTGCATGCGGAGCACTCTCTCGTCATGCGTACGCGCGCGCTCAAAAACCCGCTCGTCGTCGCCATAAGGTGCAGTCGGGGAGAAGCGATGGGTGTGCACGGGATGAGCGAAGGGGCGTCCTATGAACATGAAAACCCGCACCGTGCACTGCCCCTCAAAATGGTATGACCCGTGAGCCGGGTCATAGTGCACCTCCCATGTCGGGGTGTCCACGAACACTACGAACGTCGCCATCTGAAGACGTGATGGAAAGAAAGAGATAGAGGGAGTGAGAATCTTGCTAAAGAATCTTAGTAGGGCCTCCTACTACCTAGGTGTCATCATCTACGTCCTCAGGAACCTTGGGTTTAATTATACAAAATGACTGAAAGAGCATTAAGTTCATTTTAAACTTTAGAAATATACTTTAGCCAAGGTCCATTCATTTTAGGATGATCTTAATGTCATGAATGCAACATAATAGAAGATGTATGCATGGTACTACCTAGTGCACATACATAAGACATAACATCAAGCCTCATCATACTTAGTGGCATAAAGTGGCAATAAAAACATTCATATGGGACAAACTTAGTGACATAATCATAATCATGAAACTTCTCTTCCTTATGGGCCACCCTAAAAGATAATCGAACTGGGGGTGCTCGGCCGAACCGGTGTCACCCAGAACGTGTCATACATCTAGGTTATGAGCTCATACCTTAACTAGTCGTCACTAGTTCTTACTTACCACTTAACGATAAGCGTATCATAAATCATAAATCCCGACTATCGGAGTACGGGTTAGGGGGCAATCCTCTTAGGGGTGCTCGGCCGAACCAGTGTCACCTAAGAGTATAAAAATGGTACCGATGTCACATGAGTTCTATGGAGGTGCTCGGCCGAACCGGTGTCATCCTAGAACCCATCTTAGTACCTTAATTTTCAAAATCTCTTTAAGTCCCCAAATTTGTCGGGAATTTGGCGGCACAAAGGTATTACGCCGAATTCCTTCCAAATTTGCTTTATGCCACATAAACATATATCCTCATGAATTCATCATATGAATAACATCATCATCATTTACATACCACATGCATCATCATGGAACGTTCAACCGTTTATCTTACGATAGCTTATGCTTTGACCCTTACGGGTCTTAATCATGAGATATGGTTCTCTAACATCCGTCGCTCATATTTTATGCATCTAAGGGCTCATAATTAAACATCATTCATCATCCTCATGTTCACACTTAAATCTGAATAGCATAGGGCATAATTCCTAACTTGTGATTTCTAGAACTTACGTTTTAGACCCTTTCTTGGTTTCGTCTTCGCCTAAGGCGCTATGAATCAAATCTAAATCAATTATGAGGCATTCCTATGCTTAAAGACTAATTATTAATCATGTTTATCATGTTGTAAGGGTGCTGGACAGAATCCAGAAAAATAAATGTTCTAAGAGTTCTAAACTTTGCACTTTTACGGTTTTCTAGTTACTAGTTTCCCTATAGGTGCTAGAATTCGATTCTAATCCAAATGTTACCAAGTTTTTCATGTCTAAACAATCCTAATCTGATTATTCTCCCATTAAAACAGTTTGGATAAGTTCCAAAAATAAATGGGTCAAAACTATGTTAAATTCTAGCTTTACGGTATTTCTAGTTAGCTAGTTTCTTACCTATTATGCATAGAATCACTTCTACATCATCATATGATATTTTCACACATTCTAGCACATCAAAACATCATCATACAGCATTACACTCATCATATCAGAACCGAAAACATTTAGCTTCAGTAAAGGATTTAAATTGACATTTATACATAAGTTAACTAGTTTCTCTTGGAATCAATTTAGAATTTCTAAAACTCTTTGCAAATCATTTTAATTCATCAAGACGCTAAGAGAAGCCTTAGGTCAATGACCAAAATATATTTCATCTCCTAAAAGGGAATGAAGTCATATCTCATGACAACATAACCTTGAAAAGGTTTGTAAAGCTTTAAGGAAAACTTAGAACATAGACTATTGGTCCTTGTAGCTAGATGAAAACTCATTGCAAGTCCATCATCACTACTTGGCCGAAAACATGCAGTCAAAGAATGGTTTCACATTAAACTTTAACTTGGAATGAAATGGGCAAGTCTTTGAGCTCTAGGTTCTTAAGTTATGACATAAAATAAACGTGCTCATGCTTTTTATTTTTAATCTTGCTTACGAAATAAAGTGATGACTTAATTTAAATATGCATGGCATAAGCTTAAACGTGCAAGCTTGAAAGTAAATATACGAGGCATAAACTTAAACGTGCAAGCTTGAAAGTAAAGATGCAAGGTTGAATTCTTTATTTTAATGCTCTTGGCCCAATAACAATCGACTTTAAGGCTGGAATAGATAGGCATTCGAGAAATTAATTAGGTGATGATGCAAGTTCAATTCTTTATTTTAGTGCTCTAGGCCCAACAACAAACGACTTTAAGGCCGAAATAGAAAGGCTTTGAGAATTAAATTAAGTGATGATGCAAGTTCCATTTTAATCTTTATGTTCTTAGGTGATAGCTTGAAAGTAAAGGTGCATAGCAAGAATGTAAATATGAGTGCAAGCATAAGATAAATTATGCAAGTTCATTTTATCTTTCTAGAGCTCTTAACAAGACTTTAAAGGAACTTAAACCTCAACCCAAACTCATCCAACCAAGGCAAAGTAAAGTCTAGAGTTCTTAGAACTCAAAACAACATCTTTAGAAAATCAAACCATAAGGCATATGAAAGAAAAGGAAATGGCCGAAACATCTAGGCAAGAAAAGAAATATTTGAAACTCTAGAGTCCATGATCTTGGTGATATATTAACACCAACACCATGAGCCCTCATCATTGAGTTCATAGAATCATTTTAAAACATCATCAAAGCCAAAGTTCTCAAGAGTTCAAGAAAGGAAGAACTAGAAACATTTTTGCTCAAGAACAAAGATCAAGCTCTAGAGTTTGTTTCAAGTGATGAATATCATCATGAAACTCTCATCATCAAGCTCTCATTTCTTTGAACCTCAAGGCCCATGGCCGAAAATGAGAAAGAACAAGGAAAAGAAAAGAAGTTCTAAAAAGAATCAAGAGAAACTATGAACATTAAGCTTGAAATAAGAACTTTAAAGAAAAGAATACATGTAAGGAAATCCCTACTTGATGTAATGAACTTGAAGATGGAAGAAGAAGATGAAGATGATGAAGAACTTGAAGAACACTAGAACTTTTGAGAGAAAAGAAAAGCTTTGAGTGTTCCTAAACTTAGCAAATGATCTAAAAGTGGTGCAAGCTCCTCAAGGCATTCTATTTATAGAAGAATGAAGCAAATGGAGTGTGTGTGTGGCTGAAGGGGTTTCGGCCATGAGGGTGCAGAATGGAGGCATCCATGAGTTCCATGAGGTGAGATAATGTGGTCTTGAGGCATGGTGAGGTATGGTTCAAAGTATGGTGAGGTATGGTTCAAGGTATGGCCTCAAGCATGGTTCTTTGAGTGAGAAACAATTCAACATGTGTGGTAATTGGGGGAGAGGTGGCCGAAACTTCATCAGCCATGGGGGAGGGTTCTTTGCATTTTAATTGTGGTTTAGAGTTGTGTTTAGGATTATCTTTGATTATGCTTAAGATTAGGAATTTGTAAGAAAGTGTTTAGGTAAGGAAAAATGGATAATTAGGGTGGTCTAGACATAATTAAGGAGTGGTCTTGCACCATTAGTGAGTTAGATCCTCAATTTAGAGTCTAAACAACTCTAGACACACTTCCTTGATTTAAGGAATTGGAGAGAGAAAACACTATTCAAGATTTCAAGACTAGGAATCTTGAGTTCTAAAAAGGGATTTAAGTCTAATCTAAGCAATTTTAGGTTCTAATTAACTTTAATAAATTATTTTGACTCTAGATTAATTAGGGAAATTAATTAATCTTCGTATAGAGCCTAATATTGCTTAGGTTTGCTTAATTATGTCATTAAGCTCAAAAACACTATTCTAGGGGCAAAATCATAATTTTGCACTAAAACTGCCCGAGACCACCGGGACTTGAACAGAGACCTCTAGACACATGAAAACGTGTTTTTAAACCTTTGGGAAAAGTTTCGGGTGAAAACGGCACTTCTACCCGTGTAAAAACGCTATAGGGGTATTTTGGTCATTTTGACCCGAAACTGCGGAAAACGAGATTTTCGCTTTCGGAAGCATCCAAAGGCCATTCAATCCCCTTCAAACATTGAGTTGACCCTTCGAGGACGACCAAGTTGGTTACCCTCGAATTCGGGTCAGGAAATGACCTCAGGGGCATTTTGGTCATTTCCCTCGGACAGAAAAATCGGGGTGTTACACTTATGATACTGTCCAGATTTATTTATGATCATAAAAATGAGTAAGGATTATTAGTGGTGAACCTGTTGGTGTATAAAAGGATAAAAGTGAATGCTAGCGTAATTAGTTTTCAAGATTAAGACCTGTAAGAGTCAAAGCATAAGACACAATAGGTCCCAAGACATAATGAGCTTCATGACTTCAAGAAAATATATATTTAATTATGAGAATGACTTGAGCATGGCATATGCATTAGCTGAGCCCGGTCCTTGATTCCGGCGAACTGGTTAGGAGCATGCTATCTTTTAAGAATGTTAAAGCAATGATGTGATGACGTATATACTATGACGAGTTTTGACTATATGACTTGATGTCTTATGGTGATGAATGAATGGCTGTGCATGCTCTATATGTTTCGTGGCATAAAGCAAGTTTGAAGGAAATCCGGTGTACGCCACTATGCTACCAAATTTCCCATCAAACTTGGGGATTTGAGAAAAGTTTGCGAAAACTCCTGGGTGACATCGGTTCGGCCGAGCACCCCTAGGAAAGGTTCTAGGTGACACCAGTTTGGCCGAGCACCCGCAGAACAAATGTGACATAGTATTGTGAAATGGGGGATGGCGATACGTAACGCCCCAAAAACAAATCCTTGAGGGGGACGGTGATACGTAACGCCCCAAAAAGGACAATATTCATCGTGTACTTGATGCCGATGTGACGCGTTTTGTTATGTATACCCCCTCTATTATCCCATATTAAATCTAGCGATAACTAGTTAGGATTGAGCTTATTCCTAGGCGATAAGTGAGATGTAGTTTGGTGACCAGATTATCGCCAAGGCTGGTGAGACAGTTGAACTTTTGGTGGATAAATTAAGAGGGTGGTCTTTAAGAAAAGAGAACTTAAGAGTTTGACTTATGAGAAAGACGTCACATGAAAAGTACTGCGCCTTTATGCCACGTATATCATTCATGTTATCTTATGATGTGCCCAAGTATTATAATTTTCATGTTAATGTGCATATGGTATTGTCATGCATTCATCAAATATCTGTTGCATTCATGTCATTAAGACACATACTAAAAGACACCCACTTTGGATAAATAGATTTGAAAAGTCTAAAACCAATTCTTATGCATGTACACTTTTTCCATAATTAAAACCGAGGTGGCTGGGGATGACGACGATGATAGTTGTGTTAGAGTGGGGCATCCCTACTGAGAATCTTGAATGAGTCTCTCATCCCTCTCTTTTCTTCCGTGTCGTCTCTAGATGAGGATAACAATGAGGTTCGTGGCTTCTTCTAAGGCTCGTGCTTAAGGGTCACACTAGCAAACAGAGCAAAAGGTCACTGCGAAAGCATAGATAGTTTAGCTTTTGGGATTGATACTTATCCATCCTCGTAGGCGGATAAGTAACATTCCATATATATGTGCATGTTTTGATGTAAATGAAGTTACAATGATGCTAGTAAATTATGTATCTATGAAGATGTAATGATATTATGTTGTTAAGTATAATACTATGTTTCATGATTATGAATAATGTGATTATTTTTCTTGCACGTTATGGTTATGATGAACGTTAGGTTAGTGCACGGCTCGCGTTTTGTTTTCAAGTTTCAAAAAGAAAAATTTATTCATATTTTTCGCTAAGTATTTTAATGAAAGGTTTTAAAGAATGGGACAAAAAAAGGTAATAGACTAATGTTTAACCTAAATACGTTCTAGGAGTATTGGGTTAAAAATTAGTATGTTACACACAGCAAGGGCGGAACGTGCCAAAGGGCTAGGACCTCAAGCCCCGAGGTTCAAACCACAACACCAGAATCAATCGCGAAGCCATTACAACCCCCACCACACCAACCAGTTCAAACCACAGCAACAGCAATAAAGAACACCCTTTCACCAACAACCCAGGCAACATCAAAGAACCTCGTTCAAGTACAACAACCCCAGGAACAACAACAACAACAACCGACAAGGAGGGTCGAGCAACCCCCGGAACAACTATCATCAAGGAGGGTCCAGTAGGGCCAAGAACAAGGCACCTCAGGGAGTCCCCGCTGCTTTCCTTAACCCCGCACCGGCCACGAAATGTCATCGATGCGGGAGGATTCACGGTGAAAAGTATAGGTGTAATCCTTTGTCATAGACTTGATTTGCTTGCCTATGAAAAGTATAGGTGTAGTCCTTGGTATGGATTGGCTTCATGCCAACTGTGTAATGTTAGATTGCAATACCAAGACTGTTGTTTTTCCTTCTCCCTCTAGCGAAACTAGTCAAACCCTGAAACTTTACCTTAATGCCGTAGAGGTCAACTGTAGTGGGCATGTAACATCCTAATTTTTAACCCAATACTCTAGAACATACTTAGGTTAATCATTAGTCTGTTACTTCATAGTTCTCAATTTTACTTAGAAATACTTTGCGGAAAATACAGGTAAATTTTTTTTTTGAAATACAAAGTGAGAGCCGCGTGATGCGATATAACATGTAACGGACAAAATATACATCTCATAACGTCATAGCATAAGGCACATAAAGGCACATCATGAGAAACACTGAATATCACCTCATATATATATATATATATATATAACTTGCCCACTTATAAGTGTGGGACTTAATTTAGTACAACACGGGTAATACAATTAAAAAGGAAATACAAGAGAAGGTGCAACGGAAACTATAAAAGCAACTCCCCTACCCAAGTACAACTAACAGGATGACCTCTAATACAAAAGAAGGTTCATCTCTATCTAAGTGATGTGTGCTCTACCCGGGTACTCCATCGGTCGATCGTCACCTCCTACTGACGACCATCTCGCGAACGAGGCAAATGTCCGGGAAATTGGGCGAGCTCCTCGGGCGTAAAGAGGAGGAACGGGGATCGAGAGTGACCCCCGCGGTGTGGCCGCATCTCTGGTCGTCGTGCAAGCCGTGGCTGAGTCACGGTATCCTCACTGCCCTTCCTCATCAATAGTGGAGATGGGGCAAAGCTCTCGCTATACGGATGGGTAGGCGGGTCCTCAGACGGGTCGGTCTCCGAGAAGTAGGTCCGGGGCACGTAATCGGGATAGTCTCGCATGGCTGAGGCGACGGTGTGCATGCGGAGCACTCTCTCATAATGCGTACGCACGCGCTTAAAAACCCGCTCGTCGTCGCCGTAGGGTGCAGTCGGGGAGAAGCGATGGGTGTGCACGGGATGAGCGAAGGGGCATCCTACGAACATGAAAACCCGCACTGTGCACTGTGACCCGTGAGCCGGGTCATAGTGCACCTCCCATGTCAGGGTGTCCACGAATACCACGAACGTCGCCATCTGAAGACGTGACGAAAAGAAAGAGATAGAGGGAGTGAGAATCTTGCTAAAGAATCTCAGTAGGGCCTCCTACTACCTAGGTATCATCATCTACGTCCTCAAGAACCTTGGGTTTAATTATACAAAATGACTGAGCATGCATTAAGTCCATTTTTAAGTTCCAAATCATAGTTTAGCCAAGGTCCATTCATTTTAGGATGATCTTAATGTCATGAATGCAGCATAATAGAGAATGTGTACATGGCGCTACCTAATGCACATACATAAATCATATCATCAAGCATCATCATACTTAGTGGCATAAAGTGGCAATAGAAACATTCATATGGGACAAACTTAGTGACATAATCATAATCATGAAACTTCTCTTCCTCATAGGCGGCCCTAAAAGACAAGCGCTCTGGGGGTGCTTGGCCGAACCGGTGTCACCCAGAACGTGTTACATCTCTAGGTTATGAGCTCATACCTTAACTAGTCGTCACTAGTTCTTACTTACCACTTAACAATAAGCGTATCATAAATCATAAAATCCCGACTATCTGAGTGCGGGTTAGGGGGCAATCCTCTTAGGGGTGCTCGGTCGAACCGGTGTCACCTAAGAGTATAAATTGGTACCGATGTCACATGAGTTCTATGGAGGTGCTCGTCCGAACCGGTGTCATCCTAGAACCCATCTTAGTACCTTAATTTTTAAAATCTCTTTAAGTCCCCAAATTCGTCGGGAATTCGGTGGCACAATGGCATTACACCGAATTCCTTCCAAATTTGCTTTATGCCACATAAACATATATCCTCATGAATTCCTCATATGAGTAACATCATCATCATTTACATACCACATGCCTCATCATAGAACATTCAAACGCTTACCCTTACGGTAGCTTATTCTTTGACCCTTACGGGTCTTAATCTTGAGATATAGTTCTCTAACATCTGTCATTCACATGTTATACACCTAAGGGCTCATAATAAATCATCATTCCAAATCCTCATGTTCATACTCAAATCTGAAAAACATAAGGCAAAATTTCTGTCTTGTGGTTACGGGGTTCTAGAACTTACGTTTTAGACCCTTTCTCGGTTCCATCTTCGCCTAAGGCGCTATAAATTAAATCTAAATCAATTATGAGACATTCCTATGCTTAGGGACTAATTATTAATCACGTTTATCATGTTGTAAGGGTGCTGGACAGAATCCAGAAAATTAAATGTTCTAAGAGTTCTAAACTTGCACTTTTACGGTTTTCTAGTGACTAGTTTCCCTCTAGGTGCTAGAATTCAATTCTAATCCGAATGTTACCAAGTTTTTCATGTCTAAACAATCCTAATCTGATTGTGCTCCCATTAAAACAGTTTGGATAAGTTGCAAAAACAAATGGGTCAAAACTATGTTAAATTCTAGCTTTACGGTATTTCTAGTTAGCTAGTTTTCTTACCTATCATGCATAGAATCGTTTCTACATCATCATGTGATATTTTCACACATTCAAACACATCAAAACATCTCCATACAGTATCACACTCATCATGACAGAACCGAAATCATGGAGCTTCAATAAGAGAATTAAATTAACATTTTGAGGTACATAAGTTAACTAGTTTCTCTTGGAATCAATTTAGAATTTCTAGAACTCTTTGCAAATCATTTTAATTCATCAAGAGGCTAAGAGAAGCCTTAGGTCAGTGACCAAAATATATTTTATCTTCTAAGAGGGAATAAAGTCATATCTCATGATAACGTAACCTTGTAAAGATTGTAAAGCTTTTAAGAAAAACTTAGAACATAGACTATTGGTCCTTGTAGCTAGATGAAAACTCATTGCAAGTCCATCATCACTACTTGGCCGAAAACATGCATTCACACTAAACTTTAACTTGAAATGAAATGGGCAAGTCTTTGAGCTCTAGGTTCTTAAGTTATGACATAAAATAAACAAGCTCATGCTTTTCATTTTTAATCTTACAAAATAAAGTGATGACTTAAATTAAATATGCAAGGCATAAACTTAAACGTGCAAGCTTGAACGTAAATATGCAAGGTTCAATTCTTTATTTTAGTGCTCTTGGCCCAACAACAATCGACTTTAAGGCCGAAATAGAAAGGTATTCGAGAAATTAATTAGGTGATAATGTAAGTTCAATTCTTTATTTTAGTGCTCTCGGCCCAACAACAATCGACTTTAAGGCCGAAATAGAAAGGCTTTGAGAATTATATTAAGTGATGATGCAAGCTCCATTTTAATCTTTATGTTCTTAGGTGATAGCTTGAAAGTAAAGGTGCATAGCAAGAATGTAAATATAAATGCAAGCATAAAATAAATTATGCAAGTTCCATTTTATCTTTCTAGAGCTCTTAACAAGACTTTAAAGGAACTCAATCCTCAACCTAAACTCATCCAACCAAGGTTAAGTAAAGCTTAGAGTTCCTAGAACTCAAGACAACATTTTTAGAAAATCAAAACATTGAACATGTAGAAGAAAGGGAAATGGCCGAAACATTCTAGGCAAGAAAAGGAATATTTGAAAACTCTAGAGTCCATGATCTTGGTGATATATTAACACCAACACCATGAATCCTCATCGTTGAGTTCATAGAACCATTTTAAAACACCATCAAAGCTAAAGTTCTCAAGAGTTCAAGAAAGGAAGAACTAGAAACATTTTTGCTCAAGAACAAAGATCAAGCTCTAAAGTTTGTTTCAAGTGATGAACATCATCATGAAACTCTCATCACCAAGCTCTCATTTCTTTGAACTTCAAGGCCCATGGCCGAAAATGAGAAAGAAAAAGGAGAAGAAAAAAAGTTTTGAAAAGAATCAAGAGAAACTATGAACATGAAGCTAGAACAAGAACTTTAAAGAAAGAAGTACTTGAAAGAAAATCCCTACTTGGTGTGATGATCTTGAAGATGGAAAAAGAAGATGAAGAAGGTGAAGAACTTGAAGAACACTAGAACTTTGAGAGAAAAAGAAAAGCTTGAGTGCTCCTAAACTTAGCAAATGATCTAAAAGTGGTGCAAGCTTCCCAAGGCCATCTATTTATAGAGAAATGAAGCAAATGGAGGGTGTGAATAGGGGAGGGATTTTCGGCCACATGCATCAGAATTTGGGAGAAAAATATCTCTTACAAAGGCATAGTTGAAGGCATGGTGAGTTATGGGTTCAAGCATGGTGAGGTATGGTTCAAGGCATGGCTCAAGCATGGTTCTTTGAGTGAGAAATAAATCAACATGTGATGTAAATGGAGGAGGAGGTGGCCGAAATGCATCAGCCAATGGGGGAGGATTTCTTGCATTTTAATTGTGGTTTGGAGTTGTGTTTAGGTGTATCTTTGATTATGCTTAAGATTAGGAATTTGTAAGAAAGTGTTTAGGTGAGGAGATGGGTAATTAAGGTTGGCAAGACATAATTAGTTAGTGTTCTTGCATCATTAGTGAGTTATGAATTCATTTTAGTGTATAAACAATTCTAGACACAATTCCTTGATTCAAGGAATTGGAGAGAGAAAACACTATTCAAGATTCCAAGGCTAGGAAATCTTGAGTTCTAAAAAGGGATTTAAGTTTAATCTAAGCAATTTAGATTCTAATTAACTTTAATAAATTATTTTGACTCTAGATTAATTAGGAAAATTAATTAATCTTCGTTTAGAGCCTAATATTGCTTAGGTTTGCTTAATTACGTCATTAGGTGTAAAAACATTATTCTAGGGGCAAAATCATAATTTTGTACAAAACTGCCCGGGACCACCAGGACTTGAACAGAGACCTCTAGACACATGAAAACGTGTTTTTAAACCTTTGGGGAAATTTTCGGGCTCAAATGGCACTTTTTCCCGCGTAAAAACGCTATAGGGGTATTTTGGTCATTTCGACTCGAAACTGTGAAAAATGAGATTTTCGCTTCTGGAAGCATTCAAAGGCCATTCAATCCCCTTCAAACATTGAGTTGTCCCTTCAAGGACGACCGAGTTGGTTACCCTCGAATTCGGGTCAGGAAATGACCTCAGGAGCATTTTGGTCATTTCCCTCAGACAGAAAAATCGGGGTGTTACAGGGCAAAAGACTAAGGGATACGTTCTCCTAGCCGCTAGTGACGTAGAATTTGAGCAGAGGTTGGATAGCATACTATTAGTAAAAGATTATCCCGAGGTGTTCCCGGATGAGATACCTGAGTTTCCTCGAGAGAGAGAGGTAGAGTTCTCTATTGAGTTGGTTTCTAGAGCAGGACCAATCTCTATAGCCCTTATTGGATGTCACCCTTGGAGTTAGCCGAGTTGAAAACCCAACTTGAGGAGCTTTTGGAAAAGAGTTTCATAAGGCCTAGTGCCTCACCTTGGGAGCCCCAGTTTTGTTTGTTAAAAAGAAGGACGGGAGTATGAGGCTATGCATAGACTATAGGCAATTGAATCATGTAACGGTGAAAAACAAGTACCCTTTACCTAGGATTGATGATCTTATGGATCAATTGAGAGGAGCAGTAGTATTTTCCAAGATTGATCTAAGGACAGGATACCACCAAATTAGGGTGAGAGATCAAGATATACCAAAGACCGCCTTTAGGACTCGGTATGGACACTTTGAGTTCACAATGATATCTTTTGGGTTGACGAATGCTCCTGCAGTGTTTATGGATTACATGAATAGGATCTTTAGACCCTATTTAGACCAATTTGTGGTCATTTTCATAGATGACATACTCATCTATTCGAAGACCTACGAGGAGCATGAATGTCACTTAAGGTTGGTTTTGGAGATCTTGAAGGAGAAGAAGCTGTATGCCAAGCTTTCTAAGTGTGAATTTTGGTTAGAGGAGGTGAAGTTTCTAGGGCATGTTGTATCGAAAGGAGGCATAGCGGTTGATTCCAATAAGGTGGAAGCAATAATGAATTGGGATAGGCCAACCACCGTAATGGAAATACGGAGTTTCTTAGGCTTAGCAGGCTATTATCGGAGGTTTATAAAAGGTTTTTCCCAGGTTACCCTACCCCTGACCAAGCTAACTAGGAAGAACACCCCCTTCGTATGGAATCTCGAGTGTAAGAAGAGCTTCCAAGAGCTAAAAGAAAAGCTAACCACAACCCCAGTCTTGGTCTTACCTAGCCCTAATGTACCCTTCGAGGTATATTGTGATGCCTCGGGCAAAGGCTTAGGTTGTGTGTTGATGCAAAATAGGCAAGTGGTGGCCTATGCATCAAGGAAACTCAAGCCGCACGAGGCAAATTACCCCACCCATGACTTGGAGTTAGCAGCCAAAGTGTTTGCCTTGAAGATGTGGAGGCACTATTTATATGGTGTAAAGTTTGAAGTTTTCTCTGATCACAAGAGTCTCAAGTACCTCTTTGATCAAAAGGAGCTAAACATGAGACAAAGAAGATGGATGGAGTTTCTAAAGGACTACGATTTCGGCTTAAGTTACCACCCCGGCAAGGCTAATGTAGTCGCCGATGCCTTGAGCCGGAAGTCATTGCACCTATCTCGCATGATGGTCGAGGAAGTTGAGCTGATAGAGAAGTTTAGAGAGATGAATCTAGCAATGTCTGTGACCAACGAAGGGATAAAGATATGTTATCTTACTATGACGAGTGGATTTAAGCAGAGGGTCATGCTAGTACAACGGGAAAATGAGGAGTTTAGGGAAACCATAGACGCAGTTAGGGTAAGAAAATTAAAAGGTTTTGAACGAGGTTCTGATAATATATGGAGGTTTGAAGGTAGAATCTGCATGCCACAAGATGGTGACCTTCGAGAGAAGATCTTGGAGGAGGCCTACAAAAGCCATTTCACCATCCATTCGGGTGTTACCAAGATGTACCAGGATTTAAAGAAGATGTTTTGGTGGCCCAGAATGAAAAAGGATGTGGTCACCTGGGTTAGTAAGTACTTGGTATGTCAGAAAGTGAAGATCGAGCACCAAAAGCCTTCAGGTTTATTGCAACCCCTGTTGATCCCCGAGTGGAAGTGGGAGTATATATCTATGGATTTTGTGACGGGATTGCCTAGGACTCAAGCTGGCCATGATGCTATATGGGTGATAGTGGATCGACTAACCAAGTCGGCTCACTTTCTGCCTATTAGAGTGACATACTTTTTGGATAGATTGGCACAGCTGTACATCCAAGAGATCATAAAATTACATGGTGTACCATCGACGATAATCTCGGATAGAGATCCGTAGTTTATGTCATGTTTTTGGGGAGCCTTTCAAAAGGCATTCGGTTCAAAGTTATGCTTAAGCATAGCTTACCACCCACAGATAGACAGGCAATCAGAAAGAACGATCCAAACTCTAGAGGATATGTTGAGAGCCTGTGTTTTAGACCAAAGGGGAAGCTGGGATAAGTATCTGCCGCTGATCGAATTTGTGGATAACAACAGTTATCATGTAAGCATCGGCATGGAACCCTATGAAGCCTTATATGGATAAAAGTGTCAATCCCTTCTGTGTTGGTATGAATCCGGAGAGCAAAGCATGCTAGGACCCGATGTAGTGAGGGAAACTACGGAACAGATCAAGAGGATCCAGGATAGGATGCTTACGGCTCAAAGTAGACAAAAGAGCTATGTGGACAAGCGGTGCAAGCCGTTAGAGTTTAATGAGGGAGAACATGTATTCTTAGGATCACCCTCACTACAGGCATAGGAAGAGCTATGAAAGTCAAAAAGTTGAGCCCTCGATTCCTTGGTCCCTTTGAGATTCTTCAAAGAGTAGGGATAGTAGCTTACAAAATAGACTTACCCCTTAACCTTTCCAATCTTCATGACGTTTTTCACGTTTCTCAGTTGAGGAAGTACGAGTCCGACCCTAGCCATGTCTTAGAACAAAAGCATGTATAGTTAAAGGAAGGCCTGACTTTCAATCTGCCGCTTATGAGGATCGTGGATCACAGAGTCAAGCAGTTAAGAAACAAGCTTGCTCCTTTGGTAAAAGTAGCATGGGGACGAGACAAGTCCGAAGAATTTACATGGGAGCTAGAATCGGAGATGAAGACCAAGTATCCAGAGCTCTTCTAAGGTACGAATTTCGAGGGCGAAATTCTTTTTAAGGAGGGGAGTAATGTAATGCCTCGATTTTCTGTCTGAGAAAAAATGACCAAAATACCCCTGAGGTCATTTTCTGCCCAGAATTCGAGGATAGCCAGCTCGGCAGTCCTCAAAAGGTAAACTCAATGTTCGAAGGGGATTAGTTGGTCCTTGAGTTATTTCGGAAACGAAAATGGTGTTTTCTGTAGTTTCGGGTCAAAATGACCAAAATACCCCTATAGCGCTTTTTACGTAGGTAAAGGTGTCGTTCAAGCCTGAAACTTCACCCAAAGGTTTTAAAAGATGTTTTCATGAGTTTAGGCATGTCTGTTTAAGTCTCGGGGGTCCCGGGTAGTTTTTGTGTAAAATTATGATTTTGACCCTAGAATAGTAGTTTTAAGCTGAATAACGTAATTAAACAAACCTAAGCAATATTAAGCTCTAATTGGAGGTTAATTAATTTCCATAATTAATCTAGAGCTAAAATAATTTATTAAAGTTAATTAGAATCTAAGATTGCTTAGATTAAAACTTAAACCCCTTTTAACTTAAGTCTCCAAGACATAGAATCTTGAATAGTGTTTTCACTATTCATTCTCCATACTTCAAGAAGCCTAGGGTGTGATTGAGAACCTTAATTAAGTAGGGTTTGACCCTACTAATGGATAAGAATGCTCACTAATCATGCCTTAAATAGCCTTAATTACCTGTCCTTTCACTCTCACACTTTACTAGAAACTCCTAATCTTAAGACTAATCAAAGATACACCAAAACAAATCACTAACCTACAATTAATGAAACAATTTCCTCCCCTTTGATTCCCAAAAGTGGCACCACCTCACCCCTCCATGCATCATAAATTTGTTCATTCCAACACTCAAAGTTACATGCTAGCCCATACCTCCAACCATGCATAGCTTTACCTATGAACATGTAAGAGATATTTTCTCTTCTTCCTCCTCTCAAATTGTGCCACCTAGCCTCCTCCCCTCACTCCTCTCATGTTTCATTTCCTCTATAAATAGACACCCAAGGAGCTTGCTAGAACCTTTACTTGTAACGCCTCGTTTTTCTCTAAACTTTTAAATGACCAAAATGCCTCTGAGGTCATTTTTACCTGAAACATGAGGACGACTGGCCTCGGCCATCTTCACAGGGATTTTATGATATATGAAGGGGACTATATGTATATGAATGTTTAACAAAGCAGAAAAATCTCGTTTCTGAGGTTTCTGTGCGTAAATGACCAAAATACCCTTGCACAGATTTAAGGCAGTTTTTAAGTTTTGTTTTGACCCGGACCTAGCCCAGAGGTCTAAAACGATGATGTTAAGGCATGTTTCATGGTTTTTTAAGTCCTGGAAGCCCCGGGCAACTTTTGGTAAAAATTACAATTTTGCCCTTGCTTAGTGCATTTCAAGCGTAATGAGTTACCTAACTCAAAACCTAAGCAATATTAGGCTCTAATTAAAGGTTAATTAATTTCCATGATTAATCTAGAGCTAAAATAATTATTTGAGGTTAATTAGAACCTAAAATTACTTATGAAAACTCAAAACCCATTTCTAGTCTTTTTCTCTAAAGAAAAGCATCCATAAATAGTGTTTTCACTATTCACACTCTCATTCCCAAGGAAGGTTATCACTTTCAAATCACCATGACTAAATTGGAAGAAATATGTCATTCAAAATTAAAAAGGAATGAATTGTTTATATAGTTATTCAAAGCTTTCAATCAAGCTTTACAATCAACCATGCCTTCCATGCTTTCTTCCATACCTTTGAATGACAACACATGAAGATATTTTATCTTCCTTGTGGCCATGAAATCTTCTCTCCCTTGGCCGCATAATTTTCGGCCACCTTTCCCCCTTTAAAGGAATTATTTCATTTCATGTCATTTATCACATGTTGCTTTCTTTTACAAGCGAAAGCCATGCTTGAAGTATACTTGCCTATGTTTCCAACCATGCTTCCATCACATCACCATACCACCAAGCCAAATTCTCTCACTTCATGGAGGCCACACCTTTATTGTCCTATAAATACACTACACTACACAACCCCATTCTTTTGCTCACTTCTTGCAAAATCTCTAAAAGTCTCAAGCTTCCTTATTTCCTTCTTTTTCCAAGCTCTCAAGAGTTCTTCAAGCTCAAAGTTCTTCCTCTCATTTTCGAGAAACACAAGGTAGGTAACCTTTCTAAAAATATATCTTTGATCTTTATGTTTGAATCTTCTTGGAAAATGATGAATGGTTGAACCTCTATGATGTTTTCTTTTTCGGCTTCTTCCTTTCCTTTTCCTCTAGATTTTGGCCTCAAGGACTTGAATATGATGGCTTAATGATGAGTGCTCTCTAGAGGTGACTATGAGTTCATCTCACATGAGACCTCTAAAGCTTGAGTTTTTCTTAAAGAAAAGTTTCATCTTTTACAAGTTTAGTTAAGGATAAGGTTATGTTTCTCTTAAACATTTTGGAACTTATATTTTCCTTTCCATGTTTTGACCATGAAGGCCTTTTGCACTTAGCAAAATGAAAGCTTGATGATGAGGGTGTTATGATGCTGCTTGTCACTTAAACAACCTCTAAAGTTTGAATCTATTTAGGAAGAAAGTTTCCCCCTTTTTTAGGTTGAGTAAAGAATGAGTTTATGTCTCTCTCTTAAACACTTTTTGGGCTTCTCTTTCTCTTCAACATTTCAGCCATGGAGGCTTACAAGACTTGGAAAAATGAAAGCTTGATCATGAGGGTTTCATGTTGACGTTTGTCACATGAACAAACTCTAAAGCTTGAAACTTTTGACCCTAAACCAAGTATGATTTCGGCCATCTCCATGATTGTTTGAGGTTATAATTTCTTTTATTATCTTAGCACTAATAGTTTTCTTTTCGTGTGAGGATGAGTTTTGGGTTGGAACTTTGTTCTTTCTAAAGTCTTGTAAGAGCTCTAGACAAGATATAAAAGCAACTTACATTCACGTTTATTTTATGCTTTGCATAGCACGTTTACTTTCTATGCTACCACTAAACCCCAAGATAAAGAATGAACTTGCATAATGCATGTTTAAATTGCAAGCTTTGCATTTCATGTTATATTTCAAGTCATCACTAAACTCAAAGGCTAAAAATGAATGTGCATTTCATATCTACTTTAAGCTATCACTTTACTTTCTAATGAACTATAAAAATGGAATGCATGGCATGTTTACTTTTATGCCATCACCTAAAACTACTAGAGCTCAAAGACTTGCCCATTTCATCTTGAGAAGAGATAAATTAAGGAGGTATCCCCTTGAATATATATTCAGCATGTGGTAAAGGTGGCTCAAGGATGAGTTCCACTTAATTACAAGGGCCTATAAGGAATGTCTTAGGATTTTCCTAAGTATAGAAGTACTTAACATATGTTCTAATGAGATTCCAAGTTTTAATCTTGTTCAAAAGCAAAATCAAATAGCTACTGCCCTATGTGTTTTATGATGGTTTTTGATAAGATAAATTTTACCTCTATGAAGTTTTGAAGCCTCAAAAAGGTTCCAAGAGAAACTAGCTACCTATGTGCATTGAAAAAGAAGTTTTATACACGATTTGACAATTACTAATTTTTGGATCTGTCTTAACAGTACCAGCCCCTTAAATTCTGTTTTGGGTGGTGTAAATATGTTCAAATAGCTTGCCAAGTATATGATAATTGTTCTAGACATTTTGGAGCATGTTTAGTAACCTTAAATTGGTTGAAACGTGAATTCTAGAACCCCATAGGTACAGAAATTATAGATTCTGTTCCAGCCTCGTTAACACTTATAGAATCACATTATATGATGTCTAGATGAGTGGTAGTGACTCATAATTGGTTTAGGCATGAATTATTGTATCATAGAAAAAGTCAGAAGTGAGAAAGGACATAGAACACATTTTCTAGAACACCCTAATTCATCTAATTTAGCTTACTGCCTAATGCTGTCCAGCCATAATTAATTAGGTTTTAGGACTTAATAAATTATGGTAATGAGGTTAATCAATCCCTTAGAGGTATGATGAAATAATTTGGAAGTTTAAGGTTACCCGATTGAGGGTTTTCATTCTTAAGGGAAAGATTTATGCATTACTCTATGAATGATGAATTGGTGTTTCCTTCATGACTTGTATGATGTTATGTGAACTATTATTCGTAAATGATAGTTTTATTATTGCATGTGATTTTTCTTCAAGAACTTAGAGATGCCTATGTTGTAATAATAAATATATGATATGTATGAACTAAGTGGCATCTCAATAAACATGCTAAGACTTAAAGTGACTTAAACTATTAGAAAATGATCCTTTGAACCACCAAACTAAGGGTGGGGATGAGGTGATTCTAGCTCCCTAGACCCGTACTTTAAGTTGAGACCTTTAACTTATCAAAAGGGATAAGTCCAAGTGCTAGTGACGACTAGCGTGGTATGAGCTCATAACCTAGAAGTTTCTCCAAAGGGAGATCAGTTAGGGTGGCCCCAGGAAGAAAATGATGAGGTTTTAATGTCACCTAAAGTAACCAAGATAAATTACCATGTACCATGTTTCAAGAACTATGCTTCTATGTACCATGAATTACGAATTTATGTGCCATGATCCATGATATTAGGAACCATGATTGATGATTTTTTGTACCATGACTTATGATTCAAGTTTTATGACTTATAGACTACGTAACCAAGAAGTTTTAGAATTAAAAGGAATGGGCCTCAGAGGTTAACATTTACGAACTTCATAATTGAACCATTATATGCCCATGTTTTTACTAAGAAACTGAGGTTCTTCGAGACATTGATGATGACACCTAAATAGGAGGAAAAACCCTACTGAGTTTTTTTAGTAAGAAATCTCACTCCCTCTATCTTTCTCTTTCTGTCATGTCTTCATATTTGGATGGCGACGTTCGTGCTCTACATTGAAACACCTATGTGGGAGTTTGACCATGATCCAGAGCACAGATCTTATCATTTTGAGGGTCGTTGCACAGTTTGTGTTTTCATATTCCCCGGACGGCCGTTTGCTCATCCTGTAGATAGCTATCTTTTCTCACCGATGTCGCCTTATGGTGACGATATGGTTTTTGAGCGTGCTCATACACGCAACGAGAGGATTCTCCAGACCTACACTGTGGGCTCAGGCGCTGTACCTGAGTACATACCTCGTTCGCAGCATTCAGAAGAGGACCCCTCAGAGGATCCACCCGCCTATATGTATAGAGAGGACTCTGTCCCCACTCCTTTAGCATACTAGTGGGCAGCGAGGAGACAGTCACCCAGCCACGGAGGGCCCAGATGCCGAGATGCGACCCCGACGCGGAGGACATGATCGAGTATCCATTCCTGCTAAGCTTTACCCATGGATCGACTATGTCCCACCATACCCGTGACTTTGGTCGTATGGTTTGGAGGGTAGTCCTTAGTGCACACACGACATGTAGCTAGGATAAACCTTCTTTTGTGTTGAGGTTATCCACCTTAGATGCACTTGGGTGTGGGTGTTTCCCTTTATGTTTCATTTATGATTTCATGTATTTTCTGTTTTTTGATGTATTAGCTCCTTAGGTACTAAACAGTCATGTCATTCTCAATGGGCACCCTTTATATATTAATGTACGAGGTATTTCAATTATGTGTTCACAATATTGTTTACTGAGCCTTTTCTATGTTCACATTTCTGCATTTTACAATATCGCAATTCGTTATGCGCAGCTCGTACTTTATCAAAGTTTTGTTAAAAGAAAAAATTTGGCTCATATTTTTGTTAAGTGATTTTCAAAGTAATAGAACTGAGACAAGAAGTAATAACTAATATTTAGCCTCAGTACAAACTAGTAGTATTGGGTTGAATATTAGAGTGTTACATTGCTCATTTCTCTTGCACCCCCCAAGTACTTTCTTTCTCTTAAGCTTCAAGGAATCCTTCGTCTTCTTCCTCTTCAAGAGCAAGTCCTCTCTCAATCAAGGAAAACATATCCAAGGTAGGGAGGTTATGTTGAGAATGCCTTTCCTTCTTTTGTTTAGCTTTTGGTTTGGAATAATAAAGTTTGGTTCTTCTTTCCTTCTTTTTTCTTTTCTTTTTCGGTTCTTGTTCTTCTTCTTTCTTCTCTTGGATTTCGGCCATGATGGCCTATATTGGAAAGAACCATGGCTTGATGATGAGGATCTTGGGGTTGGTTAAGGAACCACCACCTAATGACCTCTAAAGCTTGAAGGTTCCACTTATTTAAATAGTTTTATCAAGAAAAAGTATGATGTTTTTAAAAGAGTTTAAATGGTGAACTTGAGCCTAGGACTCAAAAGATAATAAATAGTTTGCACCCATATTTACTTTTCAAGTTCTTGCATTGCACGTTTACGTTAAGCTTTGCATATCACGTTTATTTACAAGCCATCACCTAAACTTAAAGATAAGAAGTGAACTTACATTTCATATGTATGTTTCTTGTCTAGCACTTTTACTTTTTAGATCATCACCTAAGAACTCAAAGGTTAAAATAAGAGTTTGCATATCACCTAATTAATCTCAAAGCCTTTCTATTTCGGCCTTAAAGTCGATTGTTGCTGGGCCTAGAGCACTAAAATAAAGAAATGAACTTGCATTCCATATTTACATTTTTGCCTAGCACTTTTATATTTCAAGTCAATGCATCTCATGTCTATATTTGAGCTTTGCATGTCATACTTACGTCACCATTGTTATCACCTCATAATATCAAGATTAAAACAAAGCTTGCATTTACACGTTTATGATTACGTCATCACCTATATGTTTAAAGGCTTAAGGTTTACTCTTTTTGACCCTAAATCCATGGGCAAGTGCCTTTTTCAAAAATGTTTTGATTTCAAAGGAAAAGTTGAAAAGAAGTCTAAAATGGTTGTGGGAAGGAAGGAATAACTCAGATATGTTTTGAACTTGGGTTTTCGTGTTTTTTAGGTGTTAGTAATCGATTACACAACCCATGTAATCGATTACCAGAAAAGCTTTGATGCCCTCGAATATGAACTTTTGCCCTGAGTAATTGCTTACAACATAATGTAATCGATTGCACATTCTGGACTTTAGTAATCGATTACCATATCATGTAATTGATTATTCAGGTGTCTTGGGGCCCAGAAAGGATATTTTCAAAAGATGTAATTGATTATAAGGCTTGTGTAATCGATTACCAGAACCCTCAACTTTCATGTCTTATAACCTCGAAGGTGTGTAATCAATTACAAGGCTCATGTAATCGATTACCAGAACCCAAAGGTTTACAAACAAGATATTTCTCCGATTGAGTGACATGAGGCCATGATCTTTCATTGCTTGAATTTATGATTTGGTATGGCATTAGTTTATGCTCTTATATAACATGGATATATGATCTTACGTTTCAGATTCCACGCGTGATTAAGTTAAATAGCTATTGCCCTTATTTACTTTATGATGATTTTAATTCCTTGATTCAAGTATGATGTAAGGATGTATATGTTAAGGAGAATATATTCTTATGACTTGATGATTTATGGTCGAATATACATACTCTATAAATTCTTGTGGCATAAAGCAAGTTTAAAGGAAATCCGGTGTACGCCATCACACTGTCGAATTTCCCATCAAACTCGAGGACTTGAGAAAAGTTTGCAAAAACTCCTAGGTGACACCGGTTCGGCCGAGCACCCCCAAGAAAGGTTCTGGGTGACATCGATTCGGCCGAGCACCCCCAGAATAGATGTCACATGTCCCGAGATGCATCTTGGGTGACACCAGTTCCACCAAGCACCCCAGGAACAAAACCATGAGGGTATTGACATAGAGCTTGCCAGAGCGAACAAATAACTAATGTACTTGTTATCAATAATTACATTTCGAAGAAGGAAGTATTCCTTGTGCCCCCTACCCGTACCCTAGGAGTCGGGATTTATTTATTATGATACGCTTATCGGTAAGGGATAAGTAAGAACTAATGACGACTAGTTAGGTATGAGCTCATAGCCTAGAGATGTGACATGCTCTGGGTGACACCGGTTCGGCTGAGTACCCCCAGAACGGATGTCTTTTTAGGGTGGCCCTTAGTTGAAAAGTAGGATGACCAATGTCACAAAGTTGAGAATAGAGAAAAGTTCCACAAGAAAAGTTATATGCCTTTATGCCACTTATATGATATTCCTTGATGTTACGTTTTATTACTTTCTTGCATAATGTATGACCATGTATCCATACCTTACTATGTTGCATTCATGACATGAAGACTCATTCTAAAATGAACAGACCTTGGATAATTATGTTTAGAAACTAATAATGAATCACCTGCATGTACACCTTTTTATAATAAACCCCTAGGTTCTTGAGGATGCGAATGATGTCACTTAGATGAGAGATTCCCTACTGAGACTCTTTAGTAAGATTCTCACCCCCTTTTTCCCTTCCGTCATATCTTCAGATCCCGATGGCGACCTTCGTGTTGTTCATTGATACCCCCACCTGGGAGGTGCATTTCGACCTGGAGCACCAGTCGTATCATTTTGAGGGGAGTTGCACACTCCGAGTATTTATGTTTTTGGGACGCCCCTTTACACACCCTGTGGTGACGACATGGTCTTCGAGCGTACGTGGACGCATAATGAGAGGGTACTCCGCAAGTATTCTGCCAGATCCGCCGCCCGTGATTTTCTAGACTATGTCCCCCATTCGAGGTACTCAGAGACTGACCTATCGAAGGATCCACCCACCCATCTATACTCCAAAAGTTCTGCCCCTACTCCCCTACTAAGGGTAGAGGGTAGTGGGAAGACGGTTACACAGTCGAGGTTGGCTCGGAGGTAGTCCATACGTCCCCATCGAGGAGCTCACGTCCAACCACAGCAAGTGCCCATTCCGGATGTGCTTCGTCCTTGGATTGGCTATGTCCCACCCTATCCAGACTACCAGCAGTAGAGTCGCCTGAGGAGTAATAGCATACACACCACATGTAGATTAAGGATAGCCTTCTTTTGTTCTGAAGGTTATCCATTTTAGATGCACTAGGGTGTGGGTGTTTTCCCTTTATGCTTTCCATGTATTTCTATCTTAGTTGTATTTGCTTATGTTGTCTTGAACTCTTTCCGCCTTTCATAAGTGGATAGTTTATTATGAAAATATAATATTATTATGTTGGTGTGCATATAATTGTTTACTACTATGAGTTATTGATGTTTTTATCTTGTGTTTTCTTTTATACGTAATCCGTTTTATGTTTACGCTCGTTTAAGACAGACATGGTTCCTATTTTGCATTTATGTATCAAAAAGAAAAATTTACCCATATCTTCTGCTAAGTATTTTTAAAGAGAAGTTTAAAGAATGAGACTAAGAGAATAATAGACTAATGATTAACCTACACTAATTGAATGAGGTTTGACCCCACTAATTGAGCAAGAGCACTTCTTAACCATGTCTTGTGCAACCTTAATTACTCACTTTCTCACATAAACATTTAACTACAAAATCCTAATCAAAGGCTTAGTCAAAGATACTCTGAAACACACTCCTAAACCCATACTAAAGTGTCAAAGATACTCCTAAACCGACATTAAAGTGAGATATCTTCATCCCTATTCCCTTAATACAACCGGCCACCCCACCATTCATCTCTTTTCATTTTATTTTGTTACACAAAATCAAAGACAACCATGTCTAGCCATTCCCAAAGCCATGCCTAGCCATTCATACACCACTCCATGACATGATGCATACAAAGAGATTTTTTTTCCTCCTTTTTCTCTCCCATGGCTGACGGCCACTCCTCCCCCTCTCACCCGGTAACACCTCGATTTTCTGTTTGAGAGAAAAATGACTAAAGTGCCGTTGAGGTCATTTTCTGCCCGAAATTCGAGGATAGCCAGCCCGGTAGTCCTCGAAGGGTTAACTCGATGTTTGAAAGGGATTAGATAATCCTTGAGTGATTTCGGAAATGAAAATCTTATTTTCTACAATTCTGGTCAAAATGACCAAAATACCCTTATAGCATTTTTAAGCGGGTAAAGGTGCCATTCAAGCCCAAAACTTTCTCTGAAGGTTTAAAATGGTGTTTTCATGTGTTCAAAAGTATCTATTTATGTCCCGATGGTCCTGAGCAGTTTTTGTGCAAAATTATGATTTTGCCCCTAGAATAGTGCCGTTTGAGCTTAATGATATAATTAAGCAAACCTAAGCAATATTAGGCTCGAATCGAAGATTTATTAATTTTATAATTAATCTAGAGTCAAAATAAGTTATGAAATTAATTAGAACCTTAAATTGCTTAGATTAAACCTAAATCTCTTTTTAAAACTCAAGATTCCTAGTCTTGGAATCTTGAATAGTGCTTTCTCTTTCCAATTCCTTAAATTAAGGAATTGTGTCTAGAGTTATTTATACACTAAAATGAGTTTTTATCTCACTAATGAAGCAAGAGCACTCCCTAACCTTGTCTTGAAATCCTTAATTACATCCTTAGTCACCTAAACACTTTCTCACAAATTCCTAATCTTAAGCCTAATCCAAGATACACCTAAACATATCACTAAACCACAATTAATGAGACATTTTCTTCCCCCTTGGATGCTCCAAAATGGTGCCACCTCACAAAGAGCCATACCTTGAGCCATACCTCACCATGCTTTAGGCCATACCTCACCATACCTTAAACCATACCTTTGAATGACCACATGTAAGAGATTATTTTCCTTTCTCCCCCCATGGCCATGGGAATTTCAGCCGCCACCTCTATTCATGCACATTTGATGTTGTTTTTCTATCAATACTATGCTTGGAAGAACTTGGGCACTTTTTGAGCATTTGCTAAGTATAAGTTTCAAGGAGCATTCTTAAGCTTCTCTTGTTTTCTCCAAGAGTTCTTTTCTTCTTCATCTTCTTCATCTCCACCAAAGAGCCGCCCCTCACAACCTCAAACCACCACACAATCACCCTAGATCACCATTCAAACATATAAGCTTTCATCTTCACACATCAAGCTCACACAAAAACTTTTCTTTCCGTTTTCCTCCTCTTTGGCTAAGAATCCAAGGACCACAAGCAAGTTCTCTCCTATTTTCACTTCAAGAAACAAGCTTTCCTCTTCACCACTTGGTAGTAATTTTGTTCTTTAAAGTTTGACCTTTTAAAGCTTTGATAAAAAAATGAAGGTTTTGCTAGATTCTTTGATTTTTGGAACTTCTTTTTCTTCTCTTTGATTTCAACCTTGGAGCCTTTCTTTTTAAAGAAAATGATGTTTGATGATGAGGATTCAAGATGTAGATCATGAGAATCTTCACTTGTGAAACCTCTAGAGCTTGGAACTTGGTTCTTGGACCACGCATGTTTCGATTTTTCCTTTTCTTTTCCCTTGGTCCTAGTCTTGATTTTAAAGGTTTATGTTAGTTGGAAAATGACTCAAGGATGAGAGTACATGATATTGGTGGTGGTATATCATTAAGAATATGGTCTCTAGAGTTTTAAAATTTTATCTTTCTCTCCCTCATGGTTTCGGCCCTTTTTCCTTTCCTTTATGGTTTTGTTTTCCTTGGAATCCATTTCCTTGAGCGTGATGATGATGTTCAAACCATAAGGTCTCTTTGATGTCCTTGGTACAAAGAACTCTAAAGCTCACTTTGTCTTGTTTTAAGATATGTGTTGGATTGAGGTTTATATTCCTTTAAAGTCATGTATGAGCTCTAGTAAAGAATATAAAATGAACTTGCATTCATATTTACATTTTTTGTCTAGCATCTTCACTTTTCATGCCATCACCTAAAGGTTAAAGATTAAAACAAGAGTTTGCATTTCCATGTCACCTAATAATTAATGTCGAAGCTCGCCTATTTCGGCCTTAAAGTCGATTTTTGTGGAGCCTAGAGCACTAAAATAAAGAATTGGACTTGCATTCACGTTTACGGTTCATTTTCTAGCATATTTATATTTCAAGTCATCACTTAAATCCTAAAAGATAAAATGAACTTGCATGTTTACTTTCAAGTCTTGCATATTTATCTTCAAGTCTTGCATATTTATATTTCTAGCACCTCATATTTATATTTCAAGTTCTTGCATCTCATGTTTACTTTGAAGTTCTCACTTTACTTTTCTAATAAAGAATAAAATGAAGTGCATATCATGTTTATGCTTTTACTATCACTTAAAGATTCTAGAGCTCAAAGACTTGTCCATTTATCTCAAGCAAAGGTTGGACATGGGAGCATTCTCTTGAATGCAAAATTCGGCCATGTGATGATGATGAGCTTGGTGTGAAGTTTCATCTAATCACAAGTGCCAAAAATCTATATTTTAGAATTTTCTTACGCATAGGTGAATTCAAAGGATGTTTCAAGTATGATTTGATGTTTTAAAACCCAACCATAAATACTTTAAAATAGTTACTGATCTTGTTTAGTTTACGGTGATTTTAATGAAATAAATTGGTTTCCGAAGAGTGTTAGAGTCTTAAAATGGTCCTAGGAGAAACTAGTGATTTATGTATATTGCAAATGAAATTTCATGCTTGATATGATGATGAACAAATTCAGTTCTGCCTTGATGTTTTTCTCATCTTTGATGATGATTTTATTATGTTAAAATGTGTGGAATCATGTATATTTGATGGCAGAATTGATTTGAGGAAGCTAGGAAAAACTAGTAACTAGAAATGATGAAAAATGAGAATTCTAGAACACTTGGAACATAGAAAATTCTGTCTCTGTCCAGTGACCTTCTAAGGCAGCAATCAAGGTTTAGAATTAGTTTATATGTGTAGGAATCTCTCATAATTAGTTTAGGAATTGATTGTAGCGCCTTAGGCAAAGATGGAACTTAGAAAGGGTCAGAAATAAGAAAGTTGGAGCACCTAGAAAATTGAAAATATGGATTCTGTTTCAGCATGATTAAAGGATGTAGATATGTGTTTTAATTAGTTTGAATAGGTGGGAATCACTCATAAATGGTTTAGATATTAATTTTAGTATCATAGGAAAAACCGGTAACAAGAAAGGGCGTAAAATGTAATTTCTAGAACACCATAACTCATTAAATTTCTTTTTCTGCCTATGCTATCCAGCCATGAATAATTATGTTATTGTGACTAATGAATAGTGGTAATGATGATAATTAATCCCTTAATGTATAAGAGAATAATTTGAAAGTTAGAATTACCCGAATTAGGGGACTGGCTGTTTAAGAGAATGAATATGTGTCCATGATATGAGATGATGAACTCATGTGATGTTAGATGATTTATATGATGTTATTGTCTAGCATGTTTATGGCTTGATATACTCATGAAAGTTATGAAATGATTTCATTCGATATGTTATGAATACAATTGAAGTATTTGAGAAGCATATGTTAAAGTAATATAAAAGTATATGACATAGTACTGAGACGCATTTCTCCCACTCCGGTGGGGAGAAAGCAAATCCGTGAGGGTATTGACATTGAGCTTGCCAAAGCAGACAATTCACTGTGTACTAGATACCAGTAGAGCATTTCAAAGAAGGAAATGATCCTAAGATAGGTGATCCAAGAAGAAATGATGTATTACCCCCTCTATTACCCCATGTTAAATCTAGTGACGACTAGTTAGGATTGAGCTCATTCTTAGGCTATAGGTGAGATGTAGTTTGGTGACCAGATTATCGCCGGGGCCAGTGAATCGGTTGAATTTTTGGTGAATATGCTAAGAGGGTGTGGTCTTTAAGAAAAAGAACTTAAGAGTTTGACTTATGAGAAAAAAATCACATGAAAAGTACTATGCCTTTTTATTCCACGTATATGATTTATGTTTCTTTATGTTGTGCTCAAGTGCTATGATTTTCATGTTAATGTGCATATGGTATTGTCATGCATTCATCCAATATCTGTTGTATTCATGTCATTAAGACTTATACTAAAAGACACTCATTTCAGATAAATAGATTTGAAAAGTCTAAAACCAAACCTTATGCATGTACACCTTTTTCATAATTAAAAACTGAGGTGGCTGGGGACGATGACGATGACACTTGTGTTAGAGTCGAAAATCCTTACTGAAAATCTTGAATGAGTTTCTCATACCTTCCTTTTCTTTTATGTCGTCTCCAGACGAGGATAACAACGAGGTTTGTGACTTCTTCTAAGGCTCGAGCTTAAGGGTCACACTAGCAAACGAAGCAGAGGGTCGCTACGGAAGCATAGATAGTTTAGCTTTTAGGTTGACACTTATCCAACGTCAAAGGCGGATAAGGAACACTCCATATATATGTGCATGTTTTGATGTAAATGATGGTACAATGATGCTAGTAATTTATGTATCTATGAAGATGTGATGATATTATGTTGTTATGTATAATACTATATTTCATGATTATATATGATGTGATTACTTTTTTTTGTATGTTATGGTTATGACGAACATTAGGTTAGCGCGCGGTTTGCGTTTTGTTTTCAAGTTTCAAAAAGAAAACACTGACGTCATAGCATGAGGCACACCATGAATAACACTGAATATCATCTCATATATATATAACTTGCCCACTTATAAGTGTGGGACTTAATTTAGTACAAGGGAAATACATGAAAGGAAATACAACATAAACATAAACACGATCTATTCCCCTACCCGAGTGCATCTAATGGGATAACCTCTAAACAAAAGAAGGTTTATCCCCATCTAAGTGGTGTGTGCTCTAACCGGTTACTCCATCGGTCGATCGTCACCTCCTACTGACGTCCGTCTCGTGAACGAGGCAAGTATCCGGGAAACTGGGCGAGCTCCTCGGGCGTAAAGAGGCGGAACGGGGATCGAGAGTGACCCCCGCGGTGTGGCCGCATCTCCGGTCGCCATGCAAGTCGTGGCTGAGTCACGGTATCTTCACTGCCCTCCCTCCTCAATGGTGGAGAGGGGGCAGAGCTCTCGCTATACGGATGAGTAGGCGAGTCCTCGGACGGGTCGGTCTCCGAGAAGTAGGTCCGGGGCATGTAATCGGGATAGTCTCGCATGGCTAAGGCGGCGGTGTGCATGCGGAGCACTATCTCGTCATGCGTGTGCGCGCGCTCAAAAACCCGCTCGTCGTTGCCAGAGGGTGCAGTCGGGGAGAAGCGATGGGTGTGCACGGGATGAGCGAAGGGGCGTCCTACGAACATGAAAACCCGCACCGTGCACTGCCCCTCAAAATGGTATGACCCGTGAACCGGGTCATAGTGCACCTCCCATGTCGGGGTGTCCACGAACACTACGAACGTCGCCATCTGAAGACGTGACGGAAAGAAAAAGATAGAGGGAGTGAGAATCTTGCTAAAGAATCTCAGTAGGGCCTCCTACTACCTAGGTGTCATCATCTACGTCCTCAGGAACCTTGGGTTTAATTATACAAAATGACTGAACATGCATTAAGTTCATTTTAAACTTTAAAATATACTTTAGCCAAGATCCATTCATTTTAGGATGATCTTAATGTCATGAATGCAACATAATAGAAAATGTATGCATGGCACTACCTAATGCACATACATAAAACATAACATCAAGCATCATCATACTTAGTGGAATAAAGTGGCAATAGAAACATTCATATGGGACAAACTTAGTGACATAATCATAATCATGAAACTTCTCTTCCTCATGGGCCACCCTAAAAGACAATCGAATTGGGGGTGCTCGGCCGAACCGGTGTCACCCAGAACGTGTCACGTATCTAGGTTATGAGCTCATACCTTAACTAGTCGTCACTAGTTCTTACTTACCACTTAACGATAAGCGTATCATAAATCATAAATCCCGACTATCTGAGTACGGGTTAGGGGGAAATTCTCTTAGAGGTGCTCGGCCGAACCGGTGTCACCTAAGAGTATAAAATGGTACCGATGTCACATGAGTTCTATGGAGGTGCTCGGCCGAACCGGTGTCATCCTAGAACCTATCTTAGTACCTTAATTTTCAAAATCTCTTTAAGTCCCCAAATTTGTCTGAATTCAAAGACGATGGCATTACACCGAATTCCTTCCAAATTTGCTTTATGCCACATAAACATATATCCTCATGAATTCATCATATGAATAACATCATCATCATTTACATAACACATGCATCATCATAGAACTTTCAAATCCTTACGGTAGCTTATGCTCTGACCCTTACGGGTCTTAATCATTAGATATGGTTCTCTAACATCCGTCGCTCATATTTTATGCACCTAAGGGCTCATAATTAAACATCATTCATCATCCTCATGTTCACACTTAAATTTGAATAGCATAGGGCAGAATTCCTAACTTGTGATTACGGGGTTCTAGAACTTACGTTTTAGACCCTTTCTTGGTTCCGTTTTCGCCTAAGGCGCTATGAATCAAATCTAAATCAATTATGAGGCATTCCTATGCTTAAGGACTAATTATTAATCATGTTTATCATGTTGTAAGGGTGCTGGACATAATCCAGAGAAATAAATGTTCTAAGAGTTCTAAACTTGCACTTTTACGGTTTTCTAGTTACTAGTTTCCCTATAGGTGCTAGAATTCGGTTTTAATCCAAATGTTACCAAGTTTTTCATGTCTAAACAATCCTAATCTGATTATGCTCCCATTAAAACAGTTTGGATATGTTCCATAAACAAATGGGTCAAAACTATGTTAAATTCTAGCTTTACGGTATTTCTAGTTAGCTAGTTTCTTACCTATTATGCATAGAACCACTTCTACATCACCATATGATATTTTCACACATTCTAGCACATCAAAACATCATCATACAGCATTACACTCATCATATCAGAACCGAAAACATTTGGCTACAGTAAAGGATTTAAATTGACATTTCTAGGTACATAAGTTAACTAGTTTCTCTTGGAATCAATTTAGAATTTCTAAAACTCTTTGCGAATCATTTTAATTCATCAAGAGGCTAAGGGAAGCCTTAGGTCAATGACCAAAATATATTTCATCTCCTAAAAGGGAATGAAGTCATATCTCATGACAACATAACCTTGAAAAGGTTTGTAAAACTTTAAGGAAAACTTAGAACATAGACTATTGGTCCTTGTAGCTAGATGAAAGCTCATTGCAAGTCCATCATCACTACTTGGCCTAAAATATGCATTCAAAGGATGCATTCACTTTGAACTTTAACTTGAAACGAAATGGGCAAGTCTTTGAGCTCTAGGTTGTTAAGTTGTGACATAAACTAAACGTGCTCATGCTTTTCATTTTAATCTTGCTTACAAAATAAAGTGATGACTTAAATTAAATATGCAAGGCATAAACTTAAACGTTCAAGCTTGAAAGTAAATATGTGAGGCATAAACTTAAACGTGCAAGCTTGAAAGTAAATATGCAAGATTCAATTCTTTATTTTAGTGCTCTTGGCCCAACAACAATCGACTTTAAGGCCGAAATAGATAGGCATTCGAGAAATTAATTAGGTGATGATGCAAGTTCAATTCTTTATTTTAGTGCTCTAGGCCCAACAACAATCGACTTTAAGGCCGAAATAGAAAGGCTTTGAGAATTAAATTAAGTGATGGTACAAGTTCCATTTTAATCTTTATGTTCTTAGGTGATAGCTTGAAAGTAAAGGTGCATAGCAAGAATGTAAATATGAATGCAAGCATAAGATAAATTATGCAAGTTCATTTTATCTTTCTAGAGCTCTTAACAAGACTTTAAAGGAACTTAAACCTTAACCCAAACTCCTTACACCAAGATATGATATATTCTAGAGTTCTTAGAACTCAACATAATATTTTTAGGAATCAAACTATGAAACTTAGAAAAATTAAGGAAATGGCCGAAATCTTCAAGAAAAAAAAGGAACATTTTAAAACTCTAGAGTTCATGATCTTGATGATATATTAACACCAACATCATGAGTCCTCATCATTGAGTTCATAGAGCCATTTTAAAACATCATCAAAGCTAAAGTTCTCAAGAGTTCAAGAAAGGAAAAACTAGAAACATTTTTGCTCAAGAACAAAGATCAAGCTCTAGAGTTTGTTTCAAGTGATGAACATCATCATGAAACTTTCATCATGAAGCTCTCATTTCTTTGAACTCCAAAGGCCCATGGCCGAAAATGAGTAAGAACAAGGAAAGGAAAAGAAGTTCTAAAAAGAATCAAGAGAAACTATGAACATAAAGCTTAGAACAAGAACTTTAAAGAAATGAATACTTGAAAGAAAATCCCTACTTGGTGTGATGAACTTGAAGATGGAAGAAGAAGATGAAGATGATAAAGAACTCCAAGAACTTGAAGAACACAAGAACTTTGAGAGAAAAAGAAAAGCTTTGAGTGTTCCTAAACTTAGCAAATGATCTAAAAGTGGTGCAAGCTCCTCAAGGCATTGTATTTATAGAGAAATGAAACAAATGGAGGGGGTGAGGGCTGAAGGGGTTTTCAGCCATGAGGTGTAGACTTGGAGGCATCCATGAGTTCCATGAGGTGAGATAATGTGTTCTTGAGGCATGGTGAGTTATGGCTTAAGGTATGGTGAGGTATGGTTCAAGGTATGGCCTCAAGCATGGTTCTTTGAGTGAGAAAATAATTAAACATGTGGCCAATGGGGAGTGTGCTGGCCGAAACTTCATCAGCCATGGGGGAGGGTTCTTTGCATTTTAATTGTGGTTTAGAGTTGTGTTTAGATGTATCTTTGATTATGCTTAAGATTAGGAAGTTGTAAGAAAGTGTTTAGGTAAGGGAAATGGATAATTAAGGTGGTCTAGACATAATTAAGGAGTGGTCTTGCACCATTAGTGAGTTAAATCCTCAATTTAGAGTCTAAACAACTCTAGACACATTTCCTTGATTTAAGGAATTGGAGAGAGAAAACACTATTCAAGATTCCAAAACTAGGAATCTTGAGTTCTAAAAAGGGATTTAAGTTTAATCTAAGAAATTTTAGGTTCTAATTAACTTTAATAAATTATTTTGACTCTAGATTAATTAGGAAGATTAATTAATCTTCGTTTACAGCCTAATATTGCTTAGGTTTGCTTAATTACGTCATTAAGCTCAAAAACACTATTCTAGGGGCAAAATCGTAATTTTGCACTAAAACTGCCCGGGACCACCGGGACTTGAACAGAGACCTCTAGACAGATGAAAACATGTTTTTAAACCTTTGGGGAAAGTTTCGGGCTCAAACGGCACCTTTACCTGCGTAAAAACGCTATAGGGGTATTTTGGTCATTTTGACCCGAAACTGCGGAAAACGAGATTTTCGCCTCCGGAAGCATTCAAAGGCCATTCAATCCCCTTCAAACATTGAGTTGACCCTTCGAGGATGACCGAGTTGGTTACCCTCGAATTCGGGTCAGGAAATGACCTCAGGGGCATTTTGGTCATTTCCCTCGAACAGAAAAATCAGGGTGTTACAATGAGGATCTTGGATGTTGGTTGTGAAAACCATCATTTGCTTGACCTCTAAAGCTTGAGGTTTCACTTCTAAAAGTTTTTGGCAAATGAAAATGTCACTTGATTTTCTTTAATGAGTTTTGCTTGAGCAAAATGGAATAATATGTTTGTGTTATCTCTTAATCATCTTAAGTTCAAGACTTACCCTTTTCAACCTTAAAGTTGATTGGTATTCTAGAGTGGTTACTCTAGATAGGAGTCTTGAGCATAAAACTTAAAAGGAATAAATGGACATAAATTCATCTTACAAACCTTAAAGTTGATCGGTGTTTTAGAGTCATTACTCTAAATAGGAGTCTTGAGCTTACGATCTAAGGAAATAATAAGTGAAAATGCATTCATATTTATATTTCAAGTCTTTGCATTCCATATTTATATTCAAGACTTGCATATCATATTTAATTTCAAGTTATCACCTAAAGCTTGAAGATAAGAAATGAACTTTCATTTCATGTTTATATTTCTTGTCTAACATGTTTACATTTCAAGCCATCACCTAAACTTAAAAATTAAAAATGAGCTTGCATTCTCATGTTTATATTCAAGTTTTGCATATCATATTTATATTTCCATTGCCATCACCTTATAATCCTAAGATTAAAAATGAAGCTTGCATTTGCATGTTTAAGTTTGTGCCATCACCTAAATAATCTAGTGCTCAAGACTTACCCTTTTCAACTTACATGGGAATTTTGGGTTCATGGACATCCACCTTTACAAATATGATTTGGTTTTTCAAGGAATAAGGTCCTAATAAATGATATATTGTTGTCTTGAAATATTGAAGTTTGTGTCTTACAACTTTTCCTTGAGAAATATGTTAATTCTTAAAGTGTTTGAACATGGTTCACATAACCAAAATCCTTTTATTAAGCTCTCTAACTTTGCTACTGATCTAAGGTTATTCCTTATGTTTCTATAAAGATAAAATTAATTATGTGTATTTGTTAATCTAGAATTAATTCTAAGAAAGACTAGTTACTAGAAATGCTTATTATTACAATTGTTCATGCCTATGGAAAAATAAATTCTGATTTCTGTTTTAATATTTCCAGGTCTGATGTATGTTTTTTGGAGTAGTTTAAATGGGTAAGAACTATTATTAATTGATGTAATAATTATTCTTGGCACCTTAGGCAAAGACTAGTAACTAAAAGGATAAAAAATGTGATTTCTAAAGCCTTTAAAATCTGAAATATCAAATTCTGTTCCAACATGTAATTAATTGGTAAAAATGTGTTTTATCATCTGTATATGTGTTAGAACCCACAATAAATGGTTTAGACATTAATTCCAGCGTCACAGGAAAAGTCAATAATAAGAAAAGGGCTAAGAACGTAACTTCTAGAACATCGAAATGTACTAATTTCTATTTCTATTCAAACCTGTCCAGATTTATTTAATGATGTTCTTGAGGTTATTAATTAGTTGAAGTCATTCTAATTGATCCCTTAGATGCATAAAAGAATAAATACCAAAGTTGGTTTACCCAATTTAGAGGTTTATTCAGTTAAGAGATAATGGAAGTGCTTATTCTATAGAATGTTGTGATTCAATATGCTCAAGGATTTATGTGATGATTATGTTTGCATACTTGGTTACTAGTTATAAGAATTGATGTGGCATGTTATGATTACACTTGAAATGTTTAAGATGCATATGTCAAAGTAATATGAAAAAGCATGAGATAGTATATGATATGTGTTAAGGTGACATAAAACATATGGAAATGATCCTCTACACTCCCCGAATTAAAGGCTATGAGAGGTGATCTAATAAGAAAGTGATCCTGATGCCCCTTATCCTATGCTTTAAGAGTCGGGTGTTAACTTATTATAGGATAAGATTATTCTAGGGACGACTAGTGAGGTATGAGCTCATAACCTAGAACTCTCAAGAGAAGAGAGTAATAGTGTGGCCCCAATGAAAGGAAGAATAGCTTAAGTCACCTAAAGAATGAGAAGAAGAAATTCATGTTATATTTGTCATGTACTATATGCATCACTTATGTTTCTACATATTAATGTTGCACCTTGTAGGGACATGCATTGCATGATGAGATATGATGCATTCATAACATCCAAGATTCATATTAAAAATGAATAGGCCTCGGTAATTGGTAATTTAGAACTTAATAATTGAACCTTATGCATGTTTACTATTTCATAATGAAACCTAAAGTTCTTGAGGACGTAGATGATGACACCAAGATAGGAGTACACTTTACTGAGATTCTTTGTCAAGTTTTTCACTCCCTCTATCTTTTCTTTCCATCGTGTCTTCAGAAGACGATAGCATCCTTCGTGATTTACATTGATGCCCTAACTTGGAAGCTACATTTTGACGCCACACCAGTCATACCACTTCATGGGCCGTTACTCAATCCGTATGTTCATGTTTCTGGATTGCCCGTTCACTTAGCCAATCACCAGTTTTCGCTTCACCCCTACCTCGCCCTTTGCAGACGACCTCCTTTTTGAGCGCACTCGCCCTCGCAAAGTGCAGACTCATCGTATGTCTGCACCTACCTTGGCCGTGCAAGATTTTTTGGAGTACGTCCCCTGCTCTTCCATGGCTCATTTAGAGACCAACCCTTCAAGGACTCCGCCACAGAGATCTCATCCATCAGTTCTTCTCCCACCGTGCCCATGGAGATAGGTGGAGATAGTGAGGCCACCGTGATGCAGCTGCTTCGAGAAGGTAGAGTGAGGATGATACCTCGTCGAGGGGCTCACACCTGACCCTACCACCGTTTAGCCACATCGGCTGAATTGGCGCAGTAGGTTGGCTACGTTCCTCCTCAATAGGGCAGGCAGCAGTAGGAGCTGACTACTGACCCTATAGTGCATGCACACATTTCACTTAGGATAGCCTTATTTTGCTTTTAAAGGTTATTTATCTTAGATGCACTTGAGTAGGTAGGGATTTGTCTCTATGTATTTTGTATTTCCTTATGTATTCGCATGGATGATTGTACTAACGCTACTATTGACTTGGTGTATGGCAGAACTATTACTTTATATATATATATATATATATATATATATATATATATATATATATATATATATATATTATGATGTATGGTTATGATCTTGTGTTTCATTTTATTCATGTGATGAGTTCTTTATATTATTTGCGATCATGCGATGTAATGTATTTTTACGCATACACGAATCATATTTTCATCTTCAGTTTTAAAAAAAAATTTACCTATATTTTTGCTAACTATTTTCTAAAACTAGAATTGAAAACTAAAACAAGAAGTAATAACTAATAATTAACTTAAATTCGTCCTAGGCATGTTGAGTTAAATATTGAGGTGTTATATTTTGGTATCAGAGTAGTTCGGTTCTCATGGAGCCTGAGGATTGGATTGACTATGCTTCTTAAGCATGATGCGATAATTATATCATGCATAGTGCTTTATTGATAGAATAAGATATAGGATAGGAATGCATGGCTCACATATGTGTAACCGTGCCATGGTAACTAGCTCGCTTTATATAAAGTATTGAGCCTAATCACCTAAGTGTTTGTTGTTTTGTGTGCATAGGAACCAATGGCATGTCAATAACAGAATAGGAACTTGACTGCTTACAATCTAGACAATGAGACTGCTGTAGCGCTTCGGGATGTGGCAAGAACTATGCAGACAATGTGAAAGAGGATGGACCAAGACCGCCGGGATGACGCAGGCCGTGGTCTCACTGCTGCTGAAGTTCCTGAGCATGCCCATTTCAGGGAATTTCACAATGCGAACCCTCTGTCCTTCAAAGGAACCTTGAACCTGAATCACAGCGATGAGTGGATAAAGAGCATAGAGAAGATCTTTATAGTGGACCCATGCACAGAGATGTAGAAGGTGACTTTCACCACCTATATGCTGAAAAGAGATGTCGGATTTTGGTGGACCGGTGTCCAGAGACTGTTGGAAGCAGCAGGCACAGTGATTGACTGGGAGCTATTCGAGGCTCATTTCTACGAGAAATACTTATCGGAGTCTGTGAGAAACGCAAAAGACATAGAGTTCATGCTGTTGACTCAAGGGAGTATGAGCGTCGCCTAGTATACCGCCAAGTTTGAAGAACTTATTAAATTCTCGAGAATGTACAAAGGGAATACCGACGAGTACTGGAAGTGCACCAAGTACGAGTCCCTGCTGAAGGCTGAACTCAATATTACGGTGGCTCACTTGGAGATCAGGGACTTCCCTACCTTGGTCAACAAATGGTGCATTATTGAGGATGGCCAAAAGAAGTTGGAAACGTCAAGGGCTGACAACATCACAAAGAAGCTAGCACCACAAGCCCCGAGGTTCAAGCCATAGAATCAACTACCTTTCCATCCACAATAAGGCCTCAATCCAGGCCACCATTCCAGTGGTCAACAGCACCTGAAAAATAATGTTCATCAGTATAGCTCACTGTTGAGCGCCATAGCGATCGTGTGATATCGCAAAACAGCTCTTTTAACCTGTTTTTGGGTCCCAGTTTTGGCTATTTTAGAGAGCAATATTTAAGGAATTCTTATAGACTTTTACCCTAGCTTTTCAGATAGCTTTGGACTCAGTTTTAGGTTGCCACTTTAGTTGCTATTATTCTCCTTTTACATCTTTTTCTTCTTCTTATCTCTTCTCTCTATAAGGGTTCCATTGGTAAAGGTGCTTTATCTTGGAGATCGTGGGGAGGATTATTGCTATTATTTTCACGTTCTTATATTTTCATTATTGTAATCCTCTAGAGATGGAGGAATAGATTTCTTTACTAGTGTAGGAATTTCCGGATCGATTAGGATGACATTTGAGATCCTTTGTTTATATTGACTGCATTGGTTTTCTTAATGTTCTGCAGTTTCCATTCCTTTAATTATTGTGGTGATTGCTATAATCTTTATTAGAATAACTAGATTGGCGATTATCATTTAGGGAAACCCTTTAGGCATAAATTGGTAGATTTATTGGTTTATGTTTGAGGGAGAGCATTAGTATTTAAAGGATTGTTATAGAGTTTTACCCTAACTTTTCAGATAGCTTTGGACTCAGTTTTAGGTTGCCACTTTAGTTGCTATTATTCTCCCTCTGCATCTCTCTCTTCTCCTTATCTCTTCTCTCCATAAGGGTTCCATTGGTGAAGGTGCTTTATCTTGGAGATCGTGGGAAGGATTATTGCTATTATTTTCAGGTTCTTATATCTTCATTATTGTAATCCTCCAGAGATGGAGGAGTATATTTCTTTACTAGTGAAGGAATTTTTGGATAGATTGGGATGACATTTGAGACCCTTTGTTTATATTAAATGCATTGGTTTTCTTAATGTTCTGTAGTTTCCATTCCTTTAATTATTGTGATGATTACTATAATCTTTATTGGAATAACTAAATTGACGATTGTCATTTAGGGAAACCCTTTGGGCATAAATTGGCGGATCTATTAGTTTATATTTAAGAGAGAATATTAGAATTAATTTTACGATTGGCGATTAGGCTATAGCAATTGGTACCTTGGATCATTGTAATTACCAATTAAATTGAGATTTTATTTATTTTTTAATTTCATTGATCAACTCTAGGGATTGTTTAATCACTAGTAGAATTTCTAGTAATTTATTACTAATAGCCACCAATGGGTATAATATTTCGTCAATGATAATTGATTTCCAATCCTCGGAATACCTTGCATTAGTGTCTTTCTCTACTATTGCTATTATCTTTTAAATTCCATTGCTATAATTCTTATTCTTCAAAACCCCTAATTTTCACAATTAAGTATTGAAACCTCCTTGAGAGACAATGTAGGTTGTGTCCTTTACTATATTTTTGATGGAACATAGCACTTTATAAATTTTAAGTTGTTTGTGAGTCGCGATAACTCTCATCAAGGATGTCGATGATGACATTTGCTAGGAAGCGAAAGTCCTACTGACTTGTACAAGTTTCTTATTCACTCTTTCTTTCTTTCCATCTCGTCTTCAGAGGTCAATGGCATCGTTCGTGATCTTTATTGATGCTCCCACTTAGGAGTTGTACTTTGACACCGCTCACTAGATGTATCACTTTGTGGTTCGATGTGTTGTGGCCTTTTTTATTCATAGAGCGTCCCTTTGCACACCCAGTCTTTAACTTTAGGTTTTCTCCCGCCTTTCTATTTGCTGATGATATCATTTTTAAATGTGCTCATCTGCGTAGGGAGCAGATCCGCCGTACTCACCCTACTACTTCAGCGGTCCATGATTTCCCTAACTATATCCCCGATCACCCCTCTCATCTGATGGAGCCACTATCCAACCCGTCTGAGGATTCTACTACCTAGTGTTCTTCGGATGGTTCCGCACCTACCATTCCCATGGAGATTAGAGACAGTAATGAGGCCACTGTGACTCAACTCGTGAAAGGAATTAGGGGAGATATTCAACCACGTAGAGGTGCCCAGTCCATCCTACTACAAGTGACGAGTTGGCCCAGTGGATTGGTTATGTTCCTTCCCCCTGAGAGGGACAACAGTAGGAGTTAGCAACGGACCTTGAGGCGCTTGTGCACATGACATAGAGATGATACCCTTCTTTTGCTTTTTGTATATTAGAGGTTATGTACTTAAGCGCGCCCCAATAGGAGTAGCGGTAAGGAGACATCTTGGCTAATTGTATTTAGTTTTCTTTCTATGACTTCTATGGATGACTGTACTATCCCAACCTGTAATGGTGGGTATGATGCTAGTTATCTTTAAATATATTTTATGGTGTATAAAGAGGAACATCTGATGTTAGCAATATATGAATCGATGATGATGTGTTATGCTTATAGCTTGTGTTTATTCTTAATCCATGTATATCTATGATGTGCTTTAATTCCTTTTCCACCTGTATGCGAAACAGATGACGTAGTTCTTTTTAAGTATGCGTAGTTCACATTTTCATTTTAAGTTTCAAAACAAAAAAATTTACTAATATTTTTAACAACTTAAAGTTAAGAATACATGGATTAAAGCGTGTTTGGTTAAATATAGGGTGTTAGAAATACGAAATGTTTGCACGGCAACATATGAATTTTCAAACACCCGTCGGTAAACCCATCGGTAAAATCTTCGATAATGTAATTAATAAATAATAAATATTAAATATGGTAATTAGCCGTCATAGACCCATCTGTAAATTAATTAATAAATAATTAATATTAAATATAGTAATTACCCGTCGGTGTACCCATCAGATATTATGCGTGCCAAGTGGCGGGTATTGCTCAATGAGTTACCGATGGGTGTTCCTAATTACCATAATTATTTCCAAAAACGCGTCAAACAGTCAGTAATTATCGATAGTGTTGCACCCATTGGTAACGGACGTCGATATCCTATGCCTTTCTAGTAGTAAGATAAGTGGCATAAATGCCTCATATCACCATACCTGAACTCGAACCCTAAGAAGAACTCATGAATATGGCTGCTGGGATGCGACAAGTCTATCAAGCCATCGATAACCTGGTAGAGATGTAGAACCTAGGTGGAGAAGGCACAACAAAACCACTTGATGAGGAAGAACCCCCTAGAAGGAACCGTCAAACTCAAGGTGGGACAAAAGTGTCTGTTGAATCATTCCTCAAGTTGAATCCATGTACATTGTTTGGAAATTTATTGACTGAAGACCATCAAATGTTCCTAGACTAAACCAACAAGGCCCTTTGAGCCCTTAGATGCCCAGATAATACAGTGGTGGAGCTAGCATCCTATAATTTGATTGGTGTAGCCGAGCAGTGTTATGAAACATTGCGTAAAGGTAAGGAGATAGCCAAGTTGCCACTTATGGGTTGGGATGAATTCAAAAATGTTTTCATGATGAGATTTCTCCCTGAAAGCAAAAAGGAGGACTTAGCTGCAGGGTTTGAGAAGCTGAAGTAAATATCAGGATGTTAGTAACTAAGTATGAATCCCACTTCTCCTGTCTCTTCGGATACACCCCAGATTAGTGTCCACTGAGACCAAGAGAGTTCAAAGATTTGTCCGATGACTGATACAATCGTTTTTCATAGCTCTCTTACCAAGTATCAGCAGAATATCCTATGCTAAAGTTGTGGATGCTGCTTATAAGATTAATTTCTAGGATAGAGAAAAGGAAAGCCTCTCAGGAGACAATAAGGAACCTAAGATGAAATGAGCTTTTTGTTGAGGTTCTAGCTTAGAAGGAGGTTACACCACTCCAAGACAACTTCAAGAGTACTCAAGTAGGGCTACTATTAGCTCCAGAACCTTTTTGCGCTCATTTGTTTTGAATGACAATAACTGTAACCCACCGAACCATCTAGGAAGCTTGTTATACAACTGCTCCCAATCACCATAAATCATGGCAATCGCTTTCTGTTTGGCTAGCCACACCTTCCTATATGTTGTCTTGAACCTCAACTCTAACTTTACTAATACTTGCAGTGACTTAATGGCGATCATCGGATCCGCTTGCACTAATGGATAAATTTGGGCACAAATAATATGATAATCCATCTGGGCATCCTGATTCGAAGACTCAGGAAAGGATCACGTGTGTGGTCTGTTGAGTTTCCTAACTTCCCACGGTCGCGATTTTGTGCGGAGTGTCACACGTATGCTCCAATTATAGTCATCCCCAAATTTTATGCATTTGCAATGAAACTTTATATGTTCAGACTCATAATCTTTGTATTGGACACCTCTTCGAATGTTGTAACATTTAACAGTAAATAACACTTCTTCTTTATTCCAAAACACCTGTCCAACTACCAAATCACTTTCTCCTCCAAAACCTAATCTTGAAGCAAACCCAACTAAGTTAGACCGCATGGCATCAAAATCAGCCGTAGAATAATGACTGGGGCATTCTTAAGACTAAGACTGAGTCAGGGTAGAGACATAAACTGTTCATCCAGGTTTTGAACATGAAATAACTCCTCATCCTGCTCTTCTTCATCATCATTTCCGGCATGATCAAGCTCCTCTTCTTCCTCATCATGGATACCCCCATGATCAACATCAAAATCAAAATCCTGAACTCGGCCAGAAAGTGCTAATGGTGAGAAATTTAATCGTAATGGCTCTTCGACTTGCCTTGCAAGATGTACAAAGCTTATAGAACTCAAATCTTCATCTGCTGGATATGAACTCTGATCATGATCACGGGACACTTCAAAAGATGGGGATGCATGATGTGCTGCCACAAATGATGATGTACCAACATTTGACCTACCTGAGTTGAAAGGACCATCTTAGAGTTCGACAAATAAATCAATTCTACGAACATCGAAAAATGAGTGAAAACAAGACAACATGTGACTTACATGCTCATCTTTCTGAATTCGAAACCCCCTATTTTGGATCTCGTTTGGCCCAATATCTACAATATCCTATAAAATATTTTTGCAATTTGCTTGTTGTTTCCATCAAGATCTTTCAGTATTCTACTCTGTAACTCTAACAAACTAATAGGTGGACTAACAACCAACCATGTTTGATCATCACTTATGAAAGTTTTACCCTCTACTATGTTTATAATCTTTCCATTATAATAAATAAGAATATTTACACAACTCTTTGCCATACTGTAATTCAACTTCTCTTGTAACCACTCTTTCTTTCTTTTTTCCTTTCTACTTCCCTTTACTGAATGCTATGAATGAATTCCCAGTGTGATCATTATATAATGGTATAGATGTTTTCAAATCGGTTTGAGCTGATAATATTTGTTGACAATCTCAAATCGGTTTAAAACAATTATTCAGTCGACTTCTCAGTGCTTGTGAGTGTATAAAAAATTGGTTCAAACAAATTTTGCAAACATCCTGACACGTTCTGAAAAGCCAAAAAATTGATTTAAGCAGATTTCTGTAGCTTGTCAGTCAGTGTCAGATTGTATGGAAAATCAGTTCGAATTGATTGGAATTTCATTTCCTCACCATTTCTCACCTTGATACCTTATGTACAACTGCCTACAAAAGGGTTTGGTGTGGGTTTAGGAGCTTTGAAGTGGAAAGAATCAACCTTGGAGCACCTTGGAGCCAAGGATCCAAAAGACACCAAAAGTAGGGTTTTCTTTGGCCTTTTAGTTTCAAATTTTTTTGAAACTTTCTGATTGGTTTTAATTTGAAATTTCTGGATGTATTGGTTGATGATAGATAGATATTGATGTGTTTAATTTGGTGGAGAGTTTGCATGATGTTAAAAATCATTTTTGCTAAAGAGAAATTTAAACATGCATGCTGGATTTTCGGTTCATCATGAATTTTCTGGGTAAATTGTTGGTATTTGTATGAGCTATAAAAATTATATGTTGAAGCTAACATCTTAGGTTAGTTCCATGAATTTTCTTGAGCTCTGATTTCAATTTATACTGCCTTAAAAAAATCTAGGACTGAACTAGTACCTATGCTGCCTGAACTCTTGGAATTAAAGCTGTGAATTTGTCCAATTTTTTTACCATAGTAAATGATTGAATTATCCTTTGAAATTTTTACAGGGTGTTTATAACATCTCAAATTATAACCATGATTTTTATTCTGACTTTATTCAATCATTTTCTAGGATTAAAAATTATGAGATTTTGGTTTTGAGCTGAGGCTGAGTAGTTTCTGACCACCAAGATTGTCTAATTTTATTAAACAAGGTAGAGAAGGATTTTCCTTCTGAAATTTTTACAGGGCCTTGTGGACACATTGAGGTGTCTTGGAGAATTTTTATAGCCCTTTCAATGGGTGTTTGAGGGACAGAATAAATTGTACTCCTTTAGCATGAATTCTACCAACTTGCTGTATTTGTGCTGAAATGAATTTAAGTATTGAGTTGATGATATAATGACTCTTGATTTAAGTATAATGAGTATGAATATATGCTAGACAATTTAAAGATTTATTTATGAGGTAAAAATGAGAATTTCTTGTGATTGAAATCCTACATGTGGCTTATGCATGCATTTGAGAAAATAAAGTACATGCTGCAGTTATATGAGAAAAGAGAATGTATAAATTTCACTTTGCATGTTCTGACATATGGAGAAAACAGAAACAAGACTTATGTGGAATGAGGGGAAGGCAAAAAGAGGATCTTCCCTAGAGATAAAAGGGGAGGCAAAAAGAGGAACTTCCCTAGAGATAAAGGGGAAGGCAAAAAGATGAATTTCCCCAGAGATAATATGAGTTGGTAGACGTATCGGCTAGGAATAGATCTGTGTGAGAATTGGAGAAAGTAAATCCAATAATCATGTATAGGAATGATCCCAGTCCTGATAAGCAGTCTATTTCCCTTGTATGGTGTGAACCACTATAAATACCATGTGGTATAAATTGTTCATTGTGGAGTTATCTATAGTAAATACCTGTCGAGTATACACTAAGTCTTTTCTATGTTGATGAAAAAAGAAAAATGCACCGAGTTGAGTTCTATGACCACAAGTAAAACCAGGTCACTCTGAGATAAGTTCACTATATTTAGCATATGCATACTCATATCATATTTAATTTCTTGATTAGGATTATTAACTATATGTTTGAGCTTTATGATATGTGTGCATTAAGTGATTGATCATCAAAAGCTACCCACTTCAGAAGTATGATTTGGAACTCTAAAAATGAACCATTGTTATAAAGTGCATGATCACTCTTTTCTAATAAACCGAAGTGGCTGGGACGATGACGATGACAGATATTTTAGTATATGTTTTGGGGATGCCGTACTGAGAATTTTAGAATTGTCACCCCTATGTGTTTGTGTTCCCGTGTCGTCTCCAGGTTGATCCAGTGGACTATGGAGTTGTTATATGGAAAGAATCGGGATTGCAGTAGTTTAATAGTTGATGTTTTTCTTATGTGGTATATAGTTATAGGTATATGTGTAGGTAAATGTAATAGAGATTGTATATATATTCAAGCTCGCAGTAGAGCCTCCTTGTGTAATTGACTTGTATCTTTGTCACATATTTTAATCTAATTACGCTAGTTATTACATGATCTTATCGCATTTACTATAGTTATTTAAGAAAGGTTTGCTAATTTATAAGTAATAACTCTCGATTTTAATGTCATGACTTAAGGATGACGTTATACTTGGGAGGATGTTACATTGTGCGGTTTTGTTAGAGTGAGGGTGTGATAACGAGGGGGTCCTCAAATACATAGGTAGTATTTATTTTTGGCTTTTAGCCTGATCTTGTCTATATCTTGTTAATTTCTGTCCTTCTTTTGCAGGCGAAATGGCTCCCAAACTTGGTCCCAAGGAGTTGGCTACATTCAAGGCCAAGAGGAACCCGACTGTGAATGAGAGTTGAGTTGTTCCTGTTTCCCCTAATGTTGAGTTGAGCTCGGGTCCTCTCGTAGATCCCAACCCTCTGAGAGCTCGGAAGAGGACTAGGCTGGAACCCCGAAAGTTGTTTGAGGATAAGATAGACTCCCTTGTGGCCAGAGTCAAGATAGATGTTGATGCTGCTACTTTGAAAGCTCGAGAACTCGAGGCCGAGAGAAAATTTTTTGAAAATGAGAGCAAAAGGCTGGCGGAGGAGAATAACAGGCTAAAGGGTCTCCAAGTTGAGGTCAACTTGTTAAAGGAAAAGGTGGCTGATCAATACACTATTGACTTTGATCGGGCCTTTGAACAAGTCCAATTCTTTCATGGGATATGGACTTGGTTCAATATGGTCCTTTCAAGGAAGTTGTTGATGGTGTGTTGGTCGACCATTTTGCTATTGGTCAAGTTGGTAAGGGGCCTCATGGAGGAGGAGTTGCTGAGGCGGGGGGTGATGATGAGGTTTTGATTGTAAAGCTTGTTGAGATTGCCCCACCTGCTGATCTTTGACTTACTGATCTTTTTTTCTTGTGGACAGATGATCTGTATTTGAACATTATATTTTTATGGATTTGTGATTTTCTTGTATTTGTTCTTTATTGTTTCTGTGAAGAAATGCTCGAATGACCATGTAGTATGTTTGTAGAGTAGCTGTCATTGTTTCGGCTGAGCTATTTCTGGTACTTTGTTGTAGTGTAGTATATGCTACTTTTCTTGCTCGGTTTATATTCTGAGGATTTTAATGAAGTGTGGCAGCTTTTTAGTGCTCCTTTATAACTCGAATGTATCAAGGTTTATTGTGAGTGTGGTGGCTTCTTTAGTGTGCCTTCACGACTTGAATATATCGAGGTTTATTATGAGTACGGTAGCCTTTTGGGTGCGCCTTCACGACTCGAATGTATCAAGGTTTATTATGAGTATGACGGCTTTTTAAATGTGTCTCCACGAGTCAAATGTATCAAGGTTTATTGTGAGTACGATAGTTTGGAATATGGCTAAGGCTTTTTGTCTGAGCATCTGTAGACATAATATAGGGTGAATACTATGTTTAGAACAAAAGGAGATTATAATTGTAACTTTTTGGCCATTGAAGTGTTCGGCTCACATACGATCATGCCTCGTTAACACCTTTGTTGGTAAAACCCAGTGGAATAAAACCCAACAAAGGAAAAAGAGTGCACCCACCGAATGTGATCTGGGGCATTTGCATTCTAGATATAGTATTTCCTCAGAGACAAAGCATTCCATGTCCGTGGGAGATCTTGTCATAAGAGCTCGGCAATTTTGTAAGCTCCTCAGCCTATGACTTGGGTGATTATGAATTGTTTTTCCTAGCTCGGGGCTAACTTCCCTTCTTCGAGAGGCTTTCTCTGTTGTTCGGGTCTCCGTAGGACTAGGTCCCCAACTTGGAAAGCCCTTGGGTCGAGCTTTTAGTTGTAAACTCGGGCTACCCTTCGTGGGCTAGCCCCCGGTCTTCCTCTATGAGGACTAACTCTGCTCTTTGTTATTCTTCATATGTTGTATCTGCAAATGCCAATCGGCAGACATTAGGTTAGGCAACCTCTATAGGGAACATGGCTTCGTTGCCGAAGACGAGCCTGTATGGTGTTTCTTGTGTTGAGGACTAAGCAGTGGTATGATATCCCCAAAGGACCTCAGGGAGGTCTTCGACCCAAAGGATTACTTTGTTAGCAACTTCTGCTAGGCTGTTAGTTTGAGGATGCTATACAGAGGTGAAGATGTGTTTGATTTGGAAATTGTCACAGAGTTCTCTCAATCTTCGGTCTGTGAATTGCGTACTGTTATTAGTGATCAATTCTTTAGGAAATCCGAACCTGCATATGATTCTTTTCCAAATGAATTTTCTGATCTTCTCTACAGTGATTGTTGCCAGCGGTTTTGCTTCGATCCACTTGTTGAAATAGTCTATAGCTACTACCAAGTATTTGAGCTGTCCTGGTGCTAGAAGAAAGGGACCGAGATGGTCGATCCCCCATCTGTGAATGGGCCAGCTAGCTTCAGAGAAGTGCAATGTTTCTGGGTATTTTTGGGAGACTTCAGAGAATATTTGGCATTTGTCGCATTTACGCACGAAGTCAGTGCAGTTGGTTTTCATGGTTGTCCAGAATCATCCCGCTCGGAGTATTTTGGCTGTAGAGCTCGACCTCCAATGTAATTTCTGCAAACTCCCTCATGTACTTTGGCCATGACGTCATTAACTTTGTGAGGACTAAGATATTTCAAGAGGGGGAGCAAATATCCCCTTCTGAACAATAATCCTCCACAGATGGTGAAGTAGCTCGCCTATCTTCTGAATTTCTTTTCATCGGTTATTGAGCTTGGAGTTTCTCTAGAGGTCAGGTAGTTAAGGAGTGGAGTTCGTCAGTCTTGGCTTTCTACTTCCATGTTGTAACTTTTGGATTGAAGGTAGCTCAGTTTCTGAAGTTTTATTTGGATTACAGATTTGTTGTTCTGTGGCTTGCTAGTGCTGGCCAGCTTGGAGAAGACGTGGGCTCTGGTGTTGTGCTCTCTGGGTATATGTGCTACTTTTCATGAGTTGAAGTGTTCCATCAAGTTTTTCACCAGTGCCAGGTATTTTTCCAAGAAAGAGTCTCTAATAGTGAAAGTGCCAGTGACTTGGTCGACGATGAGCTGTGAATCAGATTTAATGATGAGTCTTTGTGCCCCGACTTCCTGGGTGAGCTTAAGCCCTGCTATGAGTGCCTTATATTCTACTTGGTTGTTGATAGCCTGAAATTGGAACTGGAGAGATTGTTCAATTAAGACTCCTTCTCCGTTCTCAATAGTGATTCTGGCTCTGCTTCCTTTGCCATTGGCTGCTCCGTCCATATACAGTATCCAAGAGCTGGGTTCTTATTCTGGGATGGGGGAAAGCTCAGTGAGGAAGTCAGCCAAGGCTTGAGCTTTGATTGGTCTTCTAGGCTGATATTCCAGGCTGTGTTCTGAGAGTTCGACTGACCATGAGATCATTCTCCCTGTTAGCTCTGGTTTGATTAGGATTTTCCTGATGGGCTATTCCATTCGGATGACAATGTGGTTGCTCTAGAAGTATGGTCTTAGTTTCCTTGCAGATATCACTACTGCGAAGGTGAGCTTTTCGATCTTCTGGTACTTCTGTTCAGGTCCTTGGAGTATTTTGGTCAAAAAGTAGATAGGTTGTTGTTCTTTATCTCAGTCGGTCACCAGGACCAAGCTTACTGCATGCTTAGTTACTGATAGATACAGGAAAAAGGGTTTCCTCGATATGGGGCCTAGTGAGGACTGGTGGTATGGAGAGAAACACCTTGGGTTCAGCGAAGGCTTTTTCATATTCTTCGAACCATTCGAATGATTTCTGCTTTCTTAGTGTTTTGAAGAATAGGACGACTCTTTCTGCTGATCTTGATAAGAAGTGAGACAAGGCTGCTAGCCAACCTATGAGCTGCTGTACTTTTTTGACCGAGTTTGGGCTTCTCATCTCTAGTATTGCTCGGCACTTATCAGGGTTGGCTTCTATTCCTTGGTTTTTTCCTCCATGAACTCTGAATGCACATTTTTCTGGATTCCGCCTCATGTTGTATCTTTGCAATTGTCTGAGTATTTCTTCTAGATCGGCCATGTGATTTCCAGTTGTCAAGGTTTTTGCCACCATGTCATCAACATATAGCTCGATGTTTCTGCCGATCTATCCTTCAAAGACTTTATTAATTAGTCTGGTATGTGGCACCTGCGTTCTTCAAACCAAAAGGCATAACTTTGTAGCAGAAGTTGGCGTGCTCAGTGAGGAATGCGGTCTTGTCTTCATCTTGTGAGTGCGTTCTAATTTGGTTGTAACCAAAATATGCATCCATGAAGCTTAGGTATTGGTAGCCGGATGCATTGTCAATGAGCTTGTCGATGCTGGGCAGCGGGTAGGAGTCTTTAGGGCAGGCCTTGTTGAGGTCAGTGAAGTCTAAGCACATGCGCCACTTTCCAGAGGACTTTTTGACCATTATGATATTTGCAAGCCACGTGGTGAACATTTTCGGACATATTGCCCTTGAAAGTTTCTTGGTTTCTTCTAGGGCCACGTTTTGGCGTTTGGCCCTAAGAGTTTTCTTCTTTTGTGTGATTGATCAAGCTTTCAGATCAATCGTAAGTTTGTGGCTGATTACGTCTGGGCTTATCCTCGGTATATCGGCCAGGGTCCAAGCAAAGAGGTCGGCGTTCTTTAGGAGCAAGGTAGTGATTTCTTCTAACAAGTTCGGAGAGAGGTCAGCTCCGATGAATGTCACCTTACTGGCTTCATTGCCAATTTGGACTGGTTGTAAGTCGTCTACCGACTGGGGACGATTCTGGATTTCCCCCTAGGATCGAGCTCAAAAATCAAAGGGGTTTGATCCATGTGACAAACACTATGTATTTGTTCTATTTTCGCTTCTTCTGTAGACTTTTTCTTCAGGCATTCATTAAAGCATGTTCTTGCTTATTTCTAGTCGGCATGGACCACTCCGACCTTAGATTCACAGATTGGAAATTTCATGGCCAGATGAGATGTTGAGACCATGGCTCCTAGGGCGTTGAGTGATGGGGAGTGAGATCATGTTCTATCGGGCTTTTATGCCTTGGTGGGGATTCGCTGCCTGATGAGGAAAGGCTGCGGTGTTTGTCTTTCCTTTCTCGATCCCTACCTCTTTTCTTTTCTTTCTCTTTGACAAATTGCTTCAAGTATCCTTGTCGAGTGAAGCGCTCAATCTGGTATTTTAGATTTTTACATTCATCGGTCGTGTGTCCTGTGGTATTGCAATACTCACAAACTTTGTTTTGATCTGCCCTTTTTGGGCCTAGATGAAGCTCGCCCCTTATTAGTTTCATGAACTGGGCACTGAATATTTTTGTTAGGATTGTGCTTGCTCAGGCATTGAGTGGCGTGTAAGTGGTGAATCTTGGCTCGGAGGAGTCTGAACTTCGTTTATGTTTGCATTTGCCCTCTTTGGGCCCTTGGGCCGAGCTACCTTTCTCTTGTTTCTGACACTTTTTTGCAGCTCGGAGCTCCTCGATATTGATGAATCGGAGGGCCTTTTCACGGTGTTTATGTATAGTTCCTGGCCTATTGATTGCTAGGTTTTCTTTGAAGGGTCCAGAACGCAAGCCTATCTTGATTTAGTAGAGCTCGACAGTGAGGTTAAGGCTTGGAATTTGTGACACTTCCTCCTAAAATCATGTCAAGTAAGCTCTCAGGGACTCATCGAGCCCCTATCTAACATGTTCCAAGGAGTTCGAGGTCTTGGTATAGATTTTAGAGGATGTGAATCTGTTTGTGAAAGCTTTTACTAAGTCATCAAACCAGTGGATAGAGTTCCGAGGTAGGGTTAAGAACCAGAGGAGTGCCGATTTCTCTAGAAAGGATAGGAAAGTTTGGTAGAGGATTTGTAACGCCCCGATTTTTTTTTTCTGTCTGAGAGGAAAATGACCAAAATGCCCCTGAGATCATTTTCTGCCCGGAATTCGAGGATGGCCGGCCCGACAGTCCTCGAAGGGTTAACTCAATGTTTGAAGGGGATTGGATGCCCTTTGAATGGTTTCGGAGGCGAAAGTCTCATTTTCTGCAGTTTCGGGTCAAAATGACCAAAATACCCCTATAGGTTTTTTATGCTGGTAAAGGTTCTGTTTGAGCCTGAAATTTTTCTCGAAGGTTTAAAACGATGTTTTTACATGTTTTAAAGCGTCTGTTTAAGTCCCGGTGGTCCCGGACAATTTTAGTGCAAAATTACAATTTTGCCCCTGGAATAGTATTTTTGAGCTTCATGACGTAATTAAGCAAACCTAAGCAATATTAGGCTCTAATAGAAGATTAATTAATTTTCATAATTAATCTAGAGTCAAAATAAGCTATTAAAATTAATTAGAACCTAAAATTGCTTAGATTAGATTTAAATCTCTTTTTAAAACTCAAGATTCCAATCTTGGAATCTTGAATAGTATTTTCTCTCTCCAATTCCTTAAATCATGGAATTGTGTCTAGAGTTATTTATGAACTAAAATGAGTTTATAACTCACTAATGATGCAAGACCACTCCTTAAACATGTCTTGACAACCTTGATTACCCATTTTCTCACCTAAACGCTTTCTTGCAAATTCCTAATCTTAATCCTAATCAAAAATACACCTAAACACAACTCTAAACCACAATTAAAATGCAAGAAATCCTCCCCCATGGCTGATGCAAGTTTCAGCCACCTCTCTCCCATTTACATTACATATTGATTTGTTTCTCACTCAAAGAACCATGCTTGACCCATACTTGCACCCATACTTGAAACCATACCTAGCCATGCTTTCCACCATGCCTTGAACCATACCTTGGAGAAGATATTTTCTCTCCTCCTTGTGTTGTAAATGGTCGAAGCCTTCCCTCCCCTAAACACCTCTCATTTTGTTTTATTTCTCTATAAATAGCATGCTTGGGTGAACTTGCATCATTTTGGGATCATTTGCTAAGTGTAAGTTTTCAAAGAGCACTTCAAAATTTTCTTTTCTCTCAAAGTTCAAGTGTCCAAGTTCTTCAAGTTCTTCACTCATCTCAACCTCCAATCACTTGGTAAGGATTTTCTTTCAAGATTTTCTTTCATTTAAGTTCTTAATCTAGTTATGTATTCATAGTTTCTCTTGAATCTTTTTGGAACTTCTTTTCTTCTTCTCCTCCTTCCTCATTTTTGGCTATGAGCCCTTGAAGACAAAGGAATGAGAGCTTGATGATGAGGGTTTCATGATGATGTTCATCACTTGAACAAACCTCTAAAGCTTGATCTTTGTTCTTGAGTTAAAAATGTTTATGGTTCTTTCTTTCTTGAACCTTGAAATCTTTAACTTTGATGATGTTTTAAAATGGTTACATGAACTCAATGATGAGGACTCATGATGTTGGTGTTAATCCATCATCAAGATTATGGTCTCTAGAGTTTCAAAATGGTTCTTTCTTGCTCTTAAGTTTCGGTTTCTTTCCTTTCATTTTTCTCTAAAATTTCGGTCAACCAACTTGGGTGGTCCAACATGACAGCTTGATGATGAGAGTTCTAGTTGGCAACTTTATGTTCACCACAAAGAAATCTCTAAAGCTTGAGTTTTCATAAAGGTTTTATAAAGTTCATTTATGGTTATATTTTCAAGGAATGTTATCTTGAGTTGTAAGAACTCTAGACCTCACTTTACCTTGTCATGATGAGTTTGGGTTAAGGTTAAAGTTCCTCTAAAAGTCTTGTAGGATAATAAGAAATAAAATAAACTCGTATTCATATTTACATTCAAGCTTATGCTTTGCATATTTACTTTGAGCTTTGCATTCATATTTATTTTCCAAGCCATCACTTAAAGCTAAAGGATAAAGAATGAAGTGCATCTCATATTTACGTTCTTGTCTAGCATATTTACTTTTCATCACTAAAGAATATAAAGATTTAAAACGAGAGCTTGCATTATCACCTAATTAATTCTCAAATCCTTTCTATTTCAGCCTTAAAGTCGATTGTTGCTGGGCCTAGAGCACTAAAATAAAGAAATGAACTTGCATGGCATATTTACTTCAAGTCTTGCATATTTAAATTTCAAGCCTTGCATATTTATTTCAAGTCTTGCATATTTATTTCCAAGTCTTGCATATTTACTTTAAAGTTCTCACTTTACTTTGTAATGAAGAATAAAAATGAAGTGCATAGCATGTTTATATTATGGAATCACTTAAAGACCTTAGAGCTCAAAGACTTGCTCATTTTATCTCAAGTTAAAGTTCAATATGGAAGCATTCCTTGAATGTATAATTTCGGCCAAGTAATGATGATGAGCTTGGAATGAGTTCCATCTAGTTACAAAGGCCAACAACCTATGTTCTAGTATTTTCTTTAAGCTTGGTGGGTTTTATAAAGTTATGACCAACAAGATTTATGATTTTATTCCTCTTCCAAAGAAGTATTAGATTGGTTACTAACCTAAGGTTGTTTTTAGCCTCTTGATAAAATAAAATGGTTTGCAAAGAATTTTAGAAGTCCTAAAATGATTCCAAGGGGAACTAGCAACTTATATGTTTTAGAAACATCAAATTATGTCTTTTGAACATTGAACAATTTGGTTCTGCCCTGGTATGCTTGTTGCTGTATGATGATGTTTTGATATGTTAGAATGTGTGAAAATGATATATGATGAGGTAGGAATACTCTTATGCATGTTAGGGGAGAAACTAGCTTCATAGAAAAATCATAAAGTTGGAATTTAATGCGTGTTTAACCCCTTTAATCTTAATCAATGCCAAAACTATTTTAGTATGATAACAATCAGTTTAGGATTGAATAATCATGAAAAATTTGGTTACATTTGAAGTAGGATTGAATTTTAGCATTTATAGAAAAACTAGTAACTAGAAAACCGTAAAAATGCAATCCTAGAACTCCTACTAGATTCTGTCCAGCAACCTCATAATATGGCTAACAAGGTTTATAATTAGTTCATAGGCATAGGAATGCCTCATAATTGGTTTAGATTTAATTTATAGCGCCTTAGGCGAAGATGGAATGAAGAAAGGGTCTAAAACGTAAGTTCTAGAATCCCGTAATCATAGAAGTATAACCCTGCCCAGATTTATTAAGGAGTATAAATGATAGTAAGAGTTGTTAGAAGAGAATCCTTATGTGCATAAGAGGTTGATAGAGAATGATAGAATAATTACATCTCAAGTTTAAGGCACGTAAGGGTTGAAGCATAAGATACCGTAGGATCAAGAGCATAACGAATTTCAATGTTACATGTGAATGTATGTTTTATGTGAGAATGATTTTGTAAACGTATGGAATTATGATTGAGGATGCATGTTTTATTGGTTTATGTGGCATAAAGTAAATTTGGAAGAAATCCGGCATGCTGCTGTTATGCTGCCGAATTTCTGACAAATTTGGGGACTTAGAAAGTTTTTGAAAAACCTATGAGATTTTCTTGATGAGGTACTAAGATGAGTTCTCGGATGACACCGGTTCGGCCGAGCACCTCCAGAGAACTCATGTGACATCGGTACTAAGATGTATTCTTAGGTGACACCGGTTCAACCGAGCACCCCCAAGAAATGCCCCCTAGCCCGTACTGGATAAGTCGGGATCATGATTATGATACGCTTATCGGGATTGATAAGTAAGAACTAGTGACGACTAGTTAGGTATGAGCTCATAACCTAGAGATGTGACACGTTCTGGGTGACACCGGTTCGGCCGAGCACCCCCAGAACGAATGTCTTTTAGGGTGGCCCATGAGGAAGTAAAGTATGATGATTATGTCACAAAGTTTGTCCATATGAGATTTCAATTCGCCACTTTATGCCACTATTATGATGTTCTTAATGTTATGATTACTATTCTTGCATTAAGTAGAGCCATGCATACATTCTTTAATATGTTGCATCCATGACATTAAGAATCATACTAAAATGAATGGACCTTGGCTAACCATGTTTCAAAAGCTTAAAAATGGACTTAATACATGCTCACTTATTTTGTGCACTAAACCCAAGGTTCCTGAAGACGTAGATGATGACACCTAGGTAATAGGAGGCCCTGCTGAGATTCTTTAGCAAGATTCTCACTCCCTCTATCTTTTCTTCCCATCACGTCTTCAGATGGCGACGTTCATAGTTTTTGTGGACACCCCGACATGGGAGGTGCACTATGATCCGGAGCACGGATCAGACCATTTTGAGGGACAGTGCACGGTGCGAGTCTTCATGTTCATTGGACGTCCCTTCGTTCACCCCGTACATACCCATCGCTTCTCCCCGACAGCACCCTACGGCGACGACGAGCGGGTTTTTGAGCACACGCGTACGAACAACGAGAGAGTGCTCCGCATGCACACCGCCGCCTCAGTCATGCGTGACTATCCTGACTACGTGCCCCGGACATACTTCTCAGAGACCGGCCTGTCGAAGGACCCACCTACCCATCTGTATAGCGAAAGCTCTGCCCCCACTCCACCATTGATGAGGGAGGGCAGTGAGGACATCGTGACGCAGTGTAACACCCCGATTTTTCTGTCCGAGGGAAATGACCAAAATGCCCCTAAGGTCATTTCCTGACCCGAATTCGAGGGTAACCAACTCGGTCATCCTCAAAGGGTCAACTCAATGTTTGAAGGGGATTGAATGGCCTTTGAATGCTTCCGGAAGTGAAAATCTTGTTTTCCGCAGTTTCGGGTCAAAATGACCAAAATACCCCTATAGCGTTTTTACGCGGGTAGAAGTGCCGTTTGCGCCCGAAACTTTTCCCAGAGGTTTAAAAACACGTTTTCATGTGTCTAGAGGTCTCTGTTCAAGTCCCGGTGGTCCCGGGCAGTTTTAGTGCAAAATTACGATTTTACCCCTAGAATAGTATTTTTGAGCTTAATGACGTAATTAAGCAAACCTAAGCAATATTAGGCTCTAAACGAAGATTAATTAATTTCCCTAATTAATCTAGAGTCAAAATAATTTATTAAAGTTAATTAGAACCTAAAATTGCTTAGATTAAACTTAAATCCCTTTTTAGAACTCAAGATTCCTAGTCTTGGAATCTTGAATAGTGTTTTCTCTCTCCAATTCCTTAAATCAAGGAAGTGTGTCTAGAGTTGTTTAGACTCTAAATTGAGGATCTAACTCACTAATGGTGCAAGACCACTCCTTAATTATGTCTAGACCACCTTAATTATCCATTTTCCTTACCTAAACACTTTCTTACAAATTCCTAATCTTAACCATAATCAAAGATATACCTAAACATAACTCTTAATCATAATTAAATTGCAAAACAAACCTCCCATTGGCTGTAACATGGCCGAACAGCCATGCTCTCTTTGGCCACATGATTGAATTGTTTTCTCACTCCTTGAAGCCATGCTTGAGCCATACCTTGAACCATACCTCACTATACTTTGAGCCATACCTCACCATGCCTCAAGACCACATTATCTCACCTCATGGAACTCATGGATGCCCTCCAATTCTGCACACAATGGCCGAAACTTATCAGCCCATTCACACCCTTCATTTTTTCCATTTCTCTATAAATAGAATGCCTTGAGGAGCTTGCACCACTTTTAGATCATTTGCTAAGTTTAGGAACACTCAAAGCTTCTCTTTTCTTTCAAAGCTCTTGTGTTCTTCAAGTTCTTGGAGTTCTTCATCATCTTCATCTTCTTCTTCCATCTTCAAGTTCATCACACCAAGTAGGGATTTCCTTTCATGTATTCTTTTCTTTAAAGTTCTTGTTTCAAGCTTGATGTTCATAGTTTCTCTTGTTTCTTTTTAGAACTTCTCTTCTACCCCTTTTTCCTTTTCATTTTCGGCCATAGGCCTTGGAGAACAAAGGAATGAGAGCTTGATGATGAGAGTTTCATGATGATGTTCATCACTTGAAACAAACTCTAGAGCTTGATCTTTGTTCTTGAGTAAAACACTTCTAGTTCTTCCTTTCTCCAACTTTTGGAATCTTTAACTTTGATGATGTTTTAAAATGGTTCTAAGGACTTAATGATGAGGTCTCATGGTGTTGGTGTTAATATATCATCAAGATCATGGACTCTAGAGTTTCAAAATGTTCTTTTGTTCCTTGAAATTTCAGCCATTTGCTCTCCTTTTACATGCAAAATGTTTTGATTTTCTAAAAATGTTATGTTGAGTTCTAAGAACTCTAGACTTTACTTTGTCTTGGTTTGATGAGTTTGGGTTGAGGTTTAAGTTCCTTTAAAGTCTCGTTAAGAGCTCTAGAAAGATAAAATGAACTTGTATAATTTATTTTATGCTTGCACTCATATTTACATTCTTGTTATGCACCTTTACTTTCAAGCTATCACCTAAGAACATAAAGATTAAAATGGAACTTGCATCATCACTTAATTTAATTCTCAAAGCCTTTCTATTTCGGCCTTAAAGTCAATTGTTGTTAGGCCTAGAGCACTAAAATAAAGAATTGAACTTGCATCATCACCTAATTAATCTCTCGAATGCCTATCTATTTCGACCTTAAAGTCGATTGTTGTTGGGCCAAAAGCACTAAAATAAAGAATTGAACCTTGCATCTTTACTTTCAAGCTTGCACGTTTAAAGTTTATGCCTCGCATATTTACTTTCAAGTTTGCACGTTTAAGTTTATGCCTTGCATATTTATCTTACGTCATCACTTTATTTTGTAAGCAAAGATTAAAAATGGAAAGCATGAGCACGTTTATTTTATGCCATAACTTAAGAACCTAGAGCTCAAAGACTTGCCCATTTCATTCCAAGTTAAAGTTTAATGTGAAACCATTCTTTGAATGCATGTTTTCGGCCAAGTAGTGATGATGGACTTGCAATAAGTTTTCATCTAGCTACAAGGACCAATAGTCTATGTTCTAAGTTTTCCTTAAAGCTTTACAAATCTTTTCAAAGTTATGTTGTCATGAGATATGACTTTATTCCCTTTTAGAAGATGAAATATATTTTGGTCATTGACCTAAGCCTTCTCTTAGCCTCTTGATGAAATAAAATGATTTGCAAAGAGTTTTAGAAATTCTAAATTGATTCCAAGAGAAACTAGTTAACTTATGTACCTAGAAATGTCAATTTAAATCCTTTACTGAAGCTAAATGTTTTCGGTTCTGATATGATGAGCGTGATATTGTATGATGATGTTTTGATGTGTTAGAATGTGTGAAAATATCATATGATGATGTAGAAATGATTCTATGCATAATAGGTAAGAAACTAGCCAACTAGAAATACCATAAAGCTAGAATTTAACATAGTTTTGACCCATTTGTTTTTGGAACTTATTCAAACTATTGTAATGGGAGCATAATCAGATTAGGATTGTTTAGACATGAAAAACTTGGTAACATTTGGATTAGAATCAAATTCTAGCACCTATAGGGAAACTAGTAACTAGAAAACCGTAAAAGTGCAAGTTTAGAACTCTTAGAACATTTATTTTTCTGGATTCTTTCCAGCACCCTTACAACATGATAAACATGATTAATAATTAGTCCTTAAGCATAGGAATTCCTCATTATTGATTTAGATTTAATTCATAGTGCCTTAGGCAAAGACAGAACCGAGAAAGGGTCTAAAACGTAAGTTCTAGAACCCCGTAATCACAAGTTAGGAATTCTGCCCTATGCTTTCCAGATTTCAGTGTGAACATGAGGATTATGAATGATGTTTAATTATGAGCCCTTAGGTGCATAAAATATGAGCGACGGATGTTAGAGAACTATATCTCAAGATTACGACCCGTAAGGGTCAAAGCATAAGCTACCGTAAGAGTAAGCGTTTGAATGTTCTATGATGATGCAAGTGGTATGTAAATGATGATGATGTTATTCATATGAGGAATTCATGAGGATGTATGTTTATGTGGCATAAAGCAAATTTGGAAGGAATTCGGCGTAATTCCATCGTGCCGCCGAATTCCAAACGAATTTGGGGACTTAAAGAGATTTTGAAAATTAAGGAACTAAGATGGGTTCTAGGATGACACCGGTTCGGCCGAGCACCTCCATAGAACTCATGTGACATCGGTACCAATTTATACTCTTAGGTGACACCGGTTCGACCAAGCACCCCTAAGAGAATTGCCCCCTAACCCGTACTCAGATAGTCGGGATTTATGATTTATGATACGCTTATCGTTAAGTGGTAAGTAAGAACTAGTGACGACTAGTTAAGGTATGAGCTCATAACCTAGAGATGTGACACGTTCTGGGTGACACCGGTTCGGCCGAGCACCCCTAGTTCGATTGTATTTTAGGGTGGCCCATGAGGAAGAGAAGTTTCATGATTATGATTATGTCACTAAGTTTGTCCCATATGAATGTTTCTATTGCCACTTTATGCCACTAAGTATGATGATGCTTGATGATAAGATTTATGTATGTGCATTAGGTAGCGCCATGTATACATTCCCTATTATGTTGCATTCACGACATTAAGATCATTCTAAAATGAATGGACCTTGGCTAAACTATGTTTTAGAACTTAAAAATGGACCTAATGCATGCTCACTCATTTTGTATAACTAAACCCAAGGTTCCTGAGGACGTAGATGATGACACCTAGGTAGTAGGAGGCCCTACTGAGATTCTGTAGCAAGATTCTCACTCCCTCTATCTCTTTCTTTTCGTCATGTCTTTAGATGGCGACGTTCGTAGTGTTCGTGGACATGCCGACATGGGAGGTGCACTATGACCCGGCTCACGGGTCATACCATTTTGAGGGACAGTGCACAGTGCGGGTTTTCATATTCGTAGGACGCCCCTTCGCTCATCCTGTGCACACCCATCGCTTCTCCCCGACTGCACCCTATGGCGACGACGAGCGGGTTTTTGAGCGCGCGCGTACGCATGACGAGAGAGTGCTCTGCATGCACATCGTCACCTTAGCCATGCGAGACTATCCCGATTACGTGCCCCGGACCTACTTCTCAGAGACCGACCCGTCCGAGGACCCTCCTACCCATCCGTATAGCGAGAGCTCTGCCCCCTCTCCCCCACCATTGAAGGAGGGCAGTGAGGATACCGTGACTCAGCCACGGCTTGCACGACGACTGGAGATGCGGCCACACCGCGGGGGTCACGCTCGATCCCCGTTCCGCCTCTTTACGCCCGAGGAGCTCGCCCAGTTTCCCGGATATTTGCCTCGTTCGTGAGATGGACGTCAATAGGAGGTGACGATCGACCGATGGAGTACCCGGGTAGAGCACACATACTTAGATGGAGATGAACCTTCTTTTGTATTAGAGGTCATCCCGTTAGTTGCACTTGGGTAGGGGAGTTGCTTTTATAGTTTCCATTGCATTTTCTCTTGTATTTCCTTTTTAGATTGTATTACTCGTGTTGTACCAAATTAAGTCCCACACTTATAAGTGGGCAAGTTATATATATATAAGATGATATTCAGTGTTTTCCCATGATGTGCCTTTATGTGCTTTATGCTATGACGTTATGAGATGTATGTTTTGTTCTTTACATGTTACATCGTATCACGCGGCTCTCACTTTGTATTTCAAAAAACAAATGTACCCGTATTTTCCGCTAAGTAATTCAAAGTTAAATGAGAACTATGAAGTAACAGACTAATGATTAACCTAATTATGTTCTAGAGTATTGGGTTAAAAATTAGGATGTTACACTCAGCCTCGGCTAGCACGATGATCGAAGGTGTGGCCACATCGTGGGAGTCACTCCTGATCCCCGCTTCGCCTTTACACGCCGGAAGAGGTCGCCCAGTTTGCTGAGTATGTGCCTTGCTCATGGGATGGACGTTAGTAGGAGATAGTGGACGACCGAGGGAGTACCCGAGGTAGTACACACACCACTTAGATGAGGATAAACCTTCTTTTGTGCAGAGGTTATCTCTTTAGTTGCACTTGGGTAAAGGAGTTTGCTTTTATGCTTTCTGTCGCACTTTCCTTTGTATTTTTCTTTTCAAATGTATTTGCTCATGTTGTACTAAACTAAGTCCTATTCTCCATGAGTGGGCATATCATATTATATAAATATGCAGTTCAGTTTTATTGTGATGTGCCTTTATTTTCTTTATGTTATGATATTATGAGGTGCTTGCTTTATTTCCTTTCATGTTTCATTGTTCATCAAGTCGCGTGACTCTCACTTTGCTTTTATAATTCAAAAAAAATAATTTTACCCGTATTTTCGCTAAGTATTTTAAAGTAAAAAGGAAACTATGATGTAATAGACTAATGATTAACCTAAATATGTTCTAGAGTATTGAGTTAAAAATTAGGATATTACAGGATTCGGTTAATGGCCCCATTGACGAGCATCATGGATCCAAACATTGTGACGAATGATTTGGGGTCTCCTGTTCCGTTATAGGGATGGAGTGAGGTTGGGAGTCTGAAGTTGATAGGTAGGTCAGCGGCCATGAGCTTCTCTAAGAATGGCCTACGGTCTATGGTTTTGGGCTCATCGTCAGATTCAGCTTGATAGGTTGGGTGTCATGGTTTTACCGCTGCAAAAATCATAACTGGCGTGCTCGGTGTTCCCCAGATTAGTGGCTCCTTGTTTGGGATTTTTTGAGTTTTCGACCCTCAAGAATTGGTTTTCTTCTTGCAGCTTACAGAGCTGCTCGGCCAGTCTCTGATTTTCTTCCAGCAATTGGTCGAGGTTAGGAAGAGGTTGGTTATTTAGGTGTGTGTTTTCGTTGGATGCATCAGCCCTAGGTAACTGGGTTTGAGGTTGTGAGGTAGGCTTGTTTATCGGCCCCATGGTGGGTGCCAATGTTCCTACCTAGAAATAGTGGTAAGGGTGCAAGTAGCTCCAACATCCATACAAGCGGGAAGTGGGTACCTGCGAAGACACTCCGACGCTCAAGTCAGTAAGTGAAAGAAGTGTATAGTGGTAAAAAATAGCATGTAATTAGCTTATGATACTTAGGGCGTTAAGCCCCTTATATAGTATGAGGTGATCTCGTGATAAATCAGGAGATAATCTTCCCTATGTAAGGGAGATATTCCTGGGATTCGATCAGCATGTAGGAGATATGATACAATATATGAGATATGATGACAAGATATAGTGAAAGATCGGGAGATCATGTGTTGGATTTAGGAGGTATTCTCGACTAAATCTAGGGTAAATCTATAGAAGATTAGGCACCACGTGTCCGAGCTTTAGGGCTTGTGGCCGAGCCCTTGGTGGCTCAAGCCGAGGTCCCTTGGCCTATATTTCTAGACTAGTACATATATCTTATTATTTTATTTTATCTAAAATAAATGTGAAGTCAAATTTAATAAAACATTGATGACAAAATTTGCATACCTTTATATCTACTGAAAGAGTTTGAAAATTTTTGTGGGGCATAAGCCCTTGCCCTAATGTATGTGTATCCATCCCCACTGTGTGCTACTACTTTTCTTTGTTTAGTGGCAAAGATAAAGATAGTAAACATAGGGGGAAAAAATACTTCTCTGCAGGATAAAGAGCTTTTTCTTTCAAATACATAAAAATAAAAAGAAAACAATAAAAATTAAATATGTGGTTAAGAAGCTTTATGGAGGACAAAATTCCTTCCTGCGGCATGGGTTAAGATGGAATCTCCCATATTCACCACTTATAACATAGATCGTGTTGTTGAGTTTGGTTCTGATGTAACGGCATATATGACTTCATAACGTTTGAGGATGGGGCTTGCTAATACTGCTAAACCTTTCAAGAAAGGTCCAACGATGGTGATACTCTTTTGCACTATTAGATTGCAAAAATAATTAATTAGTCTCTAACTATATATGGTTTTTTCTTGTCAAATGCTAAAAGATCAACTGACCATCAGTGGATCTTTTCTCAAAGGCTCAGCTTAAATTTACCCATTAATAATATATTTTCAATGTGCACAACTCAAATTAAATAGTAGGTTAAAAAGTATAAATTAAGGTTTAATTCATTTCAATATATTTAGTAAAATTATTGTAAGTTATATTCAAATATAATTTTTACCAATTATAACTTCCTATTGAACTAAAATATGATTCACAGGCTCTAAATCAAACATATTATATATCCATTTTTACCAATCATCCACCTATTTTATAAATTTTGGAAAAAATGGCATTTCTAATGAATGATGAAGAAGCAAAACAATGAAAATATTTCATGTTTCAAAAACTTAAAAAGTGTTTAGTATTGTTTAAACAATTAATTGACAACAAGTGTTAACTTATTTGATCAATCTCTTGTTCATTCACTACTATGTCATGAGTTTAAGTCTTTAATTTTTTTTTAATGGGTGATATATAATATCTCTATAAGCATATGATGAGCTCTTGAGGCATGACTCATAACAGTGACAAAAGAGTTTCTTTGCATAATGATGGAGCGATTCTTTTAAGGAAGAAAGAAACTTAGAAACTTATGCTTGTGTCTTTATCCCACCATGATTTAGAGGATGCTTTTTTATGTGCTGATGTAGAGGACGCTTTTGCCCAAAGTTAAATCAAATAAAATAAAACAAAGTTCGTGATTGAAAAAATTGTGAAATTTGTTATAAAAAATAATAATAGAGAGAATAATGAAGAAGAAGAGAAATAATAGTTTCATTGATAATCCCAAAGGTACTCTATATGGAGCATCCAAAGGGCTATTTATAGCCAAGGAGGAAAGATATAATATCACACCAAATCGTAACAAATTCTACATAATCTAATCAAATCTTAACTAAATTAGTTAAACATATGGATATCCACAAATGCATAATATTTCATAACACTCCCCCTTGGATGTCCATTAGGGATATGCCTCATTAAAACCTTACTAAGAAAAACCCAGTGTGAAAAAATCTTAGTGAAGGAAAAAGAGTACAATATCCTCATAGTAGGAATGTAGGACTGCCTCATTAAAAACCTTATCAAGGAAAAACCCAGTGGGATAAAAACCTTGATTAAGGAAAAAAGAATACAGTATTTCTCCCCCTGTTAAAAGTATCACTTAAAATCTCATAATTGGTGTATTCTAATTTTGTGCATCTCTTCTACAAAGAAGAAATAGATAGTAACTCTATTACTTGAACAAATTAGACATCAGTTCCTCTCTTTAGTTGAACTATCTAAACCATATTGTCCTCAGGTAAAGTTGTGTAATTTTCTTCTAAAAGAATCTACATGATAGTTTAAACATATAGATCCCTTGCCTTTAGCCAGAAAGATTCACGAACTTCATATATTGCACTAATTTCTCTGTGATTTGAAGAAATAGTGACTATCATCTATCTTGTGTATCTTCAGAATATGATCATGTCTCCATAAGTGAAAGAAACCTATTTAATATCTACCTTTATGCAGATTTGATAAATATCCTGCATACTAATATATCTGAAGAAAATATATCCAATTTATCCATATAAAACTTCATAAGAATTATCTCTGTGTAAATTGATTGACAACCAAACATCTTATTTCTTAAATGCTCGATCTACAGGCCGAGATATTTATGACTATTGGAACTTTTTCAGGAGTTCCAATAATATTCAAATCATCAACATTTATAATGAATCTAAATATAAACAAAAGGGAAAATGACATTATTTGTAAACCCCTTCTTGATCAAATACTAATTGAGATTGTAACATCCTAATTTTTAACCCAATACTCTAGAACATATTTAAGTTAATCATTAGTCTATTACATCATAGTTTCCTCTTTACTTTAAAATACTTAGTGAAAAATACAGGTAAATTTTTCTTTTTTGAAATGTAAAAGCAAAGTGAGAGCCGCGTAATATAATGAACGGTGAAGCACGTAAGAAAATGAAATAAGCATCTCATGAACATCATAACATAAAGCAGGTAATGGCACATCATAGTGAGATTGAACTGCATATATATAATACGATATGCCCACTTACAAAAAGCGAGACTTAGTTGATACATCATAAGGCAAATACAACTAAAAAGGAGAAATACAAGGAAAATGAAAAAACAAAAGAAGGCATAAAAAGAAACTCTCTTGCTCTAGTGCACCTACAATGGATAACCTCTAAACAAAATGAGGCTATCCTAATCTAGTCAAAAGCTCATGCACCAGAACACAGCTGCCGTCTCCTACTGCGGGCCTCTCTGAAAAGGAGGAACGTACTCGATCCACTGAGCTATCTCTACCAGGGTAGCTATATGCTGTATCGGCCGAGAATGGGCTCCACGGTGGGGAATCATCCTTACTCATCCTCTACGCATCGGCTGAGTGACGGTAGCCTCGCTGCCCTCCCCAAAGTCCATCGGTACAGTGGGGGAGGATCCCTCGGAAGGTACCTGAGTGGCAGAGTCCTCGGAAGGATCCGTCTCCGAGAATGATAAGGGAGAGTGAGGTACATACTGCGGGAAGTCTCGGATAGCAGAGGTTGTCGGTGGGGTTGATCCGTGGTCCGGATCATAACGCACCTCCCACGTCGGGGCATCCACAAAACCTACGAACATCACCATTTGAAGACGTGATGGAAAGAAAAGATAGAGGAGGTGAGAATCTTGCTAAAGAATCTCAGTAGGGTAGCCTCCTATCTAGGTGCCATCATCTACGTCCTCAGGAACCTTGAGTTTAGTGAATAAAATAAGTGAGCATGCATCAAGTTCATTTTTAAGCTTCAAAACATAGTTAGCCAAGGTCCGTTCATTTTAGAATGATCCTTAATGTCATCGATGCAAAATAGTAAAGAATGTATGCATGATGCTACTTAATGCAAGAATATTAATCATAATCATCAAGAAACATCATAGTAGTGGCATAAAGTGGCAATTGAAATATCATGTGGAAAGACTTTGTGACATATTTATCATACTTTACTTTCTCATGGGGCCATCCTAAAAAGACATTCGTTCTGGGGGTGTTCGGCCGAACCGGTGTTGTAACATCCTAATTTTTAACCCAATACTCTAGAACATATTTAGGTTAATCATTAGTCTATTACGTCATAGTTTCCTTTTTACTTTAAAATACTTAACGGAACATATTAGTAAATTTTTTTTTTGAATTATAAAAGCAAAGTGAGAGCCGCGCGACACGATAAGCAATGAAGCACGCAAGGAAATAAAGCAAGCATCTCATAATCATTATAACATAAAGCAAGTAAAGGCACATCACGATAAAATTGAACTGCATATTTATATAATATGATATGCCCACTCATGGAGAGTGGGACTTAGTTTAGTACAACATAAGCAAATACATCTAAAAAGAAAAATACAAAGGAAAGTGCGACGGAAAGCATAAAAGCAAACTCCCCTACCCAAGTGCAACTAAAGGGATAATCTCTAAACAAAAGAAGGTTTATCCGCATCTAAGTGGTGTGTGCACTACCCGAGTACTCCATCAGTCATCCGCCACCACCTACTGATGTCCATCTCGCGAACGAGACACATACCTGGCAAACTGGGCGAGCTCCTCCGGCGTGTAAAGGTGAAGCGGGGATCGGGAGTGACCCCAACGATGTGGCCACATCTCCGATCGTCATGCTAGCCGAGGCTGAGTCACGGTGTCCTCACTGCCCTCTCTCATCAGTGGTGGAGTGGGGGCAGAGCTCTCACTGTACAGATGGGTAGGCGGGTCCTCTGACGGGTCAATCTCCGAGAAGTATGTCTGGGGCATGTAGTCGAGGTAATCGCACATGGCTAAAGCGGCAGTGTGCATGCAGAGCACTCTCTTGTTGTGCATACGCTCACACTCAAAAACCCGCTCATCGTCGCCGTAGGGTGCTGTCAGGGAGAAGCGATGGGTATGTACAGGGTGAGTGAAGGGTCATCCAACGAACATGAAGACTCGAACCGTGCACCGACCCTCAAAATGGTATGATCCGTGCTCCAGATCATAGTGCACCTCCCATGTCGAGGTGTCCACAAAAACTACGAACGTCGCCATCTGAAGACGTGATAGGAAGAAAAGATAGAGGGAGTGAGAATCTTACTAAAGAATCTCAGTAGGGCCTCCTACTACCTAAGTGTCATCATCTACGTCCTTAGGAACCTTGGGTCTAGTGTACAAAATAAGTGAGCATGCATTAAGTTCATTTTTAAGCTTTTGAAACATAGTTAGCCAAGGTCCGTTCATTTTAGTATGATTCTTAATGTCATGGATGCAACATAGTAAAAAATGTATGCATGGCTCTACTTAATGCAAGAATAATAATCATAACATTAAGAACATCATAATAGTGGCATAAAGTGGCAATTGAAATTTCATGTGGGAAAACTTTGTGACATAATCATCATACTTTACTTCCTCATGGGCCACCCTAAAAGACTTTCGTTTTGGGGGTGCTCGGTCGAACTGGTGTCACCCAGAATGTGTCACATCTCTAGGTTATGAGCTTATACCTAACTAGTCGTCACTAGTTCTTACTTATCAATCCCGATAAACATATCATAATCATAATCATAATCATAATCCCGACTATCTAGTACGGGCTAGGGGGCATTTCTTGGGGGTGCTCGGCCGAACTGGTGTCACCCAAGAATACATCTTGGTACCGATGTCACATGAGTTCCTTGGAGGTGCTCAGCCGAACCGGTGTCATCCAAGAACTCATCTTAGTACCTCATATCTCATAAAGAGAATCTCATGGTTTTTTTTTTCAAAAACTTTCTAAGTCCCCAAATTTGTCAGAAATTCGGCAGCGCAACAGCAGCATGCCGGATTTCTTCCAAATTTACTTTATGCCACATAAACAAATCAAACATGTATCCTCAATCATAATTCCATATGTTTACATAATCCTTCTCAAATAAAACATACATTTACATGTAGCATTGAAACTCATTATGCTCTTGATCCTACGGTATCTTATGCTTTGACCCTTGCGGGCCTTAAGCTTGAGATGTAATTATTCTATCATTCTCTATTGACCACTTATGCATATAAGAATTCTCTTCTAAAAAATCTTATTATCATTTATGCTCTTTAATAAATCTGGGTAGCACCATTCTTCAAGGGCAGAGTTATAAATTTATGATTACGGGGTTCTAGAACTTACGTTTTAGACCCTTTCTCGGTTCCGTCTTTGCCTAAGGTGCTATAAACTAAATCTAAACCAATTATAAGGCATTCCTATGCCTAAACTAAGTCTAGGATTGCACTTTTATGGTTTTCTAGCTACTAGTTTCTCTATAGGTGCTAAAATTCAATCCTACTCGAAAAGTAACCAAATTTTTCATGATTAATCCATCCTAAACTGATTGTTATCATACTAAAACAGTTTTGGTTTTGATTAAGATTGAGGGGGTTAAACACGCATTAAATTCCAACTTTACGATTTTTTTCTAGGAAGCTAGTTTCTCCCCTAACATGCATAGAAGTATTCCTACCTCATCATATATCATTTTCACACATTCTAACACATCAAAACATCATCATACAGCAACAACACATCAATGTAGAACCGAATTGTTCAAGTCCAAAAAGGCACATAATTTGACATTTCTAAAGTATATAAGTTGCTAGTTTCCCTTGGAATCATTTTAGAACTTCTAAAACTCTTTGCAAACCATTTTATTTTATCAAGAGGCTAAAAACAACCTTAGGTCAGTAACCCATTTAATACTTCTTTAGAAGAGGATTAAAATCATGAATCTTGTTGGTCATAACTTTATAAAACTCATCAAGCTTAAAGAAAATCCTAGAACATAGGTTGTTGGCCCTTGTAACTAGATGGAACTTATTCCAAGCTCAGCATTATTACTTGGCCAAAATTACACATTCAAAGAATGCTTCCATATTGAACTTTAACTTGAGATAAAATGGGCAAGTCTTTGAGCGCCAAGGTCTTTAAGTGATGACATAATATAAACATGCTATGCACTTCATTTTTATTCTTCATTACAAAGTAAAGTGAGAACTTTAAAGTAAATATGCAAGACTTGGAAATAAATATGCAAGGCTTGAAATTTAAATATGCAAGACTTGAAAGTAAATATGCAAGGCTTGAAATTTAAATATGCAAGACTTGAAGTAAATATGTCATGCAAGTTCATTTCTTTATTTTAGTGCTCTAGGCCCAGCAACAATCGACTTTAAAGCTGAAATAGAAAGGCTTCAAGAATTAATTAGGTGATAATGCAAGTCTTGTTTTAATCTTTGAGTCCTTAGGTGATGACTTGAAAATAAAGATGCAAAGCCAGAACATAAACATGAGTGCAACCTCAAAAATAAATATGCAAGTTCATTTATATCTTATTAGAGCTCATACAAGACTTTTAGAGGAACTTTAACCCTAACCCAAACTTATCATGAGAAGGTAAAATGAGGTCTAGAGTTCTTAGAACTCAAGATAACATTCCTTGAAAATATAGCCATAAATGAACTTTATAACACCTTTATGAAAACTCAAGCTTTAGAGATTTCTTTGTGGTGAACATAAAGTCACCAACTAGAACTCTCATCATCAAGCTATCATGTTGGACCACCCAAGTTGATTGGCCGAAATTTTTGAGAAAAAGGAAAGGAAAGAAACTGAAACTTAAGAGCAAGAAAGAACCATTTTGAAACTCTAGAGACCATGATCTTGATGATGGATTAACACCAACATCATGAGTCCTCATCATTGAGTTCGTGTAACCATTTTTAAAACATCATCAAAGTTAAAGATTTCAAGGTTCAAGAAAGAAAGAACTATAAACATTTTTGACTCAAGAACAAAGTTCAAGCTTTAGAGGTTGTTCAAGTGATGAACATCATCATGAAACCCTCATCATCAAGCTCTTATTCTTTTGTTTTCAAAGGCTCATGGCCGAAAATGAAAAAGGAAGAGAAGAAGAAAAGAAATTCCAAAAAGATTCAAGAGAAACCATGAACACATAACTAGATTAAGAACTTGAATAAAAGAAACTCTTGAAAGAAAATCCCTACCAAGTGCTTGGAGGTTGAGATGAGTGAAGAGAATGAAGAACTTGAAGAATTTGGACACTTGAACTTTGAGAAAAAAAGAAAACTTTGAAGTGCTTACACTTAGCAAATGAACCCAAAATGATGCAAGTTCACCCAAGCATGCTATTTATAGAGAAATGAAACAAAATGAGAGGTGTTTAGGGGAGGGAGAGCTTCGGCCATTTACAGCCAAGGCGGAGAGAAAATATTTTCTCCAAGGTATGGTTCAAGGCATGGTAGAAAGTATGGCTAGGTATGGGTTCAAGTATGGGTGCAAGTATGGGTCAAACATGGTTCTTTGAGTGAAAAACAAATCAACATTTGATTAGAGCCTAATATTGCTTAGGTTTTCTTAATTACGTCATTAAGGTCAAAAATACTATTCTAGGGGTAAAATCGTAATTTTACATTAAAACTGCCCGAGACCACCTAGACTTAAACAGACGATTTTAACCATGTAAAAATATTTTTTAAAACCCTCGGGGAAAGTTTCGGGCTCAAACGGCACCTTTACCTGCGTAAAATGCTATAGGGGTATTTTAGTCATTTTGACCCGAAACTGCAAAAAATGAGACTTTCGCCTCCGAGACCATTCAAGGGTCATCCAATCCCCTTCAAACATTGTGTTGGCCCTTCGAGGACTGCCGGGCCGGCCATCCTTGAATTCCGGGCAGAAAATGACCTCAGGGGCATTTTGGTCATTTTCCTCTTAGATAGAAAAATCGGGGCGTTACAGGTGTCAGCCAGAACGTGTCACATCTCTAGGTTATGAGCTCACTCCTAACTAGTCGTCACTAGTTCTTGCTTATCCCTTATCGATAAGCATATCATAAATAAATCCCGACTCTCTAGTACGGGCTAGGGGGCATTTTCCTGGGGGTGCTCGACTGAACCAGTGTCACCCAAGAATACATCTTGGTACCGATGTCACATGAGTTCTTGGAAGTGCTCGACCGAACCAGTGTCATCCAAGAACACATCTTAGTACTTCATCTCTTTTAGAGAAAATCTCATAGGTTTTTCAAAAATTTCTAAGTCCCCAAATTTGTCGAATTCTGAAGATAACAAGAGTATCACTAATTTCTTCCAAATTTACTTTGTGCCACATAAACAAATAGAACATGTATCCTCGATCATAATTTCATACATATACATAATCATTCTCGAATAAAACATACATTCTCATGTAACATCATAGCTCATTATGCTCTTGAACCTACGGTGTCTTATGCTTTGACCCTTACGGGCCTTACACTTGAGATATAATTATTCTATCGTTCTCTATCAACCTCTTATGCACCTAAGGGATCACAACTAATAATTTTTACTAGCACTTATTTCCATTAATAAATCTGGGTAGCATCATATTTTGAGGGCAGAATTACAGTTTTATGATTACGGGGTTCTAGCGCTTACGTTTTAGACCCTTTCTCAGTTCCCTCTTCGCCTAAGGCGCTATAAATTAAATCTAAACCATTTATGAGGTATTCCTATGCCTATGGACTAATTATAAATCATGTTTACTACATTATATGGGTGCTGGACAGAATCAGAAAGTTAAATGTTCTAAGAGTTCTAGAATTTCAGTTTTACGGTATTCTAGTTACTAGTTTTTCTATGGGTGCCAAAATTCAATCCTACATCAAATGTTACCAAGTTTTTCATAATTAAATAATCCTAATCTGATTATTATCATACTAAAACAGTTTGGGTAGAAACTACAAATAAATGGGTCAAAACTATGCTAAAACTTGACTTTACGGTTTTTCTATTAGACTAGTTTCTTTCCTAACATGAATAAAAAGATTCCCACCTCAACACATATATTTTTTACACATTCTAGCATATTAAAATAACATCATACAGCACCAAACACACCATGGCAGTACCGAATTCATATGTATACATATCATGCGTAAAATTTCATTTTCAACAAGCGTAAGTTACTAGTTTCCCTTTGAATCGTTTTAGGACTTCTAAAACTCTTTTGTATAATATTTTATCTTGTAAAAGAGACTAAGAACAATCATAGGGCAGTAACTAATTTGAAACACTCTTGGAAAAGGTTTAATTTGCAAATCTTGTTAGTAATGACCTTATAGAATTCTTAAAACATAGGAAAACTTGTGAACATAGATCGTTGGCCCTTGCAACTAGATGAAACTCATATTGAGTTCATCATCATCACATGGCTGAAATATGCATCCATGGGGATGTCTCCATAACCAAACTTTAACTTGAGACAATAAGGGCAAGTCTTTGAGCTCTTAGAGTTTTTAAGTGATGGCAAAAAGTAAACCTGTTATGCATTCCATTTTATTCTTTGTTGTAAAGCAAAGTGAAAGCTTTAAAGTAAATATGCAAGACTTGAAAATAAATATGCAAAACTTGAAAATAAATATACAAGTTCAATTCTTTATTTTAGAGCTCTAGGCCCAGTAATAATCGACTTTAAGGCCGAAATATAATGGCTTCAAGATTAATTAGGTGATATGCAAGCTCTTGTTTTAAATCTTCAAGTTCTTAAGTGATGACTTGAAAAGTAAACGTGGTAGACAAGAATATAAATATGAGATGCTCTTCATTCCTTATCTTTACCTTTAAGTGATAGCTTGGAAGGTAAACATGAATGCAAAACTCAAAGTAAATATGCAAATACAAAAGCTTGAATATAAACATGAGTGCAAGTTCATTTTATTTCTTAATAGAGCTCATCCAAGACTTTAGAGGGACTGAAACCTCAACCCAAAACTTATCATAGCAAGGTAAAGTAAGCTTTAGCGTTCCTTGCACCAAGGTTTGCAAAGAAACCATATGGTATGAACATCATCATCAAGCTTTAAGGAAACCGAAATCATAGCAAGAAAAATAGAAAGAAAAACCAAAGCAAGAAAAGGAAAAGAAACCGAAATCTTGAGAAGAAAAGAAAAATATAACCAAAAAGTATTGAAGTCAAGACTAGGTTCCAAGCTTTAGAGGTTTCTCAAGTGATGAATATCATCATGAAATCCTCATCATCAAGCTCTCATTTCCAAGTCTCTCAAGGCCCTTGGCCGAAAATGAAAAAGAAACAAGGCGGAAGAAAGAAGTTCTAAAAGATTCAAGAGAAACTATAAAGCACATAACTTAAACAAGAACTTTAATGGCTAAAAAATTTAAAACAAAATCCCTACCAAGTGATTGGAGGTTGAGAAAAGTGAAGAAGATGAAGAGGTTGAAGAAGGAGAAATCTTGGACTTGAGAGAAAAAGAAAAGCTTTGAGGTGCTTCTTGAAAACTAAAACTTAGCAAATGAACTAAAAGTTCTCCCAAGTTCATTTGCATGTGTATTTATAGAAAAACAAACCAAGGGTGAAGGAATGGAGGGAGTGGCCGAATTTACATGGAGGGAAAAGGAAGAAAAATACCTTTTTTCAAGGTATGGTGGTGGTCATTCAAAGGTATGGCCAAGTATGGGTTCAAGTATGGTGTAGGCATGGTTCTTTGAATGAAAGAATTCAAACATTTGATGGATATTGGAGGGTGATGTGGCACCATCTTCTCCATCGAATAGGGGAGGAAAATCTTCCATTTAATTGTGGTTTAGAGGTGTGTTTAGGTGTGGCTTTGGTTAGGCTTAGGATTAGGAATTGCTAGGTAAGTGTTTAGGTGAGGTAATGGTTAATTAGAGACTTATAAGACTAGGTTTAGGAGGTGGTCTTACTAAATTAATGGAGTCAAACTCCATTAACTAGGAATTCAGTGCCAACACAATTCCTTGATTTAGGGAAATTGGAAAGAGAAAATACTATTCAAGATTCCAAGACTAGGAATCTTGAGTTTTAAAAAGAGATTTAGGTTTAATATAAGCAATCTTAGGTCCTAATTAATTTTAATAACTTATTTTAACTCTAGATTAATTATGGAAATTAATTAATCTTCGATTAGAGCCTAATATTGCTTAGATTTGCTTAATTACGTCATTAAGCTCAAACGGCACTATCTTGGGGGCAAAATCATAATTTTACACAAAAACTCCTCAGGACCATCAGGAATTGAACAAACACTTTTAAATACTTGAAAGCATTGTTTTAAACCTTCGGGGAAATTTTCGGGTTCAAACGGCACCTTTACTCGCGTAAAAACGCTATAGGGTTATTTTGGTCATTTTGACCCGAAACTGTAGAAAACGAGATTTTCGCTTCCGAAACCACTCAAGGGCCATCTAATCCCTTTCAAACATTGAGCTGGCCCTTTGAGGACTACCGTGCCGGCTATCCTCGAATTCCGGCCAAAAAATGACCTCAGGGGCATTTTGGTCATTTCCCTCAGACAGAAAAATCGGGACGTTACAGAGATGGATATACCTCATTCGTCCAGATTGCTTAGACCATACGTAGATCTTTGCAACTTGATTGAGTATATAGCTTGGGGATGTAATGCCTCGATTTTCTGTCTGAGAGGAAAATGACCAAAATACCCCTGAGGTCATTTCCTGCCCGATATTCGAGGATAGTCGGACTGGCAGTCCTCAAATGGTCAACTCAATGTTTGAAGTGGGTTAGATGGTCTTTGAGTGATTTCAGAAATGAAAATCTTGTTTTCTGCAGTTTTGGGTCAAAATAACCAAAATACCCCTATAGCATTTTTACGCAGGTAAAGGTGTCGTTTGAGCCCGAAACTTTCCCCGAATGTTTAAAATGATGTTTTCATGTATTTAAAAGTATCTGTATAAGTCCTGATGGTCCCCGACAGTTTTTGTGCAAAATTATGATTTTGCCCCTGGAACAATGTCGTTTGAGCTTAATAATGTAATTAAGTAAACCTAAGCAATATTAGGCTCTAATCGAAGATTAATTAATTTTCATAATTAATCTAGAGTCAAATAAGTTAATAAAATTAATTAGAATCTAAAATTGCTTAGATTAAATCTAAATCTCTTTTTAAAAACTCAAGATTCCTAGTCTTGGAATCTTGAATAATGTTTTATCTCTCCAATTCCTTAAATTAAGGAATTGTGTCTACAATTGTTTATACACTAAAATGAGTTTTTGTTTCACTAATGAAGCAAGAGCATTCCCTAATCTTGTCTTGAAACCCTTAATTACATCCTTAGTCACCTAAACACTTTCTCACAAATTCCTAAACTTAAGCATAATCAAAGACAGACCTAAACACAACTCTAAGCCACAATTAGAAGAGAGATTTTCCTCCTCCCTTGGCTGATGCAATTCGGCCACCTCTCCTCCTCATTTCCATCACATGTTTGAAATTTTAAACACTCAAAAAACCATACCTTAAGCCATACCACACCATACCTTGAACCATATCTCACCATGCTTCAAGAACACAACATCTCACCTCATGGAACACATGGGCTGGCCGAATTCTTCCTCCTTCCATGGCACCTTTCATTTGTTTCATTTCTCTATAAATAGCATGTTTGGATGAACTTGAAGCACTTTTAGTTCATTTGCTAAGTTGGAGTTTTCAAGAGCACTTTGAGTTTCTCTTTTCTCTCAAGTCCAAGAGTTCATCTTCTTCAACTTCTTCATCCTCTTCACTCATCTCAACCTCAAGTCACTTGGTAGGGATTTTGTTCTAAGTGTTTCATTCATTAAAGTTCTTATTTAGTAATGTCTTTTATGGCTTCTCTTGGAACTTTTAGAACTTCTTTTCTTCCTTTTTGTTTTTTGGCCAAGAGCCTTTGGGGATTGGAAATGAGAGCTTGATGATGAGGGATGTATGATGATATTCATCACTTGTGTAACCTCTAAAGCTTGATCTTGGTTCTTGAGTAAAAGATGTTTTTGGTTTCTTCCTTTCTTATTCTTGAGAAGCTTTACTTTGATGATGTCCTAAAATGAATATATGAACCCAATAATGAGGACACATGATGTTGGTGTTAATACATCATCAAGATCATGGTCTCTAGAGTTTCAAAATGGTTCTTTTCCTTGCTCATGATTTCGGCTCCTTTCCTTTTCTTTCCTCTAAGTTTTTGGCCATCATTCCTTTTCTTTAAGTTTTTGAGTTTTCATTTTTAAGGGAATGTTAATTTGATTTGTTCTTTTAGTCCATTTCCTTAGATCTTGATGATGAAGTTCACACCATATGGTTTCTTTGAAAACCTTGGTACAAGAACTCCAAAGCTTGCTTTATCTTGCTATGATAAGTTTGGGTTGAGGTTTAAGTTCCTTTAAAGTCTTGCAAGAGCTCAAGTGAAGAACATAAAATGAACTTGCATTCATATTTGTTTTCCTTGCCTATCATATTTAATTTTCGGCCATCACCTAAAACGTAAAGATTAAAACAAGAGTGCATTTCCATATCACCTAATAATTAATCTCGAAGCTCGCCTATTTCGGCTTTAAAGTCAATTATTATAGAGCCTAGAGCACTAAAATAAAGAATTGGACTTGCATTCACGTTTACGTTTCCTTGTCTAGCATAATTATATTTCAAGTCATCACTTAAATCCTAAAAGGTAAAATGAACTTGCATATTTATTTTCAAGCCTCGCACATTTATATTTCTAGAACCTCATATTTATATTTCAAGTTCTTGCATCTCATATTTACTTTGAAGTCCTCACTTTACTTTATAATGAAGAATAAAATGGGATGCATAGCACGTTTATATTTTGTCATCACTTAAAGACTCTAGAGCTCAAAGACTTGCCCTCTTTATCTCAAGTTAAAGTTTGGTCATGGAAATATCCCCATGGATGCATACTTCAGCCATGTGATGATGGTGAACTTGACGAGAGTTTCATCTAGTCACAAAAGCCAACAATCTACGTTCTCAGATTTTCTTTAAGGCCTTAAGAGTTTATAAAATTATTACCAACAAGGTCTATGAGTTAAAACCTCTTCTAAGCATGTTTTGAATTAGCTACTGCCCTATTGTTAATTTTTTTTAGTCTCCTCTTATAAAATAAAATAGGTTTCAATGAGTTTTAGAAGTCCTAAAATAATTTTAAGAGAAGCTAGTAACTCATATGTATTAAGGACATGATTTTTGAATGATGCTTGAGCTTTAACATTTCGGTCCTACCTTGGTATGCTTGTTAACGTATGATGATGTTTTGATATGTTAAAATGTGTGGTGGGTTTTAAGAAAGATGATGGAATGATGTTAAAAAGTTTGTAGAATGAATGAGCAATTTTAAGAATGTCAAAACTTAAGTTTTTCACCATTTGACTTATGTAATTACCAGAGTGCCTTGCACACCCAGATATGATTTTTTGGGCTGTGTAATCGATTACAAGATGATGTAATCGATTACACAATGTCCTGGGAAACCCAGAACATGTTTTTAGAGCCTGGTAATCAATTACCACTCCATGTAATCGATTACTCAGGTGTTCTTGGAACCCAGAATGCATTTTCAACCGAGGTAATCGATTACAAGGCTCATGTAATTGATTACCAGGACCTCAAACTTCCCTGTTTTGAAAAATTGAGCCAAGTAATCAATTACAAAGCTCATGTAATCGATTACCAGTATCTAAAATATATAGATAAGTGTTCCTTCCTTCATGTTTTATTATGAGAATAACTTGAGCATATGATCTCCTATTAGAGTAAATGATGTTGATATGTTAATACTCATGCTATGATGCCGTATAAAAGAATTATGAAGTTATCATGCATATGATGATTATGATGTTTATGGCACATATGATTATGAATGACTATGCATATATATGAATGTGGCATAAAGCAAATTTGGAAGAAATTCGGTGCATTGTTGTTTTACTGTTGAATTTCTTACAAATTTAAGGACTTAGAAAGTTTTTGAAAAAGAGATGAGTTTGAATATGACATGGTACTGTGAAAATGCATTCTGAGGGACGATGATACGTAACGCCCCAGGAAAAAATCCTTGAGGGGGACGGCGATACATAACGCCCCAAAGAGGACAATATTCGCTGTGTATTTGATACCGGTGTAATGCGTTTTGTTATGATTATTATTATTGTGATTACGCTTATCAAATGATAAGTAAGAACTAGTGACGACTAGTTAAGATATGAGCTCATAACCTAGAAAAGATTTTAGGGTGATCCCTATGTTGCAGTACGATGCTTTGAATGTCACACAGTTACAAAAAGATAAATGATTTTACATGAGAAGAATTTGCCACTTTATGCTACCTGCATGATATTGATTTTTCTATAGATGTTTATTTTTTTTCCTGTTACATCTTCATGCATTCATGCTTTGTTATGCTACATCCATAATATTAAGATTCATCCTAAAAGGAACGGACCTTGGATAATTAAGTTTAAAACCTAATAAATGAAGTATATGCATGCTTACCTTTTTCAAAGAAACCCAAGGTTCCTGAGGACGAAGATGATGACACTTAGATAGGAGGTTGCCTTACTGAGATTCTTTAGTAAGATTCTCACTCCCTCTATCTCTTCTTTTTGTCGCGTCTTCAGATGACGACATTCGTGGTCTTCGTGGATACCCAGACGTGGGAGGTGCACTATGATCCAGAGCATGGATCATATCATTTTGAGGGTCAATGTGTTGTTCTTGTCTTCATGTTTGTCGGAAGACCCTTCGCCCATCCTGTACATACCCACTGTTTCTCCCCGACATCACCCTACGATGATGATAATCGAGTTTTTAAGTGCGCCCGCACGCACAACAAGAGGGTGCTCCGCATGTACATCGCGGCTTTGGCCGTGCGCGACTACCCTGACTACGTGCCTCATACATATTTCTCGGAGACCGACTCGTCGAAGGACCTGCCTACCCACATGTATAGCGAGAGCTCAGCCCCCACTCCACTGCAGATGAGAGAGGGTAGCGAGGAGACTGTCACGCAACCGAGATTGGCTCGGAGGTCACTCGCAGTTTTCTGGCGTGCCCATTCCCGCCGAGCTCCGACCATTGATTGGATATGTCCCACCTTCTCTGGGACCGCAGCAGTAGAGACCCGTGGGTAGAGATAGTGCACATACCACATAGATGAGGATAAACTTTCTTTTGTTTAAAGGTTATCCATTTTAGATACTTGGGTAGGGGAGTTTTCTTTATGCTTTCTATTGTATTTTTATTTCGGATGTATTTGTTTTCTATGTTGTATCATCTAAGTCCCGTTTTTCATGAGTGGGCATATTATATATATATATGCAGTTGGTTCTATCATGATGTGCAATTACGTGCTTTATGTTCTGATGTTTGTGTGTTGTTTGTTTACTCTTGTATCTCGTTTCTTTACGTGCCTCATCGTTCGTCATATTGCGCGACTCTCGCTTTGCATTTACATTTCAAAAAAAAATTTACCTGTATTTTCCACTAAGTATTTTGTGTTATCTAAGTGGCCTCAATGAACTCAAGAGGGGGGGTAAATTGAGTTCTATAACTTTTTGAAAAATATCCTACTCTAAATCCTTATTCAATGAAATGCAGAAAAATGTTGTGAAGACTTAATTGTTAGGATAAAAATGCAAGTGATTAAGAGTTAAAATTTTGTTGTTGAATAAGATAGTAAAGATTAAACTTGCAATAAATGTAAAGAGATCAGGGAAGAGAGATTGTAAACTTGGTTTATACTAGTTCGGTCACGTCTTGTGTCCTATATTCAGTTCTCTCAAGTAACCCACTTAAGAGTTCTACTATCATTTCAACCTTTACAATCAAGAGTACTCCTACACCTTGGGATCTTTCACCTTTGTATTTGAGTCTCTAAGAACCAAGAGATACCACACTCTTGTTCTTTCAAGGGATGCCCCACCCTTGTTCACAACCTTGAGTAAAAGAAAAGGGTACAGGAATTCACTCTCTGAATAGAGATGATGTTATAAGTTGAAGTCATATAAGATTTCTCAAGAGTAAGACAGTTTTTGGCCAAATATTGATCAAGAGGATTGAATGAAAAGAGTGATTGTTCAAATGATCTTTGTAATATGTTTTCTGTGTGTTAAAATGTGTTAAACAATAATATTTATAAAAAATAACTCATGTGTACCATTGAGGATTAACCCCAAGAGATGTATCTCTTCAAAACACACCTTCTAGTTCATTTTTTAAGTCTAGTAATCGATTACAATTGCTGGCAATCGATTACACAGTTCAAATTTTTGAAAATTGGCAATGGTCACCTTCTGGTAAGCAATTACAATTGATGTGTAATCGATTACACATGTGTAAATTTGAATTCTGGTCACATTAGCATTCTGGTAATTGATTACATAGCTATTGTAATTGATTACACGTGTGAAAGATCAGGTTCTGGGCTCAAGAATAGCATTTTAATCAATTATATTATATTGTAATTGATTACTTCAATTCCAGAACTTGAAAAACAGATGTTTAACACACTTTAAGTCGTTCATAAACCATTTTAAAACATCTTTGAGATATTTCCTTTGAAATCAAACTTGTATTTTCACAAATCAAAACACATTTCTTCATTAAGAACATTTGAAATGTTTCAAAACAAATTCTCCATAGATCAAAACATGATTAGCTTTAAAAAAGCTAAATAAGCTTACTTAAAGAGAAACCTTTTGACAAAGATAATCTAAGTCCTAACTATATTCTAATCATTTGACATGATCATCACTTGTGCATATTCAAGGAATTCCATGTCATTTTGCTTTCATGCTTTTTGTCTTTTGCATTGCGTATTGACATCATCAAAACCTACAAAATAGCATTCACATTTTGAAGAAAGGTTTAAAGAATGAGACTAAAAGAGTAATAGACTAATGATTAACCCAAATACATTCTAGGGGTATTGGGTTAAAAATTAGGATGTTACAGGGGACATTCATTAGATAATGTTGATATCTATAATCCTTCAGGGACTTTTCATGTAAATATCATTATCTATTGAACTGTATAGATAGGCTATGACAACATCTATCAAATGCATATTTAGCTTATTATATGCAGATAAGCTAATCAAATATTGAAATATTGTTGTATCCACTATTAATTGGAGAATGCATTTCGCCATTATCTATACTAGGTTTTTTGTGAGAAATCTTGTGCTACAAGTAGAGCCTTATAGAGTAAAATTTCATTTTTCTCATTTCTTTTTCTCACAAATACCCATTTGTATCTCACGGGTTTCACACCTTCTGGTGTTTGGACTACATGTCCAAAGACTTCACATTTTGCAAGCTTGCATGGCTTATTTCCATTTTTGGCCAATCATTTCCATGTAGTCATTTTTCAATGATTCTTGGCTCAAGATCCTCATTTTCATGCATAATATTAGTGCTATATTATATGCAAATATATTGTCGACAATTATTACTTGTCGATTCCACCCTTCAATGATTGTATTCAGGCACCTGAACATCTTCTGGTGTTTCAAATATATCAAAATTTTGGACTACAACAATGTCCTTTCTATGTCTCTATTCTCTTCGACAGGAAGAGTATCATTTGCCTCCATAACATTACTTGGCCTCTTTGGCCTCTCTTCCTTTTTGAGGATTTTATTTTTGGAATCGACTGGTCTACCACGCTTCTGGTATACGATTTTTACATTGACCAATTATCCAATAGGGACATCAATTCAGATTAGGGCATTTTCAGCTGGTATATAGGGTTTAGTTATCCTTTTTGCTTGGGGCAAAAAATGCATCTAGCATTCATTTGCTATTCTTTGCAAATGTAGAATCGCTTGAACTTCTAGTTCACATTGCCTTGTATGAGGATCTAAATAGAATATTGATACATTCTAATTTATTTTCTTTTCCAGTTGTGTCTACTCTCTCCCCCTGATGTTGGAAACATTATTTCTCACAAACTGAGCCTTAAAGTATATCATATCCAACATATATCTCCAATTTTCTTTGGAGTCCCATATGGCAGCTAGGACATATACTGCAATTATGAAGTTCTTAGATGGGAGCCTTTTGGCTGCAGGCCAAAGTAATTATGGGGAAGAGAATTATTGACAATTTGTTAGCCTTATAGAAATAAGTGCTGTAAAATAATATGCGCCCAACTAGAAATTGGGAGTTTTATTCTCACGAGCAAGCGGTCTAGCAATTAACTGGAGATCTTTTATAAGTTAATTATGCTATCCAACTTTTTCTATATGTGAACATAATTAGATGTTCAACATTTATAACTTTGGCCTACAAGCAATAAAAGCTTGAGAAATAAATTCACCAGAATCATCAAGATAAATTATTTTGATTGGATTACCACAAAATTGTGCTCTTAATACTTTGCGCAATTAATATCGCAAGCTTCAAGTTGCGAAATCATAATGAGCACACATGTGACCATTTCATAGATGCATTTGTTAAAATCATAAAAAATTTGAAAGGTCCACATGGTGGATGAATTTATCCACGTATATCACCTTAAATTCCTTCTGAGAATTGAAGAGATTTAAATCCAATCTTTACTGGTGAAGGCCATATAATTAATTTACTTTGAGAACACACAGCACAAGAAAACTCACTACAATGAAGAATCTTCTGGTTCCTCAACAAATGCTCATATGAGTTTTTAGTAATTCCTTACATCATTATGGCTTCAAGATGTCCCAACCGGTCATGCCAAAAGATAAAAATCATTTGGGCTATTAAACATCTAGTTTACAATAGCATATGATGCTTCAATTGTACTCATATTAGTACTATAGACTAGATGAAAGTACAGACAAAATTTTCTAAAGCAACTTTCTTGCCCGAAGCAAAAGTTGTGATATGGAGGTATACAATATTTTCCTCACTCATTATCACAATATGATATCCATTTCAGCAAATATCTTTAAAACTCACCAAGTCTCTTTATTACTTTTGGAGCTGGTAGAGAATCATTTATGTTTCTTTAGGAAACAAAATATATAGTAGCTCTTCTGGAGCCTTCATTCATCTTGCTACCAAGAATGATATCAATATTTCTAATTAATTTTGTTTCTTCAGGAAACATAATAATAGCTCTTCTAGAGCTTTCAATTATCTTGCTATCAAAAATGATATTTATATTTCTAATTAATTATGTTTCTTCAGGAAACATAATCGAAAACATAACAATAGCTCTTCTAAAGCTTTCACAAAACTAATAATCGAGTGAAGATATTACTATCTTGTTACAAGATGAAAATATCAAAACATGTCATCAAAGTGTTAACATATTATGCAAGTGAAAAGAAATTTATTATGATATGATGGTGATATAAATACATGTATCACAATTACCCCGAAAATATCAGTATCATATATTATTATTTCATGATATATTAATCATGATAATAAATAAGATTATCATGTGACATAAATCAATAAAGTAAATAATATCGCATAAAAATATAATCAATAATTATGAAATATGCCATAAATAGCATAGCTATTTTGTTCAATATTGAGAACAATCAGTACTAAAATTTTTGAAATAAAATATTCCTTAAAAGTAGTATCAAATAATATATCTAATAAAAACTTCATTATTAAATCAAATAATCAATATTTATATAATAGATAAAAAGATATATCCAAATGGCTTATATTAATCATGAAATGATTTTATAATATATCTTTGAAAAGAATCACCTTTAATGAAGATCAAACAAATATCTCAATGTACGACAGGTACACGCCAAATTTACTTTGATATCATAACAATAACATTTATCACATTTATCATATTTGAAACCAACAATCTTCTCCAAAGTGTGAGGTCCAACATGGTTTGCTCTCCCTTTAATGGAAGCTTTCACGGATAAACCAAATACAAAATCTTGGCCCAATACTCGATCCAAGGGTTGATACTACACCCAAGCACAAACAAACAGCCATGACCCACCCAAATCATCTACTTTGATACCATTCTGGGGTTATAATTTTTTTTTCTCTATCACATTCACTTTAGGGAATGGAGCAGAGCCAATTAGGCAAGTTTTAGGAATTTTTTTTTCATGAAAACTCATTATTTGATATCCTATAAAGCCCCTCTTGATAATGCTATCCCAAGAGCACATATGAGACATAAAGGTTAAGAATAATTTTTCAACATATATTTACTAATAATGCAACTGCAAGTGCTATCATAATGAGCTCATAACTCTTCTTTGTTATTTTATCAAAAAGATAAGTAGGATCTTTTAAAAATATTTATACATAATCCTTTATTCTTTTCAGGAGAATATGAGTATTTAATTTAAACACTCAAAATTGAAAAATTATATATTATAAATACTCAAAATTATCCTTAGAGATACATCCTCTTCGGGGGATGTAAATATGAAAATGTTCCTTCTAGGAAATATACAAGCTTATTTTATATTATAATGTCACACACTTTAGATGGTGTGAATAATAGATTTATTCACTTCAGGAAATAATCTTTTGACATATTCACTCTTGAGAATATGTAGATCTCCTTAAATAGAGAAGCAAATCTATTATAATTTTCTCAAATAATTTTGAACAATTCAGATACATTCACTTCAAGGAATAATCATCTATTTTCTGTATAATTCTTATTCACTTCTCGGAATGATTGTCATTCACTTTTGGGAATGATTGCAATTCACTTCTGGGAATGCAGTATTTCTTGTTTATTAGTCTCAAGATCCATTGAGTAAAGATAAATCTCAACATATAATATTTAAGATAAATATGGTTAGGATTCTTACCTCAAGCCTTCTTATGCACTATCGTATACCGATGCTATAATAATAATATAAGGAAAAGAAAAACCAACCAAAAACAAGTCCCTCCATAAGTGTAAGCAGCATTAGGAAAAGAATCGTGGCTTGTATTGAATGCTCTCCCAATTTCAACCATAAGCCGAGAATCCTAGAAGAAAGAATCATGTATACACTGTATTAACGAGCCTCTATAAACCGAGAATCCTAGAAGAAAGAATCATGTATGCACTATATTAACGAGCCTCTTCACTTTGAGAGCAAATTCGTGCTGATAACGTGTTATAAAAAATAATAATAAAGAGAATAATGAAGAAGAAGAGAAAGAATAGTTTCATTGATAATCTCAAAAGTACTCTATATGGAGCATCCAAAGGGCTATTTATGGTCAAAGGAGGAAACATATAATATCACACCAAATCATAACAAATTCTATATAATCTAATCAAATCTTAACTGAATCAGTTAAACATATGGACATCCACAAATAAATAAGATTTCATAACAAAATTAAAATTATTTCAATTTTTGTGGGGGAAGCAAGCAAGAGGAGCACCAAAAAAGATACATCAATTGTATCAGATTCCTCCCCTAATAATCGGCATAACAAGCCACATACAAGCAAAATTGAACCCGGCAAAAACAAAAAGGATAGACGGAATCTTTTATCCTAAATGGGGTTCTTCTTCATGATCTCTAATTATTCATCGATGTGTGTAAAGATAAAAATCAAAACAAATTTATAAATTTATAAATTATCAAATATATAATATATATTTATTATATATTAATAAATAATTGAAAGATAAAAAAGAATATACCATTTAGGGATAAAAGATTACAAAACGGACAACATGGTGTATAAACATTAAGAACTGCAAACGGCCTGCAAATAACAGCACCTTTAATATGTTAACTGGTTGCATGTGAACTCCTCTAGCATATCGTGATCCATTGACCGAGCCTCTGTATAAGCACAAAACTATTACAGAGTCAATTTTAAAACTATTTCAATAACCGAGCGAAAGTGTGATTATATTTTTCACAATTGATGTTAGAATTGGTTTACGTTTTAATACATTAACTTGAAAGTAATTTATATTTAGATATACACCTTAAGAGTAATTTTAAAATAGTATGTATCCTGAAGAGATATTCAAGGATGAGATCTCCCTAGGGGCCTTCCATGCAATCTCTGACAACATTCTACTGGTTGCCTCTGCTGGGAATGACGGACCTGCCTCTGGGACTGTTGTCAATGTGGCTCCTTGGATTTTCACTGTTGCTGCTAGCACAATTGATAGGGACTTCAGCAGCACCTTAACTTTCAGCAACGGTCGACGAGTCACGGTACCATATATATCCTCATCGATCCTTCAACTCCCTCGCTCAATAGGAGAAAAAAAGTTAAGCATAAAATGTCTATATTTATTTTTGTTAGTAGTAGGTACAACTTATTTTAAAATCTTTTCGCGTTAGATAAGATCAAATGATTTTTAAAGAACTTTATTTTTTTTTAGTACCACTTTATTACGTAACTCCTTTTTTATCCGAATTTGAGATGTAAAAACGTATAGTTAAAAATAACATAGGAAGAGTTATAATTATGAAATATATTAGTTATTATCATAAAAATTATGTTGGTTATTATCATAAAAATCATGTTGGTTAAGTTAACCAGTACTCCCTGAACTTTTTGGAGAAACTCAAATAGATTCGCATATGTTGAAAATTTGTAGCTGTGTCCCTGAACTCATAAAACCTTTATAATTAAGTCTCGTGATGGAATAGAATATTAAAAGACATAATCATCATTTTAAATTTATTTATTTCCAGGGTGCCAGTCTTTTCGTCGGCTTGCCACCAAACCAGGCCTTCCCCGTGATCCTTTCTGCGGATGCTAAACTTGCTAATGCGTCGATTCGAGCCGCGTAAGTAAACACCTAAACAAGGTTTTCTCCAAGATATATTCACCCAATAAAGATGCATTTGGATTTCTGAAATTATATATATGTGCTTCATTTTAATATATGAAATTGGATTTCTGAAATTATATATGTATTTCATTTTAGTATATGAAATTAATAAAATATCAATTTAATTTTTAAAATTATAAAAAGTGATTCAAATTAATCCCCGTGCTAATATTTACAGCAACTAACTTTAATCACCAAAAATACTAATTCAAATCACTTTTTATAATTTAAGAAACGGAATTGATAGTTTTTTTATTTCAGGAGATTAAAATGACACATCTAATTTCAATTATCAAAATGAATCTTTATTCTATATGTATATATATCTAGTTTGTCTATTACCTTTTTATTTTATTTTTCGTTTTGTATGTCTGTATGTTTTTGCAGTCAGCTTTGCAGGCCAGGAACACTTGAACCAGCAAAAGTAAGAGGCAGAATAGTGAACCGCGTTAGAGAAGGAAAAATAAAGTCAGTTACGGAGGGGCTGGAAGCCCAAACCGCAGGCGCAAGGGGAATGCTCATGCGCAATCAAAAGCAAAATGGGAGAACATTGCTTGCTGAGCCTCATGTTTTTTCAACTGTGACCGTTTCAAACACAGTTGTGAGCGGACAAGGCCATGGTTATGGCATAACTGCAACGTAAATTTTATTTCCTTCTCCAACATCGCCTTTTAATTAACATCGTTGCATTTTTAAATCAAATCTGGTATTTGAGCGATTTTTTATATGATGAACGATAACTCAGTTTCTAATTAACAGGCTTAATTGATTAGATTAGGATCAGGTTAACTTTATAAATCAAAATTTTATACAAACTAATACTACACTTCATTAATCAATGAATAACTAATTAAGTCAAGGAGGCCGGCTACTTAATACTACCCTTAGGTCAATACTAATCAAAGTAAAATTGATATGACAAATTCATTCCGCTTGTAAGTGATTTTCAATAAATATATGTTGCATATGATATGAAGGCTCCTGTCTTCATGTTATGTATACTTACTATATTTATATTGCAGTGATTCTACCAATTCGTCTATTACAATATGGCTATCCTCTGCTAAAACAGTCTTTGGAATTAAGCCAGCTCTAGTCATGGCTTCATTCTCCTCTAGAGGACCCAATTTGATTCAGCCAGCAATACTCAAGGTCTACACTTATTATTAATTATAAACTACATAGTCTTAATGTCTCATATCCTTATACTTGCTGTTATGATTTTTGGGTGATTGGTTTTGTTTTGGCCTGAGTCTCAGCCTGAAGTAACTGCGCCAGGAGTGAACATTCTTGCTGCCTATTCACTAGGCGCAACTGCATCTACCCTGCCACAAGACCGTCGTCGAGTTCCATTCAATGTACGGCAAGGAACTTCTATGTCTTGCCCTCATGTCGCTGGCATTGCTGGACTTCTCAAAACACTTCATCCTAATTGGAGTCCCGCAGCTATTAAATCTGCAATGATGACCACCAGTAATAATATATATATATATATATATAAATATAATTATGATCATTGTACACGATATTTTTAATGTTTAACTACTGTGTAAGTTCTTATAGTTTCATTTAATTAGATTACTGTAGTCTAAAAATTTATAATCATATCCTTAGACTATATAAAATTTAAGGAAACATTTGTTACAAAAACATTTTTGTCAATACTATGGTGCACTTGATATAGTGAGATGTACCACACACTTTATTAATATACATCATTCAATATATGTATAAAATTTTTTAATTAGATCCCTCAAACTAATACTATATCCATCTACTTATATGTATCTTTTCAGGAATCAACAACATTTTGGTACATTGAAAACTCACTATATCAAATGTCTGTATACATTGAGTTTTTAGTGTACCAAAATGTTGTTGATTCCTAAGAAGACACATATAAGTTGACGGAGGTAGTACTAGTTTGAGGGATCTAATTAAAAAATTTTATACTATCTAAGGACTTAATTATAAATTTTTAAACTAAAGAGACATAATTGAAAATTTAATGAAACTATAGAAATCTGCAGAATAATTAAATCTAATTTTAATAAATTATCATGGCCATAGATACCATATATAAGATTATCAACTAAAACCCTAATTTAGTCTCTTAGATTTATTGTAAGGAACAAATTACTCCATCGGATTTGGAAAGTCCTATCATGGTCCCTAAAATTTTAGAAATGAGGATAAATTAGTCTTTCAGATTTGGGTCATCCAATTGTGGTCAGTCAAAGTTTAGAAATAGGGACAAGTTAATTCCTCCATAAATTACCATATGAGCCGTTAATGAAAATGTCTACGTGTTCTGTTAACTTACTCATGTATAATATTAATTTTCATGGTAGGTAATAACTTGCCTCACTGTGAGCATAGAGAGAGAGAGAGAGAGAGAGAGAGAGAGAGAGAGAGAGAGTGTGTGTGTGTGTGTGTGTGTGTGTGTGTGTGTGTGTGTGTGTGTGTGTGTGTGTGTGTGTGTGTGTGTGTGTGTGTGTGTGTGTGTGTGTGTGTGTGTGTGTGTGTGTGTGTTGTACTGTCCATGTCTTTTTAGAGAAGAAATACAGGAATTTCAATAAACCTTTCTTATGAGAGCAAAAGAAAGGTAAGAACTTTAGAAACCTCTATTCTCTATAGAACAAAACACTACTTAAAGTCAAAATTTCTCTTCCAAGCAAAGAGCTATGATAAGAGAGAAGATAAAGAAAAAGGTCTAAACAATCACATTTATAGGAGGGTGGCAAGTTAGGACCCAATGTGAAAATTAACAGTATACGTAAATAAGTTAACAAGACACATGGACATTTTCATTAACAGCTTAGATGATAATTTGATAAAGAGATTAATTTGTCCTCATTTCTAAAATTTTAGGGATCACAATGAAACTTTCCAAATCTAAAGGACTAAATTATCACTCGCTGTAAATCTGAGAGGGCTAAAGTGGGGTTTTAGTCAACATTATATATGTTGGCTAAAAAAGTATATACATTGTGGGCATAGTTTGACGACATGTTTGTGTTGGAAATTTTTTTTTTTTTAGGGGCCTACAGCTAAACACTATTGGATAAGCCACCCTGTCAAGTTTAATATTTAATAAAATTAGAATTTAATATTAGAATTTATTTTAGATGCCCATTATTTAACAGTGATGGTGCCTTTGATTTTGTGAATACCCTTTGACTCAATGTGAACCAATTTGAAGTCGAGTAGAGATGTTGATGGTTGTCTAGTTTGGGCAGTAAAGTTCTCGCGCGTATGTTCCAATTTTGTTTGAAAACAGCTAGACTGATTGTTAAGCATGTGTAGATACATTAAAAAGCATAGATATCGGGACTGGTAACTATGAGGTGTACATTTTAGGAGGGGTATGGTGATTTTAGTCTTGGTACCCCTTGTACTTTATCCTTACTCTGAGTGTTGAACTTTGTTCATCATCCAAGGGGATTCTCGATCTAGATGAAAATCTATCTTTAAGCTGCAAATATTAGCTTGACAAATTGAAGGATGACAAGTGGAGAATGTGGCCACTCAACGATAAGTGCAGAGTGTGATTTGAAGTTAACTACATGAGGTAAAAGTGATTTAGGTCTTAAATTAAAGTTAAAATTAAATCTGATTATTCTGCCCTGTTTATTATTATCGTTGTTAAAAGCCCGCCACTCTCTTCACCACTGCCGGAAAGAGACCTTGGCCATTGTTGCAAAAAAGAAGTAGTGTCACGATCCAACTTAGATCATGTGTAATATCCCCTTAACTATAGTATTTTATCTAGGATTGAACACTGTAACTAAGAGTGTGGTACTTTGTATCACATTTATATATTACAGCAAAAATTTATTTATTTACAAATAGGCAATCATGTCATTTCAGTACACATGTATAATGTACAATCATCCAATAGCTAGAGTACGCATATCAAACTACAAAACATAAACCTGCTATAAATACAAGAGGATTTATCTAGGTCAAGTCTACTGATCAGCAGGTATTTAGGCTTCTAATCATACCGTGTGTCACTGAATCCTTTAGTGAACTCTATCTGATGAATTTGAGGTAGACATGGAATACACATAGGGATGAGAATTCTAAAATTCTCAGTAGGGTACTCCTATACACATATAAATGTCATCATTATCTACCCCAACTGCTTCAGTTTGATTACAAAAATATTGCATGCAAGGAACATAATTAATAATGGATATATTAGTTTATAAATTCTTTATCTGAACTAGGTTCATTTTATGTAATCATCATTCTTAGAATTAGTGATGTCAGCTTAACACATAAGTATCTGCTTTCAATTGAATAATAAAACTTATTCTCATAGCATATGGCATAAAGAGTAACTTAAAACCATTGTTACTTTAACTGTCTTGGCCCTTGACTATGGTGGTTTATTACACTCCTGGGTAATAGACTTTTTTTAGGACTAAGCGCATTCCTATACATGATCATTGGATTTACTTTCTCCAATTCTCACACAAGCCTATTCTTAATCAAGTTTACTTTTCCCAACATACCAGATTTATTTTCTCTGGTCCAAGAAATAAAATTTTATATTTTTTTCAAATATAAGCAATTGTAATAAGTATTCATATTTATACATGCCTAACATCATTCATAGATGCATATAGTATAAATGAGATCAAATCATCAATATTTCATTATAGATTCAACAATTCAGCATGCTATATAGAATTTCAGTTCTAAAAAAAATTATGAATCAACTACTAAATTTCATCAAAACAGAGCAAACTAGATTTTTAGAGTTAGTTTAACAAGTATATGAGACCTTGGAAAAATATCAAAGCATAATAAAATCTCTAGCTATGTTAATAAAATTTCACAAATTTTGAGGTCAAAAACTAGTCAATTCAGCTAACAATCTAAAAATCTCAAACTTTCTATCCTATCAAATAAACCCAGAACTTTGTATCAAAAATTAGAATTGGACCTCAATATGCCCTTAACATCCTATAAACATTTCAGCTAATAATTTGATTATTTGCTAAGGTAATAAAATTAGATAAATTCAGTGCTCCAGAATTAACTGTTGAGACAGCAATCTTGACTAGCTTGGTTCTTGAATTTCTTAAGTATAACAAAAGTACCCAAAATGCCTCAAAATTGTTTGTCCACATCCAATAAAATTTTCAGCTCAATCTAAAGTGTAACATCCTAATTTTTAACCCAATACTCTAGAACATATTTAGGTTAATCATTAGTCTATTACGTCATAATTTCCTCTTTACTTTAAAATACTTAGCAGAAAATACAAGTAAAATTTTTTTTGAATTGTGAAAGCAAAGTGAGAGCCGTGCAATATGATAAATGATGAAGCACGTAAGAAAATGAAACAAGCACCTTATGAACATCATAACATAAAGCAAGTAATGACACATCATAATGAAACTGAACTACATACATACATAATATGATATGCCCACTTATAAAAAGCGGGACTTAGTTGATACATCATAAAGTGAATACAGCCGAAGGGGAAATACAAGGAAAATGAAAATACAACAGGAGGCATAAAAAGAAACTCTCCTACTCTAATGCACCTACGATGGATAACCTCTAAACAAAAGGAGGCTATCCTAATCTAGTCAAAAGCTCGGGCACCAAAACACAGCTGCCGTCTCCTACTGCAGACCTCTCTGGAAAGGAGGAATGTATCCGATCCATTGAGCTATCTCTGCCGGGGTAGCTATATGCTGCATCGGCCGGGCATGGGCTCCTCAGTAGGGAATCATCCCCATTCATCCTCCACGCATCGGTTGAGTGACGGTAGCCTCGCTGCCCTCCCCAAAGTCCATTGGTACAGTGAGGGAGGATCCCTCGGAAGGTACCTGAACGGCAGAGTCCTCGGAAGAGTCTATCTCTGAGAATGATGAAGGGTAGCGGGGCACATACTGCGGGAAATCCCGGATAGCAGAGGCTGTCAATGGGGTACGGCAAATCCACTCCTTTCGAAGGCGTGCGCGCTCGAACACAAAATCATCACCAAAAGGCGAGGCAGGAAAGAATCAATGAGTGTGTACGGGATGAGCGAAGGGTCATCTAACAAACATGAATACGCGAACGGCACAGTGACCCTCAAAATGGTATGATCCGTGATCCGGATCATAATGCACCTTCCACGTCGGGGCGTCCACGAAAACCACGAACATCGCTATCTGAAGATGTGACGGAAAGAAAAGATAGAGAGAGTGAGAATCTTGCTAAAGAATCTCAGTAGGGTAACCTCCTATCAAGGTGTCATCATCTACGTCTTCAGAAACCTTGGGTTTGGTGTATAAAATAAGTGAGCATGCATCAAGTTCATTTTGAAGCTTCAAAACATAGTTAGCCAAGGTCTGTTCATTTTAGAATGATTTTTGATGTCATGGATGCAACATAGTAAAGAATGTATGCATGGCGCTACTTAATGCAAAAATATTAATCATAACATCAAGAAACATCATAGCAGTGGCATAAGGTGACAATTGAAATCTCATGTGGGAAGACTTTTTGTGACATAATCACCATACTTTACTTTCTCATGGGGCCACCCTAAAAAGACATTCGTTCTGGGGGTGCTCGGCCGAACCAGTGTCACACAGAACGTGTCACGTCTCTAGGTTATGAACTCATACCTAACTAGTGGTCACTAGTTCTTACTTATCCCTTACCAATAAGCGTATCATAAATAAATCCCGACTTTCTAGTACGGGCTAGGGGGCATTTTCTTGGGGGTGCTTGGCCAAACCGGTGTCATCCAAGAACATATCTTAGTACCTCATCTCTTTTAAAGAAAATTCTCATAGGTTTTTCAAAAACTTTCTAAGTCCCCAAATTTGTCCGAAATTCGACAGCATAATAGCAGCACGCCGAATTTCTTCCAAATTTACTTTATGCCATATAAACAAATAGAACATGTATCCCCAATCATAATTTCATACATATACATAATCATTCTCAACTAAAACATACATTCTCATGTAACATTAAAGCTTACTGTGCTCTCGAACCTATGGTGTCTTATGCTTTGACCCTCACGGGCTTTAAACTTGAGATATAATTATCCTATCGTTCTCTATCAAGCTCTTATGCACCTAAGGATCCACAACTAATAATTTTTACTAGCATTTATGTTCATTAGTAAATCTAGGCAACATCAAACTCTAAGGGCAGAATTACATTTTATGGTTACGGGGTTCTAGAACTTACGTTTTAGACACTTTTTCGAGTCCGTCTTCGCCTAAGGTGCTATAAAATAAATCTAAACCATTTATGAAGTATTCCCATGCCTATGAACCTATTATAAATCATGTTTACTACATTACAAGGTTTCTGGACAGAAACAGAAAATTAAATGTTCTAAGAGTTCTAGAATTGCATTTTTACGGTTTTCTAGTTACTAGTTTCTCTACGGGTGCTAAAATTCAATCCTATATCAAATGTTACCAAGTTTTTCATACTTAAACAATCCTAATCTGATTATCATCCCACTAAAACATTTTGGTCAGTGTCTAAAAATAAATGGGTCAAAACCACGCTAAAACTTGATTTTACGATTTTTCTGTAAGACTAGTTTCTTCCCTAACAAGCATAGAAAAGTTCCTACCTCAACACATATAATTTTTACACATTCTTAGCATATCAAAATAACATCATACAACACCAAACACACCATGGCAGAACCGAACTCATATACCTACATATCATGCATAAAATTTCATTTTTAACAAACATAAGTTATTAGTTTCTCTTTGAATCGTTCTAGGACTTCTAAAACTCTTTTGCAAAACATTTATCTTGTAAAAGGGACTAAGAACAATCATAAGGCAGTAACTAATTTGAAACACTCTTGGAAGAGGTTTAATTTACAAATCTTGTTGGTAATGACCTTATAGAATTCTTAAAACATAGGAAAACTTTTGAACATAGATTGTTGGCCCTTGCAACTAGATGAAATTCATATTAAGTTCATCATCATTACATGACCAAAATATGCATCCATGGGGATGTCTCCATCACCAAACTCTAACTTGAGATAATAAGAGCAAGTCTTTGAGCTCTTAGAGTTTTTAAGTGATGACAAAAAGTAAACGTGCTATGCATTCCATTTTATTTTTCATTGTAAAGTAAAGTGAGCACTTCAAAGTAAATATGCAAGACTTGAAAATAAATATGCGAGTTCAATTCTTTATTTTAGTGCTCTAGGCCCAGCAACAATCGACTTTAAGGCCGAAATAGAAAGGCTTTGAGGTTAATTAGGAGATATGCAAGCTCCCATTTTAAATCTTTAAGTTCTTAAGTGATGACTTGAAAAGTAAACGTGCTAGACAAAACACATAAATATGAGATGCTCTTCGTTACTTATCTTTAACTTTATATGATAGCTTGGAAGGTAAACATGAATGCAAAACTCAAAAGTAAATATGCAAATGCCTAACCTTGAAAATAAACATGAATGCAAGCTCATTTTATTTCTTATTAGAGCTCATCCAAGACTTTAGAGAAACTTAAACCTCAACCCAAACTTATCACAACAAGCTAAAGTGAACCTCAAGATTTTTAGAACACAAAGTATCTTTTCTTGAAGCAAAGTCAAAAATAAAATTGTTATTAAAACTCAAGCTCTAGAAGTCTCATTGTGATGAACACCTAGTCATCATCTAGAAACTCTTATCATCAAGCTATCATGTGTATTAATAACAAATATGGCTAAAAATTTGAAAAAAGGAAAAGAAAAGGGGCCGAAACTATGAGCAAGAAAAAGAATCATTTTGAAACTCTAGAGACCATGATCTTGATGATGTATTAACACCAACATCATGTGTCCTCATCATTGAGTTCATACACTCATTTTAGAACAACATCAAAGTTAAGTTTTTCAAGATAAAAGGGAAAGAAACTAAAAACACCTTTTCCTCAAGAACTAGGATCAAGCTTTAGGGGTTGCTCATGTGATGAACATCATCTTGCAATCCCCATCATTAAGCTCTCATTTCCAAGCTCACCAAAGGCCCTTGGTTGAAAATAAAATAGGAAGAGGAGAAGAAGTTCTAAAAGATTCAAAAGAAACCATCAAGTCAATGACTAAATAAGAACCATAAATGAAAGAAACATTTAAAATAAAATCCCTACCAAGTGAAATGAGGTTGAAGAAGTTGAAGAAGAAGAACTCTTGATCTTGAGAGAAAAAGGAAAGCTTTGAGTGCTCTAGAAAACAAAAACATAGCAAATGACTAAGGTGATTCAAGTTCACCCAAGTATGCTATTTATACAAAAACAAAACATGGAGGGGTGAGTGAAAGGTGGTTTGGCCGTGGACTTCATGGTCAAAGGGAGAGAAAATATCTCATTCAAAGCATGCTCCAAGGTGTAACATCCTAATTTTTAACCCAATACTCTAGAACATACTTAGGTTAATCATTAGTCTGTTGCTTCATAGTTCTCATTTTTACTTAGAAATACTTAGCGGAAAATACGGGTAAATTTTTTTTTCAAATACAAAGTGAGAGCCGCGTGATGCGAGATAACACGTAAAGGACAAAACATGCATCTCATATTGTCATAGCATAAGGCACATAAAGGCACATCATGGGAAACACTGAATATCATCTCATATATATATATATATATATATATATATATATATATATATAACCTGCCCACTTATAAGTATGGGACTTAATTTGGTACAAGGGAATACATGAAAGAAAATGCAACATAAACATAAACATAAACTACTCCCCTACCCGAGTGCATCTAATGGGATAACCTCAAATCAAAAGAAGGTTTATCCCCATCTAAGTGGTGTGTGCTCTAACCCGGGCCATCCACAGCCTCCTACTGGCGACTATCCCTTGAGCGTGGCACTTAACCAGAAAACTGAGCAAGCTCCTCCGGCGTGAATAGGCGGGACGGGGCTCAGAAGTGACCTCCACGGCGTGGTCTCATCTCCGGTCGTCGTGCAAGCCTCGGCTGAGTCACGGAGGGCTCGCTACCCTCCCCAAGGTCCATGGGTATGGTGGGGGAAGATCCCTCGGAGGGTACCTGGGTTGCCGAATCCTTGGAAGGATCCGTCTCCGTAAAAGACGACGGGCAACGGGGCACATACTGGGGGTAGTCTCGAGCGGCGGACGTGGACGGTGGTGTACGGCGAAGCCTCTCCTCTCGGGGACGTGCGCGCTCGAACACTAGGTCATCGCCAAAAGGTGAGGCAGGGGAGAAACGATGGGAATGTACAGGGGGAGTGAAGGGTCGACCCATGAACATGAATACTCTAACCGTGCATCGACCCACAAAATGGAATGACCCGTGGTCCGGGTCATGGTGCACCTCCCATGTCGACATGTCCACGAACACTACGAACGTCGCCATCTGAAGACGTGACGGAAAGAAAGAGATAGAGGGAGTGAGAATCTTGCTAAAGAATCTCAGTAGGGCCTCCTACTACCTAGGTGTCATCATCTATGTAACATCCTAATTTTTAACCCAATACTCTAGAACATACTTAGGTTAAACATTAGTCTGTTACTTCATAGTTCTCAATTTTTCTCAGAAATACTTAGCGGAAAATACAGGTAAATTTTTTTTTTAAATACAAAGTGAGAGCCGCGTGATGCGATAAGCGGTAAACCATGCAAAGTAAAACAATTGTCTCACAACATCATAACATAAGGCACAACATGAACATCACTGAATAACATCTCATATATAGCTTGCCCACTTATAAGTGAGGGACTTAATTTAGTACAAGGGAAATTCATGAAAGAAGATACATCATAAAGCATAAACATAATCTACTCCCCTACCCGAGTGCATCTAATCGGATAACCCCTAAACAAAAGAAGGTTTATCCCCATCTAAGTGGTGTGTGCTCTAACCGGGTACTCCATCGGACGATCGTCACCTCCTACTGGCATCCATCTCGCGAACGAGGCAAATATCCGGGAAACTGGGCGAGCTCCTCGGACGTGAAGAGGCGGAACGGGGATCGAGGGTGACCCCCGCGGTATGGTCGCATCTCCGATCGCCGTGCAAGTCGTGGCTGAGTCACGATATCCTCACTACCCTCCCTCATCTGTGGTGGAGAGGGGGCAGAGCTCTCGCTATACGGATGGGTAGGCGGGTCCTCGGACGGGTCGGTCTCTGAGAAGTAGGTCCGGGGCATGTAATCGAGAAAATCTCGCATGGCTAAGGCGGCGGTGTGCCTACGGAGCACTCTCTCGTCATGCGTCTGTGTGATCAAAAACCCGCTCGTCGCCATAGGGTGCGATCGGGGAGAAATGATGGGTGTGCACGGATGAGCGGGAAGGCGCGTCCTACGAACATAAAAATCCGTGCAGTACGCCCCTCAAAATGGTATGACCCGTGAGTCGGGTCATAGTGCACCTCCCATGTCGGGGTGTCCACGAACACTACGAACGTCGCCATCTGAAGACGTGACGGAAAGAAAGAGATAGAGGGAGTGAGAATCTTGCTAAAGAATCTCAGTAGGGCCTCCTACTACCTAGGTGTCACCATCTGCGTCCTCAGGAACCTTGGGTTTAATTATACAAAATGACCGAACATGCATTTAGTTCATTTTAAACTTCAAAATATACTTTAGCCAAGGTCCATTCATTTTAGGATGATCTTAATGTCATGAATGCAACATAATAGAAAATGTATGCATGGCACTACCTAATGCTCATACATAAACCATAACATCAAGCATCATCCTACTTGGTGGCATAAAGTGGCAATAGTATCATTCATATGGGACAAAACTTAGTGACATAATCATAATCATGAACTTCTCTTCCTCATGGGCCACCCTAAAAGACAATCGAACTGGGGGTGCTCGGCCGAACCGGTGTCACCCAGAACGTGTCATACATCTAGGTTATGAGCTCATACCTTAACTAGTCGTCACTAGTTCTTACTTACCACTTAACGATAAGCGTATCATAAATCCCGACTATCTGAGTACGGGTTAGGGGGCAATTCTCTTAGGGGTGCTCGGCCGAACCGGTGTCACCTAAGAGTATAAAATGGTACCGATGTCACATGAGTTCTATGGAGGTGCTCGGCCGAACCGGTGTCATCCTAGAACCCATCTTAGTACCTTAATTTTCAAAATCTCTTTAAGTCCCCAAATTTGTCGGGAATTCGGCGGCACGATGGCATTACACCGAATTCCTTCCAAATTTGCTTTATGCCACATAAACATATATCCTCATGAATCCATCATATGAATAACATCATCATCATTTACATAACACATGCATCATCATAGATCTTTCAACCGTTTATCCTTACGGTAGCTTATGCTTTGACCCTTACGGGTCTTAATCATGAGATATGGTTCTCTAACATCCGTCGCTCATATTTTATGCACCTAAGGGCTCATAATTAAACATTATTCATAATCCTCACATTTACTTTTAAATCTGAATAGCATAGGGTGAAACCTCTAACTTGTATTTACGGGGTTCTAGAACTTACGTTTTAGACCCTTTCTTGGTTCCGTCTTCGCCTAAGGCGCTATGGATTAAATCTAAATCAATTATGAGGCATTCCCATGCTTAAGGACTAATTATTAATCATGTTTATCATGTTGTAAGGGTGCTGGACAGAATCTAGAAAAATAAATGTTCTAAGAGTTCTACATTGCATTTTTACGGTTTTCTAGTTACTAGTTTCCCCATAGGTGCTAGAATTCAATTCTAACTCAAATGATACCAAGTTTTTCATGTCTAAACAATCTAAATCTGATTATGTTCCCATTAAAACAGTTTGGATTAATTCCACAAACAAATGGGTCAAAACTATGTTAAATTCTAGCTTTACGGTATTTCTAGTTAGCTAGTTTCTTACCTATCATGCATAGGATCGCTTCTACATCATCATATGATATTTTCACACATTCCAACACATCAAAACATCATCATACAGCATCACACTCATCATATCAGAACCGAAAACATTTAACTTTAATAAGAGAGTTAAATTGACATTTCTAGGTACATAAGTTAACTAGTTTCTCTTGGAATCAATCTAGAATTTCTAAAACTCTTTGCAAGACATTTTAAATCATCAAGAGGCTAAGTGAAGCCTTAGGTCAGTGACCAAAACATATTCCATCCCCTAAAAGAGATTGGAATCACAACTTATAATGACATAACCTTATAAAGATTTGTAAAGCTTTAAGGAAAACTTAAAACATAGACTATTGGTCCTAGTAGCTAGATGAAAACTCATTGCAAGTCCATCATCACTACTTGGCCGAAAAACATCCATTCAAAGAATGGTTTTACATTAACTTTAACTTGGAATAAAATGGGCAAGTCTTTGAGCTCTAGGTTCTTTAAGTTGTGACATAAACTAAACGTGCTCATGCTTTTCATTTTTAATCTTGCTTACAAATTAAAGTGATGACATAAATTAAATATGCAAGGCATAAACTTAAACGTGCAAGCTTGAAAGTAAATATGCGAAGCATAATCTTAAACGTGCAAGCTTGAAAGTAAATGTGCAAGATTCAATTCTTTATTTTAGTGCTCTTAGCCCAACAACAATCGACTTTAAGGCCGAAATAGATAGGCATTCGAGAGATTAATTAGATGATAATGCAAGTTCAATTCTTTATTTTAGTGCTCTAGGCCCAACAACAATCGACTTTAAGGCCGAAATAGAAAGGCTTTGAGAATTAAATTAAGTGATGATACAAGTTCCATTTTTAATCTTTATGTTCTTAGGTGATAGCTTGAAAATAAAGATGCATAGCAAGAATGTAAATATGAATGCAAGCATAAAATAAATTATGCAAGTTCATTTAATCTTTCTAGAGCTCTTAACAAGACTTTAAAGGAACTTAAACCTTAACCCAAACTCATTCAAACAAGGTAAAGTCAAGCTTGGAGTTCTCAACATAATATTTTTGGGAATCAACTATGAAACTTAGAAAATTTTAAGGAAATGGCCGAAATCTTCAAGGAAAGAAAGATGCATTTTTAAAAACTCTAGAGTTCATGACCTTGATGATATATTAACACCAACATCATGAGTCCTCATCATTGAGTTCATAGAGCCATTTTAAAACATCATCAAAGCTAAAGTTCTCAAGAGTTCAAGAAAGAAAGAACTAGGAACATTTTTGCTCAAGAACAAAGATCAAGCTCTAGAGTTTGTTTCAAGTGATGAACATCATCATGAAACTCTCATCATCAAGCTCTCATTTCTTTGAACTCAAAGGCCCATGGCCAAAAATGAGTAAGAACAAGGAAAGGAAAAGAAGTTCTAAAAAGAATCAAGAGAAACTATGAACATTAAGCTTAGAACAAGAACTTTAAAGAAAGAATACATGAAAGAAAATCCCTACTTGGTGTGATGAACTTGAAGATGGAAGAAGAAGATGAAGATGATGAAGAACTTTGAAGAGCTTGAAGAACTTGAAGAACACTAGAACTTTGAGAGAAAAGAAAAGCTTTGAGTGTTTCCTAAACTTAGCAAATGATCTAAAAGTGGTGCAAGCTCCTCAAGGCATTCTATTTATAGAGAAATGAAACAAATGGAGGGTGTGAATGGGGGAGGATGGCTTCGGCCATGAGGTGCAAAATGGAGGCATTCCATGAGTTCCATGAGGTGAGATAATGTGTTCTTGAGGTTTGGTGAGGTATGGCTTAAGGTATGGTGAGGTATGGTTCAAGGTATGGCCTCAAGCATGATTCTTTGAGTGAGAAACAATTTAATATGTGGCCAAAGGGGGAGGATGTGGCCGAAATGCATCAGCCCATGGGGAGGATTAGTTTGCATTTTAATTATGGTTTAGAGTTGTGTTTAGGTGTATCTTTGATTATGCTTAAGATTAGGAATTTGTAAGAAAGTGTTTAGGTAAGGGAAATGGGTAATTAAGGTGGTCTAGACATAATTAAGGAGTGGTCTTGCACCATTAGTGAGTTAAATCCTCAATTTAGAGTTTAAACAACTCTAGACACATTTCCTTGATTTAAGGAATTGGAGAGAGAAAATACTATTCAAGATTCCAAGACTAGGAGTCTTGAGTTCTAAAAAGGGATTTAAGTTTAATCTAAGCAATTTTAGGTTCTAATTAACTTTAATAAATTATTTTGACTCTAGATTAATTAGGGAAATAAATTAATCTTCGTTTAGAGCCTAATATTGCTTAGGTTTGCTTAATTACGTCATTAAGCTCAAAAACACTATTCCAGGGGCAAAATCGTAATTTTGCACTAAAACTGCCCGGGACCACCGGGGCTTGAACAGAGACCTCTAGACACATGAAAACATGTTTTCAAACCTCTGGGGAAAGTTCCAGGCTCAAACGGCACATTTACCCGCGTAAAAACGCTATAGGGGTATTTTGGTCATTTTGACCCGAAACTGCGGAAAAATGAAATTTTCGTTTCCGAAAGCATTCAAAGGCCATTCAATCCCCTTCAAACATTGAGTTGACCCTTCGAGGATGACCGAGTTGGTTACCCTCGAGTTCGGGTCAGGAAATGACCTCAGGGGCATTTTGGTCATTTTCCTCGGACAGAAAAATCGGGGTGTTACAATCTACGTCCTCAGGAACCTTGGGTTTAATTATACAAAATGACTGAACTGCATTAAGTCCATTTTTAAGTTCCAAATCATAGCTTAGCCAAGGTCCATTCATTTTAGGATGATCTTAATGTCATGAATGCAGCATAATAGAAAATGTATACATGGCGCTACCTAATGCACATACATAAATCATATCATGAAGCATCATCATACTTAGTGGCATAAAGTGGCAATAGAAACATTCATGTGGGACAAACTTAGTGACATAATCATAATCATGAAACTTCTCTTCCTCATGGGCCGCCCTAAAAGACAAGCGTTCTGGGGGTGCTCACTAACCGGTGTCACCGTAACGTGTCACATCTCTAGGTTATGAGCTCATACCTTAACTAGTCGTCACTAGTTCTTACTTACTACTTAACGATAAGCGTATCATAAATCACAAATCTCGACTATCTGAGTACGGGTTAAAGGGCAATTCTCTTAGGGGTGCTCGACCGAACCGATGTCACCTAAGAGTATAAATTGGTACCGATGTCACATGAGTTCTATGGAGGTGCTCGGCCGAACCGGTGTCATCCTAGAACCTATCTTAGTACCTTAATTTTCAAAATCTCTTTAAGTCCCTAAATTTGTCGGGAATTTGGCGGCACAAAGGCATTACGCCAAATTCCTTCCAAATTTGCTTTATGCCACATAAACATATAGCCTCTTGAATCCTCATATGAATAACATAATCATTTTTCACATAACACATACATCATCATAGAACATTCAAACGCTTACCCTTACGGTAGCTTATGCTTTGAGCCTTACGGGTCTTAATCTTGAGATATAGTTTTCTAACATCCGTCGCTCATATGTTATGCACCTAAGGGCTCATAATTAATCTTCATTCCCAATCCTTATGTTCATACTCAAATCTGAAAAGCATAGGGCAGAATTTCTAACTTGTGATTACGGGGTTCTAGAACTTACGTTTTAGACCCTTTCTCAGTTTCGTCTTCACCTAAAGCGCTATAAATTAAATCTAAATCAATTATGAGACATTCCTATGCTTAAGGACTAATTATAAATCACATTTATCATGTTGTAATGTTGCTGGACAGAATCCAGAAAACTAAATGTTCTAAGAGTTCTACATTTACGTTTTTACGGTTTTCTAGTTACTAGTTTCCCTATAGGTGCTAGAATTCAATTCTAATCCAAATGTTGCCAAGTTTTTCATGTCTAAACAATCATAATCTGATTATGCTCCCATTAAAACAGTTTGGATAAGTTCCAAAAACAAATGGGTCTAAACTATGTTAAATTCTAGCTTTACGGTATTTCTAGTTAGCTAGTTTCTTACCTATCATGCATAGAATCGTTTCTACATCATCATCATGTGATAATTTCACACATTCTAACACATCAAAGCATCATCATACAGCCATAAGCTCAACATAACAGTACCAAAAACATCTAACTTCAATAAGAGAACTAAATTGACATTTCTAGGTACATAAGTTAACTAGTTTCTCTTGGAATCAATTTAGAATTTCTAAAACTCTTTGCAAATCATTTTAATTCATCAAGAGGCTAAGAGAAGCCTTAAGTCAATGACCAAAATATATTTCATTTTCTAAAAGGGAATAAAGTCATATCTCATGATAACATAACCTTGTAAAGCTTTGAGAAAAACTTAGAACATAGACTATTAGTCCTTGTAGCTAGATGAAGACTCATTGCAAGTCCATCATCACTACTTGGCCGAAAACATGCATTCAAAGAATGCATTCACATTAAGCTTTAACTTGAAATGAAATGGGCAAGTCTTTGAGCTCTAGGTTCTTAAGTTATGACATAAAATAAACGTGCTCGTGCTTTTCATTTTTAATCTTGCTTACAAAGTAAAGTGATGACTTAAAATAAATATGCAAGGCATAAACTTAAACGTGCAAGCTTGAAAGTAAATATGCAAGGTTCAATTCTTTATTTTAGTGCTCTTGGCCCAACAACAATCGACTTTAAGGCCGAAATAGATAGGCATTCGAGAAATTAACTAGGTGATAATGCAAGTTCAATTCTTTATTTTAGTGCTCTCGACCCAACAACAATCGACTTTAAGGCCGAAATAGAAAGGCTTTGAGAATTAAATTAAGTGATGATGCAAGTTCCATTTTAATCTTTATGTTCTTGGGTGATAGCTTGAAAGTAAAGATGCATAGCAAGAATATAAATATGAGTGCAAGCATAAATTAAAATATGCAAGTTCATTTTATCTTTCTAGAGCCCTTAACAAGACTTTAAAGGAACTCAATCCTCAACCCAAACTCATCCAACCAAGGTTAAGTAAAGCTTAGAGTTCTTAGAACTCAAGACAACATTTTAGAAAATCAAAACATTGAACCAAGTAGAAGAAAGGAAATGGCCGAAACATTCTAGGCATGAAAAGGAATATTTGAAAACTCTAAAGTCCATGATCTTGGTGATATATTAACACTAACACCATGAGTCCTCATCATTGAGTTCATAGAACCATTTTAAAACACCATCAAAGGTAAAGTTCTCAAGAGTTCAAGAAAGGAAGAACTAGAAACATTTTTGCTCAAGAACAAAGATCAAGCTCTAGAGTTTGTTTCAAGTGATGAACATCATCATGAAACTCTCATCATCAAGCTCTCATTTCTTTGAACTTCAAGGCCCATGGCCGAAAATGAGAAAGAAAAAGGAGAAGAAAAGAAGTTCTAAAAAGAACCAAGAGAAACTATGAACATAAAGCTAGAACAAGAACTTTAAAGAAAAGAATACATGAAAGGAAATCCCTACTTGGTGTGATGAACTTGAAGATGGAAGAAGATGAAGAACTTGAAGAACTTTGAAGATCTTGAAGAACACTAGAACTTTGAGAGAAAAAGAAAAGCTTTGAGTGTTCCTAAACTTAGCAAATGATCTAAAAGTGGTGCAAGCTCCTCAAGACATTCTATTTATAGAGAAATGAAACAAATGAAGGGTGCACATGGAGGAGGAGGCTTCGGCCATTGCAGATTGGAGGGCATCCCATGAGTTCCGTGAGGTGAGATAATGTGGTCTTGAGGCATGGTGAGGTATGGTTCAAAGTATGGTGAGGTATGATTCAAGGTATGGCCTCAAGCATGATTCTTTGAATGAGAAACAATTCAACATGTGTGATAAAAGGGGAGAGATGGCCGAATATGCATCAGCCATGGCGGGAGGATTTCTTGCATTTTAATTATGGTTTAGAGTTGTGTTTAGGTGTATCTTTGATTAGGATTAAGATTAGGAGTTTGTAAGAAAGTGTTTAAGTGAGAAAATGGGTAATTAAGGTTTTCAAGACATAATTAGAGAGTGTTCTTGCATCATTAGTGAGTTATAAATTCATTTTAGTGTATAAACAATTCTAGACACAATTCCTTGATTTAAGGAATTGGAGAGAGAAAATACTATTCAAGATTCCAAAACTAGGAATCTTGAGTTCTAAAAAGGGATTTAAGTTTAATCTAAGCAATTTTAGGTTCTAATTAATTTTAATAAATTATTTTGACTCTAGATTAATTAGGGAAATTAATTAATCTTCGTTTAGAGCCTAATATTGCTTAGGTTTGCTTAATTACGTCATTAGGCGTAAAAATACTATTCCAGGGGTAAAATCGTAATTTTACACAAAACTACCCGGGACCACCGGGACTTGAACAGAGACCTCTAGACACATGAAAACGTGTTTTTAAACCTCTGGGAAAAGTTCCGGGTTCAAACGGCACCTTTACCCACGTAAAACGTTACAGGGGTATTTTGGTCATTTTGACCCGAAACTGCGGAAAATGAGACTTCCGCCTCCGGAACCACTCAAGGGTCATTCAATCCCCTTCAAACATTGAGTTGGCCCTTCGAGAACTACTAGGTCAGCCATTCTCGAACTCCGGACCGAAAATGACCTCAGGGGCATTTCGGTCATTTTCCACTCAAACAGAAAATCGGGGCGTTACACAAGGCATGGTCTTGGGTATGGGTAGGTATGGTTTCAAGTATGGCTCAAGGTATGGCCTCAAGGAGTGTTTAATTTTAAAACATGTGATGGAATTGAGGAGCAAGGGGCCGAATTTGCATCAGCCATGGGGGAGGGGTTTCCATATTTTAATTGTGGTTTAGAATTGTGTTTAGGTGTGTCTTAGATTATGCTTAAGATTAGGAATTTGTAGAAAAGTGTTTAGGTAAGGAAATGGGTAATTAAGGTTGTCTAGACATAATTAAGGAGTGGTCTTGCTTTATTAGTATAATAGGAATTCATTTTTTAGTGTATAAACAATTCTAGACACAATTCCTTAATTTAAGGAATTGGAGAGAGAAAACATTGTTCAAGATTCCAAGACTAGGAATCTTGAGTTTTAAAAAGGGATTTAGATTTAATCTAAACAATTTTAGGTTCTAATCAACCTTAATAAATTATTTTGACTCTAGATTAGTTATGGAAATTAATTAACCTTTGATTAGAGTCTAATATTGCTTAGGTTTGCTTAATTACGTTATTAAGCTCAAACGGCACTATCCCGGGGACAAAATCATAATTTTATACAAAAACTACCCGGGACTTAAACAGACACTTTTAAACACATGAAAATATTGTTTTAAACCTTCGGCGAAAATTTCGGGCTCAAATGGCACTTTTACCTGCGTAAAAACGCTATAGGGGTATTTTGGTCATTTTGACCTAAAACTGCAAAAAATGATATTTTCATTTTCGAAATCACTCAAGGGTCATCTAATCCCCTTCAAACATTGAGCTGACCCTTTGAGGACTACCGAGCGGCTATCCTCGAATTCTGGTCAGGAAATGACCTCAGAGGCATTTTGGTCATTTCTCTCAGACAGAAAAATCGAGACGTTATATAAAGTCTCTAACTGAGTCAAAAAATTCGAATAAGTTCACCTACTTGCTTAAAATTGAGATTTCTAGCAACATAGTTTAAAAATATTTTGAGATAAATAATTTGCTAACATTATTCAATCACTCCACCAAATTAAATACATCAATATCTATCTATCATCAATCAATATTACTAGAAATTTCCAACCAAATCGATAAGAAAATTTCAGAACAAATTTTGAAGGAAAAGAAGACAAATAAAGCCCTACTTGGCTCTTGGAACACTAATTCTTGTCCTTGGCTTCCTTTCAAGAGTTCCTACACCTAATTCTTAATCTAACCCTCAACAAAGTAGGAACAACAACCAAGATGGTTGATATGATGAGGTGAAGGCTTGTGATAAAGAGTTAATTCAAGTTTTCACGAGGTAGGTTTGTATTTGTGCTAGAACCTATGGATGTCTGAAGTTGTGGCTTTAGGTTCTTAGTTAGATTTTAGTGTTTTGATGAAGAAAAGGAGTGGAGGAAGCTATAATGGAATGTTGGCCGACATGTGTTGGGGAAGAATTGAGAAGTTTTTGGTTTCTTTAATTGAAAGTACCTGTGTACAATTTTGATACCATGGAAATGATTTTCTTAAAAAAATGCCCCTTTTTTTCTATGAATTCTATTGGTTCTTGATAAAGGAAAATGGCATGGCCAAATCTTAGCCCTACACTTATCAAAAATAGTAGTAAAATTTGCACTGCGACTTTCATACAGTATAAGAATTGCATGTTGAAATTTTACTAAATAAATGAAATATTAGCCCCTGGTGATTAAAACTTACTTGACAAACTTTAATCTATGTTATCTATTTAGCTCAACATGATTGGCCCACTTAAGTTTAGAATGCAAGTTGCCTTTTTCAATGTTAAAATTGCGCATCGATATTTCACTAGATGGGTAGAATACCGCACTGAGGCAAATAGATACTATCCTAAATTTAACTCTGGGTCTAGAATTTCATTTCAAAACATGTCTAATCTTCATCCTATCATACCTCAGTCCCGGGCATCTTTTGATCGCAGTCCTAGAGTTTCGACTGTCTCGATGGGCCTATAGGGTCTACAAGGTTACTATTTATTTTTCACCATTGTTTTTGGTCTGCTAAGTCATCTTTATTATCATTACGTCTATCAAAATATTGAATTTGTTGTTAATGAAGCTTAAATTAATTTCTAAGTAATTCCAGGGTGTTACAACCGGCACATAAGGAACATCTTCCCTAGCAAGCCTTAACACCTTATTTTTCAGGAAAACAGACAGAGTCTCCTCTGTTTCTTGAACATCTCCCAAATGCATTTACAATTTGTAACATCCACCAATAAATCTATAACAATTGGGCGTCAAGCATTCTCATAATACGCCCTTCCAATATATAACAATACCTCAGCATAGTCCAGCCATAATACCAAATTAGTTTTCAAACTCTATTAAACATAATAGAAAACATAGTTCAAGACATATAACCGGATTAAGTTTACAGATCCTTTCCATGACATAATTTATATAGCTAAGTAATAAGATCTCAAACATTAGCATAACATAAATCCAAGGACCCTGCCTATGACATATGAAGCAATTAACAACTATAGGCTAAAACAAAATGTGGGTTCTAATTAAAAGGGCCTTCACGAGAAGGCTAACCAACTTGGAATTAGCTAAGGTTGTGCCAGAGGAACAGATCCAAAACCAGTACCTATATCAGAAAAATATGGAAAGACAACGGGGTGATTTTGTAACTTAGTAAGAGATAAGATATCTATAGTTTACTGAATGCAATCATTAAACAAGATAAATATAAAAACATATATATATATATATATATATATATATATATATACTTATAGGAATATGATTATATTCATGACTTGAGATTTCTCGGAAACATATCTTTACATAATCACATATATCCAAACATAATGGGGAGTTATCCGAAGCAGAACAATAACAAGTCCAAACATGACCTTAGGTCATGTGCGTGTTAGCACTATGCCTGCTAATTGCAGTTGGCTCATAAACATATACAGGTCCAGTCTAGACATGACAAAAGTCATATGCAGGTTAACACCTCACCTACTAACTGGAGTTGGCCCGTAGCTATATGCATGTCCAAACATGACAAAAGTCATGTGCGGATTAGCACATCACCTGCTAACTAAAGTTTCTCACAATGCACCGAGGCTAATGCCATTGTCGTTAGCTACAAGTTCTAACTATGAATTTCTCCAAATTAACTCATAATCAAGCACATTCCAATTTCATAATATTCTTATAACATAAAATCAATCCTCAAGTTATATGAGATACAATGGACGTAAAATAAACTGAAATTTAATAATTAACACAAAATATTCTAAAATTTAGCATACATTACTGGTCAACTAAAATAATTATATAAGCACAATAATTAAGTTCTGGCCTCTAAATGAAAGCTTCCATTTAAACCTCAAGCCTCATTTTTGATAAATAAATTATTTTCTTCTATATCAATGTACTTTTGCTTTGAGATTTCCTTGAAATCTCCTAATTTCTTATGAGATTTTTCACTGCAGAAATCTTGTATAACTCCTTACTTAATAATTCTCACAATCAAAATTTATTATGTAAAAAGTAAACTACAGATACACTATCTACTCATAACTAGTGGTTCCAAGAACCGAAAACAACTTCACTAATGCCACCAATTCAAGTATTGATGCCCAATTGCTCTATTGCTCTAGGAACAAGACAACAAGAGCACATATGAGCTAACTACGCTATCAATTAACATCAATTAGCCCCAAACCACTAAAACACCCAATTTATAGGGTTCAAAGAGACACTAAAATTAATCTTCAACTAACTAGATGATGTAATAATTTAAATAGAGTAGTTTAGAAATTTCCTTACCATTTGGGTAGTAGAAATATTGAAGAAAAACATTCCAACATCCTCCTAAGCTTCAAGCTCTCTCTATTGAAAGTTTGAAAGAGAAGGTGGAGGTAGAGGAGAGGAAGGGGGAGAGAGAGAGAGGTTGTAAAAATGATGATAAGGAGGAGGAAGAGATGATGATAATGATGATGATAATAATAAAGGTGGTGGTGATGATTGGTGAAGGTAAGTAGAAAGATAAAGAAGAAAAATGAGAATGGACGAGAGATTATGGTAGTCATATCACTTAAGGTGCATGGGTGGTGCTCAGTTCAATTTTTTTCTTCTCTGTTATCGCAAATACTTTGGCCCTGCACTATATTCTTCCATCCCCAAACAACAACACCACCACCAATCACCTCAACAACCCCTACTTCCCTAATTCCTAGATGCTTCTTTGCAAGATTGAAACCCAACAAACAAATAACTCGATGCTGATTCCATACACAACGATGCCAAATTTGACGTCGAAGACGATGACGCTACCAACGACAACGGACTTGGTTCGGAGCCCATCATTTCGGATAGTTCACCATTGCCACCAGATAAGCTTGTGGAATGATCGATGAGAGAGGGAATTTTTGGGACAATTGCAACAACGATGATGGTTTGTAGATAATGTTGAACAACAATAGCCTCGTGGCAGTCGATGGTGATGGTAAAGGCAATGGCGACAATGAAGATAGTGGCTGGTGACTTGAACAGCGGTGCCGAGGAGCAAGAATAGAGAGATAATGCAGTGAACGATTAGAAGAAGGATGTGGCGGAGTTGGGAGAAGGGGCGGTGGCGCACCCATTTGTTAATCATCTGGCACTTGATGGTGGTTGGGGCAGCGCTTTATGGTGCTAAGGTGGAACTTATTGGTGGTAGTAGGGGAGTAGAGTTGAAACCAGATGCATTTCTTTTTCCCTTTTTGTTTTTTACCATTTTTTAATTTTTTTTCCTGAGTTAATGTTTTTGCAGTACCTTTTTAATCGAGGGAAGCCAAATTAGGTTGGTCATAACTCATTTGACCCTCGCTCCCAATGCTCCACATTTGGTTTCTTTATCGGCCCATGGCGCATCTTTAGTATATAGATAAACAACGCTATCCATGTAAGCAAGTACCGACATTCATATGCTTGAACTTACCATAACGATGAGAAAACTTTTCAACTGTGACTATGTCTCTAATAGATGTGCCATTTACGCACTTTTCTACGCAATATAAAAGTAGTAATTATGTTCAATAATTAATGTGAACAAGACATGTTTGGTACACCTAGCTTTTATATTATCTATAACTTTGTAAATAAAATATTGATTTACAATATTTGTCATTCTCATGTATTATTAATAAAGTATTTATATATAATTTTTTTATTTTATTCTTTACAATATTATAGTAAATAATAAGTATAAATAAAGATTAATTTTTCAAAAGGTAAAATAGATTCCATACCTATGTAGGTCAGTTTTCCCTTTTTTTTTAAATGTAGACAAAATTTTTAAATTGATTCCTCTTAAATTTTGTTTCTATCGGACAAATTGGTCCATTTAGGAGAAAAAAATACAAAAAGGTCTCTACTAATTAAAAAATTGGACAAAATGATCTTAATTGATCTTAAAGGATCAATTGATCCCTCAAAAATCATGAAAGGGTCAAATTGATCTCTATATAGAGAGATTAATTTGTTCACTATTTTTAATTAGCAAGACACGGAACCAATTTATCCTATTTTTTTCCTCGAGACGCCAACTTGTACGACCTAAAATTTAAGAGTGACCCATTTGAATTTATTGTCTTTTATGTATTTATTTATTTGTTTTTGTTCTACCTATTGTTTTGCGAGTTTTTTACACATATAAAATAAATAAAATAGGTTATTATATATATACCCCATTTTAAAAAATATTACACATATGTCCTATTTTTATTTATATAAAAATCGATCTAAATCAATTTTTGTGTTTACACATCAAGTCAAATATACATTTGTTCAAAAATTGACTTAAATCGCTTTGGTCAAGTCGATTTAAATTGATTACTGTAGCATGTCAAAATGTCGTGTCAAATATTGTTAAAAATTGATTTGAATTGATTTTGAAATCAACTCGAATTGGTTTGCTATAATCAACATCATTGAACAGTTAATGGAATCATTCTCTATAAGTGTCACGACCTAGCTCAGGCAATGACCGGCGCATAAGGAATAACTTTCCTAGCAAGCCTTACCACCCACAATTTCCTAGGAAAACGCACAAAGTTTCCTCTGTTTCTCAAATATTCCCCAGACAAAAATTCAACCTACCATATCCCAAAGAGAAAAAACCCACAACACGTAGGCATCAAGCATTCTCAAAATGCGCCTTTCTAGAATATAATAATATCTCAATATAGACCAATATGTATTAACCTTAATCCAGATTAATAGCCCAACCATAATACTAAATTAAGTTTATAAATCCCTTCCATAACATAATCTATATAGTTAAATAATAAAATCTCAACCATAAGCATAAACTAAGTCCAAGACCTTACCTGTGACATATGAAGCAACTGACATACTAAAAGATACTAATTTAAAAAGGATGTCACAACGCACCCAGAGGGCGCCACAACGGGAATGACAATCGAAATTTAAAATAAAATTATGAAGATGGGAGTTGCCATCAATTTTAATTCTGGCTAAAACTGGAAAACCTTTTAATTTGCAAACTGGTCTTTTAAAAGAGATTTGAGGTTCAGGAGTCTGATTATGATTAGAGAATGATGGAAACTTAATCCCACTGTACCCCTAATACATCCGTATAAATATGATTACCCTAGAGCTCATTATGCAAATTAATTATAATTTTAATAATATTTATTTTTCTCCAAAAGTCATAATAATTATACAAGAATAAAATAAAAGAAAAAGAACATCAAAAAAGAATAAAATTTAAAGAAAAGTTAATTTTAGCTTGATAGTTATTAGCTACATTGACATATCCTCTGATGCAATGAGGAACTCAAAACCACGTCGTTCTTGTAGAAAATGATTATATGTTTGGTTGATTTAAAAAAAAATGTGTTGATCGATTTTAATGATTTTAATTTTTTCGAAATGGATTTTCAGTTGTTAAGTGAAAGGAAAACTTTTTTGATAAGCTCTAATTTTAATTGAAATTGATAAAACTAATTCATAAATATAACAATCACAAAATTAACTTAAACAAAACATATAAACATATAAAATTAAAACAAGGTCCTAATTATTTCTTTTTTATCTTTTTTGTTTTTTAAAAAACATTTAATATAAAATTCAATCAAAACAAAGAAACAATTAAACTTCTCTTTTTATTTTTTTGGTTTTTAAATTTCACTCAAATAATTTAAGATCGTTATAATAAAATATAACAAACTCTTTTTCTAGTAAATTGAACTACTCAAGTATTTATTTTGAATTAAATGAAATAAACGCCGATCAAACCAAACAAATTCAAACCCAAACAAAATAATAAGAAGAAGAATAATAAATAGAAATCCCTAATTCTTTTAATCTATCACCTCTCCACACACACGAGTCCCTCATTCTCACCAAAACAGACACATACAACACTAAGACCGCTCTTTCTCTCATACACGGATCTCTCCCTTTTTCACACACTCATCTCTCTCTCTCTCTCTCTCTCTCTCTCTCTCTCTCTCTCTCTCTCTCTCCTTCTCTAACACACCCACACCAACCCATACCCAAAGGAAAAGAATGAAAGGGAAGTGGTCAACAGGCAAGGAGAAAGAGGTTGGCAGAAGGAACCATCATGGCGGTGATGGACTCGCGATGGGACTAGTCATCGTGGAGGAGACAGCGCGATGGTGAACCGCGAGCTCATAGAGGTACTGGTCTCACGCGAATGGGTTTCCACCTTGTTTTGCGGTGGATCTTCGGCGGCAGAGAGAGGGGTCGCGATTCTGATGCATAAGGTGCCGACGGTGGAAGATGATGAGGTAGTGGTGATTCTTGTGGAATGATGATGATTGTGGTGATGAGAGAAAGAGGAGGTCGAGGCGTTGGGAGGAGGGTCGTGGGTGTGTCACTGAGAGAGAAGACCGCGTGGTTGCGGCTTCTACAGCTGGCTGGATCGTGATTTGGTCATGGATCGGGGTGGAGTTTCATGAAAGGCCGAGGAAAACTGACCGGTGACGGGAAGGTGAAGCTCGATGAGGTATGGTGGAGGAGCTATGACTCGCGATGGTTTTAGAGGGGCTGGATGGTGGTTCACGTGGTGGAGAGGGAAAAATAAGATGAGGCCGCAGGCTTGGCAGTGGTTCATGGCTTGGTTAGATGGCGGAGCTAAAGGAAGTGGCACGGCGGTAATGATGAGGGTGCGGTGGTTCGGTCAGAGGAGGAGATCACAGCTTGGGAGGCCGCAATTGAGTTTTAAGGATGAAGAAGAATCGGAGACGGTGGTGGTGCGCGGCTTCTTTCCTTTTTCTTATATTATTCTTTTTGTTTTCTGATTTTTTGGATTTGGTTTTTTGTTCCTGGATTTGTTCTGAGCTTGATATGCTGTTTGATTTTATTTCTGGCTTTTTTTTTTGTTACTAGATTACAGGTGGTTGTGTTTGTTTTGGTTTCAGGTTGTGATAGTGGTGATGGAATGGAGTGATGATGAAAGAGAGGAGGAGGAGGAAAGGAACCCAGGGACGCCGACGGACATGGCAGCGGCAATGGCACCACCGGCATCCCTCACAGCTTTTAATTCTTTTTTTTTTGGTTTTGCTGTTGAATTTGTGCCTAGTTCTTTTGATGTATCGTTGTATCAGTGGTTCCCCCCTTCGTTGATTGATGATGTATTGTATATATGGTTGTTTATTTTGACTGAAATCATTGGTCATCCTATTGTCCCGTTGGATCCCAGCTCGTTTGTAATTGAATAAAGAGAAAAGAAGTTCATCATTTTGCACGGGTGGAGAGGAACACACATAATTTGTCCTCCATTTTTCTTTTGAGGATCCAATCTCCTTTTTCCTTTTTTTTTTTTGGTATGGAATGGGAATCCAATGTTCCCTTCCCTTCCCTTTTTTTTTTTCTTTTTTTCTTTTATGAAAGAACAGACTAGACGGACTGGATCCCTTTTTAAAACCAAGAAATGGACTGACAAGAGTTAAATGGGTACAAGAATGGGAATAATAAATAAATAAATATAATAGGCTGGACTCTTTTTTTTCTTTATTTTTAAAATAAAATTAAAAGATAAAATACCTGGATAAAATATGGTGTTCACAAAGGATATCGACGATAAAAGAATGCCTTCTCAAGAAGGCTCACCATATTAGCATTGATTAACAACTAAGCTGAAAGAACAAAACCGATAGTAGCACCTGCATCTGAAAAAATAGATAAAGGACAACAGAGTGAGTTTTGCAATTTGGCGAGAGATAGAATGTCCGTAGTTTACTAGATGCAAGTATAAAATAATATACACACAATAACATATGTGAACTCATAAGAATATGGTTTTAATCATAACATGAGATTTCAAAGTATAATCTCAAAAATAGTTACTAAAAGACACTTTTTCACTATATTCACCAATTCCTCATTCTTACATAAAATCAGCTTTAGCATCAAATACTTAGTTACTCATGAGGATTATATACGAAGCACAAATTTTATTTGGGGAGTAATCTCAACCCATCAATCACAAGGTTTGAGATATCTCAAATAAGGTTCTTTCAAATTTTATCTCACTGAGAGAAACTATGTGTACATAGGCCGTTATATCTCTTTGCTACAGCAAGCAGTAATGTCATTATATCTCTTCGCTATGGCGAGCAGTATTGCCGTTATATCTCTTCGTTATGGCAAGCGGTATAGTCGTTATATCTCTTCACTACGGCTAGCGGTACTACCATTACTTTTCTTAGCTATGGCAAGCGGTAATTCCACCTTAGAACCTATCATAGTTTTCTTAAATAAATTTTTTATCAAACACAATTTACAAATATAGAATTCAATCTTTATATTAGTCTAAAATTTCAAGTATCAAATATCATAAACTTTTCCAATGCACATTAAAATAGCATATATCAAAGTCATGGTATTATAAAATCAACAAAGAAAGCTAGTAATAATTTCAATTAAATCATCAAATTGTATTTAATAACCATCATCTTTAAGAAAATCAATGAATCAAACTAATCAAATAATCGAAATAGCTCCGAATGAAATTTTTTATCAAATCTAATAAGTTAGTTTCATCATTTCAAACTGAAAACTCTTTTCTTTTCTTTTCTTCGTTTATTCTATTTTCCAAATCCTAGTCTAAGAATGAATCCACAACTTGACATAATTCAAATACAAATATAATATCTTATAACCAAACATAAGAACTTTTAAATCTTCACACTTCATTTCAAAAATAATTTTCAATTTAGACCCATAATTTCTCAACTAACTCCATAACTAATTATGATCAAAATCTACTAAGTAAATATAAAATATTTTAATAGCACATTTATAATTAAAATTTTATATGTAAAAAGTAAAGTGCAAATATATTATCTACTCACAATAACAGTTCCCAAGGAACCGTAGAATACTCTTCAAGCTATCGAAAATCTCCAATTGATATCTATTTGCTCTATAACTCTAGGAACAAGACAATAAAAGCACATGTAGCTAACTACCCCATCAATTAACATAACTTAGCTATAGATTTCAAAACCCCAAATTTCTAAAGCCTAGAGCTCCCAAAACACCTAAGTCCTCCATAGAAACCATAGGAAACTCAATGAGATCAATTGAAAGCTACTAAGACTTACTCACACTGTCAAAATGAAGAAAAGAGGGAAGAACTACCTCAATCCCTGAGTTTGAAGCAGTTTTCTCTCTCTAGAGAGAGAAACCATGGCTACACAAAGGGGGGGAGAGAGAGAGAGAGAGAGAGACCAAGCAACGATTGCTGGTAGTGTCCTCGCCATGGTGGTGACGGCAGTGGCAACAGTGGTGGCTAGACGTGATGGCAAGAGGCAGACGCGAGAAAGCATGCGGGAATGGAGAAAGGAAGAAAGAAAGAAAGAAGGAAGAGGAAGGAAGTGTGTTTTTTTTTCGGGGGTGTGGGGGTTCTGTCCGAAAAGAAAAGGGGTGGGTTAAGATGTAATGGGTGCACCGGTGGTGCCTATCTTCTTTTTTTTTTTTTGGTCACCACAATAAGGCACTGTTGCCTTGTTATCTTGATGCCGGACACTGATCAAGAGTCAACATAGAACACTGCCACTTGGCGCATGTACTTGATTCGGTTGGACATGGATCAGGACTTCCTGCTTTTCTTTTTTGCTTTGAAAAGCTTGAAGCGCAGAGATTGTAATTGTCACTACAGTGAAAAATTACAAGAGTTATGAACTCGAACAGCTATGTTGCACTAATAATAGTGGTTTAGATTAGTTATTATTTTTGGATTTCATTTGATTTATACTCTCTTCTTTTTAAATTATTTATCACTTTTAAACAAATATAGAAATTACGAAAAATAATAAATATATTATATTAAAAATAAATAAATATCATATTAGAATATAAAGTTATGTAAAAGTAGACATATTTTAAAATGTGAAGTTATTTGAAAGTTGATAGATATTTTTTTAAAAAAAAGTAATTTATTAACACAACTCTTTAATACATATTTTGATCACCCGATTGTCGAATAACTTATGGCATCTTAGATTGTCCACTAATTTTTTTTTTAATTAAAATATGAGCTCAAAGCAAAATCGTCCCCAATTCATGATTAGCGCATAATATTTCGCGACTCAGTAAATAGCTCATCAGTGAAAAAAAAACTTGAAAATTAAATTTAAAACATGTCAATATATGGGTAAAAAATCAATCAGATAAAACAATCCCATCGGTCATCAAATGACTTGTTTGGAACAATGATAGCCAATTATACTTGATTGGTACATATAATAATAAGTCTTATATAGAATATATTAGATATGTACTAATAAATACATGTATCACTATAATTTATAGGTAGTGCCTATGAGAAAAATATTATTAACAAGGTATATACTAGATATTATACATATATGCATACTTGGAGCGTTCAGGCCCATATTTGAAAGGTCAAAGGACAAAATCTAGTCCCACGAGATTCGCAACTCTGTGATGCAATACATTTGTTGGAGGCCCAACGTTATGGAAAAATGCCAAGTAGGAGCAACGTCAACGTTACTGGCCGGTGGGACACGGCAACCCCGCAAGGAACAAGCAACAGCTTTGAATCTTCCCCTTCGCTCTCTCTCTCTCTCTCTCTCCAACATACATATTTCCAAAATCGATTTAAATCGATTACAGCAAATCATTTGTGTGCAAATAAGCGATTCGAGTCAATTTTAAAATTGATTCAAATCAATTTGTCACATTATCTGACATGTTTTAACATGTTACAATAATCGATTTAAATCGATTTCTATAACATACGTGTATTACATTTTAGAACAGGATATATATATATATATAACCTATTCTATTTATTTTGTGTAAAAAACTTGTTGTTTTGCCAATCGCTGAATAAACGTCTCTTTCAATATGGAATCAACATTATATACTTTTGTTAAAAGCAGGTTTTAGCACTTGTAAATAATAAATAATTGATAAACTCCTTCTGTAGGAGGCCAAAATACTCTAAATCAAGCATAAATCAATAAACTTCAAGAGTTTGGATGACAATCTTTACTTTTCAAGATCTCAATTCGTGGAACAAAAACTACTCATTTTGAGTTCTCCATCAAAGAAATCGAGTGTCAAACTATTTTTTTATGGAATGAGATGGAATGAGATACAATGTAGCGTGATTTGTGTTGTGATTCGTGTGTGTTGTGGATGCAATGTTAAATTGACAGATTAAAAGAAGAAGAATAAGAAAAAGAAATACAGAAAGTAAATTAATTGACAAACTGTAAATAAAGTACAGGAATTGTAAAAAACATAAAAACAGAAAGTAAAGACAGATTAATCCTAGAAAAGCAAGGAAATGAGTTGAAAACAATACTCAGTTAACTCTGGACTTTGTGTAGTCATTGGAGACGTTTTAGAGTGAGTGTGTAAGTGAAAATTTCAACCACTTACAATATATACAGAACTAGTATTTATAGACAACTTAAGTCTCTAGGAGTTTGACACTTATCCTTGGCTATCTCTAGATGTTGTCCATGTGATTTTGACAATTATTTTCTTTGTCACTTGCTCTTTAATCACCACTTTATCATGTCTTTGTCAAGTTTTTGTCAATAATCACTGGAAACTGTCAATAATCATCAATTGACGAACACATGTGCTAGAGTCACTCTGACAATATTTTCAACATCTTCAAAATTTTTTAAGTCTTCAAGTGACAAATCACTACTTCGACTTGTCGAACTTTGGCTATGATATTTAGTTGTCTTTAGCTTCTGATTTCTCTCGTGATTTCAAAATTTTCTAAATCTCGAATGACAAACTCCGACCTCGACATGTCAAACTCCATCTTTGATTGACGAACTCCCACTTCAACTGACGAACTCACATTTCGACTTGTCGAATATCAATCTCAATTTTATCATTATTGGCTTGTATGTTTGGATATTCAACTTCATCCTAAATGACAAACATCCATTTTGACATGTCATACTTTATTTCATCAACATCAATGTGCTTTGAGAATAATACTTCATGTGTGTCAACTAACTTCAATATATTAACTGTTTATCATAACTTGTCATCATAAAGGACCCTCATACTTTTACAACTAAACTCCTTTTCTTTTATTACCTTTGTCTGATCAAAATCAAATGATAGTTTAACTTTTGGATATTAGGGAAAATTTGATGCCAACAAAGGCAATGTAGATATTTTCGCAAAGTAACGTGAATTGTGAAAAACACGAGCCTTGCTGGAGAAATGGAGTCACTAAATGTATGATGACCTTCGAAGAAAAAGGTGTCTTCACGAAAGCTAAAGTGCAAAATTCATTGCGTTTGTGCAAGACTTTCAATAGTGTACCCATGTCAACCATGATCCGTCGTCTCATGAATCATGCCACTCGATTATTTCCTTTATATGCATTCATACATACCCACACCACACCACGCCATCCATTAACAAGAATATTCTGCATCCCCCGATTGTACTATTAATTCAAATTTCTTGTTATACACATGTCTGAAACCATTGAATCCATCAAGATTCTAGCATGCTGGCGGATTCTCTTCATCTTATTCCTTTGTGTCCTTCTAAAGCTCCTCTCTTCAGCACCACAAGTTGCTTCTTTGGCATCTGCTGCTGCCACAATTAATGAAGTTGCTTCAACTGATCAAAACAGTGAAGCAAGTGCTCTCTTGGAGTGGAGATCCAGCTTTGACAAGCAAAGCCAAGCTGCCTTGTCATCATGGACAGGTGACACGAGTCCATGCAGATGGCAGGGAATTATATGTGATGAGTACTCCAAGTCCGTCACAAGCATAAATCTTCCAGATCGCGGACTGTACGGTACACTTCGCACTCTCAGCTTCTCCTCACTCCCCAACCTCACCAACATGGATATCTACAACAACTCCTTTCATGGAGCCATCCCCCCACAAATTGGTAACCTGTCTAGAGTTAGTCGTTTGAACTTTTCTTTGAATCCTTTTGTTGGTTCCATCCCTAAAGAGATCTGGACATTGAGCAGTTTGCAAGGGCTTGATCTTTCGGCCTGTGATCATCTGAGTGGACCAATACCGGATTCCATTGCAAATTTGGCCAACTTGTCATATCTAGATTTATCGATCAACAATCTTTCTGGCAACATTCCTCCTGAGATCGGGAAATTGATCAACCTTGAGCAGCTTTCTTTTGCAAATAATCAACTTTCTGGTTCCATTCCCCATCAAGTAGGAATGTTGACAAAACTTCAAAGACTTGATTTGTCACGCAACACTCTCACTGGTGCTATCCCTTCTACAATTGGTAATCTCACCAATTTACTGCAGTTTTTTCTTTCCAACAACACCCTCTCCGGCCCAATCCCACCCTCCGTGTGGAACATGTCTACCTTGACCCAGCTGTACCTTGCTGGAAACAATTTTGTTGGATCCATCCCTGATTCCATAGAAAACTTGACCAATTTGGAACTCCTTGTTCTTGCAGTCAACAAACTTTCTGGACCCATTCCTTCCACCATTGGAAACATGACAAAGCTCATCTATTTAGTCCTACGCTTTAATGATTTTTCTGGATCAATTCCTGCCTCTATAGGTGATCTGATTGGTTTGACAAAACTCACTCTCCAACAAAATAATCTCTCTGGACCAATTCCTGACACAATTGGAAAGTTGAACAGGCTTTCCATCCTAGAATTGGCCTCCAACAAACTCAATGGCAACATTCTACAGGTCATGAATAACATTACCAGCTTGACTTACTTTATAATATTCGAGAATGATTTCACTGGCCACTTGCCACCTGAAATCTGCCTAGGTGGGTCACTACTGCAGTTCAATGCTGATCACAACCGTTTTACTGGTCCTGTACCAAGAAGCTTGAAGACCTGCTCTAGTCTTGTCAGACTCAGGTTAGACAGAAACCAATTGGAGGGAGACATAACCCAAGACTTCGGCATATATCCGAAATTGGAATATATTGATCTGAGTGACAATAAATTTCATGGCCAAATTTCACCAAACTGGGGGAAGTGCCATAGTCTTGAAAACTTGATCTTATCTGGTAATAATGTCTCTGGTGGTATACCAAAGCAACTTTTTGAGGCTTCCAAGCTAGGCAGGCTTGACCTTTCTTCAAACCATTTGACTGGAAAGGTTCCAAAAGAACTAGGGAACTTGAAAAGCCTGCTTGAACTCAAGATCAGCAACAATCATCTCTCAGGGAACATTCCCACAGAAATAGGATCGCTGAACAATCTCGCACGCTTGCATCTAGCAGGAAATGAGTTGAGTGGCAACATACCAACACAAGTTGTGCGGTTACCCCGATTATTGGAATTGAACTTGAGCAACAACAAACTAGAGGGAAGCATCCCCTCTGAGTTCAACTCATTGCAACCTCTTAATTCTCTTGATCTTAGCGGGAACTTTTTGAATGGGACAATACCATCAGTGCTTGGAGAGTTGAAACAATTGGAATTTCTAAACCTCTCACGCAATAATCTTTCAGGCACAATTCCACCCAGTTTTGATGGTATGTCGAGCTTGACTTCTGTCAACATATCATACAACCAGCTACACGGGCCGCTTCCAAACAATCAAGCCTTTCTTAATGCTTCAATTGAATCATTGAAAAATAACACAGACTTGTGTGGTAATGTCACTGGCTTGAGGCCATGCACAACCAACCGTAGCCGAAAGAGTCACAAGGCCATCCTATTGGTATTACTTCTTATCTTAGGGGCACTAGTACTTGTACTTTGTGGGGTGGGTGTTTCAATGTACATTCTTTGTAGAAGGGAAAGAAAGGAAGAAGTCCCGGCCAAAGAGGCACAATCAGACGAACACTTTTCCATATGGAGCCATGATGGAAAAATGTTGTTTGAGAATATCATTGAAGCTACCAAGAATTTTGATGACAAATATCTCATTGGTTTGGGAGGGCAAGGATCCGTTTACAAGGCTGAGTTACCTTCGGGTATGGTTGTTGCTGTGAAGAAACTTCATATGGAAACAGATGGGGAGGAGAAGACCAATTTGAAAGCATTTGAAAGTGAAATTAGAGCATTGACAGAAATCAGGCACCGTAACATCATCAAGCTGTATGGATACTGCCAGCATTCAAGGTTTTCATTTTTGGTTTATAAGTTCTTGGAAGGGGGCAGTTTGGATCAAGTACTAGTCAATGAAAGACAGGCAATTGCATATGATTGGGAAAAGAGGGTGAATGTTGTTAAAGGTGTGGCCAATGCTTTATCATATCTGCATCATGATTGCACACCTCCTATAGTTCATCGAGACATATCAAGCAAGAATGTTCTTTTAGATTCAGAATATGAAGCTCATATCTCTGACTTTGGGACAGCTAAGTTTCTGAAACCTGGTTCAACTTGGACCACACTTGCAGTCACATATGGATATGCAGCTCCAGGTTAGTCCATTTTCCTTTGTATTTATAAATGGAAATGATCACGTCATTACAGTTTATTACACCACTTTTTGTGTTGAAGCACACTAATCCCAAGGCAAGAATTGCAGAATGCAAAAGTGAAGCTAATATCAACATCCATTTCGAAAATACAACTCACTGAACATGGTTTTTATAACAAAATCTTTACATTGCCTTATGTGTAACTTGAAGGCTTTAATTTATTGCAGAGTTTGCCCAGACTATGGAAGTGACTGAGAAGTGTGATGTTTATAGCTTTGGAGTGCTTTGTTTGGAGATCCTCATGGGAAAGCATCCAGCAGATCTCATCACTTCATTGTTGTCATCGTCAACAGCATCAATGACTTACAATTTGCTATTGGTTGATGTTATAGACCAAAGGCCTCTTCACCCTGAGGATTCAGTTGTTGGGGATATCATCTTGATTGCAAAGTTGGCACTCAGTTGTTTGAGTCAAAGTCCACATTCTCGCCCAACCATGGATCAGGTATCTAAAGAGCTTATGATGGGAAAGTCACCTTTGGCAGAACAGTTTCCTATGATCAGACTTGGACAACTCCACTGAAACAGTGAATTACTTAATTACTAGTAAGTTTGTATCGTAAGCTTGTTTACTTTGTCACTGTATGTACCATATGTAAGTTACTTTCTTCGATTATGTTTTCACCAGCAAAGGGTAGGCTGGTTTTTTATCCGGGGCAGTCATCTACCTTTAGGTTAATTTGTAGGTGACTAGCAGAGGTGTACTGTTTCAAGTCAAGAGATAAGGTTGTTGTGTGAGCAAGCATATGTATAATTACTGTTTTGAATAAAAAGTGGAGCAAAGTCTTTGCTAGCTTTTCAATTAGTCCAGATACAAAAAGTACTTTTCGTAATGGACTCAGTTATTAATTTTTTTTTGGCACAAGGACTCAATTATTAATTTGTTCCCAGAAAATACAAGTAAAGATATGTAGATTCTAGCTAAAAGCAAGTCTGAGTAGGAAAATTAATTTTCTTTGGCAAAATAGAGCTTTTATTCTCTTAATTTATTTTTATTTTTTATTTTCATTTTGGTCCCCTTTTGTTTTCAAGCCAAGAGATAAGGTAGTTATGTCAAGCATATGTACAAATTACTGTTTTGAATTAAAAAGTAGAGCAAAGTCCGACTCAATTATTAATTTGTTCCCGTAGAGTACAAGGAAAGATATGTAGATTCTAGCTAAAAGCAAGTCTGATTGGGAAAATTAATTTTCTCTGGCAAAATTGAGCTTTTAACCTCTTAATTTATTTTTTATTTTGGTCTCCTTTTGTTTTCAAGTCAAGAGATAAGGTTGTTGTGTCAGCAAGCATATGTACAGCTTCCTGTTTTTGAATAAAAAGTAGAGCAAAGTCATTGCTAGCTTGTCGATTTGTCTAGACTCCAGATGCAAAAAGTACTTTTCGATATTATTTGTAAAAAGAAAAAGAGACTAACTTATGAATGGACTCAATTATTAATTTTTTTGGTACAAGGACTCAATTGTTAATTTGTTCCCAGAAAGTACAAGGAAAGATACGTAAATTCTAGCTAAAAGCAAGTCTGATTAGGAAAATTAAATTTCTTTGGCAAAATAGAGCTTTTAATCTCTTAATTTATTTTATCTCTTGCTTTTATATTGGTTTCCTTTTGTTTTCATCACCTAACTATTCTTCTTTAGAGGGAAGAAAAAAAAAATTAAAAGGGGGCAGTTTTATCATTTTATCGGGCTTAATAAAAACCCAAAAAAAAAAGAAGGAAGGGCGACATATCACCGAAACCCATTTCCCCCGGAATCTCTCTCTCTCTCTCTCTCTCTCTCTCTCTCCCCCCCCCCCCCTTCCTTCACCCACATTCCGTTATTTTATTTTAGAATAAATATCTTATTTGGTTCTCAAAAATTTTTGTATCAGAATATTTTATTTTTTAAGAAAAAAATTAATTTTAAAATCCCTCAAAATTAAAAATAATAAACATATTAGTCCCTTCATTAGTTTTCATTAGTGGACTTACAATTACGGCACAGTATAATAATGATGTGTTATTAAAACTTTAAAAGCAAGTTAAATGAAACTATTTTGAAACATATTATACTAATTTTAGTGTCTAAAATTACATAAAATGAATTATTTTATGACTTATAATAAAGATTTAAATAACTTATTTTATAAATTTCAGCCATCAAAATGAGTTATTTTAAACTCTATTCCACTTCAAATGATATAGACATCCATTAATTTCATGTTAGCATATTAGTATACAATTCAATTAATACTTAGAGAATTATATATATGCAGAGGGACTAATGTGTCATATTATTAAAATCTTGAGGGATCGCGGGTTTAATTTCAATTTTTGATGGACTAAATAATCTTACGAACTTTTCTTGAGAGACAACGTGGTTATTTACTCTTTATTTTATTTTATTTTTCAACCCATAAACTCCATTGTGATCATAATTTGTCACTTAATTTTCACACTCATTAGCTTTCAAAGTTTGAGGTAAGTCTCCAATCTCAATCTCATATGTTACTCTAAAATTTATCTTAAAAACAAGTGAGCTCCCAAAATTGATAGATAGGTATATGTTTAGTATTTTAAGTTTAAATCTAGTAAGTTAGAAGCTTTAATATTAATAAGTTATAGTAGGTAGTGTCAAGATTTGATTTTTCTCTAATCATTAGAAGCCCTAGGTTCTATAAATTACTAATTTTGTTTGATAGGCTCTCTAATTGATCATTGTTTCAAAATAAATTATTTAAATTTATCAAAATATTCATGTTTGGTAGATTATGTTGACGCAGAGTGAGCTACTCTCTCCAAAGCTGGTAGGGAACGGCCCAGTTGATTTGTAATAACCCAATTTTAAATAAAAAAGTTAGAAAATTTTTTCTGAGCCACGAGGGTGCAAGTTACCCTTATCTGTCATTCCGAGTCCTGAATTTTACTAAGTCTGGATCCTACACATCCTTAGAGGGCTATATGATAGGATCACATTCATGGGATCAAAAGTCCCGGTAATTGTTTCCTAGAGGGAAATAAGTTAAAGAATGAATTTTAATGAATTTTATGAAACCTTTAAACATTTCGTTTTTAGCCCACAAGTTTATAAAATCTTAAAGATTCTCGAATTTGAACTAAAACCCAAAATTTGGATTTTGATTTGTTGGGATTTTAATTTTCGTGATATTTTATTTGAATTCAAATTGAGGATACTTCCTTATTTACATTTATGTTTTAAAGTTAAACCCTAAACCTTAAACTCACTTATTTTAACTTAAAATGAGGAAATGTAAATAAGTGAGTATTGAGATAACTCAGCCCAATATTTATACCAACACACGCCTACACACCCACACGGTTTCTTTTCTTTCCTTCCTCTTTGTTTTGTGAACGACAAAGAACAAAGGAGGCATGGCTTCCATCCATCCTCCCTCTCTTCTTCTCAGTCTTCCCTCTCCTTTCAGCCACCACCGCACCACCGCGCCGTCAGCCACCGTGCGTGACTCCTCCCCTGCTGTGATGCGAACAGCAGCATCCTCTCCCTCTCTTTTGGTGGTTGAAGGGTTGTTGCTTCAATCTTTTGAAGAGATAGGAACACCCACTCCTCCATCTTCCTTTCCTTAAAGGTATAGTAAAGCTCAATCTCATTTCCAATTTCATGGATTAGCTATGTTGTGTTATGGGTATGGGATTAGAACTCTAATCTTTAAAACCTAGGTTATGTAATTAGGGATTCATGGTGCTTAGACTAATACTGCAGAAAATTCTGGTTCTAAATGCTAATTAGTGGTTGTTGGATGATGTATGTGGTGTTAGATGCTCTGGAGAGGCACCCTGTCTACTCTACCATGACGTAGGCTTGGAGCACCACATTCCTAGATTGTGTTGTGAGTGAATAATGTGTTTATGATTAATTGGTATGTAGTTCTATGTATTTAAATATCTTATTGTATATTCGTTATCTATTTTGCATTAGCAAGTAAAATGATTTTCTTATTGTGTTCATGTGTTGAAAGTTGCATTTATTAGTCCCAATACCCTTAGATTTGTTATATCTTAAGAAGAATATGGAATGAGATTTGATAGCTACTAGTGATATTGGGATAAACACTCTACATGATTATGTATTGTTATATTGGAATTAGATTGTGAGACAAGTATATTTTTGAGATGCTTATGATTTTGGATAAAAGCTCCGCGGCCTTATTTTCTTAAGCAAGGCGAATTGAGAACCGAACACAACTTTATCTCGTGACCTTATGATTCAATTTATTCTTTTACACTTGAAGGAGATTGAAAAAAATTGCATTCTTTATGTTTTACTGAGGTGATTGGTTTATTGAAAGGAAATTAGATGAGTAAAACCTGAGTTTTAAATGTGAACAATTGTGTTTAAACGAGGTATCATTGACAGAAATTGTAGCTAATGGCGGCGGCGTTAGCTTGGTGCGCTTTGAGATAGACCTCAGCTAGCAGGGGGTTGCTAGCCCAGCATGTTAGGCCAGCACACCGGTATTATTAGGCAATAGGGATGTGTATGAGGACTGCCTAAAAGTGCGGTGAACACAATGGGGATGTGTGTGAGAGCCGCCCCATGGTGGGATCGATTTGGACATTGTTTTGACATAGAGACCTCCTTGAACTTCTTTTTAATGTATAAATTCCATAATTTTATATCATCACTATAAGAAATTTGTATGTTGATTCTATACTCACTTAGTTTGGTTAATATCTTATATTATTTATTTTTGACCATCCATTATTATGTTGGGGCTTGTTCCAATTAGCTGTAAACGTGTTATTCCTCATTGAGTTTCATAACTCACCCTCTGATTGTTTCCTCTATTACAGATATAAGTGCAACCCTGAGTTTTACTCCTCCTACTTAGTAGAATTGAGTCACTACCTCTTTGGTGAGCCCAACAATGGTGTATAGGCCATTATTTTGTGGCTTCTTGTCTCTTACTTCGATGACAAATTGTTTATGCTTAAGTGCTCCATTTGATCACAGGTAGGAACCAGATTAGTGTTGTTCAAGTTTATGATCATGTTTATAGTTATCTTACATTTTGTATAAATTATGGGTGGAGAGTTTGTGAACTCCCTAAGTATGGACTTGTATGTGTATGAATGTATAAATACCTATATATTATCCTGTGTTGGACTGTGATTGTAACACGATACAGGTCTTGTATTTGGGAAATGTCCGAAGAACAGAGGAAACTCTGTTCGATTTTCTATTAAAGATTGAGCATTTAGGCTTGTGGGGGAGCGTGCTCCTTACACGTCGATCATGGCCAGGGTTAGGTCGTGACATGATCCCTTTGTACTGTAAGTGACTATTTACATAGTGGTTGTGTTTTAAATTACTTTTCGTGGGAAAAACTAACTTATTAAATTCAATAAAATTTTATTATAAGCAACTTGGATTATTTGATTAGTTAGTTTGATCATATGATTTTTTTAAATATGATAGTTATTAAGTATGACTTAATAATTTGGTTGAAATTATTGCTAGTTCTCTTTGTTAATTTTATAATGTCATAATTTTGCTATATGTTATTTCAATCTGCATTGGAAAAGTTTATGATATTTGATACTTGTATGGTTAGATTAATATGAAGTTTGAATTTTAGATTTGTAAATTGTGCTTGATAAAAATTTAATTAAGAAAACCATGATAGGTTCTAAGATAGAATTACTGTTCGCCACAGCGAAGAGATATAATGGCAATACTGCTAGTCATAGCGAAGAGATATAACGGTAATATTGCTAGCGGTAGTGCAGAGATACAACATTACCATTTGCCATAGCAAAGAGATATATTGGCATTACTGCTTGCTGTAGCGAAAAGATATAATATTTATACCGCTCATCATAGCGAAGAGATATAACGACCTATGTACATATAGTATTTTTCATTTAGATAAAAGAGTGAGATGACCCTATTTGAGACACCTTAAAATGGGATTAAATAGGTTGAGATTACTTCCCAAATAAAATTTATTTTTCTTATGTAACCCTCATAAGCATTTGAGTATTTGATAATGAAGTTAATTTTACATGAGAATGAGGAATTGAAGAAAATAGTGAGAAAGTGTATTTAGTAATTATTTTTGAGATTATACTTAATTCATATTATTTGCAGGCTATCCCATTTCATTTTAAATGCTTGTGCGATAATTGGTTACCCCTTCTTGTCCACTTCATTTATAGTTCTCATTAGGTCTATTTGACTCATTTCTTTCCTTTCTTCTAGATTTTTAGGTTGCTGAGTAGCAGATTCTTGGGATTTCGTTTGCCCTGAAAATCCATTTTGGTAGGACTCCATTTTCAACTGAAGTTTTTTGGTTTTAACTTTAGTATTTGATAGCTATAAGATGTAGGTTGAGTATTTTGAATTATGCGTATGAACAAGAGTTTAAGCATGTTCTTTTATATAACTAGTCCTTATTATGTCTATAATTGAAAACACTAGATTGTACTAGTTGTCGAATGTGGATTATGATATTGCTTTATGTAGAAGGTTAATTTGACATGTGAATTGTTTAACTTTTAGAAAAGGTTCTGTCGAATTTTCGGTAGCTAAAGTCAAAAAGTATTTTAAGTCAGTGGAATCCTATCCTTAGATTTGCTGGACTAAGTGAGTTTATTTAACCTGTGCGCCGATTATATTCTAAAATTGGGTCATGACATCTTCAAAGTAATAATTTCAGCCAGTTTAATCTTCTTAACTTACACGTAATCTTTAGCTTAACGAAGGACATTACAAATATGAGAATGTTTTGCTAGGTTCTATGATAGCAAGATGCATTTAACTTGACAGTAATTGATGGTAATTAGTTATGAGAAATTAATTATGAGAACAAAATGAAAAGAAAATTAGTAACTAGGAGGCCAAAACAAACAGAAAATTAGCTAAAGAACCAACATTAAAAAAAAACAAAAGTTAAGGGATTAAAATATCAACTTCGCCCAAATTTCTTACTAAATTTTATTATTTTTTATTCATTGTATTTAATTAAGTTGTTTTTAAATGAAAATAGAAGAATATAGTATAACTATGATTTTTTTTTGAAAAAAAGATGATCATGTAGGAAAAATTACTTTTGTACAATCTTAATTTTTATGAAGTGATTTGTATGTGCTTATTTTTAATTTTTCAAAGCTATTTTAATATTTATTACATCATAATAACTTAATTTTTTTGTTATGACAAAAAAAACCTTTTATATATAAACTGAAATACAGAACAACTTTTTCTGCTTATAGTTTTTGTTCTACATTTGATTCTATTCTTGAGACATTTTTTTTTAAAAAAATTGAAACAGAAGTTTTCCAAATGGGCCTTGGGGTATGTCTTTTTGTTCAATTAATAAGACCTTTATCACTGTTTTGTCAGAACATGAAAGCTTTATCTAAGAGTCGAAAAAGATTCCATCTTTCTTTGGGCCTGTCTTCTCTCTTTTGGGCTACTCTCTTTGTCTTTTTCAATCAATAAACAAACGCGCCCACCACATGGAACTCTGTCCACAGGCCATGCTTACCTGTGCTATAGCATTCCTCAAAGCGATGTGAATTGGGAAAAATATGAGCTGTGTTTCAGAAAATGGAGTGATTAGTATGTTTCCTGTATTTTCGGGGACCAAATCAATAACCGAGTCCACTTATAATATCGTCATTCTTTTCGCGACTAGTATCAAAAAGCACCTTTTCATCCGGAATTACTGAAAAGATAATAATATTTTGACACTCAAAAAATGGATGTCTGTTCACATATTTATTTTATAATCATTGGATGTGATGGTGGTCCTCATTTATTCTTAACATTCATCACATTCAATGATTATAAAGTGAGTGTCTAAACAGACACCCACTTTTTGAGTGTCAAACTAGTATTACTCAATTGAAAAGTTAACACTTAACAATGACTTTGCTCAACTTTTATTCGAAACAGCAACTTTGCATAGCATGCTGACACAACACACTATTACCGAGTCACCTAAAACTTGAGGTGGATGACCCGGATCAAAATCCTAGCTACTCTTTGCTGGTGAAAACAAGATCAAAGAAAGCAACTTTCACATACTATATATACAATATACAATGACAGTAAACCAGCACACGATATAACATACTATTAAATATTCAATGGAGTTGTCCAAGTCTGATCATTGGAAACTGTTCTGCCAGAGGTGACTTTCCCATCATGAGCTCTTCACATATTTGATCCATGGTTGGGCGAGAATGTGGACTTTGACTCAAGCAACTCAGTGCCAACTTTGCAATCAAGATGAGGAGGCCTTTGGTCTACATCAACCAATGGCAAATTGTAAGTCATTGACGCTGTTGATGATGACAACAATGAAGTGATGAAATCTGCTGGATGCTTTCCCACAAGGATCTCCAAACAAAGTACTCCAAAGCTATAAACATCACACTTCTCAGTCACTTCCATCGTCTGGGCAAACTCTGCAATGCATCAAAATCTTGAAGTTACGCATAAAGCAATGTAATTAAAGTAACTGAGCACATCACTTTTTTGCTTCCAATTATTGCCTTGGGATTAGTCTAATCCAATTCCTCATGGCTCAACCAATCACTTAACAAAATTTCAACGCAAAAGGTGGTGTAACAAACTGTAATAATGTGATCATTTCCATTTCTAAATACAATGGAAAATGGACTAACCTGGAGCTACATACCCATATGTGACTGCAAGTGTGGTCCAAGTTGAGAATTTGGATTAAACTGAGAGACAAACCTTACTAGTTCTAAATATTCCAATATATTATAAGAGCCTATTGTACCCTAGAGGAATTCAGACTACATTGGAATATTCCTTAAGCCTAATGCATTTGCACGCCCCAGGCTTTATTGCTTTGTTTCTTTTCTTATATGTGTAGGTACAGTTCACTAACAATCTCAAAGAATATGACCGACAACAATTCCAACAATACTGTCAATGGAGACAACAGTGGCACTCCAATCAATAACTCCCAAACCACGCCTGTCAACAATACTACTCCTGTTGTTGTTCCCAATGTCATCTATGCCAAACCTCTGCCAGACATCTCCAAGATTGAGGTGTTCAATGGAAATGGTAGCAGCTATCATTGTTGGCAAGAGAGGATCTATTCCATCCTTGATATGCATAGGGTGGCTGAGGCTCTCACTGCTGCTAGTTCAACATCAGCGTCCCCTAAAGCCTTAGAAGATTGGATCTTCACTAACAAGGTTTGTCATCACACATTTATCTCAACTCTATCAAACAAGTTGTTTGATGTCTACTGTACTTACAAAGAGGCCACAAGATATAGGAGTCAATGTTGCTGAAATATACTGCCAAAGATGATGCTCGTCAGAAGTTTGTCATAGGGCATTATTACCGATGGGAGATGACTGGCAATAAGGACATCCATACTCAAATCAATGAGTACCACAAGCTGTTGGAGAATCTGAAAGCAGAAAACATCTCACTACCGAGTGAGTTTGCGGCCGAAATATTAATAGAAAAGCTACCCCGAATCGTGGAAGACCACCAAAACCAACTACAGCATAAGAACAAGCAATTTTCACTAGCTGAACTAATCAAACATATCACCTAAAAGCAAGGGCTAAAAGCACTGGCATCCAAGGCTCAATTGCTACAAGGTCATAAAAATAGGTATAACAATAACAAAAGGTCTAAATATAATTTTGGTTACAATTCTTTTACCAACTATCAAAGAGAAAATAATCTCATTTTCAAAATAAGTGGACGGTATTATGTATGTGGTAAACTAGGTCACAGAGCATCACAATGTCAAAGGAGAGCGACCATGACTGGAAATCCTCCTAAGCAAAAGCCAAAAGCAAATTTGGTTGAAAGAAATGAAATAGTTGCTATGGTCATGTCTCAAGCAATGCCTGTTGCCAATATCAATGACTGGGTGGTTGATTTTGGAGCTACTAGGCACATCTATGCCAAGAGGAATGCATTTGCCTCCTATACTACTATAGGGGATGAAGAAGAAGGGCAAGTTTATCCTGGTGACCCCAGAACTGCACCAGTGCAAGGAAAAGGAAAAATTATGTTAAAGCTGACATCTAGAAAAGTTTGATGCTCAAAGATTTTTTACATGTGCCTAGTGTTAAGGCAAATTTGTTTTTTGAAGCATTGCTAGGAAAGCTTGGGTAAAGGTTTCCTTTGAGTCTGACAAGATTGTCATGGCGAAAAATAATATTTTAGTTGGAAAGGGTTATTGTAATCATGGACTTTTTGGTCTCAATGTTTCCAAAATAATGAATGTTTCTAATTCTGCTTGTATGATTGACTCTATGGATATTTGGCATGTTAGACACATGTTAGTATACCATATATTAAGAAAATGCAATATTCGGGTATGATTTCTAGCATAACTAGTTCAAATTTAGATAAATGCGAAATATGTGTAGAATCAAAATTAACTAAAAAATCATGTCCTTCTATACATAGATAAACTAAATTTTTAGAATTAATTCATTTTGATCTTGGTGATTTAAAACAAACTATGACTAGAGGTGGTACAAAATATTATGTGACATTTATTGATGATTTTTCTAGATACACTAAAGTTTATTTAATAAGAAATAAAGATGAAGCATTTGATATGTTTTTATCTTACAAAGCTGAAGTTGAAAATCAATTAAATAGAAAAATAAAAAGAGTTAGATCTGATAGAGGAGGAGAGTATATTTTATTTAATGAATTTTGTGAAAAATAAGGAATAATACATGAAATAACTCCACCATATTCACTCAAATCTAATGGTGTAGCAAAAAGGAAAAATAGAACATTAAAAGAAATTATGAATGCATTATTAATGAATTCTAATGCACCTGATAATTTATGGGGAAAATCAATGTTAACTACATGCCATATACAAAATAGAATACCTTATAGGAAAATAAATAAATCACCTTATGAAATGTGGAAAGGACGCAAACCAAAACTAAATTACATAAAAGTATGGGGGTGCTTGGCGAAAGTCATGTTAGTTGAACCTAAGGGAAAGAAATTAGGATCTTAGATTGCATGTTTATTAAAAAGTGAAGCTCTTGAACAAAATACAATAATTGAGATAAAAATGCAGAATTCTCTGAATATATATATCCATTAAAATTAAAGAAAATATATAGTATGCCTTCTCAAACTAATCAAGATAACACATATGAAGATTTGAGAAGAGGTAAAAGACAACGAGTGGAGAAATCATTTGGAAATGATTTTTATACATATATTGTAGAAAATAATCCAATAACATTCTCTAAAGCTATTAACTCACCCGATGAACAATTTTGGAGAGATACAGTAAAATCCGAAATTGACTCAATTAAAAAAATCTAATACATGGGATTTAGTTGACTTACCACCTAGAGCAAAAACCTAACAGATGTAAATGGATATTTAAAAGAAAATTTAATCATGATGGAACAATAGAAAAATATAAAGCAAAGGTTGCCAAAGGTTTTAGTCAAAAACAAAATGTTGATTATTTTGATACTTTTGCATCAGAACAAGAATTGCATCTATACAAGTTCTAATTGCGTTAGGTTGAATTTATAAATTAATAATTCATCAAGTAGATGTCAAAACAGCTTTCTTAAATGGTGATTTGGAAAAAGAAATATATATGACACAACCTGAAGAATGTGTGGAACTTGGACAAGAAAACAAATTTAAAATAGGCACTCAAACAGTGGCATGAAAAATTTGATCAAATTCTAATTTCTAATGGTTTCTCTTCTGTAGAAGTAGATAAATGTGTTTATACTAAATTGATTAGAGATGATTGCATAATTATTTGCATATATGTTGATTATATGCTAATTTTTTGCACTAATCTTAATGGTGTGATTGAAATTAAGAAGTTTCTAGATTCAAATTTTGATATGGAGGATATGGCTGAAGCTAGTTTGATTTTGGGTATTAAAGTCATGAGGAAATATGACAATATTATATTGTCACAAGAACAATAGGTAGAGAAACTTCTAAAGAAGTTTGGACATTTTGATGTTAAACCTGTAAGTACCATTTATGATGCTAATGCTCAATTAAAGAAGAATAGGCGTGACCTTGTGGCCCAGTCTGAGTATGCATAGATTATTGGGAGTCTATTGCACTTGATGAATTTCACTCGGCCTGACATAGCATATGCTGTGTGCAGATTGAGTAGGTATACATAGTCCAAACAATGACCATTAGGCCACATTGCATAAATTGATTAAATACTTGAGAGGTGCTATGAATTATGGTATTGAGTACAGTGGATTCCCCACTGTATTGAAGGATACAGTGATGCTAACTGGATTTCAGATTCTGAAGAGATTAAATCCACTAGTGGATATGTGTTTACCTTGGAAGGTGGTGCTATTACTTGGCAATTAGCCAAGAAAACAATTATTACAAAGTCCATAATGGAATTATAGTTCATAGCACTAGAACAAGCCAATAATGAGGCTAAGTGATTAAAAGATTTCTTGAGCAATATTCTATTAGGGATAAAGCCTATTCCTTCTGTGTCTATACATTATGATAATAAAGCTGCAATAGTTATGGTGAATAACAAAACATATAGTTGTAAAAGCAAACACAATAGGTTGAGACATGAAGTAGTTAAGCAGTTGCTAAAAGATGGAATTATATCCACTGATTTTGTGAAGTCAGAGTTGAATCTAGCTGATCCTCTGACTAAGCCTCTTAGGAGGAATTTTGTAAGTGTCATATCGAGGGGAATAAGACTTCATCCAATTTGAAGATTAATGGTGATGGAAACCCAACCTTTGTGAGTGGAGATCCCATGAAAAAGGTTTAGATGGGTAACAACAAGTCATCTGTTAGTTCTTGCTAACACATTTTATGTCCCTTCCTATGGTGTGAGCAAAGGGTTGTGCTAGACTGCATTATTGTGAAGGTCAGCTTAATGCTTTTAATGAATTTCATATCCCTTAATTATGGGTGGTGTATAAAGTGCAGTATATACTTGATGAAATTCACCTATATGAGTGTAGGATTAGGGTTGCTCCTATGAGACTTAGGCAAGTTTCTAGAGCACACATGAATTACCGAGCAAACCCATGGCCGAAATGCACAACACAACGATAACAACAAGAAATAAGTAGGGGTGTAAATGTGATCAAATAGGATTGTAATTTACACTAAAATGTAGTGGTTCATAGAAGTTTCACTTCACTAATTGTATTGTAAATTAAAATCTTGTCTATCTAGGTCTAGTTCATAGTCTAAAAAACACTAGATTCGAAGCATTTACATTCATGTTTAACCCAAATATTTTGTTAACAAATTTGATTTTAAAATAAGTGAAGGATTGTTATATTATTTTATTAATATTATAGTTATTGTTCTTATATTTCAAAAATCAAATATATTATTTAAGTGAAGTTATACATAAGGTTGTTTATGTTTCCTTCTTTTTCAATATTGACTATATATATTGACATTTGCAACATGATATTTTTGGCTTCTGTCACAATGTACCCGGAGGGCGTCGCGACGGGGATGACGACCAATTTTAAAATAAAAAATTTGAAAATGGAGTCGCCATGTAACGCCCAGATTTTCTGCTAGAGTGAAAATGACCAAAATGCCCCTGAGGTCATTATCAGCCCGGAATTCGAGGAAAGCCAGGTCCGGTAGTACTCAAAGGGCAAACTCAATGTTGGAAGGGGATTGGATGACTTGTGTTTCCTTCCGGGATCGAAAATCTCGTTTTTCGAGTTTTTAGGTCAAAATGACCAAAAAGCCCCTGTGGCGTTTTACCCTTTTGTAAGTGCCGGATGAACCCGAAACCTCTCCAGATGGGTTTAAAAGACGTTTTTATGTATTCTGTGGTCTCAGTTTTGGTCCCGAAGGTCCCGGGCAAAATAAGTGCAAAATTACGGTTTTGCCCGTAGTTTCGTATGTTTACACCTAATCACACGGTTAAGCGAAACCTAAGCAATATTAGGCTCTAATCGAAGGTTAATTAATTTTCATAATTAATCTAAGGTCAAAATAATTTAATAAGGATGATTAGAACCTAAAATTGCTTAGATAAACTTAAAACCCTATCTTTAAATTCAAGGACCTTGAGTGTAGGAATCAATGAATAGTGTGCAAATAGTGCACAAATAGTGTTTTCTCTCTCTTTCCTTAAATCATGGGATTGTGATACACATTATTTATTCACAAATGAGTTTTAAATTCTCTAATGATGTAAGAGCACTCTAACCTTGTCATAAAATTCCTAATACACATGCTTAGTTACCTAAACTTAAGCTTAATTACTCCTAACCTTGTACCTAAACTAACCTACACTTAATCCTATCATTTACACCCAATTACATGGAAGATTTTTCCTCTCTCCTTGCTGCCCAAATCTGACCAAAAATCATCCCCCATTTTCATGAATTATTTCATTTCAAACTTAAAGGAAAATCACCTCAAATCACCTTACTTGTCATGCCTTGTCATAATTTCAATCAAGCTTGCTTTTCCAAATGAATAACCAAGTAAAATAAATCATTCTCTTCAATTATTTGTGGCTGAAAAACTTCCAGCCATGTTGGTCTTCTAGAAGCCTAATTTCATCCACAATTTAAAGAAAAGATCACTCAAAAACCCATGCTTGAAGCCATACCTTGTGTCATGAGCTCCATGCTTCAAACCATGCTTGTATGACACCATCAAAGAGATATTTTCTCTTTCTTACCATCAGCCATGCTTTCCATTCTCTCACCTATCACTTTGTTTTTCTATAAATAGGGAGCTTGTGTTAGCATTGGATGCACATTGAGCATTTGCTAAAGCTTAGAGTAGTCTTGCTAGTTTCTTTCTTTCTCTCTAGTCCCAAAGAGTTCCTTTCTTTTTCATCTTCATCTTTTTCATCTCTTTACTTCATCATCATCATCTCATAACCTTCACACATCACCCCATAACCTTGAATCACCATCAAACCTCTCAAATATTTCATCTCAAACACAACCTCACCTCAAACACAACTCTAACCTCCTTATCTCCCCTTGGCCGAAAACATCAAGCCTTTTGGAGGAGCTCATCATCTTGTTTTCTTCTCTCAAAGTTCAAGCTCTTTGTCTTCACTCTAGGTAGGAGTGTTTCTTTGCATCTCATTTCCATGAAAAATGAGTTTTTCTCTAGCTACCTCTTGGAATTTCTTTTTAAAACTCTCTTGGTTTCCTTCTTGAGTTTTTGGCCTTCATGACCTTTAAACTCATACATGATGGCTTGATGATGGGGACCTCTAGATGATGACTATGTGTTCATCATAATGAGACCCCTAAAGCTTGAGTTTTCTTTAGTTTTTATTATTATGCTATGAAGTTCACTAAAGTTTTCAACTTAAGAAAATAAGAATGATTTCAAAAAGGAATATGGATTACTTTCTCTTGGCCTCATGATTTCGGCCATAATTCCTTTCCTTGAAAATATGGAGATTTCTTTTAGTTCCATTCTCTTGACTTGATGAGACTATGTTGGGGTTGTGAATATTGGTTCTTTAAAGTCTTGGACGAGCTCTAGTTATTAAACCAAAATGAACTTGCATTCATATTTAGTTTATGCCTTGCATAGCATGATTTATTTTTATGTCATCACTAATGCTCTAAGACTAAAAAATGAACTTGCATATTCATATTTAATTTCCAAGCATTGCATTTCACGTTTATTATTCAAGTCATCACTTAAAATCCAAGATAATAACAAGTTGCATCTCATATTTATTTTGAGCTATTTGCTTTTCAAGTTCTCACTTTATTTCCCTAATGAACAATAAAAATAAAGTGCATGGCATGTTTATGTTTTGTCATCACCTAAAGCTCTAGAGCTCAAAGATTTGTCCCAAGGTCTCAAATGAGAGTTAGACATGGAAAGCATTCTCTTAGAATGCCCACTTCGGCTATGTGAGATGAATGAACTTAGGATAAGTTTCATTTGATCACAAATGCCCGTAAGTTATGCTTTATAATTTTTCTAAGTCTATGTGGATTCAAAGAACATATAGAACTAAGTTTTATGGATTTAGTACCTCTTGAAATAAATTCAACTTAGCTACTGCCCTTATAAATATCTTGATGATTTTAGATGTTAAAAATGTTTACAAAAGAGTTTTGAAGGTTTTAAAAAGGTTCCAAGAGAAACTAGTATCCTATGTGCTTTAAAAAGTATGTTTTATGCCTTTGTATGGAGAGTGTTGTTTTGGTTCCGCTTTGCTATGTTTGGCCACTGTATGAGCTGTTTTAACGATGATAACATGCTTATGTTTAAGTATGATCAATGGAAAAACTCATAAGTAAAAGATAAGAAAGGTTAGAAACTAGAAAAGAATTAATTTGAGAGTTCTAGATCCCTTAATGTTAGAATTTTCTGGATTCTGTCCAGCAAGGTTTAGTAATGATAATCATGGTTCTAAATTAGTTTAAATGTGTAGAAATGACTCATAATTGGTTTAGGACTTGATCTTGGTGCCTTAGGAGCAAACCGAACTTAGAAAGGGTCATTGTCGTGACTCCTAGGTACTCGTAAAGTTGAAATTATGAATTCTGCACCTTTGAGATTGAGAGATATTCTTGACCATAGTATGAAGAGAGATATACATTAGTCATAACCTCCTAAGTACCCGAGAGGTTAGCTTTGAATGATTCATAACTTAGACTGTGAGTTAAAGACCATAGCGGTCAATGCATAAGACATTAAGAATATGAGAATGATATTTATATGATACTAAGGTATGTTAAGATGTTTTACGATGATGCATATGTTATGTGAAGGATGATGACGTTATTCATATAAGGATATATGTTTATGTGGCATAAAACAAATTTGGAAGAAATTCGGCGTGATGCCATCGTGCCGCCGAATTTCCGACAAATTTGGGGACTTAAAGATTTTGAAAATTAAGGTACTAAGATGGGTTCTAGGATGACACCGGTTTGGCCGAGCACCTCCATAGAACTCATGTGACATCGGTACCCATTTTTTTACTCTTAGGTGACACCGGTTCGGCCGAGCACCCCTAAGAGATTTGCCCCCTAACCCGTACTCAGATAGTCAGGATTTATGATTTATGATACGCTTATCATTAAATGGTAAGTAAGAACTAGTGACGACTAGTTAAGGTATGAGCTCATAACCTAGAGATGGACACGTTCGGGTGACACCGTTGGCCGAGCACCCCCAGCCTCGATTGTCTTTTAGGGTGGCCCATAAGGAAGAGAAGTTTTATGATTATGATTATGTCACTAAGTTTGTCCCATATGAATGTGTTCTAATTGCCACTTAATACCACTAAGTATGATGATGATTGATGTATGCGCATTAAGTAGCGCCACGCATACATTCTTTATTATGTTGCATTCATGACATTAAGATCATCCTAAAATGAATGGACCTTGGCTAAAATACACTTTAGAACTTAAAATGAACTTGATATATGCTCACTTGTCTTTATGAAATAAACCCAAGGTTCCTGGGGATGTGAACGATGTAACCCTAGGATAGGAGACTCCTACTGAGATTCTTTACTAAGAATTCTCACTCCTCTCTCTCTTCTCCCGTCACATCTTCAGAGAGTGATGGCGATGTTCGTTGACTTCATTGACACGCCAGCCAGGGAGGTGCACTACACCGCGGTGGAGCTTTCGAGTACACAAGCGTTGCAAGGATATTCCCTTCGGCTGTATCTTTTGGGAGGGGTGGTGGATTTATACTCGTAGCTTACTAGAAGGGTAGCATTTTGGATTTTTATTGTAGTCGCACCCTACACTTGTGTTTCTTGTTGTATTTTATTTCTTCTTTATCACAAGCGCTGCCAATACCTATGCGGGTATGACTACCTATGTACTCTAAATATGTTATTAACTGTTTCTCTTGTTATGATGATTTCTGCTCCACTATTATATGTTTTCCTTTTTGAGTTCTCTCTATGAGTGTTAATCATGTCTCACGTTTCTGTTATTCGAATAGTTAAGTTCGCGGCTCTCACTTTGTTTTATACTTTCAAAAAAAAAATCTTACCGTAATTTCCGCTAAATATTTTCAAGAAAAAGATGAGACTATGAGGTAATAGCCTAATGTTTAACCTAATGTGTTCTAGAAAGTTGGATTAAAATTAGGGTGTTACACGCCACTAATTTTAATTCTGGTTAAAATTGGAAAACTTTTTGATTTGTAAAAGCTGATCTTTTGAAAAGATTTGAGTCCAAGAGTCTGATTATGATTAGGGAAGAGCGGAAACTTAATCCCACTGCATCCCTTAATACATCCGTACAGATACGGCTACTCTAGAGCTCGTTATGCAAATTTATTTATAACTTTAAAATATTTATTTTTCCCCAATAGTTATAATTATAAAAAAAAGAAATAAAAGAAAAGAAAAGAAAGTTAAAATAAAAGAGAACACAATTTAACGTTTGGCTTGATTGTTGTTGGCTACGCCGATGTATCCTCTGGTACAACGAGGAACTCAAAGCCACGTCGTTCTTGTAGAAAATAATTGTGTATTGATTGATTTTAATTAAGAAAGAAAATAAAATAGTGTTGATCAATTTTAATTGTTTGAAAGGTAATTTTTGACTTACGAATTATTAACAAAAATAAATATGTTTTTGCACAGGATTCAAATTAGTACAAAGCTACTCAATAAATCCTTATGACCCAATAATACCTGAAGGAGATATCCACCTATTAATCATGGCCATTGATTATTGTGCAGATAAAGAAAAATATATTTTCATGTTTTTGTTTTTTTTAAAAAAATTCTAAAATCTAAACAAATAAGAAAATTTTAAGTTATAAAACTGTAAATAATAAAAAAAAGATATATTTTTATGTTTTGTTGTTTTTTTTTAAAATAAATCTAAAATGTAAAAGAAATTTAAGTTATAAAACTGACCAAAAATATCTAAAGAAATTAAAAAAAACAAAGACAAAAGACAAACATATTTTAAGAACATTGACCCGAAAAAAAAAAAACAGAAACAAACCCAATTTATCCAAAACATAAACAAAATCTTAGCCCAATACCCAAAATAAATTTGACCCAAAGAATTTTTTGATCATAAACCAGAACAAAACCAATGCCCCCACGTACATTTCTTTTCCTTTTAACCTGGTACAAAAGCATAATCACACACACAGACACAAGGGAAAAAGAAACAGAGAGTGAGAGAGCAGCGAAGAGAAAGAGGCCGTGAGCCAAGGAAGGTCGGCGGCCACGCGGTGGAGAGGGCGGAGCGCTGCTGAAGCAGGATCCGGGTAGGGAGGTGCGGCGGCTGAGTCTCATGATGGGCTCGCGGCTGACAGAGGGGGAGGGAGCGCGATCTTTGCGACAAAGCTAGGAGCGAGGAGTCACGACAGTCTTGGGATGACACCGGCAGAGAGGGCGGCAAGGCTGGGTTCCGCGCCGCAAAGGTGAGCTCGCGTGGAGGTGGGGGGAAGCTGCAGCTGACAAGGAGGTGAGGCAGAAGGGCAAGTGCGAGGTCACATGGAGGCTATCGTGACGGCCTTCGTGGTGGCGCGCCAGCGAGTGGCAGCGGCGATGGTAGTTTAGGCCACTGCTTCCCTTCCTCCTTTTTATTTTTTGATAATTTTCAATTTGTGAGTTTGATTTTGATTAGGATTGGCTTCTATTGGGATGATGAGAAAGTTAAGGGAAATTTTTGGTGGTGATGAAAATGATTGAATGGCTGTGACAATGGTGATAGTGTTAGAGCCTACACGGCGGGGAAGGCTATATTCTCTGAAATATATTCCCTCTCCAATCTCTCTCTCTGATTTTTTATTGATCCCTCTGTTTTCTTCCTGATCTCTTTGTGTTGCTCAAATTAGCTCTCAATTTCTGAAAATGGTAGCCCTTTGTGATTCACTCCGTCCTCCCGTTTGCTCAATTAGCTCTGATGAATTTATATCCAATTGCCAGCTGATTTTCCTGGATTTCATGCTTTGATTGTTGGATTCTGTTGCTGACTTTAGCGAGGATAATCACGAACTGCGCATATTGATTTTCTTCTCGAAGCCGCTCTTTTTGAATTGCCGTGCAATGATCCTCATTATTTTTTCTTCGTCTCTTTGTTCAAGAGAAGAAAATATTACCCAAACATGTGCAGGCTGCTCCTTTCCTTATTATTATTATTTTTTTATAAAAAAAAAAGACAAAAGAGAACACGGTGCTCTCGTGTGTGTGTGTGTGTATGTTTTTTCTTGAAAATAAGGAATGGGCTAAAATGAATTTGGGCTTACAACAATAAACAAATGAAATGGGCTTTAAAAAAATGGGCTGACAATAAAATGAATTTTTTTTTAGAGTGAATGAGAAGCAACTTTTTTGAAAATAAGGATAAACTATCCAGACAAAATATGGTGTTCACAGTTGCCCCTCTTTATTTGTCTCTTATTGAGAAATATAAAGACAGTGGCTTTGACATTTTATTGTAAGAGACAAATAAATATATGAACACATATTTTGTACAGATGATGCATGATGCTGATGGATGATTTTGATGATAAGTGTTTGACAGAAATGATGAATGCATGGTAACAATGCAAAACGTTCTGACAGTTACAGCTAGATGATCAATGTACAATGATAATGAGTGCATGATGATAATGTGAAATGATGTAGTGAATGATGCTAGATGATTCTATGAAGAGGATTGATGCATGATGACATTATTCTAATGAATGATGCCAGATGACCTCATGATAAATGCACAATGCTAATGTCAAATAGGGAATTAAATGTATGTGAGAACTAAATGCATACAAAATTTAAAAGCATGTGGAAAGAATGTTAAACTTAAAAGCATATGAAAGTGAAATTTGTGGAAAGAATGTGAAACTTAAAAGCATATGAAGTGAAATATATGAAAGCATGTGAAAGTTGAATCTGTGAAGGAAAATGCATGTGAAATGTGAATATGAAACCTGCTAAAGCACATGGATGTGAAATTAGATAAATGCACGTGAAAGTAAATGTGAAAACAGAGTAAAGACAGGTAAAAAAAATGTGAAAGCAGTAAAGACGTGAAAATAAACGTGAAAGCAGTGAACACTCGTAAAAGTAAACGTGAAAGTGATAAAAGCACGTGAAAATAAATGTAAAAGCAACAAAGGCATATGAAAGTAAATGTGAAAGCGGTAAAACTTTTTGAAAGTAAACGTGAAAGGAGTAAAAACATTGTGAAAGTAAATGTGAAAGCAGTAAAAGCATGTGAAAGTAAATGTGAAAGCAGTAAAAGCATGTGAAAGTAAACGTGAAAGCAGTAAAAGCTTGTGAAAGTAAACGTGAAAGCAGTAAAAGTTTATGGAAATAAACGTGAAAGCAGTAGAAGCTCGTGGAACTAAACTTGAGAGCAGTAAAAACTTGTGAAAGTAGACGTGAAAGTAGTAAAAGCATATGAAAATAAACGTGAAAGCAGTAAACACTTGCGAAAATAAACGTGAAAGCAGTAAAGACTTGTGAAGGAAAATGTGAATGAATGTGGGCAACTTTGATGAAATGATGATGCAAAATTGATATGATGATGATATGATGAATAATGCAAAACTGGTAGAGTGAGGATATGATGAATGAATTGGTACAAAACTGAAGTTGTGGTGATATGCTTAGTGACAAGAATGATGACAACAGCTCTCAAAAATTAGAATTGCCCCAGTTTGCGGCATAAAAAATGTTGATGGTATGAGCATGATGAATATCCTAGATAATTTGATAATTGAGAATGTAAATGCCTTAAGAAAATTTAGAAATAATGAATGGTGTGATGATGATATAATGAATGATGTAGAATTAATGTAATGATGATATGATGAATGATGCAAAGCTGGTGGAGTGAGAATATGATGAATTGATGTAATGATGAGATAACTCCACACAAAGTGAAAAAATTTGCCCCAGTTTGGGGTATGAAAATGTTAATGGCATGAATATGATGAATGTCCTAAATATATACTGTTAAGACCCTAACGTGATAAGAAAATTTTGCACATGATGAATGATGTGATGAAACCAAATATGACTCAATGCTAAAAAATTTGCCCTAGTTTTAGCATCCAAGCATCACTTTTGAGAAGAACCAAGGCTTGTGACTACTATGCCCTGATGATTTGATGATGTAAAAATGGCCTAACATGATAGGATAGCTTCATAAAGAAAACAAATTTGCCCTAGTTTGTGGCATGAAAAATGTTGATGGTTTGAGCATGATGAATGTCTTAAATGATTCGATGATGAGAAAATATATGACCTTCCATGATAAGACAGCTTTGCACATGATGAATGATAATGACACCTAGATGATTTGATGCTAAGAAATTTGTCCCAATTTTTGCGTCCAAGCATTGCTTTTGAAAAGACTTTTATCTGATCCAAGAAGAGCTAATTTAAAAATAACTTGCTTTATGATTCTGTCTTTTTCTCTCCTCTTTCTAGATTTTTTTTTCTTCATTGATCTCATTCTTAGGTCCTAACCTTATCATGCTTTGAACTTTGATTGATTTTACCCTAATTTTTGTATGGACCGACACCTTTGGTTCCTAATTTGAACAAGTTTTGCCTTCTCTCTCCTTTTTTTTTTCTTTTTGCTTTAATTCCTGCCAAGACTGTCCTCTTGGGTTTTTGATCTAGCTAGCTCCTTTTGACCTAGACATTGACTTAACTTCACTTGATTTGTTATTTTAATGTCTTGATTATGCATGATGAGGATTTGATGATAAGGAAAGAGAGGATAGAGGTGAAATGGAGGTTAGAATGAAGGGATTAGGTTTGAAAGTATATGATATTTACAAGATAAAGGATTAGAATAAGGTGTGAAGGATAAGCAATGCAAATTTCATTTTATTACCCATTTTATTGATTACTTGGCTACTCTGAATTAGAATTTATGATCAATATTAGAATCCATTGCTATGCGACAAATGTACCTTGGACTATTGGCTCTTTATTCTATGAATGATGACTCTTTATTTGATCAACAATCATTTAATTTTCCTAGCTTGACATTGATCATAAGCTCCTTTGTTTTACCTGATTCTGAAGTAGCACACCTTTTCCTAGACTACCTTTTCAAGTTTTCAATCTAGTTTGCACTTTGCTCCAACTTTTTCCTAGACTATTATTTTGAATTTTCAGTCTAGCGAGCTCTTTTCTCTTCTTCTTTTTGGCTCCAACTTTTGCCTGGATTTCTTTTCCTCTTTTTTTATTTTTTTTTAATCCAGCGAGCCTTCTCTTTCACTCTTTGTTCTAAAAAACTTCTTTAAGAACCAACTTTACTACTTTTTCGCCTAAGATGACTCTTTGCTATGTGTAACTATTCTTAGTTTGGAGCTTACAATTGATGTCAAAGCATGGAAGACCAAATGTTTTCTCTTCTTTTGATATGTTTGTCCTTGGCAAATTGGTGATGATCACATTTAATGCTTTGCATGTTACAACTTTCCTATCAGCCATTAAAAATTGCCTTAGTTGATGATTGAGCTAGAGTGTTAGGGACGATACTTTAATCTTTGATTGTTGGCTGCTTGACCATTTTCCACTAAGTGTGGCATCTAAACATATTGTTTGCATAGTTTTGGACTCTCATCAAGATCATGATTGTTCATATTCATTGTAACACAAGAATCAATTAATGAATTATTAAAATTATCTGCAAGGGATGAAGATGTTTGAAAGGAAAAGACTTTGAAACAATGGAAAAGAAAATAAGAATGTGTGAATAAAAGGTGGAAGATAGTGTATTAGAAGAAACATGTAAAATCATTTCATCATTTCAGACACAATTTGATGTCATAAAAGCCAGCAATTCATTGATCAACTTTACGACAAGTCATGATTCTATAAAAAAAAAAACCATTTCACAAATTTCAAAGCTCTGTTCAACTTATCGACGTCAAGCTTCATGGTCAAGAATTACTTATTCAAATATGCTCTTCAGATCACTTCCCTGCCTTCTTACTCTCTTCAGCCATGTCTCCTTTATTTTCTTCCCCCCTTTTTTCTTGGGTCCTTATTTCTTCCTTTTTCTTTTCATTTTCTTTTTTTCTTGTTTTTGACCAGCCCATTATTCTCAAACACAACCTCTTGGATCAAACAAAATTTTTCTTGGATAAACAAAGTTTAGAGGCGAAATGATGCATTTTTTATTTTTTACAAAAACAAAGTGCTATTTATATGATGTATGACTGATGCATATTGGACGGAGTTTTTTTTTTTTGGTATGAATGCCTGAATGATTTGAGAAAAGAATTTTATTTATTTATCTTTTTTCAGTATATTGATGCATGCTATCATGTGTGAAAAGAAATGCATGATGAAACTAGGGAATAGAAAAATGAGAGATGGGAATACATGTTTGATTTTTGCTTTTTTTTTTTGCATGGACGTAATTATGATATGTGAAGAGAAAGTATGAATGCATATCAAATGATTTTGTTTCCTTTTTTTAATGCGGATTAAAGATGAAAAAGAATGAGAAAGAATATGTGTGCAGGAATGCATGCCAAGTTTTTTTTTATTTTTAATGAATGTGGACTGAGCATGAATGGATGTCAATTTCTTATGGATCTGGATATGCATGAAGGAAAATGTATGAATACCAAATGTACACTTTTTTTATTCACTGGATGCAGACTATACATGAAATAGATTATATGAATGCATGCCAAATGTCTTGCATGGTATTTTTTTTTTTTTTAATGAATGCATGAAAATAAATGCCAAATGACTTTTTTTTTCATGATATCAAGGTGATGAGAATGTTTGTATGAATGAGTGATAATGGTGAGTAATGCATGTTATGCATGAGCAATGCAAGAACGGAATACATGTCATGTATGCATGAGATGAAATGAGATTTTTTTTTTTGTTACTGGATACCCTTATGAATGCTTACGAATGAAATGTTTATAAATTTTTTTTTTTGGAACAAAAAGAAAATGCATGCATGCATGTTGAGATATATACAATGAATGAGTCATGTGTTAATTTTTTTTTTTTGAATGCATGCAATGAAATGAAATGATTTTTTTGTTGTGTTTTTTTTTTTTTGTACCATGCATGACACCTAAATATGGATGTTTTGCATGTTAGATATGTATAGGAAAAGTGCATAAATGAGACTTTTTTTTTTTGTACAATGGATGCCCTTATGAATGAAATGTTTATAGAAAGATTTTTTTTGGTGGCTTTTTGGTATAAACGAAGCTTTCTCTTAGGGAATGCGAAGATACATGTAAGAAAGAAAAGAACATGGTTTCAGTTTTTGATTTTTTTTCCTTTTTTCATTTTCTTGGTGCAAAAGTTGTCATCAGCTCTTCATGACAAACAGAGATCCCCTTCACTTGTTGTTACGAGTACCTTACTCTATAACATTAAGTGTAGTTGATAGTACTTTGAGGGAACATTTGCTCCTCAACAAAGACCATCTAATAAACACTTAGCAATGCAGTTTTGATTTGGGACCAAAATACGATTGATTTTCATTCCAAGGGAGTATTCCTCCTCTATAGAATGCTTTCTTGTGTAAATTTTGAAAATTTTATTTCAATGGAAAGTGATTTAGTACATCATGAATTTATGGGGCTAATACATCAAAAGCTTTGTTTTTCTCTTTTTCAATCTCCTAGAATATCCTTCACATATCTAGGGCTTCAGCATGATCTAGGGCTTCATCCTTCCAAAATTGTCGGTGTTTAGCAGCCAAAACATAATGGTGTTGATACTGACTTGATGATGCCTATGCACGATCACGATCACTTTTTGTTTGTGCGAGGGCTTTCATCAAACTTTTCATTCTTTGTTCTAGCTCCATTCTTGTTTGGAGTTCCATGTCAATCACATTTTCTAGCTCTCCTCTCACACCTTTCTCATTAGCCACCTTCATTTCTAGATCCTTGACAATTTTCTCTTTCTGATCCAGTTTCTATTCTAACTTTGCCTTGGTTCTGTCGAGGCTCATCTTTTCCTTTGAAAAGTAGTGCAAACTTTCTTCAAGTTTCCTGATCTGGTTGGCCATTAAAGCATTCTCACTGTTCTTTTGTGATCGAGATGCATTGAATGGGTCTGCACATTCATCCTTTAATTTCTCAATTTCCACAGCCTTCTTGTGACAACGATCTTAGAGAATGACAATTTGCAAAATCAACTTCTTGTTTCCTTTTTCCAAAATCCTCATTTGCGTTTCCAATACCTCGATGCAAGAAGCCATTTAGGATATCGACTGAAGTTAGGTTTGGAGTGATTTTTCAGACTTTGAAGCTTTCTTCAATTCATTGTATGGCTTCATTCTTGCTTTTCTCTATTCTTCATCCTTAGGGGATGAAATTGGTCGCTGCTTTCCCAATCTACTTCTTCCTGTAAAATCAATGCTTTCCCAAGCCTTCTTGATTTCTAATTCTTGCCTCTTGGTGTCTTGACTTTTCTGATACAGGAAACTATAATCCTTTAGTTGCTCTTCTTTAGGTTCAGTTTGTGTCCAACGCAATTGTCTAAGGACCAAGGTAGGAAAGTATGATATACACCTTCTTGGGCCCATTAAAGATACATGAGGAAATCCCCCACAATTGTAGATAATATTTTCCCCATAGTACCAAGGACAGACCCACTTAAAGGTGCCAGGCTCGATGTCGAAGAACTCTTGTATCCATTCAGTCGCTGGCTGCTTCTCTATTGGGATATGATGGAAGTCCTTCAATGGATCAGGTAAATGCCCTACGTGACTCCCAGCACGAACATGTGTCAATACCCAGACATATAACATATGTGTGCAGCATCTCAATTTTTCCCCTTTTCTCTGATGGCAGATGTTTATGGAAACGAAAGTGTCTGCTAGAATGGCAGGAACCGGATTTGCTCCATAAATACAATATTTGAAGAACAAATCCATAGTAGCTTAATCCACAATGTTTGGAGTAAAAGGGAAAAGTACTAACACATAAATTGATAGTGCTAAGGTTCTTTTGAACAAATGCCACTCTTTCTGCTAGGACAAGGTTTCAAGATGTGATTCAAGAAAATTTCTGCTCAACCTTCGAGTCGTGCTTTTTTATTTTATTAATATTTTATCAGCTTGGACTCCAATCAACTTGGCAACTTTTGTTTCTGCCACATAACCCCCTTGATAGAGGTACACACCCGTTTTCTCACGGATCGGCGATCTTCTTATGGTTACGTATTCTTCTATGGTTGATGTTATGTCTATCTTTGGCAACTTGAAACAGTGAAGTGGAGATTTCCATAATTATGTAAGGGCGCTAAGCATAGATTCTTGGACCGAGATATCCAATAGGTCTAGTATATGTCCATATTTCTTCTGGAAGTCAAGCTTGTCTTCATGCGGCATTAGCCGACTCATCTTTCTTATTGTACTCAAATCACTATAGATCATGTTAACCTCGATATTTCTTGCATTGTTAGTGTTATTTTGGATCATCTCCATGTCGTGTCATGAGAGCTAATGATAACCCTTGTACCTATTCGAAAGAGAACTATATTAGAAAGATGTAAAATTAAAAGGAATGATGCTATGTATGGCAAATGAGCACTGTATGCAATGCATGGATAATGTATGATTTTATGCAAGAATAATGTATGACTTATGCGATGTATGAATAATGTATGACTTTATTATAAATATGCAATGAATAAGTCATGCTAGATGATTTTATGCAAGATATTTTTATGCCATGAATGAATTATGTAAGATGAGTTTTTTCATGCAAGTTATGTGAGATATTTTTTAATGAATGAGTATGCAAGATGATTTTTATATGCAATGCTATGTAAGAGAGAAAGGTAGATGGATGCTCCTGTGTCCTAAAAGGGATAACCTTATGCGAAGGATTTTCCTAGGGTCAAAACCTTAATTTGGGTGGCAACTAAGCTCATTCTATTAGTGCACGATTTTCAGGACGGATCTAGACTTCTAAAGGCCATGGTTCCCAGATTGCCCTTGTATAGAGACCTAGCTCATAAAAGGATCACAAGTAGGGATGAACCCTTTCAATATAACCATTCTATGATGCCAGTAACAATCTGAGTGGAATCCCCCCATATGCCAAGTGAGCATGAAGCCCCTTAATGACAATGTTGAGACCCCTCCTATTCCCTAGGTTGCACAAGCTCGGGTATACAGCCCAAAAAAGTTTGTGAAGTGGTGATTGTGTACTGTGTGTGAGGAGCATACCAACCTTTATTCCTAAATTCTATTTACATCCCTGCAAAACAAAACCAAAACAACATATATACACAAAAGGTCATCTACCCTAAGGTTCCAAGAAAGATAAAATAAAGTCATCTATCCTAAGATTCCAAATATATACAAAAAAAAACTCTATCCTAAGATTTAAATGATAAATATTTATAAATAAAGAAAATAATTACGTACAAATAAATAAAAAGACATCTATTTACAAAAATAAAAAAACAAATGTAATGTAAAAAGGGAAAGATAAATATTTTAAAGTTGTAAATAATTTGCATAATTTATTCTAATAGGCTTGACTCTCTGAAATATCCCTAGTGGAGTCGCCAAACTGTCACAACGTACCTAGAGGATGCCGCGATCGGGATGACAACTGATTTTAAAATAAAAAATGTAAAAATGGGAGTCCCCACCAATTTTAATTCTTGCTAAAATTGGAAAACCTTTTAATTTGCAAAAACTGATCTTTTGAAAAGATTTGAGTTCGGGAGTCTGATTATGATTAGGGAAGGGTGGAAACTTAATCCCACTGCATCCCTAATACATCCGTATAGATACGGTTATCCTAGAGCTCGTTATGCAAATTTATTTATAACTTTAAAATACTTATTTTTCCCCAATAGTTATAATTATAAAAAAAAGAAATAAAAGAAAAGAAAAGAAAGTTAAAATAAAAAAGAACACAGTTTAATGAAAAATTAATTTTGGCTTGATAGTTGTTGGTGACGCCGACATATCCTCTGGTGCAATGAGAAATTCAAAGTCACGTCGTTCTTGTAGAAAATAATTGTGTGTTAATTGATTTTAATTAAGAAAGAAAATAAAATAGTGTTGATCAATTTTAATTTTTTGAAAGGTAATTTTTGACTTACGAATTATTAAAAATAAATAAACCCACTTTTGCACAGGATTCAAGTTAGCATAAAGCTACTCAATAAATCCTTATGACTCAATAATATCGGAAGGAGGTATCCACCTCTCAATCATGGTCATTGATTATTGTGCAGATAAAGAAAAATATATTTTTATAATTTTATTTTTTAAAAAAAATCTAAAATCTAAACAAATAAGAAAATTTTAAGTTATAAAACTATAAATAATAAAAAATATATATTTTTATGTTTTTTTATTTTTTTAAAAAATAAATCTAGAATATAAAAAAATTTAAGTTATAAAACTGACCAAAAAAACCTGAAGAAATAAAAAAACAAAGACAAAAGACAAACATATTTTAAGAACATTGCTCAATTAGCTCTGATGAATTTATATCCAATTGCCAGCTAATTTTCCTGGATTTCATTCTTTGATTGTTGGATTCTATTGCTTACTTTAGCGAGGATAATCACGGATTGCGCTTACTGATTTTCTTCTCAGAGCCGCTCTTTTTGAATTGCCATGCAATGATCCTCATTATTTTTCTTCGTCTCTTCGTTCAAGAGAAGAAAATATTACCCAAACATGTGCAGGCCGCTCCTTTCCTTATTATTATTATATTTTTGATAAAAAAAAAAAAGACAACAGAGAACACGGTTCTCTTGTGTGTGTGTGTGTGGAATGGGCCGAAATGAATTTGGGCTTACAACAATAAACAAATAAAATGGGCTTAAAAAAGAGGGCTAACAATAAAATGAATTTTTTTTAAAAGTGAATGAGAAGCAGCTTTTTTGAAAATAATGATGAAATATCCAGACAAAATATGGTGTTCACACCTTCAAGATGGTTGTGGTCAAAGTAGCAGTTTGAAAAATCTTGGAAGATAAGGTGGTGTTTAGCTAGTTTACGTGTTGGTTTGGGAATACACGTTTGTGAATGGTTTTGATCATATATGCAATATCCACCACACTCTCTCATATTCTGTATTCAATTTTGTTTCTAAACATTCAGTATTGGTCACTTTAAGTGAGATTGTGATTCCTAAAATCAATGGATAAGGAGCTTTTCTTCTGAGGTTGAAAGGAGCATTTCAGCGAAGTGGTATTTTTTAAAAGGCCTCTCATAGAGTATTTTTTATATGCAACTGAAAACCTGAAAAATGAAAAAAAAAAAAAAAAGAAGTTCTCACAATTCATCTCTTCATCTTCTCATCTTATTTATTTTATTAAAATTGTTTTAGAATTTGGATTAAACTGGGAGACAAACCTTGCTAATTCTATAGACCCCAATATACTAGAAGAGCTTGCTATATCTTGGAGGAATTCTAACTACACGGGAATATTCCTTGAGCCCAGTGCATTTGCACGCCCCAGACTTTCTTGCTTTTTTTTTCTTTTCTTATCTGTGCGTTACGATCCACTAACAAATGGATCCTTGCCCTCCCATTCCAATGAGATATTTGTCATCAAAATTCTTCGTAGCTTCAATGATATTCCTAAACAACATTTTTCCATCATGGCTCCATGTGGAGAAGTGTTCTTCTGATTGTGCCTCTTTGGCTGGGACTTCTTCCTTTCTTTCCCTTTTACAAAGAGTATACATTGAAACACCCACCCTACAAAGTACAAGTAGGATAGCCTTGTGACTTTTTCTCTTACGGTTTTTGGTGCATGGCCTCAAGCCAGTGACATTACCACACAAATCTTTGTTATTTTTCAATGATTTAGTTGAAGCATTAAGAAAGGTTTTATTGTTTGGAAGCTGCCCTTCTAACTTATTTGTCTGATATGTTGACAGATGTCAAGCTTGACAATATGTTGTGACTCAACTCATTCCCTCCTAAATCCAAGCGCTATAAATATGCATTATTGTTATAAATATGTTGTGACTCAACTCGTTCCCTCCTTAATTATGAGAAAAAGTAATAGTTATTTTCATAAAAAATAATTATTATTGTTATAAATATGTAAATTGGAAAAAATATGCATTAATTGGAAGATAATTTTAAATTCAAAATTTGAATTTATAAAGTGGAACAATAATTTGTTGGAGTAAAGAGGTTGATATGGAAGGACAATGATTATGCATTAAATATAAATTGAATAATAAAATTTGAATTTTATTAAAATGATGGAGAGATATTTTAATAGCCTATTATCTAAGAAGATTTATGGAAAGAGAGAATTAAGACAATATGCGTATGCATTTGAATAGCCCATTCTCCTGCTTTAAAATTTGAATTTAGAATTTAGAATTTTAACTTAAAGAATATACATATACTTATTTGATTTAATTTACTCTTGCAAATATGATTAGAAAATTTATAATTTAGATATTATTAAAATTTAAAAATTTGAACTATTTCCTTATTACTCAATTGCAAATTTATTACAATTAATTACTATTGATAAGGGAATCATGTATTGACCAGATTATGAAAAATTGGTATTAATTCTTGTATCAATTTATAATTAGACATTATATCAAATTACACCAGATTATAGAAATTAGTATCCATTTATAATAACCTTGTAAATTTTATAATCAGCATCTTTTGCCACCTTAATTGATTATAAATTAAGTTTCCATTTATAATCAGCACATAATAAATCAGCATCACAAATCAATATTAACATTAGTATTAAAATCTAGAATATTTATTTTTTTAATTCAAAACTAAAGAATAAATCAAAAGCTGAGTAGCATAATTGAGTAATGTGTCAATTTTAAATTTTATTTCAATAAAAAAAATAGATAGGTTATCAAATTTATTATTATTTAAATGATAAACTGATTATAATCTTCAATGATATTTTAACCATATAATAACTATGGTTGTGATTTTTTATAATTATTAATAATTGAACTAAACTTATCAAAATGGTGGGCAATGCACTAATAATAAGAGAGAAAAGAGTACATGAAATCACTATTTAACAAAACTCATAGTGTTGGTAAACTAAAATAATACCAGAAGAAAATAAGTACTCATAGAGTATACTAATAACTTATAAACGAAATATCCTCCAAAAGGCATATTGAAAATAATACAGGGATGTAAACAATAAGCAAAACTTAATAATTTAGCTTGGCATCCATGATTTCCTGTGCTATTTAGATTCCATAGATTAACAACACTAATCTTTAAGGATATGCCACATTATAGATTCTTAAACATCATTCATACTATTAAGAAAACACTTGTGCAGTCTGATTTGAAATGTTCTCCTGAAACACATTATGCGGGAAAACAACATTATACTGATACACTTACAAAGATCAGTGCATGCAGAGGTGACTTACTTAGGATTTTAGGGATCTCTCAAGAATTTAATGTTGTCGTTATTAGTAGATGTTTTAGGAGCGATCACTTCCCAAGGCATTAGTTATTATGTCTTCCTCCCTATTTCTTACTTTCAATTGCATTAAAAAAAGCAAACGAAAAACAAAAATTGACAAAAAGATGAAATTACACTATGCACAAATAAGTGCACAATAGTTTGATTTCCAAAATAGTATAAGCAATGACCAAAAAAAATCAGAAACAATGGAGACCATAGAAATATATATAAAAAATAAATTAAAACAACAATTGAGAATAAAATCAAAAGCAAATAATTATAAAATAGTTCACATAAAAAATTACATGAACTGGTGCATCAAGACAATAACAAAAAGTAAATAAATAATCATATTGTTGCTACCTCATACTGGGTTGAGTCTTTCTTTGTTTCTAACCAAAAAAAAATGGAATGATGAGAGCAACATGTCACATGAAAAAAGATCTTGATCAATTTATATTGATGCTTAATTTATATTGAGATTATTTGCTTTTGACAATGAATATGAATTTATGATTGATATAATTGATATTTTTTAATTAATTACGATTATAATTCATATCTCATAATTAATTATGATTGATATGATTGGTGTTTATTTATTACAGTGTAATTTTACTATTAAATGTTGATAAATTTTATTGATATGCTAATAATATAAAATAGTTGCGGTTATATTTTTTAAAAAAAATTATAAAATTATTAAAGTTATGAAAATTGTGGACTCTAGCTAACTCTAGAAGAGACATGTGGATAAAGTTCCTTCAAATAAGTCTTGAATATTAGTATTATAGATTATAGATTTTGGAAATTTAGATTGAAAAAAGGAAATACGTAAACAAAGTTTTTTTTTTTATGATTTTAGTTACGTGAAAATCCTGCCAAAGCGTCCCAGCTTTGTAGCCATGCAGTGATTTGAAAATGTATTCCACGTGAAAAAGAACTATGCATTTCAAAATTTGTCATTACTATGACATTTTCCTCTGTATTCCATTGACAAAGTTGTTATGAAAAAAAAAAAAAAGGAATTAATGGTATGTATGATCACTTTCCTTGTGCAGTAAGCACCCTCATCCAATCCAATGATAAGGGTAAGTACCAGAGACAGATTTGTGTGTGTTGAGATATCAAACAATTGGACTCTTTCTTAAGTCTTAATCTAATGATAAGGGCATCTTTGTTATGTTGCTTGATTTTATATGAGAAAAAGATTGCTTTAAGTCTGGCAGCATAATTTGTATTCATAAAGTTTTGGTCCATTTTTTATTTTTGCTAATTTTGCATCTAGCTACCGAAATTTGTTCTCCCTGTATTTGTCTATATGCCTAGTGTTAATCTGTTAGAACCATCTTAATTTGGGTCACGAGTCTGTTGTTTAACAAAACTTAGAATAAAAAATTGACTACTAGTTTTGACAAAATTTTATTCGAGTTGCCCATGTATTCATTTATACCGGTTGGAATATAGTTTTGTTTTCTTATCTTTTTTTTTTATTTGAAGCATAATATTCGACGATTGGTTCTATGGATCAATTTTCTAATTGCTTGCTTCGTTGACATTATATTTTTGAAAAAATACTAACTTGAGCTAGCTTTCAAAATGAAAACAAATGATTCTTGTTTGTTATCAATCATCTGGATTATTCCTGGGAGTTATTAACAGTTGAAATTCCAAGTTATTTTTGATTCGTACTGGTGGTTACCTAACGGTAAACCATACATTTGTTTTTCATAATTATTCAGGTTTACCAAAGGACGGCTGTTGGCCTTGGACTATCGCAGCTAGCATGGGTCTAGCTAGGAAGAGACCCCTTTAATAATTGACCAAACTTTGTTGATTGCCTTGAGAATTTTCTTGCAGGGCCCTCACACATAGAAGATGCTTTGTCATATTTTATTTTATGTCATGTGTATTAAGTACTGCATGCTTTGCTTGATGAGACGGGATGAGTTTTATATACTTGTATATCTTAAATCACGAACGGAGTCGTCACTTGCGTTCATAACTTGGAGCAGACTGTCCTGTTATTTACCCTATTCTTTTCTTTTGGAGATACGTACTAGTTTTTTTTTTTATCTCGTTTGAAATATTATTATTTTTATTTCTCTTGATCCCTATTAAATACAAGAGTACTGATATTTGTCAATTATTTATGACTAAGAACAAGTCACATATCCTATAAATTTAAATTTTTTTAAAATCTATCAAATCATAACTATTAATTACACAAAGGATATTGAACAAAAGCTTTTTTTCACAAAAGTATCTATAATACTAATATTTCAGAGTCATTTGAAGGAAAGTTTTACACGTGTCATAATGAGAATATTTTAGGAACCACATCTATTAAGATGTTATTGATTAATTTTTTTAAAAAAATAAAACCATAATTATTGTATATTATTAGCATGTCATTGATAATCATCCGTATTTAATAATAGGATTACATTATATTGATTAAATATCTTTAATTATTGCGATGCTAAAATCATGAATTATATTAATAAATTAATTTTATAATTTTAGTATTAATTTTACATCTAATATTTTTATATTTGATGCAGGTGGTGATTTTCTTTTAAATACTATTATATTAAATTTATAAAATTAAATATATAAATTATAAGATAGAGGAAAAATATATGCGTTGAGTTATATTATTTACCTTTTTTATTAACAATAAGATTATGATGAATTTAATTATTTAAAGGCAGAATATTTTTTTGTGTCATTAGATATAATATTATTTGATTATTTATATAGACTAATTTAATAATTTGAAGACCAAGAATATGTCAATTCAATAAAAAAAATTTATATATGTACGCAAGTGAAAATGAAAATCCTAGGATCACCTGCGATGCTATAAAATTACACCTTCAATAATCTCTGAGCTCTTGCAAATAATTTTGATAATTTTATATTTTAAAAGATTTGAATAAATTTTGAAAAAAAAATCAATCATACAATTCATGATAATTTTGATAATTTTATACTTTAAAAGATTTGAATAAATTTTGAAAAAGAAAAAATTAGTGTTGAAAAAAATTTAAAAAATTGGAGAAGATTTTAAAAAGAAAAAAAATAATAGAGATTTATCAGAATCTTATTTATAATTAGAAGTTATTAATGATTAAGATTTCGTATAAAATTTATTGATTGTATAAATCTACTATACTAATATTTCAGACTCATTTCATGAAAACTATTACACATGTCATTCATATAGTGATTTAAGCTTCACATGTCATTTATACAGTGATTTATGCCCTACTTTTCTCAATTTTTATGTCTAAAGAATTTTTTAAACTTAATTTATAATTTACTTATTAATTATTTTTCATATGAAATAAAATTAGATATTACCTTCATTAAAGAATCAAATATGACAATCATTAAATATTATAATTTGCACTAAAAGAAAACCCATGTTAATATAATTGTGATCTACAATTAAATTAAGAATCATTGATTATCTCACATTATGAAGGTAATATAAAAAATTATAAAAAAAATATTTTCAAAATAAATAAGGCTTAAAATCAATTTTTTTTAAAAGAAAATGGGTTTTGATATGATAATAATCCAAAATTAAATTTATACCAAATTTATTCTTAATCAAATATGATAAAAATTGATATAATACTAATATTTAAGACTCATTACATAAAAATCTTCCATGTGTTATTTATAGAAAAATTATACCCCACCCTTTTCATAATCTTAATACATAAAGTAAGTTTTTGAATTTAATTTACCTTCTAATTATCAATTTTTTTTCCAATCATACCTTCATATCTCTCTACCATTAACAAAATCAATATAAAAAATAAAACAAAAAGCATAAATAAAATTATAATTCAATATATTATACCATAAAAATTTTATATATATAATTATAGTATAAACGATAACAAACATATTATAATTGTGTTGCATTATTAGTATTTATTATTATAAATATTTATATTTTGAAGTTCAAAGTATTTTAAAAATGTTTTATTTTTAAATTTTTTTAATAAATATGTAAATATCAATAGAAATTTAAATCTTCATGTTAAATAAAAAATGGGACCCGTGACCGGGATGTGCATGAGAATAGAGGTAAAATTTTAAATGAAGATGAGATTAGAAGAAATTTTCTAATTTCAAATGTAGAACTTTTGAAAATCATCATAAAAAAATTATCTATCTACATGTATCATTATATTTTACTTAATTTTTTTACATCTTAAACATTCAAATATATCAATTTCAGAATTTTTTCATACTAATTTTTTTGAAAAAAAATACCTTCAATTTTTTAACACTAAAATATTTTTAAAAAAATCAATTCTATAATTTACAGTTCTTTGATAGTGATATTAAATATGTATTAATTTTTAAAAGTAAATGATTATATTATTTTTTATTGAAAAAAATTATAATTGATATACTACTCTAATAATTGAGATTATATAAATTAAAATTATAAATAATTTTTTACTAATTATTATACATTAATTATAAGAGATTTTTAAAATTAATATTTTAATTTATTAAAAGGATGTACAAGGAAAGGAATGTAATTAAAATCATATAAATTAAATTTATGTATTATTTTTATTAATTAGAAAATATATTTTCATACTTTTTAAATTAAATATTTTAATTTACTAAAAAGATATAAATGGCTAGGAATAATAAAAAAAATTGAAAATAGGTACACACGGAAATTATTCAATGGGGAGGGAATTGACACATATTTCGCCTTCATAGGAATGATCTATGGGGTTAAGTCCCCATTTATTAAATAAGATAGGGACAATGGTAATACATCTTTATTTTTTAATTATTTTTATTATATTTATATTTTTTATATATTTTAATTTTAATTTGGATTATGTTGCATTAATAGTATTTATTATTAAGGATATTTATATTTCAAATTGTAAAATATTTTTAAAGTTTTTCTCTTTTTAAAATTTGTTAATAAATTCTTGAAGACCATAGCAATTTAAAATCCCCACGGGAAATAAGAAATGAGATATGGGGACCCATAAGGGGGATGGGGATGGAAATGAGAGACAAAATTCTAAATGGTGATGGGAGGTGTAGGATATGTCTCTCTTCGCATGAATACTTATTGTCATATTTATAAATGTTTCATGATATAGTAAAATTATTCATTTATTCTCTTTCTTTATTCAACAATTTCAACTTTTAAAATGTGCAAAATTTTCATAAAATAGGCTCTTTATTATTAGTTATAGGTCATCTATCAAGATATTTTCAACCTTATAAACATGATATTCAATATAAGATATAAAATGGAATGACATATTTATATTTTATCCACTTATTTAATTATTTATCTATTAACTTACTTTTAACATAAACTTATACACTCAATTCTCTATAAGATATATTTGAATAAATTATCATTTATTTTTTTATAATAACCAATAAATTATTTTTTATTATCTCCTCATGTATCATACAGATTAAATGATTAGTTAATAAATAAGAGTGAGAATGAGTCTAAAGTTAGACTCTGAACTCACTTGTTGTTGGAGATACTATTTGATCAACAGCTTATTCTTTTGGTCAAGATATGGGCTGAAGTTTTCCTTTTCTCTAGTGGGATAAGCCCTACTTTGCCAATGGATTAATTGGTATTTGAAAAAAAGAAAAAGAAGTTAGTTATTTTTTCAAGAATAAAGAAAATATATAAATTTAATTTTAATATCTTAATAATATAATTTTTTTAATAGTTATCTAATTATATATTATCATATTAGTTAAAAAAATGACTCATAATACTATTTAAAAAGTGATGTACATAAAAAATGTAATTAAATAAAAATTTATATTATCAATATATTTAAATTAAATATAAAATATAATAAGATAAAAAATAATGAAAATGATAAATTTTAACCTCACCTTTAAAGAAAAAGGCTATTGTAATACTTATTTATATGCTAGAAAAAGCAATTTTGTCAAAAAAAAAAAGAAACCAAAAGAGGTGGCAGCAAATCCTACAACTATTTTTTTAAAATGCTGAAACAAAAGCACTAATAGTAGAAAAAGGTAGAAAGCAAAATTCAGAAAATAAAAACTAAAAAATTGCAAAGCAAATATAAAAAGGAAATTATGAAATGTGTCACAGCTGAAATAGTGAGGGGATGTCGCTACCAAGTTTTATTTAAATCAGGAAAAATATGGAAAATCCATTATTTTCAAAAAGAAATGGTTTATGGAACCAAATCAGAGTTTAGGAGTTGATTATGCACATGAAAAGACAAAAAGTTTATTTTTGCAACACCCCAGATATATTTATATTGCGATACAGTTACCCTAATTGATTATGATAATTATTAATAATCTTTTAAAATATATATTTTTACCTTTTTATTGATAAAGAAAAGGATTTAATTGGAATACACTGACAGTGTAATGGAGTTTTACACATTCATCCAATCATATAACGACACATTAACAAATATGATTACTTTCAACCCCCACTATTTGAAAAATTATCTAAAAAAAGAGATGTGATTGTATGACAGTGTAAAAAAATTTTACACCATCAGTGCATCAAAATTAAACCCTAAAGAAAAATTTACAAAAATAGACAAACATCTCTTTTTTTAATTAAAGCATAAAAAGAAAATTTTGAAGTATTAAGCTGTCATAACTCAGATGTCCAATATTAATTTAACAAGTTATCATGACTAAGTTAACATCTTTATTCAGAATAAAATATTTGACAAATAAATGACTAATTTAAATGCAATATACTAGGAAAAAGTTCATTACAATAATCATTTACAACTAAGATAAAAATGATGAAAATTTAAGTGTGGCTTGACAGGGCACCAACTCCTATGTATTCTCTATTACAATGAGAAACTCAAAGCTACATAGTTTTTTAGAAAATATTTGTTGGTTGACTAGTTCTGTTAATACGGGTTATAACACATCAAGTTGTCATGACTAAGATATTCTAGAATATATAATTAAGGATAAATTATACTTATCTTCATTGAGATTTGTGGAAATACAACTTACACCCATAGTAATTTACCTTATCCTCACACTCTGTGCTTATCAAACTTTAATTATTTATATTACAGTTATGTTCCTCATTCACAGAATACCATTAGTAAACTTAATAGAATGTCATTTTTATGATATTAACTATTTTTAATTAATAAAATTATAAAAATATCATTACTCACTTTATTAAGTTTATAAATATTTTTATAATTTTATTAATTAGAAACAATTAATATAAAAAAAATCAGCTGATGGAGAGGATGTGGCCGGCAAGTTGGTGTGCAGCCACTCCACCGCTGTGTACAGCGGCTGTGGAGCGATGGAGAGGATGACAAGGTAGCTGATGTGGAGAGTGGTGGTTGACGGCTGAGGAGGGAGGACCACGGTGGTTGGAGCTCCGTTCCCTTTTCTTCTTCCCTGTTTTGGTTTTTCAGTTTGCGGTTTAGGACATGTTGAGGTGCTTAGCTCTTTTTTCGGTGAAAATGATTGTGTTTATGATAATTCTAAGTGATTTTTGTTGTGAGGTTTTTTTGTGTTTGGGGTTTGAGTTGGGTTATGGATGATGGTGAATGAGTTATGGTTGTGTTTGCTGTAAAGATGATTTTTGGGTTGAAAATGGGTATTTGGCACTATGGAAGATGAAAGATGGTGATGGTTTTTTTTGGTTTAGGAAGAAGATGAAGATAGAAGATAGTAATAGGGATTGATGAATGTAGGGGAGGGAAGGAGTTGCTTGCTGTGAATGTCACTCCCCTCCCCTTCTCTGATTCTCCTTCTGCTTTATTGGCGGAGCTCAGTAGTGGTTACTGTTTTTTTTTAAAAAAAAGTGAATGCTCTCCTCGTTCTCCGCAATGCTTCAGACCTTCCATTTCTATTTTTATTTTCCAATCAAAACCTGACTGCCAGCTGTTGCCGGTTGAAGATTTGAATCCCTTGATATTTAATTTTATTTCCCATCATTTGTCATTTTTGGATGTTGCTTGAATTGCTTTCTGTCAAGATTCCCTTCAGATTTCCCTTGCTGTATATTTCTTGCTGAGCTACTCTGAAGGAAGGAGCTCGAGGGTTGCAGACGAAGTTGCTTCCACGGCAACACTGTACCCGGTGTACAGTGCGGTCCATTTCAAAATGTTAACTATCTGTTTTTTTTTAATTCTCTTATATATATATATATATATATATATATGTTTTGTTTTTCTATTTGTTTTTTCTTATCTGGGCTCAAAGTGGACGGACCAACTAAAAAGAGACTCTGGCTATGGGATTCAAGAAAAGAAAGGACAATGCGGGAAGAAATAAAATTACAAGAAAACCAATGGCTTGAATGAAGATTTGGGTTAACACGAAGAGGCATGGTCGTGACTCATGAAATGGGCTATCCTTTTATCATTTATAGATTTTGAAGTCTTTTATATTTTCCAATTTTTTTAAAACCAAAAGATAACCTGTGTTTTTGTCCTATCTTTTGGGCTCAAAAGACTTAATAAAAAGACTATAAAAGAAGCTTTGATCATTCTTTCTAAACTACAAACGTGCAATTTTTTGTTTTATGGGTGGAACAAGATTGGGTTATCAGAAGATGATTTGAATAAAATTTACTTTTGTTTTAATTAGTTCATTATCGAGCATGCTTTTTCTTGATCATTTTAATTATATTTCAATTAATTAAAATTATAAACCAGCAGTAATTATTTTACAAATTAAAGAAAAAGTACGTGGTTTTGAATTCTTCATTTAACTTAGAGATACATACAGATAAAATGTTTATTTTGTTAAAGTTGTAATCAATAATATTAATTCATCTTTCATTTTGTATTTTGGTTGCAAATACCTTGATTTAGTTATTTAATTTCTGATTTTCTGTTTATTTCATAATTGTCATTTTATTGTCTTATTTATATGTGTCCGCAAAAGCCGACAACCATTTTTTGCATTTTTCCTTTTTTTTTGTCAGTAATAGATCCTTTTCTTTTAATATTGATCCGAGGTCTCCACGGCAAAATTATGTCTGGTGATATATATATTCGGTAGTGTCATTCATATCGGACCCCAAAAAATTTAATATCGGAGCCAAAGATAATATCTACTGTTATAATATTTGAGAGTCATTTTATAAAAATTATTATGCATATATTTTATATAGAGTTTTAGGATACACGTGTCATTCATATAGTAATTTAGGGCTTGTTTTTCTCAACATTTATATCTACAGTTTTTTAACTTAATTTACAATTTAATTATTAATTATTAATAAAATCAAATATTATAATTATTAAATATTACTTGAATCAATAAAATTTAAATTATTAAGATATATTCATGGGATTAATAATCATTAAAATTATGATCTACAATTAAAATTAAGAATCATTAAAAATGAAAAAAATATAGAATTAAGAATCATTGAAAAATGGATTAGATATAAATGTATTGGATGATAAAAATATTAATAGTGTTTGTTACAACAAAAAATCGTGTGATATGAAAAAAATAAAAAAGTGGAATGTCTTAATCAAATCAATAAAAAATAAGACTATTTGTCGAGAAAAAAATAAAAGAAAAAAGAAAAATAAAAGTTTCTAGACTTTACTCTTGGTTTTTCCTATTACACATTGGATAATGAATGTAAATAAGGGATGTCTATTGCAATCAGATCACATAGAACAGACATAAAATTATACCTTCAATAACATTTGAGCTCTTACAAATAATTTTGATAATTTTATATTTTAAAAGATTTGAATGAATTTTGAAAAATAAAAGTTAGTGTTGAAAAAAAATTTTAAAATTGGAGAAGATTTGAAAAAAGAAAAAAAAATATATGATAGAGATTTATCATAATCTTATTTATAATTAGAAATTATTAATGATTACGTTTCCGTATAAAATTTATTGATTGTATAAATCTAATATACTAATATTTCAGAGTCTTAAATGATTCAGGCTCAGATGTTACAATCATTAAAGATTATAATTTGCATTAAGAGAAAACTATGTTAATATAATTATGATCTACAATTAAATTAAAAATCATTAATAGCCTCACATTATGAAGATAGTATAAAAAATTATAAAGAAAACAGGTATGTTAAATAGTTAATGAATTACTAATTGTTTGATTTTAATATGATAATAATTCAAAATATAATTTCTACCAAATTTATTCTTAACAAAGTTATTATAATTGTGTTTCATTAGTACTAGTAGTAGTATTATTTGTTATTATATATATTTATATTTTGAAGTTCAAAATATTTTTAAAATTTTTTCTTTTTAAAATTTACATGTGAAATAATAAATGGGGGCCCATGAACCATGAGGTGTGAGATGGTGGCAGCTCACCTTATATTTTAACCATGTGATCAGGGGTTCGATCCTTACTCATAAGAATGGAGTGCATTTTATGGCCAGTCATTTGCCTCTTTGGGAGAGCTCTTATGGCAAGAGGATTAGTCACTGTTGTCGACGACGGATACCCTAATCTCAATCAAAAAGTAGGGACCCGTGACGATGAAGTAGAGGAGAATTGAGGCAAAATTATAAATAAAGACGGGAGTAAAGGAAAATTTTCTAAATTCAAATCTAGAACTTTTGAAAATTATAATTAAAAAAATTATCTATCGACCTATATCGCTATAAAAAATTTCTAATTTTTTAGAACTTGAACATTCCAATTTATCAATTCCATAATTTTTTTATACTAATTTTTTTGAGAAAAAAATACCTTCAATTTTTCAAAACTAAAATATTTTTTTAAAAATCAATTCTACAATTTACACTTCTTTGATAATGATATTGAATATTTATTAGTTTTTAAAAAGTAAATAGTTATATTATTTTTTATTAAAAATAATATTATAATTGATATAATACTCTAATAATTGAGATTATATAAATTAGAATTATAAATAATTTTTTACTAATTATTACACATTAATTATAATATATATTTTAAAATTGATATTTTAATATATTAAAAGGATATACAAAGAAAGGATGTGTAATTAAAATCATATAAATTAAATTTATATATTATTTTTATTAATTATAAATATATTTTTATAAATTAAATATTTTAATTTATTAAAAAAATATAAACAATTAGGGATGATAAAAAATATTAAAAAAGGTACACATGGGAATTATACAATGGGGAAAGGAATTAGAATATATTTAGTCTTCATAAAGATAATCGATGGGGGCTAAGTCTCTGTTGTTAAATGAGATAGGGATGGGGATAGCAAACCTTTATTTTTTTAATTATTTTTATTATATTTACATTATGTATATATTTTAATTTTAATTTGGATTATATTGCATTAATAGTATTTGTTATTATGGATATTTATGTTTCAAATTGTAAAATATTTTTAATTTTTTTCTCTTTTTGAAATTTGTTAAAAAACTTCTGAATACTATAAGGATTTAAAATCTTCACGGGAAATAGGAGATAGGTACCCGTAAGGGGGATAAGGATGTGAATAAGAGATAAAATTCTAAATGGCAATGGGAGACGTATGATATGTCTCTTATCTCATAGATACTCATTGTCATCTCTATAAATGACTCATGATATAGTAAAATTATCTACTTATTTTCTTCTTAATTCAACAATTTTAACTTTTAAAATGTGTAAAATTTTCATGAAATAGGCTATTTATTATTAGTTATAGATTATCTATCGATATATTTTCAATCTTATAAATATGATATTTAATATAAGATATAAAATAGAATGATATATTTATATTTTATCCACTTATTTAATTATTTAACTATTAATTTATTTTTCAATAAATTTATATACTCAATTTTCTATAGATATATTTAAATAAATTATTATTTATTTTTTATAATAATCAAGAAACTATTTTTTATTATCATCATCAGCATCGCGTCGGTCAAATGAATAATATATCAACCATGATTTTTAAAGAAGATAGTTAAAATCCATTGATTCAAGTATTCTTTCCATTCACTTATAAGTGTCTCATAGAAAATCAGTGAAAACTTGATACATTAAGAAATTAATATCCTTGGATCCAATTTGTTTTTGGATATATTAAATTTTTACTGATTTTTTAGAAGATAAAGTTGGATCTAGTTACTGTTTTTTGACACTTATAAATTGAATGGAGGTAGCAGCACTTCATTATGGCAAAGGGTAATGATATCTTGACACTCAAAAAGTGAGTATCTATTTAAACACCTATTTTATAATCATTAGATGTGATAATGGTTCCCACTTATCTTTAACATTCATCATATCCAATAATTATAAAATGAATATTTTAACAGACACCCACTTTTTAAGTGTCAAATTAGCATTACCCTCGTGCCAAAACCCAATTCCAGAACTTGAGGCAGTATGCTGCAGCACTCTAAATTTATGGCTTTCGGAGAGGTGTCAGCATGCCATCAAACGAATTCCCGTCGATGATACGCTGGTTGACAACATTGAAGACAAAATGCGGAGCAAAGGCAGTAATTGAATGCTGATGTAAAGCAATAAATTATGAAAAATAATATCTGGATACCTATATGGGTATAGACATCCATGTGGATCTCATACAATGTAAGAGGAGTGATGGAGAGAGAATAAGTTAGAAAAAAAAAAATAAGTGGTGAAAGCTATGTATATTGTGAGCGAGATATTTAAATATTTAAGAAAATTGGATGTTGAGATAGCAAAACCTATAAATTATACTGCTAACGTGTAAACGCTGACTGGGAATAGCAATGACACCAAAAGAATGGGTTGTTGAAACAGTCTGAGGAGGCTGCAGAGGTGTGAAGCCAGCTCCAACCGAGAAGTCACTGCAATGACACAAAAATCCAAATTCTAAAAAATGACAAAATCTTATCATATCACCGAGAATTTATTGCAATGACACAAAAATTCAAATATTAATAAATGACAAAATCTTATCATACAACCGAGAATTCATTGCAATTAGATTGCACCCGTCCTGCGGACCCTCTTTTTTTTTTTACGTGGAGATAATTTAAATCACTATTAGATTTAAATATGTATATTTATTGATTATTAGTTTTAATTTGAAAATATAATCTAATATTTAGAATAGATATTTCCATTTATCTATTGACACTTTATTTTTATTGTCTGCACTTGCACTATTCTTAAATTGTCCTTAAAATTTATTTTAATAGTTAGTATTTTATTTTTAAAACTAAATTAAAAATTTTATATTAAGATTTAAATCATTTATTGTTATTTTTTATTTATTATTTTTATTTATGAAATTTCTAAATATATTTAATTAAAAATTATCTTATACTTGTAATATATTGCTATTATAATATTTTAAATTTATATTTAATACTTATACTATTTGATAATTATACCAATACACAATCTATAATACTAATATTTCAAATTCCTACAAGGAAAATTTTTTACAAGTGTCACTTTTAAAGCAATTTAGAACCCACAATTTTCATTTAAAATTTAAATTCTCAATCTATATTTATTATACGTAATTAATAAATATCAATCATATCGATCATAATTAATTATTAATTATAAGATATCAATTATAAATCATAATCTTACTTTCACTTCATAACCCAATTTAAAAATCCATTACTAGATACTACAATATCACTTTGCAAATTTTGTTGTTGATGGTTGATTTTGTAAATTTTTATTCTATATTTTAAATTTATGAAATAGTGTTTTTCATTTTGATATATTTCAAATTATTTTTTATGATTATATTATTTGGCTTATTTATCAAAAAATTATTTTGATTAATATATAATCATGGTTTCTTTCAAATATATTATAGTTCTATACAGAACACATAATTTATATATTAACAATGAATACATAATTTGAAATTAACTTATCAATATGTAATTATCAATTTATAATTAAAGTAATCTATTACAATGATGTCAATCATAAATAATAGATGAATATTTTAAAATTATATATTTTATTTAAAAACAAGCCTATAAAGATAAATAAATTAAAATATTCTGTAATTAATTTAATACTAATTTAGATAATTTAATTTATCTTTCCAAATATTTTTTTTTACTTTTAAAAATATAAAATATTTACTATGATATAATTATTTTGACTTGAATTCAGAGAATTTTCTTTATTTAATCCTTGAGCATTTTTTTATAAACTCACATATACTTTATTATTATTTAATTTTAATAAGAAAATTTCAAGTATGGAGATTATTCGCTTATTTTAAATAGGATTCATGAGATTTTTTAGGGTTTTCAATATGGTTTAAATATAATATTCTTTTTATTTTGTTATTCTCAAATTACATTTAAATATAGTAATTAGCAGATGAATACTTTAATTTTATATAATTGAATATCTATATAAAATATCTTTTTACATTAACAATGTATTAAAATTAAATCCTTGAAATAATATATTATAAAAATTAATGAGATATATATTTCAACCATAATCTATGTTAGCTTCGGAAAAGTCCATGAAATTAGAGAAAAATGTCAAATCAATATTATTGAGATAATCTTAAATTTGTGCTATCATTGATATAGTAGTTATATTAATGTAAGATTATTTTATTAATTAAAATCATAGCAAATATTATCATAGTCAATAAATTATAACTAAAATTTTAATATCACAAATTAACACATAAATATGATTAATCAGTCCCTCTCTAATCAATCAATCACTCTCAAATTTAAATTAAAATTACATATTATTTTATTTTTACATGCCAGATTTAATTACTATGATATATAATTTATTAAAAATTATTATGATATATAAAATTTGCCACATTATACTGTAATGATGTTGATAATAAAAATATAATAATACACACTATACTATATTAGTTTTTTAATAAAAAATAATATCACAGTTAACGTATTTTTGAATGATTTGATAGAATCCATAATCTATCTATAATACTAATAATTGAGATTCATTACATAGACAGTTTTCTATGTGTCATTTATAGAAAAAATTATGCCCTACTATTTTTATAATCTTAATATTCAAAGTTTCTTTTTTTGGATTTAATTTACCTTCTAATTATTAATATGTGCAAGGATTTAGATCACTGCGGGGAATGAGGAAGGGGACCTATGATAGTGATAAGGATGGGGGATGAGAGGGAAAATTTTGAATGGGGACGGGAGCATAGGACATGTCCTATCTGTCATGAATACCTATTGCATCCTTATAAACGGCTCATAATATTATAAAATTATTCACTTATTCTTTTTCATTATTCAACAATTTCAACTTTTAAAATGTGTAAAATTTTCATAAAATTAGTTCTTTATTGTTATAGGTCATCTATCGAGATTTTTTTCAGTCTTATAAACTTGATATTCAAAAAACGATATAAAATAGAATGACATATTTATAATTTGTCAATTTATTTAATTATTTAACTATTAACTTATTTTTAAAATAAATTTATATAGTCAATTTTCTATAAAATATATTTAACTAAATAATATATTCTCGATAATGGTTAACAAACTATTTTTATTATCATCCTATACATTGTACAGGTCAAACGACTAGTATTAATATAGAAATGAGTGGAACACATTGTATCTTATCATTTTGTTTCATTTAAAACTATTGTAGGAGCAAATTCAATCACATAAAAAGGATAAAAAATCGTAAAACTATATAATTATTGTAAAATTTTAAAATTTTTGTGTGGCACTGTCCGTCACCCTTCAACATATAGATTTGCCCTTGTACTAAGACATATAGAAGTGTCATGAACTATTATCTCTCTCGATGATCATAGAAGCAAAGCTTTAATATCATATATTAATTAGGCTTAAATATCATTTTGCCTTGGAAAAATTATTGTGTTTTGATTTCGGTTTTTTTTTTTTATTTGGATTAGGTCCAGAACTTTTTCATTCTAGTATATGAAATTAGTTTGTCTATATTAAATGATAAGTGAGGTAACGAAAAATTAAGTTATCTAACCTTCTATGGCACTCACTAATCATACACAGCGTTTTATAACCATATGTGGCAATCCTATTGTAAAATGAGTTATTGTTTTATAAGATGTGTTAATAAATTGAGTCTAATAAATTATTGAATAAGAATTTTGATATATTACGTGCAACTATTATCTATCATATGAGGGATAATATGGCTTTTTGCCACTTAGCTGAGTATCTAACATAGACAGACTAACTTCAAGAACTTAAACTAAAAAAAGTTCTATAAATGTTTGGACTAAAATTAGATAAAATTGTTTTAGGGATCATAATCAAAACTTATTTATATTTCATAGATTAAAAAGATATTTAACTGTATTGATTTTTTTTTTAATAAATTAAAATGTAAAATAAAAATATATGAATAATTTTATATAAAAAATCATTTTTGTTATTGTAAGTTATTACAAAAGAGATGTTTATAATAGCATCTTATACAGACACCAAAATGTATATCCGGAGAAAACCGCTTTATTATTAATTACTTTACAATCATTACAAGAAGCTTATTTTCACCTTCGGTGAAAAATCTTTTAGACCAAACTTTATCCATAAACCTGTATATATAGGCATAATAGGCATGTGGGGATTTGGGATACCGGATTTGGACACGAAAGTCCACGCATACCAGCAGTGGAGTCAAAAATTTCAAAGGAGGATGATCAAACTAATTAATATAAATAATAAAAAAATAAATAACTTAAAGAAGAAAATGGGTTGTTATATATTTTTTATTTAAATTATTGATTAGAATTTATTTTATTATTTATTTTTTTCTTGATAAATGAATAAATAGTTTTTTCTTAGGTATTTCTAAGCCTTAACTTTATTTTTTTTTATTAATATAGTCCCTCATTTTCAGAATATTTGTCCTTTTTAAGATAAAGTCACTTTTTAAAAATATCTTTCAATTTCATATTTTAATAAAATATTTTTTTTACTCTAATAGTATCTTTGAGTAATTAATGATTATTAGTGTTATCTTTTATTTTTAACCATTTGATTTGCTTCACAATCATCGATAATTAGGATATATTAATACATAGACCCTTATTTTACATAAGAATACTCTATTATTATATTATTTATTACCTTTCTTAGTACTTATATTTATTCAAATTTGATAGATATTTTATAAAAAATAGAGTATCATAAATAAATTAATTAATAAGTAGCAATTCTTAGAATTCAGTGGGTCTAACTCAAATACTCAACTCAAAAAATTAGCTTATGGGATAATAGTTGTCAAAACTTATAAAGATTGTTTAGATCTTATCTTTAAGAGATATGAGACTGTAATCGTAACTTCATTAAGTGAATAAAAGAAAGTTAATATGAGAAAAATCTTAAAAAATATATTTTAAAGATATTTATATGTTTTATATTTTTATTCCATACATATCACTGTATTAAGATGTTTTTATTATTTGTTATGTATATTATATATAGAAATAAGTGACTTTAATTTTTTAAAGTGGCTATAATATAAAAAATATATATAGTTTTTACGTAAAATTTGGGGGTACCGTGGCACGTGGTGGTCCCGCTCCGTCCGGCTTTGATGCGGACATTCAATCTTGTCTGTTCGCTCGTGATGTTTTCTGCTTCTGAAAATGAAATGAGCTATTCTTTCTCTCCTCGTTTTTATTCGTTTTAAGACTTTTCACCTTTTAGTTCTATTGACTTTTTTACAGTGCGTTTTTTATTTGTTATTTTTTAAAATGAATTAAAAGCATTTTTAACCTGCACATTCCTTGCATATACTTGTTTTTTTTTTCTTTCGAGAGCAACTCTCCATCGAAAAAAAAAACCAAAAGATCTAGGAGTTATTTTCTTCCTAAAATGAATCATTCAATCATTAAGTGGAGGAAGTCTTCTATTATGAAGTAAACATACACAATAGGTGGATGGTTGGTACAACTGAGTCAAAGGAAGGACTTCAATGGTACATGTGGGAAAAAATAACATTGTGAGTGTTATTGTAATATTATTGTATAAAAAAATTGATGTAACACCACTCTTCCTATAGTAAGCTAATATGAATTAGTGTTCTTACCTGGAAATGTGGTAAGGAAAACACTCAACGTATTAACTTTTCTTTGTGTAATGTTTCGATTTTTTCCGTGTACACATAACTAAAATGCCTTTGAGGCCATTTTTATCGGGAAAATGAGAATAACCGGCCCCAGCCAACCTCAAAGGGCTATTTTAGTATTGAACGGGGATTATGTGTGATTACATGTGTTATGTGTGTTAATAGAGCAGTAGAATTTCATTTTTGAGTTCCTACGCACAAAATTATCAAAATGCCCCTGTGACAATTTGACACAATTAATTCCTTACTAAACCGGACTTTGTCCGAGAGTTTGAAATGTTATTTTTAAGAGATGTCTAATGTCTGTCTAAGCTCGAGTGATCCCGGAAAGTTTTTGTGAAAAATTGTCATTTTACCCCTAATTAAGGGCATAACGAGCTTAATTACATAATTAATGAAACCTAAACAATATTAGGCTCTAATTAAAGATTAATTATCTAATTAATCTAGAGTTAAAATAATTAATTGAGGTTAATTAGGGCCTAAGATTGCTTAAAGAAACGCGAAACCCTTTTCTTAATTCAAGAACTAGTGTCATGTCAAATTGAAATAGTTTTTTTTTCTATTCAATTCCTTAAATCATGGGAATGGTTATGTGATGAGATTCCTTGTTCATAAAGGTGGATTTGTACTAAGTGCGTAAAAACACTCTTTAATCTTGTCTTGAGCAACCTTAATTACTTACTTTCTCACCTAAACACCTAATTACAAACTCCTAATCAAAGGCCTAACCAAATCCACTCCTAAACATATTTCTAATCCACATTGAAATAACAAAATTTCCTCTCTAAACACCTTGATGAAACCGGTGCCCTCCTCCCCCATTCATTCCATCACATGTTGAATTTCAATTATAATACACTTAAAGAACCATGCCAAAGCCCATATCTAGCCATACCATGACATGATGCACACAAAGAGATATTTTTCTCTTCCTTTTCCCTCCAAATGGCCAGCCACTTATCCTCCCCCTCACCCCATCATGTTGAATTTTTCTATAAATATAAGGAAGCTCTCAAAAGGTCATTTGCTCATTTTCTTGCAAACCTCAAGTTCAAGAATTCTCAAGTTTTTCTCTCTAGTTCTGAAGAGTTCTCTTCTTCTCCTTCTTATTTTCTTCCAAGAGCTACCACCCTCAACCACCATATCTCAACCCCAAACCACCACACAACCACCATCAACCTCACTCCTTTTCAAGATCAAGCTCTCTTTCATTCATCAAGAAAAATACCTTTGGTAGGGAGTTGTTTTAAAAAGTTTTCTTTCTTTTCTTTTGTGTTAATCTTAGATTGAAATGTTGAAATGTTGATTCTCTCCTTTTCCATTCCATTTCGGTTTCTTGCTTTCCTTTTTCTCTCTTCTCTTTTTCAGCCTTGATGGCCTTATTCTTGAAAAACCATGGCTTGATGATGAGGGTCTTGGATAATGGTTGTAAAACCATCATTTGCTTGACCTCTAAAACTTGAAGGTTTCACTTCTAAGAGATTTGGCAAATGAAATGGTCACATGGTCTTCTTTGATGAGTTTTACTTAAGTAAAAATGAAATAATATGTTTATGTTGTCACCTAATTAACTTAAGTTCAAGACTTATCCTTTTCAACCTTAAAGTTGATCGATGTTCTAGAATGATTACTCTAGATAGGAGTCTTGAGCATAAAACCAACAAGGAATAATTGGACATTCATCCACTTTGCAAACCTTGGAGTTGATTGGTGTTTTAGAGTTAATACTCTAAATAGGAGTCTTGAGCCTAGAACCTAAAGAAATAATAAATGGAATTGCATTCATATTTATATTTCAAGTCTTTGCATTTCATATTTACATTCAAGCCTTGCACCTCATATTTATTTCCAAGTTGTCATATAAAGCTTGAAGATAAGAAATGAACTTGCATTTCATGTTTATATTTCTTGTCTAGCATGTTTATATTTCAAGCCATCACCTAAACTTAAAGATTAAAAATGAACTTGCATTCTCATATTTAATTTCAAGCCTTGCATATCATATTTTTATTTCCATTGCCATCACCTTATTATACCAAGATTAAAATGGGGCTTGCATTTGCATATTTAAGCTTATGCCATCACCTAAATAATCTAGTGCTCAAGACTTACCTTTTTCAACTTGCATGGGGATTTTGGTCCATGGAACATCTATCTTTATAAATGTGATTTAGTTCTTCAAGGAAATGGGGTCCTAATAAATTATATATTGTTGTCTTGAGAAAATGAAGTTTGTGTCTTACAACTTTTCCTTGAATTATATTCTTATTCTTAAAGTGTTAAAGCATGGTTCACATAACCAAAAATTATTTAAGCTCTCTACCTTTGCTACTAAACTAAGGTTATTATTTGTGTTTCCATAAAGGTAAAGCTAATTATAAGTGTATTTCTTGATCTAGAATTATTTCTAAGAAAGAACTAGTTATTAGAAATGCTTACTTTGTATTTTTGCATGCTCTTAGGAAATTAAATTTTAGTTTCTACTCAAAACTTTTCCAGATTTAATGTGTGCTGTATGGAATGTATTTAACATGTGAAAATCGTTATTAACAAGTGTGGTAATTATTTTTAGTAATTAAGGAAGGGCTAGTAACTAGAAAGAATAAAAAATGTGAATTCTAGAACTCTTTAAAATGAAAAATATGGTTTCTATCCAGCAAGTATTAATTAAGTAAAAGTAATGTTCACCACTTAGTAAATGTATAGGAATCACTCATAAATGGTTTAGGAATTAATTTTAGCATCATAGAAAAAGTCGGTAATGAGAAAGGGTAAAAAACGTAACTTCCAGAACACCGAAATTGCCCATTTTCTTTTCTGTCTAATTCTGTCCAGCATTGCTTAATGATATTTTTTAGGTTAATAATTAATGAAAAACATTGTAATTAACCCCTTAGATGCACAAAAGAATAAATACAAAGTTGGGTTTACCCGAGTTAGAGGTTTAATCGAGTAAGAGATAATGAAAGTGCTTATTTTATGAAGTGATGTGATTTAATGTACTTGAGAATTTATGTGATGACTAATGTTTGCATACATGGTTATTAGTTATAAAATTTATGGTGGCATGTTATGATTATACTTTGAACATTTAAGATGCATACATTGAAGTAAGATGAAAGCATGAGACATTAAATGATATGTTTGTGTTTTTGCATCTTAAGATAACATGCTAGCTTAAGGTGACATAAAATATATGGAAATGATCCTCTAGAATCCCTGAATTAAAGGTTATGAGAGGTGATCCAATAAGGAAGTGATCCTTTGGACTCCCCGAATTAAATGTTATGAAAGGTAATCTTAGCCCCCTATCTCGTACTTAAAAGTCGGGTGTTAACTTATCTTAAGGACAAGAATATGCTAGTGATGACTAGTGAGGTATGAGCTCATAACCTAGAACTCTCAAAAGGCGAAAGTAATAGGGTGGCCCCAAATGAGAGAAAGAAATGGCCGAAGTCACCTAAAAGATCAATTAAAGAAATTCATGTTATAATTACTATGACCCATGAGCATTACTTATGTTTGTGTTTAGTATTTACACCTTGCATTGACGTGTATTTTATGATGAGGCATGATGCATTCATGACATCCGAGATGCATACTAAAATGAATGGGCCTCGGTAAATGGTATTTTAGAACTTAATAATTGAACCTTGTCCATGCTCACTATTTCATAATGAAACTCAAGGTTCCTGAGGACATAAATGATGACACTAGGATAAAAGAACACTCTACTGAGATTCTTTATCAAGTTTCTCACTCCCTCTATCTTTTCTTTCTATCGCGTCTTTAGAGGTCGATGGCGATATTCGTGATTTACATTGATGCGTCCACTTGGGAGATGCACAACGACACCGCCCATCTATCATATCACTTCGTGGGTCATTGTGCCGTTTGTCTTTCTGTATACATGGACCGCCCATTACGCCTGCTTCCCCTTTTGGTGATGACCTCGTCTTTGAGTGTGCACGTCCTCGTGAGGAATGGACTCGTTGCACCCAGCCTACCGCCTCCGCCATCCGCGACTTCCCAGACTACGTGCCCTAGTCCCCCACAGCTCATTCAGAGATAGATCCATTTGAGGACTCAGCCACCTAGGTGCTATCCGAGGGGTCTTCCCCCACGGTGCCCATGGAGTTTGGTGAGAGCAGTGAGGTCACCGTGACGCAGTTGATCCAGGGAGGACAAGTGAGGATGATACCCCACCGTGGAGCCTAAGCCCGACCTGCGCACCATTTGGCTACTCCGGCCGAACTGGCTCAGTGGGTTGGTTATGTTCCTCCCCCTTGGGGCGGGCAGCAGTAGGAGCTAACGGCGATCCTGGTAGTGCTTGTGCGTATAGTCGACATAGGATAGCCTTCTTTTGCTTTTGAGGTTATCTACTTTAGATGTACTCTAGTGAGCGGGGTTTTCTGGTCTATGTATTTTATGTTTTCTATGTATTCCGTTCGAATGACTATACTTATGCTACTATTCTACTTGGTGTATGGCAGAACCTTTATTACATATATATAATGTGATGGTTGTCATGTATGATCTTGTGATTTTATTTATAGTATGTATGGCTTCTTATTATCGTTCACGAATCAAACGAATACAGTGTTCATCTTATACGCTGCTCACGTTTTCATCTCTTATTTCAAAAAAAAGAAAATTTACCCATAAACAAAAGTTAGAATTAGGAACAAAAACAAAAGAGTAATGGTTAATAATTAACTTGAATATGTCCTAGGCCTGTTTTTAATTTTTTTCCCATTTATCATGTATTGGTTGTTTTTCCCCTTCAAATAAATATTTGACAACTCAGTCGGGCACAATAAATCGGTCATTTGACTCGGGCTATGCAGTAATGCTCATGCGGTAAGGGCATAGGTTTCTTTAATCATCCGTGAATGCGGGGGTGGGGTACCTGCAAAGACACTTTGACGCTCAAATCAATGAATGAATGAGGCATAGAGTGGTAAAAGAGTTGTATATGTTGGAGTTATGATACCTGGGGACGTTAAGCCCCTTATGTAATGAGAGGTAACCCCGTGATAAGTTAGGAGACAATCTTCCTTGAATATGGGAGATATTTCTAGGATTCAGTAGAGATTAGATATATTCTATATTTTTAGGAGATATGATATAATACAGAAGATATGATAGGATAATAGGAGATTTCATGAGCTAACAGGAGATCTCATATAATCAGTTAGTCAATTTAGGAGATACTCCAGGTTAAATAGGTAGAGGATCCATGGGACGATTCCGTGCCACATGGTTGATCTATGGAGCCCTCTGTCCGAGCTCCTTAAGGATTGGCCAAGGTTCATGGTCTATATTTCTAGTCCAGTGTTACATTGCCCCCGAGCATGGTCTAGTATTGAGGTGTCATTGTCGAGGCATTTCTGTCGGGGATAGTGTGTTAAGCTCAAATGAGTTAACTTGTTATGCACAGCTTAGTGCGCCTTTTCAATTGTTGCAGTGACAGATGTAAAGGAATGTGTTAAGACACGTGTTGTGTCCAAAGCGGAGGGAAATCACATAGCATTTGAGTGGTGATCCTAGGTCAAATGTAGACCATTAAAGTGACTAGCCCTCGACAGTTTGATGAGGTAGACGATTCAGATTTCTTGGTGTTGGTCATAGGCTGGGTGATGAGTGCCAAGGACTATTGATTGAGCTTGAGTTGCTTAATTGCATAAGCACGATCGTGGTTTTTTTTTTTTTGCTGTTGTGAGCTGTTAGATCAAAGTGATGAGCCCCTAGCCATTGATTAGATAGGTTGTCTATTTTGCAATAGTGTTCGTGTTGCTCTCTTTGCTTGAAGTAATTTATTGGTCCATTTCAAATGCTCTTATAGTTGTTTGAGGCCGACTTCAATGAGTCAAGGCCTGAGCTTGTACTAATTGGGATGAGCTATTGGTTTATAGATTCAGTCTGATTTGTGTAGATCTCAAGTTTAGTAATTGGCTACAAACTGTGTGTTGAGTCCATAGAGATCTCTCAAATGTGTACCTTCAGATACAAAGCAATACTAGTCATGGATGGTCACATGGTGTATGTTGGATGACTATTTAGTCATATGGCACATTCTTGCCAATGTTAATGGGCAATTAAAGCCCTTGGTTCATCGATTGCTCCAAGGTCTTTGGTAGTAGGTTGGGAGTAGATTCTTAAGTTCCTTTTTCTTTTTGTTTGTGATCTTGAAGATTGTGTCAAGGTTTTCTTAGTTCACAAGATTTACCAATTTAAGTCTTAAATTAAGCACCCATCATTGAATTTGATCAAGGATGGCGAATTGTCTATTTCAGATGTCAACTATGCTTCTGTGATGCCTTGCGTACGCATGTCTATAAGCGAGTTACATATGGCCTTAGGGTCTCTCGGGACCCACCAGCTTCACCTGAAGGCCCTGGATACGGAAATCATGCAGTAGCTAATGTTCTATAGAACTTATGCAGAATAGGCTCGCTGCAGCGAGTAGGGGAGCCAAGTAGTGCCTTGGGCATAAGCCAGGCTCACTACAACAAGTGGGCCCGATATTAACACAGTAGAAAATGATGTAGTTTCACTTACTGTTACCCCTACCCCTGTATATACCCTACTACCCAAATTTTTAGGGAAAAATTCAAGAACCCTAACCCCAAACATTCCTTCCTCTGTAATACCCAGATTTAAAATAAAAGGGGTAGAAAGTTTTTTGGAATAAGAAATGATGCTAGCTACCCTTACTTGTCGTTTCGGGTCTGGGATTTCACTAAGTCTGGACCCTATACGTCCTTGGAGGATCCTATAATAGAGTCACTTCCTTGGGATTAAAAGTTCCCATAATTGTTTCCTAGAGGAAAATGAGTTGAAGAGTGATTTTTAATGAATACCTTTCATTTTTAGCCTATGAGTTTATAAAATCGCAAGAATTCCCGAATTTGAACTAAAACCCAAAATTTGGATTTTGAATTGTTGGGATTTAGATTTTTTTGATATTTTATTTGAACCTAAATGGGGGTATTTCCTTATTTAATACAGAGTAAAATAAATGAGAACATTAACTTAAAAATGTAAATAAGTGAGTATAGAGACAGCTTAGACAGCCCAGCCCTGTCCAATGTAAATAAGTGAGCTTCTGGGGACCGCCCAAGCGGTCATGTGACCGCCCAGGCAGTCAGCAGAGCATAAGGCAGTGAGCACGACCTTCTGGAAATCGCCTAGGCAGTTATGTTACTGCCTAGGCGGTGAACAGATTTATAAAACACCCCATTTCGGGTTTCAGAACTCTCTAAAACACATCTCACTCTTTCTCTCCTCCCCGAGCACGAAAATAACATTTCCCAACCGCAATTCACCCTCTAAACTCTATTTTCTCCTATTTTTTCCCTATCTTCTTGTCTTGGGGATGGCCTCTATGTTTATGAGGGAAGGGAGCACTTAGGAGCTCTCCCTCCATGTTAGAGATAAATTTGAGGTTTTTAGTGATTCTAGAGGCTAATCTAAGGTTCTATTCTTTCCATGGTAGATACTGGTGCTATTCCGACTCCAAGAAACCCTGTTAGTGGTGAATCACCAACTTCTGTCACTCCAAGTGAGCGGGTTCACATTTGTAACTTCTATATTAACTATTATGCCTATCGTCACCTGAAATATGAGGTTGTATATATGGTTTTAAAGTTTATTTCATGAATCACTGTTGAAATTGAGATTTTGTATGATTGCTTGATGAATTTAATTATTTAAAGCTGATGTTGTAACACCCTAACTCTTAACCTAATACGCTCGAGTCGCATTTTCGGTTAATTATTAGTTGCTATGCTTTTGTTTCAGAAATTGACTTATTCATCTTTAAAACACGAGTAACAAAAATACGACTATTTTTTTTTTGAACTTTAAAACCAAAATGCAAGCCACGTGGGTATATAGATATTGATTAATACTAGCAATAATAGCAAATCACATAAACCTCATCATGATATATATAAAAGCTATAACATAACAAGTCACATACCAAATTATCGTATCATTTGTATAACATAATAGCGACGTCCCATATACATAAAGGACATCTAAAGACATTAAATCCACCAATAACGTTGCACATACACTAAACCAAAACTAAACAGGGTTATCATCAAACTATCCCAGTCTCAGCTACAAGTTCATTGAGGGACTAGGCTACGCAAAAGTATAAGAGGATGACAAAGAAAAGCTATCTCCATGCTTCCGCTGTGACCCTCTGATCCTATTCGTAGCATATCTCCCACGTCCTTGCCTCATGGAAGATCATGAGCAATGCCATTACCCTCGTCTGGACGACACGGAAGAAAAGATAGGGATGAGAAACTTATTCAAGATTCTCAGTAGGGCTTCCCGACTCTAACACAAGTGTCATCGTCATCATCCCCAATCACTTTGGTTTTCATTATGAAAGGTGTGTGTATGCATAAGGTTCAATTTTAAACTTCTCAAATCTATTTATCTAAAGTGGGTGTCTTTTAGCATGGGTCTTAAAGTCATGAATGCAATAATTATCTCATGTATGCATGACAATACCTTAGGGGCATAAGTAGCACAAGCAATTAACACAAGCATGCAAATTTGTAACTCAACATAATGCTAAGTATATAAGCATGGGAAAAGTTAGAGGACTAGAGTCACTTAGCACATATCACATGATTAATTGCACTAATAGGAAAATGAGATAAAATATGCATATGCACTTTTGCTTTACTTTCTCATAACTGAACTCTTAAGTTCTTTTCATAATAACCACCCTCTTAAGTAACCATCCTAAGCCAACCATCTCACTTTCCTGGGCGATTTCATAATAGCCACCAAAACTCCATCTCACTGATCGCCTAGGATGAGTTCAACTTAACTAGCCACCGTTAGATTTAATATGGGATAATAGAGGGGGTAACACATCACTTCCTTATTAGATCATTTCTTCTTCAAAATGCATCTACTGGTATCCAGTGCACAGTAATATTGTCCGCTTCGACAGGCTCGATGTCCATACCCCCCGCAGTTTTGCTTTCCCCTCACCATAGCAGAAGAAATGCGTCTCGGTATGTTATGTGTGAATGCTACATAAACACATGTTCTTAAATATCAACATGACATATCACTCAATACTTCATGCTTATCAATTCATTATCATCATAGCATGCCATAATTTACGCAATACTCATGTCTCAGATTCATATATTCTTATGCACACATCATTAGCATTTTTGCAAAGCGATAAACATGCTCTTACCCAGAATACCGGAGTGAGGGACCGGGCTTAGCTAATGCAAATGCTATGCTTAGTAAGTCATATAAATAAACAATCATACACTTGAAATACTAACTCTCATTGCCTCCCTTATCTTACAGTATTTTATGCTTTTGATCCTTACGAGTCTTAAACTTGCGATCTAATTAACCTAGCATCCAAGTTAGTTCTTTTATCACATAAGGGATCATAACTAATAATTCTCACCAATTTTTATGCTCATGAACAGTACCAAACAGCATCACACAGTTTGGATAGAAATATTAAACTTCAATTGCGGGGTTCTAGAAGTCACGTCTTTGACCTTTTCTAAGTTTTGGCTTTTCCTAAGGAGCTAAGATTAATTGTTACTACCTTTAGGAATTAATCCTACACTTCTAAACACTTCTAAAATAATTTTATCTCTAATCTTACTCGTACTAAAATAGTAGCTGTTTTTTAAATTCTAAGGGATCTAAAACTTACATTTTACATCCTATTCAGTTACTAGTTGTCCCTAACACTCACCAAATAATTCTTTCTTCACTCAAACATAATTTTTACACATTCTAACACATTAAAACAGTATCATACAGTGGTCATAAATCCAGGGCAGTGACTGAAACATATACCTCACATAATCACATAAAATCACATTTCAAGTGCATATAAGTTACTAGTTTCCCTTGGAATCATTTTAGAGCCTCAAAACTCTTTTAAAAATTAATTTGTTTCATTAAAATCATAAAAATATAAGGCTAGGGAAGTAGCTATTTTAAATCACTCTTAAATGAGTTTTAAAATGTAAAATCACACTCAATATATTCTTTGAGCTTTTCTATGCTTAAGAAAATCTTAAGACATAGTTTGTTGGTCCTTGTGACTAAATGAAGCTTATGCAAAGCCCATCCTCATCACATGGCCGAAAATAGCATTCTTAGAATACTTCCATTTTCCAAACTTTACTTGAGATAAAGAGGGCAAGTCTTTGAGCTCTAGGATCTTTAGATGATGACATAAACTTAAACATGCTATGCACTTTGTTTTTACCCTTCATTATAAAAGTAAAGTGAGAGCATGAAAATAAATATAAGATGCAAGCTCATTATTATCTTTAAAGTTTAGGTGATGACTTGAAATACAAACATGAAATACAAAGCTTGGAATATAAACATGAGAATGCAAGTTCATTTCTTTATTCTTGAGATCTTAGTGATGATAAGGAAAAGTAAACATGATATGCATAGCATAAACTTAAACTTGGATGCAAGTTCATTTTATTCTTTACTAGAGCTCATACAAGACTTTAAAGGAATATAAACCTCAACCCAACACATATCTTAGCAAGACAAAGTGAGCTTTAGAGTTTTTTGTACCAAGGTTTCAAAGAAACCTTATGGTTTGAGCATCATCATCAAGCTCAAGGAAATGGATCAAGGGATCAAAATAAATAACTACCTTTCTTGAGAATCAAAAGGAAAGCAAGGAAAAAGGAACCAAAATCTATTCAAAGGAAAAAGAAAAGGAAACCGAAACCATGATCAAAGGAAAAAGGAAAGGAAAAATCGAAATATGTTAAGATCAAAACTAAGTTTCAAGCTTTAGAGGTTTCTCAAATGATAACCATAGGACCATTATCCTGAAATCTCATCATCAAGCTAAAAATTTTCCTTTCAAACCAAGCTTCATAGCCAACAATAAAAAGAGAGAAAAAAAGTTTGAACCAAGAGAAACTAGAACTTTTCATAGCAAAATATCAACATAAAAGTTAAAGCTTTTGAAAAACAAACCCCTACCAAGGATGTAGTCTTTGATGGAAGGAAGAAAGCTTGGTTCTTGAAGTGAAGATGAGAAGAAACTTCCTTCCAAGGTGGACTTGAAGTTTCAGCCAAGGTGAGGAGAAAAGGAAGGTGAGGAGTTTTCTTTGAGCTTTTGTGTTTAAGAGGTAGTGTATGGTTGAGAGGTGGTGATGTGAGGTTGAAGTGTGGTGGTTCTTTGAGAGCTTGAAGGAGATGAAGAAGATAAAGAAATAAGAGGAAAAGACAATATCAAGGGTGTATGAATTGAGGAGGGAGCCGTGACCTCATGTTCCATGAGGTGAGAGAATTGGTTTCACGGAGGCATGCTAGAAAGTATGGCTAGGTATGGCCTAAGGTATGGTCCTAAGCATGGTTCTTTGAGTGTTTGAATTTTAACAGGTGATTGATGGATGAAGGAGGGTATGGCCGGTTCTAGTGGGGGGTTTAGGGGGAAAATTTTGTCATTTCATTTGTGTTATGACTTGGTATAGGGAATGGGTTTGATTAGGTACCTGTTTAGAGATTAGTGACTAAGTGTTTTGGGTAAGTAAGTTGGTAATTAGGGCCATGTAAGACGTAAATTAGGAGGTGATCTCTCTAAATTAATGAAGTCAAACTTCATTAACTTAGAATCCAATGTCAACAACCTTCCTTGATTTACGGAAGTAGGTGAGAGAAAATATTATTCATAGATTCCTTTTTTAAGGAATTAAAACTAGAAAAGAGTTTTGAGTTTCTCTAAGCAATCTTAGGTTCTAATTAACCTCAAATAATGATTTTGACTCTAAATTAGTAATTAGAATTTTCTAATCTTTAATTAGAGCCTAATATTGCTTAGGTTTTACTAATCATATTATTAGGCCCAAAATGTGCTATGCATGGGCAAAATTATAATTTTATCTCAAAAATTGCCTGGGTCCTAAACAGACATGCCCAAACTCATAAAAACATCATTTTAAACCTTTCGAAAAATTTCCGAGCTCAAACGGCGCTTATACTCGGGTCAAAATGCTATAGGGGTATTATGGTCATTTTGACCCGAAAACTCAGAAAAGAGATTTTTCCACTCTATTAACATTCATTTACATACAATCCCCTTCGAACATTGAGTTGACCCTTCAAGGACTGTCGGGTCGGCTATCCTCGAGTTCCGTGTGAAAAATGACTTCAGGGGCATTTTAGTCATTTTCACACGGAAAAATCACGAATCATGGTTTTTGCACGGATCGCTTTCTGATCCTCATGTAATTTATTCCTATTGTAGAAATAAACCTTTGAGGGTGGCCGGGGCTGGCCGGCCTCGGTTTTCGTACAAAAATAACCTAGGGGTATTTTGGTCATTTTTGCTAAGCAGGAAAAATTGGGGCGTTATAGATGTTATAACCATATGGCTCTGGTACTACATATTGATATATATATAAATATATATATATGTAAATATATATATATATATAGATATATAAAGAAAAAGTGAGGTTTGCTGAGCTAGCAGTAACTGTAGAGACAGTTAATCCATTAACCTTGGTACCAAGTTGCCCGGGCCAGAGATTTCAGAGATTTACTGTCACTCTAGGAATGATGATACATAACACCCAGACATGACTAGAGATTCATATTCAGAGTTTTGTTACGTCACAGATATTGTGCATAACCAGAGCAAAGATTACTGTTTCTCTATTAGAGTACTGCTAGGTTAGTCCATAGAAAGTCAAGACTTAATAATATAAGCTTAATTATGAGACCTCCTAGTATTTCACCACTTGTATTATTTCAGTGTTGTGTTTCTTATCTTGGTATCCCACGAAGGGGTTCCAGGTGGGAACTCACTCACTGAGTTTTGGGTCACAAAACTCACGTTCTATTGCTTCTCATATTTTACAGATACTGTAGCTGCTGAGGATACTTCGTGACCATCTTCATCCCAGCAGCATTAGAGTTCAGTTGCCGAGTTTGCTAGGTGAGATGTCCAGTATTTTCCTTTAGATATGCTCCAGTGTGATGTAAGCAAGATTCTGGACTGTAGAGCATGGTTTCTTTTTGCATAGGTTTATATGTCAGAATGTCATTTGGACTATATACTCTATTTTTGAGACATTTTGTATATAAAGGACTTTGTGCACATTTGTGATATTATATTATTATCCTTTGAGACACACTACGAGATTTCCATCCTATGATTATATATACTTTAGAAAGCAAGTAGTTCGTATGAAGAAATAAAATAAGTAAAGGAAACTATTTCACAGACTTTTCTTAATTCAAAGTGTAAACAGGAACGATACAGGTCATGAGGCTTACGTGGGGATAGGACTCCTCACACTGGTCATGTGCCCAAGTCTGGTCGTGACATCCTCCCTCCCACTCTCATCCTTTTCCAGTCTTAGCTCCGCCAAGCTCCAAGATATGAGTTTATCTATGGTTTATGCTTCCTTTCTCTCCCTCTTTCTATGTTCTAGAGTTCGAGTGTTATAATTTCTCATTATTGTCGAGTGGGGGGGGGGTGCTCCTTCAATATTGTTGGAGTTAGTTTAGAGTTATTCTAGAGTTGTTAGAGAATATTCATGTGTCTTTGTTTCTCTATGGCAATTTTTGGTGCCATTCCAAGCTTCCGAGGTCATGTTAGTTGTGCTCACATATTCTCGACTTGAAATGGTGAGTGGGTTCAAACTCATAACCTTATTTTTAGTCATTATAAGTATGTTTTATGCATTTTGTTTGTTGAACATGAATTTAGATATGATAATATGTATAGAATATGATTTTTATAAGTTATGACAAGTTAGGAAAGACTATGATTTTGACTATAGCATGGAAAATGCTTTTAGAAAAACCATGGGACCATGATTGATGCAAATTATGTTATGGAAAAGTTTTATACTCTTAAGTTTAAGGGATTTATTGAAAATATATTATTTAACAATGTTTACTAAGGTCGTCAAAGGTGCTTTGGGGATTTATGATATTGCCACGTTTTCAAGAAAATTCAGAGAGTTTTTAGAATATCAAGTTGAGCTTTATAGGGATAAATATAGATCAGAGTATGATTTAGCTTTTGAATACATATGTTATTAAGGTTTCAAAGTTTCATGATTTTAAACCCTGTTGTTTTACAACGTGATACTAGAGTTTTCAAGTTAGGAAAATATGCTAGTTTGAGAAATGAGATTTTAGAATTTCAACTTTATGGTACTAAGAAGTATGGATTTCAGTATGATTCATAGCAACTGCTAGATACATATTCTGTGGGCTTGAAATCGGAATGCTTACAGGCAGGTGATTCCCTTGGGTTTGATTTTCACACCGCAATTATACTAAAATTAGATTGTTAGAGTTATATGAATCCAGAGCCATCAGAATGGTAAGAGATTTCTGATTTAAATGGATTTTGTCAAACTAGTTTAGATTGTAGCTAAAGAAAAATAGATAGTGAGTTAACGGCTGTAAAAATAGTTGTTGACCTTGGTATCAAATTGCTCTTAAGAGCAATCCCACAGACCAGAGATGAAACCTAGTTAGGTGTCCAAATTTTGGGACCTTGTAAGGTACCCAGAGAGAATAGAGAAACCTCGAGACCTTGTTAGGTACCCTTTGTTGTCACACTGGGGATGGCGACACATAATGCTCAGACATGACAAGGTAGTATAAGAGCAAAATGGGGACGGTGATACGAAACGTCCACAATCCTTGGGAACTCTCACATGTGAATAGTGGCGAAGCATGGCCCTTTGCCTAAGGACTCATATTGGGGATGACGATACGTAACACCCAGATGTGAATGCTCTAATGTTGCCACATTGATTCCTTATTTGATTGTGAATTTAGATATGCCCTGCTACAAACTATGAACTCAGAAATGTTTTTCCTTTATACATATGTATGTAGATATCAAATGGCTTTAATGTTGCTGCATGTATATTGCATTATGTATATCTATGGTTGTCCCATGTGGGTGATGGGTTAGAATTCACTCATTGAGTCTGTTGACTCACCCCTCTCTTCCTCCTTATAGTTGTAGGAACAAACTTCGCTTAATCATCGGTCCAGTAGCCGCAATTATTCTTTGGTGAGCATTACATTGCTATAAGGCCTAGATTAGGCTTATGTTAAAATTAGGGTGCTGCAGTAGCCTTGCAAGCGGGATCTAAGCCATGCATTTATTTTTAGACTCTGTACTTATTTTAGAGTTATGAACATTTTCATTGGATCTAAGATTTTAAACCTTGTTTCAAGAATATGTAATGTAAGCAGAATTTATATAATGAGCTAGAAAGGTGCTCATGATTCAGTTTTCAAGCGTTAAGCGGGCTTTCAGATTTAAGATTAATGTTATGTGATGAAACAATTTATGACTTCATAATCACAGCAGATTGGTTAAGATGTTTTCAGAGCTTGATTATCAAATACTTTCAGTTTTATGAATTTAAATATTATATTTTAAATAGAGAAATGATTGTTGATTTAGAAGATCATATTTTAAGTATGATATTATGCTATATTATGCATTTAGAGAGACACGTCACCTAGAAGACTTACGTGAGGATGGGATTCCTCACATGCTGATCACATTCCCAAGTCGCATTGTGACAGCATCATTAGAACTTAGCCAGGAATGACAAAGTGCATGGCCTGGAGATCAGCTCATAGCTTATGTTGAAACTTGATTGTAAACGGTGGAGTGCCTGATCAGGTTGCCAATGTAGGGCCTAGCTAGAAACTCAGCCAAGAATGGTCGAGTGCTTAGTCGGGAATACCAACCCAGGACTTTCTATTCCAAGATTAATATCTGAGCCCTTTGTTGTTTGAGCTTGTTAGCTCTCGTCATGGGATTATGCCATGGGAGGAAAGGTTACTTCCGCACCTACTAATCTTTTGGATAAGTCGGGAATGGGGTGGTCGATAAGAGTATAGTTTTGGTGCTTATGTTATGTTGATTGTCAACTTGGTCTTTGGGTTCTTGTGTCTCCATCTTTATGGTGATTTGTCTTGTTGAGTTGTCAACTTAGGGATTCGACCAAGGCCATAGGGTTTTGAGTTGGATTGCCGATTAAGGAGATGAATAGGGTTCTCACAGGATATGCAAGATGCCTACCCGAGTTGCCAGCTTAGGTCTTTAGGGGACTGCCAAAAATAATGTGATACGTAATTGCAAATGTAGCTCTGGATTTATGAAACTGGAGGTGTCTAGTCATACGTGGACTTAAGGCTTGGTGATCTATTTGTATTCCTGGCTGAGTTATGGACTTAGGATCCATATCTTGAGTTCATCCGAATGCAGCGGAGTATCAATCGACTTATTGACCTTTGATTCAGTTGATACTCAACCGGAAATGGTGAAGCACCTAGTCGGTTTTTCGACTTAGGGGTTTTGGATGGTGTTTAGTCGGTAGGCCTTTGGAGCCCTAATCTTGGGATGTTTATAGCTTTGGAGTACTTTGTTTTGGAGATCCTTTTGGGAAAGCATCCAGCAGATCTCATCACTTCATTGTTGTTATCATCAACGGCATCAATGACTTATCATTTGCGATTGGTTGATGTTATAGACCAAAGGCCTCCTCATCCTGAGGATTCAGTTGCTGGGGGTATCATCTTGATTTTGAGGGAAAGTCCACGTTCTCGCCCAACCATGGATCAAGTATCTAAAGAGCTCATGATCGGAAAGTCCCCATTAGCAGACCAGTATCCTACAATCAGACTTGGACCTCCACTGAACTTTTTACATAATAGTATTTTTTTTATCGTATGCTTGTTACTCTGTCATTGTATGTTGTATATATACTACGTAAAAGTTGCTTTCTTTGATCATGTTTTCCCCAACAAAGAGTACCTAGGATTTTGATACGGGTCATCCAAAGTTGTAGGTGACCCGTAGTAAAGTGTTTGCGTCAGCATGCTATGCAAAGTTACTGTTTTCAATAAAAGTTGAGCAAAGTCATTATTAAGTATTAAATTTTTCAATTAGTTCAGATGGAAAAGTACTTTGTGATATATAGTAGTTGCGAAAAGAATAACAATATTTTAAGTGGACTCAGTCATTGATTTGGTCTGAGAAAACACGGGAAAAATACATACGGTTGCTAAAGAAAGTAAAAGTTGGTATTTAACTACTTTATTAATGTCGCATTTATATGCTATGATGGAATATTACTTTAGGATTTAGCCCATGAATTGTGACATGCGCATGCTAGATAACTTGAAAAACTAAGAGGGTAGTTGGTTTGTTCATTTTCATTTTCATTTTCACTGAAAATGATAAAAATGTATGAAAATTCATTTGGTTGATCATTAAAGAAAATATTTTCATTGAAAACATTTTTAAAAGACACACAACATTGAAAATAACATTTTCACATTTCCATCATTTTCAGTTGTTGTTATTGGAAAGATTTTCAAACGAAAACATGGTGGCAGTGTTGTAAATAATCCGTCTTTACATTTTTTTAAGATGTTGTACTTGGTTCAAATCCCACATACACACTTTTGCTTTTGTTTTTATTTTTCCTCAATGCTTCGCACAAAGAACACTCTTTCCTACCCTTTCCCTTTGTCTTCTCCATCAACAACAACCAGATCACCCCAGCGCCACCAATTGAAGACTCAAGCAAGGCAGCAAGTGAGGGAAGGCTGAGAGAGAGGGAAGGTGGATGACGCGAACCTGAGGCATGCTGGAGCACGAAGGGGAAGGTGAAGGCCATGGCCGCATGCCAGCAAAAGGAGGAAGGTCGATCTGCTGTAGCAAGCTCGTGGTGGCATTGGTGGCTCGGGCAGTGCTGGCAGAAGTGCAAACTGAGCAACAACGATGGCTGGGGTTGACTTTGTGATGATGATAGTGGTTTGAGGTTAAGGAAAGGGGTGCTACGGTGGCTGGGAACTGAGCAACAACGGAGAGAAGGAAGGGTGGCCCAGCACACGGCGATTTGCAGCTGTGAAGGGTTGGGCCGCGGTGGTGGAGCTTATGGCAACGGCAGCGGCAGCAGCAGCCGCGACCCCCTTTTCCTTATCTTCTCTTTCATTTTTTTTCTTTATTTCTGGTCCTAAGGCTGGTTTGGGTTCAATAATTTGGGGTTTCGATTTTGGTTTGATTGACTTTGAGATTGAGTTTGTTTTGTTTAAGGTATTGTGATGGGTTTGTGAAAGGTTGATGGTGATGATGTTGGAGATGTTGTGCAGTGACGATAATGGAGGTCAAGGTTTTGTTTGGAGGGGGTGATGGTGGGTTTTATGGTGGTGGTGGATCTAATGGTGATGGTAGATGATGGTTGAGGATGTGGTGATGGTAGTGATGCCATGTATGATCGAAGAAATGACGATGGTGATTTGATGACATTGGCGATGTACGACAAAGATCAAAGAAGTAGAACCATGGTGTCAATGTTGGCATTGATGGCTTAATGGGTTTGAAAGGGTGAACACTACAAGAAAGACCTGAGTTACCGACGGAATTTTTCCGTCGGTAATACCGATGGAATTATCGACGGAAAGTGAGAAATCCAAGAAATTTTTTTTTTTTTGCTACTGGGACGTTACCGATAGATTTTCCGTCGGTAAGCCACCAATAATATTCGCGCCACATTGCGGGAAGGAAGGCGCGCGAGTTACCGACGGATTTTCCATCGGTAATTTTATTTTTAAATTTTTTTCATAAATTAATAATTACCGACGGATTTTCCATCAGTAATTATATGAATAATTTATTGAAAATTAATATTACCGACGGATTTTTCGTCGGTAAGTTTATTTTTTAAATTGTTTTCGGAGTTAATCGTTACCGATGGAAAATCTGTCGGTAACTATTTTCTTTAATTTTTAGTAATGAAGTATTACCGACGGAAAATCCGTCGGTAATTTTATTTTTAAATTTTTTCTCTTTAATAATCACCGACGGAAAATCCGTCAGAAATTTTATTTTTAAATTTTTTGGTTTTTGATTATTACCTACAGAAAATCCGTCGCTAATTAATATGAAGAAAAATTAAATAAAAATTGAAAATTACCGACGGAAAATCCGTCGGTAATTTTATTTTTAAATTTTTTCCCGTTTTAATCATTACCGACGGAAAATCCGTCGGTAATTTTATTTATAAATTTTTTTATTTTTGATTATTACCGACGGAAAATCGGTCGGTAATTTTATTTTTAAATTTTTTCCCGTTTTAATAATTACCGACGGAAAATCCGTTAGTAATTTTATTTCTAAATTTTTTTATTTTTGATTATTACCGACGGAAAATCCGTCGGTAATTTTATTTTTTAAATTTTTTTCGGTGTTAATAATTACCGACGGATTTTCCGTCGGTAACTATTTTCTTTAATTTTTCTGAATGAAATATTACCGACGAAAAATTCATCGATAATTTTTTAAAATTTGGTTCGATTTTAATAATTACCGACGGAAAATCCGTCGGTAATTTTATTTTCGAAATTCATTGTTACCGACGGATTTTCCATCGGTAATTTGAAAATCCGTCGGTAACGTTATATCATATACTCTCACCACTCAACTCTCAAACATACTTCCTCTCCACTCTCATCTCTCTCTGCAGTCGCCCCTTCCGCTCGCCGACCGCCGACCGGGCCCTCTATCGCCGACCGCCGATTGCGCCCCGCCACCGGATCCCAGGCTGCCGATCGCGCCCGCCAGCTACAATGCGTGGCATCGCGTCATCCTCCCGGTCGCCCCTCCGAGTCACGTCGCCCTTCCGCCCGGCCAGCCGCTCCTAGTCGTGTCGCCCCTTTTCCCGGCCAGCCCCTCCGAGTCGCGTCGCCCCTTCCGCCGGCCAGCCCTCCGTCCTGCGACTCGCGTAGCCCCTCCGTTCCTGCTGCTTGCGGCCGGCCACGCCGCACCTCCTGGTCACCGCCTCCCACACTGCGCCTTCTGCTCGCCTTCTACCTGCCGGCCACACCGCCGCCCTCGCCATGCCTTCTGCCCGCCGGCCACGCCACCTCCTGTAAGTAATTTAAATTCTTTCCCTCTATTTTCATGAACAACTTATCTTAAGTAATTTCAAACATTGCCTCTTCAGACATAGATAGAGATAGATTTATTCATTTTCGCTAAATATTTCACCACTAAATTTTAGTCAAAGTTAAACCTTTGTGAAAAAACCATGACAAATGAGAAAGACACTATGAGTGGGCTAATGATTGATATTTTGTTCATAATAGTAATGAAAAGCTTACCTTGGATTTTTTTGTTTAGAACACTTTCACTTTAGAATTGAAAATAATTTAGTTATTAGATAGAATTATTTACTAGTTCATAGCGTTTCCTCACTATGAAAAGTTAATTCCTTTATTGTATCATTGTTGATATAACAATTTTAATGATGCATGACTAATTTCAAGAGCTCCCTGAAGGTTATTACTTTTGTTAGGCACAAAGAGAAGAATTCATTCAAAGAGCTATTAAGCCATATATAAGGACCATTTGAGAATTCTGAGGTAAGTAATTGTTTTTTCTCCTCATTTAATTATATTTTTGTTAGGATAGAGACTTATGATTTATAAGTTAGAGTTGTAGGAAATTGAGATTGCATGACTGGGAGGAAGGGCGTAGAGGTCCTTCCCCGACTTGTTTGCATTGTTTGCTGTGGAGATTGATTGTGTATGCGGAGATTGCAGGAAATGCATGTTGTGATGTTATAAGGGGGTGTGCTCTAGAACAGTTTTAGGATCTTTAAATGTTTGTTTGATTGTTTGTGAACTTTATTTGACTGGATTGATATATATGTATATTGAAATCAATTTCCTGGGATATCTTAATTTAAGGGGAGGTTCTGTCGATTTTATTTTTAAAATTAAAGACTGGAAGATATTTTGTGAAGTTCAAGACCACAATCTATTTACTTAAAAGACTTTTATTTTCAAAATTTTAATTAAAATTTTAACTTTTGAATCTTTAAATGAATTTGTTAGGTAAAATTACACAGGCAAGAACCATGATTCCCACAAACAGACTATGGATGTATGACAGGGTGCACCCCAGTCGAGGGGGAATCAAACCTGAATTTTACGCGGGAGTTGAACAATTTATAAGGGTGGCTTGTCAGACAGTTCAATTTATGAATGAACATAAAGATAGGTGTCCCTGTGCTAGGTGCAAATGTAGGAAATATTTTGATATGGACACCATTAGGTATCACCTGTATAAGGATGATTTTATGATGGATTATTGGGTTTGGACTATGCATGGGGAAGTTGCCACACAAAATTTTGAACATGCTAGTGTTGAAAATGCCTATGTTATAGGTAGTTCAAGTAGAGTTAATATTGGTGAGCATGTCACGGGAAATGTTAATTGGGAGAATAACTCTAGGCGATATGAGGAAATGATTTATGATGCTGTTGGTCCTCAAATTCATGTAGATTATGAACATTCTGTCGAGGCTCCTAATGCCGAGGCTGAGAATTTTTTCTCTATATTGGAGGCTGTGAAGGTCCCTCTGTGGGAAGGATGTGTACACTCGGAGTTGTCTCTAGCGGTTAGGATGTTAGCTATAAAATCAGAAGCAAACCAAAGTCAAAATGCGTTTGACCAATGGGCAACATTGATGAGTGAAATTAGTCCACAACCTAGTTCTATTCCAAAGGATTTCTATCAGGCTAAGAAATTAGTTTCAAAACTTGGGCTAAAATCAGAAAAAATAGATTGTTGTATGAAGGGATGTATGTTGTACTACAAAGATGATATAGACCTAACCGAATGCAAATTTTGTGAAAACCCTAGGTTTAAACCAAAAAGATCTGGGAATGGAAGATATAAGGATGTTCCTTACAAAAGAATGCACTATTTGCCCCTAATTCCAAGGTTAAAGAGGTTGTATGCTTCAATGAGTTCAGCACCTCACATGAGATGGCACTTTGAGAATAAGAGAAACGATGGTGTCATGACCCACCCTTCGCACGGTGAAGCCTGGAAACACTTTGATCAAACTTATCCTGATTTTGCTGCGGATCCTAGGAATGTTAGGTTGGGGCTTTGTGCAGATGGATTTACTCCGAATAATCAGTTTAGCAAACCTTATTCCTGTTGGCCTGTGGTTGTTACACTTTACAATCTGCTTCCTGAAATGTGCATGAAAGATCCTTACATGTTTCTAACTTGTATAATCCCTGGTCCCGATAATCCCAAAGCCAAGATTGAAGTTTACCTCCAACCATTGATTGATGAACTTAAAGAGCTATGGTATTCAGGTGTACAAACTTATGATATTTCTATGAAGCAAAATTTTTTGCTGAGGGCAGCATTGATGTGGACTATCAATGATTTTCCAGCCTATGGAATGTTGTCTGGTTGGATGACGCAGGGAAAATTGGCATGTCCAATATGTATGGAGGATACAAAGGCGTTTACATTGAAACATGGTCGGAAAAACTCATGGTTTGACTGTCATCGGAGGTTTTTGGATCTTGATCATGAATTTAGGGGTAAGAAGGATGCATTTAAAAAGAAGACGGTTGAACGTGATGAGCCTCTTGTGAGGCTTAGTGGTAACCAAGTCTGGCACCGAGTTAGAGACTTTCCAAAGATAACGGAACTGGGAAAATCCATACGATTGCCAGCATATGGGGTAGATCATAATTGGACCAAACAAAGTATATTTTGTGAGGCATATATCTCAAAGGAGACATCTTTCTTTTGTTCCTATTACTTTGAGTCTCATGTTCAGTCTAGACAAACAAGGGTTGGTCGGAATGATGATGGGGGTGAAATTTCAATTCAATATACTTTATCTATATTCAATCAGCCAGGACGTGCTGCTGGAAAGTCCAAGCCACATTGGCTATCAGAGAGAGAGAAACATGCTGCGCATTTGCATATCTTAATCAACTGTGATGAAGTACAACCATTTAAGACGTAAGTTTTATCAATGTATCACTTTCAATTGTTGATACATTGTCATGCATCAAATCTTATTTTACCTGCAATGTTTAATTTACAGGTATTTTGAACAAGTTGATGAGCGACACACCCTTGAACAATTTCCAACATGGGTCAGATAATTCACTCTTCTAGTGATCAATTAGTGAGTGAAAGCAACGAAAGTGATGGTAGTGATGAGGAGGATGGGGAGGACGAAGAAGATGAGTTTGAGGATGATGTTGAGACTGAGAATGATGAAGATAGTCCTCAACTTTCAGATTAAATGTGATGTGTCCAGCCTCAATTTATTACTTTTTTTCATTTTAAATTATTATACTATGAATTGATTTTTCATTCGTTGTTGAATCTTTTTCAAATATGGCACCTAAACTCAAAAATAAGGGCAAAGGGAAGGGTGTCCCAAATAATCAAACAATCAATCCTCCCACTCAAGCATCCACCACAGCCGCTCACACCTCCACTTCTATCCCTTCCATGCCACCAGCCCGTGCCCATGGGGAGTTTACTATGATACCTACTCCTGGGCGTGTGACCGAAGTAGTGCCTTCACCTTCACCTTTATCACCATTGGCAGATCCTATGGTCACCCCCACACATGGCTCAGAAGGGGTTGCCGAAAGCGGGGCAGTAGGTGGTGCCTCAGCGGGGCAATTAGGACATGGGTCCACAACAGATAATCGGATAAAGCTTATACGTGTCCGTGACAAGTAAGTAATTAACTTTTCAATTTCTTATGAATCATGTTGTAATAATTTGAACAATTTCTTGACCATCTCACTTCGATGTTTTGTACTTTTTACCAAGCAGTTGGGAGCCAAACACAGCGGCCATGCATGAGGTGACACACTATCCAAAAATTATATGAACGGCCGATTGAGTCATTCGGCAAGTTATCAAAGTTCGAGAAGGAGCGCTGGTTTCTTGAGTAGAAGGTTCATGAAATAATTGTTATGAAATGTGTGATTTACTTCAAAAATACTTTCAATTACCTTTTTTTGTTTAATTTCATGTGTAGAGCCACTTCATCATCCATCCCAAAGATGAAGAGTTTATGTTTAAGTGCTTCAAATCCAAGGTAGCTCATAGGTTGCAAGACATGTACATCGACATTCGGGAGCGACGGGATGAGAACCCCAGGTGGATAACTCAGGCTAGCCTGGACTATTTGTGGCAATACTGGAGAGGTGACAAGTTCAAAGCGAAGTCTTTGAAGGCCAAGGAGAGCCGAGCGTCGCATAAGGGTGGCTCCCTTCATTGTGGTGGTTCTGCTAGTATTGAGTCTACACGTCGCCGGATGGTTTAGTCATTATTTTAAACATCTTTTAATTTCTCTTATTAAACTTATATTTTATCATACTAATGTTTTACATGTTTCACTCGAAATACAGGCCAATGAATTGAAGAGGCCACCTACACAGAGTGAGTTGTTCAGAAAGACTCACACGCGCAAGCTAGAGAAGACGTAGGTCGATCCTTGCTCAGAGAATATTTGGGTATATATGTTCTGTGCATTTATTCATTGTATATATACATAATTTATTATTTCATATATTTGACTGTCATTACTTTCATTTTTTTTATAGCATGCCTATGAGCAATGGGCTTATCCTGGAGGCCACAACCCAGCGAGAACAAAGGATCGCAGCTGGTGAGGATTGCCCACCACTTGATGAGGACAAGTAATGGCAGGAGGCAGTCGGCGGTCCTTACAAGAACCGCATCTACGGCATGGGATCATTTTATGCGAGTAGTTTATCGACTGGCTCTGTCACTGGGGCATCTACAGGTGCTGGATCCACCGCTGATGATGATGAGGTCCGCGAGCAAGTTCACTTGCTCAATGCGGAACTTCATCGTATGCAAGAGAAGGAGGCGGCGACTCAGCGAGAGTTGGAGGAGGTGAAAAAGAACATTAAAGACAACGAAAAGGCCTTGGAGATCAGATTACGAAAGCAAATGAAGAAGGAGATGATGTCTTTGTGGCAGAAGATGCAGGCAGGCTCTTCTGCACCACCAGACATTGATGATGATGATGGTGGTGGTAGTGGCGGCGATGGTGATGCTGATGATATTGCTGACTTCTCCTGATTTGAGTTTCTATTTTTCTTATTATTTATCATATGTTGACTTCTTTATATTTATGCTTGTACACTTTGTTGTATTTGTGTTTATGTTTGTAGACGATGTGGAACTTTGTGGTGCTTATTAATTGAGTATTTTTTTTATAATTTGTTATTATTAAATATATTTATAATTATTATTAAGTAAAACATCAATTCTTAAATAATCAGGTAATCCAAATATTGTTAAATTTTTATTTTTTTAAATAAAAAATTACTGACGAATTTTTCATCGATAAAATAAAAAAATAAATTTACACTAAAAAATATTACCGACAGAAAATCCGTCGGTAAATAAAAATTAAAAAAATAAAAATTTTGGATTTTGATGATTACCGACGGATTTTCCGTCGGTAAATATTAAGAATAAAAAAATAAAAATTTTGGATTTTATGATTACCGATGAAAAATCCGTCGGTAATACAAAAAATAAATTTACAATAAAAAATATTACCGACGGAAAATCCGTCGGTAAAGAAAAAATAAAAAAATTGAAATTTCGAATTTTGATGGTTACCGACGGAAAATCCGTCGGTAAATTAATAAACAAATGAAATATAAAATTTTATTTTGAACGATTACCGACGGAAAATCCGTCGGTAAATTAAAAAATATAAAAAAACATTAAAAATTATCGATGGAAAATCCGTCAGTAATGAATAAAAAATCCGTCGGTAAAAATTTAAACCGACGTTTTTTCTTACGTGCATGTGAATCAATTTACCGACGGATTTTTTTATAGTAATCCATCGAAAAATCCGTCGGTAATAATTTCCGACGACGTTATTACCGGTTGACAAAACCCGTCGGTAATAAATTTATCCGTCAGTAACTCAAGAAATCCGTCGGTAACAGTTGTTTTTCTAGTAGTGGAAGTGAATGATGGTGCCGTGGTTGAGTCCCTATCTAATCTGTGTTCTAATTCGCTCCCTGTGTGTATGATGACTTTTTTTTTATCAAGCTTAGGACGAAGATGAAAATCGAAGATAGCAATAGGGAATGAAGAGGAAGAAGTTGAAGTTTATGCATTTCCATATAAAATCAATTTCTACAACCAAACATATTTTCATTATTTTTATTTTTTGAAAATAGAATCTATATTTACAAACCAAACATATTTTCTAATTTTAAAAATATGAAAATGAAAATCCTTTTCAGAAAATGAAAATAGAAAATGAAAATAGGAAGTATTTTGACAAACCAAATGCCTCCTAAGAGTGCCTAGTTAAAGAAAATAATTTTTAGCATTTGCATTTCCTGTTTTTAGTTAACTTCCTGATTTTAGAATTTTGTGATATACACCAATCAACTATGCTATACAGCACAACTGCTCTTAATCAATAATTCATGAACAATAATGTATAAAAATATGTAATAGTACCGTAGCAAAATATGAACAAAAACGAGTATGAAAACTAAACTCTCAACTTATACTTGGAAAGAGAATGAACAAACTAACTAAACTAGCAAATTAATTAAATATAGCATTGCGGGATAGTAATAATTACACTAGAATCGTTGTGAGCCCTCAATTTCAATTTAATAATAATATAAAAAAATTACACACAGAAACCATGATGGGGTGTGGTTATTTCAGTTCAGCTTCAGAACATTTTTAAAGGAAATCATTTTACCCTTGAACAAATTCCTAATTTGAAAAAAAAATAGGTTCAACCTATGATGATTTCTTGCATATAAAATTAGGATATTTTGGAAATTTAAATTGAAAAAAAGGAAATACGTAAATAAAGTTCTTTTTCTATTATTTTAGTTACGGGAAAATCCTGCCAAATAGTGTCACAGATTTGCATCCATGCAGTGATTTGAAAATCTATTCCATGCGATGGAGAACTATGCATTTCAAAATCTGTCATTAGCAATGTAACATCCTAATTTTTAACCCAATACTCTAGAACATATTTAGGTTAATCATTAGTCTGTTACTTCATAGTTCTCATTTAACTTTGAATTACTTAGCGGAAAATACGGGTAAATTTTTTTTTGAAATGAAAGTGAGAGCCGCGTGATGCGATATAACTTGCAACGGACAAAACATACATCTCATAACGTCATAGCATAAAGCATATAAGGGCACATCATGAGACACTGAATAACATCTCATATATAATTATAATTTGCCCACTTCTAAGCGTGGGACTTGATTTAGTACATGGAAATACATGAAAGAAATACAACATAAACATAAACATAATCTACTCCCCTACCCGAGTGCAACTAATAGGATAACCTTTAAACAAAAGAAGGTTCATCCCCATCTAAGTGGTGTGTGTTCTAACTCGGGGACGTGCGCGCTCGAACACCAGGCCATCGCCAAAAGGTGAGACGGGGGAGAAACGATGGGAATGTACAAGGGGAGTGAAGGGTCGACCCATGTACATGAATACTCTAACTATGCATCGACCCACAAAATGGTATGATCCGTGGTCTGGGTCATGGTGCACCTCCTATGTCGGCGTGTCCACGAATATCACGAACGTCGCCATCTGAAGACGTGACGGAAAGAAAGAGATAGAGGGAGTGAGAATCTTGCTAAAGAATCTCAGTAGGGCCTCCTACTACCTAGGTGTCATCATCTACGTCCTCAGGAACCTTGGGTTTAATTATACGAAATGTCTGAACATGCATTTAGTTCATTTTAAACTTCAAAATATACGTTAGCCAAGGTCTATTCATTTTAAGATGATCTTAATGTTATGAATGCAACATAATAGAAAATGTATGCATGGCACTACCTAATGCACATACATAAAACATAACATCAAGCATCATCATCATTGGTGGCATAAAGTGGCAGTGGTAACATTCATATGGGACAAAACTGAGTGACATAATCATAATCATGAACTTCTCTTCCTCATGGGCCACCCTAAAACCCAATCGAATCGGGGGTGCTCGGCCGAACCGGTGTCACCTGTAACGTGTCATACATCTAGGTTATGAGCTCATACCTTAACTAGTCGTCACTAGTTCTTACTTACCACTTAACGATAAGCGTATCATAAATCCCGACTATCTGAGTACGGGTTAGGGGGCAAATCTCTTAGGGGTGCTCGGCCGAACCGGTGTCACCTAAGAGTATAAAATGGTACCGATGTCACATGAGTTCTATGGAGGTGCTCGGCCGAACCGGTGTCATCCTAGAACCCATCTTAGTACCTTAATTTTCAAAATCTCTTTAAGTCCCCAAATTTGTCGGAAATTCGGCGGCCAAAACGGTCATTACAATCAATTTCCTTCCAAATTTGCTTTATGCCACATTAACATATAATCTCATAAATTCCTCATATGAATAACATCATCATCATTAGCATACTTCATGCATCATCATAAATCATCCAAACATTTACCCTTACGGTAGCTTATGCTTTGACCCTTACGGGTCTTAATCTTGAGATATAGTTCTCTACACCCGTCATTCATATTTTAAGCACCTAAGGCTCATAATTAAACATCATTCATAATTCTCTCATTTTACTTTTAAATCTGAAAAGCATAGGGTGGAAATCCTAACATGTGAATACGGCGTTCTAGAACTTACGCTTTAGACCCTTTCTTGGTTCCGCTTTACTAAGCGCTATGGATTAAATCTAGATCAATTATGAGGCATTCCTATGCTTAAGGACTAATTATTAATCATGTTTATCATGTTGTAAGGGTGCTGGACAGAATCCAGAAAATTAAATGTTCTAAGAGTTCTACATTTGCATTTTTACGGTTTTCTAGTTACTAGTTTCCCCATAGGTGCTAGAATTCAATTCTAACTCAAATGATACCAAGTTTTTCATGTCTAAACAATCTAAATCTGATTATGTCCCCATTAAAACAGTTTGGATTAGTTCCATAAACAAATGGGTCAAAACTATGTTAAATTCTAGCTTTACGGTATTTCTAGTTAGCTAGTTTTTCACCTATCATGCATAGGATCGCTTCTACATCATCATACGATATTTTCACACATTCCAACACATGAAAACATCATCATACAGCATCACATTCACCACATCAGAACCGAAAACATCTTGCCTCAATAAGAGAAGTAAATTGACATTTCTAGGTACATAAGTTAACTAGTTTCTCTCGGAATCAATCTAGAACTTCTAAAACTCTTTGCAAAACTTTTTAATTCATCAAGAGGCTAAGTGAAGCCTTAGGTCACTGACTAAAACATATTCCATCCCCTAAAAGAGATTGGAATCACAACTTATAATGACATAACCTTATAATGAATTTGTAAAACTTTAAGGAAAACTTAAAACATAGGCTATTGGTCCTAGTAGCTAGATGAAAACTCATTGCAAGTCCATCATCACTAGTTGGCGCACAACGATACATTCAAAGTGTGGTTTGCATTAAACTTTAACTTGGAATGAAATGGGCAAGTCTTTGAGCTCTAGGTCCTTAAGTTACGACATAAACTAAACGTGCTCATGCTTTTCATTTTTAATCTTGCTTTCAAAGTAAAGTGATGACTTGAAATTAAATATGCAAGGCATAATTTAAACGTGCAAGCTTGAAAGTAAATATGCGTAGCATAATCTTAAACGTGCAAGCTTGAAAGTAAATATGCAAGATTCAATTCTTTATTTTAGTGCTCTTGGCCCAACAACAATCGACTTTAAGGCCGAAATAGATAGGCATTCGAGAAATTAATTAGGTGATAATGCAAGTTCAATTCTTTATTTTAGTGCTCTAGGCCCAACAACAATCGACTTTAAGGCCGAAATAGAAAGGCTTTGAGAATTAAATTAAGTGATGATACAAGTTCCATTTTAATCTTTATGTTCTTAGGTGATGGCTTGAAAGTAAAGATGCATAGCAAGAATGTAAATATGAATGCAAGCATAAAATAAATTATGCAAGTTCATTTTATCTTTTTAGAGCTCTTAACAAGACTTTAAAGGAATTTAAAACTTAACCCAAACTCATTCAAACAAGGTAAAGTCAAGCTTGGAGTTCTTAGAACTCAACATAATATCTTTGGGAATCAAGCTATGAAACTTAGAAAATCTCAAGGAAATGGCCGAAATCTCCAAGAAGAGAAAAGTGCATTTTAAAACTCTAGAGTTCATGATCTTGATGATATATTAACACCAACATCATGAGTCCTCATCATTGAGTTCATAGAGCCATTTTAAAACACCATCAAAGTTAAAGTTCTCAAAAGTTCAAGAAAGGAAAATCTAGAAACACTTTTGCTCAAGAACAAAAATCAAGCTCTAGAGTTTGTTTCAAGTGATGAACATCATCATGAAACTCTCATCATCAAGCTCTCATTCCTTTGTTCTCCAAGGCCCATGGCCGAAAATGAAAAGGTAAAGGAAAGAAAAAGAAGTTCTAAAAAGAATCAAGAGAAACTATGAACATTAAGCTTAGAACAAGAACTTTAAAGAAAGAATACATGAAAGAAAATCCCTACTTGGTGTGATGAACTTGAAGATGGAAGAAGAAGATGAAGAAGATGAAGAACTTGAAGAACTCCAAGAACTTGAAGAACACAAAGACTTTGAGAGAAAAAGAAAAGCTTTGAGTGTTTCCTAAACTTAGCAAATGATCTAAAAGTGGTGCAAGCTCCTCAAGGCATTCTATTTACAGAGAAATGAAACAAATGGAGGGTGTATGTGGGCTGATGCATTTTCAGCCAAGAGGTGCAGAATTGGAGGGTTCCATGTGTTCCATGAGGTGAGATAATGTGTTCTTGAGGCATGGTGAGGTATGGCTTAAGGTATGGTGAGGTATGGTTCAAGGTATGGCCTCAAGCATGGTTCTTTGAGTGAGGAAACAATTAAACATGTGGCCAATGGGGATGAGGTCTGGCCGAAACTTCATCATGCATGGGGAGGATTAGTTTGCATTTTAATTGTGGTTTAGAGTTGTGTTTAGGTGTATCTTTGATTATGCTTAAGATTAGGAATTTGTAAGAAAGTGTTTAGGTAAGGGAAATGGGTAATTAAGGTGGTCTACATATAATTAAGGAGTGGTCTTGCACCATTAGAGAGTTAAATCCTCAATTTAGAGTCTAAACAACTCTAGACACATTTCCTTGATTTAAGGAGTTGGAGAGAGAAAACACTATTCAAGATTCCAAGACTAGGAATCTTGAGTTCTAAAAAGGGATTTAAGTTTAATCTAAGCAATTTTAGGTTCTAATTAACTTTAATAAATTATTTTGACTCTAGATTAATCAGGGAAATAAATTAATCTTCATTTAGAGCCTAATATTGCTTAGGTTTGCTTAATTACGTCATTAAGCTCAAAAACACTATTCTAGGGGCAAAATCGTAATTTTGCACTAAAACTGCCGGGACCACGGGACTTGAACAGAGACCTCTAGACACATGAAAACATGTTTTTAAACCTTCTGGGAAAGTTTCGGGCTCAAACGGCACCTTTACCCGCGTAAAAACGCTATAGGGGTATTTTGGTCATTTTGACCCGAAACTGCGGAAAACGAAATTTTCGCTTCCGAAAGCATTCAAAGGCCATTCAATCCCCTTCAAACATTGAGTTGAACCTTCGAGGATGACCGAGTTGGTTACCCTCGAGTTCGGGTCAGGAAATGACCTCAGCGGCATTTTGGTCATTTCCCTCGGACAGAAAAATCGGGGTGTTACAAGCAATGTTATGAAAATCGGATCAGACTGGTCGGTAAGACTGGTTGAATCGAGAACCGGCCTACTATCCGGTCAGAGTTGGACCTGAAAATCATATTGTAAAAAATCGCTCAAGAACCGCTGAAAACCAGCAGGGAACTGCTAAACCGGGCAAACCGGCCCAGCCAATAAATCGGTTCGAACCATTTTTTTTTTTGGTAAAAAAAATGTAAAATTGCATCATTTTCGGTTTTTTTAAAAAAAAAAGCCTAAAATATCATATTTCCTATTTTTTTTTCCTTTTCTAATATGGGAAGTAGTAACTTGAGAGATTTGATCCATATGGATAATGTTTATTTTGATTAAGAGATGAATTATGTTATGTTATAGGGGTTTTATTGATGCCTAATTTAATTTTGAGTTAATGTTCATTTTAGTCCTTTATATTTCACTTGTGAGCCATTTTATTCGTTCACTTTTAAAATGAGTTAAATTAGCCCCTGACATTATAAAATATAAGTCACATTAGTCCCTCAATTCACTCTTAATGTTTTATTAATTAAATAATGATAGATAACCTTAAGTTATATATATCTTGACATACCATATGTCATTTAAAATAAAATAAAATTTAAAATAACTTATTTTGGTGTTTGAAATTACACAAAATGAGCATTTAAATACTTATTCTAAGTCATAAAATGACTCATTTTATGAAATTTTAGATATCAAGATATGTTATTTTAAACTTCATTCTACTTCAAATGACACATGGTATGAAAAGATACCACTTAACGTTACATATTATCATTTAATTGATAAAATGTTAAGTAAAAGTGGAATAAGGGACTAATCCGACTCACATTTTATAATGTCAAGGATTAATTTGACTATTTTAAAAGTGAGGGACTAAAATGACTCATAAGTGAAAGGTCGGGGGCTAAAATGAATATTAACTTCTTAATTTTTAGTTATTTTATAACATATATTTTATTTTATATTTTTATATATTTATATAAATATAATATTTTATTATATACAGGTTATATTCCGGTTGGACCTCCTGTTGAACCGGTTAAACTTCTGAATCTCTGAACCCTAGCCTCGATCGGTTTGATATCCGGTCCGATTTTCAGAATCTTGATCATTACTATGACACTTTCCTCTATTCCCATTTATAAAGACGTTAATAGAAAAAAAAAAAAAAAAAGGATTAATGGTATGTATGAACAATGAACACTTTCCCTTTGAAGTAAGCACTCTCATCAAATCCAATAATGATAAGGGCAAGTACCAAAAACAATGGATATGAACGTTTGTGCGTGTGTTGAGATATCAAATATATTTTTTGACTCTCTCTTGAGTCTTGAGTCTTAATCAAATGATAAGGGTATCTATCTTTGTTTTGTTGAGATTGCTTTAAGGCTGGCAGCATAATTTGTATTCATAAAGTTTTGGTCCATTTTTTATTTTTCCACATTTTGCATCTAACTATTGAAATATGTTGTTCCTGTATTAATCTATTAGAACCATTCTTTATTTGGGTCACGTGTAGGAGTAAAAAGTTGACTACTGGTTTTACAAATTTTATGCTAGTTGCCCGTGTATTCATTTGTACCTGTGGGAATATAGTTTTGTTTTCTTATCTATTCTTTTTTGAGTTGAAGCATAATATTCGACTATTGGTTTCTCCGGATCAATTTTCTAATTGCTCACTTTGTTGACATTATATTTTTCGAAAAATATTAACTTGAGCTAGCTTTTAAAATGAAAACAACCGATTCTTGTTTATTATCAAATAGCTGGCTTATTCCTGGGAGTTTTTAACATTTGAAATTTCAAGTTATTTTTTATTCACACATGATGGTTAGCTGGAGATAAACCATATAATTGTTTTTAATAATTATTCAGGTTTACCAACCGACAGCTGTTGGCCTTGGACATTGGACAAACCACTGCCTAGCATGTGTCTAGCTAGGAGGAGACCCCCTCAATAATTGAGCAAACTTTGTCGATTGTCTTGAGAATTTTCCAGCAGATCCGTCACACATTGAAGCTACTTTGTAATATTTTATTTTATTGTGTCTTGTTACTGCATGTTTTGCTTGATGAGACGGGGTGAGTTCTATTTGCTTGTATCTCTTGAATCACAAACGAAGTCCTCACTTGCGTCCATAACTTGGAGCAGACTGTCATTTTAAGATAAGGATGGGATGAAGTGTTGTTTCTCTAAATCTCAGGTAACTATTATTTACCCAATCTTTTTCTTTTGGAGATACGTACTAGTTTTTTAATCCGGTAGGAAAAACTATTTTTTTAACAAATATATTAAGAGATAAAGATGAGAATAAGAATCAAACTCACAACCTCTATAACTCATTAGATATGCACGGATTTATTATTAGACTCCGAACTCACTTACGGTTGGAGATACTATTTGATCAACAACCTGCTTTTTTTGTTAAAGGTATGGACTGAAGTTTTCCTTTTCTTTAGTAGGCTAAGCCTTACATTTTGCTCATGGATTATATATTACTATATAGTCATTTAATTATATATTATTATATGAGTCAAAAATTTGAATCACCCCCTCTAATTAAAATGTCATGTACATGAAAGATTTAATTAAATAATAGTATAATAAATTTTATACTGTCAATATATATAAATTCAATCTAACATACATATAATAACATAAGAAATAATAAAAGTGATAACCTCGGCCACATCTTCTAAGAAAAAGCTATTTTAATATTTATTTATGAGCTAGAAAAAGTACACTACAAGAAATTTACCTTGTTGGCCCCACTTTTACAAGCTACACTTAAAAAAAATGTACCCTTATACTATAATAAGAAACCCTTATACTCTCATTTGTGACATCATTAATTTATAATATTGTTTACTAATGTTATTCTTAATGCTTCTTATAAATAGTTAGAAATTCAAAGATGCTGGACAAACAGAAGAGGGCGCTTTTGAAGTAGTAGTTTGGAAGGAGCAACCTGGTCGGGTTCGATGTTATGGTAGATTAATCACAGCAACTTGAAAAAGATGCAGAAATTACCCAAATTAAACAACAACATAATGAGGAAGTCACATCTTTAAAGAGTGACATTGGAGATTTGAAGGGAATGATTAAAAGGTTACAACATGCGGAAAAATTATTGGTTCAGCGATGAGGCATTCTTGCAATTTGCTCAATGCTCTCCACATGATGCTAATAGTACACTAGGTGTGGTAGGCAACTATAATCCATATTCTTTTGGATCAATTCATGTTTGAGATCAAGAAATGGTAAGTTCTCTGTATACATGATATTTTTGCACAAAATAAAATTGGTTACTTATATTGTTTTGGGATTTATATCGATTGCAAAATATGGTTCTAACTACACTATTGTTATTTTTGCAGGTCTTGGTTTCTATATCTCAACAACCATGATTTGCATCAACTGAATTCATGGTAAGTTCACCATGTCACGAGCAAGACCAATTCTCATATCCCAGTCTTTTTTAATATGAGCATTCCAAAAAATATAGACGAGGCTTATATATGGAGATCTTTAGTTAGTGTATTTGAGGCACTTGAAGATTGCCATAATGGTTTCTCATACTATGAGTTCATTGGTAGTGACAATGATAACTCTATTACTTTGGTTTCTTTATTATTACTTCAAATATGTTTTTCTTTAATTGACATTCTTCTGTAGATTTTATGCTAGGCAAATATTTTTATCTTTTAAAAATAATAATACAATATAATAAAATATATAAATTACAATCATTTTTATCAAATCTAATTCAAAACACATGCTCATAACATATTATACTAACATCAAAAGGAATACGTTTGAATATCACTAAATGACGATTCATTAAAGCAATTTTAATATTACATTCTTAAATTTAAAAAGGAAGGCAAATTTATCCTAGAATCATAATATAACAACGTTTATAACACATTGCTTTAGGATAAAATAAGTGTTGCTTGTTCTTTAGACAAAATATTATTGGGTTATGAACTCAAAAGCAACAGTTGATAGATGTGACTATAATATTTTCCATAAGTGTTGCTTTATGATATAAAAGTGTTAACTTTGATAATTGACCACACTTGATACGGCAACACACCCAAAAGTGTAGTCTTTGCCAAAGGCAACATTTTATAATGCTTCAAGATGTGAAAACCAGAAGAAAAAAAAAGAGTAAAGACCACTATACATCTTAAGTGGTATAGATCACGCTAGTGTTCTTTTTTTATTTTTTTCTCTTTTTCTTCTCCTTTCCCTCACTCACTTTCCCGTAACCCCTTTCATCTTTTCCTTCTCTTTACATTCTTTCTCTTTTCTTCCATTTTTCGATTTCTTCTTCCTTTTCTTTCTTACCACCTTCACAAAACATCACCACTACCTTCATCACCATCATCATCTTCTCCTCTTCCTCCTCTTCATCATAACCCCTCTCTTACTCTCCCTCTCTTCTAGCTCCACTTTCTCACTCTAACCTCCATTAGAGAGTTTGAATATTTTAGGAGGGTGTTGGAGCATTTTTCTTCAATATTTCTACTACCCAAGTGATAAGGGAATTTTTAAACTACTCAATTTAAATTATTATAGCTTTTAGTTAGTTTAGGATTAATTTTAGTATCTCTTGAACCATATAATTTGGGGGTTTTAATGATTAGGGGCTAATTTATGTAAATTGGTGATATCGTTAGGTCACAAATATTAATATTATCTTGTTCCTGGATTTTTTACTCAAATAAAATGAAAAAGGAGAGATGTTACATAGTTGTCACGTTTTCCAGTTTGTTACATATATGTCCTTTTTTATATTTAATGGAAGTCAATTTGAATCGAATTCCCTTATGTTGCAATTTTTTCTGATAAAATTACATTGAAGTCGACTAGAATCGACTTCTATTATGCCAACAAGCCAAGCACAGGTCGTGTCAAGTCAGATCATGTCGGGTGTGCCTAAAAAGCACTAAAGTCGACTAGAATCGACTTAAGAAGTTGATTAAAATCGGTTATGGAAAGATGTCAGAACGTGTCAGGAGCAGTGTAAAGTTGACTACAACAAACTAAGTGGTGGACAGACAACCAATTAGGCTTGATTATCACTAATGAATGTCTCACCCTCAATTATGCTTATAATCTCACTATCATAATTGACAAGAATATGAGCCTAACTCTCTACCATATTCTAACCAAAATTTCTATCATAACTTACTCATTTTTTTCGTTGTTATGCAAGTAGAGTTAAGAGTTGTATTTATAATAATTGAGTAGCTTAAGGTTGATTCTGTTAGCTTCAGAACCCTTTAGAAAGCTTCAATACAATATGTTTTACGTGACAACAGAAACGATTTTCAGAAAATATTTTGAAGAACAACTAATGTCTACTTTGAGCTTATTGACATAGCATAGAGGTGGTTCCAGATTGCATAATATGCACTTGAAGTGAGATTAATTTCACTTTGCATGTATTAATATGTTTTATCTCATATAAACAGACTTGGCCTTATAGAAAGTGAATATTATATTATGCAAAGTACTCATACATGCCTTTTGGATTAAAGAAAATCATATCAAGAACAAGAAATCAAGGCACAAGTCTTCAGAAAGTGGCACTAGATATCAAAATATATGCTTAGAATGAAGATATCAAGCAAACTCTGATAACACACAATCTTCAATCATCCTGATCACAATTTTTTCATCATCACAAAACTCAGATTGGAGACTTGAAGATCGAAAAATTATGAAGGAATTGATTTTATACTTCAGAAAGCACACTTCACAGTGGAGCAATGAATATTACTGGAAAATGAGGGAAATTTGAATGTTTAAAATTCAAATTTAAAGTCAAACCTAGTTTCAAACTGGCGAATCATCTCTTCTACCAACTTGGTAAACTAACCTAGCTTCTAGGAGAATGAGTTCAGGAACCATGATTAGAAAGTGAAATGTAGTTTCTGAAAAGACATCAAAAACCTTAACTCCACAACGGCTTCTGCAACAAATCTGATAAACTATCAACCTATTCTTCTAGACTGCTTTTCCAAGACATAAATGAATGATCAACATGTGTCACTTGGAGATCTAATCAAAAGCAATGGTCAAAAGGAAGATCATCTATAAACAAAGATATTGTACTCAAATGAACTAGAGATTGACGCTACACAAGATTGGAAACTCTATGAAAATCTCTCATTACATCTTGTAAGGTTCATCACTTCATGTAACTAGATCCCTTGTAAAAACCTTATTTCTATGTTCTTGAATGGATATACGTTCTTCCTAGGAAGAAAAGTTAGAAAAAGGTTATTTAAGTTCTCCCAGGTTATTTATGTATATTTTAAGGAAACTTAAGAGTAGGTTAGTTTGAGTGGTAACCCAAACACAAAACCTTTGTCTACTCGATCCAGTAATGATCGGTGTGAGATAACTTGAACAGTAAATTGTTCTTGTCGGTCACAGTTCAACTTGAAGAGGCTGGTGAATAATTATTTGGTTTAACTTGAAGAGGCTAGTAAACAACTATTTGGTTCAGCTTGAATAGGTTGGTGAATAACTACTCAACTTGTGACACTAGGGGTTGTCCACTGGTCACAAGTGAAAGCTTAGGAAGGCTAATGTAAAGACTATCCTATTTTTCTTTCTTAAGTTGAGAAAGATATTTTAGCGAAACCTCAACCTGTGTTAAGTCATGGATATAGACAGGTTTGGCAGAACCAGTATAAAAATATTTGTGTTAAATCTTTTTCTCCCTGATCTCCTTTATTTTCTCTATTACGCTTTATAGTTTAATATATGCTGAAATAACATTTTATCTATCCTGTTACTTATCCTATGCTTCAGAGATCTAATTTCTAAAATAACTAATCTTGCTTCTGCTACATCTCATGCTTAATGCTTGATAGTATTTTGTTAAATGTTTCAGATGTGTAAAAAAAATAAACCACGATTTAACCCCCTTCTCGTGCACTTTTATGCCTACAAGTGGTATCAGAGTTTGGTTTCTGAGGGGTTGAACAATCCAGCAAATGTAGAAGACAAATATTTGAGGGACAGAATGACATGAATCCACACAGTAGAAAAATATCCCATCAACTGATCGTCTTGTCTGATGAATTTCTAGGACCTGATAAGGCATTGTTAACTTCAAGAGAAGTCTCGAGAAGCAGGTGGACAAGAACAGCAAAGCCAATAGTTTAGCTGATCTCCCAAACCAACCACCCACTCGCATGTGCACTAAGCAAAGCTGGATATGACAAAATAATTTCTTGTGACACAGTTGAAAGAATATAGGATAAACTACACATGCTGCATGAAGATCTTAAGCCAAAGATTCTAAAACTCTTGTCTTAGAAGCTCTTTTTGGGATTTCTTAAAATTCATGAAAATGTGCTTTCTAAAATGCATAAGGAATCCATAAAAAGGAGCAAGCCATTAACCCTAATGCCATCACATTAGAAGTAGCGTATAGCTAAAACATTGGAAGTTGCTGAAACATTCAATGAAGAAGAAGAATCTAATGAAAGATTTGAGATTGAAGATGGACACGAGACCTCTGTGCATATGAGAAAAGCCTAAGAAGGCAAATTCAAGGAAGGAAGAAATATTAATCTCAAAAAAAGAGATAAAGGGCAAACAATATAGTAAAAGAGCTGTTAGCTCTAAAACCCTTCAGAAAGCTTTAATGCAAAATGTTTTGAATGATTAAAAAACCAATTTTAAGAAAATGTTTTAAAGAACGACTAATGTCTATCTTGAGTTTCCTGATGTGGCATACAGGTAGTTCCGGATTGCATAACAGGCACTTCAAGTGAGAATAATTTCACTTTACATGTGCAAACATAATTTATCTCACATAAGGAGATTGAACCCAATAGAAAGTGAACATTATATCATGCAAAGTATGCATACATGCCTTACGGATGAAAGGAAATCAAATCAAGAGCAAGAAACTAAGGCACGAATCTTCAAAATGTAGCATTGGATATCAAAAAGTATGTTCAAAATGAAGATATCAAGCAAACACTGATAACAATGTGTTATATAATCTTCAATCATCATGATCACAAGTCTTTCATCATCACAAAGCTTGGATTGAAGACCAGAAGACCAAAAAATTATCAAGGAACTGATTCCACACTTCAGAAAGTTCATTTTACTGTGAAGTGCTGAACATTATTGGAAAAGGAGGGACATTTGAATTTTTGAAATTCAAATCTAAAATCAAACCCAGTTTTCAAACTCGTGAGCCATCTCTTCTGTAAACTTGGTTAACTAACCCAGTTTTTAGAAGACGAGTTCAGAAACCATGATAAGAAAAAAAAAGTTTATGAAGGGATATCAGAAATCTCAACTCTACAATGGCTTCAGCAACAAATCTAACAAACTGTCAACTTATTCTTTTAGACTGCTTTTCCAAGACACAAACAGAAGATCAGCACATGACACTTAAAGATCTTATCAAAGGCAATAGTCACAAGGAATATCATCTATAAATAGAGATAGTGTGCTCAAAAGAACTTGAGATGGAAGCTACACAAGAGTAAAAACTCTGTGAAAATCTCTCCTCATATCCTGTAAGGTTCATCACATCATGTAATTAGATCCTTTACTTGTAAAAACCTTCTTTCTATGTTCTTAAATAGATCAGATATACATTCTTCCTAGGAAGAAACGATAGAAAGAAGTCATTCAAGTTATCATAGGTTATTCATGTATATTTTAAGGAAACTTAAGGCAACCCAAACACAAAACTTTTGTATCACGATCGGTGTGAAATAGCTTGGAGAGGCTTATGTAAAACTACTAGCAATGCGACTGTGAGGTGTTCTTGCTAGTCACGATTTAGCTTGGAGAATCTAGTTAAATACTATTGTCAAAAGTTGGTTTACCTGTCATGGGTTTGGCTTGAAGAGGCTAGTGAATAACTGCTCATTTTTAGCTTGGAGAGACTGGTGAATAACTACTCAGTTTGTGACAGTAAGGATTGTTTATTGGTCACAAGTTTCAACTTAGAGATGCTGGTGAAAAACTACTTGGTTTCAGCTTGAAGAAGCCGGTGAATAACTACTTGGTTCAGCTTGGAGAAACTGTGAATAATTACTCAGCTTGTGATAGTAGGGGTTGTCCACTGGTGAGAGCTTGAAAAAGGTAATGTAAAGACTATCCTATTTTTCTTTCTCAAGTTAAGAAAGATATTTTAGTGGAACCTCAACATGTGTTGAGTACTGGATATAGACAAATTTGACCGAACCAATATAAAAATATGTGTCAAATCTTCTTCTCCTTGATCTCCTTTATTTTCTCTGTTATGCTTTATAGCTTAATATCTACTAAAATAAAATTTTAGCTATTTGGTTACTTATCCCATGCTTCAGAGATATACTTTATGAAACAACTAATTTAATTTCTATTGCACTTTAAGCTTAATGCTTGGCAGCATTTTGTTAAGTGTTTCATATGTGAAAAAGAAGCAAAACATGATTCAAACCGCCCTTTTGGTGCACTTTTATACCTATAGATTCTATTAGAATTTAGTGTATTTTAGGCGCTCCCGACATGATTTGACTGGACACAACTTGTGCCAGGCATGTTGGCATAATAGAAGTCGATTCTAGTCGACTTCAGCGTAATTTTATCACAAGAAATTGCAACATAAGGGAATTCAATTCAAATCGACATCCATTAAATATAAAAAGGACATATATGTAACAAACTGAAAAACGGGACAACTATGCAACATCTCTCCTTTTTCATTTTACTTGGGTAAAAAATCCTCTTGTTCCTAAAGCAATAAAGCAATTGGGCATCAACACTTGAATTGGTGGCATTAGTGGAGTGTTCTTCGGTTCTTAGAACCACTAGCTATAAATAGATAGTGCATTTGTAATTTACTTTTTACATGATAAATTTTAATTATAAATATAATATTATACAAAGAGTTGAAAATATAATGATATAGGAGAAAATAATTTATTTATTAAAAAAGAGGCTTTATGCTTTAAATGGGAGCTTTCATTTGGAGGCAGAACTTAATTATTATTCTTTGTTGAATTAAACTTGTGTTGAATTTTATAATATCTTATGCTAATTATTAAATTTAATTTTATCTTATGTCCACTATATATCATATAACTTGAGGATGGATTTAACATTGTAAAAATATCATGGGATTGGAATGTGCTTAATGGTGATTTAATTTGGGGAAATTTTTGTTGTTAGAACTTGTAGCTAACAGCAGTGATGTTAGCCTTGGTGCACCATGAGAAACTCTAGTTAGCAGTTGATGTGCTAACACGCACATAGCTACAGCTATGTCTGGATTTGTATTTAGCTATGGGCCAACTCTAGTCAACAAGTGAGGTGCTAACTCGCACATGACTTTTGTCATATCTGGACTTGTATATGGCTACGAGTTAGCAGGTGTAATGCTAACCTGCACATGACCTTGGTTTATGTTTGGACTTGTTATTATTCTGCTTCAAATAACTCCCATTATGTTTGGATTTATGTAAAGTTGTGCTATCAAGAAATTGCATGTTATGACCAGAATAATATTTTTGGAAGTACATGTACATTATTGTGTTTATATTGTTTTATGCTTGCATTTAGCAAACAATAGATATCCTATCTCTCGCTGAGTTGCAAAACTCATAGCGTTGTGTTTCCATCTTTTTCAAATACAGCTGTTGCTGCTGGTTTTGGTTCTATTCCTCCAGCACAGCCTTAGTTAATTCCAAGTTGGTGAGCCTTCTCATGAAGGCCCTTTTTTGGTTGGAACCCTTATTTTGTTTTAGCCTGTAGTGGTCAGTTGCTCTATATGTCACAAGCAGGGTCTTTGGATTTATGTTTTGCTCATGTTTGAGATCTTATTCCCAAGTGTTGTGGATTTATTTGGGAATATTACAGGTTGTGTTCATATTTAGAAAATGTTCGAGAAACAGAGGAGACTTTGTCCATTTTCCTAAAACATTTTGTGTGATAAGGCTTACTGGGGAAAATGTTTCTTAATTATGCGCTGGTGATGACCTAAGTTAGGTCATGACAAAGTTGGTGTAAGAGCTTTAGGTTTCTCTTTGCAATATAGACCAAGTGTCCTTTAGTAGAGGATCGATTATGTAAATGGTTGCTAGCCCATTTTCACTGAGCGCAATCCTATCAAAGGCCTAATAGGAATGTGTTCTTGGGTCTATTTTCGAGCTATTTGGCCTTGTGCCATTCTTAATCCAAATTTTCTACCTGGATTCTAATTCCTTGTTCAATCTAGTAATTATGATGCCTCCTAGAATCAGTGCAATGTAAGGTTAAGATATTATGACGCCTCTAACGTAGAATCCAAGAAGCTCCATCTCCTTCACCTAGACTGAAGGGGCAAGGTCAGGGTGGAGGTCGTAGAGGATGAGGCCAGGGTGGAGGCCATAGAGCTCAAGACCAAGGTGGTGGTGGTAGAAGTAATGGCCATGGTAGAGGCCATAGAAAGATGGCCAGACGAACGGAGATTGCCGCCTACCTCCTTAAATTAGAAAATTATTTTAATACTAATTTGCACAAAAATATATAGTAAAAGGCACAACCTAGGTTGTCACTCAAGGAAGCTTCAACACTTAGTTTGGAAATTTGGGGGTTTTAAGATTAATGCAAAGTAATCAAAATTGAAAGATAATAGCAACAAGATAACAGGAACAGTAAAGAAGACACTAATGCAAGGTAACCAAACATTAAACTCATTGGTGGCTATTAGTAATAAATTACTGGCAATTCTACTAGTGATCGATCGACCTCTAGAGTTTGATCAATGCAAATAGCTAATAAAAGAGATATCAATCTATTTAGAAATCATATTAATTTGATGAACCAATTGTTAAAGCCTAATCGCCAGTTAGAAAGTTAATTCTAATGTTCTCCCTCAAATATGACCCAATAGGTCTATCATTTATGTCCAAAAGAATTTCCTAAATAACGATCGCCAATTTTGTGATTCTAATAATGATTATAGCAATCACCACAATAATTATAAGAATAGAAACGGCAAAACATTAAAAGGTGGATGGTTGACACAACTGAGTCAAGGGAAGAACTTCAACGGTACACGGACGAAAAAAAAAACTATATGATAATTTTTTTTCCCTTCCTTACGCTGATGCTATTAGGGAATTAAGCACTCTTTAGAAGAATTCAACCTGTTTTTGGTTAAAAAGAAAAAGTCTTTAATTATGAAAAAAACATGGAGGTAGCTTGTCAAGTTGTCATTCTACACTGAAAGATATTTGAATTCCCATACAAATAATATTTAGTGTACAATTTATTGTATAATAATATCATAATAATACTTATAATATTATTTTATGTTTTAATCAGAGTGGGTATTGATGTATTAAAAAATAAAATAATATTGTGAATGTTGTTGGAATAACAATGTTGTCAAAATAAAATCGCACATATAATACTACTCTTCCTATAGTAAGCTAGTATACGCTAGAAAAAGAATCAACTCACACGATTGCATAAATTAAAACTAACTTGGCAGCACTCTATTTCCATATGCAAGCTATAAACGATCTTCACCACTGAACAAAACGACAGTTGAGGATCCGCTACTGATCTTTATTACTCATCACAATCCATGTGATTCCTAGCGACAACAACTTTCAAACATGACGAATATAATTGTGCACTTTAATAAAGCAATAAAGAATAAAAACTTAAAAAAGATTGAGGTGTTGAGCTTTGAATAATTCAGACTAAACATTCAATATTTTTCTTAAATTAGATGCAGATCTTAACTAAGAAACTAACCTGAGTTCCATTCCATATCTTTTTTTTTTTATTTCGCTATAACGCAATTTCAACTCTACAACTTCATCTAGAGGCAAGAGCTTCCAATGGAAAATGTCCCCACTGAAGAAATTTCAATGAACTGCAGAGACATTTGAGGCCATAAGGGAGTTGTATATCACGAAAAATGAAAATTAATTGAGTGAACCAACTCAAATACTCAACCTCAAAAAATAGCTCAAGAGATGATGATTGTCCAAAACTTATAAATATTATCTAGATCTTATCTTTAGATGATGTGGGACTATAATAATAATTCTACTAAATAAATAAAAAAACTAATAAGAGAGAAATCTTAAAAAATATATTTTAAAAATATTTATATGTTTCATAATTTTATACTATATATACTACTATATTGAGAGATTTTTATTATTTGCTATATATATATATATATATATATATATATATATATATATATTATGTATAAAGATGGCTAATTTTGATTTTTTAAGAAAATTATAATATAAAATACAACAAAAATGTAAAATTTGGTGAGACCGTGGCATCTGTGGGTCCCTTCCCTCTGCCTCAAATGTGGCCGTTCGCTCTTTTTGTTTTCTCCTTGACGTCCACGTTAGCTTCTGCTTTTGAAAATGAAATGAGCTATCCTTTCTCTTCTCTTTTTCATTCGCTTCAAGACTATTCACTTTTTAGTTCTATTGACTTTTTTCTGGGTTTTTTACTAAAATTTAGATATGCATAACTGTTCACTCTTTTATATAAAAAGCAATACGCAAAATAGCGTAATATATTCAATAATGATCTCGTACATAAAATATGTGACACTGATGCACGTAAAATACATGATACGTGATATTGTGTCCGCATAATACGTCTCACAGTCTCAGGTATTATGATTGTCTTTCAATTGTCAATATTTGAGGCTCCTGTTAACAACCATCTCAACCGTCCCACGTTTCAATCACTCAAACCAATTTTCTTCTCCTCCCCTTTTTACATATTCCACAGCCACCCCTTGTGTTTCCCTACTTTTATCATTGAGCCATTCTCTCTGATAGGGGATTCTCACGTATATTCATTGATCAATATAGATAATGCAGTTAAATTTAACTGCATTCTGTAAATATTGTTAATGTTAAAAATTATGTTGCTAAATACCACCCGATCCTTTCTGTGTTTTTCTCAAACTTCACCAACCACATTCGCCTTGAGAACCCCATGGTAACAACACCAGAGCCTACCTTTGTTCCCAAACCCCATGAATTCCCTCTCAAAGTAACCATCTTGGCAACAACTATTATCCCGTCCCCCCAAAACCCACAAAAACAATGAATACTCTCTTTAAAAATAGAGTCATTCTCCTCCTCCTCTCTCTTTTTTCCTTTCCATTGTTTCTTATGCCAATGATCTAGCCTCTGACAAAGGCTCCCTGACAACCTTACGCACTCATCGTCGCAGCCCTTTCTTCTTCGCTTTGATATTTGCTTTCTTCTGTAGCCGTCACTACTCAATTGGTACAGTCACTTAAGCTCCGTCATGCAAGTCGGCCAGCCACTGCAAGCAGTGTCGATTGAGTCTATTTCTTCTCGCGTCTTGCTTCGTTGTTGTTGCGGCTGACGGAGAGCATGAGCTTGCCAGAGGGGTGGGGCTGAGGTCATTGACGACATGGCGGTGGATGAGGGGAGGGTCTTGAGGTGGACGAAGTCATCGACATTGAAAAGGGAGAGAGAGCCGTCGACATCAGCAAAGAGAAGGTTCCATGTAAACAAATTTCATTTCATTTAACCACATTTACAAATGTGGTTAAAGGCAAATGAATTTTTTGACTTCCGTCAGTTCGCATTCAGTTATTTGAACAATAATTTGCACAATAATGATGTGTGTTTGGCCACACTTTTATCTGCGTTTAACCATATTTAAGAAATGTGGTTGTGTGTTTGGCCACACTTTTATCTGTGTTTAACCACATTTGAGAAGACTCTCAATTGTAGGGGAGTGGACACCCTTTTTAATTGCCTTTCCTCTTTTGTTTTCTTTTTATTGAATGATATACTACTGCGTTTCTGTTACAAATAAGATATCGCAAAATGACTCATTTATTTATTGATTCCAATTACACCGGCACAACACATCATTATAATGTTTCATTAATTAATTAGGTAATGATAGCTTATGCATTATAGTACCATACTCATTTCAGGATAGAAATCTTCTGTCTCCAAATGACATCTCATTCCTTATCGTCATTTATTAATATATAAAAAGATAAGAATTAAAATATGTTTAAAAATTTATAAGTTACCAAATATAAAATACATATCATTCATGTCTCAATAAATAATAAGGGGACAGGAAATATGATACTATTTAGGGACAAAAGCATCCACGCATATGAATATATATGTATTAAATTAAAGTGACATATATATCTTTATAACAACTTAACAGTTCAATTTCCATTTATGGATCTTTTAATTTATTATGAAATTAATTTTAATACACAGTAGTATAAGATATTTTATATTTTTAATTAATTGTAATTTTTATTTTATATATATATATATATATATATATATATATATATATATATATTCAAGTAGTTATAAAAAGAATCATGCTATTTAAACTATTAGATTATGCATAATTAGTCTGAAAAAAGGTAAATGGATTCATTTGCAAGTGTTTTCAAGTAGTCTAATCTCATCTTTTAGTCAACCAAGGTTCAAATGCTTCTGCAATTTGATGTGAGAATAAAGACAATAATAATTGGATTCATTGTTCATTTTAAAAATTATTAGATACACTATTTAATTATGTATAATTTTTTTCTAAGACTTAGCATAATAATAGGTTGTTGTCTTGTGATCTAAAGATTATAAATCTAAATCCAGGCAACAGTCTCTTTACAAAGTAGGAATAAGATTGTGAGCATTTACCCTTCACCAGGGGAGAGCTCATCAGCTATACCGTTCTTTTTTTAAACTAATTATGGATAATCTAAATTCTTTTTATTTATTATTTTTTAAAATTAATTAAAAACATTTTTAACGGGACATTCCTTCCATCTAATTGTTTTATTTTTAGAGAGTAACCTCTGTGCAATGGAAATTTTTTTATCCTTAAATAGTATCTTTTTTCAGGTGTCATCAATTATTTATAATATATAAAAGATATATATTATATATTTAAAAACTCATAAATTTTTAAATTTTATTTTATTTTTATCTTTTTATATAATAATAAATAATTAAATAAATAAAAAATATATATTATTTGGAGATGGAAAATTTCCATCCATCTCTCCATCGAAAATGAAAACCAGAAGATCTTTTTTTCTTCCTAAAAAGAATCATTCAATCATTAAGTGGAGCAGGTCTTTTACTATGAAGTAAATAGACACAACAGGTGGATGGTTGGTACAACTGAGTCAAGGGATGACTTCAACAGTGCATGCGGGAAAAAGGATATCTTTGATTAAAAAGTAAAAATGGGATGTATATTTTTTTTAATAAATTTTATATATAAAATTATATATAAAAATTATTCATAGAAAATTTATCCTTATATTTACTTATCAACTAAATATACTCTATATAATAATTTTTTTCCCTTCTTTATGTTGATGCTATTACAGAATTAAGCACTTTTTAGGAGAATGCAACTTGTTTTTGGTAAGAAAAAACACTCTTTAATTATGAAAAAGCTGGATCTACCTTGTCATTCTACAATGAAAGATAGTTGAATTCCTATATATAAATAATATTTGATATACAACTTATCATACATTAATACTACAATAACACTCTTTATAATATTATTATCTTTTAATGATAGTAGATATTGATACACTAAAAAATAAAATAATATTGTAAATATTGTTACAACATTGTTATACAATAAAATTGTACATGTAACGCTACTTTTCCTATAGTAAGCTAGTTTTCGCTGGAAACAAAATCAACTCACACGATTGCGTAAATTAAAACTAACTTGGCAGCACTCTATTTAAATATGCAAGCTATAAACGATCTTCACCACTGAACAAACCGGCAGTTGAGGATCCACCGCTGATCTTGATTACTCGCAGTCCATGGGTGATTCCCACCGACAACAACTTTCAAACATGACGAATATAATTGTGCACTTTAAAGCAATAAAGAATAAAAACTGAAAAGTAAAATGCAAAGTATAATATGCAGGAATAAAAAGCGAATCATTTTACCAAAAAAAAAAAAAGCGAATCAAAAGAGGCAACTCGTTAGCTCAAAGTTCGCAATATGAATTCGAAGAACTCTTGGGCCTTGAGTAAACAAAATGAGAATTATTTTCATCTCATTTTTCCACTCATAATCATTACAAGTTACATGATTGCTTTTAAGGCTGGCACATGAGAACATACATCGGATTCCGGTCCGTTTGGTTGTTTGGAAAATTATTTCGAAATCTGCTTGTCATATATTCACAGGTGGGGAACGTACGAGCAAAAGGAGTATTCCAGTATTCCCGTTATTGTTTTCAAACATATTAATTCCTGACATTATCATAATTAAAAGGTTGTACAGCGTTGTTCCATTTAATCAATGTAGATTTACTATTCAAAGTATCCGTTTGCATAAATTTAGTTATATTTGTGAAGGGAGGGATTACGTTGCCATCCAGAGCAGCTTTCGCATCCATGTGCGTCAAGTCGTAGCAATCACATTATGGATTGTGAAAAGTTAATTAACAGGTCCTGTGTACTTGAGACGTGTCCAAAGGAAAATTGACTAAGGGGGGTAAAACTAATATATAAATATAATATAAAATGGATTGAACTATACCTTATTATTTTATTTCATCTAAATAAATGTGAAGTTAAATTTAATAAAACAGCAAAATTTGCATACCTATATATCCACTAAAAGAGTTTCAAAATTTTTGTGCGGCATAAGTCCCCGCCCTAATGTATGTGCATCCGTCCCCGCTGTGCGCTGCTACTTTTCTTTGTTTAGCGGCGAAGATAAAGATAGTAAACATAGGGGGAAAAAAATACTTCTCTGCAGGATAAAGAGCTTTTTCTTTCTTCACTTGAATTTTTGCCATGAAATACTTAAAAATAAGAAGAAAATAATAAAAATCAAATATGTGGTTAAGAAGCTTTGGGGAGGAAAAAATTCCTTCCTGCGGCATTGGGTAAGATGGAATGTCTCATATTCATCGCTAATAACATAGATCGTGTTCCTGAGTTTGCTTCCGACGTAACGGTATATATGAACTTCATAATATTTGAGGATGGGGCTTGCTAATAATGCTGAACCTTTCAAGAAAGGTCCAGCGATGGTGATTCTCTTTTAATTTCCACCATTAGATTGCAAAAATAATTAATTAATCTCTAACTATATATCATTTTTTCTTGTCCAATGCTAAAAGATCAACTGACCATCAGTGGATCTTTTCTCAAAGGCTCAGCGTAAATTTACACATTAATAATATATTTTCAATGTGCACAATTCAAATTAAATAATAGGTTAAAAAGTATAAATTAAGGAAAGTATAAATTAAGGTTTAATTCATTTCAATATATTTAGTAAAATTTATTGTAAGTTATATTCAAATATAATTTTAACTTTTAAATCGTGAATTGAGTTAAAAAAAAAAAGTATAACTTCCTATTGAACTAAAATATGATTCACAGGCTCTAAATCAAACATATTATATATCCATTTTTACCAATCATCCACCTATTTTATATATTTCGGAAAAAATGGCATTTCTAATGAATGATGAAGAAGCAAAATAATAAAAATATTTCATATTTCAAAAACTTAAAAAGTGTTTAGTATTGTTTAAACAATTAATTGGGAACAGGTGTTAATTCATTTGATCAATCTCTTGTTCATCCACTGCTATCTCATGAGTTTAAATCTTTAATTTTTTTTTTACGGATGATATAAAATTATCTTATAAGTGTATGATGAGCTCTTGAGGCATGACTGATAACACTGACAAAAGAGTTTCTTCGCATAATGATGGAGCGATTCTTTTAAGGAAGAAGAAACTTAGAAAATTATGCTCGTGTCTTTATTCCACTATGATTTAGAGGATGCTTTTTTATGTGCTGATGTGGAGGATGCTTTTGCCGAAAGTTTAATCAAATAAAATAAAACAAAGTGCGTGATTGAAAAAATTGTCAAATTAAAATTATTTCAATTTTTGTGGGGGAGCAAGCAAGAGGAGCACAAAAAAAATACATCAATTGTATCAAAATGCTCCCCTAATAATCGGCATTACCAGCCGCATACAAGCAAAAGTGAACCGGCAAAAACAAAAAGGATAGACGGAATCTTTTATCCTAAATGGGTGCTTTTTCATGTTCCACAATTATTCATGGATACGCGTAAAGATAAAAATTAAAATAAATTTAAAAATTTATAAGTTATTAAATATATAATATATATTTATTATATGTCAATAAATAATTATAAGATGAAAAAAATATATCATTTGAGATAAAAGATTTCAAAATGGATAACATGCGATATAAAAATTAAGAACTACAAACGGCCTGCAAATGACAGCACCTTTAATATCTTAACTGGTTGGATGTGAACTCCTCAAGCATACCGTGATCCATTGACCGAGCCTTTGTATAAGCACAAAACTATTACACACATTCAATTTTAAAACTATTTCAATAACCGAGCGAACGTGTGATTATATTTTTCACAATTGATCTTATATAACTTAAGATATAACTTAAGAGTAATTTTAAAATAGTGTGTTCCCCTTCTACCGTAAAATTTCAATATTTTTCTTATAAACTATACAACAACAAAGTCACATTACTTGTCGAATATATTGATCAAAAACGTCATAATATTATATCATATACTATATTTATGTTTAAAATATTAATATTTAAATATCTTCAAATTATTTTTGCTATACTTTTCCTAAGTCTTTCCCTACTTCTTGTTACAGACTGCTCTACATTTAATTTACTCTCCTTACTTGAGCCTCTGCACGTTTTCCATGTATGTTCAAACCATCTATAATGATATGATCTACCATCTTCTTTATTTTGGGCGCTTCCACAACTCTGTTGTGCAATAAAATTTACTGTTAAGCTTGAGAGGTAATTGTTTATCTCAAATAAAACTTTTAAACACTCCTCATTTTGACCACCCATCTTGAATCTTATGGTTTACATTTCCATTTATTTCTCCATTATTTTGGATAATAGAACTTAAATACATAAATCTCGTGGCATGTGGAGTGGTATCTTCCCCAATATTCACTTCTAAATTAAAATTTATACGCACTACCAGAAAAATGCCTATTACTAGCAGAATTTTCTTGTTTCCAATGGAAAAATTTGTTGTCAATAGATTTTGATGCATGATAATAATGTTGTTGGAAATTATTACCAGAAAAAAAAATCCGCTAGTAACAATTTTTGAGGGAATTACTGATGGATTTTACATAAAAAATCCTATTGGTAATTAGCTGGAAAAATTCGTCAAAAATTTGTAAGTAAGGGAACATTATCGACGAATTTTTCATGTGTTATTAGTGGATTTTTCCCTCGATAATTTTTTTTTTTTGAAAAAAAACCAAAGCACTAGACTTACCGACAAATTTGTCTACCAATAATATTAATTTAGGATTTTTAGTTATACATTACCGATGGAAAAATATGTCAGTAACACTTTCTGAAAAAAAACAAAGGAATTGCTATGTGTGACTCCAATGGTGGCAACAATTGCGATGACAAAAGTGGTAGGCGGCAAAGGCAAAATAGGAAAAATAAAGTTACAAAAATAATTAAAACAAAAATGACCAAATCAATAATTTCAATAACTTTTTTTAATATCTAAATTCATAATTAGTACTTTGAAAAAAGAAAAAAAAAACTCACCTATAACAGTATCTCTAGTGCAGTGGAGGCGAGCAACGGTGGCGGGGAGCAATGATGGCTGGGAGCAGCAACAATGGCGACAACAATAGATCTGAACAAAAACAAAAAAGAAAATTATAAGGAGAAAAGGGTAACAAAAATAAAATTAAATAAAAAATAAAACTGAGTAAAATATAGAGGATATTAAAACAAAGACAATGGTGGTCTTCTGACCAAAAATGATAGCATGATGGAAGAGTAATGGCTGAAAGATGGAGAGGGAAGAGAGAGAAAGATGGTAGAAATGGGAAAGAAGGATGAGTGGCAAGATATTTAAAACATTTATCGATGGATTTTTAACCATTATTAGAGGATTTTCCACCGATAATTTAACATAAAATGCCACATTTCACTTATATCGTTATCGAGAGAAAAATTCATAGGTAATATTACAATTTTTATAAAAAAAAAAATAAATTTAGCCTATTATCGGCTGAAGCCAGTAACATTAATTTTCTTTTCAAAAAAAAAAAAAACCAGCCTGTTGCCTAGTGATTTTTCCTATGGAAAATGTTAATAACTTCAATAGTAGGCCTGATTTTTTAAATTTGAATATCAGAGAGGATTTAATGGTTTTTCAATTTTTTTTTTTGCTATTCGTTCTTTCTCTTCGATAAATCTGTTAGTAATATCAAGGAAAAAAATTCACTGGTACCTCACATTTTTTTGGTAGTAATGTCTTTTACTAAGCTTCTGCCCCATAAATTTCATTTTGCTTCTACTTATATGAAATCCATATGTTTCCAAAGCTTTTCTTTCCACAATGATAACTTCTTGTTAATTTTTTCTCTCAATTCACCTACGAGGGCAATACCATCTACAAAAAGCATGCATGACATCAAATCTTGCATATGTTTAGTAAAAACATATCCAATATTAGTGTCAAAGCATATAGGTTCAAAGTTAATCCTTGGTGTAATTATATACTTATAGGAAAATTCTCGGTTACCTCATCTTATGCCCTCACGTTAGTTGTGACCCTATAACCAATTTTCAAATTATAAATTATAACCAAAGTCATTGTCCGATGATAAATACCTTGAGTTTTTAAAAAAATTGTGTCTACAAATGATTTTTTAAATTATAACTTTTACTTATAATCTATTTGCTCACTCAAACATAATAAACTTCTTCAAAAACATCTGTTGTATAGAAATTGATTTTAGATTATAATCTTCTTTCCTTAATACACACTTAAACTCATGAAATAGGCAGTTCAAAATATAATCAAATAAAAATTAAGAGTGGAAAAGAATTTGTCCATCGAGTTAATAAACTTTAATAAAGGTTGGAAAACAAAAGCAAAAGTCAAGAATATGCCTCCTTACATTTCGAAATGCAAAAGCTGTGTGACGCACTTCCCGAGAAGACCAATTGGGATGTGACATTAGAGGTACAGGGAGATCAATTACAAGAGAGAGGATGGCCTATATATGAATGCTGTATATGCCTGACAAGTGCCAAGCAATTCCCAAAGACTAGAAATGGGCAACTGCTACCTTCATCTAGTTGTTACATCATTTCTTCTTTTCACTTTCTTGCCGGAAGCCGTTCATGGCACTAAAAAGGTAGGCTCATTTCGCTTGTTGCTTACTGTATTTGTTTTGAAATGCCCGCTTTGAAATTGTGATAACGATTTGCTCGTTTTGCCGAGCTTCCTCTCACTGGCCACTGCTTTGTGGTCACGGGTTTCATTTCACCAATTGTTGGTTTTCTATTTATCTCTGCTGCTGCAGGTTTACATTGTATACTTGGGAGCACACTCTCATGGTCCAACCCCCACATCTGTTGACCTTGAAGCCGCCACATATTCTCATTATGATTTACTAGGTTCAGTTTTGGGAAGGTATAAAAGCATGGGTTTCCTATAGTGCTCCAAACAACCAAAATAAAAATTAAAAAGAAAATTGAATTTCGCTAACAAATCACTCTGCTTAATCACTCGGTGACATCAGATTTGATAAAATTCATATAATATTTATTTATTTGTAAAATTTAGTTACAAATTATTTAAATTTATAAAATTATTATAAAATTATTTTTTAAATTTATAAAATTATTATATCATCTTTCCCTCACTATATATTCCATTGTGTAAGTTGATGTCTTTAGAACTGGCTAGTGTGACCGTCATTTGGATAAATATTAAAGTGTGGGCGCAAATTTCAATAAATAAGGACATCTCATAAAAATCTCTTTTAACTATGTGCCACCACATCATTACACGATAATAGAAAAAGTTTAGTAGTGTCGGTGGTATCAAATTTAAGCTTGACCATGAAATTTTCTATGAAAAGCTCTAGCATAGTAAAAAACTAACAGATTACTAGTAATTGTGGGCATTTTAAAAATGGATTAATTATTATGTTTATATTCTTTCACAGTTATGAGAAAGCGAAAGAGGCCATCGTTTACTCATATAATAGGCACATAAATGGCTTCGCCGCGCTACTTGCAGAGGAAGAAGCAGCAGATATAGCAAGTGAGAATGTTTCCATTGTAATCTCAACATCTTCCAATCATAATGTTCTCAATCTCAGTTTTGCTGCAAATTAGTTGACACAATGTTTTTGGTGCAGAAAACCCAACTGTTGTGTCTGTGTTCGCAACCAAAAAGTTCAAACTGCAAACAACCCGATCGTGGGAATTTCTTGGATTACACAGAAATGGAAAGAATTCGGCCTGGCAAAAGGGAAGATTTGGTGAAAATACAATCATCGCTAACATTGACACAGGTAATTAATTAAGCTTTTATAATTTACTGCACTGTGTGTACGATTTTCATAATATTTATATTTGATAATTTTAAATTACTTTTCAAATAATCAATATGTTATCTCATATACACATATATAAACTTTATGGAAAATTTTTCTTTCAGGTGCATCGAAAAACTTTTGAAATTTTAGATTACGACAACAACATTTCTCTTTTTAAATCCGAAGTAACAAACATGTCCAAATTCTTTAATTTTATCCTGATTTCGTCTTGAATAGGTGTGTGGCCAGAATCCAAGAGCTTCAGTGACAACGGATATGGCCCCGTCCCGTCAAAATGGCGCGGTGGTAATGTGTGTCAAATAGATAGACTCAACGGTTCCAAGAAAAATCCGTGCAACAGGTTTTTTTTTCTATTTTAAATAATCTATATATTTACTCTTATGTATCAGCTTGGGGCAAATTTATTAGGAGAGAAGTGAAAATACTCTTTTTTTTTTTTTTTGTCTCTTGTTGTGTGTATGCTACAATTAATTGAGTTTTTTTTAATAATAAGTTCCTTTAAGAATTCTAAAAAGATAAATTTATTATGGGAAAATGTGAGTTTTGAGTTTTTAAAGTGTAGAAACCGTTTAAAAGTTTATGAACTTTCTTTAGTTGAAATATTTAACTAGTGTCCTAGTAATGATAAGAAAAATCTAATTAATATACTATAAATTTGTATTGAACTCGTAAAAGTATATATGTACCCCCTAGAGAGTTGTTTGAGTGAGCGGAAATTTTGTATATATATATATATATACACGCAGTTTTGCATTCTTTATTTTATTTTATTTTATTTTCTGACACAAAACCCAATTCTCATTTTTATGGACAAGATCTATAGTATGGATAATATGTTAATTTAATTTTATCCTAATAAATTGCTAGACTATTTGTTTCATATTCTCTCTTTCCACTTTCTGATTGGTCACTAGAAATTTTTCAATTAATAAATCAAATCAAATTAAAATAAATAAATAAGATTTGAGATAAACTAATCCAAGTTCAGTAATTATTAATATTGCAACTAAAATTATGTTTTCCTTTTTATTTAAAAGTTACGTTTTAATCTTTAAATACGTTTTCGTTCAACAAATAAGTGCATTTTTAACTTATTAAAAAATATAAAACAATTATCCAATTATTTAACAAATAGCTAAAAGGCTACTAAAAATGAAAACGGCGTTTCACTAGCTAAAGATGAAAAGGCTACTCTAAACTATTATTAAATTATTTTTTCCCTAATAAAATTGATAGAATAAAAAAAGATAATTTTCCTTCGAAGACAATATTTATAAAAAAAAAGACAAAATTAATAATTGAAAAGCATTAAAAAAAGGAACTATTTGACAGGTTCACCACGGAAACAAAAAACTGTAAAAATAAAGTGGGGATGTGTTAATGTTAAAGTGGAAAGAGAGAGAAGCAATTAATGATAGAGTGGAAAGACAAGCAATTAGTTAGGATAAAATAAAATTATCAAATCACCATGCTATAGATCTTGTCCATAAAAAATAGAGTTGAATTTTGTGCAAAAGGAAAATATAGAGCATGCTAACCTCACATAATGGTGTAGGGATTACCAATTCCTTATATATAATATCTATTAGTAATATAATCTTTTAGGGTATATCTTTGGTACTCATAATAATCGAATTTTAAGAGTATTAGTATCAATTGTTAATGAATGATTATTATTTAAAAATGATGAATTACACTATTTTTAATTTTGTTTGTATTTTTATATTTTATAAAATTGTATATATGATGTAATCTTGACAGTTAATTGTCACACGGTATTAATACTCTCTTGGAGAAACCATACATTTATGTTATATTTAATTTAATTTTAATGTACTGACAGTGGAACTATATAGTCATTCAATCAAATTTTTTTGTTTGGATGATTTTTTAAGTGATAAAGATAGAAGTTAATCTCATTCATCAATATAACACTATGATTTAATAATTGTATAAAAATTTTATATATTATTAATGTATTAAAATTAAACCATTAGAGTTATCCCTTTCCCATTAATAAGAATGTTGGAAATCAAGCAATAATGAAATATCTTGAAAATAGTAAAATTCAAAATTGAGATGGATTCATAAAGTGAAGAAAGTAATGGCAAAATGATCAAAAAAAAAAAAAAGAAAAAGAACAAAGTAATGACAAAGCTGGTGACAAAGTAATGACAAACTTTAACGGTCACTTACCTTTTTAAAGTGTTTTTTATTTTATATATATATATATATATATATTTTGCCGATTCACATTTTTAAAGTTGAACGGCTATTTCTTTAGGAGCTGCTACAAAAAATTTGGGGGAGGCTTCAACCCCTATTTTCCTAGAGTAAGTTCCGACTCTGCATTTTAAGTAAATTATTTATATTAAAAATAGACATTTTCTTATGAATGTAATAAAGAAAGCCAGACGACTGAGTATATATATTTAGAATAAAGATACTAGGTATTTTAACCCGTGGTGATGACATCAAAATTTATATTTTTTATTCTGTTTATATATTTCATATAAAATTATTTCTATATACAAATAATATTACTCATGTATTTTAAGGTGATAAACGAAATTCTGATTCTAACCCAAGATCTGATGGCAAACTTTAATTGATAAGTAAAGTCAACATTATAGAGATATAAAGTATCCCTTATTGTGGATGGTATAGAGGAAAGGAATGGAAAAATAATTCTCACTCTTATTTTGATGATTTTAATTAGAATTCATTCGTCAAAGAGATTGGCATATTTGACTGGTCTTTAGTGTTTTATTTATTTTTTTTATGGGAGCCCATGATTGGTCTTTAGTTGATGAATCATCTTGAGTTTGATATTTGGGTTGTCCCCTTGATGAATCATCTATATATATCGTTATCGGTGTTAATTATTTCTAGAGGCATGCCTTGCCCTTGCGAGAAATAATATATGTACTCATAATATAAACAGTTAATTCATCATTCTTTTTTCCTTTTATCTAATGAATCTTATATTTATCTTTTTCTTAGTAAGTCCTAAATAAATTAACATTATGGCTACAAATTTCATTTCCTTCACCCTTGTACTGGAGGGGCGAGCATTCCCTTTAAAATCATCCCATCAAATCAAGGTTCTTCAATTACATTAGTATACATTCATTGTTGCCCTTGCCTACTAAACAAAACAGGAAACTAATTGGAGCAAGGTACTTCATCGATGCTTATGAGGCATCTAACGGGAAGGTTCCCCGATCAAACCATACAGCAAGAGACTTCGTGGGGCATGGGACCCACACCCTATCAACCGCAGGTGGCAATTTTGTGCCGGGTGCAAGTGTATTTGCTGTGGGGAATGGCACAGCAAAGGGTGGGTCCCCAAGAGCAAGGGTCGCAGCGTACAAGGTGTGCTGGTCCCCAACAGACCCAGCCAGTTGCTATGGCGCGGACCTGGTGAAAGCAATAGACCAGGCCATAAGCGACGGTGTTGATATCATCTCCATCTCGGTTGCAGCGCAATTTCATCCGTATCCTGAAGCGATATTCACGGATGAGATCTCCATCGGGGCATTCCATGCAATCTCTAACAATATTCTACTGGTTGGCGCTGCAGGGAATGACGGCCCTACCCCTGGGTCTGTTGCCAATGTGGCTCCCTGGATATTCACCGTTGCTGCTAGCACAATTGACAGGGACTTCAGCAGTACCATAACTTTCAGCGACGGTCAACAAATCACGGTACCATACATATTCTCGTACTTCAATTCCCTCGATTTTTTTTTTTCCATATGTTTGACCGTTGGAGATTCATAGGGAGTATGGATGTACCGACACCCTTTATTCATTTACTTTTGTTAATAGTAGTACAATTTTTATTTTCAGCATGTTTTTCTTACACATTTCTCTTTCAAAAAATTAACAATAGGTTAACTTACTATAAAAATCTCATAGATAAGAATTAATGATTTTTTAAAATATAATAATTTATTCATTTCTCTTTAAAACTTGATAATATAATAATTTACTTAATAAACCAATTTCATTTTTTAAATATGATAATTTATTTTTTTAAAAATTAATTGGAGTTAGCAAATAGAAATTATTGGGGAAGAGAGAAAAAGTTGTTAGATAATTAATAGAGTAGCTAATACACATAATACTGAAGTTATTTAAGAAGAGTTGTAAAAGATATTTTAGTCAAAATAAAAGAGTAAAACTCCCCAACCGATATATGCAAATTATTTAACCATATATTCTATGCATTTATAACTATAGATGTAAAAAATAAATTTTGAATCTATATCTTATTTTAAATGAAATATGTAAATAAAACTTATTTTTTTATAAAAAGTATTAATATTCTTATGAAAAATAGACAATAATTATGAAAACTTTTTTCATCAGGTAAAATCAAATGATGTTTTAAAATAGGAAGAGTTATTATTTTAAAATACAAAGTTACCATAAAAATTTATATAGGTAAAATTATTCAGTATACCACAATAAACCTTTTGAACAAATTAAAGTAAGTCCGTGTATTTTGAAAAATTTATAACTGGGTCCATGAATTAACAAAACATTTGTAATTAAGTTCTTGAATATGATAGAACTGAATTGTCTAAGATGTTATCCGATCCTAAATATTATATAATAATAATTAAGTTGAAGAGTGATAGAAATATATTACCATTGGATCACTGAACATCACCAAACGGTAATGAACAAGTGATTAAAAGCATTCATGAGGCATATATACTTACATGAATACGGGATATATTAAAATTAAAAAATTATAAGACACAAATATGACATATATATAACTAAAAATTTTAAAAACATATTACAATATTCAAAATAATATTTATATAAGCTTAATTCATGTTTTATTTTTTTTATAAACTCAAAAGGACATGTATTATTTCCATTTTACAATCTTGTTTATATTGTGTTTTTTTTATATTAGTGCAATGAAAAATAAATTTTAAATCAAATATCTGCAAACATATATTATAGGTGAATTAAATAAAGATTCAACATGAACATGTGTTCAATATGCAGACACGATATTCAAATGGTGTAGAGCACATACTCAAAATGATGTTTCAGGACTAACATATTAATTTAACTAAGAGAAATGCTACATAATTGTATTCTAAATGATATATTATAATTGTTAGCGCTAGATGAATTAGTAGGTGATATTATTTTATTTTATCCAATTATCAGTATAATTTTTGTTAAACATTCTGTATATACTTTTCTAAATGTGTAGGGTTATTTTTTAACCAATTAAGTATGGAGTTAAACGTTTTGTTTTGATTATTTTTTATTTTTCCCTATTTCTAGGGCGGAAGTCTTTTCATCACCTTGCCACCTAATCAGGCGTTCCCTGTGATCCTTTCTACTGATGCTAGACGTGCTAATGCGTCGATTAGAGCTGCGTAAGTACAAACCTCAACAAGAAGGTTTTCTCCAAGATATATATCTAGTTTGTTTATTAAATGATTATTTCTTACGTACTCTATTTTTTTTTTTTATTTCGTTTTGTATGTATGTATGTTTTCGCAGTCAACTTTGTAGGCCAGGAACACTTGACCCAGCAAAAGCAAGAGGCAAACTAGTGGCCTGCCTTAGAGAAGGAAAAATAAAATCAGTTGCTGAAGGCCAGGAAGCCTTTTCAGCAGGTGCACGCGGAATGCTCATTGGTAATCAAAGGCAAAATGGAAGAACGCTTGCTGCGGAGCCTCATGTTTTTTCAAGTGTGAGCTTTCCACCCGGAAAGAAAGGAGGACAGGGTACTGGTTATGGCATAACAGCCGCCAAGTAAGTTATATACATTTCCTTTTCCAACATCGTTGCATTTTTAAATAAAATCTGGCATTTGCATGATATTTTTATATGATGAACGGTAATTAGTTATTTTCTACGTTTCATCTCAACTGTTCAAAAAAAAATACACATATTAGGAAAGTAATGGATGAATATTGATGATAATGTAAAATATATTAATTTACAATACTGTCAGTATTTAATATGGTTATGCTCTGGAAAAAATAGAAGTAGGTAAGATACAATTAATTACAATAATAGTATAATTGTAAATAAAAATTAATGCCTTTTTAATTTAATAAATGGATGGATTAGATTAAGCAAAATAAAAATTAAAAAAATACACAGTTAAGATACTATAAAGGGGTTATTAATTAATAGGGTAATTGATTACATCAGGACCAGTTTAAATTTGTAAATATCTTTTTCTGATAAAAAAAATTACAAAATTTCTGTACAAACCAATACGACCCTTCATTAATGAATAATAATTAAGTCAAGAAGGTTGCTTAATACTACCCCTTAAGTCAATACTAATCAAAGTAAAATCGATATGATAAATTCAGCTTGTGAGTTTTCCATACATATATATATATATATATATATATATATGAGAGGTCTCATGCTTATGTATACTAAATTAATTTAAATTGCAGTGATCCTACAATAAATTCATCTATTACAGTAAGGCTATCCTCTGCAAAAACAGTCTTTGGAATTAAGCCAGCTCCAGTCATGGCTTCATTCTCCTCTAGAGGACCCAATTTGATTCAGCCATCAATACTCAAGGTCTACACTTATATATAAACTACATATATATACTCTCATCCTTATATATACATGCTGCTTTGGTATTTGGTTGACTGGGTTTTTTCTGCAGGTTTCAAATGACGTAATCAAGGCCAGGGTGAATATACTTGCTGCCTATTCATTGGGCGCCACTGCATCTACCCTACTGCAAGATCCTCGTCGAGGGTTTCCATTCAATGTGCTGCAAGGAACTTCCATGTCCTGCCCTCATGTTGCTGGCATTGCTGGACTTCTCAAAACACTCCATCCTGATTGGAGTCCTGCAGCTATTAAATCTGCAATCATGACCACTGGTAATAATATATATAAAATTATGATCATTGTAACACTATTTTGCTGTTATCATACCTTACAAGTTATAAATTGATCAAGGCCACGGACACATACAATAAGATTATGTGTCCTGAAAAAACATATAAACTATGCAACAATTTTATTGCAACACCCATATTTTTTAAATATCTATAAATCTTATTCACAAAACACATAGTCCATTTATTTATTTTCCTAATTTATTCTCTCTACATTACTTCTCTCATACCATAATGGGTATCTATACCCATTTTTAAAATAAGATTTTCCTAGATCGTGGGCATAGTTTGACCGCATGTTCCCTAAATATTATTGGACAAGTCACGGTGTCAAATTTAATATTTAATAAAATTTTAAATTTAATTTAAATGTAAAAATGTATTACATACGCATTTAATTATATATCGACATATTAACAAAAAAAAATTTGATTAACTATCCAATACATTAAAATCTTACGAAAAAATGTGTATGAATGGATTACAATTTTTACTAATAGGGCATTAAAATTAATCTCTCAAAATTATGCATGAATACAATACACGTGTCGTATTTTCATGAGATTTTTTTAACATATTCAAGTATTTGTCCTTCCTTCCAGCAACCACACGGGACAACACAAACAAGCCGATTCAGGATGCATTTGATAAGAAGCTAGCGAATCCTTTTGCTTATGGCTCAGGACATGTTCAACCTGACCTTGCAATAGACCCTGGACTTGTTTATGATCTAGGCCTTACTGAGTACCTCAACTTCCTATGTGCTTCTGGTTACAACCAACAACTAATATCAGCACTTAATTTCAACAGGACTTTCACTTGTCCACGAACTCCTCAAAGCATAACAGACTTGAACTACCCTTCAATCACATTGCCAAATCTTGGGTTGGGGGCAATAAAGGTTATTCGTAAAGTCACCAATGTTGGCCCTCCAAGCACGTATGTTGCAAGTGCCAAATTGGATGGATACAACATCACTGTAGTACCCAATTCCTTGACTTTCACGAAAATACGTGAAAAGAAGACATTCCAGGTGATTGTGCAGGCATCAAGTGTGATTCAGCGGGGAAAATATCAATTTGGGGAACTGCTGTGGACAAATGGAAAGCACAGAGTCAGGAGTCCTATCACAGTTCGGCGCCGTAGATGAAAAATCTTCTTCTGAATTGCCTATGTTGTTATCTGGCTAGTGTGGATGCATATGTAAAATGTATGTGTAAGAATGATGGGGTTTCATGTTACCATAGTATATATTGTGTGCTTTGTAATAATTGATGCGTGGGAGCGCAACATTGTGTCTTCTGTCTCTCCAATTATGAGTGTAGTATCATCTATATGCTTTTAATCTTAAAGGTTAAATTAATATTCCAATCACTTTTAGAAATTTTTAAAGCTGAAAAGGGTGTCGAGAATTAGACTATATTCCCACTTCGGGAGTTATCATTCTTGGAAGGAAGTTTCATCCTATGTGAATCCAAGAAACAAAGTCAAAGTAAAGTCTAACTTAGTTATTAGTGTAAAAAGCTTTAGTTATCAGTAACTAATTACTAGATAACTTGAATAGCAGTGCCTACTGTATCTGTTCTGTGGATTATTAATTGTATCTGATTTCTCTGCACCACCTTCATCTGTTGTTGTGTGGGATCCAGCAATTGAATGGATGGCAGTGCATTAAATGCCTACAATAAAGGCATTGAAAAATTTGATAGCATTAAATACGGAGGTTTGAAATTGATGAAAGACATCTGACACGTGGGGTCATGCATTTAATGCATAGATGGTCTAGAGCTTCTATAAATAGCAGTGGGTTTCGTTCATTCGAAACAACGAAGCAACAAAGCATAAGAGTTGCATATTGAGAAAAAAAATAGAGAGTGAGTAATTCCCAAAGAGTGTGGGGTGTAGGTATGTACACCAGAAATATTTTGGATATCATCTCTATCACTTATTGGTACTATAAAATTGTAGTATTTGAATATGAGAGTTCTTACTAGAAAACACTATATTTATCTCTTGGGTTAGAGAATGTGAAAAAGATATTTGTTTGTAGTACACTTTCCATAAATTCAAGAACTATTGCTCTGAACATGGCATCAGGCATGAGAAGACGGTTCCTGGCACCCCACAACATAATAGTGTGGTTGAAAGAATCAATGAAACCATAATGGAGAAAGTCATATGTATGTTGAGAATGGCTAAGCTGTCTAAACCATTCTGGGGTGAAGCTATTCAAACGGCGTGCTACCTGATTAACAGATCTCCATCTGTTCCTTTAGGCTTTGACATTCCTGAGAGAGTATGGTCCAAACATGATGTTAATTACTCTCATTTGGAGGTGTTTGAATGCAAAGCTGCTCACGTAAGTAAGGAGCAGAGACAGAAGCTTAATGATAGAGTCGTTCCTTGCATATTCATGAGTTATGGAGATAAGGAATTTGGCTATAGGTTATGGGATTCGAAAAAGAAGAGGATTATAACAAGAAAAGACGTACTGTTTCATGAGCAAGAAACTATGTAGGATTATGCTATTCCAGAGAAAACTACTGAATCTGGTGATAAGGTTGATTTTACACCAGTCTCTTTTCCTAAAGAAAATGCTACAAAAAGGGGAGATGATCAAGACCATGGCATTGATGATGAGCCAACTATTGATGATGTTGGAGATGGAGGAGGTGTTGAGCAATGGGAGCAAGCTCATACATCACAGCATAGAAGATCTAACAGAGTGCGATATTCATCCAGCAAGTATCCCAGGTCAAAGTATGTTCTTTTCACTGATGAGGGGGAGCCAGAAAGTTTTGAAGAAGTTCAGACTCATAAGGATAAAATTCAGTGGATTAAAGCCATGCAAGAAGAGATGGATTCCTTGCAGAAGAATGATACTTATAAGTTGGTAAAACTCCCTAAAGGCAAGACAACTTTGAAAAGTAAATGGGTATTCAAGTTGAAGAAAGATGGCAACAAGCTAGGGAAGTATAAGGCTCGCTTAGTTGTAAAAGGCTTTGGTCAAAAGCAGGTATAGATTTTGGTGAGATTTTCTCTCCAGTTGTCAAAATGAGTTCTATTTGAGTTATTCTTGGATTGATGGCTAGCTTGATTTGGAGCTTGAGCAATTAGATGTAAAGATTGCTTTTCTCCATGATGATTTGGAGGAAGAAATCTACATGGATCAACCAAAAGGATTTGAGGAGACTGGAAAGGAGAACATGGTTTGCAGATTGAAGAAGAGTCTGTACGGATTAAAGCAGGCTCCAAGACAGTGGCACAAGAAGTTTGACTCATTTGTGATGGGTCATGGATATACCAGGACAGATGCAGATCACTGTGTATATGTCAAAACATTTCCAGGTGATAAGTTTATCATTCTTCTATTATATGTAGATGATATACTGATAGTAGGACAGGATACAAAGATGATTGATGATTTGAAAAATGAGCTATCAAGGTCCTTTGATATGAAAGACCTAGGCCTTGCAAAGCAAATTCTGGGTATACAGATTTTGTAAAACTGGATGGCTAGAAAGCTTTGGTTGTCACAGGAAAGATATATGGAGTGGGTTCTAGATAGATTCAATATGAAGAATGCTAAAGCAGTTAGGACACCATTGGCCAATCATTTCGAACTCAGTAAAAAGAGTTATCCCACTACTTATGAAGAAAAGAAAGCCATGAATAATATTCCTTACTCCTCTGCAGTCGGGAGTTTGATGTATGCTATGGTTTGTGCTTGGCCAGATATCGCTCGTGGTTGGAGTTGTTAGTAGGTTTCTTTCCAATCCAGATAGAGACCATTGGGAAGCTGTGAAGTGGATCTTGAGATATCTGAAGGGTAGTTTGAGAATGTGCTTGAGTTTTGGAGGACCATAACCAGTTTTGGAAGGCTATGCAGATGCTGATATGGTAGGTGATCTGGACAGTAAGAATTCTACTTCCTCATTCGTGTTTACTTTTGTAGGTGAAGCTGTGTCTTGGCTGTCAAAACTGCAAAAGTGTTTTGCCTTGTCCACTACTGAGGTAGAATATGTTGCTATGACTGAAGCTGGGAAAGAAATGCTTTGGTTAAAAAGATTCTTTGAACAATTGAGAATGAAGCAAAACGGGTCCATTATCCATTGTGACAGTCAAAGTGCTTTGATTTGAGTAAGAATGCGATGTCTCACTCGTGAATGAAGCACATTGATGTCAGGTATCATTCGTTGCGTCAAGCAGTAGAAGAAAAGCAATTTAAACTGGCGAAGATTTACACTGATAAAAACCCTATTGATATGATAACAAAAGTTGTAGCACGAGATAAGCTTCAACTTTGTGCCGAATTGATCGGCATGGATCCCAGATGATTGCTTCCATATTATTTCCCAATCATTTGGAGGAGGAGAATTGTGGGGTCCAGTCGTAGATGCTTTTGTCAAACAGCAATTGAATGGATGGCCGTGCATTATAAATGCCTATAGGAAAGGCGTTGAAAAATTTGATAGCATTAAATGCAGAGGTTTGAAATTGATGAAAGACATCTGAGATGCGTGGTCATGCATTTAATGCGCAAATGGTTTAGAGCTTCTATAAATAGCAGTGGGTTTCGTTCATTCGAAACAACAAAGCAGCAAAGCATAAGAGCTGCATAGAGAGAGAAAAAATAGAGAGTATGAGTAAATCCCAAAGAATGTGGAGTGTGGGTATATACACCGAGAATATTTTAGGTATCATCTTTATTACTTATTGGTACTGCAAAATTATAGTATTTGAATAGGAGGGTTCTCACTAGAAAACATTATATTTACCTCTTGGGTTTGAGAGTATGGAAAGGCTATTTTGTAATTATCCTGAATATAGTGAAATATATTTCAGAGTTTGTCCTGTGGTTTTTCCTCTAGTATTTGAGGGTTTCCATGTTAAAAATTCAATGTGCAGATTTCTTGATCTAGTTTGTTGGCGTGAATAGTGACATGGGTCGCACTTCAATAGTGATGTGGGTCTCACTCTAATAGTGATGCCAAACTTACTACTCACCAGAAGAGTGACGCAATTTTATTATTGAGTACTGTTCACGTGAATAGTAAATAGTGACAAGTAGGGCTTATTGTCACACATTGGCAATATTTAACTATATCGTAAATTAGTCTCTGAGCCTAATGTGTAATTGATTTTATCAGAAAAACTACCTCTAATCCTGTGTTAATCACGATTGACGAAGAGAGCTTACTTCCATGGAGGAATCAAGCACTACACGCCACCAAGGCACACAAACGCTTAGGAGGTATTTGACCAAAGAGAATGTTCTTGCTAAGTACAGAATTGAGTAAGATAAAGCTCAAAGAACAAAGAGTTTCAAGAGTATCAAGAATGGAAGATACTTCATCTGCTTTTTCAATCTGCTTGTAATATCAATGATACTTTCAAAACGTGGCACAGAGATTAGGACATACTTCTCATAAAGTTGTTCATCAAATATTATCTCAATGTAACATAGTATTTCAAGTATATCAAGCTTTTCATCAATGCAGAGCCATAATTAAGCTCAAAACTGGTAGTAGAAATCCAAGCATTATGAAAAAGAACTCCTTTACATTGCCATTGTAGAATACCTTCAATCCCATGGAATAAACAAGTCACAGACTCACATTTCCGTATTCACTAGAAATTGTACCCGTGCGTTGCACGGATTTATTAATAATTTGTGATATTTAATTCACTAAAAACAAATTTAAAAGAAGTTTTCATAATAATTTAAATTAGGAATAATAAGAAATTTTTTATTTTTATGTAATTATTGTTCACTATAAACCCGTTTGATTATGATTATTAGAAGAGAAATAATATTTTATTTTGATAATAAGTACTTAAAAGTATTTTTATTTATTTATTTGTATCCTTCTTAAAAAATTGAATGCAAATGTATTTATGTTTCTACTTATTTTAAAATTATTCAAGAGATAAGTGCTTTTAAAAAATGTTTGTTGACCATTAATCATTTACATTATTATAGAATTAAATTAAGTAAATTTTATTATTATGTTGTGCTTAATTTTGATTTTTCTAACTCATCAACTATATTTCCTACAGTAATTAAGAAACAAAAGATTATTTAATTTAAAAATAATAAAATGGAAACATTTGTAGATTAGATAAAAAAAAATAGGGAAATATAAAACATAAAATACTATACTAACAAAAGGTATTAATGAAATTCACAATTTTATGAATATAAAATAGAACTAAATATAATTATAAAATTGTATTTTAATCATTAGTTATATTAAATAGTATTATATTGTGATGCTTAATTTTGACTTCCTGATAAGCTATATTTTTTATAGAATAAAAATAAAATATTTATTTAATGTTAAAACTTAAAAAAAAATCTTAATTAAAATATTCTAAAATTATATCAGATAGGAAAGTTAAAAATTTTGAAACTGTACTAATAATATATTGTATTAATAAAATTGATAATTTTATGAATATAAAATCTAACTAAATATACGAATAAGATTTAGTTTTATTATTTTATAAAATTTAGTTTTAATAATTAGTGTTAAGTTAATTAGTCTTATGATGATAATTATATTTATATTTTTAATAATGAGACTGTTGTATTTTCTAGATGTAGTTTAGTGCACATCATGAAATAATTTTTTTGAAAGTTTTATAAATTAATAGAAATATTTTTTTCAGAATTTGAATAGGTAAAAATGAACAAAAAAAAATAATGCATAACATTAAAAAGTAATATCACCTTAAATGAGATAACATCATTGTTTCCACAAACTTGAAAATATTTATTACAATAGATTTAGTAATTCAATTTTAAAACCACCGTTACAATCTAATTTATCAAGCATCTAAATCTTTTTTCTTTGGGATGATATGGCTTCTTAAAAGTATAAAACTTCATAATATATTTCTCAAAACTCATCTATAAACTAATATGTGTCATACCTTATAATTTCTCAAAGCTCATTTTTAAACTAATATGCATCATACCTATAATATTTATTAGAAGGTTTGACAATAATAAGAAAAATAAATTTAATTTAAGTGGAAAAATATTGAAAAATTATTTTTGATGCTTCATGGCATATTTAAACACTAAATTAAAATATAATACTATACACGGTATATATAAAAATATTAAGCAATGTAAAATGATTGCCATTTAATAAATTACAAATTTTATATTCTATATCTAAAATTATAGAAAATGACTTATTTTATTTTATTTTATTTTATCAACTATATAAAAAATTTATTTACCATATATAATTGCTTTAATTAAAACAAAATAAAAATATATAATAATATGGAAATAAAAACCAATAAAATATAAAATTAAAGGCTAAAAGTGAAGAAGTTATTTTTCTATAGGTAATAAACATACTTAACCACTCAAAGAGAGGGAGCAATAAATAAATAAAAAAATATGTCAAACCTATTCACAATACAACTAATAGAGAAGAAAAATGAAGAAGAATATAAACAGTTTTGATATTCAAATTATATTAGAAAGAATGTTAAATTAAAAACAATTTTCTTTTACATAACAATACCTTTGTAAATTAGTGAGTACCTAGCATAAAATCACTCCATTCAAGATTATTAGTAGTGGAACAATTATGTTGGAAGTTACTATCTAATGATCACCTGATATCTCCTTAAATTAAAATAGGATTAGCAATTCCTTGAGGCTCTAACAGCTCTTATATCTCCTTTGCATATGTAATTTCCTTATTTAATCTATTTTTTCAAAAACACTTCTAAATAGAATAAGAAGTCTATAGCATTGGAATGAATATGAATTCAAGCCGATAAAAATAAGAGTGAAAAACCAAAATGAATCGAAATGAAGTTAATGACGACAAAAGAGAACTTGCAATAAAATAAAAATTAAAAAAACCAAAAAGAATGGAAGAATGTAAAAAAAATAGAACACTAAACTTTTTTTTTACTATTATTTTTCATATTGAAGAAAAGTTTCAATTAAATAGGAAAACATATCCAAAAAAAAAAATAAAACCATCACAACCAAAATATTCAAACTTCACACCTAGTATATCAATTGTTTAGGATAAACTTACTCCTAAGAATACTCCTGTAGTTACTCATATAGTTATTCCATGTAAATGGTTTTGTGGTTTAATTTTTTTGCTTGAGAATTTAGGAATATTTTAATCACTGATTCATAGATAATATCCCTCCAAATAGAGTACTTGTTTGCTTATCACTCCCTCCAATGACATGCCTTTTTGGAAAACTTGCCAAGTAGTGTTGTATTTGCCAACCTCCCAGATTGAAAACTAACTCTTGCATAAACATAAAATAAATACAAAAGTTATAGGAAAAAATAGTCAATAGTGTAACTAAAGATATGAAATTAAATTACAACAAAATAAAGAATGGCAATTAAAAAGTTAAAATGGAAGTAAAAAAAGAAAGTATAGAAAAAGAAAGATAAAAAAGAGATGCAGTCCAAACCTCCACCGAACAATATGCACCTTCAGAAAAAGAAAAATAACAAAAGAAGCAAGCATGAATAAAATTTAAATAAAAATAATAACAAAGAGAAAGAGCAACTCACTGCAAAAGAGACAAAGTGATATTCAATGTGAAAATGAAATCACTGATTGAGATTAAAAGCAAGATGTTATATAACTTATTAAGTAACCTATTTAATATTTAATAGCTATTATGCACACGAAAAAATGAAAGGCCAGAGCAAATGCTAATATTAGTCGTTATTAGATTGAGAAAGTAGTAAGACACAATATCTTGCTAATAATAAATATTCAATTAAATAGAAAAATGGAAAGTAATTGAAAGTAACAATTCAAAGAAAACATCACGGTTATTTAACAAATTTTAATACTTTTAATTTGATTTAATTAGTCATTAATCAATAATATTTTTAGTAGTTTTTTTGGCAGCCAAAAAAATCAACAATTTTATACATAGAATCATATATTTGTTATCTTTGTATTTAGAATGTTGTACATTTATGTTTATATATGTATTTTAAATGCTATATATATATATATAATGTCAAATAGATACATTAATAATTATATACAAATTTAGGTTTAATTTTTCACAGAAAAATGGCCGCCCAATGAGTTCCCATACGCAATAGATAACATTCAAATCATGCAGTATAGTACATTTTATTGTAACTGATCGTAATTGTAATTACAAAATTTACATACAGCAATAAATGCTACTTGTGGTGAATAAACGTAAAAAGCTACAAACGTTTGGTGCAAACATTCACTAATAATGTCCATAAAAAAATCACTTTTATAAAAAAAGAAAAAATAATAATTAGTTACCAAAATTATAGGCTTTAAATGAATTTATCTGATTCATTCTGCAAACTATGTAACGTAAAAATGAAGGAATAATTCAGACATTCAATAATAAGTAATTACAAAAATTCAGGCTTTGAATGCATTAATATAATTTATTCTACAATACATGAAATGTAAAAAGGAAGGCTTAGGTTCAAGTATTGATTGCACAATGTAGTTTATTTTACTATTTTACACATATGATTGCAAAATTTCTTAATTGTTATATAAAAATGAAAATATTTTTCATTTTGAACATTTCATTTACAGGAATATTTGATGCTAAAACTTAAAACAACTATAATACATATAAAATTTAAAACTTTAAAACATAAAATAATATATATGAAAACAAAATCTTAATTAAAACATCTTAAAATTATATCAAAATTGGAAATTAATAAATTTAAAATACCGGACTGATAAAATTATATTACAAAATTCATAATTTTATGAATATAAAAGAAAAATAAATACAGTGAATAAAATTGAACCATTACTAAAATTTAAAAGTTAGCGTGATTATCTAAAACCATACTTCTATTTTGTTTCCATTTTACATATACATGTTTGAAAATAGAAACAATGAATAGTAATATGATCATTTTATGATTTGAATTTCAATAATTAATATGGTTAAATTTAATTTCCAAAAATTTTAAACTTAAATTTATTCACTATTATTTGCATATTTTACATTATCAATCACATTTTCAAACTAAAATTCGATTTAGTTTGTTATAATTACATAACAATATTATTTAATAGTGTCTACAAAATAATACCAAGTTGTTACCTTGAACTAAATTTCATAATAATTTAAATAAATATGCTAATGTGTTACTTTAGCCTATTAGAATTAAGACTTAACTCTCTAAATTAAAATGATAAAATTATTATAAGCTATCAAATTAACATGGTAATTAAGACTCCAATCTTATATAATCCGATCATAAAAGACTAATATTATCATATATAACTAAATAAAATATTACATGAAATTAGTTTTCTTTAGATATTATGGTAACTCTTTTACCAGTAAATAAATTAAAAGTGAAAAATATTTTTTATTTAAAAATATTTACACTGTTTAGTTACATCTATAATAAATTCATAATAACCAATAATTTATTTGATTCCAAATGTTTTTCTAACCAACTGTATGTATTGGGAAGTAATTTTCCATGTTTTCAATTATAATTTTTTAGTTACTTCTATCAAATACATAATATAAACCAATTAATCAAAATATATAATTGATTAAATTACATATTTAAAAATATTATTAATTAAGTGATATAAATTCAAATTTAATATTATAATTCATATATGAATTTAAATAATTTAAATATATTAGTAATTAAATGAAAGATTTCAGTTGCCGTCAAAATGATATATTTTTTTTCAAATTAATGATATAATTCATATAAAATAATAAATCTATCAAATATATTATTAATTAAGTGAAATAATTAATTTAGATGTTAAGTTTTGAAGAATGATAGTTTAAAATTTTTGTTATCCGTAGAATATTGTATATTTATTTTTAATGAGATAGTTTATATTTATTATATGCATTAAAAATTTTGTGTATATAGATTATGTCAATTAATTTCTCAAAGAAAAATGGTTGTCCATTCAATTTTCATATGTAATAGATGTCATTAAAATCATGTAGTATAAATATAGCATAGAAACAATGGACATGAAGGCATAATCAATGCATTACAATAAACTATTTATTTATTATACATTTTAGTTTTAAAATTAACAAAATTAAATCACAATAATAACATTATTTTTCATATTTTGGATTGACAAAATTTAATTCCACTTGACATTAGTAGAATTTGATAATTATTATATTTAACTTCATAATTAAGTTAACAAATGTGATAAAATGAAGGGTTTAGACTGCTAGTTATTTTCTATATGTATATATATATAGCATAGAAACAATAGAAATGAAGGCATAATCAATGCATTACAATAAAACTATTTATTTATTATACATTTCAGTTTTAAAATTAATAAATTAAATCACAATAATAAAATTGTTTTTCATATTTTAGATTGATAAAATTTATCTCCATTTGACATTAGTAGAATTTGATGATTGTTATATTTAGCTCCATAATTAAGTTAATAAACGTGATAAAATGAAGGGTTTAGACTGCTAGCTATTTTCTATATGTGTGTGTATATATATATAAAATTTAGAAACGTGAGGCTAGGTGGGACATTTATAGTTATTTGTAACATATTGCACAGTTATTATAATAATTCATAATTCCTTATAAAAATTTCCTCTTGCATTTTATTCCTTAAAAAAAAAGGAAATGGAGAAGCCTATAGCATAATTACGTTATCACCGTTATAAAGTGTTTTGTTATAATTATATAACAATTTTATTTAATATTGTTTATAAAATAATATTCATTTTTTTATCTTTGAATTAAAATTCATGATAATTTAAATAATTATGCTAATGTGTTAGCTCAACCTATTGTTTTTTGCTTTTAAATTAATTTGCAAAGCATTTAAAATTAATTTTTAAAGTACAAAAAAGAATATTTTGACTTTTGAGTTAGACCGCAATTTGTCTTTTACTTTTTATTAAAAAAAACTAAATTTATTTTAAGATTAGACAAAATATTTTTATTCTTAAATTATTTAATTGATTAAATTATAAATATTAATATAAATATACGACATTGATTTTTAATTGATTAATATAAATATTAAGATTATAAAAAATATTTTTATTCTTAAATTATTTAATTGATTAAAATTATAAATATTAATATAAATATATGACTTTGATTTTTAATTGATTAATATAAATATAAATATTAATTTTTTATGCATTTGATATTGATTGCATATATAATATTAGGATTAGTTATTTAGTTTATATTTTATTTAAAATTAATTTTTAAAGTATAAAAAAATATTTTGACTTTTGAATTAGAGTGCAATTTGTCTTTTACTTTTTTAAAAAAAAACTAAATTTATTTTAAGATTAGACAAAATATTTTTATTCTTAAATTATTTAATTGATTAAAATTATAAATATTAATATAAATATATGATGTTGATTTTTAATTGATTAATATAAATATTAAGATTATACAAAATATTTTTATTCTCAAATTATTTAATTGACTAAAATTATAAATATTAATAAAATATATGACATTGATTTTTAATTGATTAATATAAATATAAATATTAATTTTTTATGCATTTGACATTGATTGCATATATAATATTAGGATTAGTGATTTAGTTTATATTTTATTAGCTAATTTTATTAATAATGTAGTGTTTAAATAATTATTTTAAAGTAATAAATGCTTGTTACAGTGAAGTCTATATATATATATATATATATATATAATTCTCCATAAACGACTTATGGCTGCTATATAAGAACCGGAAACATAATTCTTTTATCCGTGAGCATAATATTTAATTGAGATAGATAATCATAGGGACTGAAACTAGAAAGAGATAGAAAGTAATCATATTTATTAATATGACATTCTCTAATTAGGTGAATGTGTAAAAAAAATTTCACAACTTTTAATGTATTTCAATTAAATTCAAAATTTTGGTAATGTTTATACCAAAAAAAAAACAGAAAACAAAATCAAAACTTGCTTGTTTTTCACATATCTGTCAAAGCCATATTTAAATTGTTTATTTATATTTGTTCCCACTTGTTTTTGTCTTTTGCCAATCACTGAAGAAACGTCTCTTTCAGATGTGAAATCGGCATTATTTACCTTTGCTAAAGGCAATGTAGATATTCCCGCAAAGTAATGTGAATTGTGAAAATAAAATAATATAATACTTATGACCTTTGATGAAATGGTGTCCTCACGAAAGCTTCGTGCAGAAATGTTTATTGCGTTTGTGCAAGACTTTCAGAAGTGTACTCATGTCAACCATGATCCCGTCGTCTCATGATTCATACCACTCGGTTATTTCCTATATATGCGATGCTTTCATATCCACACAGAGAACATCTATATCATATATCACAGCACGCCTTCCATTAACAAGAATATTCAGCAGCCCCTGATTCAAAATTCTTGTTATACTTGAACCAGCCAGCCTACGTACCCATGTCTGAAATCATTAAGTCCATGGAGATTCTACCATGTTGGCGGATTCTCTTCATGTCCCTTTGTGTCCTTCTACAACTCTCTTCACCACCACAAGTTGCTGCTGCTGCCACAACTGCAACTGAAAACAGTGAAGCAAGTGCTCTCTTAAAGTGGAAAGCCAGCCTTAACAACCACACTGTGTTGTCTTCTTGGGCAGGTACTAATCCATGCCAGTGGCAAGGAATTATATGTGATGATGAATCCAAGTCCATCACCAACATAAGTCTTAGAAATCAAGGACTGAAAGGTACACTACACAATCTCAGTTTCTCCTCATTCCCCAACCTCCTCAGCATAGATATCTACAACAACTCCTTTTATGGAACCATCCCCCCACAAATTGGTAACCTGTCCAAAGTTAATCATTTGAACTTTTCTTTAAATGCTCTTGATGGTTTCATCCCCCAAGAAATGTGGACATTGAGCAGTTTGCAAGGGCTCGATCTTTCCTACTGTGAATATCTAAGTGGGCCGATCCCGGATTCCATTGCAAACTTGGCCAACCTGTCATATCTGGATTTATCAGGCAACAATCTGTCTGGCAGCATTCCTTCTCAGATTGGAAAACTAATCAACCTTAAGTATCTTGGTCTTAGAAGTAATAGTCTTTCTGGTTTCATTCCCCATAAAGTCGGAATGTTGACAAACCTTCAAGTATTTGATTTGTCACTGAACACTATGTCTGGTCCTATCCCATCCACAATTGGTAACCTGAGCAATTTATATTTTTTTCTCCTTTCTAATAACACCTTCTCTGGGCCAATCCCACCCTTTGTCTGGAACATGTCTAGCTTGTCCTGGCTACAATTTGACTACAATAATTTTTCTGGATCAATACCTGCTTCCATAGGTAACAACTTGGCCAAATTGGAGCTCCTTTATATTGATTACAACCACCTTTCTGGGTCAATTCCGCCCACCATTGGAAACATGACAAAGCTCACGGACTTATTCCTGCGCTATAACAGTTTTTCTGGATCAGTTCCTTCCTCTATAGGTAATCTGATTAATTTGGAGGCACTCAGTCTCCAAGGAAACAATCTCTCTGGACCTATTCCAGACACAATTGGAAAGTTGAACAGGCTTTCCATACTAGAATTGGCCTTCAACAAACTCAATGGCGACATGCTACCGGTCATGAATAACATTACCGACTTGACTTTCTTTGTAGTATCCCAGAATAATTTCACTGGCCACTTGCCACCTGAAATCTGCCTAGGTGGGTCACTAAATCACTTCAGTGCTGAGCACAACCGTTTTACCGGTCCTGCACCTAGAAGCTTGAAGAACTGCTCCACTATTGTTAGAATCAGGTTAGACGGAAACCAATTGGAAGGAGACATAGCGCAAGCTTTCAGCATATATCCAAACTTGGAATATATTGATCTGAGTGACAATAAATTTCATGGCCAAATTTCCCCAAACTGGGGGAAGTGCCATAGTCTTGAAAACCTGATCTTATCTGGCAATAATGTCTCTGGTGGTATACCAAAGCAACTTTTTGAGGCTTCCAAGCTAGGCAGGCTTGACCTTTCTTCAAACCATTTGACTGGAAAGGTTCCAAAAGAACTAGGGAACTTGAAAAGCCTGCTTGAACTCAAGATCAGCAACAATCATCTCTCAGGGAACATTCCCACAGAAATAGGATCGTTGAACAATCTCGCACGCTTGCATCTAGCAGGAAATGAGTTGAGTGGCAACATACCAACACAAGTTGTGCGGTTACCCCGATTATTGGAATTGAACTTGAGCAACAACAAACTAGAGGGAAGCATCCCCTCTGAGTTCAACTTATTGCAACCTCTTAATTCTCTTGATCTTAGCGGGAACTTTTTGAATGGGACAATACCATCAGTGCTTGGAGAGTTGAAACAATTGGAATTTCTAAACCTCTCACGCAATAATCTTTCAGGCACAATTCCACCCAGTTTTGATGGCATGTCGAGCTTGACTTCTGTCAACATATCATACAACCAGCTACACGGGCCGCTTCCAAACAACCAAGCCTTTCTTAATGCTTCAATTGAATCATTGAAAAATAACACAGACTTGTGTGGTAATGTCACTGGCTTGAGGCCATGCACAACCAACCATAGCCGAAAGAGTCACAAGGCCATCCTATTGGTATTATTTCTTATCTTAGGGGCACTAGTACTTGTACTTTGTGGGGTGGGTGTTTCAATGTACATTCTTTGTAGAAGGGAAAGAAAGGAAGAAGTCACAGCCAAAGAGGCACAATCAGAAGAACACTTCTCCATATGGAGCCATGATGGAAAAATGTTGTTTGAGAATATCATTGAAGCTACCAAGAATTTTGATGAGAAATATCTCATTGGTTTGGGAGGGCAGGGATCCGTTTACAGGGCTGAGTTACCTTCAGGTATGGTTGTTGCTGTGAAGAAACTTCATATGGAAACAGATGGGGAGGACAAGACCAATTTGAAAGCATTTGAAAGTGAAATTAGAGCATTGACAGAGATCAGACACCGCAACATCATCAAGCTGTATGGATACTGCCAGCATTCAAGGTTTTCATTTTTGGTTTATAAGTTCTTGGAAGGGGGCAGTTTGGATCAAGTACTACTCAATGAAAGACAGGCGATTGCATTTGATTGGGAAAAGAGGGTGAATGTTGTTAAAGGTGTGGCGAATGCTTTGTCATATATGCATCATGATTGCACACCTCCTATTGTTCATCGAGACATATCAAGCAAGAATGTTCTTTTAGATTCAGAATATGAAGCTCATATCTCTGACTTTGGGACAGCTAAGTTTCTGAAGCCTGGTTCAACTTGGACCACACTTGCAGTTACATATGGGTATGCAGCTCCAGGTTAGTCCATTTACCCTTTGTATTCATAAATGGAAATGATCACATCATTACAGTTTATTGCATAACTTTTTGTGTTGAAGCACACTAATCCCAAGGCAAGAGTTCGAGAATGCAAAAGTAAGGCAAACAAGCAAATTGACGTGCTAATATCAACATCCATTTCGAAAATACAACTCACTGAACTTGCTTTTTATAACAAAATCTTTACATGGCCTTATGTATAACTTGAAGGCTTTAATTTGTTGCAGAGTTTGCCCAGACTATGGAAGTGACTGAGAAGTGTGATGTTTATAGCTTTGGAGTGCTTTGTTTGGAGATCCTCATGGGAAAGCATCCAGCAGATCTCATCACTTCATTGTTGTCATCATCAACAGCATCAATGACTTACAATTTGCTATTGGTTGATGTTATCGACCAAAGGCCTCCTCACCCTGAGGATTCAGTTGTTGGGGGTATCATCTTGATTGCAAAGTTGGCACTCAGTTGTTTGAGTCAAAGTCCACATTCTCGCCCAACCATGGATCAAGTATCTAAAGAGCTTATGATGGGAAAGTCACCTTTGGCAGAAGAGTTTCCTATGATCAGACTTGGACAACTCCACTGAAACAGTGAATTACTTAATTAGTAGTGTGTTTGTATCGTAAGCTTGTTTACTTTGTCACTGTATGTACCATGTGTAAGTTACTTTATTCGATTATGTTTTCATCAGCAAAGGGTAGGCTGGTTTTTGATCCGGGGCAGTCATCTCCCTTTAAGTTAATTTGTAGGTGACTAGTAGGAAAGTGTGCTGTTTCAAGTCAAGAGATAAGGTTGTTGTGTGAGCAAGCATATGTATAAATTACTGTTTTGAATAAGAAGTGGAGCAAAGTCTTTGCTAGCTTTTCGATTAGTCCAGATACAAAAAGTAGTTTTCGTTATTATTTGTAAAAATAAAAAGAGACTAATTATGAATGGACTCAATTATTAATTTTTTTGGCCCAAGGTCTCAATTATTAATTTGTTCCAAGAAAATACAAGGAAAGATATGTAGATTCTAGCTAAAAGCAAGTCTGATTAGGAAAATTAATTTCTTTGGCAAAATTGAGCTTTTACCCTCTTAATTTATTTTTATTTTGGCCTGCTTTTGTTTTCAAGTCAAGAGATAAGGTTGTTGTGTCACCAAGCATATGTACAAATTCCTGTTTTGAATAAAAAGGAGAGCAAAGTCATTGCGGCCTGTTCGATTTGTCCCGACTCCAGATACAAAAAGTACTTTTCGATATTTTTTGTAAAAAAAAAAAGAGACTAACTTCTGAATGGACTCAATTATTAATATTTTTGGTACATGGCTCAATTACTAATTTGTTCCCAGAAAGTACAAGGAAAGATTTGTAGATTCTAGCTAAAAGCAAGTCTGATTAAGCAAATCAAATTTCTTTGGCAAAATAGAGCTTTTAATCTCTTAATTTTTCTTTTTTATTTTTATTTTGGTCTCCTCTTGTCTTGATCGCCTAGCCAGTGAGAGGCTATTTTCACTCCCATTTAGTTGTTGTCACTCCTTATTAATTGTATTCATTTGTACTTTTTCTAAATACCCTTAAGCTTATTTTAATAATTAATATTTTATTTCTTTTACTAAATTAAAATTTGTGTATTGGAATTTTAACCATCTACTATAACTCATTATTTATTACTTTTTGTTCTTACCTAGAAGTGGCGGTAAGGGTGCAAGTAGCTTCAACGTCCGTGGAAACGAGGGGTGAAGTATCTGCAAAGGCATTCTGATGCTTAAGTCAGTAAAAGTGTGAGAAGTAGAGAGGTGTTTATGTAGTAAAGATTATTATTCACCTAGGGGTGATACCTCCCTTATATAACGAAAGGTTACCCCCTAGTAAATCTATTATGATCTTTCTTAGGTGTAGGAGATATTCCTGCGATTTGGCTAGGATTAACGATAATAATAAGATATGATGAGATATAAAGAGATATAAAGAGATTTTATATGGGATTTAGGGAATATCTTTAACTAGATCCGGGGCAAATCTGTTGAGGATGTCGTGCCATGTGGTTGAGTTGTGGGGCCCCAAGAGAGGAAGAGATTCGAGTTAGGCCGAGGAGGTCGACCTGTGTTTTCCAACCCAATACATTTTTATTTGTAATATTCCTAAATACCTTTAATTTAAAATTTATTTATTTTTGTAATATATTGCTACTATGATTTTTTTAATTTATATTTAATAATTATATTACTTGATATTAAATATAAATGTAACTATAAATAAATCTCTAGCATAACACAAAAATTTCTAACTTAAACATAATATTTAACTTGAATTAAAAATTATAGTGAAATAAAATTTAAATAACTTGCAAATTTAATTAGATATAAAATATAACACTTTAAAATATAAATAAAACACATGAATCACACAGGTGATGCATAGTGAGCTCTTTAAGAGCAATTTTTATAGATAACAATATCATTTTTCATAAATGTCATCATTATATATTTTCCAAAGATAACATAAAATAAAATCTGAAAGATGGCAAAGCCAACAAGAAGAAGAATTTTTTGTTTTCTGACGTGAACTAAACGAAGATCATTACTATTTATTAATAATTATCAAAACAAATAATAGAATTGATAAAGATGGGAAACTAACTTCATGTTATGTTTGTGGTTTCAATTATGTAATGCCAAAAAGTCTCTATTTTAATTTTGCATTTTAATTATTTTACATACATATATAACTTTCACAACAAATTAATGCTAAGAATAGGAAGAACAAGGCGAATTTGTCTCGGAACTATAATAATAGTGAAAAAGTAGCATGAGGAACAAATTATGAACGAAGATGAATTCAAAATTTACATGATAACTCTCAAAATAAATTAAAATAAATTTAAATCAAAACATTTAGAAATTTCACAAACAAAAATAATAAATAAGGAGAAGCAATTATTGAAATTCTAATATACAATTATTAATTTAATTTTGAAAATAAACAAATGAATAATCATTAAAATGAACTAAACGGTATTTTAAGAAAAAGAGCAAGTGGTTGTAATTGATAAGAAGTGATAATAGATAAATGAGAGTGACAATAGCCTAACTATTCTTCAAAGTAACTTGGTCATTAATTTCAATCAACTCAATCTTCTTACACGCAATCTTTAACTTAACGAAACGGCATACCATATATGAGAATGTTTTGCTAGATTCTATGATAGCAAGATGTATTTAACTTGAAAGTAATTGATGGTAATTAGTTATGAGAATATTAATTATGAGAACAAAATGAAAAGAAAATTAGTAATTAGGAGACCAGAATAAATATAAAATTAGCTAAAGAACCAAAATAAAAAAATAAGTTAAGGGATTTAAATATCAATTTTGCCTAAATTTTTTACTAAATTTTAATTATTTTTTATTCATTGTATTTAATTAAGTTATTTTTAATTGAAAATAGAAGGATATAGTATAACTATGATTTTTTTAAAAATAAAAGATTATCATGTAGGAAAAATTGCTTTTGAACAATCTTCATTTTTAGGAAGTGATTTTTTACGTGGTTATTTTTTAATTTTTTTAAAGCTATTTTAATATCTACTACAGCAAAATAACTTAACAATTTTTTTATTATGACCAAAAGAAAATACTTTTTATGTATAAATTGAAATATAGAACAACAACTTTTTTCTGCTTACAGTTTTTGTTCTATTTTTTATTCTATTCGTGAGACAGGTTTTTTTTCCAAAAAAAAGTTTTCCAAATGGGCCCTTGGGAAATGTCTCTTTTCAATAAATGAAACCTTTGTCACTATTTTTGTCAGAAACTGAAAGCTTTTTCTAAAAGTAAAAAAGATGCCATCTTTATTTGGGCCGGTCTTCTCTCTTTTGGGCTATCTTTCTTTGTCTTTTTCAATCATGAAATAAACGTACACATCACATGTGAACTCGGTCCACATTTGCTAGAGCAATGCTGAATTTTCCTCAAAGCGATGTGAATTGTGAAAAACATAAACTCTGTTTAGGAAAATGGAGTAATTAGATATCACGAGCCTTCAGGAAAGCTAGCCCTTTGAATTATATAATGGAAAATGAATATAAACAGTTCGAATTGAAATTCATACTTCATGCACGAATGACCTTGCTAACTCAAATTATCTCTCCATGTCATTCTCTCTTCTACGTTTTATTGCATTTAACTTTTTTTCTATCACCAATAACAATACTTAATATAACAAAATCTTTACATTGCCTTATCCATAACTTGAAGGCTTTAATTTATTGCAGAGTTTGCCCAGACTATGGAAGTGACCGAGAAGTGTGACGTTTATAGCTTTGGAGCGCTTTGTTTGGAGATCCTCATGGGAAAGCATCCGGCAGATCTCATCACTTCATTGTTGTTATCATCAACTGCATCAATGACTTACAACTTGCTATTGGTTGAAGTTATAGACCAAAGGCCTCCTCCTCCCGAGGATTCAGTTGTTGGGGGTATCATCTTGATTGCAAAGTTGGCACTCAGTTGTTTAAGTCAAAGTCCACATTCTCGCCCAACCATGGATCAAGTATCTAAAGAGCTTGTGATGGCAAAGTCACCTTTGGCAGAAGAGTTTCCTATGATCAGACTCGGACAACTCCACTGAAACAGTGAATTACTTAATTAGTACTGTCTGCAGTTTGTATCGTAAGCTTGTTTACTTTGTCACCGTATGTACCATGTGTAAGTTACTTTCTTCGATGATGTTTTCACCAGCATAGGGTAGGTAGGCTGGTTTTTGATCGGGGGCAGTCATCTCCCTCTAAGTTAATTTGTAGGTGACTTGTAGAAAAGTGTTCTGTTTCAAGTCAAAAGATAAGGTTGTTGTGTGAGCAAGCATATGTATAAATTAGTGTTTTGAACAAAAATGGGAGCAAAGTCTTTGTTAGCTTTTCAATGGCGAGTTTTAGATGGGGCAAATAAAGTTTGGGACCACGTTGTCCCGGTTATTATTACAATGAAATAAAAATATTGAATTACTCTTTTATCCCTAACTTTTTATTCTGTTTTAATTTCAGTTTCTGTAGTATTTCCCCAATAATCAGTGCCCAGCCCTGACTCTTGAAATCCCTCTCCCAGGGCGGTGATGGTTGCTGCCCTTAACGGAGAGAATGTCAAGATGCTTCCAATTTTCCATAGTTATTATTTAACATCCATGCGAAATCAACACAACAAATTTACTGAAAATTTTCAAGAAACCATGGCTGAAATCATGGCCAAGTCGAGATTGAAAGCTTCAAGGGGAAGCACCAAAAGATAGGGAAGAAGAAGCAAAAGAAGAATATATAAGGACAACGGCAGCAACAACAGGAACAAATAGCAGCAACAAAGCAAGAGTCAGACACCAATGTTCCTCGTCACAAACACCCCATAAACTCCAAATCTAAACAGTAAACACTATCAAAATGCACACCTCCTGTAATCAACAATAGGTACCAAAGATTGCAGAGTATCAAAGGTATAATGCCCAGATCGGAGAAGTTGGCAAGAGGACTTTGCTCCACACGAACTGCTGCCGGTAAATTGTGAAGATGCTCGTGGTGGCCGGCGCTCCGGTGCTTCTTCCGACCTACGAGAAGGCGCCAATCTAAGCGTGGCAGCGCTTGCTCAAGGCGGTGAGGACACTGCTGCAACAACGGCTTCTGGCGGCGAGATGGCTGTTAAGGATGCGACTTCCGCTCCTCGTAGTGGCGCTGCAACCGCAGTTGTTCTAGACGGTAAGCCGCTGCTACTCCAAGCCGAGGCCAAGATGCAGCCACTGCTTCAGGTGACGAGGAAGCCACTGTTCCGAGGTCGGACAACGGGCCGGCAGTGGCGATTAGACGACGAGGATGGGGTTAGGTGTGGACGGAGGCGGCGGTCTCGGGAGGGGGTGCGGGTTGAGAGAACTGAGAAAGCATTAAAGCGACAAAACACTCGTCAAATCATTTTTAAAAATATTAAAATATAAATTCATATTTTAATCGTAATTAATATCATCCTCTGAATTGAAGTTTTAATGGTTAAGGCTCAGGGTCTACGTGATCTCAAACCCATTTTTTTCGGTCGTAGAACTCACCGCTTTTCGATTAGCCCAGATACAAAATGTACTTTTATCATTATTTGTAAAAAGAAGAAGAGACAAATTTATGAATAGACTCAATTATTAATTATTTTTGGCACAAGGTCTCAATTATTAGTTTGTTCCCAGAAAATACAAGGAAAGATATGTAGATTCCAACTAAAAGCAAGTCTGATTAGGAAAATTAATTTTCTTTGGTAAAATAGAGCCTTTAAGCTCTTAATTCATTTTTATTTTGGTCTCCTTTGTTTTCAAGTCAAGAGATAAGGCTGGTATGTCAGCAAGCATTTGTACAACTTACTGTTTTGAATAAAAGGTAGAGCAAAGTCCGACTCAATTATTAATTTGTTCCCGGAGAGTACAAGGAAAGATACGTAGATTCTAGCTAAAAGCAAGTCTGTTTAGGAAAATTAATTTTCTTTGGCAAAATTGAGCTCTTAACCTCTTAATTTATTTTTATTTTGGTCTCCTTTTGTTTTCAAGTGAAGAGATAAGGTTGTTGTGTCAGCAGGCACATGTACAAATTCCTGTTTTGAAAAAAAAGTAGAGCAAAGTCATTTCATTGCTAGCTTTTTCGATTTGTCCAGACTCCCGATACAAAAAGTAATTTTCGATATTATTTATAAAAAGAAAAAGAGACTAACTTTTGAATGGACTCAATCATTAATTTTTTGGTACAAGGCCTCAATTATTAATTTGTTCCCAGAAAATACAGGGAAAGATATGTGGATTCTAGCTAAAAGCAAGTCTGATTAGGAAAATTAAATTTCTTTGGCAAAATAGTGCTTTTAATCTCTTTATTTATTTTATCTCTTATTTTTATATTGGTCTCCTTTTGTTTTCATCACGTAACTATTCTTCTGACAGACCGCATTCTTCTTTTTAGGGGAAAAAAAATTAAAATGGGGCAGTTTGATAATTTTATCGGGCTTAATAAAACCAAACAAAAAAAAAAAGCGAAGACCTCTACCCAACCCAAAATCTCTCGTTCTCTCTCTCACCGTTGTTGCCTTCATCTTTTTCTTCCATTCTTATTTTTTATTTTTCAAATCAAAAAGATCTTAATTTGTCAATTAATTTTCATACCCATTAGCTTCCAAAACTTGAGGTAAGTTTCCAATCTCAATCTTATATGTTACTGTAAAATTTGTCTTAAGAACTAGTGAGTTCCCAAAATTAATGGATGGATATATGTTTAGTATTTTAAGTATAAATCCAGTAAGTTAATATTAATAAGTTGTAGTAGATAGTGTCAAGACTTAATTTTTCTTTAATCCTTAGGAACCCTAAGTTCCATAAATTGCTGATTTTGATCAATAGGCTCTTTAATTGATAAATTGTTATGAAATAAATTATTTAAACTTGTCAAAATACTTATGTTTGCTAGATTCTGTTGATGCAGAACAAACTACTCCCTCCGAAACTATTAGAGAATGACTCAGTTGATCCCTTTGTACTGTGAATGATTATTTACATAGTGACAATGTTTTAAATTACTTTTTATTGGAGAAATTAACTTATTAGATTTAATAAAATTTTATTCTAAGCAACTTGGATTATTTGATTAGTTAGTTTGATTAGATGATTTCTTAAATATGATGGTTATTAAGTATGACTTAATGATTTAGTTGAAATTATTGCTAGCTCTCTTTATTAATTTTATAACACCATGAATATGTTATATGTTATTTTAATCTGCATTGGAAATGTTTATGATATTTGATACTTGTAAGGTTAGATTAATATGAAATTTGAATTTTAGATTTGTAAACTGTGTTTAATAAAAATTTAATTAAGAAAACTATGATAGGTTCTAAGATGGAATTACTGCTCGCCATAGCGAATAAATATAATGGCAATATCACTATGTCATGACCCAACTTAGGTCATGACCGGCGCATGGGAACACTTTTCTCAGCAAGCCTTAATATACTAAGTTTTCTAGAAAAACGGACAGAGTTTCCTCTGTTTTTCGGACGTTTCCCAAATAAAATACAACCTGCAATATTTTTCAATAAACTCACAGCCAATGGGCATCCAACATTCTCAGAATGCGCCCTTCCAGCAATTAATAATATCTCAGCTTAATCCAGCCATAAACCAATTTAGTTTTCAGCTCTATTAAACATACTAGCTAACATAGTTCAAAATATACAACCAGATAAGTTTACAAATCCTTTTGTTAACATAGTTTAAGCATCTAAGTTATAATTTATCAACATAAACATAAGATACATCCAAGGACTCTGCCTGTGACATTTGTAGCAACTGCCAATTACAAGCTAAAATAAAATATGGATGATAATAAAAAAATGGCTTTTACAAAAAGGCTCACCAACTTAGAATTTCTTAAAATTGTGCCGGAGGAACACCAGAACTAGTACCAACACCTGTATCTGAAAAAGATGGAAATATAACGAGATGAGTGTTGTAACTTAGTCAGAGATAGAATATCCATAGTTTACTAAATGCAAGCATGAATCAATATAAACATAATGATGCATATGTGCTTATAAAATATATTTTTAGTCACAATATGAGATTTTTTTTTGATAACGTAGCCTTACATATTCATACAAATTCAAATACATTGGGGAATTAACCGAAGCAGAATAATAACAAGTCCAGACATAACCCAATGCCATGTGCGGGTTAGCACCACACCTGCTAACTGGAGTTGGCCCGTAACCATATTCAAGTCCAGACATGACAAAAGTCAGGTGCGAGTTAGCACCACACCTGCTAATTGGAATTGGCTCGTAGCCAAATACAAGTCCAGACATAGTTGCAGCTATGTGCGGGTTAGCACCTCACCTGCTAACTGAAGTTCCCTGGTGCACCAAGGCTAACGCCCTTGCTGTTAGCTACAGTTTCTACTTAGGTTCACTCCCAAAACATTTTCAATCACAAAATCCAATTTCAATTTCATAACTATAGACTTAACAGTTCTCATAAATAACATCATTGGTGTTTCCAACAGGATTCCCATTCCATGACATTCTTGCAACATAAAATTCACTTTTAAGTTATATGAGACATAGGGGCATAAGATAAAGTCAAATTTAATAATTAACATAAGATATTCTAAAACTCAACATACCTTATAATTTAACTAAGAATAAGTAAATATGCATAATAATTAATTTCTAGCCTCTAAATCATAACTTCCATTTAGCACATAAAGCCTCATTTTGATAAATAAATTATTTTCTTATATAGCAATATACTTTCAACTTTTTGTATAATTTTATTTTTATAAACATAATTTATCAGGCATAAAGTAACCTACAGATACACTATTTACTCACAACTATTAGTTCAAAGAATCAAAGAACAACTCCTTTAATGCCACCAATTCAAGTATTGATGCCCAATTACTCTATCGCTCTAGGAACAAGATAATATTAATATTTGTGAGCTAACAATATCACCAATTTACATAAATTAGCTCTAAATCAATAAAAGCCCTAAATCAAAGGTTCAAGAAACCTAACAATATTCCCTAAAATAATTAGAAACTTCAATAATTTAAATAGAGTAGTTTAGGAGCTAACTTACCACTTGGAGAGTAGAACTGGTGAAGAAAATCACTTTAATTCTTCCTAAGCTTTAAGCTCTTTCTAATGGAGTTAGAGAGAGAAAGTGGTGTGAGGAGAGAGAGTGCAGTTATGATGGAGAGGAAGTGGAGGAGATGATGATAATGGAGGTGGTAGTGATAATTGTTGATGATGGAAGCAAAGGAATTGAAAAAAAAAATGAAAAGAATTGAGAAGGGAAAGAAGGAAAACATGAAAAAGAAGAAAGAAGAAGCTTGCGAGAGGTGAATGGGGAAGAAGAGGAAGAAAGAAAGAAATATGGGAGAGAAGGTATTAGAGTGGGTTATGTCACTTAAGATGCATGGTACACCTCACCCTTTTTTTTTCTTAGTTACAACATATTAGCTGTAGCAAAGAGATATAATGACATTACTGTTCGGCATAGCGAAGAGATGTATTAGCATTACTGCTCATCTGGCGAAAAGATATAACGTCAATACCGCTCACTATAGGGAAGAGATATAACAGCCTATATACATGTAGTATTTTTCATTTGATAAAAGAATGAGATGACCCTATTTGAGATACCTTAAAATGAGATTAAATGGGTTGAAATTACTCCCCAAATAAAATTTGTTCTTTTTATGTAACCATCATGAGTATTTGAGTATTTGATGATGAAGTTAATTTTGTGTAAGAATGAGAAAATAGTAAGAAAGTGTATTTAGTAACTATTCTTGAGATTGTAACTTATAAATAAAATTTTGCAAAGTATTTATTTTAAAACTATGGAAGATGTATGGAAAGTATGGACTATTATTTCTATTAATGATTTTTAGAAATCAATATGATTTACAGGCTATCCCATTTCATTTAAAATGCTTGTGCACTAATTGGTTTCTCTTTTTTATCTAGTTTGTTTATAGTTCTCATTGGGTCTTTTTTGTCTGGGATTGTCGTTTGCCCAAGAAATTCTTTTTGCTAGGCCTCCATTGTCAATTGAAGTTTTTTGGTTGTTGACTCTAGTATCTTATGGCTATAGGATATAGGTTGAGTATTTTGAATTATGCATATGAACAAGAGTTTAAATATGATCTTTCATATAATTGATCCTTATTATATTTATGACTGAAAACATTAGATTATACTGTCTGTTAAATTTGGATTATAATATTGCTTTATGTAATAGGTTAATTTAATATGTGGATTGTTCAATTTTTGGGAGAGGTTCTGCTGAATTTTTGGTAGCCAAAGTCAAAAGTTAGCATTTTGTGTCAGTGAAATTCTATTCTTAGACTTACCGGACTAAGTGAGTTTATTTAGCCTGATCACATTCTAAGATTAGGTCATGACATTTTCAAAATAACTTGTTCATTTGTTTCAGTTGGCTCAATCTTCTTAGCTTACACTTAATCTTTAACTCAATGGAACCACATTACAAATATGAGAATGTTTTGCCGGTAATTGATGGTAATTGGTTATGAGAAAATTAATTATGAGAACAAAATGAAAACAAAGTTAGTAATTAGGAGACCAAAACAAATAGAAAATTAGCTAAAGAACCAAAATAATAATAAAAAATTTAAGCGATTAAAATATCAATTTCACCTAAATTTTTTACTAAAATTTAATTATTTTTCACTCAATGTATTTAATTAATTTATTTTTAATTGAAAATAGAAGAATATAGTATAACTATGAGTTTTCATTTAAAACAATATTATCATGTAGGATAAATTACTTTTGTACAAACTTAAATTTTAGGAAGTGATTTTTTATGTGCTTATTTTAAATTTTTTAAAGCTATTTTAATATCTATTACATCAGAATAACTTCAATTTTTTTTTCGTTATGACAAAAAAAACTTTTACGTATAAATTGAAATATAGAACAACTTTTTTCTGCTTATGCTTTTTGTTTTACTTTTGATTCTATTCTTGAGACAGGTTTTTTCTAAAAAAGAGAAACAATTCTTTTCCAAATGGGCCCTCGGGATATATCTTTTTGTTCAATAAATGAAACCTTTAACATGTTTTTGTCAGAGAATGAAAGCTTTATCTAAAAGTAAAAAAGATATCATCTTTATTTGGGCCGGTCTTTTCCCTTTTGGGCTATCTTCCTTTGTCTTTTTCAATCGCTAAACAGACGCACCCATCACATGCGAACTCTATGATTACCTTTGCTATAGCAATGCTGAATTTTCCTGAAAGGGATGTGAAATGTGAAAAACATGAGCTATGTATCAGAAAATGGAGTAATTAGATATCACGACCCTTGAAGTAGAAGGTGTCTTCAGGAAAACCAGCCCTGTGAATTATATAATGGAAAATGAAAATTAAACAGTTCGAATTGAAATTCATACTTCATGCACGAATGACCTTGTTAACTCAAATTATCTCTCCATGTCATTCTCTCTTCTATATTTTATTGCATTTAACTTTTATTCTATCACCAATAGGAATACTCATTATTTCACATAAATGTGTTCGCCGAAACTTTCCCGACAAATTTGTGGATCATCATAATAGCAAGGCTCTAAACATTTTACAAAAATAGCAATACTAAATTATCTCACATTGGGCTTTCTGCAAGACTTTCAAAAGTGTATTCGTGCCACCGCTCGGGGTTATCAATTTCTTACTCCTATTCATCTCCACACAACTTCTAGCATCACCACCAAATCATCCATTATATACTCGAACCATGCAACCCATGTCTGAAAAGATCAAGTCCATGGAGATTCTAGCATGGTGGCGGAAGATTCTCTTCATATTCATCCTTTGTGTCCTTGGACTAAAACTCTTGTCACCACCACATGTTGCTGCTACGTTGGCAGATGCTGCTGCCACAGTTAATGAAACTTTTCATGACGAAGCCGCTGCAGCTGATAAAAAAAGTGAAGCAAGTGCTCTCTTAGAGTGGAGATCCAGCCTTGACAAGCAAAGCCAAGCTAACTTGTCATCATGGACAGGTGGCACTAGTCCATGCAGATGGCAAGGAATAATATGTGATGAGTACTCCAAGTCCGTCACAGGCATAAATCTTCCAAATCATGGACTGTACGGTACACTCCACAATCTCAGCTTCTCCTCATTCCCCAACCTCCTCAGCATAGATATATTCAACAACTCCTTTTATGAAACCATCCCCCCACAAATTGGTAACCTGTCCAAAGTAAATCATTTGAACTTTTCTCTAAATCGTCTTGATGGTTTCATCCCCAAAGAAATGTGGACATTGAGCAGTTTGCAAGGGCTTGATCTTTCCTTCTGTGATCATCTAAGGGGGCCAATCCCCGATTCCATTGCAAACTTGGCCAACCTGTCATATCTGGATTTATCAGCCAACAATCTGTCTGGCAGCATTCCTCCTCAGATTGGAAAACTAATCAACCTTGAGATCTTGGTCTTGCAATTAATAGCCTTTCTGGTTTCATTCCCCGTGAAGTCGGAATGTTGACAAAACTTCAAGTATTTGATTTGACACTGAACACTCTCTCTGGTCATATCCCTTCCACAATTGGTAACCTGAGCAATTTACTTCTTTTTTTCCTTTCTAATAACACCTTCTCGGGGCCAATCCCACCCTTTGTGTGGAACATGTCTAGCTTGTCCGGGCTATATCTTGATGATAATAATTTTTCTGGATCAATACCAGCTTCCATAGGCAACAACTTGGCCAATTTGAAGCTCCTTTATATTGATTACAACCACCTGTCTGGGTCAATTCCGCCCACCATTGGAAACATGACAAAGCTCACCCACTTAGTCCTGCGATTTAACGGTTTTTCTGGATCAATTCCTTCCTCTATAGGCAATCTGATTAATTTGGAGCAACTCGGTCTCCAAGGAAACAATCTCTCTGGACCTATTCCAGACACAATTGGAAGGTTGAAAAAGCTCTCCACCCTAGAATTGAACACCAACAAACTTAATGGCAGCATTCCACACGTCATGAATAACATGACCAACTTGCTTGACTTTCTTGTAGCCGAAAATGATTTCACCGGCCACTTGCCACCAGAAATGTGCCAAGGTGGGTCACTGGAGTACTTGAATGCTGATCACAATCGTTTTACTGGTCCTGTTCCAAGAAGCTTGAAGAACTGCTCTAGTATTCGTAGAATCAGGATAGACAAAAACCAACTGGAAGGAAACATAGCACAAGATTTCGGCATATATCCGAATTTGGAATATATTGATCTGAGTGACAATAAATTTCATGGCCAAATTTCACCGGACTGGGGGAAGTGCCATAATCTTGATAGCTTGATCATATCCAACAACTATGTCTCTGGTGGTATACCACTAGAACTTGTTGAGGCCACAAAGCTAAACAGGCTTCACCTTTCTTCAAACCAATTGGTTGGAAAGGTTCCAAAAGAACTTGGGAACCTGGAAAACTTAGTTGAGCTCATGATCAGCAGCAACCATCTTTCAGGGAACATTCCCACAGAAATAGGATCATTGAAGTTTCTCCAACTCTTGGATTTAGGAGGGAACGAGTTGAGTGGCAACATTCCAAGACAAGTAGTGGGGCTACCGTATCTATCGGAATTGAACTTGAGCAGCAACAAACTACAGGGAAGCATCCCCTTTGAGTTTGGCCATTCGCAATCTCTTAATTCTCTTGATCTTAGTGGGAACCAGTTGAATGGAACAATACCATCAGTGCTTGGACAGTTGAAGCAATTGCAATTTCTGAACCTCTCACACAATATTCTTTCTGGCACAATCCCATCCAGTTTTGATGGCATGTCAAGGTTGACATCTGTCAACATATCGTACAATCAGTTAGAAGGGCCGCTTCCAAACAATCAAGCCTTTCTTAACGCTTCAATTGAATCATTGAAAGGTAACAAAGGCTTGTGTGGTAGTGTCACTGGCTTGGTCCCATGCCAAACCAACCGCGGCCAAAAGAGCCACGACACGATCTTATTGGTACTATTTGCTTATTACGCCATTTTTTGTATTGAAATTCTGCTAAGGGATTGGATTGGTTGATCACTTGAGCAAGTATAGGAATTCGACTAGACTAATCCCAAGGTTGGCATATATCGCTTGAATGGAATTCCACGTTTAATCTCAAGTATTCTTGATTGCAAAATGACATGAAGTTCTGGCCGTTTAAGCTCGCGAATATTATTCAGGAAGTCAATATATCAATTGTCGACATTTACATGACTAGAATCTAAATTTAGTTAAAACTTAAAAGTATGATATTCACATTTCTACTACCGCAAGCAATCAGTTGATTCAAGACCTGTATAAGTGAAATTCACACGTATTGGACCTATGGTCTCTCGATGACAATTGTGGTGTCTGAATGATTTGAAAAATCAGCTCAAAAAAGTATACAGAATCACAAATAGCAGAGAGCAAACGAAAGGGTATTATTTACGAATTATGGTGTTTAAGGCTTGAGTGACTTTGATTGCTGATCTCAATGAATAATATAGAGTACAAGTGATACTAAACTTCCTAAAATCTTGGTAACTAAACAGATTGCAATCCCTATCATTATGCTAGATCTAACAAACTTACAAACAGAACAAATGAAGTTTAAAATATACAATCTTTGACTAGAGCAAGTGCTATCTTTCTCTTATATGCCCCTTCAAGATGAAATTCCCATCAAGGATTTTCATCTTGTCTCGAAGTAAAGTAAACTTGGAATGAAAAAGTGGTTTAGTTATTAAATTTACAATTTGATCTTTTGTTGACACATGAGACACCTGTAGATTCCCAGATTGAACTTGTTCTCTAACAAAACGAAAATCAAGAGGAATGTGTTTCATTCTAGAGTGAAGAACTGGATTAGAGCACAAGTAGGTTACCCCAATGTTGTCACTAAATAGAATTGGGGAACTTGTAATTCAAGTAGAATGTTCTATAACCACATAATTTTTGATGTAGTAGAAGCAACTGCCTGATATTTAGCCTCTGTGAAAAACCTTGCCACTATCCTTTGCTTCTTAGAACTCCAGGATGTTGGGCTACCACCAAAGAAGATAATAAATGCAAAAGTTGATGTCCTCCCCAATCAACATCAATATAAGTTACTAAATTGAAGGATGTAGAATTGAAGAATGTAGTTTTCTGAAGTTGGAGTCCAAAATTGATGGTGGACTTGAGATATCTCAGTAACCTTTTTAGGTGTTGTAGGTGCAGCTTAGTTGGTTTATGCATGAACTGGGAGAGTTTATCAATTGCAAAAGATAAATCAGGCCTTGTTAAATTGAGGTACTGTAATGCTTCAATTACCTTGCAGTAATGTGTAGAATCAATGGCTGGATAACCATCATGAAGCTATAATTTGGCTGTAGAGGACAGTGGTGTATTGGATGGTTTAGCTCCTGACATGTCAAATTTTTTCAAAATATCTCTAGTGAATTTGTGTTGAGAAAGGAAGAGACTAGTTTTGTTAGGAATGATCTCAATGCCAAGGAAGTAATGAGGTGAGCCAAAATTCTTCAAAGAGAACTTTGTAGATAAAGCAGAGATGAACTCATTCAGGAACTTAGACTTGTTGCTAGTGAGTAATAAGTCATCTAATACACCACCCATGGAATAGATGAAGAGTGAAGGATTACTTTTACTACGTGTAATGCCAAAGGAGAGGACAAAGGACTCTAACTCATCATGCTAAGCCTGAGGGGCCTGTTTTAGTTCATAGATTGCTTTGTGCAATTTACAAACATCATCTGGATGAATGTCATGCTTGAAACTAAGGGGGTTGGTCCATGAATACTTCCTCATAAAGTGTGCCATGCAAAAATGCATTATTAACATCAAGTTGATGCATATGCCAAGACTTGCTCAAAGCAATTGTTAGAATTAGTTTAACTGTTTATGATTTGATGACTGGAGCAAGGGTATCATGGTAGTCTGTACCAGGTAGTTGAGTGTATCCCTTAGCTACCAATCTAGCCTTATGCCTAGATAGATCGATATTAAACCATCAGGATTCCTTTTGATTCTGAATAGCCATGTGTAGCCAACAACATTCTGATTTTGTGATTTAGGAACAAGTGACCATGTGCCATTTCTTAATAGTGCATCAAATTCATATGCTATAGCCTTGCGCCAATGAGTGTATTTCATTGCTTCCTTCACATTAGGTGGTTCAAGGTTTTCAAGAATGGAATGTTTTGTGGCTGTGAAGACTTGTTTTGGTTTGAAAATGTTATTTTGAGATTTGGTTATCATGGAATGTGTTCGGGTTAGTTTGGATGGGGAATGGGAAGGTCTAGAATCCATGGTATGAGGATATGAAGGGGAGGCAGTGTTAGAATCTGCTGCTGGATTTGAGGATTGAATTTACTCAATCAAATGTGCATCAGAATTGGCCTCAGAGAAGTGATTTGAATTTTGATGCTGATTATGCTAGTTTGGATTGGAATGTGGTAGCAAAAAATATGGAGGATGAAATGCAGATGGAGTAGTTTGTGCATGAACTTTGGTTTGAGTATGCATGGACTGATATGGAAATTGATTTTCATGAAATGTGACATGCCTAGAAGTGTTAATTTTGTTTGTGATAGGATCCAAGCACAAATATGCATACTAAGATGATGAATAACCTACAAAAATGCAAGGCATAGATTGTGGTTCTAGTTTGTGAGTGGTATAAGGTTTGATCCATGGGAAGCATAAGCAATTAAATGAGTGTAAATGCATTGGATTATATGATGTGTTAGACAGAACTTCAAATGGTGACTTCATGTTCAGATTTATCGTGGGTATTCTATTAATTAGATAAAGAGCAGTGCGAAATGCAAAGGACCAGAACTTGGGAGGAAGCTTGGAGTAATGCATGAGTGCTTTACCAGTCTCAACAATATGCCTGTGCCTACATTCTGCAGTTGCATTATGTTCTGTGTGTGTGGAGGTGTAGTATAGTGAGAGATTCCATGTTTGCTTAGATAGGATCTTAATGAATTCTCCACCATTATCAAAATATAAAGAGACCAATGGTAAGTTAAAAAAAATTTCAACAAATGAATGAAACTAAGGAAAATTGGAGAAACATCTGACTTATTTTTCAAAGGGTATAACCACATGTACTTAGAAAAGTGATATACAAAGACTAAATAATAAAGAAAACCATCTAAAGACCTAAGTGGAGTAGGACCCCATACATCAATATATACTATTTCTAGTGGCCTAGAACTAGTAATCCTAGATCTTGTGAATGGAAGTTTGTGACTCTTAGCACTAATGCAGGAGACACAAGTATGAAATGAACTCTTATTAAGATTATGCTGACTTGTTAGATATTTAAGAACATGTGAAGATGGATGGCCAAGAATGTAATGCCATGATGTTGCTTTGAATGAGGTGAATGTGGATGAAGATAATGAATGCGGTAGAAAATAGAGGTCATCTCTGTGTAGTCCTTTGATTAGAGGATTTCTTGTCTTCAGATCCTCTAACAAGAAATGAGAGGCAACAAATTCATTGGAAATAGGATTAGTGTTACATAACTTGGAGACAGAAAGTACTTTCTTAGCACTGGAAGGAGCAACTAAAATTTGAGTAAGTGTAAGTGGTTTGAAAGAGATTGGAAGTAGTGTTTTACCAATGTGAGAGATTGGAATAGCAGTGCTATCCCCAACAGTAACCTGATCGTGGCCATGATAAGGTGTGCTTAGATGAAGTTGATCCAAATCATTAGTGATATGGTGACTTGCTCCTGAATCAACAAGCCAGTTGTTGTTGTCTGCAAGACTGTCCATTTGGGCATGAAGAGTTGATGGTTTGAATCCAAGTTTCTTGGGATAACCAACAATTTTGAAGCAATTCTTTGCTGAATATCCAGGTTTCTCATAATATTAACAAACCACCCTTCTCTTGTTGGTAGGAGGGGTTGATTTGTGAGTATGCTAACCTGCAGAAGAATGAGAATAATTTTTGGTTTTGTGTGCAACATTAGCCTTGACAATAAGCTGCTAGTTTGGCTAATTATCCTGTCTTTGTAGGTGAGATTCATAATCTGTGAGGGTGGTATGAAGCTCATCAAAGGAGACAGGTTCAAGTCTTGTTTTAAGAGCAATAATGACTTCCTTGAAGTTAGAACCTAATCCATTTAAAGTGTAGATGACTAGACCATCATCATCCATAGGAGCATTAATGAGAGCAAGCTGATCAGCTATTACTTTGATTCCTTGAAGATAAGCAGCCATAGAATTCGATCCTTTACAAGACCTAGAGAGTTGATCTTTCAGATGAATAATCTTAGCTCTTGTCTTGTTGGCAAAGGCCTTGTGCAGTAAATCCCAAGCTTGTTTGGAAGTGCAAACATTACCTAGCATGGTAATGACTTGTGGATCAATTGATACTACTAAAAACTTACCTATTACCTGAGGATTTTACTATAATTTTCTGTTTAAAATTCGCAGGTAAGCAGGTTTCATGCGAGTTTTGTTGAAAAAACAAATCCACAGGTAATATGCTCCTTGATAACTAGTTGCTGCGGATTTTAAATCTGCAAGTAATTAACTACGGATTATTTCACAAGAAATATGAAAAATCTGCAAATAATTTTCATGGCAAGGTGTGTGGGTGGAAGGAATTTTGTTACGTATTTTGCTGCGAATTATATTCACGATAAATATTCACAAGAAAATTCGCATATAATTTGCGTAGGAAAATCCTCAAATTAAATTATCCCAGAAAAATTCACAAGTAATTTTTGCAACAAAAACTGTAGATAACTAAATCCACAGCAAAACTTGTAGGTAATCCCAATTTAATTTCGCAAGTAATTATGCAGGTAATATTCCTATCAAAATCTGCATCTAATTGGCCCAACAAAATCCGCAGGTAATATTCGCAAGAAAATTTGCATAAATTTTGCACAGGAAAATCCTAAAATTAAATTGTCGCAACAAAATACACAAGCAGTTTTCGCAACAAAAGCTGTAGGTAACTAAATTCACAGCAAAACTTGTAGGTAATCCTAATTCAATTTTGCAAGTAATTGTGCAGGTAATATTCCTATCAAAATCTGCATCTAATTAGCCCAACAAAATCCGCATGTAATTTTAATTCGCAACAAAATCCACAAGTTGTCATGGTTTCCAAAATCTGAATTCGCAGGTAATTGCGCAGGTAATTTTCACAACAAATTTGATTTTTCAAGTAATTTTGCATGTATATTTCACAGTAAATTTTACAAATAATACACCTTTCAAGACTCAATTTTGCAAGTAATTTTGCATATAAGTTTCACAGTAAAATTGGCAAATAATAAATTTTACAAGAAATTTTGCAAGAAATATGAACTAAAATTTAATTAAATTCACAGTAAATTTCACAACTAAGCATTTCTAATATAACTTTCATAGAAAATTAAATTTGCAATCAAATTGAACAAATTTAATAATGTTGCAAATAATTTCGCAGTAAACAAATTCATAGGAAAAGTCACAGTATTGTATTGCAATAAAATTCGCAGCAATTTGATGTAAGAAGAGTCATAGCAACCAAAGTCCACAGTAACATTTGCAGCAAAATGTCGCAACTAAATTCGCAGGAACAAAAATCTGTAGGATAGTTCATAGCAAACAAATTTCGCAACAAAATTCATAGCAAAAATCCACAACTAATTTCGCAAGAAACAATGCGTAGGAAAATTCTCATGAAAATAATTGTTCACAACTAAATCTATAGCAAGAATCCGCAACAAAATTTGCTAATATAGTTTCATTCAAATTTAGCTGCAAAAATGACTTCAAACGAGTATATAGACCTTCTACTTGTAAAATTACCTGTGAAAATATTTCCTGCAAAAAAATGGCAGTAAATATTTGCATGTAAAATTTTCCCTCCTTGTAGAGGGAAAGTTACTTATATATTTTGCTATGGATTCTAAAATTTGCAGCAAAATATCACCTGATTTGCTTGGCAAAGGAAATTCACCGCAAAATTCGTAGGGATTACCCACGGATAAAATTCATAGTAAAAATTTGCAAGTATTTTGCATATTTTTAGTAGTATGAAGTGATGATGGCACGAAAGATCAGTTGATCTTGTCTGCACCTGTAGGTATAGTCAGAATGACTAGGAGTAGGACAAGTGTTGGTGCCATCGAGGAAATCCATGAGATCATAGCCTATGAAGAGTGCATTCATTTGCACCCTCCAAGATGAGTAATTGGGGTCATTGAGTTTTAGAAAGGATTGAGTGTTTAGAATGATGATTTTCTTGGTTTCAGGTGGGGTGATAATATAAGGAATGGTGTTGGTGTTGGTTTCAGCAGAGGTGTTATCGGAGTTAGTAACAGAAGCCATAGGATCAATGCTGTTAAGCTAGAGCAACTGATACCATATGGAGTTTAAGGCTTGAATGACTTTGATTGCTAATCTCAACGAATTATATAGAGTGTAAGTGACACTAAACTTCGTAAACTTTTGGTAACTAACAGATTGCAATCCCTATCATTATGCTAGATCTAACAAACTTACAAATAGAACAAATGAAGTTTAAAATATACAATCTTTGACTAGAGCAAGTGCTACCTTTCTGTTATACGAAATACGAGAATGGTAAAGCACCAATTTATTGGGTACAGTTACTATTTGGGTGGTAGAAATTAAGGTGGTTAAAATAAAAAGCTAATAACAAAATCAAACCAAATATGTAAAGATTAGAAAAGTAGCAAGATGCAATTTCCATTGAACTAGTATCAGACTTTGCTATTGGTAATATTTATCGATTTTCTTGATCAACTCAATTGGTGGTCAAATTAATCACTCAAAATTCTAAACCTTCTATCTTCCCTCTGCATTTCCTCACTGATATTCATCTCTAATATCAATTCTTCATAGCTAACTCTTCGAAAACATAATTAACTCATGTATTGTACCATATTTTTTCCCCCTGTTTTACTGCTTCTGATTCTAAGAAAAACACCTTCTTACCTGCTTCTAATTAACAAAAGATATAAAAACTTACTATTATTTATTTAAGCTTTTCTTGAGAAATACAACCAAAGATACCCAAATAAATTCTTAAAATATTTTTAATTAATTTTATTTTTCTCCTGGAATTTTAACGAAAGGAAGCATTCCAAAATTCAAACGGCGAAAGTGCACAGTGTCGGGGATGCTTTTTGTACGGCGAGCTAGGGAGGGCAAGTCCCATCAACAGCATGATGATAATGTGACTTTTTTATTTATTCATAGGAAACAGTTATTTTGATTTTTAGATGCTTGTCTTTCCTGATGGAAAGAGACATGCACGAAGTAAAAGGCACCGCAAACACCATATTTTTCTCTTCAATTTACTTTTTTTTCTTTTTTTTTTCTTTTTTATGTGCATTTAAAATTTGAGACTCAACAAAAAATAAAATCAAATTAAAATCTTAACTAATTAAATAAAAATCAATTATAATCCTAACTCACTCAACCTGACTACTAAAATCTCTCTGATATGCTCTCTGTATAATAATTAATCATGGACAAGGATAACAACACCGGAGCAAAAATAGCCACTGACACCCGATTCACCATCCCCTTCCTTTGCCTCCATTACAACTATCGCAGTTTCCCCTAAAAGAAAAATACAAATCACAGCCCTTCACCACCTAAAATTACTCACATCATCACCTTTTATCCATTCACCGTCATCATCAACCAGCACCCATCATCATCAGTAAACCCATTCCCATCCCCATCATCAAACTTTCATCTTCATCTATGATCCTATTTTCCACATAACAGCTACCATCCCCATTTGATCACCATCATCCACTGATACCATCATCACCACCATCAACCTTGCGTACCCTCTGCCATCACAAAGCACGCGCCAAAGCCACCCACACGAAGCTGCTGCCAAGCACTCACCGGAGTCGTCCCTGTGAACCAGCCAGCCTCGGTCGCGAAGTCGCCGCTGCCACGGTGGTCGTCCCTCGTGCTATTCCTGTGTTACCACCGCCTCATAGTCCCTGTTCTTATTTACTCCCACTTTGCTTTAATTTGTTAGTGTATCAGGTTTGGTCTTCTTTTTATTCTAGTCTTATTTTATTTCTTTTTCTTTCAATCTTTCTTGGTTAGGTCCCGTCCTTTACTTTTCACTAAGTTTTGTTTTATTAATCTGTTGGCATTTGGGTTAGAAACTTAGAATTATTCTTTTGGTTCAGGCTACGTCGTTTTATTTCTCTTTCAGTTTAGTACTTTAATTTTCAAGTCTTCATTCTTTCAAAAATAAGCAAAAAATAATAATAATATTTTTTTTATCGTGCAACAGTATACCCTTATGATTGAGAGGTGGAAGATTCTTTCATGTATTATCAAATTGTAAGGGTTTATTGATTAGTTTGGTGCTAACTTAAATAATGTGTAAAAATGAGTTTTTCTTTCTCTTAACAATTTATCAATTAAAATTCTTTTTCAGAAATAAAATCAACCAACATATTTTTATTTTATTTTTGTTTCTTAATTAAAACTCATTAACACACACTTATTTTCTATAAAAATGACATGGTTTTGAGTTCCTCATTAAACAAAAGGATACGTCGGCATAGTCAACAATTATCAAGTCAACAATTAATTTTTTTTCAAATTTTATTCTCTTTTTATTTAATTTTCTTTTCTTTTTATATACAATTGTGACTTTTAAAAGGGAAAAATAAATATTATTAAGTTATAAATTAATTTGCATAATAAGCTATTCGGTAATCATATTTATACGAATGTATTAGGAAGGGACAATGGAATTAAGTTTTCACTCTTTCTTACTTATAATTAGACTCCCAAATTCAAATTTTTTAAGGACCAATTTTTACTGGTTTAGAAGGTTTTTCAATTTTAATCAAGAATTAAAATGGGTGGCAACTCTATATTTAAGTTTATTCGTTTTAGAAATAAATTTTTTTTTGTCATTTTTGTTATGGCAGCGTTCGTTGTATCAGCATTAATTAGAAGCACCTTCGAAGAGGACAAGGCTTTCAAATTTCTAAATTGGAGGACTGCTTGTGAAACTATGGGACACTAGCAAATGTGGAAATGAATTCACTGATGAGCATTACCACAACAAGCTACCTCGTACACTTGCATCTCATCCTTCTAGTTCTAGTTATAGTTCTAGTTCACAACTCATTTGCTTCCACAGATGTCGCTCCATCTAACTCACTGCCTCTCCCGAGTGGCACACTTGTTTGGCATATTCTATGTCATCATCTCCTTCCTTTCAGGTTTGATGTTATAGATTACACTTACAATTAATACATCTACAAAAATTTCTCCCTATTTTTTCACCCTGAACCAAATACACCCATTGTTCCTGCGCATTTATGCTAATAAGTAACATAATATTTGATACCTAGCTATGATGTGACTTTCAATTGATCCCTTTTAGTTTCTGTGAATCTTCGCAGTGTAAGGCTTCAGCAAATGATGGAGGAAGTTCAAGTGTTTGGACCAACCTGGCTGATGAATACCCAGGTGAGAGCATATTAAAAGTATTGAAAGTAACTTTGGACATGGAAACCGAATAAACGTATATAAATAACTAATCATGAGTCCACTATAGCATATATGGCTTCTTTTTTTTTCTTTTCTTTTTTTTTTTAATGTTTGTCAGCTGTTTCCATATTGCAGGTGTCACGTCCTCTATTAAAAAAAGTAGCTTCCCTCCAAATTTCGTGTTTGGCGCAGCATCCTCTTCATATCAGGTTTAATTTGTATTTGATTACCTTAATCCACTTAGCGTGACTATAATTTTAATAAAAGTTGATAGCTTTGACATGAATTTAATTAATTTGCTATATTGCTGTGGGGGAATTCTATATGAAGTATGAGGGTGCTGTGAATGAAGGTGGCCGGAGTCTAAGTATATGGGACACTTACACTGAGAAATACCCCGGTAACACAATTAACACCCTTACTCTCCCCTGCCCCTTCTCTAATTTTCATTGAAGACCTTTTTTTATTTTTATTTTTTGTGACAGAAAAAATAAAAGACCGTAGTAATGGGGCGGTTGCTGTAGATTCATGCCATCGTTTCAAGGTACTAACATGAAATAATATTTGGACAGCCCACTTTAATTACTTAATTTCATTTGTATTAATGTTAACTTTGGTTTGACTTTTACACAGAATAGTGTGTTCTCTAGCTCTTTCAGTGTGATGACTAAGTATTTTAGCTTCTGAAATTTAGGAAGACGTGGATGTAATGAAGAACGTAGGATTCAATGCTTATAGGTTCTCAATATGATGGACTAGGATACTACCTGGTAAGACGTGCTTAGAGATTGAGATTTAATTTGATTATTACAGCGTTTTTGTTGTATTTTAATTAGGAAGTAAATAACTGTTTGTTAATATTGTGATTATTAGGGGGAAACTTAACTGGAGGAGTAAATAAAGAAGGCATCCAATATTACAACAAACTCATCAATGAGCTTCCTTCGAATGGTTTGAAATCAATAACCTCCCTTTCCTTCAAAATCAACCCACTTCGGGTCTTGAGTGCAAAATAAGTGATGTTTGCCGTAGGCTATTTAATTACAGCTTATTTTAAAAAGTAAAAAATTAGTATTGTTTCATATTACTTTTGGATTTAATGTTAATATGTACGGATGACATAAAATAATTTTATAGTGTCACCTAATCATTTAATATTATGTCAATATATATAAATTTGCACATTCACTACTTGAGATCATTCAAATATACTAGAAGTAGTTGTATTGTGTTAGGGACACAATATCATTTTGGTAGACTCCAGGAAAAGGTGTATTTGTTTTTCTTTGGCAAAGTATACTAATCTCCTCTTCTTCTTTTTTTTTTTTTTTTGGGTACATACACTAATCTTTTCTAATACTTGGTAAAGTTTATCTTGACTTTTCTGTATTTACAAAATTTATTCAAATATTTCTGAATTTATAAAATTGTTATACCAACTTCTCTCGATTTTATAAAATTATTTTATGTTCTCCCTTCCATTGTACAATATATCCAGAAAATATCAATATTACTTGTATGAATAGAGGAGAGTGAGGTAAATTTTACCATAGCTCAGTGGGAGTTAATGTAATTCCACCCCTCTCCTTTTGTTTTTTTCCTCCTTTTGCTGTGCTTAGAAATTGAGAATGCCAACTCTTCATATTTGGTGCAAGATTTCAAAATAACATTTCCATCCAAAGTTGATTCCAATATATAGTAAAACTAAAACGGAAGTCTAGTAGATATGTATGTTATATATCATGCAATGACAGGGAAAAAAAACAAACAGCAACCAAAATGTTGTGTTTTATCATCACAGGAATACAGCCTTTTGTAACTATATTCCATTGGGATTCCCCTCAGAGCCTAGAAGATGCATATGGCGGCTTTTTGAGCCCGCATATAGTGTAAGTAATAAGAGGTTACACAACACTAGAAGCCATAAAACTAATTAATCAAATTCTACTGTTCATGAATATAATGATGTAACATGACCCAAAGCCGTTGATGTGGCTACACCTTGTTTGTTAGAGATGATTTTAAGGGCTACGCAGAGGTGTGCTTTAGGGAACTTGGTGACAGAGTAAAACACTGGATCACATTGAATGGGCCATCCATTTTTTCTCAGCTGGGTTATGCAAATGTCCTGAAAGCCCCAGGAAGATGCTCAAGTTGGTTGCCTTTAAACTGCACCGGTGGGGATTCGGCCACTGAACCCTACATAGTGGTCCACCATCAGCTTCTCGCCCATGCTGCTGCTGTCAAAGTTTATAGGCAAAATTACCAAGTAAATTGTTCTTGACTACAATAATTTTCCTTAAACTCCACGCCTAATTCATATAATATAAGAAGAATCCGTAATTACCACCAATAAAATGAATTTATAGACGGAAATCACGGTAAAAAGTAGAATAGCAGTATTATTTGAACATTTTTTTTTATCATGAACCATTTTCTCTATAAATTTAAACTAGTATGTAGAGGTACCTAAATAGTTTTAAATGTAACTATGCATGCCACTTATTTCATACCAAATAACACTTGGTTTCATATATACACTGCATGGTCTTTAGCTATAAAAGTTATTTACAGTCCTGCACTTTGAAATTTGGACTTTTGAAAATGATTCGATTCTTGACAATAACATCATAGCTTCTTTGAGAAATTGATTTTAGGAGAGAGAACCATGAAAGTTACTTCTAAACCCTCATTTGCTTAAGGGAAGATCTGGTTTGTTTCATGTCCTGTTTTTTAGATTAACGATGGATACTCAAATTTGGTAATTTAATTTCCACCAGAAATTTCAAAAGGGTCAGATTGGGATTGCTCATTCCATTGACTGGGTCATACCTCTGTCCCATTCTGCTTCTGATCTTGATGCAACATCTCGAGCACTCGCCTTCGAGATAGGCTGGTAATTTTATTTTGTCACAGTGAAAATGTTCAACTATATACCCAATATCGAATTCTTCATATTGCTTGATGCGTAATAAATTGATTATTGACTTACATATATAGTTATCACAATTTGCCTCAAGGTTCATGGAACCATTGATTTCTGGTTCATACCCGGCTGAAATGATTGACCATGTGGGAGATAGACTGCCAAGATTTTCTGAAGAGCAATCTAAAATAGTGCAAGATTCTTTCGATTTTTTGGGTATCAACTACTATATTACAGATTATGTAGCACATGCTGAATGCCCAGTTGAAAACCAAACCTGCTTCACGGACTCTTGCACTGAGTTGACAAGTCTGTTACCCATAATCAAGCTTATACTATGTTTTTTATTCTATAGCGTTTGGATAAATTATTCAAGACTCTTTGCCTTTCTTAAAATGAAAAGTTATATTTTTAACTTTGAACTTATTATTTTTTAAAAAGTCATCTTTAGTATTTTTTTTCTTTATAAATTAAAATATCAAGTTTCTTAAGAAACACTTTTTAAAATGCTTAAAATAAATACTTTGTTATCATGTATCCAAATATAGAATAACTTACGAATTTAGTTTCTACGCACTATCAGTGTAAAAAGTTTTTACATGGTAATTTAATTATGTATTGTCATATCATTTGTGATATATAGTTGACTCTCTCACATACTATGTGAAAAGTTATATAAATGAAAAATTTTAATCAAATGACCATTTGCATATCAAAATTAAATTAAACTCATAATTTATTCATAATTTTTTTCAAAATTTCTTCTTTTCATGTAATTAAGAGCTTAAATAAATCATTTATCTATGCGGACTCTCATTTTTTTTTTTCTATCTGTCTCATGTTATCCACTATAATTACACTCTTAAATGTTGCATCAAGGGAGCGAAATGGGATTCCAATTGGTCCAAAGGTAAAGAGAAATTTTGAGATACTATGGGAGCAAGACAAGTTATTTGTACTATATATGCCATTATTAATTAACACATCAACAATTGCATGAAAAATATTGAAAAAGTGAAAGATAATAATAACTCATAAAATTAATGTATTAATTATTGAATGAAACAGAGTAAATGCTTTTTGTGTCAATTGATCATTAACCTTAAGAATAATGTGTGATGCTTATTTAAGAAAAAGTAAAAACTATGTGCTTCTTCAGTTTTTAATATTTTTAGCCTATAATATGTGCTAATTAAGATTAAGATATGAATTTTAATAAAATATTTTTGTGCTAATTTATCAAAATAAAAATAAAATAAAATTTTATATTTTTTAATATCATAAGGATTGAATAATTTTAATAAATATAGTGTCATTATACGATAAAGCATGTCAATTTTCAGGAATTTACAAAAAATGAAATAGTTTTAATAAAGTAATTAAAATAGTAATAAATATTTTAAATAAAAAATTAGTACAAATACTAGTTAATAAAGTATTTTATATAATGAGTACTTAAGCAAATTTACGTACATATTTTAATCAAAGTATTTTAAAGCAAAATGCTTATTTTAAAACAGAAAAATATTGATAAGGATATTTGTCAAGAGAGAGAGCAGTGTAATATACTTTAAATCATTTTCCAGGGTGCCTCAGATTGGATCTACCTTTACCCACAAGGAATCGAGGGACTACTAATATACATGAAGAACAAGTACAAAATTCCAGTCATATACATTACTGAGAATGGTATACTTAACATCAGTTAAAAGAGATTATATCAAAAAATTATATTTTTGAAAAATTATATTTTGACATTTAAAAATTGACATTCACTTTACCACTATTAGATGAATTTATAGTGTTCAATCACTCAACTCAACAAATTTATCTAATAGTGATAAAGTGAATGTCAAATAAGACATCTACATTTTAGAAATCAAAATAGCATTCGCCGTCCAAATAGATATTTCATGCTCTTATCCCTATAATCACTTCATATTTGAAGGATTTCCCGAGCCAAATGATGGGAAAATATCACTTCAAGACAAAGACAGAATAGACTGCCACATTCAGCATCTTTACTACATTCACAGTGCTATGCGGTATATATATCTTCGAGCATTAATATTTACCAATTAAGTTATTTTCTTAGAGAGTGTTTGGAATGATTAGAATTAGAAAATGATTTGGTTAATTTGAAATTGTCAAATCCTAAAACAATAGTTATTCTTCTCAAATTGTAGGAATGGCGTTAATGTAAAGGGCTACTTTGCACGGTCGTTGTTGGACAATTTCAAATGGGCAGATGGTTACACGGTTCGATTTGGGATCGTTTTTGTTTATATAGGGATGGATTGAAAAGATATCCAAAAGACTCGGCCAAATGGTTTAAGAATTTTCTACATGAAGAAAAAGAAATCATGTGAACAAACAATCAGCACTGCTCTTTAAATGGTGGCCATGGGAATTTTTGGTTGAAGGGAGTTGTTTTTCAAAAAGGGTGATTTGCTCTGTTCATGAATCGAATTCTTTCAAATTAGTCCAAAAATTTACGAAGAATAATAGTCTGTGAGCTCAAATATGCTGTACGTACTTCGGAAGTGAGGAACGAAGTATCTTCAATTATTAAAGAGTTCTTAAAAAAGGTTGGAAGTGGAAAGATTACCTTATTTTGGTGGAATATATGGATTGCTAAAGACTATTTGAAAAATTTGATCCATGCTATATTCTGTCTCATTGTAGCAGAACAATTCATAGCTGACATTTGTATGTGGGGTGGTCTTATATGGAGATTGGAATTTTGAATAGAGAAGATCGCAATTTGTTTGGGAACTAGAGCAGCTACAAGACCTTCGTGTTGTGCTACATGAGTCTATTGTGGCTAGTGATATAGATGACAAGGTGCATTACAAATTTGAACCAAATGGAGTTTTTTTTTTATTATTATTCTTATTATTATGTGAAATCGTTTCTTATACATGTGAAACTTGTTTGGTTTTCAGAATGTAGATCTCTCTTAGTTTCTTTTTTGTTGTGTTGACAACTTGGAATATGAGGAATAAAAAAATGTACCAAAATGTGAAACTTGATTGCTCACATATATGAGTCTTGTTTTAGTTGAGCTATTGGATAAGGGGCCAGTGTTCAGATTTTCCTTATTTCCCGTGAATTTGGTGGCTATCATTCTAGAAGCAGTCAAAAAATGGAAAAGATGTAGGCTGAGATGTCACTCTCGTGTGAGATTCTTGATGCTTTCTAGTGGATACTGGTAATCTGCAGAGCACAGTCTATGTATATACATGTCTTTGTGGGGATTGATTCTTGGCTGTTTGTTTTTATCTGTGTTCCTAGCCTAGTTGTGTGTCATGTCTGCGAACTGGACTTTTGTTTTCTTGTCCATTTTTCTGATTTTCTTATGTTGGACCTGAGTACACTCTCTCCCTTTGCTTCTGGCTCTCCTCTCTTGCGAGAGGGCATGGGGCCTTTATTGTAGTAACACTTATCGGAAAGAGAGTAAGAGAAAAGAGTATCCAAATAAAGAAAACAACATATTCATGTACCAGGAAAAGAGGGTAAACAACATTCAAGGCAGCCAATGCCAATAGGTCTATCATTAGATACGTTGCTCTTCACCTTTATTGGACCAAGTAAGGGGAGGAACTGTGAATGAAGAACAAGTTGGTGCATGATGATTGCAACAAAAAATAAGTACTACATTCATTTTCCAAGATGTTGATACCATTTTTTCAATACTCTCGTCCAAGGGGGTCCCTTTGATTCAAGACATATTATAGCATAAAGAAATCCCACAAATTCCTCCCTATGTTATTCCAATAAGATAATGCGGAAATAAAATGGACACCCCACACGCAAATTGCATACAAAGCCCAAGCAAGCCCACCATCGCTGCTACTATCTTACTTGGCGCTAATTTAACCCACACTATGTATTTCTACTCTAGAGACGTCACATATTCAGGAGAAATTATTAGGTATTTTGAGAGTATGATAATATATTTATTAATTGATTCATTAGTTTAAGTATTAAAAATATTAGGAAAATAAAAAATAATAATTATTCATAAAATTAATATATTAATTAATTAATAAAATAAAATAAATATTTTATCTTATTCACACACTCTGTCTAAGAATTTTTCAATATTCAACCTATGACATTATATATGTTGGGTCTACCTACATAAAACCTATTCAAAAATTCTTCCATCACTCACGACCGCTTTTTCTCTTCTCACTTCTTTTGGCTGCACCTTCCATTACACTGCCGCATAGACCCATTAAGTCACGCTCAATTTCGAACAAAAAGTCCTTGTTTGTAGTGTCTTACGTATGCAATGTAAGTGAACAACATAAGGGAATGTGGATAGAGGACAATCATGATAAGAATTCATCCGTTAGGATGCTTATAAATAGTACAGGGTCGGCTACCCCAGTTCAATATCCCAATCAAGTTCATAGACAAAAAGGATTTAGACAAAAAATAAAAAATGGACCAACAAGGAGATAGTGCAACTTCGTTTACTAGTGCTATGAGCCTTGACCAACTAGGAATGCCTTCTATACCTCAACGCTATGTTCTTCCTCCATCACAACGCCCAAGCCCTGATCATGTTCCCACCTCCACCACCCTCCCCATCATAGACTTGTCTGCTTTTCATGATCAATCTCTTAGACCTCAAATTATCAAGGAAATTCGAATTGCATGCAAGGAGATTGGTTTCTTTCAGGTATAACACAACGCATGCTAATTTAAATTTTGCATAACACTTTTTTTTTTTTGCTAAGGAACACTAATTAGGCACACACTATGTATGTATGTACATGTACATTTGTACATATTTAATCATATATATATCGGAGCTGACCTATGCATGATTGTGGATAAGTTGTTTTACAAAAGCGACAACAAAAGTAATATAAACAATTGTTTTGTATGTACAATATGTCAAGTTGAATCATCAAATATATATAAATGTCAAGTTGAACCCCGTATAATATAGCAACTCTGACATCCTGGAGAGCTATTTATTTACATTTCCCATGCCGCAATTCAAGATACACTGTTTGTGGCTGCTTGCTTATAAATGAACTGAATTTATAGGATACAACCATACTTTTCTTTGCACCACTAGCAATAATGTTCTCGTCTTCAATTTTTCTTTTCTCGAAGTGGAATTGTACTCATGCTTAATTCTACATGCATATGATGACTTTTCTGCATGCTGCATGGACCGTCTTCTATATTTTAGTCTATATGGAGTATCTTATTAAATTTAATTATAAAATACTTTTCTTGTAGGTTATTAACCACGGAATTGATCAATCAGTAATGGATGAAGCATTAGAAGTTGCGGAGGAGTTCTTCAAACTTCCTCATGATGAAAAGATGCGTTTATTTTCTGATGATGTTCACATGCCTGTTAGGTATGGAACAAGCCTTAATCATGCTAAGGATGAAGTTTACTGCTGGAGAGATTTCATAAAACACTACTCTCATCCCCTATCGGATTGGATTCATATGTGGCCTTCAAATCCACCCAGTTACAGGTACCAAAAAAAAAATCTAAAATTTTTCTAATGCCAATTTTTTTTTTTGGGTCAAGGAACAATCAATACAATATGATTAAAAAAAATTGCATGAAAATATTAATCCAGACAATTTTAGCAATGCCAAATTAAAGCCTCTCATTCATGCTCTACATACATCATTGCACCTGCCCCAAAGAAAAAAAATGTATTAAAAAAAAATACATATTCATGGTGACAGGAAGAAGATGGGAAATTATGCTGAAGCTGTGCAGGCTCTACAAAATCAATTAATGCTAATGATTTTTTAGAGCCTAGGGTTGAGCCCTAGTAACTTACAAGGAGAAATCAATGGAGGGTCCCAACTCCTTGCTGTTAACTGTTACCCTGCATGCCCTGAGCCTGGACTCACCTTAGGAATCCACCCTCATTCTGATTATGGGTCCATAACAGTGCTGCTCCAAACCCGTTCAGGGCTTGAATTCAAGGACAAGAACAACAATTGGAACCCTGTTCCATTTGTTGAAGGGGCTCTTGTGGTTCAGCTAGGTGACCAAATGGAAGTGTTGAGCAATGGGCTATACAAGAGTGTCATTCACCGAGCAACAGTGAATGTGGATGAGAAGAGGTTCTCCATTGTGAGCCTTAACAGTTTTGCAATGGACACAAAGATAGGCCCAGCAAAAGAGCTTGTTGATGATGACCAGCACCCCATGTCCTACAAAGAGTTCAGCTTCAGGGAATTTCTTGACTTCATCTCCAGCAATGATATTACAAAGAGAAGGTTCCTAGACACATTGAAGATGAAAACATAGATTCATTAGAGGGTTTAAGGGGTGCATTCTACTAAACTAATCTATTGAATGCATGTTGCTTATGTGTGCGTTAGTTATTAGCTTTTGTAAGTGTAAACATTATGCATGCATATCTAGTCCTTTTCCTTTCTCTTTCTTTTATTTTTTATTTTTTATTTTTCCCCTTTGCTGTGTGTGGCTAAGGATCTCTCAGTAGTCAGTACTAAGCATACTTAGTGCATGTTTGGGGATACCCTTTTTTAGTATTTTTAGAAAATTAATCGCCCTCTTTTTCAAAAGCTGTCCCCAGCTTTTGATTATAAATTGTATTAAATTCAAAATAAGTCAATACAAATGCAATACCTGGAGAAAGAGAAAGCAATAAAGATTGTCAGAGTCACAGAAGACTTCAATGTTACGCCCAAAGACTTGAATCTGTGTGACTTAGCTTGATCGGCCACCATTTTCTTATTTGTCGCGATGCCTTTTTTGTCTTATTTCTCTTCTTATTCACACGGAGATTTTAATACTAGTCTCTCTTTACACCCTGGCGCAATGATAGAACTCGTATTATTCCAAAAAATAAAAAAAACTAAGGAGAAATTCGAACAGAATTAAAAAATAGTGTTCTGTATTCCTCACAATTCAACACTTCAACAATTGTATTAAAAATATAGTAAAAGAAAGAAAAAAACAATAACTTAAAAGGTTAAAATTTTAAATTATAAAGGAAATAAATATTGGAATCTAATCCAAAGTTTTACATAGTCTCATCATAGGATATTTTTTATTTATAAAAAAAGTCGTTGATAGTTTGGTTTTATATATCCTCTAAGAATGATAGTGATAAGTTGTATGAGTAATTTTTAGGAATTACTTTGCTTATATGATTTAATATTTTGCAAAAATAGTTTATGATTTTAATAGTGTATAAGCTATGGATAGTAAAAGATTATAGTGCTCTATATAAAGGTTGTGGAGGTAGGTATTACAAGCCAAATCAAATTAAATTTTGTATTTAATGTCTCCTTCTTGCTACCTTATAACCTGAAGGTTACAAGTTTAAATTCTAAAAATAATCTATTTATAAAGCAGGAGTAAGGCCATGTATAATTACCCTTTTAAAATCCCACTAGATAAAAGTCTCTTGCAGCGGACTACCTTTTATTGTTGCCTCTAGTGTGAGAGGGTTTATTATTGTATTTTTTATTTATTTATTTTTTACTTGTACTATCCACCAGTGAAGTATCACCTTCTAGTTCATAGTTTTTTTTTTCCCTTATGTTGGAGCACTTAAAAATATTTTAAAACTGAATTCATGTTTTTAGATATTCAAAAGAAATTGCTATATATATTGCTTATTTGCTTTGGCACGTGATGAAGAACTTGCAGTCAAGAAAGAAGATCCAAATCATTACACCCAAGTTTTTAAATCACATTGGAGGGAAAAAATTGCTTGGACTTGTATTTTGGATATTGAAATTAGTGAATTTGACCCGTTCTTATTTGTGGATGCAATAAGCAGCAAAGAATGTTTCCCTACCATTCAAACTATTTTGGTGATGATAAGATCTAAACCTTACTTCACCACGTTTTGGAGTTGAATACATCTAACAAAGTTTAACTTTAGAAAAGATAATGTTTGCAAAAGGCTGTTAAATATACATGTTGGTACTTAATATCAATTTATTTTCAGTTTAACTCATAAAAATTACTTATGATATTAATTTAGTCATTGAAATTAAAGATTTTTTATATTAGTTATAAGATATATGTGATATCACTTTAGTCGTCCCTGAAAAATGCATGTGATACTTATTTGATCTCATTTTCTATTCATAAAGTTCTATGATGTTATATAAATCTTTTAGAAATCCAAATGATAGCACATAAATCTTTTAGAAACTAAGTTGATATTAAAAAATCTTTTAAAAATTAAACTAATGCCATGTATGCCTTCCCATCAGAGACTAAATTATATTGATATATAAATTTTTTTAAAAAAAGACTGAACCGATATCACATATTTTAATTTCTTGAATGACTAAATTGTTGGTTTAGTATCAAAGGAATCAGTTTTGTAGTAATGTCTATAAGAATATTCTAATCCCAAAAAAAAAAAAAATCCATCTAGCAAGAGTAAATTGGGCTATAAGATTAGTCATGTGCTACTGGTTGGTACACGTACATACTGTTACCTAATTAATATGCTAGTGATATTATTTGAATATCCAAAAAATGAGTGTCTATTAGAATATTCACTTTAGAATTATTGAATATGATGTGATAGATAAAATATGTGAGATCTACTATTATATCCAATAATTATTAATTATTAAATAAGTATTCCAATAAATATCTGTTTTTAAGTGTATGGATAACATTTTTGTTAATATGCCTGATTTATGTTATGCAGCTTTTCTTACGGCTTGCCGTTTCACCAGTTAAAATGGTGAGATTTGTTAAAGTTTCCTCCCTTCTATCTCACTCCATCATAATTCGGCAATCCAAACATACTCTCACAACAAGCATAACAATTAGTTACCATTGCTTTTTATTGTTTAAATTATAGTTTTTTTAAAATTTAAAATGCAATTTGCTTATGTATGAATTTGTAAAACTATTATGTGGCTATGTTTAATTTGAAATAAAAATATAAATGTTTTTTCATAACTTATACCTATAATTTTATGTATAAAATTTATCAATAAAATCTTTTTCTTAAATTTTTATTATGCCTATGAAGTTTAAGCTGTCCCACCACGTACGCCAATTAAATATATCTGACAAGTTATATATATATATATATATATATATATATATATATATATATATATATATATATTTGATAGAAGCTATAGTGCATGTAAGGGTGTGCTAGAGGTTGGTACACCCATATGGTGTCACCTAATTAATATGCCTCATTCAAGTTGTAGTGGTTTTTTTAACGACTTCTGGTTTTCACCGGTGGAAACGGTGCGACGGTCTCGTTTCCCTTCCATCTTCTTTTCCAAACATGTTTTCACTGATCAATAATGGTTTTTATATTTGAAAAAACATCATCAAGTTTGATATGTTTACAACTCATAATCATATGAATCAGTATATAAATTATTACATACAATCGTATTATTTACGATTTACATTTCTAAGTTACTTTGTTAATTAAGTGAATAACTATCCGTTACTGTTTTAATTCACTGAGCATTAGAAGTGGTAAATTTGTTTGTTATACTAATATGTTATTTTTATTACTTCTTGGATTTACTTATAATAGGTTTTTCAAAAAAAAAATTATACACTAAATTATATATCTATATATCATCGTAAATGTTTTGTAAGTACAATTGGTTTTTTTTTTTAGTAAATTATATAGACATTTCTTAAGATTATAGGATATTACATATGACGTTTTTCAATTTAGCAAATTTATACTATTATAACCCAAATTAGTAGTTGGGTCCACTAATTAGGTTTATAGGAGTTAGTTAATTTATTAAGTAGTGTAAATAAGAAACTATACTAGTATAATTGATAAGGAAAATAGTTAATGTAAATGAATTTAGTTCATTTTGGAATTTTTTTCCTGACTTGAGGAAGGAGGTTTGACATATACACAAGGTCTTTAGGGATTTAATTTTAAATGATATTACATTTGATTCCCTCATATTTAGAATGTGACACTAAGGCCTCTAAATACCCCTACAAACATCATTTTGAATACCTATTTTAAAGGTGTTAGTGCAGGCACAATAAATCAAAGAATATTATATGTAATACCATATATATAATATCACCTAAGTTAAGAGGAGGGGCGCATAACTTTTCTTTAATATCTTTTTTAAAACTTTACTCTTTTTATTCTTTCAACTAAGTAATAGAAAGCGAATATAATTTAATCATATACTTCCTTTATCTTTAGATAACTGTTAATTTTAAAATATCTAAAAATAATTATTTATTTTAAAAATTTAAATAGTATTAATTATTTTTTAATAATATTCATATTAAATATTATTGGAGAATAAGAGAGATATAGTGAAACAGATAAAGAAAGTTAAATTATTAAAAAAAAATTAAAGTAATTCAATAAATTATTTTTAATTTTTTCTAATTTTAATATTTGCTAGTCATTTTCTTAATCCTAGTACAAATTTAAAATTGAATAATTATTTAAAAATGAATAGAATATACGAATGAACCTATTTAATAAAATCCTTAATCTTTACTAAAAAAAAACCTTGAAAACTCCAGATTAGTCCTACACTGATAACTTTATCACGAAATTGGCCTGACCGCCTTAGTCATAAATCACCGACCGTATTAAGTGCATAATGATTACTAGATCACACAATATATAATTTCACTTGAATGTCGCCATTAGGTGTTATTCTTAATAGTTAAGTAATGCTTGTAAAAGAAAGAAAAAGGTTTGTGATGGGTCTTCTCAATTAAGGTAGTGGTTCAGGAATTAACAAGAAAAAAAATTTAATATGGGAAAAAGGAGTTTTCATGTTTTCTACTTTAAGTTTTATACCTCAATAAAATTAGCAACTATTATTGATAATTGTACGGAACCAACTGTTAAATTTTAAAAGTTACTTTTTTTCAAGTATTCTTGCCGAGCACGATACAGTTCCTAAGTAATATGCAAAATATTGCTTCCCAGCTACGTGAGGCTGTGAGCATCGATACTAGTCTACGTTGGTCAGGTGAGATTGGAAAAATTCTATTTTAACGAGATCACATAAATATAAACATCTACGTGGATTTCATATAGTGTAAAAAAGATAACGAAAAAAATAAGTTAAAATAAAAAAATAAATAGCAGAACTTATATATTTTACGTGTAAGATGTCTAGATATTTAAAAAAATTAGGTGTTACAACTATGAAGTTGGGTGAGATTGTACTGTTTAACCAAGGAAAAAAATTGTACTCTGTCGGTTTGAGTGCGAGATAGCTTACGTGTGAAAATGGAACGAGTGGTTCGTGTTTTTGGAGGTGGGGGAAGGGAATGGTTGTTGACGTAATGATGTGAGCCAGTGAATGAAGTTGGAGCCACAACAGCGGCAGTGTGTACTGTTGTCTCTTGGAAGGGAATTAATTGTAACCATAAATCAACATCTCCATCTTAAATAAAATATCTCCACTCTTCATCTATAAATAATGCAATGTTAGACCATCGTAAGTTATAAGCCAAAACAGATCATCGAAAAAATTCGTCATAATAAGCTGTCCCTTCGTCTCTCTTTTCTTGGCCTTGTTCTCATTTTGTGACGCACAATGGTGATCCGTACTAGCGTATCGAACCACTTGTGTTTCATTTCGGTTCGGGTTTTTGAGCGTGGAATTAATGTTGACTTGAGTTTTTCGTGGTTCCAATGTTGATTTGAGTTTGAGTGTGCATATTCTGGTCTACACTGTATGAATCCACCTTCTTATTACTTTACTGGGTTGTCTTAGATCATTAGGGAAACTATCTTGATCACTATAGAAGAAATTTCATGTAGAAGAATTCATGCGTGATCTTCATTTTTTCTTGTTGATAAGACTGAATGGGAAACATATTATGTGTTGACTATAATACATTCATGATGACATTAGAGCTCGATGGTGTCTCTTAACTAGAAGAATTTGGAATAGAAGGGAAATGAACTTTGAAGGCGTTGTATCTACGCACACACCCAACACCTTTGTGTTGCTTGCTTTCTCTCCCTTGATTTCTTCTCTTTTCTTTTCTTTTTCTTTTTTTTTTTATCTCACTTCTCTCAGTGAGTCGATGGACTCACCTTTTTCGTGAGTACAAATATCACCCCTGCGAATGGAATTGTGTTTGATACACTAGTACGGATCACATTTGTGAGTCACAAGTCGCAAAGCAGTTTTAGTTTGTATGCAGTCGTAGTATATTTTTCTATTCTTGGTAGGAATTGCGGAGAGTTATTGCTGCTGGAAAAGGAAGGCTGCAGCCTGCAGAGAAGCAACTGAGTTTACTGCACACACAGGTACCTTCGCAACTAATATGCAGATCTCTTCTCAAATCATATCTCATTTTATATTTTATTAATCATGTATTATTTTATGAAAAATAATATTATATATTTAATAAGTATTTTAAATTTTTAAGATTTTTTTATTTATATCTTCTACATGATAATACATGATTGATAAAATAAAAAAGAGATATAGTTTGGGATCAAAAAATTTTCATCCCAATATGTTTACATTTTTTTTGAAAATTAAATTAAGTAAAAAGTTGAAAGTATATACTATTTTTTAAAACAAATGATTTGACATTTTTTTAATATGCAAATAGAAGTTAATCATTAAGCTCTAGCATCAAATACTAACAGCTCTCAACTACATTTATGGTGCTCATTATGCTATACTTGATCAACCACAACGTTAGCTAAAGAAATTGTGCATCCTGTCTTGATAAGATTCGAATATGGGATCGGAGAGTACTGTGTTTTTAAACACTGGGACCGAAGAATTTTGACTATCTTTTATAATTTGATTACATCCTTCAAGTATTATTAAATTTCAATCACATATATAATGTATTATTATATATGTATTGAATGGTAGTAAAATAATTTAATTTTGAGTTTTGATGAATAGTTAACATAATATTTTTTACAAAGGTATTAAATTGCATGTTATCTAATCAATGTATAAAAGTATTTGGGTTTTATAATCTTTCTCTAAAAATTGCATATTTAATAGCATATGACAGAAGTTGATATAAATAGCCTTTGTTGTAGTTATTTTAGTTGAAAAAATTACTTTTCAGTTAAAAAAAAAAACGCACCTTTTGCACGCATTTGTGAAAAACTTTTTTCACGCTACTTCGTCGTGCTCTTACGGTTTGCCAATGTATCCGGATAAAAAAAAAAAAAAGTGTCGTGCTAGCTCTTACCATATTATAATAAGATAAATTACATTAACCACATTTAAGAGCACGACTAGATTATCAGTATTTAGAGTTTATGGAATTTTAACTAATTTAATTTAGTTGCAACATTAAAATTTTCATAGTGCGCAATTATCTAATCAACTAGTCATTTCATTGAAGAGAAGATAATAAAAAATAGTATATTGATTATTATAAAAAATAAAAGATAATTTATTTAAATATATTTTATAGAAAATTGAATAAATTTATTTTAAAAATAAATTAATAGTTAAATAATTAAATAAATAGATAAAATATAAATATATCATTCTATTTTGTATCTTATTTTAAATACCATATTTATAAAGTTGAAAAAATCTCTATAGATAAATCGTAACTGATAATAAAGAGCTTATTTCATGACAATTTTGCACATTTTCAAAATTAAAATTATTGAATAATTAAATAGAGTAAGTTAGTAATTTTATTATATTATGAGCCACTTATATAGATAATAATTAATATTCATGAGAAATGAAACATATTCTATACCTCCCGTTACAATTTAAAATTTTGTCTTTCATAATCATCTCCATCCCAATCATAAGTCCTCATTCCCACGGGAATTTGAATCCCTATGGGTATGTAGGGGTTTATTAAAAAGTTCTAAAAAGATAAAAAATTTAAAATATTTTACAATTTGAAACATAAATATTTATAATAATTAATATTATTAATGCAACATAATCTAAATTAAAATTAAAAATACATATAAATTCAATAAAGATAATTGAAAAAAAAGGAAAATATGCTATTTTCGTTCAACATATAGAGACTTTGGCCCATTATCCGTCCCCATAAAGACAAAACATACCTCATTCCCATCTTTATCATGGGTAATTCCTATATATATTCATTTTTAATTTTTTAATCATCTCTAGCTGTTTATATCTTTATAATAAATTAAAATATTTAATTTATAAAAATATAAAATATATTTTTTAATTAATAAAAAATAACAAAATTTGATTCATATGATTTCAATTACACCTCCTTCTCTTGTATATCCTTTTAATAAATTAAAATATCAATTTTAAAATATATGTTATAACTAATGTGTGATAATTAGTAAAATAATCATATATAATCTTAATTTATATCATCTCTTAATTATTGTAGTATATCAATTATAATATTATTTTTAATAAAAAAGTAATGTAATTATTTAATTTTTAAAAAAATTTATAAATAACTGTTGATTTAACCCATGCAATGCATGGAGTGATAAAAAAGAAATATATGAGGAGACAAATTAATAATACCCACAAATTTAAAAGTCCCCTATTAATCCCTTGGTCTATTTGTACAAGTCCATACAATTAAAAAAAAAAAAAACTGCACAGACCTATATGGAGATCCAATTTCTCTCTGTTTTTGAATTGTGAAGGATCAATAAAGGATTTTCAAACTCTAAGATACTTATTTGTCTTTCAATATATTTTTGAGCGATCAAAGTAGATATTCTATCTTAATAAATAAAATAAAAAGTAAATAACTCATGTAGTTCCTCAGGAAAATTTTACAAGACTATTTAGTCTCTCAAAAACTGAAATTAAATATGTGATATTTCAACATTTTAATAATTAGTATACATTCTTTAAACACTAATAGAATTGCACATTGATATGCTAACATGACGTTAAATGATGTATATGTCATTTGAAGTGGAATAGAGTTTAAAGTGATTCATTTTGGTGGTTGAAATTCATAAAATAAATAATTAAATCTCTATTATAATTCATAAAGTGATTCATTTTGTGTAATTTTAAACATTAAAATGAGTGTAATATGTTTGAAAATAATTTCATTTAACTTGCATCTAACATTTTAATGTGTCCATCACTTTCAATCTTAAAGGATCATGGGATTAATTTCTTTTCTTGAAGGATGAAATAATTCGACATAAAAATTTTGAGAGACCAAATAGGACATTCACTCTAAAATAAAAAATATATAAAACATAAATTCATGCCTGAAATTTAAATCTTTTGAAACACTTTGGCTAAACAATATTTTTGGTTATGTTTTCCATTTCTATATAAATAATATTTTCAAACCACTTGATTTCACTTTTAAGATAGTTACATAAAGTTATTCATGGTGAAGATAGGTTTGAATAAAAATAATCTAACAAATTATAAAGATTGATCTTGGATTTGATTAATGATCGTATCGAAAGGGAGTGATTGTAACATCCTCTTTTTATAAAATATTTTTCTATATTTCTATAAATTGGATGAGTTGATTTTTTAATATAGATTAATGGAGATTTATCAAAGAACCGAATATTGATTCATAAATTTATAAGACGGTGAATAATTTTATATATACACATAGCCCGTGAATATCATATTACATATATTCACGGTGAATATCATATGTGTATATATATATATATATATATATATATATATATATATAGAGAGAGAGAGAGAGAGAGAGAGAAAGAGTAACGTACAATAGATTAATATGAAAAAAAAATTATATGAAAGACTTGGGAATTCTTTGGAAAAAGAGGAGGAAACCTACCATAGGCTTGAAGTCAATAAAAAAGGGTGCATATATACAAAAGATGCCCTACCAGTAGTGTGAAATTATGACCAATTTGTAAAGAAATAATAGAGAAGTTACATGGTATGGTACTTAGAGAAGCTTAGGTCTCGTTTGAGTAAACGACTTATTTAAACACTTATAGAAAAATAAATTTTAAAAAGTAATTTATAAATAAGTTATTTTATATTCAAATTATTTTTAATGGTTTAGAAAATGCTTATTAAGAAGCTAGATATTTTAACTTCTTAAAAACATTAAGAATAACTTTAAGAGAAGTGATAAGTTGTTTAACCAAACAGGATAAAAGTAAAAATATAACTTTTAACTTTCAAAAAGTTAAAAATGTCATAAGTTGTACTATCCAAACAGACTCTTAATATTGTTGACAAAGTATAAGTATTGGAAGAGATCTGAGGCTGTAAATGGAGATATGGGGTGATGGAGTGTTTTATGTAGCACCATTTTTTTCACAAAATATTTTATATAACTTGATTTACTTTATTTTGTTAATGGTTTGAGTTTATTATTACAAAATAGCTTGATAAAATTTTATCAAAAAGAAAATTAAATCTTAAAAATAGGACTATAAAGATATTATTGGTACTCTATGAAAAGTACGTAAAGTAGTTGTAAGTAAGAATACACACACACACACACCCCTATTCTTGATTACAACAATTCCAAGACTAAGGATCGCAGTCTTCAAATGAAGAGCATGATTACCTCCTTCTTAAGGTACTAGGAAGGCTGATGAATTCCATCTCGAGATCCATCCGAAGACTACCAGGGGAAGGACCAAATCGAGGTTTACCTGTGGTCCACTCAAGGTCCAGAGGCAAGTAGTAGCAAGCTCGAACTCAGTGAAGAAATTCTCCACTAGGACAAGGAGTTCAGGGTGAGCGCGAAACTAACACGGACATATCTTCTAGAAGGATCCCTTAACAGTGTTTAGATCATCCATAAATTATTGCTCAGTCCTAAATCATCTATTTTGGACTTATTCAGACAATATAAATAGAAAATGGAAAGTATAATAGTGGTAATTCATTCAACCCATTTAATCATATGCTTTTTCTCTTGCCTTCACTTACTTGGGCATTCGAGTCCCTTTGTAGGTACCCAACCTAACGCCAGTGTCACGACCCGATCTGGGAACGTGACTGGCACGTGAGAAATCTCATTCTCACGTAAGCTTCGTGACCTATCAACTATTTCTACATGTATGCTCTATTCATAAAAACCATAAAAGACTGAAAAATTTCTCTTTTTCTACATATAAGTCACCTATTCTTTAAATTCAAAGTAATCAAAATAATTGAAATAATCAAGTCTGTTGATTCATAATCTGTCTTCAAAGTCTGAAATCATAATACAATATAAAACTAGCTCTGCTTCAAAATGTCTATGAAATTTAATACAAATATGCCTTTAAATACAAAATATGAATATGTCATCATAGTATGCTAATTGCAAAACATGATCTAAGGTCCGGGATCCTGCTTGCATCTACACTAGAGCACTTTAAATCAAAATGACAGCAAGACTCACCAACTGAGGCCTAGTTTGGCTGGGAGAAAGGGGTTGAAGAGACTTCGTAACAACTACTCTATCTGTAAAAATAGGAGAGAGAGAGAGAAAGAGAGAGAGAGAGAGAGAGAGAGAGAGAGGCGAGTTTTGTTATCAAAACTCAGTGAGTGAATCCTCACCTGAAACCCCCTTTCATGGGACACAAAAGAATAATGCATACAATCATAATAACATCATTAATACTCAAAAAGTATTCATTTATGTGTGTGTGTGTGTGTGTGTGTGTATGTGTGTATATATATATTCATGTGACAACTCAAAAACAATCTTCTTATGTTACTTTCATACCTAAAATCATACAAGCTTATAGTATAGTAGCCCCTAGAGAAACAGTAATCTCTGCTCTGGTTACACACAATATTTGTGACGTAACAAAACTCTGAATATGAATCTCTAGTCACATCTGGACGTTACATATCACCGTCTCCAGTGTGACAATAAATTCTTTGTAATCTCTATAATCGCTGGCTCGGGCAACTTGGTACCAAGGTTAATGGATTGACAGCCGTTAACACACAGCCTATTTCTCTATAGCTACCCTTTTAACTTAGTTAAATACATCCGCTTAAATCTGAAATTCCTTAAAACCATTTAATTCTCTGTGAGCTCTGAATCCCTGTAACCCTGTAACAGTTTGACCTTAGCATAACTGTGACTATGAAATTATACGTGATGATTTTAAGTTCACAGAATATGTATCCGTCAATTGTCCTGAGTCATGCAAAGATTCATGCTCAAAAATCCTTTTATGTCTAAATTTCTAGATTATCCTTTACCAACAATAAAATCTAATACTCTAAGAGCTTTGAATCTACCTGATTCTAACAGTCTGACCTTAGCATATCCGTGGCTATGGAATTATGTCCAAGGGATCACCCTGTGTAGATATTTATGATTCCATATCTCTACAGAGTATGTAGCTGTCAACTGTTCTGAATCTCATGAAGATTCAAGCTCTAAAACCTTTAATTATCAAAATCATATTTCAACAATCAAGCTCTTCATAATCAGAGAACTCAATATCACGCTTCAAAATAGCAAAGCTTGCAATAATAGTTCTATTTTCTTATCTAAACTGTATATCTAGGTATAAAATCATTTCATATATATACAAATCAATTTCAGAGTCCATTTAAACAATCATAAAAGCTTCTAACAATCTCATATATCATCAATTCTATATAAAATCAGTATAACAACATGGTTCCATGAGTTTTATCAAAAACCAGTTTCATGATCTAAAACATATAAATCAACAGAAATCTTCAACTTCTTTGCAGAAATCTCTAAAATCAAGTAGTAAATGATATCTTTATGAAAATAAATCTAATGCATGACATAGAGATCACAGATGCGAACCCACTCACCTGGTGGGATGAACAATGAAGAACATATACCAACAGGACCAACAAGACTCCCAGAAACAGGAGATAGCACCACTATCTGATATATCAGCCATAATACTCTAGATTAACCTCTAATAATCTCTTTAATGGCTCAAATCCAACTCTAAGATGATGGGAGCACCATAACTTCATGAACATAGAGGGATATCAGTCAAATCCCAAGAACCATGAAAGATTTGAAAGAAAAAGAGGTAAAACTAGCGAAATCTCTTACCTTGAAGCCTTAAAAGTGAAAGATTGAAGTTAGATTGAATGAAATGGAGCTTGAGGGGGTAAAAATGGTGGAAGAATTGAGTTTGGGGGTGAGAGGGGAATTTACGATCGTGTTTTATCTGGAAAAATCTCGAAATAGGGGTTTTTATAAATCTGTTCATCGCCGAGGCGATCATATGACCGCCTAGGCGGTCTCTAGAAGGTCAGGTGCTGATATGTATTGGACTGGGCTAACTGGACTATCTCCACACTCACTTATTTATATTTCTTAATAAGTTAATGTCCTCATTTATTTTACTCTCCATTAACTTTAAAACATTTAGTTAATGTCCTCATTTATTTTACTCTCTATTAACTTTAAAACATAAATATAAATAAGAGAATACCCCCCATTTGGATTCAAATAAATTATTAGAAAAATCAAAATCCTAACAATTCAAAATCCAAATTTTGGGTTTTAGTTCAAATTCGGGAATTCTTACGATTTTATCAACTTGTAGGTTGAAAACGAAATATTTAAGAGTTTCATAAAATTCATTAAAAATCACTCTTCAACTCATTTTTTGTTTAGGGAACCATTACCGGGACTTTTAATCCCAAGATTATGACTCTATCATAGAACCCTCCAAGGACGTGTAGAGTAAAGACTTAGTGAAATTTAGGACCCGAATGACAGGTGAAGGTGGCTGGCACTGTGTCTAGTTCTTAAAAAATTTTCTAATCTTATTATTTAAAACCTAGGGTATTACAGCCGGGCCGTTGTGAAAAGAGGAAGAAAGCCCAGTAACACCTCCATCTATACCACCGGAGGTCCCCCCCAGTATTACGGTATGTAACAATATACACACGTGTCAACGAGTATCAAAAGTTAATGAAAGAAAAGATATATTGTAATAATAATGGATGCATAGTTGTTAGATGTGTAATCACCTGACATTGTACAATGTTTGTGCCTTGGAAATTAAGTTTAAGACCAATATAAATAGGTGAAAGGGGATAGGTTGGAAGACAAAAGCAAGAATGGAGAAACAAAGAGAGTGATGAGTTGGAAATTTATCGTAAAAGAAAATGTGAGAAAAAGAAAGAGAAAAGAAGGACATTGATGAAAGAATAAGAGAAAATTAGTAGAGTGTTTCCAAAATATTGTCATCTCTACAACAACTTTAAAGGTAGGGATCAGGGAATGAATCCATTTGTGAAATTAAAACCATGGCTACGTCGATTTAGCCAGTTATTGTTAGCTATATTCTAATATTGCTCATTTATATTAAAGTTATTTAGCATTACCATTCTATTTTAACGTTCTTCATATTTATATTACTCTTTATTTATTATTCTATTATTTTAAAATATTCGGTTATTTACTATTATTATTGTTCCTTTACCCTTACATTGTTAAGTTATTTTATTTATTTCTCCTTTATATTTAAAGTTATGTAGTTAATTATTTATTTTATTTTGTTTTACTATTTCTTATTGTTATAATGCTCAAAATATACTCTTGATCATTTTATTTTTATTTCCTTTACATTAGTCATCTTTTAAAGTCACTTTATTTTATTGTTCTTTTATATTTATGTTCTTTATTGTTAATTATTTTAAGTTATTACTATAATAATTATGTATATTATTTTGAGTTGTCAATATTTATTAGTAATTTCTATAGGAAACCTATATTAAAGAAAAAGAATAACACTAAATATTAAAAATAAATAAAGATAATTATACATGGAATTAGATTACTGAGTTAATTATAACGTGAAATGTTACATCTTGGCTCCTGGAAAATATTATGGTTTTATGATAGCAAAGAGGAATCCATGGACTGTATATGATGAGAAGTTTAAAATGAAATTAATTACAAATAATCTTAATTTTAGTTATTTTAGAAATTAATATTTAGATTGACAAATCTATGCTGTGAGAAATTATTAAGATATTATTTTTATTCATCTCTGTCAATGTCACGGCCCAACTTGGGAACGTGACTGGCACGTGAGGAATCTTCTTTCCACATAAGCCTTCTAGGTGACCCGTTTCTCTAAATGCATAATTTATCATAATAAAATACTTAAAATATAATTATCTTCTAAATCAATATTAATTTCTCTAATTAAAATATAAAACTTAAATTCACAAAACTGGAAGTATTTAATATCCAATCTCTAAAAATATCTTGGCTAAAAATCATTTGATCTTGAAATCATAAACTAGTTTATCATATGATATAAATCTGAAACACGCTTAACTCTTGAAAACTACACTATAACTACTCAGCTAATCTATTATATAATCTAAATCAAAGTTGGTGATTAAAGTCCATACTTCAGTTATAGTAACATACAAAAATACATAAACCTTGAAAATAACTACAATGTCTCAAAATACATGCATGGCTCGAATTCTGCCTGCAAGCCTACTGGAGCCCTCTAAACTAATATAAGCCTAAACTAAGCCTTATAGCAATGTAAAACTCCCTGTGTATATCTATACCGTCTATCTTAATATGAACAGGATGTTGCAGTGATCATGAATACAATTGTCTTCTTCAAGAGTAAAAGACAAAATCATTGAATAAGTAGGGGCGATAGCTCATGTATCCCCTACCCCTAAATTTCAAACTTTGATACTTTATATAGATATATATAGTTGACCCCTCAATTTCATTTTTATATTTATACTTTAACAAAAAAAATGAAGAATAGTGATATATCATCCTAATACATTTTCTTACAAATCCCTTCGATATATTAAATCAAGTGAGTTTTTGTTATCTCTTACATTGTTTTATTTTTTAATTGTTCATTTTTAATTAAATAAATAAGAAAATCCAATTTAATTGTTCATTTTTTTAACTCAATCTTTCTAGCTAGAGGAAACTCGAGTTTCTCCTTAGGGAAAAAAACTCGGTACTCTTTCACTACTAGTATTTCCTCTAAGGTTTGCTTAAGTTGCACCTCACTAGCAGATAAAATCACAAATCCTTTACTCTTAACCCTACTTAACTCTATAGAATTTAAGAACAAATGAATAGGTTTCATGGGTAAGATAGACTCAATAGGAAAAACAATAGACTTGGCATGACAATCAAGCAAAACATGATGAGCGAACAACCAATTCATATCGAGGGTCATGCCAAGACTAGACATAGGCCAACATATAAGATAAAAAATAAAGGATCTACCATGAATGCTAAAATGGAAACTCAAACAATAAAGACATGTCTTTATAGGTTTAACAGTAGGTGTGGAGACTATCAAATCAAAAGCAAGCTCAAAGATAGGCACATGCAAGGATTTAGTATGGTTATGTGAAATGAAAGAATGTATAGTACTAGAATTGAAAAGCATAACTAAGGTATTACCATTCACTTCACACTTACCCTAAATCAAGTTGGTAGATAGAAGGGCATCCTCAGCTCTCACAGTGAAGACGCGACCCTATTGCTGTGGCCTAGCAACAAATATAGGCTGATGAGTCCTCGTGTTGCACTCCTGAGCCATGTGGCCTGACTTGCCACACTTGAAGCACACATTCTGGCCATAAAGACACGAACGATCACCATGGTTCTTGCCACACTTTGGGCAAGAAAAAGAAGTTGTAGGCATTACTACTGCTAGTGCAAGATGGGAGAGAAGAGAAGATGTCCTCTACTACTGGTTCCCCTTAGGGTAGGGATGGCCTCTTTGGAATGATGGCATATGAGTTTATGGCTTGAACCTCTATGCTTGTGGTGCCAACCTACTCCTATGCTCCTCTACTCAGAGCTGTGACTAGCTTTTTCTGGCTCTCTTCCACAATTCAACAAGTGTTTGCCAAAGTGACAAACTCTTGGATCTCAAGATGTGCAACTACATTATTGATTTCTAGCCTCAACCTATTCTCATACATGACATACTTCCACTCTTCCTCGGGACTTCCAAGGTATATGTGGGAGCATTTGATCAGCTCCTCAAATTTGGAAGTATACTCTGGCACTGTCATCTTTCCCTACTTTAGCTAAAGGAACTCAATTTCTTTGGCATTCTTGACTAACTGCAGGAAATACTTCTCATAGAAACTAGCCTTGAACCCTTGTGATAGGCATACTGGTAGCCTTAAGTACCCTCCTACAGTCATTCCATCAAAATTCTTCTTCCTTCTCCAACATATACGTGGCATATGACGTTTTTTGCTCCTCTAAGCATGGAACTACAGTGAAAATCTTTTCCGTGCTCTTGATCTACCCATTTGCAATGCTGGGATCAAAAGTGCCCGAAAAAGCTAGAGGATTGGCCTTCCTGAGCTTGGAGAACCTTACAGTCTCCAAATTCTTTGCCTCATGTCATCCCACTTGTCCTTATTCATCCTGCCTATCCATTTGGTCCATTATGCGTTATATCATGAGTAATGTCCCGCAAGGCATGCAACACCATGTCTAGGTGCTAGTTCTCAATGAGGTCATCTTCTAATGCTCTTTGGTGTCTGCTCGGTGCCATCGATCCTTAAGCACACCAAACAAGGAATACTGAGATGATTAGTCTCAATACTCATGCTTAGGGAGCTAGCAACTGTGACACATAAGCATAACAATTTGGCAATTTTACCCCTACAACCTATCATACAGATAAAACATTTAAGCATGACGTATCTATCATCTTATGTATTAAAATCATAGTCAGACCAATCCTCGGGCTCTATCTGGATTGATATGCTCTAATACCAAAATATAGCACCCTAATTATTAACCTCTTATGCGTATGTCATAATTGACTAATTATTAGGTTTCCTACATTTTGATTTCGTATACTTACTTATTCAAAAATACTTTTACCAAAAAATAGAGGATAGTTTTTTTAAAAAATTTAAAATGATAAGAGCCTCATCCATTAATGCATAATTAAAGCTAACACAACCTGTGAACGAAACAATATTTCCATAATAATAGGCATATAACAGAACAAATCTTGGATATCGTAAACATGTAACAACACATGCCATCACATCATAACATAAATAAAGTACTAATATATCATGGGAGAGTATGGGTCCATGAAGGACAACCATACCTAATACAAACCATATGAACATAACTTAATATCCTCATAAAGGGCAAACCATAAATAAATCCTAGCTATGAGTCGAAAATAGCGCTCATTCTCAATACAGTAATCCATAAGGCAAAGAAACATAAATGATGATTCATAGTCAACATGCTCAAGAGACAAATACAAAATATGCAGGAGATAATAATAATAATAATAATAAAGTCTCTTAGCATGGGCTAGCTCCAATATCAAGAATTTAAGGGACTTCAACATCCTGGATCGTTGGCTTATCTGAAGACGATACAGAAAAAGAAAAAAAGGGTGAGAATCTAAAGGAATCTTAGTAATTAAATAAAAATAGTACGAGTGCCATCATTGTCGTCTCCAGTCACTTCAGTTTAATTACAAAACAAGTGAGCATGCTTTAGTTTATTTTAATTAGTTTGCAAATAAAAGTCTCGAAATGAAATGTATTTTAAGTTTTGTAAAAATTCTTGATTAACAAATAATAATCTAGAGATCATGGCATTATTGACATATAAATCACATAAAGAGAACTAGCATGAAAGAGTAAAAGAATCAAGACATACCACTTTCTCTAGCACTTTTGTTCAGTAACTTAAATTCCTTTAATATATCACACTTTCTCACGTCACCTTAACTGACTGTATCACCATCCTTGATGATTTAACTGTCACCTAAACTTTGAATCACCTATCGTTTAGGATGGGCTCAATCTAACTAGTCATCGCTAGACTAAAATGGGGACAAAGAGGAAAATCTTCACTTAACATTACATTTAACTTCCTTGATTCTCATATTCCAACATCACGTAAGTTTCATAGGTTTTTAGGAGACATAAACAGACCACTTTATGTATTTTAATAACAAAAGGTACACTTCCATCGTTTGCATCTCTAAATTGGAAGTTGTAACGAAATGGGACAGGAGGTTACCAAGGGATGTCTCTCACGAAGCTGTTGCCTTCCTTTCTGATGCAGTGCGAACAATTTGATTCAGGCAGTGGGGGACCTGCAAGGACTCCACCAAGGGTATCAGAATGTGTTTCAGTCGAACAGTGTGTAGGATAGTGTGTGTACTGGTTCTTTGAAGATACCCTTTAAATAGGAACCCCCTCATGTCCGTTACGATGCATCCCTGATTTTCGGGACATGGCTAATGGGCTCGGTTGGTTACAAGAACGTAGGATAATGATCATAGGAAGGTCCGGGCTCTGGTCTCAAACTTGCGAGATCTAAGGTCGGAGGCCGGGAGGGGTGCTCCCCGTGCCAGTAGTGAGACTTCCAGCTTTGAGGGTCATATTCAACCTTTTGGGCTAGGCTTCCCTGCTGGGCCTTCTGGTGGTATTGGGCCAGCTTTTGTTTTGGGCTGTAACAGAAGTTATACAATGCATAACATAAACGTACCTAAATCAATTGCCAAAAAAAGGACCCAGCTAGCATTCATCCAGTTACATATTTCAGTAATAGAAGCAATAATGACATTTTTAAATGTCATTCGCATATAAATATCCCAACTCACAACATCAAGATAACTTTTCTTTTAGATTTAATTTCATCCTTCAAATCAAGTAAAGTAGTTCAAAGAATCAAATTCTCAAATTTAATACTTGCACATTACACCCTAATATTTGTACACAAAACACAAGTCAAGAATGCAAGAAATCCTAGTCCAAATTGTCATGAAAAGAAAACCACAATTCTCAGTATAGTTCATATTTCAATTGCTAAGTTGATAAACCTTCAGCACAACTTTTAAATCCCTTTAGTATGCCAAGGCTGAACGCATGTTTTCAATATATATATATATTTACACGCACAAAGCTTTATGGCCAAAATGTACACACAAGGGTACACATATAAACCTAAGGCACATAACTCTATTTTTGTTCAAAGTCAAGCTCCTAGAAAACGGACTTTTATAGCATTTCATGGGCTTGCTAAAAAGGAAAATTCAACTAACATACCCATGGTGACATGTTTAAAAAAAGAACAGGGAAACAACATAATATTTGCAACCTTTTCTCCACGAAATTGAGACCAACATGTCAACCTCTATTTGCCCCATAGTCCTGCCATCGTCTAAGAGCCACAGGACTGTTGGAAAAAAAAGAATAAATAAATAAGCTAACTTCTACAAACTCATTAATGGATTAAGCCTTGACCCCTCAAAACACTTCTTTTTCGCCATCCACCTAAGGAATAAATAAGAAGAAGAACAAACAAAACCAAGTCCTTTAGCTAACCTTCAGTACTGAAAATAAACAGGGACATAGGGGAACCTAAAAAAAAAAAAAAGTTTGACTCAAGAACACTAACACTCATCAACCAAAGCACAAGAACAAGATCAACAAAATAAAAAAATAAATTAGATAACATCAAATCCCCTATAAAAAATATGGAGAAATAAGAGGATAGAGCTTCTTTGAGGCTTCTGGATGTGGAAGAAAGCAAAAATCTCCTCCCCTCCTCCTCCTAGGGTCGCGGTGCTATAGTACCAAGGGGAGAGCATTTTGCTCTTGGACGTGGAGATGGTGGTGGCCTTGGGTATGTTTGGATTTTAGGGAGAGAACGGAGGTGGGATCAGGGTTAAGGGGCCATAGTTCTTGGAGCTTTTAGAAAGAAGAAGAGAATAGAGGAGTAGTGAAAATGGAGGTGGGTTTGGAAAGGAAAAAAAAAAGTAACGAAAAGTGATGGGGATGGGGAGGGGCGTTGTTGCAAGGCTAAAGAAAGAGTTAGGGTTTTCATTTTTTTTTTAAGGTCAGGAGGGATATAAGTGTAATATGGTGAGAATAGTTAGATAATTTTATCCTCATGAATAATTAAATCAACCCAAAATCATAATTTAACACTATTTTTCATACACCAGTCATCTAAATAAATTTTATTTTAATGATGTGTTTTGAAATTTGGATTAAAGAGAGTTCTAAATTTTTAAAACGCTCTAATCCTTAACATTTAAATAAATTAAACACAACAACTAACATAAACATGCACTCAAACTGCTACAAGAGGAATGTATCATTATTCATTATCTAATTAATTAAGAAAACTAATCCCTAATTAAACTCATTTAATTCTAATTAATACATAATTATGACTAAATGAAAATTGGGGCATTACATGGAGGATACAAGAATGATTCTTGTTATCCTCATGAATGTCTAGACTCACTCTCAGTCAATTTAATTAGATCTACCAAATCTAGGGTGTACAAAGTATGGATGGGACCGAGTTAGTGGAGGAAACCCCGAACTTGACCTAATTTTTAGATTAGATATATTTTTGAAACTAGAATCAGACGATAATCTAATTAATGATCGAGTCAATATTTTTCTAAACAACATATAAATATTTTGACATCATAGATAATAAAGGAGGATGACAACGGGGATTTGTCATAGATGGGGATCCAGAAATGAGGATTGTTTCCCCATGTGGATGAGGATGAGGTAAAAGTCCCCCACAATAATTATGGGGATGAGGAGATGGATTATGCACCCTGCCTTACGGGGATATTTGCCCCTAAAGTATATTGATAATTTCAAATTAAAAGACTCAATATTTCATAATATTTAAAGATAATGATGTTGATGATATTGAGATAAAAGTTTATTCTTATCCTAGATTCCTTATAGCTGTAATTTTTATGACTTGTATTTAGCTTATATATTTATTTTTGTATACAAGGAGGAGTGGAACATGAGCTCAATCATAAAAATCATAAAGATTTTTAATGGTTTATTAATCTTTTTTAGTATTAGACTTTTTTCAATTTCATTCCCCATCTTGGTGGGGATTCGTGGGGAATGGGGATGAGATAAATTCCCCTTCCTTCCCACTGGGAATGAAGATAGGGATGAGAAGAATTCTAGAGGCATGGGGCAAGGAGTGAGGGAGTACTCCTTGCTCCATTGTCATCCCTTTAGTAATGTTATAGAATTTTATAAGTAAGAAATATAATTTAAAAGATATTTTGTAATGCATATTTCAAAATAAACCATTAAATAAATATCAAATTATTTAAAATGTGATGATAAAAATATAAAATCTTATAATTTATCATTAATTATTATAAAATATAATAATATGAAAAAATTATTTAACTTTGAATCATATAAAATCAACCCAAAATAGGACTCGATTCAGACGAAAAAAAAAAGGGGGGTCAAATTTGAGGTTTCAAATGGACCCGATAAAACTTCAAGCCTTGCCCGTCCGTGTCATGAACATCCTTAGCAAGCCAAATACCACCTCCGCTCCTCCAGCTTTGCAAATACGTCACCGTATTTGTCACGTTGCTCCACGCGGTTTTCACTCCAAGTTAAAAAAATAAAAGAGAGAAAGAAAGCAACAAAGCGAAGCAAGCAAACCAAAGCCACCACCGAAGACTTGTCTTTCTTTTCGATCATTATTATTCCCTTCTGAGTTCTGACCTTCCCACCCACCCACCGCCACACATCACCCATTACCGCGCGCGCTCCTCCGATCTCCGCCGACTGCACGACATGAATCCTGAATAGTATGTTACTCTGTACCACCCCTTCCCCCCTTCTCTTTGGTCGGATTCGATTTTCGTGAAGATCCTTCCTTTTTTGGTTTTCCGGTCTTCTCTTCCAAAAGGGTGTTTGGGGTTGTAGCTGATTGGTTCGTATGGGCTGGGTTTTTGTTGGCTTCGAATTCTGTCGGTGTGTCTGGGGTGTAACCCTAGATTGATTGATTTTCTGAATTTTCTTTAACTTTTTTTTTGGTTGAAATATGTTGTTTTTCAATCACGGATTTTATAGCTATAGCTGTGAATTTTTGAGCTTTCGTGATTGATTTTGAAGCTGATGAGTTACCGTGATCTTGCCCCTCTCGCCCCTGTTGATTTTAAAGATTAATATTTTTTAGTATGTATTATCCTATTGTCCTTGCTCTGATTGTGATGAGGACTCAATCCCCGTAATAAAATTGAGCTTCGTGTGTTCTACACTAATCTGATTCATGATCTGAGTGGCAGTTCATTAGGGGAATCATCAAATTATGCTAAACCTGTGAAATTTGGGGGAGCATGGTAGTGTCTTGCTCCGTGGTTGTGGTTTTATGGAAGTTGAGTTGAGTCCATCAGACAGAAAGTATGGGATTTGGATTTGGGGTTTATGTGGCCGTGAGCTCTTCCATGTTTGATCAATCAGTAAGAATAAAGATGGTGATGGCTTGTATTGAATTTATTTATGGATCTTCTAAGAATTGAGGTTTTACAATTTGGGTTGAGTTTCTTGGTCATGTTAATATGTGTGTGTAAGAAATGGTTGCAGTCTTTGAGGTGTATTTCTGAGGCTGATCTATTTTGGAGTGAGAAAGTTAATGCTTTTTGGTTACCTCTGCAGTGATTATCTGTTCAAGCTCCTTCTTATTGGAGACTCAGGTGTTGGAAAATCATGCCTTCTTCTGAGATTTGCTGTAAGCTTTCTGCTGACTTTTGTGCTTATGACTAGTGACTGCTACTAACTTTTATATCCTATATTGCAGTGTTGTATATATTTGTTTCTGCTTTACCATGTTATTCCGTTCTTTTTGGAGAGTTACTTCTTTTATCCAAGAGAACAATAACTCCCTGAGTGCACTGCTCTGGTTAAGCATGGTTGTTGGTAATAGTAATATCTTACTGAACAATAGTTACATGTATTATTCTTTCTTTTGATATTTTATTTGTGTTAAAGAGTTCTTTGAAACCAAAACGAAAAATCAAATAATTAAATGGTGAATTAGCCTTTTCTATTTGGATCACATTCCTCTCTTCCTTCATGTGTAATAACACATGCTTTTCCCCACGCATGGAATGATTGCAGGTTTATCATTTAGGTGTCTAATATATTATAAAATCCTTTAATAAATTGAAATATAAGTACAATACGCTTCTGCTAGACGTTTACCTCAGGAAGTTGTAAAAAAGAAACTGAATGCTGAGAATGATGAGATTATGTCTCTTGTCATGAGTTTTTCAGATGTGTTATTATAAATGAGGGTAGCTATGTTTATCCACAGAGGCCTTTGGCTAGTTTCATCAGATTTTTGTCTTTGTAATTGTGCTGTCTAGTCTTTCGAGCTTATGAATGCTTATGTTGTTACCATAGAAGGTACCAGCCCGAATGCCTTTAGGCTGCTTGGTGGTTGATCTTGGTTCTTGTAGATGGTAAATTGTGGCTTGATGCAGTAACGTGGATTGTTAACTTTGTGAAATTCCTATGTTATGTTACAGGATGATTCATACATTGAGAGCTACATAAGCACCATTGGAGTTGATTTTGTGAGTACAACTTTGTCAAATTTTAGCTTCAGCTGATTAAAGCAATGTTTGTACTGATGATTTCATGTTATTTTGTGTAGAAAATACGTACTGTTGAGCAGGATGGGAAAACCATTAAACTCCAGATTGTACGTATATGATTGCCTATGTTTAAGTTCCTTTATCTCCTTCTATTATGTCATGTTTCTATACCATCAAAATCCATTGTTCCATTATGAGACTTTTCTTACCTTGTTTTCTGATTTTACTTGTAGTGGGACACAGCCGGACAAGAACGATTTAGGACAATCACCAGCAGCTACTATCGCGGGGCACATGGGATCATTGTGGGTGATGGTTTTCTTCACATAACCTTTTGAATATAGTTTTCCCATCTTTGTGGGGTCTCCTTGCACGCTATAACAACTGGTTCCTCTTGCAGATTGTTTATGATGTGACAGATGAAGAGAGCTTCAATAATGTGAAGCAGTGGCTCAGTGAAATTGACCGATATGCCAGTGATAATGTTAACAAACTTTTGGTTGGAAACAAGTGTGATCTGACAGCAAACAGAGCTGTGTCGTATGAAACAGCTAAAGTATAGCTTAGTTATAGACATACTTCATTTTGTTCTTTCCATATTTCGTAAACAGTTTCAAGTGTGTTCATTCTTAGTGGTGGAGGCAATGTTGGCTTATTGCTCTTCTCTTGGTATTTGAGCTATGCTTACCCTACACTTCTATTTGTGGTTTTCTTTAACAGGCATTCGCAGATGAAATAGGCATACCTTTTATGGAAACAAGTGCGAAAGATGCTACAAATGTCGAACAGGCATTCATGGCCATGGCTGCTTCCATCAAGGAGAGGTACATCCATTCCTCTTCACAATTTAACTCTAGATGTTCAAGAAAGTTGCCGAAGTTCAATGTGTAAATTGGCCCTAGAAGCAAGCCAGGGAAAAAAAAAAAATAGTTTCCTATTTAACATAAATAACAATTATACGATTTCTGTTAGCACTATTATTTAGTTGAGTCTATTTGATATTGTTAGTTTCTATGGCCGGGAAAGTCGACTATGAATGAATTGCAAATGTAATTTTTTTTTAATTGTCATTTTATTTTTCCATTGTTTGTGCTTTTCTTCATCAGAGTTAATTACACGACAAGAAAAGATATATAGGTTACTGGATTGTGTTTTTATATACCTGTTGGTTTGTTAAGTATATAACTAGTTTTATTCATTCATCTATTACTTTTCATTGTGCTTTTGCTTTTCTTGCATCGATCCGTTTTAAGCTCATTATCTGATGGTAACTTTCTCTCGAGTGTAGAATGGCAAGCCAACCTGCAAATAATTCAAGGCCTCCAACAGTGCAGATCAGAGGACAGCCAGTTGCACAGAAAAGTGGGTGCTGCTCATCCTAACCACAGGTTTCTTAGATCCATTTCATTTGGTCTGCTGCTCACCCATTGTATTGCTTGTAAGATTTTTTTTTTTAATTTCACTAAAATAGTGGACCAATGTCAGAATTTGTCTGGTGGTTTGGAACTGACTTAGATGATCCAATTCTTTAAGTATACTTAAATGATATGGCTTGTGCACAGTAATACTCATTAATGCCAAATCTATATTCCTGCTCATACTTGTTTCGATTCAAGTTGAGACTATGGTTTTTTGTTTATTTGATTGCAAAGTATAATGCTCAATGCCAACTGGTCACATTGATGCGATTGACTTGTGGTACTAAATGTTGCGAGATTATAAGAGTTCATAGAGCACCTAGAATAAAATATAACTTCCATTTTATTTTTTTATAAAAATCGTTTTTATCAAGAAAAACGCATCCAAAAGATCGTAAGAGAGTGGTAGTCCTATTCCAGGAGAAGTGGTGTATCTTGCAGGTTGCTAGCACGAATGTCTTAAAATATGCGAAAAGAAATCGTAATTAATTTTGAAGGGTATTTATTTGAGAGCAATTCCAACTTTAATGTAAGGTGAATTTACAACTTCATTGTTTTTCTTAAATTTTACAACTTAATGATTTTTTTCAAGTAGCAACAGTATTTGAATACAAAATTGAACAAATAAGGAAATTCCCTTTATAATTGTAGAAATAAGATATAGATACGATCGAACATTTAAAAACAAAATCAAATTAGAAGCTGAATTAATTCTATATATGTGGATGACAAATCATAGAACATAAGTATTTGAAGAAAACAAGATGATAACCTAGAAGGTGTTTTTTCCTTTACATTATTACACAAACTTGTCAACAATGCTGCACATCATGGACTGCTGCACATCATTTTGTCAACAATGCTCCAATTCAGCTGCAGTTGAGTAAATTTCCATTTATATATAATTAGAGTAGAAGATTTTAGAATCAAATTCATTTTTTTTAAATATCCAAACCGAAATATTCTTTATCGACAAAAAAAAAAAATCTTTTGTAAAGTAGAATCAATTCTCAAAACATTCAATCACAAACACACTAGTGGTTTAACTATTAAGTTTTTTGTGACAAGGATGAGTTACGGGCTCATGTCTATCCTGAGAAGCTAATATAACTGTTTAAGATACTAGACAGAAAGAGAGGAAAAAAAAAAAAAAACTCTCGTTAAGATATATCACTTCCTCAGTGAGAATAAAGCCTCATAGCTTGAATCTTTGGTAAGGCGTATGCAGGGGTTGGACTTTTGTTGAAAAGGGTTTCGGTTGGCGTATTGGAGATTTTTAGTGGATAATAGATGAATCGGCACAATATTGAGAACGAAATGAGTTCAATAGCACGAATTTTACCTTCACATGAGTTGGACCACGCTACAGTTATTAACAGAGAGCAGGAGCTCACGAGGCGAGACTGGCTGGTAGGTTCGTATGAAATATGAAGAGAGGCTGGTTGAACAAACAATTGCATCATAATATATGCACTAATAAAAGAGAGTGAAAGCAAAACAACGAATGTTGATTTTCTTTTTCTTTCTTACGAGTTAGTTGTCATTAATTCCTATTCACATGTCAAACTGTGGTTGGGGTAAGAATGGGGTGAAAGTCGCATAAATATATTGTGTGTGTAAAATATATAAAATTACACATGGACTTTGAGTTGGCCCTATACTTTTCTCTTTTCAGTTGAATTCATATACTATAATTGTAAACATTTTTAATAGATTCATCTCCGTTACCTTCCGCATTTACTAGTTACGACACCATTAATTTTGATTTTTTGAGTTTCCACTTACAACGGGTATTTTACCATTGACAATAAAATGGCCCGAATGTGTCAAATCGAGAACTCAATTCATTCAGCATTAAACATGCAAAAAAATTTAACCATCTGTCTTGGTAGACAATATTAATTAAACTACATAGTAATAAGAAGGGATCTATTTGCATACCTTAGCGACTACAAAATCTCAATTAAATGTGGATGTAACAAGAAAAATCATGCATGGTTATGATCTCTTCCTGGAAAAGGGCATTCAATTCTCAAAGCCACGAACTTCCTTTTCACGAAATCTTTGGAGAAGCATTTTAGTATGAGAAAGTGTCCTTCCAAAGATGGAATACAATATATGCAACCAGAAAACACCATTGAAAGAGGCAATGGCGGTGATGGTGGTTGTGAAAGCTGTAAAAAAGTATAAAGATCAACTTAAAAACTTTCGAAAATATATACGCACAAGTACCCTGCAACCATAAATAAATCGAACCATTCATTACATTACATGGAAACAACTCCAACCACACAGTCGGTATAGTTGATCTTTATTACCAACAGTTTCAAGATCCCAGCGCAATGAAACCACGATCTTTGCTCAGCTTCAAAAATAATCGACGTGGATATATACTGGAGAGAGGCTCAACTTTCAACCAACAAATTAAAGCTGTCTAAGAGGTCAACGGGTCAAGATGGAAGTCACTTCAAAAGAAAGTAGTGGAACGAGATGAATTGAAATCGATGAAGAAAGTAGTGGAGAGAAAAAAAAAAAGGAAGAGGAGGAGATTGGCAATGCGTAAGATTATGTGAGATTCAGAGATTGTGGCCCTCCATTGACGGCGAAGATTCGGTGGCGGAATTTGGAGTTAAAAGGCAGTGAAGAGTAGAAGATGCCAATCATTTATTCTGATACCCACGGTCCAAAAATGTATGTAGTGATGGCTATTATCAATCATTCTAAAACGTTGCCCAATTCCCGCAACACTTTGGAAGCGTTGCCTATTCTCTGACTACACTGATGGTGATTTTGGCATAGCTGCTGCCTTTTGGTCTCTGATCGGAGGCAACACTTTAAAAGCGTTGCCTCTTCCTTAATTGTAGGCAACACTAACGATGATTAAAGTGTAAACATCACTCCGTTAAGAAGAGATCCTGAATGAGAAAATGTGCAATAACTGTAGCAGAGTAGAACACAATCATCACCTTAAACTTTGTCAAGGAAAACCAATGGTCCAGCAATTCCAGATACAGTTCTGTGTTCTGAAACATCAACAAACAATCCAACAAGTTACAAATGTCAAAAATTGATCAACCCGGTAATGACAAGCATGAAACATGGTAATCTGCTGATTCATGAACCAGTGGTGAACATTGCCAATACCATAACATAAAACCAATAATTACAGGGTGAAGGGGTACCATACTTTCCCATTCGAATCTCCAAGGCTCCCTCCTCCATATCTAGAATGTTTTGAGCCACGCCCATATTTGGAACTAGAACCAAGAACAGTTTCCAAAGTTACAGAATTCTAAGAAGTAAGAGAAAAAGAAAGCAAAAGCACCAAATAGCTCAAAGAATAAAACTTTGCAGTAACCCTTGATTTGTATTTCAGTTTGCAAGTGATCAGGGCCTGTTTGGTTGGGGTGGAAAATGAAAAACAGAGGAATATAGTTATGGGAATGAAAAGTGAACCAACCACAACCAGCGATAAGGAGTGGTGTGGGATCCAACAAGAGGAGAAGAGAGAGGGTGTTTGTGTGTGTGATTGATCTGAATGAATGAAGGGGATGGCGAAGAAGATGTGTGTGTTGGTGAAAGATCTAATGGATGGACCAAACGAATTCAGGAACCGTCATGGAAATAACAATTATTTGTCATTGATAGACAAGCTAATTTGAATGTTTCGATTTTTCATTGATACAAGTGTTCAATGATTCAGTTCTACGAAATGATTGAGCTAATTTTCGTCATTCTGAATATTAAAATAATTAGATGCGATTGTTAGGAAAAAGAATAATAAAGGATTGCATTTTGTCTAATTTTTATTATGACTGTTTGAATGTATAATGATATATTATTTTTATTACCTAATCTCAATCTTTATTTTTTTTAAAATAAAAGGATGATGTGATTACTTGGGGAAAGAATTAAAAAACTGAACTAATATTTCTCTAATTGTTTATGTTTATATAAGTTTTTCTATTAATTAAAAGTCAATGATATTTATTATGGTTAAAAGTAAAGATTATAATAAACATACGGGATTTCTCTGGTATCTTATAAAATTCATAGGTACCGATACCTTCTAGATAACTTGTGACTGAAAATTTGTCATATGTTCTATTAACTAAATTTATTAATATTTTAAATACTCATGATTAAATCATAATCTTTGAATTTAAAAGGATACAGGTACCCTTAGGGTACCATAACTAAAACCTTAAGGTATATTAGAAAACATGAAATATAACAAGAAGTTAACGCTACACATCCAGAAAAATTTGTATAGAATTTTTGACAAAAATATAATGATTATTAGATGAAATAAAATAGTATAACTTACCATTCATCTAAATGCTAATAATTATGTCACAAAGTTCCCTATAAGCATTTTCCCAAGAAAAATGATTTGCTGTATTCAGGCTCTATATCGATCATGATTGTTATAGGTACACATACCTACTAATACAATTATTACAATAAAGTAAGGATGACAATGGATCCGATTTTCCCTCAATTCGACTCTGCCTCTTATTACTAATAGTCTCAACCTGCCTCTACTTGCTTCTACCAATAGTTAAATCGATGGCGACAGCAAGTATCTACTGCAAATTTGCTACTGTAGCTGCAAGTGATTGATGAACTAAACCAAACTATCCATGAAAATTTTGATTCGATTAAACCATATTTAATTACAGGATTTTGCTCTTTTAAAATGAGGAAATTGATGAAGTGTAAAAATGAGAGCTAATCACTCTTGAATCATCAATGAAATCCACACATGATGCACATAATAGTATTTATTGATCCAAGAACAATTAACACACCACTTTTACAGTTTACCAACTTTTTCACTTTAGAAGTCGAATCCTTAAATTACTCAAACAAAACCATACAATTTTATTAGATTTAAATCAACTTTACGCATTTAGAAAGAAGATTTGAATTAACTTTTCATATTCCTTTTAGATGGGTTACCCATTTAAAAGCATACTATTGTCCATAATTAGGCAATGTTACTTGGCAAATTTACTCTCAAACACAAAAGATACACTGAACATAGATCACCATTGTGCTATTCGTATGACCCAAAAAAGTGCTATCCTTCGTAACTCCTACAAACATTAATAGAAATATAAATTATTTCACAATAAGGGGCGTAGAAAGAGGCTTCATGGTACCGTCGCATAATCCGTCAAAGAAAAATTTGCCTTCCACGTCTCAAATCCTCAATCAAATAGGACGACATACTTCTCACTCTAGTAGTGGCTATGCTTGCAACAAAACTATGTGTTCTAACCGATCCAAAACATTTGAAATATCCAATAACAAATAATTAAACGGATCTCCCTACATGTAATACACGAAAAATATTTTATTATGACTTTCACTTTAACCATCAAGTTTATAGCTTGACCAAACCTCACTGCTTAAATATCTGGTATGATTCAGTTTGAATGATGCAGGATCACAAACCCGAGAATACTTAAAATTCTAACAATGATTGTTACATAAATGGCAAAAATTACTTCAGCAAAATATAAACCGCTACGCCACATCATTTTGAAAACCAATATAAAATATTCCGAGTCTCTTCACACACTTGATGAGAATTTCCAGAATACAACTGTAGTTAAATCATCAAGGTACGAAAACCTAAGAGGAGGGGTTTGGTTTTAAAAAAAAAAAATTCAATTTTTATTTCCTATATTCAATCACTTTTATACATTTTCAGGATTTTATAAAGCAAGCAAAGACTGCAAAATCTAATTTTCAATTTTCACTATTTTCATCATAATCCTAAAAATTACAAAAAAAACAGAAGAAAAATATTTCCTAAAACTAAACGCATACTAAGCTTTCACTTTTCCTGCATTCAGATAGTTTTCTAATTTTTCAGAATTTTATAAAGGAATCAGAGACTTCAAAATCTAATTTTCAACTGTCACTATTTCCTTTGTAATCCTGAAAATTAAAAACAGATAGAATACCAGAAAAAAGAAAAAGTAAAAAATATTTCCGAAAACTAAACGCACCGTAAGTATGCAGACTTCTCCATAATGCAAAGGGATCACTTGCCCTTAGGTTAACACTTACCCCGCAAACTATAGGTAGGTCCAGCTAGTTTACAAGACCAGACCATAAAACAAATCGCAGCAGTTACCTTCCACCTATATTTGACATTATTGCTGACAAAGATATCCGATATAAGACCCAAAAATTTCATGCAAAACTGAGATGTCAATCTATAAAGAGAAGTAAACTCAACAACATTTATGTCTTACCCGCCACCATATACCCCCACAATGTCAAACACCGTAAAAGTGAAAGCATAAGGGTAAATAGGCTACAAGGGATAAAGGACCGTATGACGGACATCCTAAATTTACATTTTAAGGCATGAAATTAAATAACCCTTCTAATTCAGGAAATCCAATAAACATAGTGCTTTTCCAGCTCAAGTTCAAATCAGAGAACCCAAAATTGAAAATAGGGCAGGGATGTCAAAAGGGTTCCAGACAACCTCACTTGCCACCCAGGGTTGGGAAATGCCCAGGATCTTCAATGGATGGAGCCGGCGCATTGCTGGAACGGTAACCACCCCTTGAACCACGGCCACGTCCACGACCACGGCCGCCTGTGTTATAGTAGCTTTCACCTTCAGCAGGCTTCAGAAACTCATTGATGCTGACAGACTATAAAATCCAACAAACAAAACAAGAACAGTCAACACAACACAGTTCACATAACCAAGTAAAATCAGTTGGCTGCATAAAAGAAAATAGACAAGTTCCAAAGAAAACCAAGAGATCATGACCGTCTATATTGCATGGGTACGGTACAGACACGGGTACAGTACAGACACAGGTACAGTGTACGAAAATTTTCTAAAGGCTAAGGTACAGGTGTGGGAGGGTATATTATTTAAAAATATAAAATTATAACTAATAAAATAATTATATCATAAAATAACTTATTTTTTATGATGCTCAAGCAAAAAATATCTAAAGGAACACACGATTTGAAATTATAAAATAGTTTAATTCAGTTAATCGCAAAATTTAATGTTTTATAAGGACTAATTTGTATTTAAGTAATATTTACTTATTGTAATTATTGATTAACAAGAAGTCTTGAGCACCCAACAAGTGCCGGTACGAGGTAAGTACCAGGTACAGGTACGGCAGCTATTTTGGAACATCCATGCTTCAGAGATGACCGTCAACAAAAAAGAAACACTGTAAAAGGTAATGTGTAGTCTATTAAAAAAAAAAAGAAAAAGAAGCAAACCTTAAAAATAGATATTACAGAAAATAATTCGTGAGCATGACCAAGAAGACTAAATAATGGATGCAGGGCTTGTAATGGGCACATAAACAAAAGAGAAAACAGAACATTTTGATCGACTACACAACATGATAGTCAAGATTGTAAATGACTAGAACACAAGAAGGAATTTTGGTAAGTGACAAGCATTTTGCACACAGCAGCAGATTGATGGATTCTGTAAACAACAAACCACATTTTAATAGAGTTCATTTCAAGTAAGAAAAAATAAAGCAACTACTTAAACGATGATGTCAATAAATTTTCATGCAAAACTAGCAACTATTCTAATCTTACATCACTTGTGTTGGCCATTCAATATATGAAGCTTACAAAGTACCACAGGCAAAACTGATAAATAAGATATTCTATGGATAGTAGTCTTAACAGAGGCAATATCAGGTTAATGCACAGAAAGCTAGACAAACAAAAAAGTGATGATAAAAGCATGCAGTGAACACATTTAGCACAGAGAACGAGAAGAAAAATAATATCTACACATCCAAAACGCAGACTTGAACAGAAAATCGCATCTAAAGAAAAACCATGTGTTCGTGTTAAAAACAACCCACTATTTTAAAAATAAATAGAAATGTATAGTTGTATAATTGGCATCAGACAGCCTTCACTGTCACAATGCACAACTAATGAAACATCCACAGCGATCACTAGAAAAACAATTAGGACCTTAAAGATCAACACTAGGGGTAAGGACAGAATAGCATATCATCTTGAGTAGCCTATGCTAGCCATAAACAGTGAAAACTGAAGTCAGGCAAAAAAAGGGGGGGGGGGGGAATTAACGATCTATCAAAATTAACCAAGTAATGTTGATAATTAAACAGAAGAAAGTCACAATGTAGGAGTTACAAATACAGAGCGGGAAAGACAAATAAATCCAGCAGACTCACACCTTCTTGGATCTCTCTTCCTTATCAAAAGCCTCTTTGCGCTTATCCTTATCAGATCCCTACACAGAAACGAGATCAAAAGATATAAGCAGGTATTGCCAATAAGATATGAAGTTATGAACGACTAATAAAAAGTACAAATTAGAGTAAAAAAATCTTTACCAATTTGATGAAGATATCCTCATTGTCTTTCTTGCTTGATAGGGGCTGCATGGATTCAAACGCTTTGATATCTACCTTTCTCTCTTCAGTCTTGAGTGCTTGCAGAGCCTTTCTTTTCTCTTCCAGCACTTTCTGATACTCCTCCAGAGTCATCTCCTAATGAAAAACCAACAGAACAACAGCCTACTGATCAATAAATTCAAATGAAAAAAATAAACAGTAAAAAAAAACATATTAAAAAGAATTGGATTCTCAAAGTAAAGGGTACACTTTAGAGAGCAATAAAATCATAACCACTGATTCAAAATAAAGAAGTAAACACTACCAAATCCAGAATATGTTATCAAGGATATTATAATATAAACCATTAACTTTTTAATCAAACAATATCAACTCAGCAATTTTGCTCTGTGTCTTAAAGAGATCATATTACACATGAAATGGAAAATGGGAAACAGAAAATGAAGATGTGAGCAATCAGAACCCTAATGAATAAGCAAAGCTCCAAGTAATTACTAGGGAAGATACCAATTATGCTACCCTTAACACTTTACTAAAAATAAATAAATGAAAATGAGAAATTTCAGACACTTTAGACAAATACATCATTTCAGAATCAAAGAAAGACACGTCATTTCAAGCTCTGATTCTAACAAGGCTAATACAAAAATACATAACAAACAAATTGATAAATCAACACAGCAGTCTATTCAATTTTTTGAGATGCATATAGCAGACAATCCAAGCTTGGACATTATGATTTCTAATTCATACTTCACAACTTCTGCAGAAATTTAAAGAATGCAGACAAATTTAGAAAACTTCATTAGGTTGAACATTCACCTTATCCTCAGGCTCTTTTTCTTCATTTTCATTAGCAGGACTATCCTTGTTTCCATCAATTACATCTTCAACAACAATAGGCTTCTCATCAACCAAATTCTTTTCAGCATCATTCGCGACTTCATCAGTCACCCTAAGTAAATTTTAAATCACAAGGAACAAAAGCATAGAGAACAAAGAATAATTAAAAACAAATAATTTCCAACTGAAACCGAGTGAAATCATTATCATAAAAATTACAGAAGTGATGGACTGTAAGAAGAGTGCTTACTGAGCAATTTCATCAGATTCTGTTCCCCAGTTTCCACGACCAGCACCTTCACGTTTGAATTCATTTCTGCAAATAGAACAAGGGACATCAATAAAGATAGAAACCGAGGTTCAGGACAGAAAGCATTTGTTACAGATAGCATCACCCGCGTCCAGTCCCACTGCGGCGCTCAAATACTCTTCTTGGTCTTCCTTCTTCACCAGCTTCGCCATTGCTGAAACCTCCACGACGTCCACCACGGTAAGGACCCCGTGGGGCCCCATAACCCCGTCTTTCTGAGGGCTTCCCAGCATCTCCCTCTTCAAATGGACCTTGACTAGCAGGGGCTCCAGTGGCTGGGAATGAGTCCTCCTCATTGGAAGAGTCACGATTAAAACCACGACCACGTCCATACCCACGTCCCCGTCCACCTCCACGGCCTCCACGAGATGTTTCATTTCTGGCCTCCCTCACTATCAGCAAAACAGGAAAATAAGTATGAATACATGAGAAGAACCACACAAGAAAGTTAACCAATTCAATAAACATAATGATAGCAGAAATCAAACATCACTGCACACATGTATAGAAGAAATTAATGTTCTAAACTTCTAATTCTGGTAATGCCGTCTCCAATTGCAAATAAGAACAACAAATCAACAGGAAATTGTATAATTATTTAAAACACAAAACACGCATTAGATCTGACTTATAACTGAATGTAACTCCTACCAAATTACAGACCCCACAACCTCAACACAAAAACTTATCAAATTACACAGAAAAGATTTCAATATCTAGCTCAAAAACTACTACCACTTGCAAATCATTTCTTTTCAATAAATAAATTTGACTATGCAGAAACCGTACACTAAAATAACACATTAACACATTAACTACTATCCACCATACACATTGATGACAATAACGAAATCATGATTAAAAAAAACACCAAGTAAACTCAAGACATATATATTACCAACAATCGCTCATCTGCAACAACATGATAAAAAAAGCACCTAGTAAACTCAAGACATATATATTACTAACAATCACTCATCTGCAACAAACGAAAAAAGCCCAAAAAAATCGATGCACCGTTGAAAACTTAAAATCCAGTAGCTTTAATAAATAAAAAACATAAAACTTATTTCAAGTCCACAAAACCATGCAACCAACTATCCCAGCATTATTGCATGACCTGCAAAAACCTCAACAAGAACCACACATATCAATACATAGTAATGCACTAACAAACAAACAAACAAAAAAACCCACATTCTTCAAAAACAAGCATCAAATAAATTCCACTCACATCATCTCAAAAACCCTAGAGACAAAAATCCATGAAATATTTAAAAAATAATAACAACAAAAAAGGGTAACTCAATCAAATCTAGAAAGCTCACCAGCCTGAGCAGGTGGAGGGGGCTTGGTGGGGAGCTGAGCAGCCTTGTTCTGCTGAGACGGCGGACCACCACGCCCGGCGGCGGCGCCCTTCTTGGCCGGAGGCACAGCGGCTGCGGCGGCGGCCTTGAGCTGCTCGGCGGCGATGAGCTGAGAAGGGTCCTCGGCGTCATCGCCCAACAAATCAAAGGGGTTCATGGTTGCCATCTCTTCTCTTCCAAACAAGAAAAAAACACACACCAAACGCTAAAATAGAGGCAAACGCGCTTTTGCTCCCCCCACCACCAAACACAACGCAAGGAGCACTACACACGCAAGCGCTCCATGATGGAAGAAAGAGAGAGAGAGAGAGAGAGAGATCGGAGAACAGAAAGGGAATGGAGAAAAGAGGGTTGAGCTTAGAGAGAGAGAGAGAAGAAAGGGAGGGTTGAAAATGAAAAACCCTAGCCGCAAGAGAAAAGAGTGTGTTAGTGAATAGAAATGAAGAGAAACGACACACAGCAACCTAATCTTATTTTAGAACTCAGGAGAATGTGTGCTGTGTCGCTCCTCTAGAATACTCGCTCTTCTTATTATTTTATTTTTTTTATTTGTATTGTTTTTATTTTGAACCTTGGAAATGATTTAATTTAATTTAATTCAATTAAAAATTTGTATTCAATTCAATCTTTCATTTATAAGATTAAGCTTAAATTAGGCATAAAAATATTTTTGTAGAATATGCTTTTGTCCAAGCTAGATCATTTACATATATTTTTCAAAAAAGTAATGATATCAACTAATAGAATTTAAGAAAAATAATAAATCATGATGGGTACTTGTGATTATTAAATTGAATAATTATAATCATGATACTTTTCTCAAAATTTATCAAATGAAAATATAAATTCATTTTACCTTGCAAGTATATAGAAATTAAATCCATTGTTTTTTCTACTTAAAAAGAGTCTAAGAAATTTTCTATTAATAACACTTCTTTTTTCATCAAAAAAAAAATGATGTGTTGTTTTTGGTCAAATAACTGTGTTTTTAGTCAGAATAATAGCGTGCTTAATATTTTTGGTCGAACTACTTTTTCTTTTTTTGGGTTTATGTATCTCAACATATGGTTTAACATGAACACATCGAGGCCCAAATATATGAAGACACAGGGCACATTGTAGATACTAGGCAAATTGGGCTGAAAATACCTTCCTTGTTTTTGTCAGGCTGGAAAAAATGCGAGCTAAGCCTGGTGGCTTAGAGGTGCCCCAAATTGGGCCAGGGATAATTAGACTTCATTTCTAAATATCAAATTGCTTAATACTTGATTGAACGAAAAAAACTACCTAACACTAGAATATATAGGAAGAATAGAGTAAGAAAGGCCAAGCAGACATTAGAATTGCATTGGGGAATTCCCTTTAATTTGGACCTGAAGCTTTCGATAGTTTTCTTGCCCCTCTTATTCACTCATCAATTTATCTCACAATAATACACATCTCTAGTCCTGCGGTTTCTTCCCAGTAAAGCTCAACAAAATTTTTGAGGTTACCTGAGCCAATCCCACTTTCAAAAGGGGTGTTACCATGTTAGGTTGTAATTAATAGGAAAATATTTAATTAAATTTGATCATTTTCAATATTTGAATTTTAATTATTTATTACTTTAATATATACGAAAAGTAGACAGATATAAGATCCATACATGTTACCAAAAAATAAAATATACAATTAATATAGAAGCCCAATAAGTATACCAAAATTAATTAATTTTTCTGTTCATTTATTTCAATTATAAGAATGAGAATTTATGGTTCTGTTTTAGACAAAGTTTCGGGAGTCTGGTCGGCCAAATGTGAAGTTTGGCTAATCGATCAGTTGATTGGACATAGAATAACAAGCCTTCTCGTTATTATAAAGAAGGTTTTGAACATGTCTCTCTTTATCAATTGTCCCACATTTTATAAGGGCTAGTGGAGAAGGTTATAGAAATGAAAAGTCGGACAAACCACAAAGTCCTCTAAATGCACCGTTTGGACAATTAAGACAGGATTTTAATGATAATGCCGATCGGACAATTTAGAGAGTCGTTCCCTATTCACCTGGAAGTTACAAATGGGAAATTTTTTCTGGATGTTTGTCTAATCAACCTAAAGGATTATGTATGGTTCATAAGCCCTACTGCTTATAAGTCAAAGGTATTTTGACTTAATAAGCAGAAAGTTAAAAATTATTAGAATTTGTTCAAAATAATTATATTAGATGTTATTAGTTGAAATGTTCTTATGAATTTGATAGTCCAACTAGTTAGCTAATATTGTGTCCGACTTTTGTCAGATCAAAACTATTTTAGCTCAATGGGTTGTGCCCAATGTGTGTATATGTATTTTATTTGATCAGAATTGTTTTAGTACAGTAATGTTTTAATTTGATTGGATGTGTAAAATTTTCATATATATATATATATATATATATATTGAGATTATTGTCGTTTGTGCCCAACGCTTTGACATATACAAAGGTAATTAAATTCAAATTTTCACAAGTACAATATTATTAAATTCAAAGTTTGACTTATCACAAAGTGAAATAGGAATTCCTAAGCTAGTAGTAGCCCACCAACATCTTTCACGTCCCCAATCTTGAACCTTCAAAGGCAATGCACTTTCTATTGAGCATTTCTTTCAATGAATAACAATATTAAAATATTACTTCTACAGGACTATCGAGACCTCCATCACATTAGGCACCTTTGAAAATGCTTCTTCACCCTTGGATCTTCTTACGTCCTGTGGGCTGTTGGATTAAGCTTCTCTTACACTCTTTATCATTTCCCTCACAATCAGAAAAAATTTGGAGAAAATAAAAGATCCTTCTTCTCCAAAGAGACATATGACTCTCTCTAAGGTGGGTTAGTTTGTAGTAGTAAAATAAATGCCTGAGAATTTAATTTGATTGCTTGTTTGTACTTCATTTTTGTTTGCTATTTCCATGCACTTCATTTTCTTTCTTTTCTCTTCTTCTATTTATTTATTTATTATTATTTTTAACTAGGATAAAACTTAATCATCTGCAACTGCTTTCTTTATCAATGTTCTTCGAATATTTAACTTCCTAGATGCTAGCTAGCTCATTTCTGCGTGAAAAGAGATGTGTATCTGGAAAAAAATTTGAATTTAAATCATAGTATTAAGCTCTTGTGTTACTTATAACTTTGATGCTAGCATTACTATGTTGTTGTATCCAAACCCTTCGTAGGCTAAAATCCTTCCCTTTTTCAATTTAAATTCCATAGAGATTAGTCAATATCAAATACTATGTGAATGGAAAAATGTATCAGCACAACCATCCTTATATAGTTGTTAATATACCTCACCCTCAATAATTAGCTGTCAAAGATGTGGTTGTGGGACTTTTTAGACACATATTTGCTTGAACTACATGATGCTATAACTCAACTTCATTTAATTTATTCATAAAAGATTAGCGATGATGTGGCTGTCAAACTTTTTAGACAAATATTTGCTTGAACTGCAGGATGCTATGACTCAACTTTGTTTAATTTGTCTATAAAAGATTGGCAGTGATCTATCCTAGTGTATGGTACAGTTCAATTGTTCCAACTGACTCTCAGGATTCATCCTTTGCAATCATTTAGCTCAGCGCTTTCAATATGAACCCTTCCCTACCTTAAGATTTACTTAGTTTATCTTATAATTATTTAGAAGATCAATATCCTTGAATTGATAATTGATTGATAATGAGTGTTAAATGTAAGACTTGGTGGCCTTTCACTTCTTCATCACATTCACACAGTACCCAAAAGCCAAACTGATATTTGGTTGGAGTTCACAACTATACATATAAGTTACAATTAATATGCAAAATAAAGCATGTCTTTATATTGTGTGTGCCTATTATGAACATTTCCTTAGCATCCATGATTTGTAATTCTTTATCCAGCTTATTTATAAACTCAACCTTTATAATGTTACTAATAACTCCACTAATTACTTATCTAAGTAACTGACTAATTAATTTCTTTTTTTTCAGATGCATTTTATTCGTATCATTCCATTAATCCCTATTACGCATACTTTCTCCTTAAGGTGTAGATAGCAAACATCAAAAGGATGCAATTTCGATAGTAGTACTACACATTCAAATTAAGAGCATGGAAGCTCATGTGTTAAGCAAATAAACAAGCTTAATATGATATTTAAGTCGTGAAGTGTTCTCGCCACATAGACTAGTCTTTGAGGTCAAACTCTCTTCATAGATTTAGTTAAAATGATTTGTGCTCTTGCCGAAAGTGAAAATATGAAAAGGACTATTCAATTTATAGGCTAAATTAAGATGCAATGTATAATGTGAGTATTATACTGAATATACTAGTAGATGAGTAAAGTCAAGAAAAAAAGAAAAGGACTACTATTGAGTCACCATTGATAAAATGAAACTAACTTTTACTATTATTATTTTTGAAATTGTACAAGATTATCTTTATAGCAAGGTGTGCTCATAGCTCTGCAAAATTATAGTTACCATTATTTAATACTACAGATATTATAGATGTAGTCCCGAGGGAGAAAAATAGTCTTATATTTTAAATATATTTCCACGCTCTTGGTTGTGCTAGCGAGTCTGATAAAAAATTTTGTTAAGTTTTTTGTTCCAATTATAAAATCATAACATAATATATCTCTATTTTCCCTCCTTGTGTAGGTTAATGGCTCATAAAGAGAATTCAAATTATGACTCTTTTGATTGAATTGACCCAAGTGTGAAGTTAGAACCTATTACATACCTTTTGCCCGAGCATATTAAAAAACTAAGGGAGAATTGTGAGATTGCTTAGGATGTTTCTCAAGAGCAAAATTATTTCCTACACCCCTGTTCAGAGTATGAACATGTATACATGTGACCACGGGCGGTCGGAGAAAAATATTGGTGTTATTTCTATGAAACTTTGTTCGTGTGTCGGGGTAAAACTACCACTAACTGACTTTTAATGTGAAATTTTAAACACTTTGAATGTTGCATCCAAATACTTGGGGATTTATGGAGGCCTTCAAAATAGTGTGCAACTTCTTGCAAATAACTCCTAATGCTCCCAAGTTTTTTTTTTATCTTTTTCTATGCCTCGCGTATTCCGACCGAAGCAATTTGTTGGGTATCTACACAAAGCTATCCAAAAAATAGTTATTCATTTCCTTGGATGGTTCATATAAAGAATTCAAAGTGAACTTCTTCAAAGTAATGGTGCATGTAAACACCTATCCTTATTACTTAGATGCAGAGGGAAAATATAAATTCCTATTGTACTAGAGTAAGCTCCTTAGGTGTCCAAAAATTTATTTTGAAGTATCTTTGGTTGACCAATTAGATGTACAAAAATTAATTAGCATTCCCAAGCTTTCATATCAAGAGCTTATAACATATGAGTGCAGATCGGAAAAGCTAAAATCATACTATGGTTAGTTAAAAACAATTATTTGTGTTTAGGAATGTTTGTTTTTACCTATTGTAAATTTACTACTTGTAAAACTATGTCGTGTATTTGACTACTAAAATTTTGTGTTGGCAAAAATGGCTCCGAAGGTGACGTCACGAGAGTTGAGGAAGGTTATCCGAGAATAAAAGAAAGGAAGGGCAACCGGAAGTGCTGCCGAAACAGAGAAAACAATAAAAGGAAAAAGAATGTTGATACTGGGAGTTCTAAACAAATTATTCCCATCATGGAAAAGGTTGAAAGCAATGAGGTTGTCGATGAAAAATTCATTCATGCCAAGCAGAAGGATAACGATTCCGAGCTAGCACGATCTACTAGAATAGACCAAAATGTGCAAATTCCACCGGTTAGAGGTCAGGAAATTTCTTTTCCCCAGTCTGATCCACAACTTATTTTTCAAATATTGAAGAATTTTAAATCTACTATAGATTCTGCATCCTCATCATTATGGAATATGGATTTTCATAGTGAGATGTTCACCGATCAATTTTTGAGCACAAACAGAAATATGCTGGAGGCATTTGGTAATCAAGCATCATGCAGATAGATAGAGCATCATGGTCTACGCATGGCAAGTATTGCTCAAGTAGCGGAGTTAGGAATGGTGAATTTTGAGAAGGAAAAAGAAACGTTGCTGGGGGAGGAAAAAGAACTTGTCAAGAAAATGAATGAAATGTTAGATCAAATAAAAGGAATGGAGAAAAGTGTTTGTTTAGAGAATGTAAAAAATTAAAGAGCTGGAAAATGAACTTTGTTAGTTGAAACTTTCAAAGTGAGAAAGAGATTCACAAGGCTTCCATAGTTGCATGGAATACCAAGCAAGGGGAATGGAAAAAAAATAGAGGGAGAGTCGAATGGAATTTGGTTTTAATAATTGTAAAGCACAAATACAAGTATTATATACTAACTTAGATTTATCCATGTTGGATGTGATGAAAGAAGTGAAGGATGAAGAAATTGTGTTGCTATCAAACTCAAAAGAGGATTATGAGGATGAAGGTCAAGCAGAAGACAAAGCATTTGGAAGCTAAGTACTAGGTTCATCTTTTAATTTTACTAGGTTGTTTTTATCATGGTTATTTCGCACTGTGAACCCTGCTATATGAAATTGATGTAGAGTCCTTTTGTTAAGTATACAAATGCCAACTTATGAGCTTTTTCATCAGCTATGCAATGTCTTAAAAGTTATCGAGCGGCAGGTTAAATTACCAAATGAACTACTGACTTACCGAATGGTGTTAATTGTAATGATGCTAGGTGGCTTGTGAGCTAATAATCAAATGAATGTAGGTATTATTTGAGCAAAATACCAAATGCATGGGTCCATACTCAGTTTTCCAATTCAATGACACTTTCTTGATTTTATATTGCGCCCAATAAAAATTTGTGTAAACAAACTCGCACACATCAAATAAAGAATGCACTATGAACCTATCTTATTAAAATATTCCGATCGGACATAATTAGGTTGTTTACTTTCGATCAGAAATTCATTTTCACTTAGTGTACATTTTCTAGGAGTAGCACACATTTTTATATGATGGGAAAAATACTTCATAATGTTTGAATGTCCCAAGAATCAGAAAAATAAATTCTCCATTCGGAAAATATAATGCTTGGAATTTCAAGCATAATTTACACTTGTAAATTTTTCACTTTGAAAAAACATATTATTCGCTCGAAAAATTTTTTGTTAACATTTGGACTTTTCACATGAATGAATACTCCATAACATTTGAACGTTTCAAACATCGCGTGCAATTGGAAAAATAAATTGTCCATTCAGAAAATATAATACTTGGAATTTCAAACATAATTTATACTTGTAAATTTTCTACTCAGAAAAAACATATTGTTCCCTTGAAGACATTTTGTTAACGTTTGGACTTTTCACATGAATAATTTATTGATTGAGAAAAACATCACCCTCGTATGGGTGGTTTCCTTGAATAAGAATTTATATTGGAAAAAAAAAGTCATCACCTAGTATGGGTGGTCTTCTCGAATAAGAACTTTCATTCTCCTCGCATCGGAGTTTAATTCTCCTTGAATAGGAGTTTACACTCAAAAAAAAATCATCACTCCATATGGGTAGTCTCATCAAATAGAAGCTTACACTCAGAAAAAATATTATCACTCCGTATAGGTGGTCTCCTCGAATAGGAACTTTCATTCTCCTTGAATAGGAGTTTACAATCGGAAAAAAACATCATCACCCCGTATGGTTGGTCTCCTCAAACAGGAGCTTTCATTCTCCTTGAATATGAGTTTTCATTTTCTTTGAATAGGAGTTTACACTCAGAAAAAAAAAAAATCATTACCCCGTATGGGTGGTCTTCTCGAATAGGAGTTTTCATTCTCCTTGAATAGGATTTTATATTCAGAAAAAACATCAACTTGTATAGGCGAAGTCTTCGAATAGAAGTATTCAAGAGCTTGTCAAATAAAGTCAAATTATATCAAGAGTAAAGTAAAACTTTATTGATATCAAGTGCTGAGCCTTCATTAAAACCTCAAGTAGAAAAAACCCTTTTGGGAAAGAGTACTTAGTTTATTACATTCATAATTTAACAGTAATACCTCAGTAAATTGAAAGTGTTCCATGTTCTTGGAACTTTTTTACCAGCCAAAGTTGCCAAATGATATGCTCCTCTTCCAATGTCTGACTGGATAAAATAAGGACCTTTCCGATTTGCTACTAACTTCCCTCTCCTAGAGGTTTACTGGTCGGATTGAGCTTTTTCAACACAAGATCTCCTTCCACGAATTTTGGTGAGATCAACTTTGTATTATACTTGGCCGCTGCTCGATGCTTGACTACTTCAACCCTGAGATATGCTACCTCTCTGAGCTCCTGCAAAAGATCAAGATCTACCTTCCTTACTGATAGATTTGCTTCTTCATAGAAAAATTCCCTTGTAAACTAAGCTCAAAGACTTCAATGGGTATCATTGTTTCTGACCCGTACGTCAATCTGAAAAAAGGTTGCCTGTGTTGAGGATTAAAGAGTTGTATGATAAGCCCATAGTTCATGCAATAACTCATTTCCCCATTTCCCTTTAAAAACATCCAATCACTTCTTCAGCCCATTTAAAATAACTTTATTTGCAACCTCAGCTTGTTCATTAGTTTGCGGGTATTCAACAGAAGTAAAGTACTGCCTTATACCAATGTTCCTACAAAACTATCGAAAATGGGCATCAGTAAACTGGGTCCCATTGTCTGTTATGAGAAATAAGGAAGGCCATATCAGCAAACAATATTTTTCCAAAGGAACTTCTTTGCATTCTGAGTTGTAATTCGAGAAACTGGCTCTGCCTCAATCCATTTAGTAAAATAGTCAATTGCAACAAATAAATATTTGACCTATCGGGGAGCTAGTGGAAATGGTCCAAAGATATCAAATCCCCATTTGATGAATGGTCATGGATTTGTTGATGTGAACAGCTCTTCAGGAAGGGCCAAGTGGAAATTGGAAAACTTCTGACATTTTTCACAGTGCTTGACATATCCCAAATAGTCCTTTCGCATGGTGGGCTAAAAATAACCCGCTAGTAAAATTTTTGTTGCTAAGGAGTGTCTACCAGGATGGTTGCCATAAATCCCACCATGCACATCCTTATCTAGTGATTCTGATTCAAATAGGCATTTCAAGATGGGTTGATTGAACCTTGATATAATCAACCTCCAAGGATTGTATAGAAACTTGATGTCTGCTTGATTTTGGGCGCCTCCTTTTCATTTTCAGGAAGTGCACCATTCAACAAAGTAATTTTGAACTTGAAGCATGCAAGACGATGGATTTCGTCCAACTATAATACCCCACAATAGAGCTTTATCAATAGAAGGTGATATTAAAGTATGTTGGATTATCAAAATATTGTTTCTAGGCGACTTGGTGCTTGCCAATTTGGACAAAACATGTACGTTCATTTTGAGACCTAGGTATATGCTCAATAACAAACTTCTACCTAGACTTTCTCCAAATATTTTGCCAAGCATAGGTTACACACCTTGTATTTACCCTAAATTTGGTTTGTCACCAGTTGAGAGTCACTTTTTGCAACTAACACTTGACCACTTATCGTTTTTACTAGTAAAATCCTTGCAATAATAGCCTCATATTCCGCCTGGTTATTACTTGTCTTAAATTCAAAATGCAAGGACTATTCTAACATCAAATCATTTGGTCTTTCTAATATTATACCAACTCCTCTTCCTGGATTACTTGATGCTCCATCTACATAGATTATCCAGGACTGTGTTTGGCTATCTAAGATTGTGCTTGATCCACTAAGCCCAACCAAAAAGTCAGATAAAACTTGAGCCTTAATAGGACCACGAGGTGATGCCTGATATCAAACTTCGATAGTTCCATAGGCCAACCAACCATCTGATCAACTAAATTTGGCTTTCGAAGCACTTGCGGCTAATTCATGTAAACACAAATAGAATGACCCTGAAAGTAATGTCTTAACTTTCATGTAGACACAATCAATGCAAACTTTACCTTCTCAACTTTTTGATAGTGAACCTCAAATCCTTAAAGAACTTTGCTTACAAAATATATTGCTTTTGAACACCTACATCCTCACGAACCAAAGCTAAACTAATAGCCTTATTAGTAACTGAAAGGTACAAAAACAAAGTTTCACCTGGTTTAGGTGGTGTCAAGATCAGGGGGGAGGGGAAAGGATTAAAGATAGACTTTTAACTCTATGAAAGTGTGTTCACAGTTAGTGGTCCACTCAAATTTGGAAAGTTTTTTCAAGCATTGGAAGAATGGTGTTTGATCAATCACCTGATTTAGCCATAAAACAGACAGAGCGGTGACTCGTCCAGCTAGTTGTTGAACTTTGTTTGCTGTTGAGGGAGTTTTCATATCCAAAATTGCTCTACACTTCTCAGGATTTACTTTAATTCCTCAGCTTGTAAACAAAAAGCCTAAAAACTTTCCTACCTAAACCCCAAAAGTACACTTTGTAGGATTTAAACGCATATTATACTTTCTCACTTGCTCAAATATTTTTAACAAATCCTTACAATGATTTTATCCAAATGGAGTTTTTTCGACCATATCATCAACATACTCCTCCACATTGTGCCCAATTTGTTCAGGAAAAACCCAGTCCATCAACCTTTGATATGTTGCCTTTGCATTTTTTAGGCCAAAGGCATGACCCTATAACAATAATTTGCTTGCTCGGTTATAAATGCTATTTTATCTTCATCATCATGGTACATCCTGATCTGATTATAACATGAATATGCATCCATAAAGCTAAGATACTAAAAGCCAAATGCATTATGTACCAATTTATCAATGTTGGGCAATGGATAAGCATCTTTAGGATAAGCCTTATTTAGATTAGTAAAATCTACACACATTCTCCACTTATCATTACTTTTTCTTACCATTTGCACGTTTGCCAACCATGTAGTGTACTGAATTCCACAAATAAATTTGGCTTGGAGAAGTTGTTTGGCCTCCCGAGTTGCTACTTGTTGCTTTTCCTGTCCCAATTTTTGCTTCTTTTGACAACTATCTTTGCCTTAGGATCAATGGAGAGCTTGTGACAAATGAAATTGGGATCGATGCTTGACATATTTGATGGCTTCTAAGTGAACAAGTCTGCATTATCTTGTAACAGTCTTTCTAGCTCTTGCCGTAATTAGGGGGATAAGTCTGCCCCAATGTGAGTGACATGCTCAGAATCACTATCTATATGAATGGTATGGATTTCACCATCCGATTTTGGCCTTCTGTCTTGGAAATCCCTTCTTCAGTCAAGCTTAGTTATAACTGAATCTTGCTTTTCTTTGCTAGAATCAATAGTAGATACTTCCATGGAATGCGACTCCGAGTGGGCATTTGCTGAAAACTTCATTTTTGTTTGGAGGCTTGCATTATAGCATCTTCGGGCTTGTACCTGGTCCGCTCAGACAGTTGCTACACATCCTTTAGGAGTTGGAAACTTCATGGTCAAGTGAAGAGTAGAAACTATCATTGATAGACACCTAATGACCAAGTATCGAATAGGAATAGTATGGGCATCCGATGCATTATCGAAAGTTGTAAGCATCTCAACATAACCTTTGACATCCACCATTTCTCCACTAAACCCTACCAATTGGCCATTGTATGGACTCAACATTGACTCTGGAATTTGTAACTGCTCAAATGTATCATAGAACAATATGTCAACTGAGCTCCCCTAGTCCGATCCACTAATACCTTTTTCACCACAAAATTGGCCATTAGAATCCATATCCTGAAAATCTTCTTGTATAAATTGAATGACGGGAGATTGATGTTGTTCCCCAATCAACATTAGCTAATGTTGCATTGTTAGAACCGCTCGAAAATGTTTCTTATGCATTGAAATGGACTGCCCACCTCATGCAAAGCCTCTTGCAAAAGTGTCAATGGCCCCCTGATTGGTTATTGCATATCATCTCACTTATCTTACTTTCTACCTATGTATCTTTCCTTTTGTATATCCTCCGACATGTCCTTTTTCAAAACATATTGAGATAAATGTCCCCGTCAAATAAGTTGTTCAATATAGTTTCTACATGTTACACATTCTTCAATTGTATAATGAAAAGATTTATGATAATCACAATGTTTAGACTTATCTGTGTAACGCCCAGTGACAAAGACGATAAATGATCGCCGGGGCAAAAAGTCATAGACAATAAGCGGCTCCTAGCAGGCTTCTAAGTGAATGGGTATATGAATGAATTGATTACATACCAAAATGAGAGGGATTCTAAGACTGTATAGACATGAGACTATACAGTTAAGGATAGCTTATATGAATTGATTTGTACTACATATACAAACAAGATGCATCTTTTTTTCAGTAGATCATCACTAAAGAACTCTGTGGTTAAGCATGCTTAACTTGGAGCAATTTTGGGATGAGTGACCTCCTGAAAATTTTTCCAAGAAGCATGTGAGTGAGGACAAAGCATGCTGAAAAGACCCCATCTTAGTTTGTTGGGAAAGTTGTCAATCCATAAAGCAACGTGGGTTGTTACAATTGGCATCAGGTGGTTGATTTCTGGTTGGTGGAGGAAAATGTATGAGGCGAGTATTATAAACTTCACAAAGAATGTCTTCCTGATGAGTTGTTAGAGGAGTGTACTCTTTATACATAGGAGGAAATTGAAAAGAATCTCTATGAGCTATTTGTTCATCACAAACTCGGTCTCTCAGGTACAGTCATTGACCGGCATGTTGGGGTAATGTTGGATAGGTTAATTGATCATACGGACAATGATGGGAATCATCTCGTGTACTTCTTTCGGTCAGAGCAGGACAGATGCTTATTTCTGACTGTGTTGGCTTCTTCGAGGCTCGATCATGCATTTGTTTAGCTTGAGCAAGCTTTTCCATATTTATATGACTAACTGTTCATTGTTTGACTTCAACCAAGCCCACGGATAGTTTCTTTGCTAAGGAATCCGCAAAAAGCCCATTCTTCAACCCTGCCAAAAAAGCATGCAAAGAAACTGCAGGATTTAAATCACGAATTTAATGCCTTCGGATTGAACCTTTTCATAAAATCTTTTAAATTTTCATGTTGTCTTCATCTTAAATTGATTAAGCTCGCCAAAGTTTTCCAACAGGCCCTACTAGTTGAAAAATGGGACAAAAACTTAGTGACTCAGAGAAATCATTAATAGAATTAGGCCCAAGGGAAGAGTACCACAACAACCCTGAATTTTTTAGAGTACTTGGAAAAATTTGACACATAGTAGGATCATAAACACCTGAAATTAACACAGCCGAGTTGAACATGTCTAGATGCTCTTGGGGGTCAATGGTTCCATCATAAAATTCCATTGTTGGCATCTTGACATGATCTAGGATTAGAACTGACATAATATACTCTGAAAAGGATGGTTTGCTACATATCTTCTTGCACCCATATAAAATGGTGAAGAGTGATCCTATCTTCGAGAGATACCCTCTGAACCATTATCACGTGTAGAATTCTTGTTTTTATCTTTAGCCAACTACCCAATTTGTTCTTGTATTTGCTGGTTACGGGCACATAGGTCCTGAAGCTGCTGTAAGATTTCTTGCACCAGAGATGGAGGAAGAGGATAATTTCCATCACTACTAAAGTCACTGATAGTGCACTCAGATGATTCTATAACAGAAATAGGGGAAGTTAGAAACTTTTTATTGAATCCCCACAATGGTGTCAGATGTTCTAGACAAAGTTTTGGGAGTCCGATTGGCCAAATATGTAGCTTGGCTAATCGATCATTTGACTTGCATAGAATAACAAGCCTTTTCGTTATTGTAGTACTTGAAACTGAGCTTTGTACATGCATCTCGTTACTAATTGTCCCATATTATAAGGGCTAGTAGAGAGGGTTATAGAAATGAAAGATCGAACAAACCATAAAGTCCTTTAAATGTGTCGTTTGGATGATGTTCCATCTTGTTATTGATTTTTTAGAGTCTAGAGCTCCCAATTTTGCAGAATTTTAACCTTTAATGGCAGTCTTTTGTGGCATTTTAATGTGTAAATATGTCTTGCAAATGGTTTAGTGAATTTTAGAATTTATCTTGATTTTAGTATAATTTGTTATTTTATTTTCAGGTTCATGAGGAAATCACAAGATGGTTTAAAGGTTCCAAACCTAGCATCCCAGCGCTAAGTCTAGCATCACTGCGCCCGCAGGAAAAATACTTCAGATTAGTTCTAGCATCATAACGCCCAAACCCGGTGTTGACAGGATCACACAACTTGATGCTATCAGCGCCAGAAGTTAGGGTTCCAATGCTTATAGCCCATGTTTTCCTCTTTTTGTGCTTGTTGGATTATTTAGAGGTTATAGATAAGGTTTTTAAGATAGAGAACGGAGGGGAAGTGTAAAGAATAGAGAGGAGGACCAGGAAAAGTGTAAAGAAAGGGAGGAAACTTGAAGAAAAAGAGAAGATTGGAAGAATCCATCATCACTAACCTTGGGTTTCATGATTTTCTCTTCTATCTTGCAATTTTCTGTTGCTTTTATAATGTGTAGTTAAACTCATAGTTAGGGAAAAGGTGAATTTGGCATGTTATGTGTTTCTCTTGAACCGACTTACTTGAGTTTGGATTATGTATGGATTAATCATTTACCTCAGCTGTTGTTACAAGGTTGTAAGTTAGCTTCTCATCAGCTTTTATTAGGGTTCATATCCAAATTGGGAAATTTGGTTGTGTTCTTTCTCTAAGGTTAAATGACATAATTTTCAGGAATTAAGAATAGTTCTTATGGTTGTATGGAAATTGGGTTAGAGTTTATGCTTAAAACTCGCTATTTGTTAGACATAGTTAAGGAATTAACATGCTTGATAAGGAAAAGAGAATTGGTTTGCTAAGGAATTAGGGGCCAATTACCTATAATCTTTCCATTAATCCTTACAGTTTTTCTAACTCGAGTTAATCTAGTTAACAAGTTTGAGACATAAGAGCCAGGGAATCCTTCGCCCTTAATTTTTTACTTATAATTGTTGCTTGTTGGAATTTTTCATTTACCATAACTTATATTTACAAGTTGTCAAAGCTTGAGCATTTGAGCTACCTTCAATCTAACCCATCTTGTTTAAATCTATCTAATTAGAAGCAATCTTGTGAATTATTATTCAATTGCACCAGTCCTTATAGGAACGATACCCACTTCCGTGGTACTATTGAAAACGATTTGATATACTTGCCAATCTATTTTTATTAGACAGTTAAGATAGGGTTCTAATGATAATTCCAGCCGGACAATTTAGAGAGTCGTTCCTTATTCACTTGGTGGTTACGAGTGGAAAATTTTTCTAGAGTTTTGTCCGATCAACCTAAAGGATTATGTATGGTTTAGGTTCCAAATAGGACTTTTTTTTTCCTATAAAGGACAAGGTTTATATGTTGTTCTAATTCATATATTACTAAGACCTTTTGGAACATAAATTGCATCATATGCTTGCAGCAACAATGTCTTGCTATAGTCAATGACTCTCCCAAAAGATCTACTAGAGTACTACTACTAACTTATACATGATGGCCTTTATCACAACCGTGCTCAAAAATGGCAATGGAGTATGTTATAAATTAAACTACTATATCTACTCCAATTACACACACACACACATAAAATATGTTGCAGTTATGGCATAAATGTAGTAAAATAGAGTGAAAAACGTGTGGGTTCATCTTCACAAGGACTAAACTATTTATTACTCGTCTCCTAATAAGTACGCTTCCCAAAATCTAAGTTTGTGTCTTCATCCTCATGAGGACTAAATTGTTTATCACTCGTCTAATAAGTTGTTGATAATTTTGGTGCTATCCTAAGATTATTAATGTGTATTTTAATATATATATATATATATATATATATATATTATTGTTATAAGAAGAATCCTATAAATTAGGAGTTATTGGGGGAAGGTTATGTAATAAGGCTAATTGGCATAACCCAAATGGTTAGAATGGTGTACTAAAAAGGAATGAAAGGAAGTAAATGAGATAGCACAACTGTTCTTGCATTCTATACACTGAAGCTTGAAAGGGTGTCAACCACTAACCATCTCTATAGTGGTGGCGACCTAGAAACCCCTCTCTCCTCCCTTTTTTGGTTTTTCAAATATTTGTTTCTTTTCTTTTCTCATATTCTCATTACATTAGATTTTGTTTTTATTTGTCTTTTGATAACTTTCTCTTGATAACAGCAGTGTTTGAACCATGGACAATAAAATAAATTTTTATGTTGGTTTTCTTGCTATTTGTTCACACCCTTGGCAACCTTTGGAGTACAACGTCATATGACAAGTGATAAATCATCTGCCTATATTAGTAATAGTTTGGTAAGAGTCTTGTTTCCTTAGTTTGTTCTACGTGGTTAGCACAACTATAGTTTTCTTAGTGATTCCCTGTATAAGCATAGCTTGGGTTAGCAAACATGTCAATCTGAGGAAAAGATAAGGAAAAACTCAAGGAATTCATGCAAAGCAGCTTGCATGTATCATTTTTTTTCACACAAATTGGATTGTTACATTTATATAAAGAAAGCTTGCACCATGAAAAAAAAAGCTTCTAAATTTGTCAAGGAAATTAGTGTGTTAGGATTTTGGAAGCTTAGTTGTAGTAATGTGCTAGTTTACATTTATATAAAGAAAGCTTGCACCATGAAAAAAAAAGCTTCTAAATTTGTCAAGGAAATTAGTGTATTAGGATTTTGGAAGCTTAGTTGTAGTAATGTGCTAGGAAACTTAGTTGCAAGTTAGGGCTTTGTTTAAGCTTTGTTTTGCCTAGTTTTCTAGTAGATGATATGCTCAACTAAGAGACTTTGTATCTTTGAATTTTTTATCTCCCCTATATAGATGATTGTGGGTTTGTTCTGATTGATAAATTAAAGATCTATTCTGACCAAAAAAAAGGATGGAATTGGCGTAGAACCAGGTTTAGCCTAGCAGTTTAATCTGATATATTTTGATGATGACAAATGAATTCAAAAAGATATTTAATATAATATATTAGTTATGTGTGGTTTTGTACTTGTTATTGTGATATGTAATTCACATACCATACCATAATATTTAAGTAATATGCTTTATGGAAAATATGCAATAGATCTTTACAAGTGCTTTGAAGGTCTAATCTTGAATATGTTCTTATGTGAACAATGATATACCTGAAGTACATTGTTATTATGTGAACAGATATATGCATAAGCACATTATCATTATGTGAACAAATATATATATATATATATATATATATATATGTATGTATGTATGTATATATGCCTGAAGCACATTCTATTGTTCTATTCTTAGGAACCATGCATATTTAAATATATATTATGTACGGTTGGTTTAATTGTGTTATATATCAATGAATCATGCATATTGAGATATTTTTCATTGGACTAACAATGATTTTGAATAGATTTATTTTGTACAGAATAGTCCAAGTATCAAGAATGACCTTTGAACAAGAAAGATTGCGAAAACTGAAGCCGACAAGAATGAGGTCAAAGAAGAACGAGTCAAGAGATTTATGGTTAGATCATGTTGTTAAAAGGTTTTTCTTTTGATAAGATTACTTGACCACTTTGTTAATGGATATTTCAATTTAGTCTCTAAATCTTTTTTAATCAAGTTTTTCTTTCAAATATAGTAATGGATTTGATTCTAAAAGAAAAATTTTGATTTTGAAAGAAAAAGTGATTTAATTGTTTTTGATGTTGTAATTTGATTTGATTTGTGAAAATTGAGTTGGATTTGAAAGGAAATGTTTAAAAGTGTTTTTAAGGTGAAAGAATGTTTAATATTTAGTTTTTCAAATTCTGGAATACTTGAAATTGATTACCAGTTCATGTAATTGATTACCAGCTCATGTTGTAATCGATTACTAGTTCATGTAATCGACTACCAGAACATGACATTGCCAAAATTCAAAATTTGAACTATGTAATCGATTACCAGTTCATATAATCAATTACCAGACCCAGAAATGTGCAAACATGTGTGTTTTGAAGAGACACATCTTTTGGGATAAATTCCTAATGGTCTACACGTTTTCTTGTCTATAAATACTCAACATTTAATACATTTGAAGACATAAGAAAACAAATTAAAAAGATCAATTAACACTTGTTTTCAATCATCAATCTTTTTATCAAACATATGACCAAAACTCTTATCCTTTAAGAAACCTTTTAGTGCTTCAAGTTGTAATATCTCCTCTACATAGAGAGTGGTCTTTTGTATATGTAAATGAGTTTTTATATGCAAGGGTGAGACATCCCTTGTAAAAAAAAGAGTGTGGTATCTCTTGGTTCTTGAGAGACTCAACCATAAAGGGTGAGGCATCTCTTGTTAGAACAAGAGTGGGGTATCTCTTTGTTCTTGAGAGACTCAAACACAAAGGTTGAGGGATTCCAAGGTGTAAGAGTGCTGTTCGATTGTAAAGATTACACAGTTAGTGGAAGTCTCAAGTGGGTTGCTTGGAAGAACTGGATGTAGGCTACAAGAGGTGACCAAACCAGTGTAAACCATGTTAGCATTCTCTCTTACCTTAATCTTTGTTTCAAATTTAATTTATCATCTTTATCATTCTTATTAATACTAGTAATTCTCATAATTCCTCCATCAAACAAGTTCTATTTGAGTAATTTGCAATATTTATATATTTTTTGTAGTCATTCCGCTGCGTGCATAATTTGAGTACATAAAATTGAATTATTTCCTAAATTTAAAATAGTTTTTAAATCACCCAATTCACCCCCCCTCTTGAGTGATGTTGCCATGACTAACAAGTGGTATCAGAGCTTCGTGCTCTGGTAAAGCTTGATCGCTTTGAGTTAAAGATCCTTATTTGTTAGCAACCATCAAAAATACTTTCAAAATGAATTTTCTAGAATTTGATAAAGTACCTTTCTTTGATGGTAAGCATTTTTTTTTATTGGAAATGTTGAATAGAAATTTATATAATTGTTCTTGATAGATATATTCATAAACCAAAACTAGAATGGAATGATTATAATAAGAAACGCTTTCATCAAACATTAGAGTAATGCATATCTTAAGAAGTAGTTTAAGTGATGATGTTTATGCTAGAATTAAGAATTGCTCTAGTGCTAAAGATATTTGGGATAGTCTTGGTACTCTTTATCTTGCAACTAATAATTTTGTACATAAAGTTGAACATAGAGATCAAGGAGAGAAAAAGTCACCAAAGGATGCTTATCTTAATTAATGTCTTCAACAACGAGAGGCTCTATGTGCTCAAAGGAAATCAACATTTCTTGATGATCATAACAATCAAATTGAATTAGAGGCAAAGTAAAGTCAAAAGGAATCAAGTCTTTAAGGAAAAGGATGAAGATAAAGATGATTGTCATAAGAGCCTATTGTGAGAGATATAAAAGCAAACTCCAAGACGATTCAAGAGGACCCTAAGGTCAACAGTGCAAAACTTAACTATTGTCCTTCCCCCAATGAACTACAATGTGTGTATGATGACTTGCATGATGGTTTGTTGTGTTTAGAAAAGAAAAGTTTGACTTTTCTAGAAAATATTTTCTCTATTGAAAATGAAATTGAATCCTTAAAAAATGCATATTCTTTTCTTGATGAGAAAATTTCTGTTAGGTTTAAAGTTTCAACTATTATTGATAATTGTATCGATTTTGAAAATCAAGTTGAGAATTTATCTTCTAAACTTGGCAAAGATGATCACTCTTCATGCTTACATTCTATAGTTGATAACCATAAGGAAATTAAGGATATTATATGTCAAAAATCTAGCATGGTTTGCAATAAGAATGATTTAGAATGTCATAAAGTCAATATACCAAAGGGTTACAAAATTAAAAATTCCAAACCATCATCCAATTCCATTGTTTACAATTATTGTGGTCATCAAGGACATATTTCTTATTTGTGTTATTATAGAAGAAATATGTATATGAGAAATAGTATGACATGGATTCCCAAAAATCTTAAATGTTCTTACACTAGCCTTAAAGGACCCAAGATGAAATGGGCACCAAAATATCTTCCTAGTACTTCAACTAGGTAGAAAATTTCTCAAAAGATTGGACAAATCGGTCATGCATAAGAGGAATCATCAAGGACAATGCTATCAAGGCATAAGGGTAGACATGTTGTTCAAACAAGAATGGAGCACTCAACAAAAGTTTCTCACAAACAAAATATGGAACTTTCTAAGTTCAAAATAACAAAAGAGAAACAGTGGGTGAGAAAAAGTATTCCTTTGAATACTAAGGTCAAGGTATCAATTTTTTTCTACTTTAATGAACAATCACTTATAAAGACAATTAATTGGAGGCATATTTCTTGTAAGCCTTAGGTAATAGATCAAATCATATATGCCTAATAAGATTCAAATACTATATTTAACATATGACTATACATTATTGTTGCACACTTTATCACAAAGTTGAATATATCTTGATCATAATGCCATTTATGCCTAGACATGCTTATCATGCTTCAAATTGTCACTATTACATGAAAATGAGCATGCTATTTATAACTTGCTTAGTAACTATTTAATTTTCTGTGATCTACCATATTATTATGAAAATGATATTTGTGGGAGAACACTTATCAATGACTAATTCTTAAGGATCCAAGATTATTAGCTACCAAAGAAAAGCGCTCTTAATTATATTGTAGGGATAAGTACTTGATACAACAACATGAAAAGCACGAACATCCTCAAGGGAGCTTGAAGTTTCAAAATTGATGTTATCTAAGCTCAATCGATTTCTTTTGGCCATCTATCAAATCCTCATATAGAAGTATAAATGGACCAAAAGAAAACTTTTGAGGTATTCAAATGAGAAACATGAAAGAACTTTGTTCACATGTAATAAATTGGCATACTCAAAGGAAGAACACTTAAATTCAAGAGAACAATATTTGAAGGAGCATTACACCAAACTCGATAAGTATCTCTATCCCTAAACTTATATTATGTTCAATTTTATGGATTGTGTTATACTTATTTGATTAAGTGCTCTAAATTGACTAGATTAATTCCTTCATATTAAGAGGGTGCTTAGTATGACAAAAGTGCTTACATGCTTACATTGATCTTATTGGTTATGTCATTGTATTAAGGTGAATTTTGCTAATTTATATATACCTTGATTTTTAAAGTTTAAATCATTAGTGGTTATAATTATTCGAGAATCATACACTTATTTTCTTTTATATGTGCATTTTATTGGAATAAAAAAAAATCATAAAAAAAGGGATTCTTATTCCTACGATGCTATACAAATCAAATATTCTTGAGTTTTTCTCTTTTTAACTTATGACAATTTGGAAGTATTTTCACCTTTTAATTCTCTAAAAGGTTAGAAAATCATTTATTTGAATTTATGTTATGCATGTAATATTCTCTCAGTTTGGTTTGAAAATGTTATTAAATCTTGAGAGAATATTTAAGTGAGTTCCAAATACTGATATTTTGAATTGTTTCTTAACAACTTTATTTTGGAACAAAAAGTATAGGCCTTGCTTTTTAAAGTGCTTCATCATTTTTAAGCTCTTATTTAAGAATGAAAAGAGGATTTTTTTTAATTTCAAATGACTTTTTTTCATAAGAGTTCACTTACTCTCAACGAATATATGTCTTTAATACAAAATTCTATTTTACTAAAGAACATCATTTGTGTCTTTGTGAAGTTCCATTCGAAAGGAGGAGAACAAGTTGATAACATTTTTTTTAAAAAATCCTTTCTATCTCCATAAGTACACATTTGGACTGTTATTTATACTTAGTTCCTTGTATATCATGCATGTATATTCTCATTGCTTATGGCTAACATATTTGCTAAATGCATTGATATACATGTTGTATGCATGTGCATATATTTAGATGATATGCATATACTGAGGGGGAGTATAGGTCTTAATCATATGACTTAGATATTTACTTAACATTATGTGACTTTATCATTAGAAATCATAACATACTCATAGAGACAACACCTTATTCATTTTTCCTTTATCAATGAAAGAAGGTATGTAATCTTCACTTTCATATTTCTTGGCCCTTTCATTGAGAAGTTCATTATATATGCAATAAGATATGATCCTTGATAATCTCAAAGCTATGCTCTCATATGTCTTGTGTATAACTTTTGCACAGTAATGATCATTTATCTTGTGCTTTATTTGTAGCAAGTAGTAGTTTAAAGGCTTATGGTATCTAAAATGACTAACAAGTGGTATCAGAGAACTCTTGTAGTAGTTCAAATGACTTTATTTATATAGAGCACTCTTGAACTTATATCTTGTGCTTATTTGGCTTCTTATTTGGCAAATGTTTATTCACGTTTAAATCTTTTTGACAATGCCAAAAGATGAGAAGTATTACGGTAAAAAAAAGGAAAATCATTCCATTTCCTTCCTAAACCTTTTTGATGATGTCAAATAGGGGGAGAAGTAGTGGAAAGAAAAATATGTTCTTATACTTATTGTGTGATATATTTAAATGAACATTTGTTTGAATATCTTGTTTGACATATATTTCTTTAGTGATTTTTCACCATCAAAAAGGGAAAGATTATGGAACTAGGTTTAGCCTAGTAGTTTAATATGATATATTTTGATGATGACAAATGAATTAAAAAAGATATTCAATATAATATATTAGTTATGTATGGTTATGTACTCGTTATTGTGATATCTAATTCACATACCATACCATAATATTTGAGTAATATGCTTTATGGAAAATATGCAATAGATCTTTACAAGTGCTTTGAAGCTCTAATCTTGAATATGTTCTTATGTGAACAATGATATGCATGAAGTACATTGTTATTATGTGAACAAATATATGTATGAAGCACATTATAACAAATATATGCATGAAGCACATTCTATTGTTCTATTATTAGAAACCATGCATATTGAGATATATATTATGTATGATTAGTTTAATTGTGTTATATATCAATGAATCATGCATATATTGATGTATTTTTAATTGGACTAACGATGATTTTGAAGAGAGTTGTTTTGTGCAGATTAGTCCAAGTATCAAGAATGACCTTTGAACAAGAAAGATTGCAAAAACTGAAGCCAACAACAATGAGGTCAAAGAAGAACAAGTCAAGAGCTTTATGGTTAGATCATGTTGTTAAAAGGTTTTTCTTTTGATAAGATTACTTGGTCACTTTGTTAATGGATATTTCAATTTAGTTTCTAAATCTTTTTTTTAATCAAGTTTTTCTTTCAAATATAGTAATGGATTTGATTCTAAAAGAAAAATTTTGATTTTGAAAGAAAAAGTGATTTAATTATTTTTTATGTAGTAATTTGATTTGATTGGTGAAAATTGAGTTTGATTTGAAAGGAAATGTTTAAAAATGTCTTTAAGGTGAAAGAATGACTTAAACTATGTTTAATATTTAGTTTTTCAAATTCTGGAATACTTGTAATTGATTACTAGTTTATGTAATCAATTACTTGAACATGATTGTTGCCAGAATTCAAAATTTGAACTGTGTAATCGATTACCAGTTCATGTCATTGATTACCAGACCTAGAAATGTACAAACAAGTGTGTTTTGAAGAGATACATCTTTTGGGATAAATTCCTAATAGTCTATACATTTTCTTGTCTATAAATACTCAATATTTAACACATTTGAAGACATGAGAAAACAAATTAAAAAGATCAATTAACACTTGTTTTCAATCATCAATTTTTTCATCAAACATATGGCTAAAACTCTTATCCTTTGAGAAACCTTCTAGTGCTTCAAGTTGTAACATCTCCTCTACATAGAGAATGATCCTTTGTATATGTAAATGAGTTTTTATGTGCAAGAGTGAGGCATCCCTTGTAAGAACAAGAGTGTGGTATCTATTGGTTCTTGAGTAACTCAAACATAAAGGGTAAGACATCTCTTGTTAGAACAAGAGTGGAGTATCTCTTTATTCTTGAGAGACTCAAACACAAAGCGTGAGGGATCCCAAGGTGTAAGAGTGCTTTTCGATTGTAAAGATTATAGAGTTAGTAGAACTCTCAAGTGGATTGCTTGGGAGAACTGGATGTAGGCCACAAGAGGTGACCGAACCAGTATAAACCGAGTTTGTATTCTCTTTTCCCTTAATCTTTATTCCAAATTTAATTTATCATCTTTATCATTCTTATTAATATCGGTAATTCTCATAATTCCTCCATCAAACAAGTTCTATTTGAGTAATTTGCAATATTTATATATTTTCTATAGTCATTCTGTTACGTGCATAATTTGAGTACATAAAATTGAATTATTTCTTAAATTTGAAATAGTTTTCAAATTACCCAATTCACCCTCCCTCATCGGTAATGTTGCCATGACTAACAATTGGAAGCGAATGTCAAGAAATATATGGATATTCTGGTATAGACCTTTACCCTATCTTCTTTTGATAATTCCTCCTCTTAATTCTCAATTTCTTATGTCACATTTCCTAATATCATTCTACCTTTGAAATAATCCAATTAACAATGAAATAGGAATAGAACCATAAAATCATTATCAACAACATTTACCTTCATTAATCAAATTATGTAGCTTAATACAGCTATACACCAATATTCTCATGATCAAATAAGCCAAGAACAACATTTTTGTAAAAAGTTGTATTTTACTAAAAATCTAAATTTAAAAAAGTTTTTTATTAAAGAAGTACTTTTTATGTTTTGATCTATTTGTGTACATTTTTTACTAAAAGTATAATCATTAACATAGTACAGATAGATCTTTTCTAGAAGCTGTAATTATTATTTTTTTGAAAAAGTGGTTTCTTATAACATAAAAATATGTTTAAGGATAAATGTAGATGTTTTAATATTACATCCAAATATAAATTCATTTTAGGTCCAAGCATAAAATAATTTTTACTTCTTTAAATGGCTTGAATATATTTATGGTCTCTTCAAAATAAGTGAATTGTTGTTGTCACTGAAAATTTGTTCCACATTGGTCTAAATGCTTATAAAACCACATGATTTCTGTCTCTGTCATATATGATTGTTGACTATCATATAGAATTTATATCAGCATTTAACATAGACAGTTTAATAATATAGATTAAAATCAAGTAGTTTAATTAAAAATATTTGGACTAAAATCTACCAAATTTTTTAGGAACAAATTCAAGAATCACTTAATTTTTCAAGGCCAAAAAAAACAGGAACTTTAAGCATTTTTTAAATCTAGAAGCACATCCAAACCGGCGCTCAATAGACATTCTTCAATACTATTTTCTTAGTTCTTTAGTTCTTTAATTTTACTTTGCGGCTTTCTGTTATTCACTTGCAATGACTACCGTTAGGTTGTCTCTAACCCTGAAAAGTTTTTGTTGTCGATGTTGACGTGCTCAAAACATTTCATATTCTGTGAGTTGTTTTTTTGTGGTTCAAATTAAATTATGCTATGTGTCGATATATAACAAACTCTTGACCATTGTATATATATATATATGAAAAATGCTTCTTGCATGTATATATGTTAAACATTATTAGATGATAACATTATTACAATTAAATTTTAACATAATTAGATGATAACTTATATAACAAAAGAACATATTTATTACGTCACTACAAAAAATTTATGCCTAAAAGAACACTTAGTTTTAAATATACATAAAAAGTGTTGCTTATACACACATAGGCAACACTTTTTCTAAATGTGTTGCTTTCGATACAACAAATGCTATATTTTTTTAAGTTAAGGCATTACTTTTTGAAAAGTTACTACATCACATGTGGCTACCTGTTAGAGGCAACATTTTTTAACAAAAGGGTAAATTTTTAAGTTAATGCATCACTTTTCATAGTGTTATTATAGTAAGTGTGATCAATTGTTTAAAGCAACACTTTTGACTAGGAAAGACAATATTTTTTAGATATCAAAGGCAAAATATTTAAAAACAGTGTTATCTATGTGTACAAAAAGTAACACTTTTTATATGTTGCTAAAAATAAGTGTTGTTTTAGGCCAAATTTCTTATAGTGTATAGAGTTGCATGCATGCACTATCCAATAAATTGCTCTTGTAGCCTTTTTTTAAGGTGTTTAGTGATGATTTTAATCCTCATCGTGGATAGATTCTCTAGCAAATCCAACTTCAATAATGGTACCTAACAAGAAGTATTTAGTGTGTTCATTCAACACACACACACATATAACTTGAATAGGGATGTAATTAAAGGAAATAATAGATTGATTCAACTTGTAGCCTGTTTGTTTTAGCGGTAGCATATTTTATTAGTATCATTGAGATGCCTCGCTAAAAATGTACATTTCTATATGAATTGATCAAACATATATGTTTGATTGTTTGACCATTCCCATGAGATAAAACAAACTTACTATTGATCATTATAATTAGGGTATTGTATGTTATATACATATATATATATATATATATATATATATATATATATATATATATATATATAAACACACACACGCATACACACATATACATGTGCATGCACAACAATGTCTGTATAAACTTGTAACTCTCAACACTTCAAGGAATTCATTTGCTCAAATCCACTCAAACTCTCTCGCGCTCTTAAGGTGCGTTTGTTTCTCTTTTTTTTTAGCTTATAATCATTTTTTATTCTAAAAAATCACTTTTTATGTATTTGAATAATTCTTTTAAAAAATTAAAATGTAAAAAATTAGTTTTTAGCTTTTCCTTGTATAAATTAAAAAGATTAGCTTCTGAAAAAATTAGTTTTCAATTTTTTCGATTAAATATAAAATTTACATTTCATAATAATTAACATTTTTTCAAAATCTAAAACAAACTTATTCATTCTCTACATTTTTCCCTCATTTCTCTCCTCTAATGACGTGATGCCTTACAATTAGACTGCAAGAAATATGGAAGTTTTATACTTTGTGTCATGCCTATGTATAGATGTGTATCGTCACTATAAGAAATTTGGCCTAAAGCAACATTTATTTTCTAGAACACGTGAAAAGTGAATTTTTTTTTGTATATATAGGTAACACATTTTTGTACATTCAGAGGACAAAAAAAAAATTTTGTCACCAAGACAAAAATATAAAAAATTTCTGTATCTCCAAAAAGTGGGAATAGGACACAGAAATAGAAATTTAATATTTTTTGCCTAATAATACTTCTATACATATTTAATATTTTCCTATATGTCCTTACAATCATAGGTGATGTAGTGGTGGTCTAACAGGCATGCATAATATCTTTTATTATATATTTATTGTCTTGTCTCTGTATTCCCAAACAAAATACGGAGACAGTTATCATATATTGTACTCCACAGCTAAACAGAATATAGAGACGGTGTTTTTTATGTCCCTGTCTTTACTATCTCTACTATCTTGTATTAGCTACCAATTACTACCTAAACAACACTTTTCACGTGTGTCCAAAATAAGTGTTGCCTAATGTATAAATTTATTGTAGTGAGTGTTCGACAGGAACTTAAATATTGTAACTATGTATGAGAAAATAAAAAACATGAATACTTTGTTATATATGTATAAGATGAGTTGAGAAAATACAAGGGTAGAATAGTTATTTATTTATTATGTAGAAATTAGAAGTGACCAATATATAAGGTTGTTTAGTTATAATGGGCCGTTTGTTTCATTCTTTTTAAAGAAAAAACACTTTGTTTAAAAGATATATATAATATTAAAAATGTTTAATTAATCTGTCAGTCCTTATAGTTTCATCAAATTTTCAATTAGATCCCTACATTTTAAAAGTTTTCAATTAGGTCCCTATACTGAAAAAAATTTTCAATTAGGGCCATAACTCCATCCACCGTTATAAAAATGTATGGGTTAACAGAATATTCTCAGATGTTCACCGCACGTGATATTTCACGCGGCCATACTCTCTACTTTATCCGTGGTGGCTAAGTTAGAAGCGCAAGAAGCTAACACATACACATGGCCAGAAATCAATGCTTTCTGGGTCAAATCCAGAACACCAGAGGCTTCAGGGTACAAGCTCTTCCTTATCTGCATCCACGCTCTTTGCGCTATTGTGCGTCGACTCCAAGATCCCCGTCTTCACACCTTCCGTCGCCTTCGCCTTCACGCAGCCCAACAACCTTTTGTGTAGCACCACCGATTTTGGCTCGGATACAGGAGATCGGAGACCGGATCTCACTTTCTCTCCTCTCCCCTAACATCTCCTCCTCACCTCTGCATCCTCGCATCTTTTTCTCTCTTCAGTACTATTTGCGCGAGTTTATGGTGATGAGTAGAACTTGTTGTGTGTGGGTGAGGGATTTTAGTTTTAAAGGATTGGGGCTTTGTTGAGTTGGGAAGGGGTAGCGGTGTTCGGGCAAGGGGCGGCAGTGGACTGGTCAGCCACGGCGGTGCCGCTAAGAGTGATATTCAGAAAAAATTTGCTAGGGGGCTCAAGTCACTGTCCTTTGTTTAACCCATGCGAGATGTAAAAGCACAAATCCAATTACTTTTAAAATCAAAAGAGAGACCATCAATGAGTGAAATCCTATCTATTGGAAAGTGTCCCAATCTACGATGCCAAACATCTATACTCTTAAGGTTCTTTGTTGTCAACACACTCCCCCTCTCGTGAATCCAAGTAATACGATCCATTTTGCACACTAGCCGCTCTAATTGGCCTCATCAAGGGTAAGTCTTGTATCATACAATAATCAAGAAAAAAAAGTGAATGAACAATGTAAAATAACAATACAAAATCTCTAATTCTCTTCTTTGTGCTTTTAAAAACCAACCGATTTGTCTACTACTCACTCACATTCCTTTTCTATATTATGGTCACATTCCTTATCTGTATTATGGTTCATATACTTGTAGCTTAATTGTTCCTTTACATTCCTTCTTAGCTTCCCCCTTAGGTTTTTCATCTCTTTTACTCTCCGCATGTTCCTGTTCCTTTTCTTTCTTTCTTTCTTTTTGGGAGAATTCATTTTCTGGGTTGGAACAGAATTTATGAGCTAAAGATTAAATCTTTTAGATTTTCTAGATAATGGGTTCTAGCTCTTATCAGTTATTTTTTCACACATGTTATGGTTTGATGATTTCATGGGGAAGATGGGGTTTCGTGGCGGAGGTTCAAGTATAGGGATGAAAGGCTCGCGGCTAAGGAAAGGTTTCTGGTTTTATTTTTTTTTTTTTGTTGGGGGGAGAGGGGGAAGGAGTGCCAGGTCATCCCGTTAACTATCACATTTTTTGTAACAGTGAATTGGGTCAAGGACCTAATTGAAATTTTATTTTTTCAGTATAGGAACGTAATTGAAAACTTTTAAAATATAGGGACCTAATTGAAAATTTGATAAAACTATGAGGACTGACGGATTAATTAAACCTATTAAAAATTTAAGATGGTTGAATAAGCTTCTTTTCAAAAAGGGGCTAAATTGTAAAAAATATTTAAATAATTTAGAAGCCAAAAGAATAACTTTTTGAAAATGTCTCGAAAAAAGTTGTATTATAAAATAGTTTTCTTTTTTTTTCTCAACAAAAAAGTGAACGAACAGATAGAATTCTTGTTGGTGGCATGAATTACCTTAAAGATCTTAAAGATACATCGGCAACAGTGCAGTGCGTATCGAAATATTCCCGAAAAAAAAAAGAAAAAGAAAAAACTCTGCATGATAGTTAACGAAGAAACAATTAATTAACAATTGATTGTTTTCTTATGTTCATAATTTTAATATTAAAAATAGTATTTTTGTCCTTAGAATTATTACATATTTTAATTTTAACAATCCGTAAAAAACTCTAATAACATTTTTACTAGTATTATATATGTATGTGTTATATTAATTAATTAAAGAGTTTTGGTATCACTTTTCAAAAATTTAATAACATTTTTCAAATATTGTTAAATCTCAATGATATTGTAAAAATAAGCATAATTTTTATTCAATATTTCATTTAAACTCTGTGCGATTTAGGTTTTAAATTATTCAAAATTGCTTCATCTTAGTTCTTATTATTACACCAAACAAAAGGATAAATGTAAAATGATTTTGAATAATTTCAAAACTAAATTAACATGCGATTTAAATTGGTGACTTAAATGTGAATGAGAAAATTTTAGTCTAGTTTCCTTATCTTTATATTTTTATAAATATTTATGCCATTTATTTGTTTGTTTATTGATAATTATCACTACGCATTTTATCATCTACAAAATATTCCCTTCTCTTTAAAGGAAAAAAAGGAAGGCATATGGGATGGTAAAATAACATGATTTGCTATCTATACCGACGACAACATGGTCCAAACGACAAAAACAAAGTTGTATGATTTGCTAAATCACTAATGTTGGTCCCATCCATCCCATATATTTTCACTAGACAATGCTATTTGGGTGAGGGTTGGCACGAGAATATTTGGCAATAAATAAAACGTGAAAAGACCGAATTTGAAGGAAATGAAATCAAATCTCACACAGACGACCGATTATAAGATGAGAAAAGGGAAATTTCATGCACTCCATGTTTTGACATACTTCTTTAGCAATCCTAATTTAAAATTTCTTGGCAGTATTTGATTCCATTGTCCATTATCATCGTAATCTCATAGGTCTTTTTATGCGTGTGATGTTGATCGCATGTTCAAAAAGAACTATACTTTCATAACTTATAAGAAAATAAACTATATCATCATAGTATTTTGATAAATTCCTCTAAAAGAAGACATAATATAAGGACATAGTTTATTCTATATCTATTATTATTTTGGGTTGTGTTTGGTTATGAAGTTTCCATATATGAATTTCATATGTAATTTTACATATACAATTCAATATTCATAAAAACTTACCACTCATTTTTATTCTTTAATCAAATACACTCTTAACACTATAGTTTGGTGACACGTGCCAAATAAAGGTTAAACATGCCTGACTGTGTATTCCCTGATATTTCACTTCTAGATAGGAGTGTAGGACTTTTCGATGTAAGCTTATGTTTTTGGTATCATAACATACTAACATAGACAAAGAGAGGATATTACCTTCGCATGCTGTCGATTATGCTTTCAGGGGCACTATAATTGAAAACATAAATATGCAAACTGAGTTTTGAAGGATATATAGTGTGTGTAAATATATAATCTAATTCAGCTTGGGTACAATGTTAAAGGAAGGTAATCATCAGACTGTGGAGCGCACAAGATAATTTTCAAAATTATTTCAGACCCATTGGACCTGTTTCATGGTTGTTCTTTTGATTTTATATGTTTCTATATCATGGTGCTATCACTTCTTGATGTACTTTATGCTTCTCTTTCTTTGAGAATTAAGCTCCTTTTAGTTATAAAAAATATAGATCCATTTGACATTTTTTTTATTATTTATTTGCCTATGTGAACTTGATTTTAACTACTCTTTCAATTCGATTGGTCGAACTACCTTTTTTTTATGAATTAAAGTTCATCATATGTCCAAGGAAATGTAGTCATTTAATTCAATCTCTAAACATGTCTCTAAACTTATTGAGTGTCTCAAAGTCATGTGATATATAAGTAGAAGGCCGATCAATTGGTGAGTCATTGAGATGAACATTGACTGATGTTGTTTTTTTTTTGCAAAAAATATAGAGGTTTTTTTTTTTTGGAATAAAGTTTAGGTGAGGGAAAATTTCTTCTCAGTCTAGGGTTAGGCATGTCTTTATTTGGTCTCATCAAATACTTATAAATATACTTATATATAACCCACTAACAAGAAAATACTAAGAATTGAATCAAGTCATGCCAATATACCAACGCATGAATGGAAAGTAGTTGATCAAGTGAACTAACCTTATTAGCACAAAATATAAATGTATATTGCATAGTCTACTAACCTTTCTTTAAATTTGAAAAAAAAAATCAATATGATAACAAGGAAAATGATGATTTTAAAATTTACTACACATGATGATTGATAAGTTGATCCGTAATATGGTGTACAAAAATCATTAGGGATAGTTTTTCCATAATTTGTTGGTAATTCATTTCACTAGACACCTAACTTGTATTTATGCATATTATTTTCTCTCAAAACTCCAGGCATTTTTGTATCATGTTGCACATTGTTACCATGCATTGGCATTGAAAATAAACATTATCCTCATTGTGCATAATTGTTAAACTATGCACTTGATTGTGATATTTATTGATTATGAGAGCCTAATATATGTAACTCCCTCTCTCTTTGAGTGTTATTATGCATGCAGGATCTCCACTTAAGTGCAGGATGACTCACAACAAGGGAGCATGGAGCAATTGGAATGCAAGATTCATATTACAGTAACCGCTAACTATAGCGATCAAACATTGCACAGCTCCCAATATTTTGCCAATATTTGGAGCTACAAGAGTCGAATTGAGATTACTTTTATTGCATTGGAAAGCTTATTCAAAGGGCTACAACCGCGGCTTCTAGTGCTAAGGACAAAGTCAGATGTTTAACGGGCCAAAACTACCTAAATGGATAAAGACGTCCATTCTGCCTAGAGCTATGGCGCTCCACAGTGCTCAACAATGCCTGATGAAAGAATTTGAAGAAAGTAACTCACTGGCGAGTATTGCTGGGCTCATTTAGCACCATAACACCCATGTGATAGTGTGCGGAAGTTAGAATTTGATCCTAATTTCGAGCCCCACTTGGCTTATTTTTGCCTATAGTATAAATAGGATTAACACAGACTTTTCACCTAGTTTATGATTTAGTTTAGTTGTAGCTGTGACAATGTACTATCTCAAAGACACGTGTCTATAGACAAGTTTGGTACGACTTTAGGATCCCCTGGGACCTACCCGAGTTGTCGAGAAGGCCCAAGAAGCATGAAAGACCTATTTTTATGCAGAACATGTAAATTGTCACTATTATAGTTATTCAAGACCGCTATAGCAGTCACAGTGTGTGGGTTGGGCGTTTTTAGTTCTTAGTAGACCGCTATAGCGGTCATGTGTTGATCCATAGGAGGTACTTAGGGTGCGTTGACCGCTATAGCGGTCATGGCGGTGCCCCTGATGCATAAACAATGTCAAGTGATCTTGTTTCATTTAAGCGATCCCCTTACCCCTTTTTATACCCCAAACTCAGGACTCCACCCCATTTCTCTGAATCCCTAGCTTCCAAACACCCTTCCCATTCCTTTTCTCTTATTCTACACAAATTATTCTCCTCCTAAGAGATCAAAGGCAGGATTTTATGGGTTTTCACATCCTCTTCTTCTCCATTTCATATCCTAGAGTATGGGTTGTTGTTTTTCTTCATTGTTGTCAAGTATAGGTGCTTCCCTAATATTGTTAGAGTTAATCTAGAGCAAACTAGAGAGTGTTAGAGTTTAATTTAGAGTTTATGGTTGATTTTTACCAAGTTAATGGAAATGATGATTTTCAACAAAGCATGAAATACTTGTTTTAATATAAACTCATGGGACTATTTATTGCTTAAATGATTTTATAAGAGCCAGAGTATGAATGTAATTTTATTTAGAGATTGCACGAATTACCATGATGATTTCAAGAGTAAAGTATTTATATATGATAAAAGTTTTAAATTCAGAGTAGAGCCTAATACAGAGTTTGAGAGGAAATGATAGTTTTTATGGTTTAGAGAATAGACAGTAGCTATAGAAAAATAGACAATGAGTTAGCAGCTAAAAACTGAGTGTTAACATTGATACCAAGTTGTCTTGAGAGGACAATCTCACAAAGCAGAGAACGGAACCTAGTTAGGTGTCTAATTTGAATCCTTGAAGGATCACAGAGATTAAAAAATTTGTTATATCATGATTGACATGCATAACCAAAAATTTCTATTTTTCTAGTAGAGTACTATTGTTATATTTTCCAGAGAATATAAGTTTTATAGCCATTGTATTTATACATATGAATTCAACTTCAGAATTATTGCATTAACCAATTATGATGATTTTATAATATATGTGTATATATATCTTGTTGTTGTCCCATAAAAGAGTTATGGGTCAGGGCTTATTCATTGAGTTTTAGGTGAAATTCACCCATCTCCCCTTTTTCCATTACAAATATATTAGCTGCTGCGGGTCCTTCTCATCCATCTCCTCCCAAGCAGTAGAGATTCTCAATTGGTGAGCTTCACTACAAGGTGAAGCATTCTTTTGTTTATGTCTAAAGAGTGCTCCAGTGTCATTATGGGCAGGGTCCCAAACCATAAACGTATTCTTTTGCATTTTGCACCATTATTCAGATTATTTTGTATCTACATAATTATAGTTTTCATGGTATATTTTGTATAGAGAGTAACTCAATACAGTTTGTATTACAGAGATATATATATATTCAGAATTTGATTATGAAATGATTAACTATGATGATGTTGTTTCAGAGAAGAGAGAGATTTAAATTAGAGATGATAATATATTTTATAAAATGGATGATATCATTATTTTATACATATAGAGAGACTCAGAGGTCACGAGACTTACGTGATAATGAGATTTCTCACGTTCCAGTTATGTTTCCAAGTCGAGTCATGACAAACAACCACTCTTTTCCTATCTCCTTCTTCTCTACTCTTCACTCTCTCCTTAGGGATTTCATTAGTGATTTTATTTTGCTCTTGGAGAATTTAGCAAACATTATTGTTATTCTCTTCAAGTACTATTTTAATTCACTACTGTAATCCCCCAGAGATAAAGGAGTAGTTTTTCTTAATAGTGTAAGAGTTTTCATATGGATTGAGATTTTATTTGAGACAATTTTCTAAGTGAATGCATTAGTTTTCTCAATGTTCTTAAGTTTCTATTCTTATAATTATTGTTACGATTGTTATAATTTTTATTAGAATAACTAAATTAATGGCCGTGGTTTAGGGTAACTCTCTAGGCATAAATCAATTGATCAATTAGTTTATGTTTAAGAAAGAACATTAGAATTAACTTTTCGATTGGCTATTAGTCTATAGCAATTAGTATATTAAATCAATATAATTTCAAATAAATTAGGATCCTGTTTACCAGTTATCTGCATTGGTCAAATTCTACAGATTGATTGATCACTGGTATAATTGTCAATAATTGATTACTAATAACCACTAATATGTTCAATCCTTGGTCTATGATAATTAATCTCAATTCTAGGAGTACCTTGCAATAGTATTTTTTTAATTCTTGATTATTCTTAGTTGCTTTTTATTGTGACAAATTGATTTCCAAGACCCCCTTGTTTTTCCAATTAAGTGACATAGCCTAATTGAGAAACGATCCGAGTTGCATTCTAACTACAGTTTTGGTGCATTCGGTACTTGAACTATTTCAATTCGAATTTGAGAAGGTAGCAATCACTTCCGTCAGTACCCAATTCTTGATCTTTCAATTAATGTCATCAAATAAATATATCCTTCCGTTGGATAAGGATCCTCTTTAAAGAATAAAGTAAGGAGATTTTATTTTTAGATAAATAAATGTAGAAGTAAAGCCATTCTCACTCTATTAATTTTATCCTCACTTTACTCTCTAAAATGAGATATCCAAATCCCCTTCGATCCACTTCTCTTAATGCTTAAGCTCAATAAGAAAGGAAGAGCATTCGAGTACGAAAATCACGCATAATTAAGCTAAGGGCTCATTAAACAAATATGTTAGTGGAGAAGAGATCGTCCAGCAGATACAAAACATAAAGGGCGACAGAATCATCAATTTATTCTAATTCCAATAAATGATTACAGTAGGTAGACACAGATAGCAGATAACTGTATCTATCTTTGTATTAAAATCAGAAGAAAAGTTCGAGCTCTTTAATATATATATTTTTTATTAGTATCAAGAGACAATTACTTAGATTGACAATTTGTACGCACCTCCGAATTTGATCCGAAACGGTCGCCTTTTTTATCCAGATACATATTGCTGTATGGCCCATAGAAATGACAATAATCTGGAAGTCTCATTCAAGGATATTTTGGGATCAATTTGCCAAATATCGTACGGTTTACGATCCTCAAATACCTCATTGGGTGCACGAACACAATACTTTTGAATTTGGCATGACTTGTGATGGTTGTCCTCAATTAAAGTACGCTGAGCCATGTCTAACTCTCAATTAAGAGAAGTGTTATGTGTATAACACAAACATATTGTACATCATACACGGGAAGACAGACAAAATTGTGAAATTTATGGGAAAAGTAAATGGTTGCACTATACTATTTTTGTCTTCTTATATATGGTGTAAATATGTGGTAAGTTTATGATGTACACAAAGCATTTTCCTTCAATTAATCATTAATCAAAAACATCGCGCACTTTAAAAATTGATTTTTTTTAAATCTGATTTTAATTAAAAAAAATTGCAATATACTAATATAGTAGCCAAATGTATAAATTTCAAGTGGCATAAATATTTCGTTTTATTTACAAACTAAGTTCATGTTGACTTTTATTTGTCATTAAAAATTGTGTACAAGAATACAATTTTTAAAAATATAAATAGTATTTGCATATTAGTTACAGGAAAAAATAATGTATAATTTGATTAATTTTAAATTATAAATACAATTGGAAATATTAGAATTATATCACTTATATCTCACACTTGTTGCTACTAAAGATGAAGTTCCAAATTTGTAAATGACTTTAATCCTTGAAAAGACAGAGGAAAGGAAATTTTTTTTTAAGATTACCAAATAAAAGTGGACGACCAATTATCGGTGTGTTTGTTTCAGATTTTAAAAAAGGTTAGTATCAAATCTAAATTTTGGTTACGTTTGTTTGCGATTTTGAAGCGCCAAAATCACTTTTTTCACTCAAAATAAATATTTTTGGCACATTTGAATCACTTTTAAAAAATAACCAAAATCTCAAAAAAATTAATTTTTAGCTTTTTAATTAAATATAAGATTTAAATTTTATAATCACTTTTTTAAAATATGAAATAAATACACCTTTATATATAACTGAAAAAGTTTTAAAAAAACTGAAAACTAATTTTTTAAGATTTTAATTATTTTTAAAAATTATCTAAATATATAAAAAATGATTTTTTTATTGTAAAAAGTGATTATTAATAAAAAAACAATCACAATTAAACGCACACTATGCCGTATTTTTCCAGTTCATATGGCAATGTCACTAGGCATTGGGATCTGATGCTGAATAGATACATAGTATTATTTATAATATGATGACCTACCATTTTCAATAATTCCAAGCTTTTGGACGGTTCTTGATGATTTCCATATTTCCATCATTGAGAAGCTCTTAATGAGAAAAGGGTGTGGACCATAATATGTTGTACATAAAGTGCTTCTCTTTAATGCCATTTTCCCCAAGATATTTATTACTACACTCGTGATAAAGTTATATAGCAAAACAGTAATAAATAAATAGTATACTATGATACCATATCGTGTCACTTTTCTAGCCTTTCGATGCGATGTTTCCTGCAATGAAAGAGCGAATGAACCCCCTTTATAAAATAATCGAAATTTGGTAGTAATATATAAACATAGACACCTGAGATTGATCAACTCAGTGAAATACTTTTATGTTATATATTGATGGAATTTATATGCCCCTCTCAGAATTTTGAATAAAATTATCCAAAAGGTAAACAAAATGAGTTACCAATTTTATATGACTTCTCTATCGAAGTTACCATTACCTATTGGCTTTGGTTTATCTTCAATTATGAGTCGATAGCAACCGCTCCATAATTTCAGGCAAAAGCCTTTAAGAATTTGCGCATAAAGTTCGTCATTTTGCAACTTCTGGATCTTGGTCTGATGACAACTTGGACTGAGATTGTGATTGATATCTCAAAATCAGAGACAAACAAAAGACAAGAACTTTCGAGTGCACGACAATAGAGAGAGATCTATCATTTATGAGATTTTGCCAAAAATTTTAGCACAAAGAGTTACTTCTCTCATTTGTTAAAATTTATTTTGACTCTTCTTTATTAATTCAGGTGACATTAACATCTAGGGGTGGTAATGGGGATTTGCACGTGCAGATATTCATAGGAATCTCCACAATCGAATATCCATGGTCTTTTTTTCCCATGGGGATAGGGATGAGGATTAAACTTCTCCTGCAGTGAGTTCGGGGATAAGGACGGAGATTGTGCTCCCCGCCTCAAAAGGTAATCTAGTAATTTCATATATTAATGAATATATATTATTATTTTTAATTGAAAAACATTATAACCCTAATTTTAACCTACACTAACACATTCCATCCTTGTATTGCGCCGCACACATCCCATCTCTGCCTTTCAACCTCTCTCTCTCAACTGTGACTCACCATCGTGGAACAGTCTCACCCTCTCTGGCTCTCAGCCTTTCACTCTCTGGCTCTCAACCTTTCACTCTTTGGCAATGATAGAGTTGCGACGTCGATGATGGAGCTGTGACCTGGACAGAGGTACGATCTGAACCGTGAAGAAGAAAAAGAAGAAGAAGGAACTTTGAATGACGGCTTGAACTACTGATGATGGATAGCGGCTTCTAGCAGCGATAAGTGAATACGATGAAGAAGAAACAGTTCTGAACGACGACTGTGAAGATCTGAACGGCAACAGACGTTGGTGGCTATGAACAAGCTCCGATGATCTTCACCTTCACTCTCTCAATCTCAGCTTTCGCAAGCCCTAGTCCACAAGGCCAAGCCCAGGCATAACACACTATTCATCCTTGTTCTTCTCTTTTTTTCTTATTTTTAACATGAATCTTTTCCTTTTAGGTGTAATGTCCTGCTAAAAATTAATCATGCAAGTTTTATTTTGTTGATTGGAGATTATTCTTTTGTTATCTAAATGAGCAATTTGAACACTGGAATTAGAAGCTTTCTATTGAGATATTTGTCAATGGGTTTTTGGCTTTACGTGTTCTAGATAGGGTGTTTTTTTGTTCAAATTTTCTGTTGATTAATTTTTGGATTAAACTCCCAATTTTTTTTTTCATTTTGCGAATCTCCATGGATCCCCGCAGGGGATTAAGATCCATGGGGATCAAGGATGGAGGAATTTTTCTCCCCACGATAGGGATTGGGGACGGGGATGGGGACAGTTTTGGAGATTTGGGGTGGGGAATAGGAAAGTACTCCCCGCACTTGCCTCCCCTCGATTGCCATCCCTATTAACGCCTATATAAGACACTGTATAATGTGCAATAAAGGAAAAGATATAATAAATAATTTCATAAATTCAAAATGGTTCCTGAAAGATATTTTGTTTGATTTCAATCCAAATACCTTTAAAATTGCAAGCTTTTAGTCTCTATTTGTTAATTTTTTTTTATCAAGTTTCTATTTGTTAATTATCTATGTTAAACATTAAACTAGCTAACAGAAGGTCATTCAATCCAATATAACAATTAAAAATCATATGTCATATGGGCAAAAATCAAACAATTTTAAAAATGGTTAGACTGAAACTATATATATATATATGAAAAAAATCAGGGACTATAACAAATCTGCTTATTGTTCACGAGTCAAAAACATATGTAAACCTAAAACATTTTACAATTATGAGGAAATTGATTATCCTTTTATCATCTTCGTATAATATTTAATCACCACATCCAACAAATTTTTTTAAAAAAATATTAATTATTTTTTATTTATTAAATTTATTTGTCAAAATGTACTATATAATACTTTATTCTAATATGTCATATATAAAGAATATATGTGATCAATAAGTAAATGGTTATAATATTTTATTCTTTTTCACCAATTATTTTTATTTTATTTTTCTGAAGTTCAAATCATTTATTTTATAGATCAGCATTTCCTATATGAAAGAAACCAATGGGTGGGTTGATAACTTGATTTTCTAAGTCCTTGAAATATCTCATTGTGTTTCTATTAAGATTTAGATTAAAATCCTAACTTAATCCCTCATATTTATACCGAGGATAAATTAGTTTTCAAAATTCAAAAAGTTTTATATTAATTTTTTAAATTTTACATATAAGGATAAGTTAGTGTCTTTATAAAATTGTCATCTGAGTTATGTCATGTTAACTTATTTATATTTACTGTTAACTTATTTATGTTTACTGTTAATTTTCATAATGGATCATAACTTATCTTACTTCTTTAAATAAAGTCATTTAGACCTTCTTCTTTATCTTCTCTCTCACCATAACTCTTTGCATAGAAGAAAGATTTTGACTTTAAGTTATTATTTGTTCTATGCAGAATAGAGAAGTTGGTAAGTTAAGACCTATCGTGAAAATTAATAGTATATATAAGCAAGTTAATAGAACATGTGGATATTTCTATTAGTAATTCAGATGATAATTTGATAAAGGAATTAGTATAAAACTTTCTAAATATAAGGAAAATAATTTATCTTTTGCTATAAATTTAAGGGACTGAATTGAAAATTTAACTTAAAATTTAAAATGGAAGTGACACGGTATTTTAATTATTTTAAAATATAGATATTTATTTGCTGTCTCATTAATATGTGAAGTCAGATACAATTTTTTTATAATTAATAACCTGTCTACAGCTAGCGAAATGAACATAAGTACCAAAACAACCCTGTTAAAAATAGTATGTTTTAGAAGTCCCAAGTCTCAACAGTCAACACTCACTTCTCACTACGGGTCTGTGGCCACCCTGGTCAGTTTCAAGCTAAATTTTAGTCATACTCACTATTTATTTGTTCAGTTTTAATCCAAATTTTTTGAAATGTATATATTTAATCCCTAATTATGAGCCTTTTGATAAAAAAAATATAATAATTTTAAATTTTAAATAATCATTTATGTTTTTCCAAAAATAGATTAAAGTTAAATAAAAATTTATAAAATAAAAATTAAATTTAATATAGTTTTAGAGACAAATATTTAGAATTTAATTTATATGTATTGATAGTGTAAAACTTTTATACAATATCATTAAATTATATATTACCACAACAAAGGTTATTGAGTCCCATATCTAATAGTTAAAAAGTTATACAAATAAAATGACTTAATTGTATGACATTATAATATATATATATATATGATTATTTTGAGTAAACCTTCAAAATAATCCCTATGATTATTTGGTTGGATAATTTAGCCCTTCAGGCAAAGAATTAACACGCTTTAGTCTCTAATCTTTTAAAATATCAGATGATTTAGTCTCTTTTTCAAGTTTTTCCATTAAATATTGTGACGTCGATTGTTAACTAAGCAGTTGGCATGACATTGTTATCCTCTGTCCTGTTATTCTATCACTCAAACTGATAAAATGATATCTTTTTTCTCCCATATATACATTCTAACGCTTAAAAGACTGGTATCACTCAAAAAATTTACTGTAAATGAATTTTTAACCCAAATAATGACGTTATTTTTATTGATGTTAGTGATAATAATATAGCAGATAATAAAATTGCTGTATCAACTATTTAATAGAGTCACATTATAGTGTTTAACAGAAAGTCAAAAATACTAAGGATCTGTTTAAGATTTTTGATAGAATTACTTTTAAAATAATTGATGTTGAGTAAATTGATTTTGAAAGAATTTATTTACATTTGAAAATAATATTAAAAAAGTGAGTTTAGAAGAATTAATATGAGATAAAAAAAAAAAGCTAACAGTATATTTGATTTCAGAAAATAAATTTCAGTTTTTAATTTTAATTTTTCTGTTTTCAGAATTTTATGAAAGAAATACTAAAATCTAAAAATAAAAAATAAAAACTAAATTTTATATTTTTCATAATTTTTGACATTCTCTTCACAAAATTAAAAAAATAAAATAATAAGAAATGAAAATTGAAAATGATTTTTTAAAACTAAATTTCAGATGCTAATATTTACAGCTTTCCCTAGAATCAACTTCCATCAGAATGATACACTTCTTCCAAAAAAAAATATCTAAACCGTTTCAATTTTTTCCAAGCCGCTTTTTCCCAACTCAGAGAAATTTGCGGCTGTAGATTGCCTTATATTTTACAAGGCTAAAAATAAAAGTGTCAATTCCCAGGGGGCTTTCTCTTCGGTGTTTTTTTCTGCATGCCATAGCCCCTAGCCGAGCCGAACCGGGTGGAGTGTGAGCCATTGATTCACCATTAATTTTCTTAGCCCAAAAAAGCTGGAAGGTTTTGTCGAGAGAAGCAGGATTTGTATTCACTGTTTTTAAGATATTATAAGGATATATTTTTATCTATTATTAGATAAAATATATATTTTATTTTATTTAAAATATATATTTTATTTAATAATAAATAAAAATATATTAAGATAATATTTTATAATATGTAAATACAAATAATAGTATTATTTTGTTAACTTGGCAAAGCATAAATGGATGCACAGTAAGGACGATATATCAACTTTTCTCAATACAATAAAAAAAGGAATCAAATTCTCTCTCTCTCCCCCCTATGCGTGAAACCTACACTCATAAAGGCAACCCACACTCTACGGTATATGCACCATCCCCATATTCATTCTGTCAATTAAACACTTTCTCGTCACTTATAAATCTCCTTTCAAGTGCCTCTTTCAATTCCACAACCAACACACACAGTTACCAAATTCCAAGTTCCCTCATTTCCAGATAATATAATTCTTCTCCAAATCATTCTACATCTCCTCTCACTTGGTGCCACGCTATTACTAATTATTCACAATGAGACTCTGCGCAATGAACCCCCTACACCACACTACTCCAATATCCCATTATTCTCCGTCCACCACCACCGCCAAACCAATGTGCACAACCCTCATCCAACCAACAACAAAACCCGAAACCCCACAACAACATCTACATTATTCACATGATACCCTCAAAAGGATGGAGAAAATGATGAACTTGCCATCACCATCACCATCACCATCAACATCGGACAAAGTTGGTAGGAGATGGAAGGAGTACCAAGGGATGAGAAATTGGGACGGTTTGTTAGACCCATTGGACGATAATCTCCGCGCCGAGATTCTCCGCTATGGCCATTTTGTTGAGGCTGCGTACAAGTCCTTCGAATTCGACCCTTCATCTCCCAACTACGCCACGTGCAGGTTCCCAAAAAGCACGCTCTTCGAACGGTGCGGTTTACCCAACACAGGGTACAAGGTAACCAAACACCTACGTGCAACCTCAGGGATTCAGCTTCCTAGTTGGGTGGACAAAGCACCAAGTTGGGTCGCAACCCAATCGAGCTACGTTGGCTACGTTGCCGTTTGTGACAACAAAGAAGAGATCAAGAGACTCGGTAGAAGGGACGTTGTTATTGCTTATAGAGGCACCACAACCTGCTTGGAATGGCTCGAGAATCTTCGTGCCAGTCTCACGCACATACCATGCAACATGAAGGGGGGACATGATGATAGCATGGATGAAAATGGACCCATGGTGGAAAGTGGATTCTTGAGCCTCTACACTTCGCTAGTGAGTGCTAATCCATCGTTCATGAGTTTACAAGAGATGGTGAGGCGAGAAATTGGGAGGATTCTCCGCATTTATGACGGAGAGCCACTGAGTTTAACCGTCACTGGACACAGCCTAGGAGCGGCATTGGCCACACTCACAGCGTATGATGTCATGGCCACCTTTCCCAAGCCGCCACTGGTGACGGTGATCTCATTCGGTGGCCCTCGCGTCGGCAACCGGAGTTTTAGGAGGAGCCTTGACAGGCAAGGGACCAAGGTCCTGCGCATAGTGAACTCCGATGATGTTATAACCAAGGTGCCCGGGTTTGTGTTTGATGACGTGGAGAAAAGTGGTGGTGACGTGGCAAGTAATGGAAGCTTCCACGTGGCTGGATTGCCGAGCTGGATCCAAAAGCGAGCGGAAGAGGCACAATGGGTGTACTCTGAGGTTGGGGAGGAGCTACGCTTAAGTAGCAGGGATTCTCCGTACCTAAGGGGTCTCAATGTTGCCACTTGTCATGAGTTGAACACATATTTGCACCTTGTTGACGGCTTTGTAAGCTCCAATTGCCCCTTTAGAGCCACCGCAAAGAGGTTCCTTCGGCGGTGACTCCAAATAGAGTGAGTGGTTCAGCGTAACAATTGACCTTTGGAAAGCCAATTAAATAGAGAGAAGTTGATAGAATTAATCCATGAGATCGGTTACGTGTAATTATGTGCATGTAAATCAGCTTTTGATCTGACACTTTTTGTATTCATTGACTTCATTCTTTTTCTGGAATCCATGATTCAAATTCATTCTTGATATTCTATCCTTTGCACGGTTAGGCACCGAACTTTTTTGAAGTTACTTTGCACAAAACACTAGTTTGGTATGGTAGAAGGACAACGCATTCATTCATAATTCGTAGACGATCATTTTTTACATACCGTTAAGAGATTAATTTTATATTGTATAATATATGTTATAGTGCCAATTAATTGTATCATTTTTTTTATATAATATTGAGATAGTTATGACAAGAGCTGAAAGACTTTAATGATGTAATTATATATAATTGAATAAGTGTATATATAAATATTTTATAACTTTAATTTATCCAAATAAAATCTTCCTTTGAATATCTTGTACATCTTGTGGAATAATATTGGTTTCTGTAGAGGATACATGTAAAAACTAAAAATGAACTAAAGCAGCCCAAAATATCATAGAGTGATTCACAATAAATTGGCTGAAAAGAGAAAATCTCTATGAGCAATATAAATGAAATAGTTTTTCAAACCCAAAGTTGTAAGTGAGCGCGGAATGGGTAACGAAGGCCCCATTTATAAGGCCCCAATTGGTCAATTTTGGAGATCTATAGTGAGTGCATGTGTACTTTCCACCATTGAGGTTCGTAATGTCCACATCAAGTTGCTAACGAAAGCTACTTCCAATATGTGATGATTAATAATGCAAACATGTTTCCGTGTAAGGAAAACACTTGGATAATATTCGCTAAGAAAACAAGTGCTCTTACTTATAAGGAAAGCAATGCACCCAAAAACATTCCCTAAAATTTTACGACATTGTCCATTTTTCGCTTCAGATACTTCTTCAGCCTTACATATTTGTGTTGGATAATTATTTGATATTTTCATCTCAATATCTTTGATCATGATATTCCTATATGCCATTGCCACTATTAGTGACAGATGTCTCCATCATGTCCACGAAGAGGGACAATCTGTGTTGCCATTGGTTAATTTTCATTTTGGTCCTAGCTAGGTGAGAAAGTTGTGGCCATGCTACTTTAGATATATATATAATTCATTCCCAATTTCCAGATGATCAATGGGTCTAGAAGAATGGGTAAACTTTAACAAGTCAATAACGATATGAATGGAATTCTAGCTTCTGCAATATGGTAATGAGTCAATGATGATCACATACATTGCATTTATGAGGAACTCGCGTTCAAAAAGTTGTTGAAAATTTAGTTACAATGGAAACATAGTTTTCATTTGCTAACAAACTGATAGATCAGTCGATCCCTTTCCGCTTTGATCATAACTTGACAGTCAATCCCTATCTTGTGTTAATGCGAAAATATAACTTTTGAAATTAATTAAGTCTCATTTGGGGTTACCGTCCCAAAAAAAAGGTCTCCTCTATGGTTGAAAAAAAAATCACTGTAGATTTAGGTCCAAATGAATTTAAATAACTTAATAATATATCAATTCAAAGACTAATTATATTATTCTAATATTATAAAACTATTAGGTGTCAACCAAGAACGTACGTAGGCGGTGTTCAAATTGATAGGGAAGAAATGGGCTACGTATTATGCGCGGCTCTAACTTATGCATAAATGAATCTCAGGACACAATTGAGAATTTGAGATTTATCATTCGATCTTTAAGATATTTGTGCAGGTTGCAATTTTCAACGCAATCGCGCGCTCAAATCAACATGCTCTGTATATCTGTACGAATATATGCTTATTATGTACACTACAATAAAAATAGGTATTTTCAATGGTTCTTGACAATTAAAGTATTAATAAAATTATTATCAAGAAAAGTAATTTTAATATAAAGTAACTGTTAAAAATATTTATAAATTTTTATCGATAATTATTATATATTAAAAATATCCAAAAGATATATTTTTGACATATACTAATTGTCGATAAAAATTTATAACTATTTTCAACGACTACTTTATGTTGAGAAATTATTTTTCTTGACAATACTTTTATTAATATTTTAATTATCGAAAACCGTTGAAAATACCAGTATTTCTTGTAGTGGTATTTATGTGTTATTGCTTATACTATAAGAAGGTCAATCCTTTGCGATTCATAGATACGAGGTATTAATTAGTCAGTGATAACCTCACTTAAATACAAATTACTTACTTTCATCAACTTAGAAACGTGCTTTACGCTTCAAATCCTCCAATTTTGTTGACCATTTTTTCTTTTCCAACTTTTGAATCTTTGATAGTACTCCATTATGTTAAGTTTGACATAGAAATGTTAGGCTGTTGTGCACAATGATTTATGATTCAGTCGTGGTATCTTGTAGCTCTTTCTAGCCACCCTTTTATCACTGTTTCTATTCCATGACGTGATTCCCTCATAGCGCTTGAGCAAACATGAGGAACCCCCTTTTTCTTTTGCGATTGTTAAGTCATACTCATTCGAACAGGGGCATTGCATCGATTTTCTCTTGTAGATAATCTAGGAACAATAATTTGAAGAATAATATGATTTTGACACTTACATGAATGTAAGTTAATGTGAGTGTAAAAGGAGTAATGTAGAAAGAATTAATTAAAAAAAAATAAGCGATAAAATTCATATATTTTATAAGTGTTTGAAAATTTTGAGATGTTAGTCTAGCAAATTCTTAATTTGAAGTTTTTCAAATGTTATTACTTGCAACCTTAACACAAGATTCGTGATGAGTACAATTATTAGGCTGTCAAAGGACGAAAGAATTGACATACTTCCTAATTCAGTTTGATCGTACGACGGAATATTATATTTAATTAGAGGGTCCTTGCTTCTTATATTGTTACGTGGACAACTTTTTGGCCCTATATATATATATATATTACTTGTAGGCTTTGAATTTAATGATTCTAATTTCTGATTGAAGTCGTTCCAATCATAATGCGGACTAATGAAATCAGTAACAGTACAACAGGTGATAGCTCAGTTGTTAAAATCGTTCTATTTTTTTTATACATAATGTTGTCACCATTGATTAGTTTATACATTCGCGCAAATAGAGCATGTCGTCGGTGGTTATGCACTTGATCCACAATCCATAAAGACATGGGTTCGACTCCCTCCCATTAATCATGTTGTGAGACCTCCATGGGTAGCTTCATACAAATCTTTTATAAGAGTTTGAAGAACCTGAAGATCATGTCTTGACTTTAGTCGAATGACTGTTATCCAATTCATCTAAACTTTTCATCATGTAAAAAAAATGTTCATGACACTTGGCGGATAAAATGTGAGGAGTGTGCACGTTAATTTCTTCCTCAATCTAGAAGAATCCATTTTAAGAAAAAAAAAATTATGTGAAATAATGTTATTGATGGACACGTTACGCGAGATCGACATTAAATTCATCATAAATCTCAGAGTGCTATGGATCTCCCTATACCACAGAGGCAGTGCCTATATAAACACATCTCTTCTTTACGTTTCCGAATTTTAACCAAAGAATTCCTATGGTTTTCTTTGTTTTCTTGTGGTATTAATCATGAAGGAAAATGGCACTGTTTGGTCTCATCCGCTGCAGATATTTGGGCGGCTTTTTTATGGCCATGGCTTGCCTCGGCTTTAGACAATAGGCTTGTGATACTCTTTTACTATGATAGACATTTGATGGTTTAAATCTCGATCTCTCTTGTAAGGGCCAAAAATTGAAAAAGATAAGAAAGAAGCATATGAGATGACCTAATAACACGATTTTTATATCTAAACCAAGTGCAACAATGGGTCCCAAAGAGAAAGATCAAAGGTGTATGATTGGCTAAATCGCTCAAGAAGTTGGCCCCATCTTATATATCTTCACTAGACAAGGACAACAAATAGATCCCAAAAGAAAGATCAAAGTTGTATGATTGGCTAAATCACTCAAGAAGTTGGCCCCATCTCATATATCTTCACTAGACAAGGGTACTTGGGGTGTAGGTTAGGCATGAGAGTATTTGTCAATAAGTAAAACGTGGAACGGCCTAATTTGAAGTGAATGCAGTATAGTATTGTGCTGAGCTCCTGTATAAGCTGAGGAAAGGGAAATTCCATGCAATTCATGTTTTCATCAATTCCTTTCAGTAATTTCAATTTAAATTTATCTACATGAGTAAAAACTTTTATACGGTCGACTACATTTACCATCTAATTCGTCTCGTGGTGCATGCGGCGCACGTGCAAAAGATGCAACTTTTCATTCGTTCTCCTAGCAAATAGAGTGGCCAAAAATGTTAAAGGTGAGTCAAATTAGTTAATATAAAATAAAATAAATTATTATATAAAAAGTATAAAATAAGTTATTATATAGTATTTTTATATAAATTATTGATAAATTAGGGTTTAATTTATTATTTATTTTCTCTTTTCTCTTAATAAAAGAGCCAATAATTTTCTTATTAAACATCTCTTTGGTTTAATATAAAAAAAATGCATATTAATATATTATTTAACATCAAAATAAAGTATTGATCATAAATAATTAACTAGTAAGTAGAAACTCCATTAAGTGGATGAAATGAGCTAATAAGAGAAAAATATATTCTAGAAATATATATTTATATGTTTCATACTTTTATATCGTATGTGCTATTATATCAAAAGAATTTTATTATTTACAAGCCACTTTTTTATTTTTTAAATATTAATAAGATTAAATTTTTTATAATAATAAATTGTTAAATTTTACTAAATTTTTTTTTTTTTTGTAAAAAGCTTAAGGTGAGGTAGTTATTTTTTTCCAAAAGAAGAAGTGAGTGAGAAAGAAGAAAATATGGAGAAGTTGGAGGTGAATGAGATAGTGATTGATGAACTTCAAAATAAATTTCAATAAAATGAGGAGACACCAAAAGGTGGTTACTCATCCTAATCCCCTTTATTAATAATATAGATTATGTATACTATGTATAGAGGGATGACATAATTTTTTTGGGACCATAATATAAAATATACATATAATTATACAAATGTATAAAATTTGGGGGTATCGTGGCCTCCCCTCGTCCCCCCTCCCTCCACCTCTGGCCGTAATATTTATCGTTTGATGCCACCATGAGTTTAACACAACTAGTTGACCTTTCATTCATGTTTCATCATAATTTTGGTTTGATTTTTAGATTTTTCTCCTATTGCTAGGTAATCTATAAATATTTCTATAAGCATTTGATGAGCCTATAGACATTACCCTAATTGCAACAAACTTTCCCCTCAACCTAAATTTCTTTTATAAAAAAATATAATATGTATAATTTAATTTTAAATAAGTTACTATTTTTTTAAAACCTTAACCAAGTTACCACTTGTAATTAATCTTGGTGTGCCAGCAAATTAGCGATACTCTCAACTTTCCTCTTGATCTTGGGGACCAAGCCGAATATTATGGACAAGCTAAATATTACTCCATCAACTTCATAATATTCCCTTTGTTTCATAATAAATTTTGCATTAATATTTTTTTGTACATTCATAAATCAATATATCTAGATATTTTGATTTATGAATGTATTAAAAAAGTCAATGCACATTTATTATGAAATGGAGAAAAATTAAATCACTTTTAGGTTATGCTCAAAAATTAAGGATCTGTTTGGTTTTAGTTTTCAGTTTTTAGTTTTCATTTTTAATTTTCCAATTTTCAGAATTTTATGATGGAAAAATAGAAAACTGGAAATAAAAACTAAAAACTAGGGGTCTATTTGGTTTCAATTTCTGGTTTTTAGTTTTCATTTTCAATTTTCCAGTTTTTAGGATTTTATGAAGAAAAAAATGAAAATTAGAATTTATAGTTTTTAAAATTTTCAGTATTTCTTTCACTAAATTTGAAAGACTAGAAAACTAAAAATGAAAACTGTAAACTCAAACTAAGCAGGTCTTAGATTTTGTAGATTTCAGAATTTTCAGTATTTTCTTCATAAAATCTAGAAAACTAGAAAAACTAAAAACTAAAAATTCAAACCAAACAAGTCCTAAGATTTGGGGGATGCAAATCTATTGATAAAATCAATGTGTGATCGATTATAATCAGACCTGAATCAATTGACTTGATGACCTGATCTGTGATATCTTGAGAGATTAAATGTCTTTAGAGAGGTCAAGTCTAAACAAAGAAAAAGCTAGATAGAAAGTCTAAAAGCATTGATATAAATTTGATTTGAATTTGAAATTTAAATTTTGCATTTTTTTAATTGATTAATTATATGGATTTTGAAATATATGTTATGTTTTAGAAGTAAATAAAGTTAAAAAAACAAAAAAGTATGAAAAAAATGACACATTGCATATAAATGTGGAAAAATAAATTTTGTAGATTATAGATTTAAATTTTTTAAAAATTCAACAGGGATGAAAAATTGCAGCTAAATCATAACATAATAGTTCTCTCATATTCAACAAGTTTGCTATTTATTTTAGGTTTAAATTTTTAAGAAATCTAAGAAAAAGAATATTTTTTTGATTTAAATATGATTTTTGATTTTGTAATTGATTGTAGATGTGAAAAAAGGTATGCAATAGTTACATATGATTTTGAATTTGGAATTGAATTTTTTGTAATTAATTGTATTCATATTATATGAAATGTTAAATAATATACTGTTTATGTTCCATCAAAGAACACCTTTTATTTAAGAAGCAAAAATAATTTTTTTTAAAATAGAAATGATGAGAAAATGACACATGGTAAACAATTTAAAAAAATCTATTATAATAACTTTTTTTATAAGATATAGTTGTTTCATTTATCTAGTTATTTGTTGTTATTAATTAGTAATATCATAATTGTAGTATTTTAATACTATAATACGTTCCATTGCCGTTTCCTTCATCATCTTTGTTATTATTTTAAATTTAAATTATTTCAATTATAATATTTTATTTAGTCTTATTTCAATTGCTGTTTCCAATAAATACCATAATATCATGTGGAGTATTTATGTTGTGTTGACGATAGAGAGATTTTCTCTCTTCTATTTTTGTATCTTGATATTTTATTTGTTTTAGTGTCTCTATGCTGGCAATGTGCTATTATCTTATTCCTTTATTTATTTATAATCCCTTGTGCATAATAAATCAGTTCAAGATATAATACATTAGGTTGGTAAAATGTAGCTTAACAAAATACGATAAATTGATAATATTTGTTCAAATATCTATATATTTTTTCTTTCAGCTGCATTAAAAAATCTATTTAATTTTGATAATTAAAAAAAGTTTATAAAAAATAAATAAGAAAAGAAGGGTTTGGTGACATTCAAAATAGATAGATTATCATATTTATTATTTAAAAGGTATCTATGGAGAGGGTCTCATGGCCATATAGGCAAAACTTGTGTCTGTGAGTTCTACACCTCAAAAGGATTAATTACTATTTTTGGTGATGGATATCCTATGTTCAAATAAGATATATAGATCATCATATTTATTGCTTAAATAATAAAAGAGATATTTCATTGAATGCTAATAATTTTCAATGATATTTTAATAATATATAATAATTAAGGTTATAATTTTTTGAATGATTATAGATTAAAGTTATGAAAATTGCAGACCCTAAATTATATATATTGGAAAACTTTTATCAATATGAGTCTTGAATATTAGTATTATATGAGTTTTAAATATTAATATTATATTATATTATATTAAAGTTATGAAAATTGCAGTTCCTAAATTACCTTGGAAGCAACACTCAAAACTTTCCTCGATATCAGTCTTGAATATTTGTATATTATAGACAGATATTAGTATATTATATTATTAATTTATTTTTTATATATATATATATATATATATATATATATATATATATATATATGAGTCTTGAATTACATATAACTCCTGAATATTAATATTATTATAGATTATAGATTATTATTTGATTATTTGATAAAGGCATAAAAGATAAATATAAAATATAATTACTATTGTCTAAATTTTTTAAAATGATAGGTAATCATGACAAAATAATTTTTTTTTTTCAAAAGGTAGACTCTTATTAAAAAGAAGGAAGATAAAATAAGTATTAATTACAATTATCAATCACCGCAATATATAGTCAACACAATCAATGAAAACAAATCAAATCAAATACAATATATTGGTAAACTTTTAAAATTTCGGCATGAGATTCGATTTTTTTTTTCTTTTTAACTTTTCGTGTGCATAGTGGCCCTAGCTAGTGTGTTATCCTAGTTTCTCAACCTTGAAGCCAATTACCCCAGAACCCTGGCGAGCTAGTTGTTGTTTTGTCTTTCCTTCATTCATCTCTTTGATCAGAACATATCAAGTAGTTTCTTATTTTCAGATAGAGTACCCGGTTTGTCTAAGGTCCAAACGTGTGTTAATATTTGAATTCTGTGAGTTTTTCTTTATAATGTTCAATTCTGTAACACCTTTCAAAATCTTCCCTTGAAAGAAAGAAATTTTGCATTTCGCTTTGGTCGATTTGAGCTTTTGTTTATGACTGATCAGTGATCAGCCTTTTGTTTTCTCAAAAATAATAATAATAGTAAATTGTATTGTTGTACTGAACTACTGATTGATTACTTGCTTATTATAACCCTTTGTGACCTTTTAATTCTTTAAAATTTTAGGTCTGAGGGAACAATATCACCTTGTGATCAAGAATGGCTTCTGATGGCAAGGACAACTATATGGTTTTCATTCCAACTTCGTCACTCTTATTTTTTGAAATAGAAAACATGTTTTCTTTCACTACAGCAATTCTATGTCAGTTAGGTTGGTTAATTTTTATTGATTTGTTTGTTGAAGTTCTCTTTTCTCCTGTTTGAAAAGGAATGCATACTCAAAATCGATACTTCGGCAGGATGGGAGAAGTCTGTGACTGTAGTCCTGACTAGCTTTAAAGGTATTTCTAGACTAATTTTACCTTCTGCATGGCAATTGTTGCAAAAACACTGCAAGAGTTAGTTTTTAGATTTATGGTTTGTTGTTTTGTTTGCTAATAGGATGATTACCCATATGCTATTATTTTTTATTTTGCTATACTTCCATCATAGTCTATGTTGTTCTTTACATGATCCAACATTTTAAACATTATAGCAAACCCAAAATGTTAACTTTTTATTTAATTATCGATTATTTGCCGGTACCATATATACATTTTAAACAGCAAATGAAGAATTATGAGTCTAAACTCATTGAGTATATAAAGTATAAACTGATTTAATTTTTATCAGTTTTGCTTCGTTCCTGCAATTCTTTATTCGGCTTCAGGCAAAATTCATTGCTAGTAATGCGATTGTAAACACACGCCTCTTGGACACAAGATAAATGTGTTATAATAAGGAGGGTACTTGTAATATTTTGCCACTAGCAACTAATAGTATATGTAAAAGTCACTGTGGCAAAATATTTCAAGAGGCATGTTTACATGTTGTGACTTGTGGCATAGTTCAGCTAATCACTTTGCTAGCAACTAATTTGCCACTAGCAAAATTCATTGAGCGGTTTGATTCGAACTCACATGTTATCTGATTTTGGCATAGTTCACAACATCGCTTCATCAGAACTGTGCAGTTCATTACTGCGAGCTAGAGAAGTACAAATGAAGATATCTCTTGCATATTATATTTTGCATTCTGATTAATAAGCTGTTTCTATTCTATATTATAGAAAATTCCTGTCCACACAACTTTTGCATCGGTAATTGTTCAAAAGCTGTTTTTGGTTCTTGATTATTATTATTATTATACACATCATATACTGTTTATTTTTTTTGTAACAATTGCAGCAGGTTCAAAAGATTCTTCCAATTCTCATCATTTCTTTATCTATCTATTTTCTAGACCTGGCTTACGAGATTAATCCAAACGTTGGATTCATCTATATCAAAGGCAAAACAGACCCTCAAATAATTTTGATGAGGCTAAGGAAGGGTGGCAAACATGCTTCTATTCACTGGATAAGTTATGGTTTTCCAAAAGATGATCTTGACCCTGAAAACTACCTTGGTGGCTTGAATGGTCATAGTCATTTGAATTGGCATGACCCATTTTATCAAGGAACTAGAGACCCTTATGATCCTCATAATCAATTCTATCACCCTTATTTCCCCTGGTATAACACTGAACAATTGCCACAAAACGGTCTTCACCAAAGACAACCTGCACTTGAACATGAACCTTGTGGAAACAGTGAAAGGAGATCAAGCTCATCATCAGGTAGTCATTCACACCGTCATCATCATCACCACTGTCCAATGCATTCGCGCCATAATCACTCTCCCTTGAGTTCATCACAGAGTCGCCGCCACACCCCTGCTCACAATTCACCACCGCCGTCCGATCAGCCTGAAGCCAACAATGACCAAGCAACAAACCAACCTGTCCCTAAAGGATCTTCTGGTAAATCCATTAAGAAGAAAATCTTTGAGAAGCTAGGCTTGTTTCGTTCCAAAAAGTAATTAGTTATTTCAGACTTTGGTATATGTAATTAGCATAACTAATTCCGTTGTTTCAAGTTTGGAGGTATTGTGATTTTACTCTTTTTATCGACATTATTAAGTCATCTAGTAATATTTTTGTGATGTGACTTTGTACTTGGACTTGTTGGGTACGGTACTTTTATGAAAACATAACTTATTAAGGGCTTGTTTGGTTGGTATTTTTAAAAATTATTTTTTGTTTTTAAAAACAAAAGATCATAAAAATCTGTTTAGGATGTTGTTTTTTCTATGTTGTTTTTAAAAACTAAAAAACACATTATGAGGTTTTAAAATAAAAAAACAAAAACAGTTTTTGGATGTTTTCAAAAATAATTTTATTGTTCTTCACTTTTTCACCCACACAACTCCTCCTACCTTCTCCTTCTGCGCAACTCCGACGACCACCTTTATGCTCCCCCGTTCGCCGGGGAACCTCTGCCTCCACCTTCCCCGGCAAACCTCCGTGCTCCTCCTTCCCCAGCAAGCTCCCCGACAGCCCGGCGACCTTCGCCTCTGCTTTACCCGTGGATCGGCTCGACCTCCGCAACAACCCCGCGACCTGCACCTCTGCCTCCTTGTGGATCTGCCCCGCGACCAAGCCCAGTGACCGGCCTCCACCTCCACGTTTTGCCCTTCTCACTGCCGAGCAGATCTACCCTTCCCGCCGCGGATCTGCTTCATCTACGGATTTGCTCCTCTGCAGCCCCTCCTGCCATTGCGGATCTGCCCCTCTCGCCGCGGATCTGCTCCTCTGCTGCCGCGGATCTACCCCTCCTGTCGCCCCCAGCCACCACCGAGCAGCCCCTGTTCTTGTTCTTTGTTGTGTTACAATGGGTTTGCTTTTAAAAATGAGTATCCAAACAAAATGTGTTTTTGTGTTTTGCTTCTAAAAAATTATTTCTAAAAATAGTTTTTAAAAATAAGAACAAAAAAATCATTCCAAACAAGCCCTAATTTTCCATGATGTGATCATTTTTCAGTCATTTTCTCATGTTGGTTTCCACTTATTATTTTCTCTTAATTATTGCACCGTTATGATCCCTGGGACTGTGACCTTGATTCGTTTTAATTGCATTCTAGATTGTTATTAGCTTTGAGATGCATGGTAATTATTTTCCTTTTCACATAACACGATGATGTTTCCTAACAATACCCTTTGTATTTTTTTTTCTCTTGATCGGGTAATAATACACTTCGTTTAGTTCTTCCCCTCTTTCTCTGTTTTTAGGCTTTGGTCAAAAGTTCTTCCTTTCTTATTGATATGCAATAGTACATCTGGAAGTTGGGTTGGGCCTTAGGTTTTAGCTCCTGATAACATATATCTAAACATAGAGGAATATTTTTCGACCCAAAAAAAACATAACATAAAGGATTTTGTATCATATACAGGCAAACAAGCAAGCATAGAAAATAGAGACGTCAAAACGGGTTGAGCCTGCCGAGTTGGTCCGCCAAACTCACCATTTTTAACAAGTTGGGTTGAAGTTTTGAGTCCGTCAAAAAATTTCAACCCATTTAACCTGTGGGTTTTAGCGGGTTGGGGCAAGCTTAACCCGCAGGCCAAGTTTTTTTTTTTTAAGAAAAAATTTGTAATTTATTGATAAAAAAAAGTAAGAAACATGTAACCTAAAAAAGAAAAAAAGCAAGAAATATGTACAGTCACGAATACAGTAACATTATATAGTTGACACTATTCACTCAAAGTTAAAACTTAAAAATAAAACAGTGTCATAACTCACAAATAATACTATTAACAATAATATTTTTTGTCCAAGTTAATATATAGTTATTATGGATCTTGAAAAGTTAGATATACATGAATAAAAAATACTATTTAATTTTTTTTTATTTTTTGGCTGGCTGGCGAATTGTAGAAACCAGCAAAAAAAAAGGAGCGAGAACTACTGTGGACCTTAAGTGGTATAGATCACCATAGACTTCTCTTTTCTCTTTATCTTCTCTTCTTTCCCTCCTCTCCTGTAAATTCCTTCACTCACTTCTTCTTCTTCCCGTTTCTTTCTCTCTTCTTTTCTCCCTCCTTTCACTTCTTCCATTCTTTTCCAAAAAAAACAAAAAAGAAAAAATCACCACCACCTCCATCATCCTCCTCCTTTTCCTTACCTTCCACAATTCTCTCTCTCTCCTCTACCTCCATTTTCTCTTTCTAACTTCCATTAGAGAGTTTGGAGCTTTTAGAAGGAATTAGAGCAATTTTCTTCATCAATTCTACTCTCTAAGTTGTAAATAAGCATCTTCATTACTCTATTTAATTTATTGAAGTCCTTAGTTAATTTAGGACTAATGTTAGTGTTCTTTGAACCCTATAGATTGGGGATTTTAGTGAATAGGGACTAATTTATGTAATTGGTGATTTTGTTAGCTCACTAATATTGTATTTATCTTGTTCCTAGAATTATAGAGCAATTGAGCATCAACTATTGGATTGGTGATACTTGGAATTTAATCTTCAGTTCTTTGAACCAGTTTTTGAGTAGACATTATGTTTGCAATTGTTTTTAATTATGATAAATTAGTTCTAAATTTATTTTAGTAAATTAGAAGCTGAAAAATAATTATTTGGTTATGCGTATAAATTTGATGAAAGTAAGTATGTAGCTTATGTTTTAATTGAAAATTTACACATGAGACAATATGACATGATTTGGAAATTGAATAAAGAAATATTGAATTTCAGAGATTTGAATAATTGGATGTTATTGACCCCTGATATGAAATTGAGAAATGATTTATGGATAATAGGGATGACCTTTTTTGCTGATATGTATAAAATAATTATATGTTTTGAGAGAATCTCTGACAGGATCTATAGCTAACTACACTAGGCATTAGCCTTGGTACACCTTGACTATGTTTGACTAGGACCACAAAGTGGATCCTTTTGTTCTATGACTACTTGAATGGGTAGGACTGTTCTGTCTCAGGATTACATGAAGGAATGGCCGCCTGATTGTGAATCCTTCTATTTATCCTGGAGTTGACAATTCCCTATTAATTTATATAAAGATTGTAGTATTCAAAAATTCCTTTTCATTATAAAAGAATTATTTGTTGAATTTATGTGAACTAGGAAATTATTGTTGTTTTACTTTTGAATACATATTGTTTCATGTAAGTTATAGACATCATGTCTACCATTGAGTTGTAAAACTCACCCCGTTGTTTCCCTCTCTTTTTCTAGATATAGGTGCAACTCCAAGTTCCAATCCCGCAGCTCCTTAGTAGCCAATTGTCTAAGTTGATGAGCCTTTTTGTAAAAGCCCTTTTTGGTAGTCATCTATATTTTGTTTAGCCTGTAGTTGTCAGTTGCTCCATATGTCATAGGCAAGATTCTTGGACTTGTATTATGCTTATGTTTAAGAACTTATGACTTATCTATATAGTTATGTTATGGAAAGGATTTGTAAACTTAATTTGATTTTTTGTTGAACTATATGTGGTATTATGTTTAATAGAGTTTGAAAGTTAATTTGGTATTATGGTTGGTATATACTGGAATATTATTATGTACTGGAAGGTCTGAGAATGCGTGATACCCAAGTGTTGTGAAATTTATTGAAAAATATTGCAGGTTGTATTTTATTTGGGAAATGTCCGAAAAAGAGAGGAAACTCTGTCCGTTTTCCTAAAAAATTCGGTGTGGTAAGACTTACTGGGAAAGATGTTCCCATGTGCCAGTCATGGTCTAAGTTGGGTCATGACACGAATGGGTTTGACTGACTATTCCAACTTATTTTATTTTGGGAGATAAGCCTAAACCGAGCAGGCCGGTCCATTTTGACACTCGTAATAGAAAAGCTCATCAAATCTTTAATCTTGATTCAAGCAACATTTAAATTGAGCTGTATAAAAAGAGGAAAAAGTACTTGACACAAAGTATTTGGTCTGTTTGAACTGCTGATATACTGTCCTATTCTCATCCTTGTTGAAGGGTGAAACTTAATTATCTGGAAAAAAAAAAGGTGTGACCACCAACTTCAAAATTAGATTAATAGATTCCATGGAACCAAAGCACCCGGCGTGGAGAACCAGACCTATACCGATACTTCAGCAGTTTAGCTAATGTTTTTGTTTTTTCAGGGTCATATTCGGGGAAAAGGGTGTAATGCTTACGAGGCAGGAGAAATTACGAACTTGCGTTAAGTCTCAATTGCCTTTAATTAGCTCACTTCAAAAGGGTGAATACACGTTGGAAAAATGTTTTGTAAATTTTGTACTAACTTGAAGAACAATCGTGAATGGTCATATAACCACAATTTCCATTCTCTCCCTCACCCCAACCCTTTCTTTTTATGTTTACCTCCTTTCTATTTTCCAATATGGCTTTTGCATAATTTTTCTCAAATTGGCTTCGTACCAAATAAATCACTAATACACTATTTTTTTCAAGTCTAGATCCTTATCAAGTAAGTGTATGTTGAAACTACAAAATAAATAGGGCCATTGACCAAAAAAAAACAAAAAAGAGCTACAACAATCTTTTTCCAATTAATGCATAAGACTAAACCACCAAACTTATCAAAGTTGGTAGTTAGTCGGGTCCTTTAAGTATTTAATTAGAGATTAGATTCTTGGTAACGTGTATTGAGAGGGTCTTGTGGCCATCTGCTTTCAGTTGTAGATACTCTAGGTTTATCTAAAAAAATATATATTAAACTATATTTTGATTAATATAGTACAGTATTTTTAATTTTGATATCAATTTAATTACTATTGGATCTATACTTACTTTGAATGTATTTAAAAGTAACTGGGAATCTAATGTAATGACTGAAATAATATCAAAATTAAAAATATTAAAATAAATTGATGTAAAGAGTTTTGTTGGAACTAAACCAATGCCAAATGAAAATATCTGGAGCAAATGATTATTTGCAATTAAATATGTTGCCGCCACAGTTGTTTCCCACCCCTGTCTCCTCTTAAAACGTTATCTTCCACTAACTGAAAAATAAAATAAAAAAAGAGTGTAATAATTTTCAATCTTTAACCTTGTATTAATGAAAGATTTTGTCACAACTTCATGAAAATCTTGGACTCACACTTCGCTTGTTATCAGCATGTGCACATTCATCAAAGCATACCGAACATAGGCACGTAGCTGTTACAGTAAATCCGTGTCGGAATATATATCCACACTCGAACGGACAAATATAGGAACTATTGATACTAATCTATGAAGCACAGACACGGACACCACTGATGCGGACATAGGACACAACACAAATACGAATACAGAGACATGTCAAACTCAAAAAATTACAGAACATGGACACAGCATATATATATAATTTTTTATTTTGTTTGAATTTCTTTTAGTTGTGTTTGTATAATTTTTTTAATCTAATTAATTCTTCTTTTTGTGATCAACTGAAGAATTTTCAAAATAAAATGACCCAACAACACAGATCCAATTAAATAATTAGGGTTGATTTTTAACTCATGTTAGTATTAAAATTTGAAAAAAAATTTAAAAAAACCAACCCAGGCATGTTTGAGGGGTGTCCAAGCCGCGTCCAAAGTGAATTAGAGCAGTATCCAACCAAGTTTGATATATGTCCAAGCTCAAAAAATTATTTTTTCAATTGGACATATATGGACGCGTGTCCAGCACGTGTCGTCTGGGTGTCGGGCACTGACACATGTCTGACACATGGACACGCCACCAAATCGATGTGTCTGTGCTTCTTAGATACTAATTGTTGTTGACCACACATTCAAGACTCTTGCATATGTAGTTTTTCCAAATTGATAAGATATATACCTATATATTACTCACGTGTCTATTATAGGTTAGTTAGTTGACAGTTATTGTATCAAGTCTTTAACAACTTCAGTGATATTCTTGTGTATATATACAACACTGATACTCATCTCTGTATATACAATTCATCAGTCAATAGTATACAAAAGACTTTACGCTTCTATTGCTCAGGTTTTCTTGCTTACCATTCTTCTAACATGGTATCATGAGCCTTTCTTGATCCATGGCTCTATCATCCTCCATTGTCATCTTCTCTCCATCCTCCACTTCTTCCCCTTCTGTTCAAACTTTTACCAACCCAGTTTCCTTTAAACTAGATGAAGATAACTTCTTACCATGGCAACAAGAAGCTTTAGCTACAATCATCGAGTATGAACTCGAAGAATACATCAAAGACACCAACATTCTAAAGAAATTTCTCATTGATGCAGACATTACCTCTAATTCCATCAATCCAACCTTTAGCAAATGGAGAAAACAAGATAGTCTTCTTCTTTATTGGCTTCTCCCCTCATTATCACCTTCTTTGCAGATTCAAATGGTTGGATGTACTCACTCTTATCAAGTGTGGAACAAAATTGAAGCTATATTTGTAGCTCAAACCAAGGATCATATCAGTAAACTCAAGATCCAACTCAGAAATACCAAGAAAACAGGTTCTATGCATGATTATCTGCTTTCCATCAAGAAACTCATTGATCACCTTACTGCCATAGGTGAAGTTGTAACCACTTCTAACCATCTTGAAGCCATTTTTGATGGCTTACCTGAGGAATATAGCCCTTTCATCACTTCTCTTCTTTCTCGTATTGAACCTTACCACGTTGTTGAAGTTGAATCCTAACTACTTGCTGTAGAAGAAAGAATTGAGAAATTCCAGAAAATTGATCTTCCTCCACTCTCCGCCCAAGCCAATCTTGTTCAACCTACCAAAAGAAATCCTACTTTTGCTCAGACCTTCTTTTCTTGTGGCAAAAGACGTTTTGGTCATGGAAGAGGCAGATTTGGTAGAGGTGGTGGTTGCTCTCAACCTTTTTCTAATTTGTAATGTCAATTGTGTAATAGATTTGGCCATAGTGTTTGGGATTGTTTCCATCGATTCAATCCCAATTTCACTCTTTCCCAGCAATAAAACACCCCACCTCAAACCACTTAATATCTTCCTTCTAGTCAATCACAAAATTACCTAGCTACTACTCCATCTTTGCCTTCTTCCATTCCACCAGCTTCCTAACCTGGAATTCTTGCCACTCTTTCTATGGTTTATGATCCATTATGGTACCCTGATATTGGTGCCACTAATCACCTCACACTTTATCTTAATAATCTCAACACCAGCACATCCTATGCAGGAACTGAACAAGTACAAGTAGGTAATGGTCAAGGTATTCCTATTACTCATCTTGGAAAATCTTTCCTTCAATCTTTATCTTCAAATAAGCTCTTTGTTCTCAACAATCTTTTACATGTTCCTGATATTACAAAGAATTTACTCAGTGTTTCCCAATATGCCTTAGACAACAATGTCTTTTTCGAATTCCATGCTAACAAATATTTGATTAAATCTCAGGGAACCAAGGAAATTCTTCTGCACGATTTTCCTAATTCCATGATCATAAGAGCTAAGGTTGGCATCTTCAAACCAAAAACTTATCTCACTTCTCTTGAGCCAAGCTCTGCTAAGGAAGCTCTTTCTCAACCTGTTTGGAAGCAAGTCATGCAATCTGAGTACAATGCATTGTTGAAGAACCATACCTAGTCTTTGGTTCCCTTACTTGCTGATCATGTACCAATTGGATGCAAATGGATTTTTCGAATCAAGTATAATCCAGATGGAACTATTTTCAGACACAAAGCTCGGCTTGTTGCAAAGGGTTATCATCAACAAGAGGGTGTGGACTTTCATGAAACTTTTAGTCCTATCATCAAACCAATTACAATTCGAGTTTTGCTCTCCATTGCTGTTTCCTCTAGCTGGTCAATCCACTAAATTGATTTCACAAATGCTTTTCTCAATGGAGATCTCAATGAACATGTGTTCATGCATCAACCTATTGGATTTCAAGTAGGTGGTTCTCACCTTGTTTACAAACTAAACAAAGCTCTTTATGGGCTTAAACAAGCCCCTCGAGCATGATTTGCTAAACTCTCTTCAACCTTACATCATCTTGGATTCCATGCCACAACTTGTGATCCATCTTTTTTCACCAAATCTACCCCCCATTACTTTCTCTTTATTCTCATTTATGTTGATGACATTCTTATTACTAGCTCTTCTTCTACTGCCATTCATACTCTGATTTCTACTCTTCATCAAACCTTCAAATTAAAGGACTTAGGCCAGCTTCACTATTTTCTAGGAATTGAAGCTAACAAATTACCAAATGGTTCTTTACTTTTGTCTCAAACCAAGTATATTAATGACCTTCTTCTTCCAATTAACCTCCACAACAGCAACCCTCCTCCTACCCCCATGACATCTGGCCTTAAACTCACCAAAACTGGTTCTGAACCCTTTGATGATCCCACACTTTATCGATCCATAGTGGGCAGTCTCCAGTATGCAACTATTACTCGACTAGAAATTGCCTTTTCTGTTAACAAAGTATGCCAATTTATGCACTCCCCTCTTCTTTCTCACTGGAAGTCAGTCAAATGAATTCTAAGGTACCTGAAAGGCACAACAACACATGGCATTCTGTTCCAGCCTTCATCCTCTCTTCCTCTCATTGCTTTTTTTGATTCCGATTAGGCTTCAGACCCTGATGACAGATGTTTGACCTCAGGTTTTTGCATTTACCTTGGTCCCAACATTGTCTCTTGGCTCTCTAAGAAATAAACTATTGTCTCACGTTCAAGCACAGAGGCAGAATACCGCTCTTTAGCATCATTAATTGCTGAAATTTCATTGTTAAAGTATCTTCTCTCTGAACTTCAATTCAACCTTCCAACCATACCAAAGATATACTGTGATAATCTAAGCATAGTGATGCTCGCAGCCAATCCAGTTCTTCACAATCACACAAAACATTTCGAGATTGATCTTCATTTTGTTCGTGACCGTGTCATCCAGCAGCAGGTTCAAGTTTTTCACAGTCCTTCTGAGGAGCAAGCTACGGATGTTCTTACAAAACCAGTTTCTAGTACAAGGTGTCTATATTTGAGACGCAAACTCAGAGTTGAATGTCTTTCATCTCATGAGTTTGAGGGGGCTGATAAGATATATACCTATATATTACTCATGTGTCTATTATAGGTTAGTTAGTTGACAGTTATTGTATCAAGTCTTTAACAGCTTCAGTGTTATTCTTGTGTATATATACAATACTGATACTCATCTCTGTATATACAATTCATCAGTCAATAATATACAAAAGACTTTACGCTTCTGTTGCTCATGTTTTCTTGCTCACCATTCTTCTAATACAAATTAACATTATAGTATTGAAGTAGTCTCAATGACAAATAACATCATAGTAAGCTTTGCGTCGAAGAGTATGACTCCGAAACCGAATGAGTGTCTTTGTTGAGTAATTAGTACACTTTTACTCTGGAGATGAACAATATTTAATGGTTGTGTTAGAAAGTTGACAGAAAGTCCGAATATTTTTGCTCTTATATAAAATTTCGGCACCTCTGGCATCAAGCCGTCTTAGCTCAGCGGTAGAGCGCGTGGCTTTTAACCACGTGGTCGTGGGTTCGATCCCCACAGACGGCGCTGTTGTTTTATAATTGATATTTTGTTTTTTCGATCTTGTCTTGAAGGCGTACCATAGCTAACAATGTCTCAAACTTTGCGCGCGCGGACGTAGGTAGTTGTGCCGCATCATCACAATGGGAAAATTAATTTTTTGGCTCTAAATTCCTGATTTTTGTAGAATTTGAAGATTTGAACACAATTTAACAAGCTTACGGCTCTGTGATTTTCGTGACTTCAATCTTCTCCGTTTCGCAATGTTACTTATCCTCTTCATTAAGGTTTTTTTGGGGCTTTTTAGGGGATCATAAAAAGATATTACAAAACCATGATTTCATTGAGAAGATTGCAGGTTGATGAGTAAAGTATATTTGTTTATGGTGAAAAAAGTTGGTTATTTTGTATTTATAGTTAGTATTGTAATTTTAGGGGTAGACTATAATCCAGTCTCAATCATGAAATTAACCATCTTATCCTCTATCTCTGATGTGTAGTTATGAAACCACTTCTAACAAAAGATGAAATTAAAGAATTGACTTGTGACCAATCTTTCTTCGACTTTTTTAAATCAATTTTTATGATTTTTTTGAGTACTTTTGAATTTTATATTTTTCATCTTATTTTAGGGTTACGTTTAGTGTAGGGGATGAAGATGAATTTTTTTCTCTTATTTTTCATCTTATATATATATTATTAGTTTGAGGATGAATTTGATATAGGAATAGAACTGAGAAGCTGCCACGTAAACCTTTAACCAACCTTTCATATGTAGTGGCCATTAAGAGCATGGCGTATAATTGTTACAACTCAAACATCTCGAGATATGGCATAGAGGTTAAACTAACATCCATCTTAGATAGCAAGCCTAATAATACATGAGAAGAAGTTCAAGCTTCAATCACAAAGTTGGCTCGAGAACCCAAAATTGGGTAGTTCGGATAGTAAGTAAATTTCAATTTCTTATAAGAAAGCCCTGAATTTTAATCCTGTATGAAAGTAACTCTAGTAAGAATACTTTATAATCCTTGTAAAACTACAAATGACGGCTTTATGAACGATTCAAAAAAGCTAAATTTGTAAAGAAAACTTGTGATCTCAATAAATAACAAATTGCATCAAGAAAAATCAAACAAAGACTCATTATGTAACCAAACAAAAACAAAGACTCATTATAAAACTAGAAGTCCCTGAATACAACTAGCCTTGGTCCAAATTCATAGACGACGACACACAATTCTTTGGGTTAACCTAGGAAACTAGGCTCTAGGCCTCAAGCTGAAGACACAAACTAACACAACAAAGAGAGCATGATATCACAGAATAAATGCCAAACACGTTATTTTTTCATGAAACGTTATAATCCCTTTAAAGTAGTTTCACCATTTGTTATCCCAAACCAAACATACCTAACTTTCAAGGAGATAATCAAAAGGAACGAAAGCAAAGTAGATAGAGTTTGATGGTATAGAGAGCAGGGACGGTGAGCTTCTGCCGCAAAAACGTGGCTTTACGAAAAATAAGCGGTCGGTGGTGTTATAAGCAGAGCATAATTGAGTTTTGAGCGACGGTATCAAAGTGTTCACATTTGTGTTCGCTCATTAGAATAAAAAATTTCATTGCTTTTGAATTCCTTCCTTAATTTAGAGCCTATGCTCCCTGCTAGAGGGTCAGGGAGCACAAAATCTGTGAAGATTTTTATTGATGGACTAAATGAATTTCTCATAATAATTCTGGGAAGAGACATGGTCTTCTCTTAGTTCATTTTTAATTAACATCAAATTTTATTATTATATCCAACAGGTGTTAGCATACCTAGTTAACCTTTTGCTTATGTATCGTCATGACTTGAGTTTGATCATCTATTTCTTTTGTTGGTTGGTAATCTATAAATTCCTCTGTTAGCAATTGATGAGCTCGAAAACATGCCTTAACCATGAATTGAAGTGAACTTTCTGCCCAACCTAAATTTTTCAGTATAAGGAAAAGAAGAAAAAGAAAGAATTTCATCATTACACTTCAAATTCTAGCAGTTCCTATACCACAAGGCACGTAACATAAAACTTATCCAACGAACATGGTCTCAGAATCGAAACGGGGAAATTATGATATGCATGATACAAGAATTCTCAAGTCAACAACAATCAGAAAAAGGCTATATGCAGATGCAGAAGTTAAACTACTTTTTACACAGTTTCTACCAAAAATCAGATATATACCACTGCATCCAAGATCCGAACAAAAAAAGAACTAAACGAACACCTAGCTAGTTGAAAGTAACGAATCTCAATATGGTTGCATTACACTAGATGGAAACCAACTATCTAGTTTAAGTGTACTTGTTAACGACTAACAATACAATACTTCATGTGTGGACTCATAACGTTCTAATTCATTTATTATCCTTTCAGCGACATTGAAGCGCGCACAATTTTCACGTTTAAGCTTCCGAATACCAAAATAGAAAATAATAAGATAAGAGAGTAAGAATTTTCGTCGGGATATATTTTCTGTTCATCTCTGTTTGGATAAATAAATTAGTTGTACGTACCACCTTATTTTATTTAACAACTGATGATTTGTTTTTCTGTTCAAACTTAAGCAATTTTTTCTTCCTACATAGCATTGCTCAATAGTCAATCGACGAAAAAAATGAGATTGCCATGGAAAAGCAATTACCGTAATCCAAAACATTGGAAACTCTAACTTGGACTGCGGAATATTGAATATATTTCAACGCTAAGAACAACGAACCAGGAGTGTAACACAATTTTTACGCAACATAGCACCACCAGACAGAGAAGCTCAAGGCATAGTAAGTGGAAAGCTTGTTCCAATTTACTTTAAAAACGAAAATGTGGCATTGAAAGGAAATGATTGGTTATATAGACGAAAAGCACATTGCAGAAGGTCCCTAGTTTGTTCCAAAATCACGGCAGCATACGCACATATAAATCTAACCATCCCTCACACCAGAAGCTAAAACTGTGAACAAAGCTCACCCAACTAGTGTGTTGCAGTTGATGGCAGTGCACCTACCACTTAATTAGCAGAAATTAATGGGATCAAAGTTGTTATGATCCAACTATATATATATATATATATATATATATATATATATATTTACAGTAGAAATACACAATTCTGCATAAGCTGGAACCGTAACCATGATGGCAAAACTCATGCCTTCAAAAATAAACCTTAACCACCCTCGTGTTAAATAATTGTGTTGGTTATATCAATTATTCCATTAGGAAGTAAATTTCATGCTTTTCAAATGGTAGCGGCTGAAGTTTAAACGCATCTAAATATTTGCAGCAACAAGAATAATATGTATATTTTAAACATAAGAAGGAAAATGAGTTGAACCAACATTTTGACACAAATTAATGAATGAATATATTCGGTTGCATTCTGCTAAGAACTATCAAATGAGAATCTAATTACAATCCATTGAGCCGGCACTCTGGCTTCAGCATCTTCCCTTTTCGATTTTGGCCATTGAGCCACAGAACCAAGGGAGGACTTAGGAATAAATGGTATACAGAGAAAAGGACAACACGATTAGACATGTTTCCTAAATCCATGTGGGGTCGGGCAGCTTCTATATGTATGGTCATCCTCGATCAGTTAGCTAGGAACCACTATGGATCTTGAATCTTGACATCTAAATTTTAATTTAGTGGTTGAAATTAAATCTGTTTTGTTATATAAAAACTAATTTCACGGGAGTTTAATTTTTATACGTCGATAATACAATTACAATGCTATCTAATTATATATTATTATATTAATAAAAATAATTAAGTCTCACACCAATAAAATTGATTAAGTCTCATATTCATTACTTGAAAAGTCATGCAAACAAGATAATTTGATTGAATCACCGTATAAATAGAAATTAAACTCGTTATAACAGAATTAAGGAATGTGAATTACCAATTCAATCCCTACACACTTTCTGTCTGTCACTTTATCCAAACCGCCGCATCTCTCTTCCTGCTCTGTACTAGCGTCCCAATCCTCACCACTTCATTAAATATAAGAAATGAGTGCATAAGGATCAATCGTATCTATTTCCCATTTTCATGGTCATATTGAGACCATCGCATGTATACTTGGATATAAGAAGTAAAGAAAAGGGTAAAAAGTCGGATCTATGATGCAATTTTATAGCTCAAATGAGGCTATTTGATTTGATGATGAGGCCATGAGCATTATACCCCTAAATATCTCACTTTGCTATGCAAAATCCTAAGAATAATTCTGCTGAAACATCAGTCCATTAACCTTTCATCCTACAAGTATGGCGATACAGCCCTTTTTCCTATGTTTCAGCTCCCTTGTTAGCCATGTACAAAAGGAGGTTGGGTCAAGTGATGTACGATTGGATGACATTATAAAGATATTTTATACTGTGAGTGTATAAAAATTAAACTCATATTGTTTTGGTAAAAAATTAAACTCTTATTTAATAAGTATGATAATATAGAACATGTTGATCTTTTCAAACTCTTAAATAATAATATTCTAATTTATAAGGTATTAGTATAAAACTATTTCAAGTGAAGATTCAAATTTGTTAATAATTGAATAAATTAAATTCCCTTATTGCAGCGTTATCTCCTATTTATGGTAGAGAATTGCTTTTCTTGTGCACAATTACTATAGTCACCATCATGCTTGCTTTTTTTTTTTTGTGGTAAATAGCAAGACAAAAAAAAAAAGCAAGAGAAGGAAAATACACAAGGCTAGGTCTCTTTAGCAATGGCCATTAAGGGGAAAGGAGTAGGAGAAGGACCCTCTCATTTATGGAAATCATCACTCATGCTTGCTTTAAGTGGCTTGGTGTTTATTCTTTTTAAAGGTGTTAAGTTAACAAGTGTGAATGGGAAAAAAATAGTATTAAGGGAACTTTATATAGGAGCAATTTGGCATTTAATTTAATTTTTTATTTTTAGTTTCAATTACAAGATAAATTTTTATATTTTGAGGATTTTATGAAGAAAATAATGAGAGTAATACACTTGAAGACATGAAAAAGGAGTTTTCCATATGTTCTTTTCTTTTATACACTTTATATGGTTCATAAAATCCTAAAACAAAAATCAGGTTCAAAATAGATATTTTTGTAATGAAAACTAAAAATAAAAAAGATAAATATTAAGAAACCAACAGACCATTCTATTTTTTAGTGAGCTAACCTGTCTTGAGTCAAATTAATTGGAACCTAATAAATAGTTTAGGAGAAAAAAGGCTCAATAAGTCTCCAGTCTCCATGACACTATCCATATAATTTAAGTTTAAAATGGAAAAAAAAAATTACTAATACCTTTATTCTCAAATAAGTATCTACTTTAAAATTTTACTTTTCATAAATAACCATTCATTTTAGAAATATAGAAAATATTAATTATTTTTTCAACTATATATTTATTAATGATAAAGGGAAGAGAAAGAAAGTAACTTGAGAGAAAGAGAGAGAGAGAGACAGAGAGAAAGAGAAAGAGAAAGAGAGAGAGAGAATAATTAAAGAAGAGGAAAGTAGTGAGAATAATTTAATAAAACACATATAAATTATCTTAACATCGACTCACCTCTACTCATCCATCTCATTCAATCTGACAATGAGATGCTTACTTTTAAACATACAAAAAGCCTTATTATCTTGTATAGTATGTGAATATTGTAGTAATGTAAAGCCACTTTTGCGGCCAGAGTCAACAAAATGATGCACTATATTTCAATGCTTTAATTGCAAGTATGGGTAGGAGGAGGTTAGATAGGAAAAGCTAGGAAAGTTTATTTCCCTTAACTGATGAAGTAGTGTAAAAGAAGGAGGTTATCCTCTATAAATAGAGGACCTCTTGTTTGAGTTATGCATCCCAATCATAGTTTTCAAACCCAGCTTAGACCGGCTGATTCAACTAGTAAACCAGTGAACTGGTCATAGAGCCGAGTCGAGTCACTCATTAGATCGGACTTGCATTCGAACTGAGATGACTCAGTGTAACTCAGCCGGTTTAGCTAAAAGCCGGTGATCTAGACAAGTCACTAAAATCGGACTAGGTCAAACCTTTCCTCAATCAACTATTTCATTTTAGATTCAAACAACAACATTGAATATAGACAAAAGAGTAGAGAAGGAAAAGGAAGATCAGGGGGGAGAAGGCAAGAAGCATAAGGAGAAGGTTGTTGTATAACATGAGAAGAACAACAACGCCACCACGTTGCTTTGCCACTTGCTGTAGAATGATGGTGCACATAGATCTTGATTTTGGCTGTGACAATCGGGTTTGAGAAAGGCGAAGCTTTGGGTTCACGGCTGTGGTCGATAGCTATGGTGGTGGGTTCCATATTCAGTTAGGTTGATGGCATGAATAAGGACAATGTGGATGGCTAGGTGTGATTCCTTTGTGCAGAGGGTTGCCATGGTTGTGTAGGTGGCGTGAAAAAAGGTTGTGTGGGTGAAAGGGGGCATGTAGTACAATAATAGTTGTGTCATGTGTGGGTGGCGTGAAAGATGGTTTAGAATGAGTTTTTTTTTATTTTTAAGCGAAATCATAAAAAAGTAAATGAATTGGGTTCCAACTGTAAAACACTACAACTCTTTTTGAAATTTGCAAAATGGGCACTTAGTGGCTCAGGTTGAATGATGAAATATGAGCATCCATGCTAGTGTTTTCAATATTTTTTTAAAAAAATCTTACTTTTTTTTCAATTTGAATAATTTAATTTGTGATAATCTTGTCAATTTGATGTATTTAATTAATAATATCCGATTCAATCGGTTCAATCAATGACTCACCGGTTGAACCAATGATCCAGTGACCTGGTGCCTTGACTGAGTTGAGTATCAGGTCAAGTTTTAAAACTATGATCCCAATACTAAGAGCAACATATCCTTTAGTGAATTTATTAAGTTTCTCCTATTTTTATATAGAGATGTGTATTCTTCTAGTATAAAAGGGTGTAATTGTTCTCTACTTATATTTAGAGTGATGTAATTTTATTTTCCACACAATGAAAATCTTTCTTGATCATGCCCTTGATTTTTCCTTATCATCAAGGGGCTTTTCACATTAAATATTTTTGTGTCAGTTCTAACTGTGTCAATGCTATTTTAGTTGTATTATTTTGTTTTCATAACCTTGGTATCCAATAATGGTATCAAAGCACACTAGTTACAGTCTATGCTATGAGTTACTATTCACAATCACTGTTCATATATATAGTTATATACTTTTGCAGTATTGTTAACGTATATTGGATTTGTTCCATATATGGTATAAATATATAGTACTGTTCACATTTGCAGTACTATTCACGGTGAAAAAGTGACAATTGATTTAGCAGAAAAACAGATCAAGATAAATACCATGTCAGCAAAATTTGAGATTGAGAAATTCAATGGGAATAATTTTTCCCTATGAAAACTAAAGATGAAGGCAATCTTGAGGAAGGATAATTGCTTACCCGCAATTAAAGGCAGACCAGCTAAAGTTACTGATGAAAAGTCAAAGGAGATGGATGATAATGCTTTTGCCAATTTGCATCTAGCAATGGTAGACTCAGTATTGTCAAGTATTATAGAGAAAAAGACAATAAAAAAGATCTGAAATGCTCTTGTTAAATTGTATGAGGTCAAGTCACTTTATAATAGAATATTTCTAAAGAGGAGGCTGTGCACTTATTGGATGAGTGAGTCCACATCACTGAAAAACCACATCAATAATTTGAATACCTTAGTCTCCCAGCTTATAGCATCATATTATAAAATAGCAAAAAATGAATGTGCGAAGCTTTTACTTCAAAGTCTACTTAACTCATATGATCAACTCATTATCAATATCACAAATAATAATATTGCCGACTATTTATCCTTTGATGATGTCGTCATGCCATTCTTGAAGAAAATCCAGACACAAGAATAAGGAAGATAGATCGGAGAGCTCAAAACAATCAAAGGCGCTGTTGGTTATGAGAGGTAGATCAATAGAGCATGACTCTGATGGGAGTCATTGCTAGAGTAGATCACAATTAAGAAGAAAAAAGAACTCCAAATGCTACTATTATGGCATGAAAGGGCACTTGAATAAAGATTGTCAGAATAATAAGAAGAATATAGATAAAGCTTTGGAAGCATCAACCTTTCAAGGATGTGTTGCGAATACCTCTAAGGATCGCGAAATCTTGTACATTGAGGCCGCAATTGGTTCTAGAGGTCACAAATGAATCATTGATGTTGGGATAATGGATTCAGAAGCAATATGGCACATGAATCCACATTGTGATTGGTTTTACACTTATGAACCTATCTCAAAAGGATCTATGTTTATGGGAGATGACCATGCCTTAGAAATTGTTGGTGCTAGGATTGTCAAAGTGAAAATGTTTAGTGGTTCCCTTTGTATAATTCAATAAGTTCGACACGTGAAGGGCTTAAAGAAGAATATGTTGCCTTTTAGGCAGTTGGATGACCTTGGGCGCAAGACCCATATTGAAGTATTGAAGATGGAATCTTTAAAGTTGTTAAAGGTGCTCTTATGGAGATAAAAATAGAAAAATCACAACAAATCTATATAACCTTTAAGAAGATACGTTGTAGGAGGCAAATGGATCAGTAGATCAACAAGTCAAGAAGAAATAATGATGACGTGGCACCATAAACTAGGCCATAAGTTGGTACGTGGTTTGATGGTTCTTGTAGAATATAATTTTATTCCCAGGTTCAGATCAGTAAGCTTACCATTTTGTGAGCACTATGTTACAAGCAAGCAGCATGGATTGAAGTTTGGTAGATCAGTTGCTCGGAGTAAGCATGTTCTAGACTTGATTTATTCTGATGTGTGGAAGTCACTAGAAATATTTCTAGGAGGAGAAAAATATTCGATATTATGTACTGATGACTACTCCTGGAGATTAAGGGTGTACGAAATCAAGAAAAAGTCAAATATGTTTCCAACATTCAAGGATTTCAAAGCACGAGTAGAACTTGAATTCGAAAAAAGGACCAAATGCTTGAGCACAATAGCAAAGAATATACAAAAAGAGATTTTTTAGCATTTTGTAAGCATGAGAGTATTCAAAGGCAATTCTCTATTGCACATGCACCTCAGCAAAATAGTGTAGTAGAGTGGATGAACAAGACTCTTTTAGAAAGAATAAGAACTATGCTGAGAACTGCACAATTAACCAAGTCTTTCTTGACAGAAGCAGCGAAAACTTCCTCTCACATGATCAATCGGTCTTCGTCAACTACAATTGGTTTAAAGACACCGTTGCAGATGTATAATGGCAAGCTAACGAATTATTCTTCTGTACTTATGTTTGGATGTCTTACACATGTGATGTCCAACTTCCAAGAAAGAACAAAGTTGGACCTAAAGTCTAGGAGATATATATTCTTAGGTTATGCTAACAGAGTAAAAGGGTATCATCTGTAGGATCCTCTTGCCCACAAGGTTATTATCAATATGGATGTTATATTTGCAGAAAATGAACTGCAAAGTGAAAAAGGAAATGATTGCATTGTTAAGGAGATGACTACAATTTAGATAGATGAGAAGTCTAGAGAAAATGATTTTAAAGTAGAGCTAGAGCATGATGAACAAACACCAAATGAGGCCAATGATACTGAAGTATGACAATCAACATGCCAAATAAGACCACCATCATGGTACTCAAACTAGTTATGGCAAGCCATGATGCATTCTATCTTCAAACAGAAGAGGGAAAGCCATCAACCTTTTAAGAGGCATTAAGCAGTCAAGATGCTTCTCTGTAGATGACAACAATTCAAGAAGAAATAGAAGCTTTATAGACAGTAAACATGGGGACTTGTTGCCCTTCCAAACTATTGGAAGGCCATTGAAACAAATGGGTCTATAAGATCAAACAAGATGGCAATGATCGAGTAGAATGATAGCATACACGATTAGTAGGTTAAGGATTTGCTCATAAAAAAGGCATTGATTTCAATGAGATATTTTTCTCTAGTTGTTAGATTTACTACTATTAGAATCGTGTTGGCCATGTACACTGCATTTGATTTACATCTGAAGCAATTAGATATGACAACTACTTTTCTTCATGGAAAACTTTAAGAAGAGATTTATATGATAAATCTAGATGATCCTTGATCTTTTCCTTAGCAACGATGATGGTGTCTTGAGCGTAAAACATAGACTTTGCCTTTTCTCTTGAACTAGGGTAGCACATTCAGCATAGCTTCCACCAAACTTTGACAACTCAAAGCTTTTTCAACAAATATAGATATCATGGTGGTGATGAAAGCATGGTTGATAAAAGTCCAAGGAATAACTTGGATTCCATAACTTTGGGAAATTCTTAGAACCTTGACAATAGAAGATAATTTCAAAAGACTGAGCTATCATGAAGATACAGTATATTCGAATCATTTAGCTTCCATGTCATTCTTAATTGCTCATGTTGTATGTCAGAAAAAATTACTTTCTGATCATCTTGAATGGCTTAGGCACATCTTTCTAAAAGACTGAGGTTCTGGAGCTTATTCTCTGAAGCTTATGGCTTTCATCAGCTGACTTTCTGAAGATATCTTGAGATAGAAAATCTCAGGATATTTCTTAGGATAAAAAAGATTATTTGCAAAGTCCTCTTTAAGCCTTTTTCTTTATCATCATGGTAAGAGATCCCTGAGAGAATTGATTCTTTAGGAAATATGGCAACAGTTAGAATCAGAATCTAATATCTGGATAGATCAACATTAGAGTACTTTTTTTGCTGTTTCAAGCAGAGAGATATATCAGAAATATCTGCAAGAAGGAGAATGACTTTTGGTACCTAGACTTCCATGGGTCCTTATCCATTAGTTTTTAGATAAAGAGATTTTTCAACCTTTTAAAGTGAAATACTTTTCAGGATTCATTAGACATGAAGGTATCTCTTTAAACATAAAAAAATGCATATACATGTATATATATATATATCATATGAAGTTGCACAGAATTTTTCTTTTGATATTTCTCTGTATATCTCAATTCAGCTTTTTTGAAGCAAAAAATGCTAACCATTTGTTACAAAAACAAACCATGTTATTGAATATCTATGATAAGACAAGTCAGATCTTAAGATGCCATGAGGTCCTCTTCAATAAATTTTAGAAAAAGATTTCTGACATGATCATATAGCTCCTTGAAGGCTTCATATAACTTGAGAAGGGTGAACTCTCTTGGAGTATTTCTTTCTTTCAGCTTTCCAACTTTGGATAGACTTTCTCAAGTGTTTATGGAAACTTTTTCGAGATATAAGATAAATTGAGATATGTAGATGAATCGCCTTAGAGTCTTTCTAGAAACTCAAACAAAATGAAAGAGATAAGATGCGGAAACATTTACCTTATATGTCTGATGAAGCTCTTGAGATAGGAAGCACAAAATGGCAGCAGATTTTAACATGGCAAGACTTTCCGACAATATTTTCAAGATCATTGGCACATTCTTCTTTTTCACAAGGATATGTTGGTAAAGAGATGAACAGATTCATGATATAAGACATTGTTGTTGCACGCAACAATTCTTTCTCGAGATAGTCTTTGTCCTGATTTGATGTTCGAGAGATTGATGTCTTTTTTATATAGTCATTTTAGACTTCAGACATATTTGACAGATAAAGAATCCAATCTTAAGTAACAGAATTAGATCTACTTCTCTGAAAAGATTTTTGGCAAAAATCATTGCCTCAACAAGGTAAGATATCTAATAGCCAGCTGATCTCTTTTGAATCCTTTTAGTCATAAGAAGGAAATGCGCCATGAACTTAAGACTTGTCAACAAAGAATTATTAGATAAAATTGATTTTCTAGAGGTGATATATGTTATTCTGTCCCTTGGATCTTTGTCCTCTGCAATCGTTGGATTACTCAATTCCTCAGAGCCCTGGCTCTAATACCACTTAGGTAAAGATGTGCACAAGAAGGGGGTTTAAATCATGTATTGATCCTTTTTTGGATTTCTGAAGCTTCTGAAAAGGATTATTATCAAATGTAATACTTGAAGTGCAGTGGAGACAAAGTTAGTGGCTTTAGAAAATTACTTTCTGATCCTTATTATTTAGAACGCTCAGTATTCAAAGATAGCGTAAAAGATGCATGATAGATGTAAAACTGATTGATAAAATAAATAAACAATACAAGAAAATAAAAGAGATTAAGGTAAGAGAGAAAGAACACAAAGGATTTTACACTGGTTCGGCCATCATACCTATGTCTAGTACTCAAAAATTATTGAGGTTCCATTATAACAGCAACTTTCTCAACTTAAGAAAGTACAGATGGATAGTATTTTCATTAGCCTTCCCAAGCTATCGTCCAAGAATTTCAGAAATCACCTGTAATCAAGGATTTCGAGTAGTTCTATACTAGCCTCTCCAAGCTAACATGAGTAGTCTTAACTCTGGCCTCTCCAAGCTAATTTGTGACTGACAGGTGACTCTGTCAGCACGTTGTTAGTATTCTTTCCCCGGCCTCTCTAGGCTGGAAGTAGTCTTGACACTGGCCTCTCCAAGCCTAACATGAGTAGTTTGTTCCAGGCCTCTCCAAACCTCAAGTAGTTTGTTAAGCCTCAAGTAGTTTGTTCCTAGTCTCTCCAAGCTGCAAGTAGTCTTTGACTAGCCTGTCCAAGCTAAACCATGATGAGTAAGTCCATCTTACCATAGCGTTGCAAATCGTTTTACCTTAGCTTCTCCAAGCTATGTCTCACTCTGATCACTAACGGATCAAGAATATAAAGATTAAGTGTTTGGACTGCCACTCAAACTAACCTACACTCAAGTTTTCTTAAAGATGATACATTTTGAAAGATCTTGGGAAAACTTGAATGACTTTCTTCTTACTTCTTCCACAAGAAGAATATATATCTAATTAAAAATATAGACAGAAGATTTTCTTTACACTTCAAGGATATAAACTGATTACATCGTTAAGACAGAATATTCCAGGAAGTGAGAGAAGATTTTACAAAGTTTCCTCTCTTTGAATCTTCAAAATCTCTCAACGTTCTTCAAGCTTAGCATCTCTTTTTATAATAGTCTTTTTTTTGTGACCATTACCATTGATCGATTTTTCAGGTGGCACATGTTGAATATCAGTTGTGTCTTGAAAAGAACAGCTAGAAGAGAGGTTGGCAGAACTGTCACATCGGCTATAGAATCCATTGTAAATATGAGCTTTCTGATCCTCTATTAGAAACTACTTTTCTACTTTCTAAGTAAGTTTTCTAAACTTCTCCTTCATGAAGCTACGGTTGTTGATCAAATAGACATAAGAGATAATGTGCTAGTTTTAAACTGGGTATGATTTGATAATTGAAATTCAAATTTCTCTCCCTTTCCCGTAGCATTCTTTGCTCCACACACAACCGTGAGCTTTCTAACATGCGCAACCAATTCCTTGAAGAGTATTTGACTTTCTGATCTTCAATCAAATCTTTTTTATTGATTGTTTCTTTGCGATTGATATGTTTGAAGATTAAGTAACACATTGCTTGTGGACGTATTCTGATATCTTCATCTTGAGAATACTTTTTGATATCCCATACTACTTTTTGAAGTCTCATTCCTTGGTTTCTTATAGCACTGAATTCTTCTTTAATTGTTTAGCCATCAAGGACTTAGATAAGAATATAATCTCACTTCTTTAATAGACCAAAAACAGGTAATATGTTTACACATGGATAGTTTAATATATATACTCATTTAAGTAAGCCTTGTTCTTGCTAAAACGATAGATACCTATTGTAATCTTATAAGAAACTTAATGGAGATATTAGTCATTCTTCAAAGTATTTTCTTTGAATTGGTTTTGTTGTCATTCAAGACATATGAGCACAACATCAACAACTACCATAAAGCAACATCAATACATGAATAAACTAAAAGCTTACTAGAACAACTCTATGAATATTGGGAGAGTATCCAAACTTGATATTAATCAAGAACAACAATAGTCATACATAAGAAAAGGAAAAAGAAGGAGGAACTCTAGCATAAATTATAAGCAATCCTTACCTTGAAGATTGGAGGAGATATGATTGAGAAAGGATGAGAGTGGAGGGTGAAGGAGGGAGTGGAAAGAGCTAGGATTGCATTTTGGGGGAAGAAAACAGGTAGGGAAGGGTATTGATAGGGTTGGGGGTTTTCATTAAAGGAAATTACGTTGTTTTGTATTGTTTTGACATATACATGATCGCTATAGCTGTCTCTAGAGACCTTGCTTAGAACCCCGTAAAAGCTTGACTACTATAGTGGTCCTTGGCCGCTACGGACTGCTATAGCCATGTCAAATGCACCTGATTTGGACCTTGTACTTACTTCAACATCTACGGCCTTCCTGGCAATAGGAGTGGGTCCCAGGGGACCCTAAAACTGTACTAGACTTATCCAGGGACACATGGACTTAAGGTATTATAATATATGGTCGCTACACAAGCTTGTAAGGAAGCTATTTGGATTCGAAAGTTAATGGATGAATTCGAACGTAAACAGTTGAAGACTATTATGTATTGTGACAGTTAGAGTGCCTTGCCCATTGCAAAGAATCCAGCTTTTTATTCTAGGACAAAGCACATAGGTGTTCAATATTACTTTGTTTGAGAAGTAATAGAAGCCGGAACATCGATCTGGAGAAGATTCACACGAAAAATAACTTAGTAGATGTCATGACAAAGCCGATCAACACTAACAGTTTAATAGTGTAGATCTTCCTATGGCTTATAAAAAATATAGGTTGCATGGAACTGGCAAGATGAAAAAAAGTTTTGAAAGCTCACTAAAAGTGACTTGAAATGAGAAATTGTGAATACTGCAACAATGTAAAGCCACTTGTATGGCCAAAGTCAACATAATGATCCATTATATTCTGGTGCTTTAATTGTAAGTATAGGTAGGAGGTGGTTAGATGGGAGAAGTTAGGGAAATTTACTGCCCTTGGCTAATGAAGTTAGCATAAGAGGAGGAGGTTCTCTTTTATAAATAGAGGACCTCTTATTTGAATTATACATCCCAATATTGAGAGCAACATATCATTTAGTGAGTTTGGTATGTTTCTCCTATTTTTATAGGGATAAGTCTATTCTCTTAGTATAAGAGATGGTGTGATTGTTGTCTCCTTATATTTAGAGAGAAGTGTAATTTTATCTTTCACATAGTAAAATTTTTTCTAGATCTTACTCATGATTTTTCCCTCATCATTAAGGGTTTTCCATGCATGTTAAATATTTTTGTGTCAGTTCTAATTTTCTCAACTCTATTTCAGTTGCGTTATTCTGTTCTATAACTCTGGTACCCAACATACTATTGGCTCGGGCCTTTGAGTCTCATGGAAGTTCTTTTCCTTGTTGGTCCCAAGTTGAAGGAGGCTTTAGATTATTAATTGGTCTTGGATTACATTTGTCTGGATAAGCTTACGGGTAACTTGTTATAAAAAAAAAGCATACAGTTAAATTCTAATTCAGTGAGCGCCCAGTTAGGTTATGGACATCTAAGGCATATAATGCTTTTTTTGGGTTATTGCAAACTGCATACATATACTCGTTGCTGCTCTTCATTTTTGTTTTCGGTCTAATGTTAATCTCCACTATATCGAAAGGACTAATATTACAAGAGAAATTATTTATCCTCCTAGCAAATCTTCCTAAATATCCTCATACTTATCAATTGAAGAAAGAATTGATTATGTTTTGTGTGTTCAATACATTAATTGTATTTACCTTTTTATCTCATTTATAGTTAGGAGGATATTTAGGTAGACTTTTAGGAGGCTATACAACCACTCATATTACAGAGTCTAAGCGCATTTCACATTCATAAAAGCCCAAACTTTAGTCTATGATATTGCAAGTGTACGTGAGTTTAATTTGTTGGATTTATGAAACAGGAGTTTTTAAAATTTTTGAAATTAAAATTTAACCTTTTGATTTTTGAAATTTTAAATTGTAAATTAAATTAGTCCTCAAGATGTAAATAAAGTAATTAGTCTTCATCAAATTTAAATTGGAATAGTCCTTAAAAGTAGTAGCAATGCTCTAAATTTGAAGGAATAATTTGATTTAATGAAGTATATTGAGAGGTTAATTTGATTCATTTGCATTTAAAAAATAATAATTTGACTCACATTTTATAATCGTAGAGGCTAAAGTGTTATTTTTTTATTACTATTTTAGGGGTTAAAATGACTCATATTTGCAACTTTAGGAACTACAATAAGTATTTGTTTAATCACAAAACAAATAGCATTTTTTTGGGGAAAAACAACGCTACACAAATAAAAATATATTGTTCAAATTTTTAATAGAAATTATGGTACAATGAAATAGAAAAGAATTATAGAGCAAAAAAAAAATCATTTGAGTTAAATTGTCATAAAAATATAACATATTTTTAACTCTTGAATGCATGAATTAATTTTACTACTCTGTTTCATCTAAGAATCTCATAATTTTTGTCAATGATTTTGATAGAAAAAAGCTTTACTGAATAATATCTCTTGTCTTGATAATATGATATTATTTATTAATTAATTCATAAATTAATTAGGATTTATTTTGATATTCTGATAATATAAAATTACTTTACACTGATGATAATATTTATTCATATAATGTTACATCAATACATATGATCAATTTCCATCTAATTACCTGAAAAATCATTTAAACAAATAAATTTAATTAGATAATAATATAAAATAATTTTACACGAATAATACATTAAAATTAAACTCAATTAAGTATGTCGTATCATTCTAACCACTATATTTTGACAAAGACTTTTCATTCTCGCCTTCACTTAAATAATAATAAAAGAAATTAAAAGTAGTAAGTGAAATATAAGAGTACTAGTCTCTCCATTCACTTTTAATTGTATTAGAAATCAATAAAAATTTAATATATGTAGATATAATTTTTTATTATACGTAGATATATTAAATTTTTAATATACTAAATTTTTACTATTTTTTACCAGACAATTAAAAGTAGAGGGGGTAATATAAAATAGTCACCGACAATATAATTAATGCCCGAATAAGAATTTGAGTCAAATAACAGCGTTAATATGGCGCGTTGGTGTTGGGTGTGATTCTCGTTAATTTTTCACAGCTAGCCAGCTAGTGCGCTTATATGTAAGTCATCGATTACCGACAGCGACAATCGTGAACTTTTGACATTTTGACCTTATTGGTCGCTGGAAATTTTGACATTCTTAGCACACACACACCCCAGCTCCGAGGCTATAAACTTGGAGAAGAAGCTGTTGCATAAAGTATGTACCATATTAAATAGATACCATTATAATAACTCATTTTTAAATATATTTATAATAAAGTAAATAAGATTCGTAAATAAATAAATGAATACATATTAAATAAAGTTAATAAAAATTTATTTTTATTATAAACATATCTCTTTTTTATTGTGAATTTAAACGGTTAGATTCAGATAAAACATAAAATAAAAGAATTGACGTTAAGAGACTACACTTTCTAAAAAAATATTGAGAGTTTACAAGCATCACGAGAAACATTATTAATACAAGAAAATTCTTCCCATTATTTATACTCTGACTATTTTATTATCCTAATACTATTTTAACATAGTAAAAATAATAAAAACACTCTTTAACACATTTTTTTTTTCTATTTTATTTTCTCAAGCTAAAAAGGTGTAAAGGATGTGACACTTTAATATTGAAATAGCATCTACAATTAGTATGAATGAGACAAACCTTGCAACACATAGGTAATTATAAAGCAAATGATTTGTACAAGAGCCAAATAAAGTGATTTTTTTTTCCTTTTATTATCTTAAGCAAAAGTATAGAATAATTTTAACTGACGATACAAACTTAAAGATCAAACTTGAAAATCCAGTTCTCATAATTAAGCACTTCGTCCCTACCATTTGGCCTTTATACGAACCTTCACTAATCACTACTCTTTCGTAGACAATTCACATTTCTTTTTGCCAATTATAAAATCCCCTCCCCTCCTATTGTACACAACACAAAAATAGAACATTCCTCTCATTTTTCTTGTTTCCTGTTCCCGTGTCATGCTTAAAAGCACCACCACAAAAAAATGAGCCTTAGAGTGAGACTACCTCCAACACTCCCTTCAACCTGCACCACCCTCAAACCCCGTTGCATAAACATTACTACCCACACATCTGAACCAACCAATATTGATTACAACTTACACCTATCCAATGGCACTCAACAAGCCAAATTACACTTAGAGAAAATGATAAATTTGGAAGACCATCATCATTTTTCTTCATTCCAATCATCATCATCTTCATTTGGCCTTAGAGCCGATCACAAACTTGGAAGGAGATGGAAGGAGTACCAAGGAATGAGCAATTGGGAAGGTATGCTAGACCCATTGGACGATAACCTACGGGCTGAAATCCTGCGCTATGGTCATTTCGTGGAAGCTGCTTACGAGTCGTTCGAATTTGACCCCTCTTCTCCAAACTACGCCAATTGCAGGTTCCCAAAGAGCACACTCTTCGAAGGGTGTGGTCTACCTAACACGGGGTACAAGGTAACCAAACATCTACGTGCAACCTCGGGGATTCAGCTTCCTAGTTGGGTTGACAAGGCACCAAGTTGGGTTGCAACACAATCGAGCTACGTTGGCTATGTGGCAGTGTGTGACAACAAAGAAGAGGTCAAAAGACTTGGTCGGCGCGATGTTGTTATTGCCTTTAGGGGAACAACCACATGCTTGGAATGGCTTGAGAATTTGCGTGCCACACTCACCAACCTACCATGCAACCCCCAAATAGAACTTGAGAACAATAATGGCATGGACGGAGGAGCGAGTTGTTGTAGTGGGGCCATGGTGGAAAGCGGGTTCTTGAGCCTCTACACATCATCGATCCCCAATAACCCTTCTTCCATGAGCTTGCAAGAGATGGTGAGGCAAGAGATTGCAAGGATCCTCCGGACATACAGTCAGCCGCGCCGACTATCACCGTGCCACACCAGAGCAAGATTGGCCACGCTTGTCGCATATGACATCAATACTATGTTCCCCAGGCTGCCTCTGGTGACGGTCATCTCATTCGGCGGTCCCCGAGTCGGTGACCGGATGTTCCGGAGGCAGCTTGAGGAGAAAGGAACTAAGGTGCTGCGGATAGTGAACTCGGAGGATGTTATTACTAAGGTTCCGGGTTTTGTGTTCGATGATGACCCGGCAAAAGGTGGAGGGGCCCACGTGGCGGGTTTGCCAAACTGGATACAGAAGAGAGTGGAGGAGGCACAGTGGGTGTACGCTGAGGTTGGGAAGGAGCTGCGTTTGTGTAGCAGGGATTCTCCGTACCTCGGGAGCACAAATGTCGCCACGTGTCATGAACTGAACACGTATCTGCACCTTGTTGACGGGTTTGTGAGCTCCACATGTCCGTTTCGAGCCACTGCCAAGAGGTTCCTCCGGCGGTGATGACAGCCACCGCCGTAGTGAGGTGCCACAGCCAGAACATTAATTAATCACAAGAGAGTGACATAGATAGATGACAAACATTAATTTTATGGTTAACCACCTAATTGTAATTATTAGCTGTAAAGTGAAGCATAACCATTTTTAACCCTGGAATATTTATGACTTTTTTAAAATTTAATTATTGTGTACAGAAGATTTTTTATGCAAAGATTTTATTGAAAAATGATTTTTCAAATCGTCGATCGGTGGTGGAGGTTGAACAAAATGTTTGAGGGAGCCAAAAATTTATATGTAAATTAAATAATCACAATCAAATTAAAAAAATTCACACACCACATATATAAATTTTAAAGTGGAAATTTACTGCATCAACTGTTATCACGCGTTCAGAATAAGTGGAAGATTAAAGTTAATTGTTTCAATAATTAATTATAAGTAGTGTAAAATATAGTTACTCCCTTGAGGTATTAAGAAATTACATTTCATCCCACTTACCTTATTTTATTAAAGGTATGTTTGATTTCTCTTTCATGATTTGATTTTAATAAGTTTTAAATTAGATAATAAAATAATTGTAGAATAAATTATATATAAAATTTTCATGAATTGGCAATATAAAATAGTTTTACCTGTGAAGTTACAAAAATTCAAGAAAATATCAAACTCGATAAAAATTTATTTACCAATATTTTATTTATAATTATTTTTATTATTTAATATGTACTTTATAAAAAATAAATTATAAAATAATGCTCCAAACACATTCTTAGTAAAATGAGGTGGGGTGTAAATTTTTCAAATTATATCAAAATAGATTTCATATCTGTATATATTAACTTATTAAAGTAGTTGCATTTTGTTTAGATAGTATAAAACTAATTGTTTTGTGTGGTAAATTTTTAAAAGAAAATGAAATGAATTGTTATACTTCATAATATTTAATACTTAGGATTATCTGGATCAAAGCATAATAATTTTTAGATAATTAATTTTTATTTATAATCAAATAATTTCATTCTGATATATTGACAATATAGATTTTTTTTACATTGTTAACCAATTATATTTTGCTGTATAAGCTAAATAAGTTTGTTTGACTCTCAATCTATTACATTAAAAATCATATATATGGAAACATTTAATTGGATTATATTGTAAAATTTTTTTACATTATCATTATATTCAAATTAAATCCATAATAAAAAGCTTTAAAAAACTGCTTTCAGTAATTATATATGAATTTTACACTTAAAATTAACAATATCAAAAAAAATTTAAGCATATATTTGAGGATAAAACGTGAGTTTAAAGTTAACAAATCCATTGTTTTATAAATGATTATTGAACATGTTATTCAATTCTTCTAATTATTTATGTATCGTAACAAAGACAATTATTTTCACTATAAAATGGCGCTCAGTTATAACATGTTATTCATTTACTTAAAGTAGTATTATTTATGTATATTACCATGTTAAACGCTTAAAAGTATTTATCATAAAATTTCTCTAATCTCTCCTCCACACACACACACACACTCTCTCTCTCTCTCTCTCTCTATATATATATATATATATGTTATTTTTTAAAAATAATTTGGCGGGTCCATGGCCCCTCCTTGTCTACACTAAGCTCAACCGCTGTCCTCAATTATTCTTTTATAAAAAAAAAGGTTTATATTTATCATATCTAGATAAGTCTTAAAAAAAATACTTTTATATAATTACATTCAAATATAAAACAATTTTTTTGCTTCAACTTCTATTTTGCATTTAGGCAATGTATTTGTTAAAAAATTTAATATCTAAGGGAGTTCATCTATCACTTTACTGTTGAAAACATTATTATTGTTTGTGTACTTCTCATTCTTCTTAGGGTTAATTTAGTAATGCTTTTTAGATGGCTGCTCTAATGATTTATGAAGAATATAACTAAATTTTTTTGTTTAGTAAATAAAAAAACTTGTGATGTTATTTGGAGCACCTCATAAGGTGTTTTTCACACCTAACTTTAGTTCTTTGAAATTCAAAAGATAAATATGATTTTACTATAATTAATGATTATAAATGTTGAAATTATATTATTTAATATCTCTGTTCATAATTATTATTTTTTATATTTGAAGTATATTTATCAAATACTACTACCATGACTTCTACTTATTAAGAGCAACTTTTACATCATTTTATCAAATAATACTATTATGACTTTATGAGAATAATATTTGAGAGCTTAGTAGTTTTTTAAGAGTCACAAGAATAACACATGAGTTTTTGTTGTATTTTGTTGGACTTTCAATCATGTTAAATATATCACCACTTATTTCACCAAAAGTGTCATTTAAAGGGGTGAATATTTCTATTTCTCTAAGATATTTTTCATTATACTTGTGTTGTTGTAAATTTGGATATGTACCATCAACAATTTATATGATTGGATCATTAATTCGCTTAATAAGATATTGACTTTGTATTCCTATCCGAATTCCACTAACTTCACATTCTCCATTAATTGATGATATTACAACAAATTTATTAAATAATATTGGGATTTTGCTAACCACTGCTCGTAGAATAATGATTAAGGTTACTAAAAAGGTTAAGTTTCAAAACTTTGTTATGAATAAAATGCTTTGAAAACACACAATTTTATTTTTCAATGCAAATATTTTCTTTTCTAATTTCTTAACTTGTGCCTAAAGACACTGGTTAGATAAATCTATAATATTATTGTGTGCAATTAAATAAAATGTTAGGTAAAATAACACAACTCATTTTCTAAGATATCAATCATTGTTTTTTTTTCATTACACTAATTTTACTTATTATATGAGTGTAAAATATAAATAAGGTTGTAATTTCAATACAATAATAATTTTATAAATTAATTTATCTTTAACTATAAGAAGGATAATTTAATAAATGTGTGTAAATGTTAAAATAAAAAGTGTTATTATAAAATAAAAGGAATAAGCAAACTTGAAATATTATTTAAAATTAAATATTTAAATACTTAAATTGACCCAAATTTGTAGCTTAAGGCTAACATGATTAGTCACTATAAGAAATTTGGTTTAAAATAACACTTGTTTTTTGGAACATATGAAATACACAGTCAACACTTCATTTAAATATATTACATTTGATATATAAAAAATATTGCATTCTTTATTTAAAAGTATTGTCTTAGACAATTGGCTATGCTTGTTATAACAACCCTATCAAAAGTGATACATTAGCTTAAAAATGTGTTATTTGTTAAAAAGTTATTACTTTTAACAATTGATCACATATGATATAATAACTCTTTAAAAGATGATGCTTCAACTTAAAAAAAGGATTTTTTACAAAAATAAAATAAAATAAATGACATATTACACGATTCCCCCATTTTTCAGTTGTTTACATATATTTATTGTTTTGGTTTTAATAGAAGTCGACTAAAAATAATTTCTGTTGAAATTGCAAATTTTCACTCAAAATGCTTTAAAGTCGATTCAAATCGACTTTAGGTTGAGACAGTGCACAGAGAAAGGTTAAATCATGTCACATCATATCGGGTTGTGAAATGCCAAGAGAGAGTCGATTTAAATCGGCTTCATCGATGTGTGTCAGAATTGTGTTAACGTGTCAGGTATTCTCCAAAGTCTACTAAAATTGACTTCAGCATTAGCCAGAAGTTTATTTAAGTTGGCTTCTGAAATGGTCTAACAATGTGTCAAATTGACTTCTGAGGTCAGTTTAACCTAATTTTTGGGTGCTCCTCATTTATAAATACAATTCCTAGCTCAGTTTACACACCGGAAAAATTGAGTGTAAAATCTTGGGTTAAAATGTGACAGAAAGTTAATTTTTCCATACTAAAAAAATTGAGTGAGTGTAAAATTTTTATTCAGCTAGGAAGTTGAAACTGGTGTAATTTTTTCTCAATCTATGTAAATTTATTGTTACGACCTGCCTAGAGAACGTGACTGGCACATGAGGACTTGGATCCCCACGGAAGCCTCTGATAACGTGACTAACTAATATACATAAATAAATTGAATATGTTCAAAATATCTCAAACTCAAATAAATTTCATAATTCTAAAAATATTTCCAATCATAAATACTGAACATAAAACTGCATAAAATCCATACATGACTAAAGCCAAACATAATGAACTAAATGACTGAAATTCTGAAAATAGTCAAAGCAATATAATGCATGTCCAGGGTCCTGCCTGTATAATTACTGGAGCACTACTAAACTGACATAACCAACCATAAGCTCCACTCCAAAGTGAAGCTTACCAAAAGAAGCTGCAACACTACTGGAGAGGATCTTATGGTGTAACTGAACCTGCAACTATATCTATAAGGGGAGGAAAAGAGAGGGCTGAGTTCATCAAAACTCAGTAAGTGAGCCTCCACTCACAACTCACATAGGACAACAACAAAGATACATAACATATACATGCAACTTGATGTAAAACATTTTATATATAACTATATATAACTATACTGAAAATAATAAGTTAACTAAATTCATGACAATAACTAATAGAGAAATAGGAATTATTCTATACATAAGTATCTAAACTGAATAGCTGAATTTGAGCCAATGGCTAATCTGATGGGCACCTAACTAGGTCCCATAAATGGACACCACACTAGATTCCTTCTGTGGGTGAGCTAGTCCTCTAACAGATCACTTGGTACCAAGGTTAATAATCGATCCTATAGCCGTTAACTCACTGATCTATTTCTCAATAATTATTTGCTAAAACTAATAGTAATAGAATTCATTGTTCTTATTATTCATACGAAACTGGACTTCATGAAATATTATGACTGATAAAATAAATCTAAATCATGCATACAACAAGTATGGTCCCATGAGTCTTCTAAAATAATAATTTGTCATGACAACTGTAAACAGTAACTTTCTAAAATCTCCATAATCCATAAAAGCATTTTTTTTTGGCATAAATAATTCTAAAATTTCATAGATAAATTATATAATATAGAAAAATAATAATGACTAAAAGTATGGCCATGAGCTTAAACCCACTCACAGTTGGTGGCCTAGAGTGTGTTTCCACTATCAACTTGACTCTGGGGAACAGGACTAGTAGGGAGGAAAAACATTGAGAGAAAATTGGGCCTAACAGTGCCCAAACTTTCAAGTTAGATAAAAAGGGGAGGAATTGGCTAAATTCCATGGAGATCACTTACCAGAAGAGACTAATCGGAGAAAGTTGAGAGAACCATATTTTTCTTTCTAGGAAAATCTCCTTGGGCAGCTAGGATATTTAGAAAAAATATTTGGGAGTAATTATGATATCCCTAAAATATACTAGGAGTATAAAATAAATAAATAAATAAATGAACTACAAAGCATAAAGGAAAGAAAATGAAACTGAGTGTCATTCCTTGTCCTTGCTATCACATATATATAGGTTTATAAATATATTATACTATTACAATCATGCAACATGAGTTGCATTTTAATAATAATAATATAATCATATATTACTAACCCGTGCTACACAGGTTTCCTACATAATGGTAATATTAATATATAATAATAACATATAAGCAATCCCATGTGCTTCATGCAACACGGGTTGCACTTGTGCATATATATAATATAATAATATTAATAACATCAACAACAATACTAATGGTAATAATAAGTACTAATTAAAAATGCTAACAGTAATAATAATAATTCAGATACCATTAAATTTCGTATATAGGGTATCACATACTATCTCCCTTAAAAGAGATTTGGTCCCCAAATCTAAACAACGTACCCTGAGATAGAAAAAGATGGGGATATCTGATTTTCATAGCTTCTTCAGCTTCCCAAGTTGCTTCATTGCCGGAATGGTTCCTCCAGATAACTTTCATTAAAGCTATCTCCTTTAAGTGAAGCTTCTTGATCTACCTATCGATGATGGCAACTGGTTCCCCTTCATAAGATAAATTCTCATCAACTTGGACTGTTTGCGGAGTGAGCACATGAGACTGGTCAGACATATATTTCCTAAGCATACTAATATGAAACACTAGGTGTATAGCTGATAAACTGGGAGGCAGTGCCAACCTATATGCCACTGCTCCAACTCTTTCTAAAATCTCAAACGGGTCGATAAAACGAGGGTTTAACTTTCCTCGCTTACTGAACCATACTATCCCTTTCATGGGGGATACTCTCGAAAACACATGGTCACTAACCACAAACTCTAGGTCACACTGATGGTTATCTACATATGACTATTGCCTGGATTATGCTGCTAATATGTGCTCTTTAATCAACTGAACCTTCTTTATGGTTTCTTGGACTAGGTCTGAGTCCAAAGACTTAGTTTCCCCAAGCTCAAACCATCCGATGGGAGACCTGGAACGCCGCCCATACAAGGCTTCGAACAATGCCATCTGGATACTTGCCTGATAACTGTTATTGTACGAAAACTCAATTAAGGGTAGGTCATCACACTAGCTCCCTCCATAATCTAGCACACAGGCTCTGAGCATATCTTCTAAGGTTTATATTGTCCTCTCTGACTGGCCATCAGACTGGGGGTGGAAAGTTGTGGTCAAATTTACATGCGTTCCAAGGGCCTCTTGAAATACTCTTCAAAATCATGAAGTGAACTGGGACCCTCTGTCAAATATAATTGATACTGGGACACCGTGAAGTCTAACTATTTCATCGATGTACAACTAAGCATACTGTGCTACACTGAAGGTAGTTTTCACTGGTAAAAATATGCTGACTTGGTCATCCTATCTATTATTACCCATATGGAGTCAAATCCCTTGATGATTCGAGGTAACTCGACTACGAAGTCCATGGTTATCCTCTCCCATTTCCATTCTGGAATATCTATATGTTGAAGTAACTCTACTAGCCTCTGGTGCTCAGCTTTGACTTGTTGGCACACCAAGCACCTAGCCAAAAAGTTACCTATATCTCTCTTCATTCCATCCTACCAGAATAACTGTCTTAGATCTTGATACATCTTAGCTGACCCTGGATGTACTGAGTATGCTTCATTATGAGCTTCCTCTATTACTTTTCTCCTCAGCTCACTTACTGCCAGCACGCATAAATGGTTCTCAAAGAACAATACACTCTTAGCATCAACTCAGAACTCTGTGTTCTCACCCTTACGAATATTTTTAACCAACTTAGCTAGTTTCGGACCTTTACTTTGCTGTGCCTTGATCTATTCCACCAATGTTGATTGAGCTTTGATGTGCGCTAGTCAATAAGGCCGAACTGAACTCCCTCAGCTTCCAATTGGCGGATGTCCTCCACTAACAGTTGCCTCATCAAGCGCAGGGCCAAACTACTCGCCACTTCCCCGCCAAAGCATCTTCCACTACATTCGCCTTCCCTGGATGGTACAAGATCGTACAATCATAATCTTTTAACAACTCAAGCCATCTACGTTGTCTTAAGTTTAGATCTTTCTATTGAAAGATGTACTTCAAGCTCTTGTGGTCTGTGAAAATTTCACAAGTCTCTCCATACAGATAGTGCCTCCAAATCTTCAAGGCAAAAATCACTGCTACCATTTCCAAGTCATGGGTAGGGTAATTCTGCTCATGCATTTTGAGTTGCCGTAAGGCATACGCGACAACTTGGCCATGCTATATCAGGACATAACCAAGTCCAACTATAGGGGCGTCACAGAATACCGAAAAGCCACCTATCCTTGAAGGTAATACCAAAACTAGCATCGTGGTCAAGCATGTCTTGAGCCTTTGAAAACTCTCTTCATATTCTTCTGTCCACTGAAATTTGAAATTCTTCTGTGTCAACTTGGTCATAGGTGCGGCAATCTTCAAGAAATCCTGAATGAACCGCCTGTAATACCCTGCTAAGCCTAAGAAACTACAGACTTCTGAAACTGTGGTAGGTCTAGGCCATTGCTGCACTGCTTCAACCTTCTTTGGATCTACGAGAATATCATCCTTTGATACTATGTGTCCAAGGAACGCTACCTGATCTAACCAGAACTCACACTTGGAGAACTTGACATATAATTGATTTTCCCTCAAAGTCTGTAAAACTATTCTCAAATGTTGCTCATGTTCCTCCTTACTTTTGGAATAAACTAAGATGTCATCAATGAAGATGATCACAAAGTGATCCAGAAATGGCTTAAACACCTTATTCATCAAATCCATAAAGGCTGCTTGTGCATTGGTCAACCCAAAGGACATCACTAAGAATTCATAATGCCCAAAGCAAGTCCTGAAGGCCGTCTTAGGTATGTCTTTATCCCTAATCTTCAGCTGATGGTAACCAGATCGCAAGTCGATCTTGGAAAAACAAGTTGCGTCTTACAACTGGTCAAAAAGATCATCAATGCGGGGCAAGGGGTACCGGTTCTTAATCGTTACTTTATTTAGCTGCCTGTAATCTATACACTTCCTCATCGAGCTATCTTTCTTCTTGACTTTATTATCGAAACTGAGTTTAGGATGGTAGGGAGGAAAAATGTTGAGAGAAAATTAGGCCTAACAGTACCCAAACTTTCAAATTGGATAAAAAGGGAAGGAATTAGCTAAATTCCATGGAGATCACTTACCAGAAGAGACTAATCGGAGAAAGTTGAGAGAACCATGTTTTTCTTTCTAGGAAAATCTCCTTGGGTGGCTAGGATATTTAGAAAAAATATTTGGAAGTAATTATAATGTGTCTAAAATATACTAGGAGTATAAAATAAATAAATAAACTACAAAGCATAAAGGAAAGAAAACGAAACTGAACGTCGTTCCTTGTCCTTGCTATCACATATATATAGATTTATAAATATATTATAATATTACAATCATGCAACATGAGTTGCATTCTAATAATAATAATAATAATAATAATAATAATAATAATAATATCATATATTAGTAACCCGTGCTACATGAGTTTCCTACATAATAACAATATTAATATATAATAATAACATATAAGCAATCCTATGTGCCTCATGCAACACGGGTTACACTTGTGCATATATAGAATATAATAATATTAATAACATCAACAATAACACTAATAGTAATAATAAGTACTAGTTAATAATGCTAACAGTAATAATAATAATAATAATAATAATTCAGATACCATTAAATTCCATATATAGGGTATCACATTTATGCCTAAGCCTCTGTATATGTTTGCTGTCAAATTTGTAAATGGCCATCAATACCAAAAGTATTAAGATAAAAATATATATTTAACTTACAAAAATAGAAAGTGATATCAATTTTATCAAATAAATATGATTTTGTTTTTTTGTTGGATTTTCACCTATTATGCAGTTATTATCCCTTGATTTCATTCAAAAATTATTTTTTTATTTCATCTAAATTAACTTATTTTTTGATTAAGCAACAATATTTTTGGTTTTATTATTTGTTACATGTAAAATCGTTTATTTGTCCCAGCCAAAAGTTTATTTTGAGGATAGATAATTCATGATATAATGCAACATAACTTCTATAACCAAATAGTATAGAGTTTAATCCTTGTCAATCACATTCTATAGAATATCTTTGAGATTTGCTTGTTGTTTCTCTTGTACTCCTATAGTATTCTGCTCTACAAATCCAATAAAATAATTGGTGGACAGAGAACTAATCAAGATTGATTGTCACTGCAAAATGTCTAGTCTTCACTTGTTTTTCTAATCTGACCATTATAATGGACAATAATATAAACATAACTTTCTATCATATTCTAACCCAAGGTTTTACACTCACTCAATTTTTCCGGTATGGAAATTGATCTGGGAGCTATATTTATAAACGAGGAGCACCCCAAAATCGGGTTAAATCGATCTCAGAAGTCGACTTAAATAGACTTTTGGCTAATGCTTGAGTCGATTTTAATAGACTTTGGACAATACTTGATACATCGATGCAATTCTGACACAAGGCTGTGAAGGTGATTTAAATCGACTTTCTCTTGGCATTTTCACAACCTGACATGACGTGATATGATTTGACCTTCCTCTGTGCATTGTCTCAAACTAAAGTCGATTTGAATCAATTTTAAAGCGTTTTTGAGTGAAAATTTGCAATTTCAACAAAAATCTTTTTAGTTGAGTTCTATTAAAACCAAAATAGAACATACATGTAAATAACTAAAAATGGAGGAATTATGTAATATGTCATTTTTTTTAATTTTAGAGTAAACCCCAAAGTTAGTTCTTGACAATTTCAGTATTGGACAAGCTGGTCCTTGATAATTGGAAAGTGTCAACTTAGTCCCTGACAATGTCAAAAACACTTACTAGTCCCTAGACGGAAAACATTAATAGTGTTAATAAGAATTTCATTACCAGACAAATTGATCCCTAACATCATTTATAAAAAAAAAAATCATTATTTCATATCCCTTGCCTTCTTCCATCATCTTCATCCTCACCACCACCACTACCACCATCATCAACTCCATCGTGAAAAGAAAAAATTATAACAATCACTCAAAGTACAAGATCCCTTAACATTTCAACCTCCCTTCACTCAAACCTATCTTTACCAACATTACATACATCATTCATTCTTTTCATCCCCATCACCAAACAGACTCAAATGAAATAAAAACAAACAAAAAAGAACCTAACCCCCACAAAATAAATAACAAAACCTAAATCCCCAAATTAGCTTATTAGGACAAATTAAAAAAAAAGCTGGGGTGATGGCTTGTAGCTAGAACAAGTGGCGAAGGAAGGGGGTGTGATAACGACGATCCACATGAGGAAAGAGGAGCTTTACAAAGAGGAGGGTGCAGCGATACGAGGACCACCATACCCTCCAGCAGTGACGGAAGGGCCACTGCAGCATCAGTTTCATGATATCTTCAAGATGCCTTCGCATTGGCTGCAGTGATGGCCTCTATCGCATGGTGGTTGCAACTCCGGGGACTGGGTCCTCACGATTTTATGGCGAGTTAAGGTTGTCATGTTGATAGTGGTTCATGGTGGTGGCTAGCCTATGGTTGTAATGGTAGATGGGTGGCTATGGGTTGCGATTTTCGTGGTTTTCCGACGAAGGTTGGGGTCGTAATGGTAATGGTGGTTTACGGTGGCTGGACTGATTCAAGGTAGAGATGTGAGCCACCTAGGAGCTGAGAGTGGCGGAGGGGGTGGCAGAGGAGAGCAAGGGTTGGGAGTGAAGAAAAATGGTGACAGTTGTGTGTATAATGGACAATGATTTGATGTCTGGTGATGGTGGTGGTGGTGAGGATAAAAGGAAGGGGATGTGGAGTGATAATTTTTGTCGGAAACTAATTTATCCATCAATAAAATTGGTAGGGACCTATAGTATCTTTTTTTTTATAATTGTTAGGGACCTATAGTATCTTTTTTTTTAGCAATTATGAGAGATTTTAATACTAATATTTTTTTATTAAGAACCCATTTTTTCATCAATGAAATTATTAGGTACCAATTTGAATATTTACTCCTTATTTACCTTTCTCTCCCGTTCATTAATATCAATTATAATGATACACCTGTTAAGTATGTGCACAAAAACCACGTGCTCTGTAACGATGTCCTTTCAAAGTTTATATACAGGACCTTTTTTTTCGATTTATTTGTCCAAATTTAGTGCAACAACGAGAGGCAGTTCAGAAGATAGTTACTGTATTTCTTTAAATGTTATTAGTTGTATATGCTTTATAAAAATTAGAAGACCCAATAAAATAAATATTTTGTCAACCAGTACCTTTGGCAGTATTTTTAATAATTAATATAAAATTTAATCATACAAATTTAAGAATAACATATATTCGTTTTTCCATTTTTTAATCATCAATCAAATTTTTCTTTTTGCATTTTTAACTGTTGATACAAGTTAACTAAACTTTTTTTCTAATAACACTGAGACTAAACTTATGATGTTATACAAAAATTATATTTATCCAACTCCTTCTTAGCTAATTCGTTCTTAAAGGTTTTCAAAAACTCTTCAAACAAAACGCATAAGGCATGGTCTTTTTGTAATCTAACCATAACAACTACATTTTTAATTAAATTTTCAAATCTTTCTTAAAATAATAAAATTAGTGTGTGATATTCACTAACGGTCGACAATTCAGTTTTATCAACAATTATTATCTTTTACAACGTATACACGTTGGCAAAACCTTACACATAGTATGCTCGGCGTGGCATGTAAAAAGCTGGAAAATTAATCGTGTAGGACCGGAAGAAATGCTCTCTCTTCGTCTAGATGCAGAAATTAAACAAACACTGTAGTTATTAATTGAGTTATATTTGAAATTAAAGTTTTAAATTATTCATCGTTTTACTTATTTTTGTTGTTGACAAAAACCTTCAAAATCTAAGTTTTCATTCGGTTATATTCTTCTACACTCTCTATGGTGAAGCAAAAATCCCAAGTTTGGATGACAAACTCTCCTCTTGTCCTCTTTGATCTTCGTCAACATTGACAAACAAACACCTACAAAATTTTTTCTTCCAATGTTGATTTCCTCAACCCCACCCAACCTCTTTATAACCAGAGACAACACCCACCGAAAGGAACACTGAAACTAGATCGGCTAGAACCCATGAATGCAATTTGAACCAGGTCCATCGAATTTGCATTGGAGATGAAAGATCAAAGGTGAAATCGGAACCGAAATGAAGAAAAACAAAAGATTTGAAAATGAAAGATCTAGAAATTGTTCCAGATCTGAAAAATGGTAATGGAAATTTGTTTGGGGTAGAGTATCTGAAAGAGAAGAAGAACATGAGAAAAGGGAAGAAAATTTCTTTTTATTTTAATGATTTGAAATAAAAGAGAGGTAAACAAAAAAAAAGGTGTCAAAGAGTGAGAAAATTAGAAAGGAAAGAAATTGAAAATGCTCTTGAGAGCAAGCTCGGTGCAACGGAATGAGGGTTCAAGGAAGGACTATGATAGGATGTTAAATTTCATGATAATAAAGTAGAAAAAAAGCTAATTGAGAGAATAATAAGCTATCAACTAAGAGATATTCTTTATAAGGTTTTACATTTTATTCTGAGTCTATGTAGTATTTAACATCAATTAGTTTGCAATTTTTTAGAACTAATTTACATGTATTATGAATATGATTTAAAATTTTTTACATACTGATTTATAACTTTTTTGTATGGTTTCACATTTAATCCTCAGTCTAAGTATTTGTCCTCAATTAGTTTACAAATTTCAGAACCGAATTACATGTTTTATGAACATGGTTTACAGTTTTTTATGTACTGGTTTATGACTTTTCTATATATAATTTCACATTTTATCTAAAACCTATTTAGTATTTGTCATCAATTGGTTTACAATTTTTAGAATCGGTTTACATATTTTATTAACATGGTTTACAACTTTTTGTATACTAATTTACAATCCCTTTTGCATGTTGTTCACATTTTATCCAGACCTTATTTAGTATTTGTTCTCAATTAGTTTCTAATTTTCAGAATTAGTTTACATATTTTATGAACATAGTTTATAACTTTTTATGTATTAGTTTATAACTTTTTGTAACACTCATTCACAATTTTCTATTACTAGTTTCCAACAATAACAATAAATCTGAACTTCTAATAGAGTTATTCTCAATTTATTTTGTTACTGAAAAAAATAATAATAATCATACATGTCTTGAGATATAAATTTTAAATACATGAAAAATCAAATGGAATAAGCAAAACCTTTATGCGTGAAAATTAGTTTTGTGTACTGTCAACAAATCTTAATTTTTTTTTTCTTCTTCTTCATCTAAATGATGAGAAACAAGAGAGAGAAACGTGACAAATAGAGATAAAATGAAAGCTTATGGAGGGATAACGAGTAAAAAAGAAAAATAAGACAAAGAGAGAATGAGTTTTGAATACAAGAGATAAGCTTTTTCTTTTTCATCTTTCTATTTTATACCTCCGTATTTATACTCTAACTTAATCTTATAGCAAAGTGAAAGTGTATAGTGATTTTATGATGCTGTTCATGCATCATTCCGCCTGGTGAAATTCTTCCACGGGGAAAAGCATAGAATATCTCATAAAGGTCAACATTGTCTACTAGTCCTAGTGAACCACGTGTGCGCGACTTAAGTCACTGAATTAACTCGTGTCAACATTAGTTATTGTAAAAAAAATAAATATAGAGAAAATAAGAATATTTATTAAATGAATAGATTAGTATGAATCAATTACTTTTTTTTATGGAAATCACTTCTTATAAATTTGTAAATATGCCACATTATCTTGACAAACAAATTATCTAGAAAAATCTGACTCTAATATTTTTAATAGATTTGAGTAAAGCTAGCTATATATAAGTTAGTTAGTTATTAAATATTTGTCAACCGTTGCTTGCTACATTTGGCCGATTTTTGAAAAAAAAAAAGGGTTTAGAAAGTAAAATCGCTTTAATTTGTAAAAAAGTGAAATTTTTATCTTTAAATTTAAAAAAAAACTGAAAACGATTTTATCTGTTGGTAGTATTTAATTTGGGATGGAAATAAAAGTAGGTTTGATTTAATTTATAAATCAAATATTGTGTTTGAATGCTTTAAAAATTAGAAATAATTTTATTTAGAAAATTCCATAAGGTTTGATTAATTTTATTTTGAAATCATATCAAATTATATAGGATTTAATAGGAATTGACCTAATTTTAAAATTAAATTAAATTAAATTAAATTAAATTGAATTATTATTTTGAATTATTACAAACACTAACTAATGCATTCTAAACATAAAAATTGATTTGTAAATCAATTTAAATCATATTTTATATATATAGTTATTGCCAACATAATATTTAACTTATAATTTAAATCAACCCAAAGTAATTATCAGTTTTAATTATTTCAAATATTACCATTGAGATTTCGAAAATTTCTTTATTATGTATTTAAAAATGCTCTCTAATTGGAAGAATTTATTAGTAATTTATTAGAAAAATTAAATCATAGCCATTCAATTTTCATATGAGAATTTGCTCTCTAATTTTGGTTAAGAGTGATTATTTTTGGTTAAGAGTGATTATTAGGTGAATTTCCCTTCAAAATGCCCACTCCAATTCAATTTGAATCAAATCAAGTCATTCACGATTTTACTTCAATCCAAAGACAACAAAATATACAATCTTATATGTTAGCTTGAGTTTAAGATAATTCTCCTATTCTTATATATCTGAACATGCATGTGAGATGTTGATTAATTTTAGGATTTTATTTAAATATACCAACATCATAAAATTATTTTATATTGTCATTCAATTCTCTTGTGTATATAACTTTTAAAATAATGAGGTGATAGTTAATTTCATTAATTTAGTAATATATGATTAGATGATTATGTAAAAAAATAGCATATTATTAATGTATCAAAATGATTAACTCTTAATTTTAACATTAAGTATTGTCAATATTAATGAATTGAGATTTGCTATTTTGATAAATTTTTTGGTATTTTTAAATTTTTAAATATGAAAAAATAAATCAAGATAGAATTAAATACGTTCAAAAAAATGGTACAATGAAGATTAAAGTTGTTATAAACAATAAAAACCAAAGTAGACTTTTAAATATTTTTTGTCTCCAAATATTAATATTTAATGATTAATAAAAATTTGCTATTTAGTATGTTTATCTCTTAGATATATTTATCACTATATATATATTTTTCAAATACTTAAATAAATAGTTATTAATAACAATTGTAAAATTAAAACTAAAGTATAAAATAAAGAAGTCTATAAACTAGTTATATCTAATTATTATTATTATTATTATTATTATTATACGCTAGTAAAAATATTACCAACGAAATATTTACACCCGATACACCACTCCCAAAGAATCATTGGCAATAACAAAAATATCATTCAAATACTCCAGCAAAAAATACAACAGCCGCTTTTCTCTTTTGTCGGTTGCTCATGCTAAAGCAGTCTAAGTCATTCTATAATTCTAGTCAGCAATCTGTATAAAATTCAATAATTAAAATGAATATTTCAACGCTTCTCAATAATTAAAATATCAATAAAATATTATTAATAAAAAATAAATTTGATGTAAAGTGACTACTGTTAAAAATATTTATAATAAGTTTTCATCAACAATTAGTACATATTAAAAATATATAAAATAATCTTCTTTTAGATATTTTCGACATGTATTAATTGTTATAAAAATTTATAAGTATTTTTAACAACCACTTTATATCAAAATTATTCTTCTTAAAAGCAATTTATTTTATTAATATTTTAATTTTCAATAACCATTGAAAATACTCATTTTTCTTATAATATAAGCTAGAAACTCTCACACTTTAATTTTTAGAGTTAGAAATCTTCAAGCAAAATTAAACATAATATAAAATTGGGAAGTGATTATTGTCACTCCTAAACAACTATTATCATTTTTACTTGCATTAATTGTTATTTATTTTACTAAATTATCCTTCTATTTTAATCAAATAAAATCAATATATGCAATGATTATAATATAATGTCTAATTCTAAAAGTTATTACCATGGCATAATTAACAAACATATTTACATCATAGAATATGAGCGCAACTCTTTATTTAATTTGGCTTTTTTTCCCCTCACATTGCCTAAATAAAATAGTCAAATAAAACTAATGCGTAATCAATATTTATTATTTATTAGTCATTATAATGATATCAAAATTTATTATTGTTAATTTAATTTAAAATAATTTAATTATTAAAATATTTAATTTTATTTTCATTAGTTTAGTTGCAAATATTTTACATTAACTTATTTCATGTAATAATTAATATTTTACATATTGAATTATTTCCTTTAAAACTTTCTTAAAGTAATAATTACCTAAATATTTTAGAAAAAAGAAAAATAATGAATAATGAGTGATAAAAAAGATAAATGTTGAATCAAACTATACAATGCACATGCTATTACTTAATTTTAATGTCCAATATTTATATAATTTGAAAAGTATTAAATAAATTTATTATATTGAGATTTTTTTAACAATCACTTCCTTTTAATGGCTTAAAGACATATTTATACATGTTATCCAATAGAAAGCGAATAATATAGCCTTTATATATATTTTATTCACCTATAAAAAAGATTAATCCTTTTAAACTCTTTTTTATGCAAATAAGTAATTAATTTAACTTATAAAATTACCTCAATTTTCAATAATATGAATAAATAAAAACTATAATAAAAATTAATTACCAATCCAATAGAAATAAATTAAACTATGGTATCATTTTGTTTGTTTACTAGTTTTTTATTTATAAAAATGCTGGATGTTATAAAATATGTAAGTAATTATACATCACAATTTATTATCATGTCTTTGTTATTATTCATTTTTATTTATTATTTTCTAAAAAATATTCAACATTATATTATTTAGATATTTTTGTATATAAAATTTAAAGTAATTTAATATTTGAATTAAATACTTATAATATCAAGTAATTATGTGAATATTAAAAATAAGATAAATAATAAATATTTTTATGTAGTTAAACTAATTTTAATTAAATTTATAATAACAACTTTTGATAGTATTATGAATTATCTTATATTAAGTATGCTTTTAATTAAACTAGAAGAGAGATAATTTGGTAAAACTAAAGAATAATTAATACAAGTGGGAGTGACAATAGCCATATAGGAGTGACAGTAGCCACTCTCATAAAATTGAGATACTTGTCAATTTCGAAAAGAAGAAGAAGAAATATAGTATGTTTTGTGTGTAAATTATTTATCACATGTCAAATTAGATACTATGTACTCTTTTCAGTATTGCAATTGATAATAGTATTTTTTTTTATAAAATTGTGATTCTTAATTAATCAAAATGAAAATTTCATCTCTTAATTTATTTACGATAAAATCTTAGTTCCTCATTGTAACGCTCGGGGATTGCGAAGTCGGGGAGTGATTGCCGGTGCAAGGAGGCACGGACAAGGAGCGGCTCCTGGCAGACTTCGAAAGCGGAGGGGTACATGAATGAACCGATTAAACACCCGAATGAGAGGGATCCTGAGACTGTATAGCTATGGGATTATACAGTTAAGGAGGGCTTATATGAATTGATTTGTACTATCTATACCAACAAGATGCATCTTCTTTTCGGTAGCCCAAACTGAAATAACTCCATAGTTAAGTGTGCTTGACTTGGAGCAATTTTGGGATGGGTGACTTCCTGGAAAGTTTTCCTAGGAAGCGTGCGAGTGAGGACAAAGTATGCTGAAAAGACCCGTGTTGGTTTGTGGGACAGTCATCAATCCATAAAGCAGCAGGGGATGTTACAAATGGTATCAGAGCCTGCACCTCTCCCAGTACGGTGTGGTTCGGGGACGAACCAAGCGGAAGCTGGTGGGCATGTAACGCCCGAGGATTGCAAAGTCGGGGAGTGATCGCCGGTGCAAGAAGGCACGGACAAGGAGCGACTCCTGGCAGACTTCGAAAGCGGAGGGGTACATGAATGAATCGATTATACACCCGAATGAGAGGGATCCTGAGACTATATAGGTATGAGACTATACAGTTAAGGAGGGCTTATATGAATTGATTTGTACTACCTATACCAATAAGATGCATCTTCTTTTCAGTAGCCCAAACTGAAAGAACTCCACAGTTAAGTGTGCTTGACTTGGAGCAATTTTGGGATGGATGACCTTTTGGGAAGTTTTCCTAGGAAGCGTGCCAGTGAGGACAAAGCATCTTTGAAAAAGACCGTGTTGGTTTGTGGGGCGATCGTCAATCCATAAAACAGGGGATGTTACAAATGGTATCGTGACCTGCACCTCTCCCAGTACGGTGTGGTTCGAGGACGAACCAAGTGGAAGCTGGTGGGCATGTAACGCCCGGGGATTGTGAAGTCGGGGAGTGATCGCTGGTGCAAGGAGGCACGAACAAGGAGCGGCTCCTGGCAGACTTCGAAAGCGGAGGGGTACATGAATGAACCGATTACACACCCGAATGAGAGGGATCCTGAGACTGTATAGCTATGGGACTATACAGTTAAGGAGGGCTTATATGAATTGATTTGTACTATCTATACCAACAAAATGCATCTTCTTTTCGGTAGCCCAAACTGAAAGAACTCCACGCTTAAGTGTCTTGTAGCAATTTTGAGACGGTGACCTCTTGGGAAGTTTTCCTAGGAAGCGTGCAGTGAGGACAGCGTCTTTGAAAAGACCCGTATTGATTTGTGGGGACAGTCATCAATCCATAAAGCAGCAGGGGATGTTACACTCATCAAATAACTGTAATAGTCGTGCGTCTAACCATATGTATATAAAATAGGCAGAGGAAGTTTAAAAGCTTTTTACGTGTATACCGTGATGGATCTAGAAAATATATGATGAAGGGATAAAAATAAGTAATAAAATAAAAAATAATTAATAGTATCTACTTTTAATTTTAAATTAAATATATAATTTATTATTAACAACCAATAATTATACATAAATAATTTAAACCAATTACTTAAAATATCATATAAATAAAATCATCTTATTCAATAATAATATAAAAAATTTTATATTATAAATATATCATAATTAAACTCATAAATTATTGTTTTCTATCATTTCATAAAGAAATGCTTAACCCAGATTAAAAAGAAAAAGAATCCACACAAAAACTACGCATAGTCAAATCAAGTCACTTTACAATCAAAACACCTCCATGTATATTCTCAACAATCATGAAACTATTGTACGTTCCTATTTTTCACGACTTTATCCTTCACTTTTTATGAGAATACTCCAATTATATATGTATATTATCCTAAATTATTTCATTAAATTACGTGACATGGTGCCGTGCAAAACCAACATCTAAGGTCGGTTATGCTGAATATAATGACGGGTCGTACACCCTGACGCTACGTTCATATTGAATAACATTTGATGTATAATTTATTATATAATAATGTTATAATAATACTAACAACATTGTTTTGTTTGTGTATCAATATCCATTTTCAATAAAAAATAAAATTATATTATTATATTATTATATAATTTTACCGTACTATTCTTTCATATTTAAGTAACTTCTTTCATAGTCAGGTGGAAGCACATACGACGCGCGCATAAGGCATTGTTCAAATAAATGATTGACTATACAACACGTGTCATTACTCCTCACATTTCTCGTGATATACGAACAGAACAATTGGGAAAGTCCACAAATACCCAAATTTTCTTCCCGATAATGCTAATAATTAATTCAAAATCCGATCCAACGAGTCTGTTTAGCGACTAAAATGCGTCTTACGTGTTTTTATTGCTCAATTTTAATTATCGAAGTAAAACTTACTGGATAAAATTATTCGTGTATTTATATCCATCAATTTAAGTTTATAAGAGAGGTGGTTTTATGATATTAAATGCAAACTCAATAATGACATTTGCAATTGTGTAAAAGAGGTATTAGATAAAATTATTAATGCACCTCTATTTATTTGGTACATGGTTTTGTTGAGTTGAGAAGGTCAAAGGAGCTCGAAATTCAAAATACTTAAATAAATAGATTGCACAATAAATAATAAAAGTGAATTCGATATCATATTTTGATCTAAAACCTTAAGACAAATAATCTATAAATTCTCCTATTATATATATTATTTTCTCAGTCTAAACATGCGTAACTAATGTGAAACTCTAAACTCATACTTAAAGCCAATATATTTATGACAAAACTTAATAGAAGTACTCTTTTTACTTGTGCGCTTTTCTTTAGCCTTGAAAGGGGTTTAGAGCTGTAATGGAATTATGTATGGGATGAATTAATATGTATCAAAGGAAATCACGAGTAAATAATGAGTAGTTTATATGAAAAATAATATTTGAATTGAAAACTATTTTTTATTAAAAAATTAAAGCAAGCACACTATATCATCTTAATGGAACGAATAAATGATATGTCAAGTATAATAACTCAAGTAGTTACTCACTTATAAAAGAAGTCTGTTATGAGAGGCGTAGCTGTGGTATACTATATAAAATGTGGTACACTCACATCTATAAAGTATGGTAAAATTTATTCAAAAATATATTGAATGAATTTATCCACGCTTTATTATAAATATGACTGAACATGGTGTGTAGTTATTATTAGGTCTATCAGGGGTTTACAGCTTGGACTGTATTTGACCTATTGAGTTAATAGGCTAGGTCGATCTGGTCCTTAAGCTTTTATACAAATACCCACTAAGTGACAACACCACTCTGCCACGAAACCAACTACTATTTTGACATTTTTATTATAAATTACAACATTTATTATGTACTTGCTTTGCAAATTGTGTGTTTATATTCATATTTGTATTTGTATTTTTTTTTACTTTGTGTTATATATATATATATTGGAATTTCATACTTTCTAAACAGACTTTATGTCATGCCAAATAATAATAGGATAATGTTTAAAAAAGTTAAAAGCGAATGATAAATATTAAAGAATCAATGTCATAAGGCTTTTTTTGTTAAAAAGTAGATTTTCAAGTTTATAATGCATTGAATGTATTAATAATTTAAAAATTATCACTTTTTCATTCTTTAAGGGTATTGATTCAAAAAAACCCCATAACATATAACGCAGTTTATATCACCTTATACTAGTTAAATGGTTTATAAATTGAGTGAAGCGTGCACTGTCTCAAATTATAATGTATATCTGTCAGGCTTGGTTCAATTTTCAGATCTTTTGATGCTTTTAGGTTCTCTAAAAATCACTTTTAAAAAATTATAGTAATATATTTGGTAAAATTAAAAAATACTTTAATTTTAATAAAGAGAAGTCACAAAAATAGTATTTAATAAATATATTATAAGGTTGATTTGAAAATTTAAAATAAATTTAATAATATACATATTTTTAAAGAAAATAGTTTCTACTTTCTGTTTCAGAAAACATAAATTAACTCTAAAAAATATTCTAATATTTTTGTTTATTGAAAAAAAAAGAGATTTATGCTATTCACAAGCAGTATCAATGAGGGTCGATAGAGAGAGAGGGGGGACGGTGGGCATGTACAATTTTTAGTCCCATGATGGGGTATTGAATTAGAGACATGAAAAAGAAAACAAGAAGCCATGGTCCCTAGCTAGTTGTGCACCAAATTAAAATGTGAGGCTGGTCCCTAGTCGGTGGTCTCCTGATCATAACAGCGAATCAAATTAAATTCACTCATAGACTATCATATCATAATACAGCTTTTGCTGTCAGCTTTCCCTAATTTCTGAATGATCACTTGCCCAAACACTTGTATGATGATGAAATATTAGGTAGATTATTGTATTATATTCATCGAGAAAGTGATATCTTAGATTAAAAAAATATATAAGCTGCTCACTATTAATTTAACGTCTCCGTAAGTGTGGCAGATAGAATTGGCATACGAGTCTCAATTTTCGGTTCGATCCATTTAATTCACAATTCGCATGAGTTAGAACGAGACAATTTTCCAGTCTATTCATTTGCTTAATCCCTCATGCTAAATGGCTTAAATTAGTGGGTCAATAGACCAACCCGTTTTTCCACTTGTTTTTATTTTTAAATAGAGTGTTTATGCCTTTTATAAAACAAATGATACATTGAAATTGAAGAAACTTCATGGCATAACCTCTGGTTATAGTTTACCGGTAAATGCTTCTTGAATTAACTTTTAGGGACCATGTTTTATTTCTCTTTTTTTGGTAAGATAAATTTATAGTGAGAGGACGATACTTCCGTCCATGGTTCAACTTTTATCTAGATAAGTTTTTGAGAGTTTAAATTTAAAAATAGAAGTAAAATTCGATCTGCAGACTAGTTCATGAACCCACAGACTTATGTGATATGGATACGAGTCTACAGAATGGGAATCCATTTAATAACTCAATTACTTAGTGATCTCGAGTTTGAGTCCTTCGTGCTAGGGAGGATAACAAGCTTCTCAAATTTAATTTAGACGTCGTGTGTATATTCAAAGCTCAACTAATAGCACTCATAATTAGCAACTTTAGGGGCTTGTTTTTGGTTAGCAGCAGTTGAGAAATTCTCATGTACTCATTTAGTAAGAGAAAATATTTATTCTATTTTATTTTGTGATTAATAAATTAGTTATTGAATTAAAAATATAGAAAAAATAAGCGATAATAATGACCCACAAAACTTATGTATCAATTAATAAATAAATTAAAATAAATACTATCAATTGCTCCTGTTGTACCTAAGTATTTCTTGCAGCAACTTAGAGGGTTGTTTTTTTTAATTTTTAATTTTTAAAATGTGCGAGCAGCTTAAGAGTTGAAAACTTGGACCATGAGATCGAGCCACAAGCATCGCTTTCGGCCCAACACGCATGACTTCTGTCCTTTTAAATGGTCAGGATCCATCTGCTCAGGACCAACGAAGAAAAGGAGTTATCTGTTAAATGATTTTTCTTTTATGGTTTAGCAGGGCTCGAAGTATTGGCACGCAGTCACAGTCTCATACACTACAGGTTACATCAACAGAAAGTTACACCTGAAAATTACACTGAATTCTAATCAAAGGCGATGAATGGTTTATGACTCATGAATTTATGAATTTATCATAACAAATATCTTTCAAGACACTGACTACGAAATTTTAAAAGAATATTTTTTTCATTTAAAAAATGAGGTTTTTTAATATATTAATTTCATTAAAAACTTTAAATTTATTTATTTTTTCTTTAATTGATGCTCTTAGAACATTGATTAGAAAAATACATTAATCAATTCTTTGTTCTTTAACACTTGTGGTCATTGATTTATATGACCAAGTTGTTTCATTTGACCATTTTTTTTAGCTTAAATCTAATGGTATAAGTGATTGAGCTAATCTCACCTACCCAATCAACCTGAACGGAATTGATATGTTTGGTTCGAATTGATTCAGGTCATCAAATCTAATATGATAAAATTGACCAGAACCGATAAGTGATTGGCTGGCTATTGAATTTTGTAAAATTAGAACGATAATCCAAGTCAAAATGGGACTATATACGTTTTTTTTCTCCCAAAAAAATTATTAATACTCTAATACTTAATTACTAATATTTCATCTCTTGTTGTCCAATTCTATTGGAATATTTTGTATTCAACGGATTTATCTAATTATATGTCACGATTTAATCCGTTGTGATGAAATTTGGCTATATATATAAAATTAAATTTATGAAAATTGTTTTTTTTTTATTTTTTCAATTTGATTGATTAGAATTGGAAAAAAAAAAAAAAGAATCAGGTAACGCACCTATTTGGGTTTAACTAGAAAAAACCACTCAAAGCCAACCCAAATTAGTGAAAATTAAAGAATTGTACCCCTTTCCCGAGTCTGGAGAGTAACTCCTTTCAGTAACTAGATCAACCTGATTTGATTATTATAGTAAAATTACAAATTTAATTTTAGAAGTAACAAATCAAATTGAAGAGAAATTTTATAATATATATTTAACAATATGTCATATCAATATGAAAGTATATCAAGCTAAATACAATACATTAATTTTAATATAAAATCTTATAATTTACTACTAATTATTAAAACAAATGCAACTTCTAGACAATTAATTATTTGATTTAACAATCATCAACTACCTAAAACAAATTATTCTTCGTGAAATGTGTGCAGTCAGCTTGTTCATATGGGCAATAAATACATAAATATTAATCCTTCCATTCCACAATCACAGTAATCATCATTTAGAATAATTATATACTACTCCATTTACTTTTATTGGTCTTTTAAAGTTTTGACACCCAATTTTTTTTAAAAAAAAATCTTATAATGGCTCAAAACCTTAGGAAAAAAAAAGCAATCTTAACAAGATTAAATTATGAATATAATTTTAATATATTGATGACCATGTAAAACTTACATAATTATCTAATTATATTTTATCACATCAATAAAATATGATGGCTTTCACCCCCACAACTTCAAAAGTCATTAAATTATTCTTCTTTCTCTTCATTCTACATTTATTTTTTGTCTTGTACACATTCTCTTTTCTTTCAATGCATTAAGGGTTACACCATAACAAATTAATATTTAATGAAAGTTTTTAAATGATAAATAATATTAAAATATTGTTAAATTGATAAGTAAAAATAGAAAAAATAATAAGAGTAAAAAATATAATAGCTTTGGTTTCTTTGAATAAAAACTTTAAAAGACTAAATTACTGTTTTAACTTGTTGAAAAAGTTATCAATTACCTAATTATGTATAGGCTAACTAGAGATAGGGGGTATAATTGAGTTTGTCTAGTATGGTTATGTTACCACCAGTTTAAGATGGGCCGAAGCTAAGAAATGGGCCTGGGTGAAAGCAAATGGGCCTTTGAACATGAAGCAGTTACAACAAGTAGAATGACTGTTGTGAAATTGATGAGCTGTGATAGGCAGCTGTGGACACATATTAGTTACCAGCCGTAAGTAAGGAAAGCGGAAACAGTTATTTGAGGGAACGTGCCATGGTGATGGAACGTGATACCAGAGCTAAAACGGTTATGTCAATGGAGTTAGTGGTCCCAAAAATATTAGCTAGAGCTGTGATAACTACCCATTCTTCAAACGGTTATCTTGTCAAGAATATAAAAGAGCAAAATAGAAAAAGGAAGAGAGACGGGAAGTCAACTATACACAACTTTTACACATTTCTGTTCTTAGTTTTCGTTCTTAGGCGTAGTTGTAGTGTAGTTCACCACTTTTGTGTCTCTGTTTCCATGTCTTCTGGCATTGTTGTTGATATTGTAAACTCTGATTTTTATTAATCAATCTCACCTTTGTTTCATCAATCCTGGTCCAAAGCTTATTATCTCGTAGTATCTAGAGAACCCATAACCAAGGGTAGATTCCCCTCTTTGATGAAGTCGTCTTAACACATTGGGATCAAGGGTATTTTGTTGCTTGGCTTTGTTCATCCATTAAACTCAATCGAGACAATTTTACCCCAAACATATTTTGGCACACCGGTGGGACCAAAAAGGTTGATATTGAGAAGTTCCAATCTCCAAGTTTGGATTGGCAGTGGCGTAGGGAGTTACGCTCTAAACAAGTGAGTACTCCTAGGGCAATGTCGACGAATGCCAAACATGGAAACCGAAAAAGAGATGACAGCATGGTTAGTTCTCCAGCAAACAAAACAGGCTCAAGTATACCGGAAAATGCTGCCATTTCTATTACTCGAAAAACTAGTACTCCAAATTCAACGTCTACAATTAAGAACAATGAGGATAAACAGCCCATGATTGTATCTGCATCATTCATCAGACGGCAGATGGATTTAGGAGTAAATGATGTCATGCTTAATGTGTCAAAACAACTTCCTGACATTGTGAAACCCATGGTATTAAATGTTTTGCAGGATAGTGGCCTAAATCATAACATGGGAATAGTATAACATGATCCAGCAGGAGCATACCATATGCAGCAACATCCAAACCCTAGTGGGCAATTCAATTTGCTCAGGAGGCCTATGAATGCCACAAGACATTTGGGTTTGCCACTAATAGCAAATGACAATCTTGGCATGCCTGTTAACCAGCCGTGGAGTATGCCACTGGGTTAGATCAGAATATGGCAAGCAACAGTAATGTGGAAGGAAAATGGATCATGGCACGATATTCCATGATACCCCAAGGAGGACGCCTTTCTATGGGTCCTTGGAATACTGGTGCCGGCCCTAATCAAGGGATAAACTATATGACCCTGGCTCTAGACTAGCCTTGGAGTGCACTTGTACCAGGTCCTCATGTTATGCATGATCAAGGAGATTTAAGGCCAAGACAGCTATTTTTTAATTTGAATAATCCATTTGGTGATAAGAGGAGAGCCGATGCTCAATTTCTAGATCCAAATGTGATTGCCGATGGCATGAGGTGGTATTTTGGAGTACAATTGAGGCCGTCGGAAAGACCTATCTACAGGAGGCCATACCCAGATTGGGTTGAAAGGGTTCCTTTTCCACGTGGCTTTAGAGTTCCTGATTTCGCTTCATTTTCTGGCAAAGATGGAAGATCATCTATGGAGCATGTGAGCAAGTTCCTAGCACAATATGCAGAAGCCAGGAAAAATGAAGCTCTACGGCTCCAGCTATGTCCTTTGTCCTTGATTGGCACGGCTTTCTCGTGGTACTCCTCTCTACCACCCAATTCAATTCAAAATTGGATAGACATGGAAGGTGTATTTCATGATCAATTTTATAAGCCGTTACTAAGGGCTTTAATTTTAGATCTGTTTGGATTCAAGCAACAGGTGAATGAGCCGGTCTTTGATTTTATAGGAAGATTCAGGAAGATAAGGGGAAAATGTAGTGTGCAACTACCAGAAATGGAATGTACTTCCATTGTTGTAAACAACATGCACCTGCAACTTACAGAGAAGTTAATTGTTTCTGAATATGGTGATATAAATCAACTAGCATGGAAGGCTTCTAGAGTGGAGCAGTTTGTTCATGAAAGAGACCAAAGACGCTCACATAAAATCGGTGGTAAGACCCTTCAATTTATCTCTATTGTTGAATGTGATTCTGAAGAAGAATTTTGTGAAGAACAACTATCACTGGAAGGTGAGATAATGGCAGCCGAGATAGTTAAGGGTAAGCCTTACTCATGCTCTGCACTTACTCCGGCTAAGGGAAAAGAAAAACTCAGGCCTGACCAGAAAGAGGGTTATCTATTTGACATCACCAAAGTTGACCAGATTTTCAATTTCCTTCTTAAGGATAAGCAGTTGAAATTGCCAGATGGGCACAAGATTCCCTCCCCAGAACAGTTGAAGAATAAAAAATATTGTAAGTGGCATAACACTGACTCTTATTCAACTGTAAATTGTTTAGTATTCGGGGTGCTATTCAGAGAGCTTGAAAGAAGGAAGACTGAAGTTACCAGAAAAGAAGGCGGCTAGCATGACTGTTGACACCAATTCTTTTCCCACGGCTGTGATTAATATGGTGCCTGTATCTGATCACAGCCATGAGGAAAAGAATGGTGGTAATGGTACAGTCAAGAAGTTCTGGAGACCAAAATCAGTGATAACTAAGGGAGAATCAGGCAAAGGAGTTGAAGCAGTAGTAGCCGTTAAGTCAAATCAGCCAAGAATGAAGGTTGAAAGGAGTTCGAGAGTTCAAAGAAGGAATGTGTTTGATCGGCTGATTTTCCTAGTAAACCAAATCAAATATACTAGGGGGCAAAGTGTGCACTGTGCTAAAAACATGGTAGGCCATTTCACACGTGGAGAAAAAGAAAATAGATGTTAGAGAAATGAGTTTCAAGAATTTGGTCATTATAGAAATGTGTCTTATCCTGGAGGTTTCAAAAGGGGAAGTTACGGTTACAAACAGGTACCTCAAGTAACTAACCATCCCTTGCCTAAAGAAAATAAGTGAGTTGTGGAAATGAGTTACTCTAGAGGACAGCCGTCTATGAAAATTACAGTGAAGGATGATTCAAAACTTCATCCAAGGCAAATGATTAAGCCAAAATTGCCTCTTAATCAATCAGGATGGATGATAGTTGACGCAACTAAGAAAAAGAAAGAAGGTACAGAAGAGAAAGCACTTACAAAGTCTCAGAAACGCTAGCTGCAAAGAAAGAGGGCTTTCTGAAGGCATGTCGCAGCCGGGATCGCGATGGGGCGACGAAAAAGAGTTGTTTTGAAAATATGGAGTCGCCACCAAATTTATTTAAATTGGAAAAACATGGAAAAACTTATTCTTTTTAGCAAATGGTCTTTGAACCAGATTTGAGTTCGAGAGTCGGTTATGCATAGGAAAGGGTAGGAACTTAATCCTACGTACCCCTAATACATCCGTCCTTAGATAGTACCTTAGTAAGTTGTGCAAATTAATTAATAACCTTTAAAAGAAAATAGATGAATAAAAAGAATAAAAATATTTACAATTTAAACAAATAACTTAAGGAAAATTAATTTTGGCTTGACAAGCTCCACCTGCTCCTACGTATCCTCTAGTGCAATGAGAAACTCAAAATCACGTAGTTCTATAGAAAATATTTATGAGTTGACAAATTTTAATTCAAAGGTAAATCAAAATAAAAAACTATTAATTAATTTTAATTTTAACAAAGAAAGAAATTTTGATTAAACTAAGGAAAATTCATTTATGTATAGAATTCAAGTTAGCACTAGATCACTCAATGAACCTTTATGATTCAATAATAGTGAAGATAATATTTACTATTCAACCACTATTATTGAACATCGCACAAATATAATAGATTTTTAAAACAAAAGTTTGTTAATAAAGAAAAACAAATTTTTGTTTCATTTCATTTCTTTTAGACAAAACTCTAATTTTAATAGGAGCTGACAAAGTTATATCACAAACACCATTACATAATCAATTTAAGCAAAACACATAAACCTAAAATAATTAATTCATAAACACAAGCATACAATTAATTTAAACAAAACACATAAACATATAAAATAATTAAACTAAAAAAGTCCTAATTATATTTTATATATATATATTTTAAAAAGAACATTTAGTATAAAATTCAATTAAAGAAACAATTAAACTTCACTTTTTTATTTTGTGTTTTTTAATTCCACTCAAATAATTTAAGATCGTTATAACAAAACATAACACAAAATCTTTTTCTAGCAAATCAAACGGCTCAAGTATTTATTTTGAACCAAATTAAATAAAACTCTTTTATTTTTTTATTTTATTTTAAACCACAATAACTTAAACTTCAATCAAACAGGCCAAAAGCTAAAATTAAAATAAACAATAATCATGCAATTAAACCCAAACACATAAACTCATATTCTGATTCAATAAAATAAAATTACTTTAACAAAATAACAATAATAATAATAATAATAATAATGATAATAATAATAATAATAATAATAATAATAATAATAATGATAATTCCTCAACCCCCTAATCTATTACCCCACCCCCACCCCCCACATACACACTCTCTCACACATATACACATGTACACACTCACCCTACAAAACAAACACACACACACACAAAAACAAAAAGGGGACAAAGAGAGAGACAAAGAGAAGGGAAAAGAGAAATGGGGGGAATGAGAGATAGAGGAACAGAGAGAAGTCTGCAAAGGAGTGGCTGCCAAAAGGGAAGACCGCGGTACGGTAGACTAGGCATGACGGAGGAGGTTAGACATGGCAATGGAGCGGGAGTTTGGCGATGAAGCCAACTTTACGGATATTGGGGATCAAGGCGCGATCCGTGGTTGCTTGGGGGAGCTAAGCTTTGCGTGATGGCCAGTTGTGATGGAGGGGTAGTGGAGGTTGCATATGGAGAAGGAGGTGGGCGGAGGTGGACTGGTTCAAGGGAAAAGGAGGCAAGGGTGAAGCACAATGGAGGAGGAGGTGCTGTGGTGCGAGATCTAGAGATAGGGGTGGTGGTTGTGCGTGTGGGGCAGTGATAAAGAGGGAGGGCTGGCAAGGCAATGGCGGAGACTAGAGGTGGTGGTTCCTAGTAGTTGTGGTGATGGAGGGTTGTTGACAATGATGAAGAGTTATGGAGATGATGATGGCATGAACTAGGGAGGCTGCGGCTGGTGATGATAATTGCTCCTGCTGTTACCTTGTTCTCTCCTATTTATTGTCTAGACTGAATTGCTAAGATTTTTTCTGGTTTACTTTGAATTTTCCTCTATTTGCTAGCTGCTTGATGTATCAGATGTGCTCTTTGATTTTTTGTTGATTGAAAAATTCTTGCTAATGAATGATTAGAAAATTTCTTGTTGTTTCCAAAATTTTTGGTGATCTCAATTTTTTTTTCCTCTATTGTTGTTGATAGGGCTATAAACGGCAGTCCCCTCTTTGACCAAATCATTGGTCATTTTTTTTGGTTGACAAAAAATGGCATCCGAAGCTCACCCCTCCTATAGAGACAGAGAATATCCATAATTGTACAAGAAATGTTATCATTGTAAACCTTCATCATTTGGTCAATGTTCATCATTTTGTTTGTATGAGCGGAGGGGGAATATGATGATGTCTGCCGCTACTTTCTTCTTTCATTTTTTTTTGTTTTTGAGGAACCATTAGAAAGAAGAATCCAACATTCCCTTTCTTTTTTTTTCTTTTTTTTTTTTGAATATGAACTTATGGACCAGAAAACTGTGGGCTTTAGCAAATGAAATAAAATGGGCTAAGATAAATTGGAATGGGTTAAAATAAGCTGAACAAAAATTTGTTTAAGAAACTAAATAAAAGACTATAAAAGAAATTCATTTAAATTATGAAATGTGCAAATTTTTGGGTTTTCTATTTAAAGACCGGACAAAATCTGGTGTTCACAAGGTGAAAGAGAAGTTAGAATCTCTGGAGAAAGGCAAAGCTGTTGAGTTGGCAGATCTTTATAATGAGAAGGAGAAAGAAGCAGAAACCACAAGAGCTATGCAGAAAATGTCTCTTGCTAAATCCTCACAGCGTAAAGGCTTACAGCGAAGATATTATATGGAGGAAGAAACTGATGATGATGATGAAAGATGATTTGCTAATTATTGCTAATGATGAAGATTTGGAGATGATGGCTATTGTTGGAATTTTGCCCTCGAAATTTGTGGTTTTAGAAGAACAAGCTGAAGCTTTGGAAAGGGATGTGATGGTAGAAGAAGCTGAATGTATCTCTATCATTACTGAAAAAGAAAAGGAAGATCAGTGCAAGAGTGAACCAGTGACGATATTTGAAAGACCAGAGAAACCCCGCTACTTGAAGCCACTCTACATCAAAGCTCTAGTTGATGGGAAGCCGATTTCACAGGTTCTGGTTGATGGAGGGGCAATTATGAATGTAATGCCCCTTGGAATACTAAGAAGATTGGGAAAGTCCATGGCAGACTTAAAGGAAACCAATATGAAGATGACTAATTTCAATGGAGGAACTACCACAGCCATGGGAATCTACATTGCTGAATTTACCGTAGGTTCTAAAACGGCTAATACTATGTTTTCGTGGTAGATGCTAAACCTGGATATTCTCTTCTGCTGGGGCGAGATTGGATACATGCAAATGAATGCATACCTTCTACCTTCTATCAGATGTAGAAATTTTGGCACCAGGGGGAGATTAAGACAATTCAAGCTGATCAAAGGCCTTTTGCAGCAAAGGTGAAGATGGTGGAAGTCAGTAATTATGACCCAGATTTCCAACCATTGTCTATGATGAACAGAGAAGATGAAGACATGATCAAAGCCATAAATTTCATGGCTAAGGGTTCTCAAATTGAAGTTCAAGCCGAACCACGACCTTGTCTAGAGTTGTTTAATGAGTACGAGCCATGAAGAGTTGGCAGAGCAAGTCTTGCAACGGCTGCAGGCTTATTCTACTGAATACAGGATCCTGGAATGTGTTCAGCAGAAAGAGGTAGCCGAGAAAGATGTTGATGAAGAGAAAGATGAAGAAGTATGTCCATCCATAAAGAAGGACGAACCAAGGTTTGAAGCTCAAGATCTATTTCTTGAAGTTTAACTTAGGTATAGAACTGGAACCAAGGATGACTAAGGTTAGTGGATTATTAAGTAAAGAATGTCAAGAAAAACTAGTGCATTTAATTGAGTAATATAAGGATTATTTTGCATGCGATTATCATGAAATGCCTGGTTTATCAAGGGAGCTGGTGGAGCATCAGCTACCCATTAAAGATGGTTACAGACTTTTCAGACAGCTGTCGAGATGTATTAACCTAGAGTTGTAGCTGAAGATCAAGTTGGTTTCATTAGAACGGCTAGGTATGTCGAATGGTTGTCAAATATTGTACCTGTAATTAAGAAGAATGGCCAAGTTAGAGTTTGTATAGACTTTAGAAATTTGAACTTGGCCACGCTTGAGGATGAATATAACATGCCTATGGCGGATATGTTGGTTGACTCTACTGCTAGAAATGAAATTATGTCATTCATGGATGGTTATTTAGGGTACAATCAAATTTTAGCTGCTGATGATGACGTGCATAAAATTGCATTCCATTGCCCTGGGGCTATCAGTATTTTTGAATGGGTGGTTATGCCATTTGGTCTAAAACATGCCGGAGCAACGTATTAGAAGGCAATGAATGTAATATTTCATGATTTAATAGGCAAAGGTATAGAAGTGTATATAGATGATGTGGTAGTTAAATCAGCCAAATTTCAAAAACATTTAGCCGATTTAGAACAAGCTTTCATAAGGATGAGGAAACATTTCTTAAAAATGAATCCAGCTAAGTGTGCCTTTGGCGTCTCGGCTAGTAACTTCTTAGGTTTCTTAGCACATCATCAAGGCTTTGAGATAGATAAAAACAAAGCTAAGGCAGTATCAGAAGCCAAACCTCCAAATAGTAAGAAAGAATTGCAGAGCCTCATTGGGAAAATTAATTTTATCAGGAGGTTTATCACTAATTCTGCTGGTAAAATGAAAGTTTTTTCTCCGTTATTGAAAATAAAACAATCTGAAGAGTTTGTCTGGGGGAAAGAGCAACAACAAGCTTTTGATCAAATTAAAAAATGTTTAGCGAGCCTACTAGTTTTAGTACCACCTATAACTAGAAGGCCACTAAAATTATATATATCAACCACAGAAGACTCAATTGGAAGTCTATTAGCCCAAGATTCAGAAGATGGCATAGAGAGGGCAGCATATTATTTAAGTTGTACGCTTAATGATGTTGAAACAAGGTACACGCCTATTGAGAAACTCTATCTATCTTTATTTCATGCTTACACCAAATTAGAGTACTATCTGTTGCCAAGAGAAGTAATGGTTATGTGCAAAATAGATATAGTAAAGTATCTTTTAAATAGACCTGTACTTCAAGGATGATTGATGAAATAGGCTATAAAATTAAATGTTTTTGCTCTCAAATACATGCCTATGAAAGCAGTGAAAGGGCAAGCACTGTCTGATTTTCTAGCCAAGCACCCCTGCATTGATGTATTGGATCCGTTAGATGAATATCAAAGGATGGTTGTTACTCAGCCGTGGATATTGTCTTTTGATAGATCTAAACATAATGCAGGAGCCGGAGCAAGACTCGTTATTACAAATCCTCACGGCAAAGATGATAAACATGCATTTAAGCTAGATATTAGTTGTTCTAATAACCAGGCAGAGTACAAAGCTTTATTAGCAGGGCTTAAGTTATTAAATGCTATGAAGGTGCAGGTGATTCAAATAAGAGGTGACCTACAATTGGTTGTTAACCAGATAATGGGTGGATATAAGTGTAATAGCCTAGAATTAACCTCTTATTTAGATGAAGTTTTGGAACTGTTATCTGAGTTTTCAAAGGTTACAATAGTTCATATTCCCAGATGAGAGAATGAAGTGACCAACCAATTGGCTCAACATGCCTCAGGGTATAAAATAATCTGTAGAGGAGTGATGATTGGCAATGTTGGCTTACAGCCGAGGGTATCAGACTGGCGAGAAAAGATTATTAGATATTTACTAGACCCCTAGGCTAAGACAGAGCATAAGGTAAAACAACGAGCATTGAATTTTATTCTGGCTGATAATGAGTTATTCAAGAGAATACAAGAATGAGTGCTCTTAAGATGTTTAAGTTTAGATAAAGCCATGAGAGTCATGGGTGAGGTCCATGAAGAAGTGTGTGGAGCACATAAATCTGGAGGCAAAATGAAGTGGCTGATTTATCGTTATGGTTATTTTTGGCCAATGATAACGGCTGATTGTTTTGATTATGCCAAGGGTTGTGAAGATTGTCAAAAACATGGTCCTTTACAACGTGTGCCAACCGAGGAATTACATTCCATTGTGAAGCTGCGTCCATTCCAGGGATGGGCTATGGATTTAATTGGCAAAATTTATCCTCCTTCATCTAAACAACACTCTTTCATAATTGTAGCCACAGATTACTTTACTAAATGGGTTGAAGCTCAGCCGATGGTCAAGGTTACATAGGCCAAAGTCATTAGGTTCATACAAAATCAGATTATTCATCAGTTTGGTATTCCTGAGACTATCACAACTGACCAAGGAACCATGTTCATAGAGGATAAGGTGAAAACCTTTGCCTCACAATATGGAATTAAGTTAATCCATTCTTCTCCTTATTATGCCTAGGAAAATGGGCAAGCCGAGGCTACTAACAGAGTGCTCATTGACATGATTAAAAAGTCTATTGAAAGTCAGCTGCGTAAATGGCATGAAACTTTATCTAAAACATTATGGGCTTACAAAAATTCTAAAAGTACAGCTACTAGTTTGACACCATACTGGTTGACTTATGGACAAGATGCAGTTTTGCCTTTAGAGATTAACGTGAAGTCTCTTAGAGTGGTGAGACAACATTATTTAAATTCAAATGAGTATAACCAAGCCATGTTTCAGGAAATGGATAATCTGAGCGAAGATAGATTGATGGCATTGGAAAACATCCGGGCTGACAAAGTTAAGGTAGCTACGGCTTATAACAAAAAGGTTAAAAAGAAATCTTTTTCTGAAGGTGATTTGGTTTGGAAAGCCATGTTACCTTTAGGATTTAAAGATATAAGTCTTGGTAAATGGTCACCTAATTGGGAAGGACCTTTTATAATTAGCCAAGTTATCTATGGTGAAGCTTACCATTTGGTTACGTTAGAAAGGAAAAAGTTAGCCGTGAGTATAAACGGAAAATTCTTAAAGAAATATTTCCCTTCTATTTGGGAAACCAGAGGTATGTTATAATCTATAGAAATGTTAAAGGGCTGACCACATGTCGGTTCAGCTAGCAAAATACTAATGAAATCTATAGGCTAAAACTACAAGGTAATTAAGTGGAAGGAGACTTGGTATTTGTAGTTATGGTTGCAGCCATGGTATTTCTACGTCCAATTGATGCATCTGGGTTCTCATCCAAATTTCTTTGAACATTAGCTCTTGCATAAGTTGAAGAAGCTTTAGGGCTGTTAGAAACATATGCTGATACAATAGCCACCATGGGATCTATGGCTGCCTGAGGATTAAACAAATTTGTAAGGGAAGCTGTGGCAATAGGAATGGTCTTGGGGCCAGCTGCAACAGTTTCTTTTGAGGTGTATGCAGGTTCTGAACTAGGAAAAGAAATAGCTAAATCTGCAAAAACAAAGAAGTTGTCATAAAATTGGAATTATGAAACAAGTATTAAAATTCAGAGAGGTGTAGGAAATACCTTTAGACAATTCTTTGTCAGCAAGAAGTTTGGACCGAATCTCCTGCCAAAGGAGATTGGCCTGGTGTAATTGCTGTTGTCCATCATTGAAATCTTTCTCAAGAAATTGTTTCTGAAAGGTGAGAGATTTAATCTCTTTATCCAAAGAAGTGGCTTGAGTATACAGTTGGAGTTGCTCCTTTTTAGTTTGATCAAGCTGCTGAGAAAAGAAAGTCTTTTAGGGAAACAAAGTTTGTAGTTCAGCTTCCATTTGAGCAATACTAGCTTTTAAAAAGGCTATCCTTTCTGTGGTAGCTTGATGCTTTTGAGAGTCTACAACTCTTTTGTTCTCGTGGTCAGTGAAAGAAAGAGTCAGTTGTTGTTTTTGATTGGACAAATCAGCTAGTCGAACTAGTTTATGTTCACTACAGCTGATCCTTTGCTTTCCTACTTCTAAGTGATGGCTCATATCGACATGCAACATGCCTATTTCTTTATGTTGAATCTTGGTTGATTCTAAGACATTGTCATTAGAAGAATTAGCCACACGGTTGAGACTCTCTTGGAGGGTATTGAGAGTGGCTGAATCTGTATATGGTCCATCTCCAAAATGTTGGCTATGGTTTCACAGATAGCCTCAGTAGGGGAACTTTCTCTGTCTCCTGGGAGGGCAGCTGCAGGTGTGTTCAAATATTTAGCTAAACCCTTAGCGAAAATGTTTGGAGGTTGAGTGATTTGAACAGAAGTGATAGAGACAGTTTCAACTGTATCAGTGCTCGTGGAGACAGTCTCAGTATCACTCGCCTTGGCTAGGATGATGGCTTGATCAACAAGGGAATGCATACCACTTGTAGCTGGAGGAGTTTGCAGAATCTTCTATTAAAAGGGAAAACAGTCCAGCTTAATTATCAAAAAAACTTTCCAAGGTTAAAGCAATAAAGTAAAAGTATGAAGGTATATATATACCTTAGATTTAGTCAAAGTAATTGGATCTGAAAGAGGGGTGTGGCCAGAAGAACGAGTAACCCTTTTTGGCAACTCGGCTATTGTGGAGCTTTTCTTTTTTTGCTTAGGAGAAGGAGTTGCTTGCACGGCTACAGAATTAAGCTTTGGTAAGAAACATTAAACAAGAAGTGTGAGCGACAATGAATTACCAGGCACAGGGTTGCTTGGAGTAAGGGTAAGAGTTGTTGTTGTTCTTCTCTTCTTCTGTGGAGGTTCCAAATAAGCCCCATACATTTTCTCTGAGTATGTCTGTATATCATCCCTAAAGATTGTTGACAACAAAAGGCACCACCACTCCAAGAAGTTAGGAGTTTCTGATGGCTCCAGATTGCAAGTCATGAACCGGAAGCTAAGAAAGGTTGCCTGCTATTCCTCTTCCATTTTCTTCATTTGTTCTAAGTTCAGAACAGGTCGTTCAATTGAGGAGAGTATATTACCAGACTGTGCTGGGATATCCTGAACAAAGCCTAATTGTCTTGCAAAAAAGTGGGGACAATAGGGCTCGGCTGAGGTTTTATACCTCTTAGAATTTGGCCTCAGCCCATTCAAAATATCACAAGGAAAAAGAACATATGGAAGATAGTCTTGCAAAAGGACAATATCATGTCCTAAAGCGACATAAGGGTCTACCTTAATCCATTTAGGGCCAAATCTAGTAACACAATAGGGGAAATAATCCAGACTTCGCCGTGGGGAAATATCAAAAAGCCTAGAAACAATTTCGTAGGAAGTCATAATGATAATAGGTATAAATACGTATAGGTTACCATATATAGCAGGCAAAGGAGTTTTGAGAGAGCTAGCTGGGATAAACTCTGGCAGATATACATTAGCCTACAGATTTAAGAACCAGAGAGGACCTTGGCCATTCTCTATAGGATTACCTTTTCTTAATTCCTCTATCATGTTGGACATACTCCTATAGAAGGTGGACAAGAAAAGAGACCCTAAAGATATGTGTCTATCCGACATAATAGCAGCAACTATATATGAGTATTCAAGAACAATGGTAGTAGAGCTAGTGTAGAAAAAGTACTTACATAGCCAAAATAAGAGAATAGCTGCGTGCTCATCCTCGGCTACTGGCCAAAAGTATGGGAATTGGTACGGAGGAAATTGGAATATGGTGCCAATTTCTTGTTGAATTTAATACCGAGATTATCCCCAAATCGGTCACTGGTAGCCGGGATGGATTCCCCTACAACGGATAAACCAAGGATTGCTGCTACATCCATTAGAGTTGGAGTTAGCATGCCAAAGGGAAATATGAACCCATTGATGCTAGGGTTCCAAAAGCCGAGTAAGGAAAAGATAAAGTGGGGGTTGCATAGGTACTCTTTGGTGCTGAGTTTAACCATATCATATATGCCCCATCTTGTCCACTCTCTTCCTTTGGCTTTTGACACTTTCTCAACCCAAGCTTCATATCCTGGAGTAAGATGCGGGCAAGCTCGAAAATCAGCCGGACACCTAGATATATTAAACCATTCTTCTGTAATTGGGAGCTGGTTTTAGGGGATAGTAAGAAGTGATTAATGAGCTCCCTTTTAGAGCCTCGGTCCGGCAGAACTGGGCTCAAACAATAGGTTTGGGTTTCTTCATTGTAAGGCAGGTAAGCTCCCATCTTGTTAGGGAGAATGAAGGTCATTGAAGTTTAAGGAAAAACAAGTACGGCTAGTTGCAGTCAAAGAATGCAGAAGAATTGAGAAAAAGCGAAGACTTGTTGGTTGAAAATAAAATGATAGGGAAAGCTGAAAAGAGACTTTGCAATGATTATAAGGATGTTTGTTTCAGTTTTTGGCATTTATTGCAGTGCCGGTTCAACGAATTCGCTATAAGAGGGGGTTAGTGATGTGACCATTACACCCATAAACCCTTTTCGTTCTTTGGCTTGTGGGTGTAGGGGGCATATGTTACCACCAGTTTACGATGGGCCGAAGCCAAGAAATGGGCCTGAGTGAAAGCAAATGGGCCTTTGAATGTGAAGCAGTTACAATGAGTGCAACGACTGCTGTGAAATTGATGAGCCGTGATAGACAGCTGTGGACAAATATTAGTTACCAACCGTGAGTAAGGAAAGCGGGAACAGTTATCTGAGGGAACGTGTCATGGTGATGGAACGTGATACCAGAGCTAAAACGGTTATGTCAATGGAGTTAGTGGTTTAGGGTTTAGGTAGAGCCATGATAACTACCCACTCTTCAAACGGTTATCTTGTCAAGAATACAAAAGAGCAAAATAGAAAAAGGAAGAAAGACAAGAAGCCAATTATACACAACTTTTACACATTTCTGTTCTTAGTTTTTGTTCTTAGGTGTAGTTGTAGTGTAGTTCACCACTTTTGTGTTTCTGTTTCCATGTCCTCTGGCATTGTTATTGATATTATAAACTCTGATTTTTATTAATCCATCTCACCTTTGTTTCATCAATCTTGGTCCAGAGCTTATTATCTCATAATTTCTGGAGAACCCATAACCAAGGGGTAAATTCCCCTCCTTGGTGAAGTCATCTTAACACATTGGGATCAAGGGTATTTTGTTGCTTGGCTTTGTTCATCCATTAAACTCAACCAAGACAATTTTACCCCAAGAAGGTTATAAGAAAATAAGTTCGGACCATCAAATTAAATTGGCTGATTTGGTTTAATTATTTAAATTCTTTTGGCAAATTCAAACCAAAGTGATCCAATGTGGAAATTCCACTAGCCCTATAAGATCCATTTGTCACGATACTTCATCAACAAAGCAAAACATGTTTCCATTTATTGTTGAGGTTTCGCAATCATCAATACCAAACACGACCTCAGTTTTGAAGCATCTTAATTTGTTTTAAAATATAAAGAGAAATGCATAAAGTCACTATCAAATCAAATGATAAAATTTTAGTTGTTCTGGAAGCAAGAAAATTAAAAACTCTTACTTTGATTTATTTATTTTTGATGCATAAGAAGATGTGAGTCATTCTTATTTTCTAAATTATCAATATTTATTTCTATGCCAAAAAAAAATGAATTAGGGTGAAAAAAATTTATTCCAAAAGTAACTAATTAACAATTTCGACCCAAACACTGTGGCCTGGACAGAAATGTACCTTCATTGGCATAGCCACTAAAGCCTCAAGATCTTAGACAGTCGCATACTTACATCTATATACACAATCCAATTCATATTACAAAGAGAGAAGAACAGGCTCATCAAAACCGGTGCTAAAATTTTAGTTTTTTATTTTGAAAATTTGTTTCTATTGTCTTCTTTATTACAATACTGTCACATTGTTGCAAATCAAATTTTATATTAAATATTATTCATCATGGATTACCAATATTGTCTTCTTTATGTTTTTCCCCCTCTTTAATTTAAGTGCTACGAATCTGATGCGGGTATTAATCTCTCTCAAGGAAAGAAGAATAGAATCCTTAGTCTGGAAGTAAATATCATCTACATGGTTGAACTCATATCAACTCACTTGTTGTCGTTCGTGGAGAATTTCAAAAGGAAACATCAAAAGTCAAGTGCAAAGACACTTTGATTGTGCCTCTACGTGCATGTTGGGAGAAATGTCACTTCCCCTTTAAAACCATCATAAACAGAGAAATAAAATAAGAACCCAACCACCATACAAAAATATAATGTGAAAAACTCCAAAACCAAAAAAAAAACTACAGCCGTTGTCAAACGATGACCAGAAAATATCACTATATAAGAATAAAAGTCATAAGCTTAAAGTGTTTCTGACTGGTACACATCGTAATTGAGAACTTGGACTCATATATATAGCCTTGACAACCCCCTCTATCCCAATTCTTAACAATGTGGAATTTCTTTCCTAAATCAATTCCAATAAAAAAACTAACACTACACTCATGATTATCTTGATAATTTATTTTCCTAAGCATTTTGTGTTTTATATTTGATTTGATTAATTTGATTCGTATGAGAGTGTGTATCGACTTATTATTCCATTGCATCATCCCGGAAGTCATTTTGTTCACCAACACCAAACGCGTTATGCCTCGTCTATTTAATCATAGACGACTTATTATTCCATTGCATCATCCCGGAAGTCATTTTGTTCACCAACACCAAACGCGTTGTGCCTCGTCTATTTAATCATAGAGGACCAAAAGGTTTAGTAAGTAGATTTCATTGTCTTGACTATAGAGCTGGTGGGAGTATATGCGAGCTGTAGATAAATTAAAGTTCCTTGCAAAGTCAAATTCTGGACACTAGTATGCATTTACTTTGATGAACAAATAGACATGAAATCTGATTATAGAGAGGAAAATCACTTATTCTAAAAAGCAAGACAAAAATATTATGTAAAAGTACTCATCAAGGTTTGAATTTTACCTCGGGAATATGCTGTTCACCAATTTTCTCTGTCGACATTATATGCGTTTGTCTCCTCTTTTACCAATTTTTTCTTGCCAACCAAACACAAGAATATTGACCATATATATGCCTTATTTGTCAACATATTGAAAGTCCAGAATGATAAAATCGATGGTTAATCGCTGAACATATACTCTAAATCTGAACGGAATTTATTGTAAAAAGAGCATATGCAAAGTTCATGTATTGCCAGTTTTCTAATTGAAGTTTGTCAACTGCATTTTTTTTTTCTTGATACATCAGGATTTGGTGATGGAGATTGGTTTCTGTTGTAGGATTTATTAATTATTATTCAATTTGGCTTAATTTTATATTTGATATTCGACTCTTAATTTATGTACTTCTCTCAAAGCTTTAAAATTACAAATTCACACTTAATAAAGTGATTTCAACAACCAAAGGGATTGGGTCTAGCAAAAGGGATTAGTCTCCCATTTGTAGTGAATCATAATTTGAATCCCAGTGGAAAAAGGTGTCACTACATTTAGTGCACATGGTATTTCAAACAAACTAGCCTCCAATAAAGGGTATCCCTTGGAAAAAAATGGATTTTAGATGTTGTGGTGGCAACCTTAATTAAGGAGTTAGAGGGATATTTTCAACCCTAAGGAGTTAACATTTTATATTTTATGTAACGTTTCCACCCTCTAAACAAGTTAAGCAGTCAACGATAGAGTCCAATAATTGAAAGTTGGGTTTATTTTGTAAGGGAGAGCTCTGATACCATAAAATGATAAACGTAACAGGCTTGAGGAAGAAAGAGAGATAGCTCAATAAGAAAAATGAATATCAGAGACAATGTCTCTCTGTGTAAACTGAATTGTATTATTGAAGAGTGAAGTTTAATTAAAAGCATATATAGCAGAGGGTTGAGGCACCTTTCTGCATAGCCGCATAACAGATTCTACAACAGATTCAGTTCAACTATCTAACTGTGGTTCGTTGATGAGGAGCTCTCTCTTATATATTTGATCAGCATCACTTTTAGGTTTATATTAGCATTTCAATTTATGACGATATAATGAATAATTTATTTTTTATTTTTTGTGTTAGATGCAATTGTGTAAAACTTTAACCTAAAAAAGTGCTCTTTTAACTATAACCTTTGGTCTGAGAACAAGTGATATTAGAGGAAAGACTAGCGACTCTGGGCTCAGATTATTAACATTATTTGGTCAACGTAAACCAATGAAAGAATTGTATAATCATTTTTTTTTCGTGTGTGTGTGTTTGTGTACATTCGTAACTGTTTGCCGTACTTGGGACAAGCGACTAGACTCTGGAAAGGTTTGAGACAAGCCCAAGTAAGAAAAAGAAAAACGAAGTTAGAATTGAGTTTTCAAGTTTTTCTTTTTCGTTTTTGGTCGGGGAGTTTTCAGGTTTTTGGTAGTAGGGTTTCCCATCTTTAAGAAAAGAAGCAAATTAGACCACCTAACTTGACCCAAAAGGAGCCCACAGCAGGCAGAAGGAAAGAAAGTGCAAAATGGAAAGTAAAAGTGGCAAACAATCCCACCAAACATGATCCAGAATGTGTCCACAAGAATAGAATTTTGAAAACAAGTACAAGAAGCAAAAGCAAACCAGAATAAATATAAAGTTATACATTAAGTTGACGATGGGCTGAAAAAACTTCGACAAAAAGAAACTAGAAAGAAACATAGCAGTGTGAGGTATAGAAGAGGAAAATCAAGAACCCTCTTCTAAATAATCGTTGCTGTCATAATTGTTGCTGAACATTGTTGGAGAATGCACAGGTGTGTGAGTATAAAAATTGAATGGAAATTTTCTGTTCTCAAATAGTATCTCCTTCCCTACCTCCAACAGCTTATTATTACATGAAAAGATAAGAATCAAAACATAATTAAAAATTTATGAGTTACTAAATTTACAATACATATCTTTCATGTATTGATAAATGATAGGAGAAACAAAGAAGGGGACACACCATTTGAGCACAGAAGATTTTTACCGATAAAAGTTTCACATTTCATAAGCATTTTTCTTTTTTGGTCGTGCACATTTGATAAGCTAAAGGAGATGAAATGGTTTATATGATTTGGATTGAAAAAACCATTTGGTTAGACTTTTTGATCAAGTAGTCCAGTCCAATCATGCCATCCTCTATTAACAAGCCCACTTCATGTGAAGCCCTATATATAGTCAAATTTCTCTATTTTGTGGACAAGCATTTGACTAAGTGAAAATTCGCTTTTTGGTGTTTACTGTTCACAATGAGCCACTGCTAAGGCCAACATAGTTCAATGCGTGTACCCTCCATTTCTACCTCTTTCTTTGACCAGAAATAAAATAATTTCTCTTCTGAGGTAAGCTCTCAACTTCTGGAGATCATATTCATGTAATCAATATATATATGGCTGTTGGCAGAAGAACAAAAGGTGGAACCGTTTGGATTGAAAGTGCCTTTTACAAAATAGTGCTGCCATGTCCTATAGCCATTCTCTATGATCGATCACTATCTCATATACATCAAGTTTAAATTTCTGATGTAAAACGGATAGATAACACATGAGCAATAATGTTAGATATAAACAACTGACTTAGCAGAAACTTTCAATTGAATTTTGTTGCATCTGCCTCCATCTGTTTCTTTTATCTTTTCTATATTGCTGGAGAACTAAGAACCAAAAGGCAACCATAAAACCAAGTACTAATGAACCATAGACAGTGCTGGAGGCCACCAAAAGCATCACTAACAAAGTAGACTAATATTGGACCACTGGCATATGGAAAGAAACAAACACAACTAAGTCAGCTAAGATCAGTGATGATGTGAAAGAGAGGCTCCCATTGGCACACACCACCATATCAATTCCAACAACCTCGTTTTCAGCCAAAGAGAAAATGGATTGTACTCCTTGACAAGTGCCTGCAGGCCTGATTCACTACTTACACTCTTCTTCCATTACAGTATTGTTTACTGTACTTACCACAAAAGATGGTGAAAAATTAGGTGAGATAAAATGGGTGTTGTGTGTTACTATAAAAGTTTTTCTCAATTATCATGATTGAGAAAAAGTTTAACACCTGTTGTTTCAGTTCAGGTTGCTCATCATCATCAAGGGAAAACAGGAAAATTATAAATTCTTTAAATTTCCTAATGCACTCACTATCTTCAAAACTTCAAAAATTCATTTTTCACAAGATGTGCTTTTGTTCCTTTGGGTGAACAAAACATGATGATTAATAATTAACTTTGCATGTGCGAAGCCTTCGATTATTTTGCTGTCGGTGATGAATAGTGCCAATTCGGTAAACAGTAGAGGCCAACTAAGATAAGTCCCATCATTTTTGTCGTCATAAGTTTTGCTTTGGATATTATGGCTGATGGAACAGCGTGAGAAAATTTTTATATGGTCCATTGAAGTGATAAAGCAGAAGCAAGAGTCCTCCAATCCAAATGCATTCACTTTAATTAGTTCCAACATGAACTTGCTTCAAAAGGGTAGTTATATTCATTTAATTACTCTTAAACCAAATAGGCACTGCAACCATGCAGCCCACAAAAAAATTGATTCTGAATAATGCTTTCACCCAAGATCCAATAATCTGTTATTACAGTAACCTGCTTGCTAGTTTAGTTGTTTTGGGTTTCACGGGCACAAGAAGAATAAGTGTATTGGGTAGCCGCAGATAAACTTGGATAGAGGAGAAAAAGAAAAAAGATGGCTCTGTTTACAAATTTTTTTATTTCATAACAGTTATTTAATTGTAGATTCTTATAGTTTATGATTTTGCTTAATTTTGAAAATTGATGCAGATTATGCATTAGTTTCGATTGTTACATCATGCCGGAAAGTGCAATAAATTTGAAACAAAAATGCCAAAGTGCTTCTGTATATAGTGGAAGAGGAAAAGAACAGGCCCCGAAAAGAAATAAAGAAGATTGCATGAAGACCTCAAATATGCATAACCTGATCGAAATTTAAAGCTAATATGCAACACATTCCATGTGCTAATATTGTTGCTTTCAGCGTTGCTTAAAGGCAGTAGAACCATGAGCTTTTACTATTATAAGTGCCATGATCATTTGTCCATATATTACGTAATTTGGAAATTGTTTGGCTTCATAAATTTTTTTGTTGGTCTTGCTTTTTCATCACTTTCCGGTTGGAGTAATGATATTTTAACACTCAAAAAGTAAGCGTTTGTTCAAATATTAACTTTATAATCATTGGATATGATAGATATTAAGAATAAGTTGGAATCACTATCACATTTAATAATTATAAAATGGGTATTATTTAGATGTCAAAATATCATCACCTCTAGTTGCTTGATCAAGTGCCAGGTCATTTCAATCATTATTATTGATCTTTACCGATGTCAAAGTACTCGAAATAAGTTATCCACACATATACACCATTTATCCAAATCTATGAATTAGAAAAACGCTTTGCTTCGTGATCAAAATCCATGATAAAACGTAGAAACTCAATTTTATTTATCAAGAACATGACACAGGACTATTAGGTCGCATAAAGAAAATCCTTAATATAATATCTCTCTATATCTACCTATATACATATATAGGAGTTAAATTCATACTTAAACACAAATTTTACAGCCCCGTTTGTAGCGGTAAGAGTGAGATGAGTAAATCTTGCTCGTTGTATCTTACATAAATAGTTAAGATTAAAACATAAAATCATATGACTTTTTCGAATGAGTACGTAAATATTAATTATTATTAATCAACTTTTAATCCTGACTATTCATGTATGGTTATATTAGCTAGATTTATTTCTCTCACTCTCATAATAAACCGACCTTCTCATATGATACGTCTATATATATATATATATATATATATATATATATATATATATATATATATATATATATATATATATATATATATCCAAAAACTTAATTAATGATGATAATCTTTTAAGAAGAGCTACAAAGAATTTTAAACAGAAATAATGTACATAATAGAATTGATCTATGATTTGAAGTAATGGATTTCGCTACGTAGAGAGTAAAGAAGGTAACTGTGACAGTAATTATTCATTAAGGTTAGGCTGCTAGCTACTAACGTATTATGAGTAAATTACTTGAAGATGCATTTAATCTCATTTATTCATGTAAGATCCTATAATAAAGATTCACTCTTCCCACACTCATAATAAAACATCTTTATCACTTTATATGCCTCACGATATAGCGTACATCAAGTGAGAGAATGATTTATTATAGAGTTAATACTCACTTTAGTCTCTTATATTTCACCTGCAAATCATTTTAGTCCCTAATTTTTAAAATGAATCATTTTAATCCCAGACATTTACAAATATGAATATCTTTAGTCCCTTTGTTAGTATCCATTAATCCACCATCAGTTAAGTAATGACATGTCATCATTAAGTGACCCCTTGTTGTTTGAAATTTTAAGTGATTCATTAATGCCTCACGCTATACTAAATGTGTCATTTTAGTCATCTTCTATTTGTGAAAATCATCGATTCCTTCTCCAAACAATTCTTCTCTCTTTCTCTCTCCTCAGTTTCTCTCTCTACGTTCAAACCTCTCTTTTCTCTGCTTCTCATTCTTCTTCTTCTTCTTCATCTGATTCGGCCTAAATATTTCTTTTTTTTATGACTCCAGCCTAGATATTTGATGGGAAAGAAAGTATAAAAATGACGATGTATAGATGAAAAATATCATTCTGCTATGTACCTTATAAATTTATCGTCCACCACATTTACAAAGCAATTGTCAATTGCAAACAGCATAAAACACACAACACTGTCTCGTTCGATATATATTGTTTTGAGTGCGTCGTCTCCCTCTCTCTTAATCATGCAATGGCGACGATTACTTTTTTCCCTGTGTCTCCTAAAACCCCAACCTTGAACATAAGTTTCACAGGATAATTTTTTCCTTTGGAACCATTATTTCCAATGTAACCACCTGCCATGTTGCACAAAATGGAAACTAAATGATGACGATTTTTATTTATGATAAGTGAACCCATAGAAAAGTTTTCTATATTCAACTAACTTTATCAATTCGGTTTTCGATAAAATATTTTTTAAAATTTTAAGCACAAAATGGCGAAGAAGAAGGAGAATGAGAAGCGGGGGAAAGAGAAATTTGAATGGATAGAGAGAGAAAGAGAGAAACTGAGGAGAGAGAAAGAGAGAATAATGTGTTTGGAGAAGGAAAGGATGATATCCTCAAATAGAAAAGGACTAAAATGACTCATTTTATATAATGTGAGGGATAGACTAAAATAAACTACTAAAAATATCAGACAACAAGGTGTCACTTAACCGCGACACGTCTTCATTTAACTAATGATGGGTTAACAGATGTTAATCGAGGGACTAAAGTGATTCATATTTATAAATATCAAAAATCAAAATGATTTATTTTAGAAGTCAAGAACTAAAATGATTTGCGGGTGAAATATGAGGAACTAAAGTGAGTATTAACTCTTTACTATAAAAGTGAGAAGAGTGTGAAATTCGATATTAATTATAACCATATATACAAATTCATGGAGAACAATTTATAAAAAAAAAAATACAAGTTACATTCCCAAACCAAATTTACTAGCACTTCATTTGCAACAATCAACAATTCTTCAATTGGGACTACATACTTTGGTTGAAGCTCTTCAGTCTCACCATGGAAAGAATTGGTTAAACGGAGCCCCATACTTTGGTTGAAGCTCTTTGCAGTCGTTTTGCCCTCATAACCTTTCCTTTTCAAGAAGACTTACGCCTCAAGTGGCGCTTCCTTAGCATCTGATACATGAAAATTAAAATGGTGTGCAAATCAAAGGATGAAACTGATAGTCTGATGCCTAAGCAACAGAATCCAGCACCCATGGGCCTGCTAGATTAAAACAAATTGCATGTTGGACCGCCACCGCTCAGGTGGCAGTGGCAACTTTATAATTATTATTATTTTTTCATACCGAAACGACGGACTTTTGTTAGCAACCTAAGTAGCAAGTAAGGGAGAACTTTCTCCAGCTTTGAGGAGGAAACAAGGGACAAGTGAAAATCATACTCTTGTTAAAACTCTTGTCTTAATTTGAACATAATGGTCTATGTATACTATATAGTGTCACTACAACAAAATTGTCATATACCCACAGCAGTCTTTAGCTACACATATATAAACTGTAAGAATAGATAGCATATAGCCACAAATATATATTATCATCACTATAAGTTTTAGTGACAGATATTAATACTATGGGTATTGAACATCTATACCTACACTTATAATTTTCCATCACTATATATATATATTTTACTGTGGGAATAAAGAATATATATTCTCTATTCTCACAGTAAAAAATATATAACCACACGCATATCTTGATGTCACTTAAAATTTTTTTACCATAGCTATAGAAGATTTATACCTACACTTATCATTATAATTTTTTGTTCTGCTATTAGCGCCAATCTTTTTTTTTTGTTACAGCTATTAGCGCCAATATGAAGCTCTAATTTTTATTTTCCCTCTAGTTTTTTTCCCTCATTTCCCTTTCCCTTGACTCCTTCGTCCTCAACATCACCACGTTCCTTTTTCCCTTGCCCCCACTCCTTCGTCCTTCAACATCATCCCCTGTCTTTTTTCCCCTTTCCTCTACCACCTCGTAACCTCCACCTAAACAACCACACTGCTGCAACCCCCTCATTACCAAACTAGCCACAGCCATCGCAAAGGAGGAGCCACAGCCGCCACGAATAGCTCCATTCACAGCCACATCTCTGTGGATGGTCATTCGTTTCGTCGTCGCCAGAGAGGAAGCCCAAGCCTCTGCTCATGATGGCGCTGCTCTATTTGGGCCGCCACCCCTCTGCTCGCAACGCACCGATCTGCCCCCCAATGCCCCTCCTTTGACGCCACCAATCTGCCCTTCGACACAGCCCCCCCCCCTTCGCACAACCACCCCCGGTAGCAACCTCCAACCACCACCCCTAGTTCACCTTCTCTTCCCTTTTTTTGTTCTGTTCTTTTTGTTTCTTTCTTCTAATATCCTTCTTTTTATTTTTCTTTCTGTCAAGCCATTTTTTTTTAATTTAGTGTTGTCAATCTATTTTGTCTTTGATCTTGCTCTCTGTAATTGAAATATGATATGTTGGTAATGGAAAACAACTCAGCTGCTGTAGTTTAAAGTTTTGACAGTGTTTTTGTTGACTAACAATCAGTGCATTTTGTCTTTCTTCTTATTTGATTTGTAGCTATTTTGCAGTTTGGCTTTTCTTTGGACATCTGCCTTTATCTTTTGTTTAGACTATGCTCACTACTATGGTTGGTAGGTTGGGTAATTTGTTTCTTTTTTTCTATAATCGAGTTATTAGATTTCTGAATTTGTGGATTGTATTTGAATTTCATTTCTGAGATGAATTTCGTAAATGCAAAAGTTTGATAATCAAAAATATATACTAAGAAAATCATTTTTATAGTGGAAATTGATTTTGACTCTTATTCTAAACATGATTTGTTATGTTATATTGTGTTGAAACTTTGGAATGTAGCATTGAGATAGAGATTGAGTTGATGTTTAGATTTAAAGGAGGTTAGCGTTGATCAGGTAAATGGGGGAAAAAATCTACTATGATGTCAAACATTTGTTCTGATGCCTATCTAATTCAATTGTATGTTTCTTATCGTTAATTGCTTTTGTTTGTGTAATTGCTAGATCTTAACATCTACAAACTGTTTACCACTTGTGCTGATCTGTATAGAACGGTTTATACTCATCCAAAAGTAAAGGTATGCACAGGTAGTTACTTTGTTAGGAAGATAACATTTGTTCACTGTGACAGATATTCTTGCTTTTTATTTTCAGCATATATTCTTATTTTTTCTTCCTGTTTTCTTGCCCGTGTCTTTGATATCCATCAACTTACCTTTCTTGGCCTATTTCTAATCCCATGTTGATATTTTCAGGCAATAGAGCTTATGGTGGTTGATGCACTTGTTCAAGCAAACAGTGATTTGGAGATTTCATCTCACATTCTAAATCTTTCTGAATACTGGAAGGTAAGTAAACCTGTATATAAAGTGTATTTATAATTTTTATTGAACTGTAAAATATATTTTTAATTTGAAAATGCAGCTGGATGACACAATCATTAAAACCATTGAGACAGCTCCAAGTCAAGAACTAAAGGAAGCTAGGGATTTGATCCTGCAGATTTGAAGGAGGAATCTGTACCAGGAATGTTTTAACTCGTTATTTTCTGTGTTTAACAGTTCATGTACTAATCATCTATTAAGTGGTATTTTTTCTCTAATATTCAGCACAAACTCCATGCTAACTTCTATAGCTGTGTCTAATTCACATGCAACATGAAAAGTCTGTGTGAATAACGTTTTTCTTATCTATTCAATTACAACTCGCTAGTGCTGCTGAAGCTCAGGAAGTTCATCTTTTCCTTTTTGCAGGTTTGTAATGAGTATGTCGACTTTAATTGTTAGAAGTCAGAACTTGTTTAGTACACTCCTGAAAACATACAGCTGTTTTATTTTAAACTTCACCGAATGTGCCAGAGGCCATGGGCCTGTTGGCATCTTTTGTTTGAGTATAGATTCAACAAGTATACAGTTGATTTTATCTAATTAAGTTGCATATTTTCACTCTCTCACATAAATGCTTAAAATGTATTTCTCTCTTTCTAATTCTTAGGCTATTAGATACACATCTTATTTTCAATCTAACACCTCCTTACATAAGAGCCCATTGGACTTAAAGCGCTTACATTGCATAGAATCAACTTATCTTGGGCTGTAATTTTACTTCTTTTTTTTATGAGTCCGATACCATATGAACTATGTCCAAAATGCTTAACCTATTAATTAGAAGTATATGCGTAATTTTTGTGTCCAATAAATATTAATGCCTTAGGATAGCGGAACATGTTCTGGGATTTTTCATATTAATATTTGTACAGAGTTTTATTAATATTTCTTCTAAAATTGTTTTGCTTTCAAAATTCTGGTTTGGCAATATATAAGAGTTACTATGATTATTCACTTTTCTTTATGTTGTTCCTAATAGATGTTGACTTTCAAATAGGTTTATTCCATTGTTCATCCTTAGAATTTTCGGATAATGTTTGGAGCTTAGCTTCTGACTCCATTTATCATGAATTGTTCATAAATAAGTCTCTGCACTGTTTTATATTATCCGTTCATTGTGTTACTTTGCAATATTCTTGTATTTGCAATATCCATTCATCGTGTTGCACTTTGCAATATTCTTGTATTTGCTGGAGATGAACTTAAAAGTTATTTGATTTACAACCTATGTCAATGGTTTAGGGTACTTTGATCTGCATTCTCTTTTTGAATATTGCCTCCTCTTTGTTGTATTCCAATGATTCAGTTACCATTAAACTTGCATTTTGTTTTTTGTCATGGGTCATTTATATATTCTTGTTCTTTCTGTTATCTTGATAAGTTAGGAATCTGTTAGTGATTGGATGCCTCTTTTCTGGGTCTTTGTTTCACACATTCTACTTCCTGAACACTATTGCAATTGCTTACAATGCTACTGCTACCTTCCCATTTGGCACAATCATCATTATAGTTCTGATATAGACACTTGTTACATCTCCTCTGCTTGTATTGGGTGGGATTGCTGGGAAGAATAGCAAGGCTGAGTTTCAAGCTCCTTGACACCGCACAACTAAGTATCCAAGGGAGATTGTATTTTGGAATTATATTTTGTATGCACCATATTTACTTTATGAGAGCATAATATATGTACTTCTTTATATTGAAATGATTTTATTTCTTTATAATATTGATACCGATTACTTTAATATTTATTTTACTTTCAATATAATTGGAGTCTTCTTTTTATATGATTGTTGTTTTTATATATATAAATTTAAATACATAAATTGAATTCCAAATTCTAATTTTTTGTACTAAAAAAATCGTTATAAACTATACCCACAGAAAATTCAAAATCAATAAAAGTGTAGTTATAAGCTATACCTACGAAAAAAAGACCTTTATTCTAAAATATATAGTGATAGAATTGTTTTTGTGGGTAATTACTTGGTGATTATTTGTGATGATTTTTAGTTCTGTCACTAAAACCTATAGAGACAAAATGAAATTCACAGGTATAAGTCAAGATATTTTTTCACGGTATTGGGTACCGTCACTATATGTTATACTGACGGCAAAAAAATGTGGGTAAAGGCATATTAAAAATGACGGAATTGGACGTTTGTGGGTATAAGTTTTTTAAGGCTATACCCACGGTTTTATACTTTTACCCACGGTTTTTTTCCATGGGTATATGGCAATTTTGTTGTAGTGTGTAAATATAAATTGATTTAGTTAACCATTGCTTGATAAATATCAATTATTATGGGATAATACTCACTCACCTACTTTACTACTTAAGTAATTCGATTCATTTGCCGAATAATAATTATCAACCACAGATTCTTTCATCCACTTGTCGAGCTTCTCCTAGCTATGCCTACACAATGTTGTCTGCCTCCCTTCCCTTGCACTTCTAGGTTCATCCGATTCTCCAATACAACTCCAGTTATTATCATTGTCATCGATGTTGGGGTTCAAAAGTCTTTAATTTTCCTCGGAGGCTCTTAGGACAAGATTATTACCAAAGAAGAGCTAAGTGGGCTAAGATTGTATATGTTTTAGATTTTAAAAAATAATCATATATAAAACTTAAATTTTATTTATAACTAAAAAGGTGGAAATTGTTATAAAAAAAAGAATAAAGAGAATAATGGATAAGAAGAGAAAGAATAGTTTCATTGAAAATCTCAAAGGAATAATATATAGAGCATTCAAAGGGCTATTTATAGCTAAAAGAAGAAAGATATAATATCACTTCAAATAATAACAGATTATACCTAATCTAATCAAATCTTAATTGAATCAGCTAAAGATATGAACATCCATAAATGAATAATATTTCATAACACCCCCCTTGGATGTCCATCAGGGATATGCCTCATTAAAACCTTCTAAGAAAAACTCGATAGGAAAAAATCTTAGTTAAAGAAAAAGATTACAATATCCTCATAATGGGAATGTAAGACTACCTCGTTACAAAGCTTATCAAGGAAAAATCCAGTAGGATAAAAACCTTGATCAAGTAAAAAAGAGTACAGTATTTCTCCCCCTCTTCAAAGTATCACTTAAAATCTCATAATTGGTGTATTCTAATTTTGTACACCACTTTTACAAAGCAAAAATAGGTAGTAACTCTATCATTTGAATAAATTGGACATTAGTTCCTATCTTTTTAAACTATCTAAACCATATTCTCCTCAGGTAAAATTATGCAATTTTCTTCTAAAAGAATCTACATAATATGTTGAACATGTAAATCCATTGCCTTTAGCTAGAAAGATTCATGAGCTTCATATATTGCACTAATTTCTCTGCGATTTGAAGAAACAGTGACTATCATTTATCTTGTGTATCTCCAGGATATGATCATGTCTCCATAAGTGAAAGAAACCTGTTTGGTATCTACCTTTATGCAGATTTGATAAATATCCTGCATACTAATATACCTGAAGAAAATATATACAATTTATCCATATAAAACTTCATAAGAGTTATCTCTGTGTAAATTAATTGACAAATAAACATTTTGTTTGTTAAATGTTTGATTTGCAAGCCGAGATAGAATTTTTTCCTTCAAAGATTTTTCATCTCAAACTCTTCTGTTTGATCTTTTATAACTATCAAAACTTCTTCAAGAGTTCCAATGATATTCAAGTCATCAACATACACAACTATTATAATGAATCTAAATATAAATATAAGAGCAAATAACATCATTTGCAAACCCCTCCTTAATCAAATACTCATTGAGATGGTTATACCTCATCTGTCCAGATTGCTTAGAACATATATAGATCTTTGCAACTTGATTGAGTATGTACCTTAGGGACATTCATTAGATAATGTTAATATTTATAATCTTTCAGGGACTTTTCATGTATTATCTAATGACCTGTATAGATAGGCTATGACAACATCTATTAGATGCATATTTAGCTTATTATATGCAGATAAACTAATCAAATATCGAAACATTATTGCATCCAATACTGGAGAATACGTTTTGCCATTATCTATACCAGGTCTTTGTGAGAAATCTTGTGCTACAAGTAGAGCCTTATAGCATACAATTTCATTTTTCTCATTTCTTTTTCTCATAAATACCCATTTGTATCCCACAGATTTCACACCTTTTGGTGTTTGGACTACAAGTCCAAAGATTTCATATTTTGCAAGCTTGCATGGCTTCTTTCCATTTTTGGCCAATCATTTCCACGTAGTCATTCTTCAATTATTATTGACTCAAGATTCTTATTTTTATGTATAATATTAGCGCTATATTATATGCAAATATATTGTCAACAATTATTACTCGTCAATTCCACCCTTCTCCTATAGAGACAAAGTCCATTGAGATCTCATCATTTTCAATTACTTTATTATGGTACTTGAACGTCTTCTGGCATGTCAAATATATCAAAATTTTGGACTGCAACAATGTCATCTTTATGTCTCTATTCTTTTCAACAAGAAGAGTATTATTTGCCTCCATAACATCACTTGGCCTCTTTGCCCCCTTTTCCTTTTTGAGGATTTTATTTTTAGAATTGACTGGTCTACCACGCTTCTTACGTGCAATTTTTACATTGACCAATTGTCCAACAGAGACATCAATTTAGATTGGGGCATTTCCAGCTAATATATAGGATTTAGTTATCCTTTTATATCATAAAAAAGGCATCTGGCATTCATTTGCTATTCTTTACAAATGTATAATCGTTTGAACTTCTAGTTCACATTGCCTTGTGTGAGGATCTAGATAGAATATTGATACATTCCAATTTATTTTCTTTTCTAGCTATACCTACTCTTTCCCCCCAATATTGGAAACATTATTTCTCACAAACTAAGCCTTAAAGCATCTCTCATTTATATTTCAATGTATTTGATTATAAAGGGAGAACCATATCCAACATATATATCCAATCTTCTTTGGAGTCCCATATAGCGGTTAGGACATATATTGCACTCATGAAGTTCTTAAATGGAAACCTTTTGGCTGCAGACCAAAGTAATTGTAGGGGAGAGAATTATTGATAATTTGTTAGCCTTATAGAAATAGGTGCTATAAATAATATGCTCCCAACTAGAAATTAGGAGATTTGTTCTCATGAGCGAGCAATTTAGCAATTAACTGGAGGTCTTTTATAATTAATTATGCTAGCCAACTTTTTCTATATGTGAACACAATTAGATATTCAACATTTATAACATTGATCTGCAAGCAATTAAAGCTTGAGAAATAAATTCACCAGAATCATCAAGATAAATTATTTTGATTGGATTATCACGAAATTGTGTTCTTAATAATTTGCGCAATTAATATCGCAAGTTTGAGATTTCGAAATCATAATGAGCACACAAGCCACCATTTCATAGATGCATCTGTTAAAATCATAAAATATTTGAAAGTTTCATATGGTGGATGAATTTATCCACGTTTATCACCTTAAATTCCTTCTGAGAATTTAAGAGATTTAAATCCAACTTTGCCGGTGAAGGCTATATAATTAATTTACTTTGAGAACACGCAGCACAAGAAAACTTATTACAATTAAGAATCTTTTGGTTCTTTAACAAATACTCATATGAGTTTTTAGTAATTCCTTACGTCATTATAGCTTCAGGATGTCCCAATCAATCATGCCAAAAGATAAAAATCATTTGGGCCAGTAAACATCTGGTTTACAATATGATATGATAATTCAATTGTACTCATATTAGTACGATAGACCAAATGAAAGTGCAGACAAAATTTTCTAAAGTAACCTTCTTGCCTGAAGCACAAGTTGTGATATGGAAGTGTACAATATTTTCCTCACTCACTATCATAACATGATATCCATTTCAACAAATATCTTTAAAACTCACCAAGTCTCTTTATTACTTTTGTAGCCAGTAGAGAATCATTTATGTTTCTTCAAGAATCATTACAATGAGCCTTCATTCATCTTCCTACCAAGAATGATATCAATATTTCTAATTAATTATGTTTCTTCAGGAAACATAATAGTAGCTCTTCTGGAGCTTTCACAAAACTAAAAATTGAGTTAAGATTTTATTATCTTGTTACAAGATGAAAATATCAAAATATGTCATCAAAGTGTTAACATATCATGTGAGTGAAAAAAAATTATCATGATATGATGATGATAAAAATACATGTATCACAATTACCCTGAAAATATGAGTATCATATATTATTATTTCGTGATATATCAATCACGATAATAAATAAGATTTTCATGTGACATAAATCAATAAAGTAAATAATATCCCATAAAAATATAATCAATAATTATGAAACACGCCACAAATAGCATAGCTATTTTATTCAATATTGAGAACAATCTGTAATAAAAGTTTTGAAATAAAATATTCCTTGAAAATAGTATCAAATAATATATCTAATAAAAACTTTCATTATTAAATCAAATCATCAATATTTATATAAAAGATAAAAAGATATATCCAAATAGCTCATATTAATCATGAAATGATTTCATAATATATATTGAAAAATAATCACCTTTGCATTTTCTCATTCTCTTTTAACGATACTTAATGAAAATCAAACAAATATCACAATGTACAACAGGTACATGCCAAATTTTCTTTGATGTCATAGCAATAACATTCATCGCATTTATCACACTTGAAACTAACAATCCTCCCCATAGTGTGAAGTCCAAACATGGTTTGCTCCCCCTTGATGGAAGGTTTCACGGATAAACCAAATACAAAACCTTGGCCTAATACTCTATCCAAGGGTTGATACTCCAACCAAGTACAAACAAACAGCTATTGCCCAGCCAAACCATTGGCTCTGATACCACTGCTGGGTTATAATTTTTTTTTCCATCACATTCACTTCAGGAAATGGAGCAAAGCCAATTGGGCAAGTTTCATGAATTTTTTTTTTCATGAAAACTCATTATGTGATATCTTATAAAGCCCTTTTCTTGACAGTGCTATCCCAGGAGCACATGAGATATAAAGGTCAAGAATATTTTTCAACATATATTTATTAATAATGCAACTGCAAATGCTATCATAATGGGCTCATAACTCTTCTTTGTTACTTTATCAAAAAGATTAGCAGGATCTTGTTAAAAATATTTAGACATAATCCTTTATTTTCTTCAGGAGAGCATGAGTATTTAATTTAAATACTCAAAATTGAAAAGTTATATATTGTAAATACTCAAAATTATCCTTGGAGATACATCCACTTCAGTGAATATAAATATGAAAATATTCCTTCTAGGAAACATACGAACTTATTTTAGATTATAATGTTACACGCTTTATGTGATATAAATAATAGATTCATTCACTTCGGGGAATAATCTTTTGACATATTCACTTCTGGGAATATGTAAATCTCCTTAAATAAAGAAGTAAATCTATTATAATTTTCTCAGATAATTTTGAATAATTTGGATGCATTCACTTCAGGGAATGATTATCTATTTTCTGTATAATTTTCATTGACTTCAGGAAATGATTATCTATTTTTCTATATAATTCTCATTCGCTTCTGGGAATGATTGTCATTCACTTTTGGGAATGATTGCAATTCACTTCTAGGATTGTAATATTTCTTGTTTATTAGTCTCAGGACCCATTGAGTAAAGATAAATCTCAACATTTAATATTTAAGATAAATATGGCTAGGATGTCTTACCTCAAGCCTTCTTATTTATCACCATATACCGAAGCTATAATAATATAAGGAAAAGAAAAAACAACCAAGAACACGTGTCTCCGTAAGTGTAAGCAGCACTTGAAAAAGAATTGTGGCTTGTGTTGAACGCTCTCTCAGTTTCCACCATAAATAAAAAATCTTAGAAGAAGGAATCATGCCTGCACTGTATTAACGAGCTTTTTCACTTTTGAGAGCAAAGTCGTACTGATAACATGTTATAAAAAAAATAAGAATAAAGAGAATAATGAAGAAGAAGAGAAAGAATATTTTCATTGATAATCTCAAAGGTACAATATATAGAGCATTCAAATGGCTATTTATAGCCAAACAAAAAAATATATAATATCACTTCAAATAATAATAGATTCTATCTAATCAAATCAAATCTTAACAGAAATTAATAATATTTCATAACAGAAATTAATATGGACATTCATAAATAAATAATATTTCATAACAGAAATTAATTTTTTTAGAAGCTATTTTTTTAACTTTCATTAAAAAAATTGAAAACTGATTATTTTAAATTCTGATTTATTTTTAAATGATTCAAATAAATGAAAACTAATGTTGTTGGGCATGCAAAAATGATTTAACCTCCCGAAATCTCTTCCAAACTCCCCTAAATCTTCCACCCCAAAAAAACGCGCCTCCGCATCTATTAAGCCATGCCAGAAAATCACCTTTATTGAGAGCTTAAAATCGATCCGGATAACTCATAATTTAACGGTATCTATATAATATGCAAACCACAATAACAATTTCGTACGTAAATGAACTGTGCGATCTAATTAGATTGCAATCCATATGCTTTAGTGGATAAAGAGGCCCACCTCACGCATGATCTCCGGATAAGTGGCATCTTAATTAGCATATTAGCTGCAAAATTAAATATGCATCAGCTGGCTTCCGTATAATATACTAAATTTAATCTTACTCGTTTATGAATATAGAAAATTTTATATTTACATTTTAATTGGCATCATTTTATTGCTTAACAAATTAACCGAAAACTGTTGACAAAAAAAACACCTTGGATTTCAAAAGGTGTACTTTTTTTTAGCCTTTTTTGTTTTTACAACGGCGAAGTATACTTTATCCATTGAATAGTAGGTCGACGGCTCACTATTACTTTAATCATTTACAAATCACGTGAAAAATTAAAGTCCTTGATTTGCGTTATGTATATCAAGTATCAAGTTATCCTAATCTGACTCTAGTCAGATCTTCCATTCCCACCTAAGCAAATCCAAATCCTACTTGGTTTGGATGGATTGATTTTCCCTTTTTGCTTGCTCCATCATTAGGAGTCTAATTCTAAATAGAAATGATATCTGAAACCGTACCATGTTGACCAAACTGCTTTGCTTAAATCTTTATGGGTTGTTAGTCGCCGAATAAGATGGCTAACAATGATTTTGGTATGATGACGAACCGATACAAAAGAGCTGGAAAAGCACAAATTAAAGTGGGTTATCAAAAAATTAAGTGATCGATATAATAAGGGTGTATTACATTGACGGGTCATTATTTTGGATATGGATAAAAGACGGTGATTTAAGTATATTATTGAAATTTTTAGTATAAGAGAAATATGGATTTTTTTTTATACAAATCACTACCTAGCGATTTACCATCATTATCAATTAAAAAATACTAATTTTTTAATGTGATAAATTGCTAGGTAATGATTTGTGCATTTCAGAAATACACAAATCATGGAAAAAAATACTAATTTTTTAATATAGCAAATCACTAGGTAGCGATTTGTATTGATGTTCGATGAAAAAATAATTTTTTTGCCTGTATAAACTTTCCTCTGCACTCATTTCACACACGATTTTCTTTTGTTGAACATGATTTTCTTTTGTTAGAGCAGAGTATGTGAAAAAGAAAAATAGTTCATCAAAAAGAAAGAAAAATGAATAACACTGTTAATATAGTAGTTTATATTGATAGTAATGTGTTCACAAATACAAGTGAGGGTGTCAAGTTTGTGTGTAAGAGACCAATTATATATTCGCTATACTTTTTCATATGCGCACCTAAAAGATGCACTTTGTCACTCTATAAATAGTAAGGCTCCAAAAACAGTTGTGGATCCATTTGTATGGGAAATATAAAGGGGTTCTACTTGTTGGAGTTGCACAAAATGGTAATCAAAATATAACTAGATAGGGCCCATTAATAACTAGAGTTTTTTTGGATTACACATGCTAAAATAAATTACATAATAAGTCCATCAACAAAGAATACTTGTTTGATTACAAACCTATAAATACAACTATATAATAAGAAGTCCACACACACAAAGATATATTATCGTCTCTTTCCCCTTCCCTTTCTCTTCCCCCTTTCCCCTATCTTGCTGAAATGGTGACAGGCTATACCTAGTAGGTGGTACTAGTTTTTTTTCCCTTAACTTACGATTAATGAAATCAATTGTTTTCCCCCTGAGGCCCTGTCTTATTCTACCCCCATTGTCATCACCTTCGCTTTCACCCTTGCCCTTACCCTTACCCCTACCGCCCTCACTTTCACTCTCACCCTCACCCCTATCTCCCTCAGCCTCACCCTCATCTCCCTCATCCTCACCCCCATCTCCCTTACCTACATATCCTCCACCCTTACCTTCAAGATATGGCCTTTGACTCGATGTCTCGGTATCCTGAAAACTTTGGATCAACATCTGCACATTAGCATGTTATTGAAGCATAACCTTCAGATAATATATGTGCATGAGGACTCTACACAGGTGGTGGCATCTGTGGAATGTACATTTGTTCAAGAAGTAGCACATTGAGATCATACATTTCTCCATACCATGACATTTCTGGCACACTGGTCCCGAAGTGAATGGACCTTCTCCCGCTAGACATCGTCTCACTAGATCTGGATCCACCACGGTATCCAACCGGATCATATGATAATTGAGGTGGATCTTGCACTATAGTTGCATGTTGACCCTATGAAAACTAAGGGATTGGGTTATTCCAATAGGCCGGAGGGGGCACATGATGTGCTCTGTGGAGGGGGCACATGATGTGGTTTGTAGAGGAGGGACATGATCAGCTCCATGGGGAGTATGTGATCTGCTCCTCTATGGGGCAGCACCTGATCTACATTGTGCTAGGGCTGCTCGTGGGGTACCTCTTCTCTTCCACGGGGAGTACTAGACCGGGCAATTGTAGAGGACCTATTGTATGGGAAGCATACCACGCCTGGCACTCGTTGGAAGGGTGATAATCAATAATGAGCTCACCTTGTATCCTTCTATTCATTCGACCATCCCACATTTCCACCCATTGTGCATATTTTACTCTCCAGTAACTTGTTTTCCCTCTTAAATCTTTATTGTGATATCCTGTTAAATTTGGGGGTTTGATAGGAATTTTCTGTTGATATCCAAACTATCGCATAACGTGATCAGCTGGTTGCCACTCCATCATCTCAAAGCACAAAAGTGGTACCACGGCAGACCATTGTTGATGTTCGGCTTGCAAATCATCTGGAATAAGTGCATCAACTTAGCATCTCGGTATGGTTGCCACACAATATGCATCAGCAAAAAAATTATATGTGCAATTAATATCAAAAAATTAATATATTGCAAAGTATCATAAAATATTTTATATATTACACCTCATTTCCCACATCATCAATAAGTTGTCTCAGAGTTTCAAGATCTCTGAGTGATCTGTCCCTTGGATATTGTGCTCGGTGCCAAATGTGACATATTATGTTAATCAGGTACAACTTTAACAATAATAAATTTTACCTCATTAAAAGTGAAAAATCCAGTGCATTTGGAATTGGAGCCAGAAATAGGAGTCGTTTCCATGCCCGTACTTGTAATAATACCATGCAGCCACTGATATCGGTTGTTTTTTTACGAGATGCACGACACAACGCCCGGTATAGCACAACTAGACAAATCGAACCCCACTGTAGGACCCACCTTGCTCTAAATTCTCAAGCAGTTAAAGGTTCTTTGTATGTACCCTAGAATTGCTGTTGTCTGGGATAATAAAATTGACCAACAGTAAGAGTATGTAGCCTCAAGCATGGAATTGTATCTACATCTCAGTCATAATAGGAAGATGTGCAAGATGATTACAATACCAAGTGAGCGTGTCAAAGTTGTTGGTGTTCAATCCAGTGACAGCTTCACCATGGACAAGGAGTCCAAGTTGAAATGCAACATCTTCCATTGTTACTGTGCACACTCCACATGGGAGTTGAAATGTATGCCTTTTTGGTTGCCACCTTTTCACTAGAGTACTAATTAGAAGCCAGTTCAATTCTATATCCACTAGTTGCAAAACACAATATAAATTAGCACATTGAATGTAGTGAACTATTGTTGGCTTCATTACGGGAATAGATAAATGATAGGGATGCAATACTCTATTTACCTATTACAAACACATCTTTTAGGTACAATAATTGTAACATTAATCAAGCAATTGCAATATAAATAATAAACTAATTACTAATCAAGTTCAAAAAATTTACACTTTCAACTACAATAGTAGTTAAAAAGTTTTGATTTTATAAAAAAATATAGCTCTACAATTAGAAATAATAAATTAATTAATAATTAATCAAGTTTAAAAAATTTACACTTTACAATAGTAATTGAAAATATTTAGATATTAGAAAAAAATAATTCTACAATTAGAAAAATAAAAATAAATGTTGACAAAATAGAAAATAAAAATAAATTTTAACATAATAAAAAATAAAAATAAATGTTAACATGATAAAAACAATAAAAAAAATGTTTATTTTTTTATGACATAATATAATTCTACAATTAGAAAAAATAAAAATAAATACTAATATAATAATAACTTACTCGAATATTAACATAACAATAAAAATAAATGTTAACATCATAATAATAATAATAACATTTATTTTTTTATAACATAATATAATTCTACACTTTTTATTTATTTTACTAATATAAATATTATAAACATAATAAAAATAAATAACTTACCTGTAATTCATGTACAATATGAAGCCTTCGATCCATTATTTCATCTTTTCTGACCATTTTCTTTTTCTACTAAAAAAAATAATTTGTTTTTCACTTGCTATAGTTTATAGCCTACTGCTCACTTCCCCTCTCATTTCTCTCCTTCTTTGCTTATACCCATCCAGCCATGGTTCCCTCCTTCTTTATTTATAAACTCATTCATGGTTCCCTCTTTCTTCCTTTCAGTAACTTAATTCACTTCATTAAGTGATACACTCATTCATAGACTGCAAATGTCAGGCATGCATGTGCATGCGTCCCATTTCGGATGCCTTAGAAAATGCAAGCAGTGTGGGGCTTTCATAGTGAATGCATGCGTCCCATTTTGGATGCTATTTGTTTGTCTTTTTATTTGTTCCACTTCATATGCTTTTTGGTTTTTGTAGTAGGCTCTCATAAATCGTTATTTGGCGATTTGAGTGAGGTTGTCGTCATGTACAAATTGCTAACTTGCAATTTGAATGTAGTGGGATTCCCGGGAGGCTCGTCACTTAAAGTCATACTGGTTTGTCTATAACAAATTGCTAATTAGCAATTTGAGTGTAAAAAATATCATTTCAGTCCAAATATCACCTAAACCCATATTACACCAAAACACAAATACAAAGATCATAAAAAAAATTTCCACATTGAGGATCACTGAGATTTAACATAATTAACCCAACATTTCTTATATACAAAAATGTCAGCCTAACATCCTTGAAGTTTGTTAGAACTTATATTGGTTTCGTTAATTTAGGTGATAAAAATCATAATATAGGATATAAAGATCATTATTAATAATAAAATTATATATATATATATATATATATATATATATATTTAATACATGACATGTAAATTGACTAAAATGATCTTTTTAATATATAAGGATGTGAAGTTTATTATTATAACCTATAATAGAATGGATATCTTATTAGTCAATATGTATGTCAAATTTATATTATTAATATTTAAGAACTGTTCATAGAAAAGTTTAATGAGATGCTGACATTTGGAAGTTTGATTATGCTTCCCTCCAAATTCTAATCCTATTTTGCGTAAAAAGAAAAGTTTTTGAAAATGAGTTCAAATATCTTTTCATTCTATTTAATTTACCAGATTATCATTTTCAATTTTTAAACTTGAATAATAAATCATTATTTTTTATTTTACATTATATTTATAGTTTGTAATTTTTTTAATTATTATAGTTGATTCACATTCAACTCTAAGAATAACCGTTTATTTTCAGAGAAAACCTCCTATATTAGAATTGAGTAGCTGTAAAATTTTAATTTAGGATAGGAAAGTTTGAATAAAAAAATACTTTTTTCTTTTGCAAAGTTCATTTGTAATAATTGCTTAATATTTTTTTTTGCAGATTTGATTTTGAAATCTATTGTAACTCACCTTATGGCACTTGCTGTGGCATGACTGAAACTAGAGAGCCAAATAACAATGTTGTTGCGTATTCTTTTATAAGACTGTTAAATTTGACAAATGTATTAAAATTTTAATTGTTCTAATTCAAAAAGTTTATTTAATTTGAAAAATTACCTTTTTATAAGGCTAAAGATAAAGGAAAAAATCACAATTTTTACGTATTGAGTTATTATGTTGTCATTTAAAAAATTAAAAATAGTTATACTTACAAATAGAATTAAACTATATGTTATTATAAGGAATTTGTTTGGTTGAATTTTTCTTAAAAATTAATTTATTATTCTCCTTCATAAAAGAAAAGGGGAGAAAAATGAACCACTTTGTCTTTTAGTTCTTGTAATTTTTTAATAAGTACTTTATGTAGAATAATTTCTACAAAATTGTTTTAAATTCCTATATTTTCTCAAATGAAAAATTTGAAAGTTATTATTTTTATTTTTAAAATATATTCATTTCTCATTTCACATTTCACATATTTTCTAGTATTTTATTATTTTAAGTTATCCTATACAATAATTTTTTTAACTATAGCTTAACAAAATAAAAGAATTTTTGGCAATATAAACTCTTTTTGTTATACTTATATAGGAGAGATCCATTGATATTGTGTAAGACTTGACACATTTACATTTTCAATAACTTTTAATAGAATATAGATTTTGTTAATTCAATTGTTGAATTTACACATCATGTTGATTGTCCTAGTCGAATTTCAAATAAACCAGACCCGATAAAGTTGAGATCAAACAATTCTTATTCATATACATTTATGAGGTATTTATTACATTGATTTATATGTATACAAAAAATATATCAAACAATTTTGGATTAATATAAAATTTTATAGAAATGATCTATAACATATAAACTTTCAATCCAATGGTGGGTTTTAAAAAAAAAATCTTGAATAAAAAATTATCAATGGTATAAGATATGTAGCAAGTATTACACTGGTATATATAACTGATCATTTCTCGTATAAAATATATAAATTCTTAATAATCAATTGTTATATAAATGTATATATTCGGATAATTCACTTCTATGCATTGCACGGATAGATACACTAGTATTATTAAAATATTCCATTATTGATCATATCCATATTAGCTACTGTCTTTTTTATCATTTAAATTAACAGGTTGAAATCTTTAGTAACAATTTTGTAAATAGAGTGATATTAGATATAATTACATTTAATCTCAATAAATGTCAATATAATTTACCCATAAAATAATATTTGAGACAACAACTTCTTGAAATTATGGGAAATATTGATATTGCTCTCATAATGTTGTGGAAAAAATATTTATAATTATTTCCACTCCTAATAAGTACACTTCTCAGGATTTAAATCCGTGTCCTCATATTTTCTAGGGAATAAGCAGATTATCACTCCTCTAAGAGCTTGTTGGTTTTGAAATCAGATTATACTTTAGAAGAAACACAAAATTAATGCTAATGAGAAAGGATAAACTCAGTTGGACTCTCCACTATCCGTGCTACTGATGCTCATGATTATTAAAAGAACTGTTCGTTGAGAAGAGCAAAAGGAACGTGGTTTATCCGCGACGTCTCTTTGGTGAGCTTTAATCCAAATAGTTTAAGCAAAAGTTAAATACTCTACGTGTGTACTCGTAGGTATAAAAAGAGAAGAAGGATAAGAATGAACAGTGGCAAGAATTTCGAAGCATCTTACCTGCCCACCACGTAGGTCTCTTTCTATCAGTTGGCTTTTTCCTGTAAAACATAATAACTTTGTTATTTTGATCCCTCTTAAGATAATTTTGTTTAGTTTAATAAGTTTTATATATTTTGAAAATGATCTTCGAGGTTATCTTTAAAAGATTATTTTTTTAAAAAAATTCATCCTTGCATCAGGAGTTATTTTCCTTAAAGCAAAAAAAAAAGGGTTATTTTCGTTTATTTTCAAAATTTGAGGGAATTCATCAGGCTAATTTTTCAAAATTAGTGTATTTGTAGAGACGAAAATTATATTTAAACTTATATTAGTGTAAATGTGTAATGTATCAACATCTTCCTTTTTTTTTTCAATGTCTCTAGATTTCAGATATTCTTCTAATTTAAAAGTATAACAAATAATTTTGGTAAAGCGAAATGGATATATGCCTTGTGATTTTTTTTTCAAAGCAACTTGAAATATATGTCAAGAAAGATTACATAAGTTCGATTTCCTTTGTTGATGTGAGGATTTCTTTGATTAAAATCTTATAAGGTTAGATTTTTATTTTTTGTTTTGTTTTGTTATTGTTTTCTTTCTTCTTTTTTTTTTTGGTTAGGATTGTTTAAAACTTGTAACCTTGCCCTGATCTATGTTACCCCGAAGTCCCGAAAACTTATCGGTGCCAAGAAAGGCAACTTCAAAGTATATGACATGGCCTCGCGGATGTCTGTCAAGGTTATTAATTACAGATGGGATCTGCTAGGCACAAACCGTAAGATATAATATATGATTATAAAATTTAATGTGTTTGGTTAGGAGATAAAAATAAGAGATAAATTTTTTATATAGATGAATTCTATATGTAATTTTACACACTAATTAAGTTCATCTACACTTTTTTTTCTCAAGTTTAATTACACCACAACCAAATACATTTAATAAAATGTGTTCTTGTCTACAGGAAAATATAGTTAGGATAAAACATGGTTTACAACGGTGATAAACGTAAACAAATAATAAATCTTCGGTTAGGATAAAAAAATGAATTCGTCTTTCTAAGGTGCAGGATTCACTTAGAATGGTAGAATAAATAATTTCAACATTTGATAAGAATTAGATTACGGCTATACTTCATTCTTTTTTGTAAAATTATTTTCTCAAGCGTGTTTCAATGTTGGTGTTGGTAAATAAACGCACTTAAAATTTTATTATAAGAAATAAATAAACGCATAAAAATTTTGTTACAAGAAACAAACACTAGCAGACAAGTGTCCATTCCTTGTACGGGCTCCAATGCTATTATGACCAGATACACCAGCTTTTTAATATATCAAAATGACACAATACTTCACTATAACTATTAATAAAGAATAACAAGAGTAGTATCTATCATTTGATACCCACACTATACGAAATTTATATTTAAAGAACACTTAGTTTTAGGTACATGTAAAAAGTGTTGTTTATGCACACATAGGCAATATTTTTTCTAAATGTGTTGTTTTCGATATAACAAAAGCTACACTTTTTAAAGTTAAGGTATCACTTTTTGAAGAGTTGCTATATCACATATGACCAATTGTCGAAGGTAACATTTTTTAATAAATGGGTACATTTTTAAGCTAATGCATCACTTTTTATAGTATTGCCAAAGTAAGTGTGGTCAATTATTTAAGACAATATTTTTAAATAAAGAAAATAATATTTTTTAGATATCAAAAGTAACATATTTAAAAAAGTGTTGTCTATGGATATAAAAAGCAACACTTTTTATATGTTTCAAAAAATAAGTGTTGTTTTAAGCTAATTTTGTAGTACCATCTTACATTTTGAAAGTGTCAAATTTATTATAAAAAGTGAGAGGTTGTAGACATGTAAATCATAAATTTTACTATCAAATGTTTTAAGAACACCGCTTAATGAGTTTTTTAAAAAAATGTCTGTTTTTATTTACTTATAAATTTTATATACTATTATTCAATCATGTATTGCTACATCAATAAATATAGTTGAGTCTCACACTTATTATTTGAAAAATCATCCAAAAATAATGATTTGATTTAATAACACTGTAAAGAAATTTTATACTATTAGTACATACAGATTAAATTCTTAAAATAAAATATCAAATATAAATAGTTAATTTGTTAATTATTAAATTCTTGAAAACATATATTTTTCGTATAATTAATCATTTCAGTTTTGTCAATCCTTAAACCTGAAAATCATGCGTGTGATTTATGCTTGTAAAACAAAAATGCTGTGCATTGCCAAAGTTTTAAATTTTGTAGCATATGGTTGATGGTGGGTGACATGCACAATTGTCCACTTTGACGCTTGACCTGTCTCTTGCTCGTCCTCTCCCAGCATTTCTGCCTTACGCGGACAAAGCGGTGACCGAGTAGCACTGTAGCAGTGACGACAAACACGTGCCTCCTATGGGCTAAAATGAAATCCCCTTTGTCATTACTATCCATTGAGTAATTATTATTCTATACCCAAAATGTGAGTATCACGTTGAGCCACTTACTCTATCATTAATAAATATAGGAGAATAGTATTTTCTTTTACTTAGTCCTTTTATAAATTTTCCTGAATACTAACTTAAGTAAGTTGTGATCATTTTTTAAAGTTTTAATACTTGGATTGCATTTGAGTTTTTACTCTATTTAGCATGTAGATTGACTTCTAAGAGAATTTGAAGGAAGCTCCGACATTACTCTTGGATGTAATACTTTCTCTGATACTTAATAAAGGTCATTTTTTAATTATATGGATAAAAATTAAAATAATGATTGGATCTTATAGATATTCTTTTATTACTTATCTTTCACACTTTTTTCTCTGACTAAATATTATAATAAACTCACACCCACTTATTCTCTCTCCAATTAAACAAAGAAGTAAAATACGTATGAAATAATTAATAAGTCACTGAAACATGAAAATTACATATAATTTGTATCAGAAAAAAGGTTTAATTATACTGCAAGTATTATACTATAGATTTTTATAATCTCACTCAATTTTCAATTAGATCCTTATAATTTAAAAGTTTATAGCTAGAATTTTTTAATCAAATCTCTAAAAATAATAATAATGATAAAAAAGAGAATATTTTAGGTATATTCCATCTCCATCTCCTTTTATATCATCCATCTTCCATTCCTCAATCAATCCACCATAGCCAACCCACAAAAACCATCAATAAATTAAAAAAATAAATAACACAACATATTAAAACATCAATACCCATTACTTAAAATCAACAAGAAATCATCCAACAATCATCATCAAAACACAAGCAACCACCAAAATCCAAGAAAATTAACAAAAAAGGTAGGTGAGCTGTTTTCCCCTTCAGTCACCATGAGCCACCTTCACTATGGGAACTATTGTCATCAAGCCTTCCTCTTCCTCTATTACTTAACAACGCCTATGCCCTCCATCATGGTCTTCCTCCTCCACCACACCATCGTGAGCCCTTCAAGCTCGCCATCAAAGCCACCACACTGTGAGTCCACCAGATCCACTGCCACAGCTGCCAATCTGCAGCAGCCACTTCTTCCTTCTCCATCGCGTCATAGCCATCACCACCCTCTTTTCGCTTCCGTTGATTGCTAGCCCGCCACCGCTCAACCTCTCCTCTTTTCCTCTTCTGGGTGCTGTTGGAAAGATCAACATCAAAAACCAAAGTCCAATGTTACTGACACTTGACAACCATCATCCCTGCAAGTAAAAGAAACAACATGAAACCCATTAAAAAAAATAGAAACATTTGTGTGATTTTTAAGAGAGAATCGAGGGCTTCAATAGCTGGTCCTTTGTACTTTTTGAATCAGCAACAAGTATGTTGGTAGAAACAAAGTGTGTTTCTCATAGTCACAACCGCACAAAACCAAAAAGGCGAAAACCAAAGCACTCAACAACCACGCAACCACCGGTCACCATGCACCACCCAGTTTTTAGGTGCTTGGCTTTAGTTTCATTATCCGTACACTATATTAAAAGTGTGTAGTGATACTCTGCCCAAAAAAAAAAAAGGTACATTTGATAGTTCATACTATTTTAAATCATAGATTTTCATTCTATATTCATTGAACGGTGAAGATATCAACAAGTTTTATAATAAATTTGGCTTTATTTGGTACACTGTTGCGTTACTGGAAATTTTTTGCAATGATAGTTAATAACAAGGATTCAATTAAAAAAATTTATAAACTATGTACAAATTTTTAAATTATAGAGACTTAATTAAAAATTAAATGAAATTATAGAGACTTATAAATAATCAAACTCAAAAAAAAATCACAAAATGACTTATATTTAAGACCAGATAGAGTACATGAAAGGGGGTGGGTGAGGGGGACTGAAATCTTCTATCCCAAATGGTGTCTCATTCCCTGTCTCTTTAATTATTTATTGACACGCATAAGATATGTATTATATATTTAATAATTTATTAATTTTTAAATATATTTAATTCTTATCTTTACACGTAACAATAAATTATTAGAGGGACAAGAAAAAAGTTACCATTTGAGACAATATTTCCTAATGAGAACCAATATCATATTTAATAATAACAAAATGACTATAAGAACAAGACACTCATTTTTAAATATTAGAATAACAATTTTGCTATCCATTAATCACCATTATTCATGACTTTTGTGTTGATCCCACCACGTACGTCAAAATCTTTTCAACTTCCGTTTTTTGGTGCAAAATCTTTTCTTCAAATTCAACCCTCTCCTTTTCTTAATTTCACTCGTTCCCATCATTATTTCATCACACTTCACCCACATAGTCCCGCAGCCATTTCTCACTCGTCCAATCCAACACATCCCTAAATCTCACACACACACTCTCTCTCTCTATCTTACTTTTCCGTCACTCTTCCCCATCACCGTCCACTATCATCACTTTCCTCATATAAAAGCCATGCAATGCAAATACCCAAGTAGCATTAATGGTGTGAGATAAGCCACTACCGAAGAAAGATCCCAATCACAAATAGCCAAAGAGTCTCTATATAATGAGGCTTGCTATCAGAGCAACCACTCAACCAAACACCACCACCCCTTCCATGTCCAAACCCAACCCAACTTTCTCACATGCTGCTACCACAACTGGCAACACCACTAGCTTGCCATTCAACAAGTCTCAGCTCTCATGGGGTCGTTTCAAGCGTGGCTTGGGGCAATGCAACTCTCCCAAACTTGGCCACAAGTGGATGCAATACCAAGGAATCAACCACTGGGAAGGCATGTTGGATCCTCTTGATGACAACCTGCGATGGGAGATCCTAAGATATGGTCAGTTTGTTGAAGCTGCCTACCGCTCTTTTGACTTTGACACCTCTTCTCCTACTTATGCCACGTGTCGCTACCCCAAGAGCTCGCTCTTAACCCAATCCGGATTGGAAAAATCCGGATATAAGATAACCAAGAATTTACGTGCCACATCTGGAGTTCAGTTACCAAAATGGATCAACAAGATGTACCAGTTGCCACGCAAGCAATCTAGCTGGATTGGTTACGTGGCAATTTGCCAAAACAAGGAAGAAATTGCACGCCTAGGTCGGCGTGATGTGGTGATTGCTCTTAGGGGAACAGCCACTTGCTCGGAGTGGCTAGAAAACCTTCGAGCAACCCTAACGAAATTACCAAATCATTTGAGTAATAGTGATGGTGATGATAATGATTTTGCCAGTCCTATGGTGGAGAATGGATTTTTGAGTCTCTATGTGTCCAAAACAGGCACAGGCCCAAGCTTGCAAGACATGGTGAGGGAAGAGATTGCTAGAGTGATCCAATCATATGGTGATGAGCCACTAAGTTTAACCATCACCGGTCACAGCCTTGGAGCAGCACTCGCTATTCTCAGCGCGTATGATATAACCGCCACGTTCAAGAATGCACCAATGGTTACCGTCGTTTCATTCGGCGGGCCCCGCGTGGGGAATGACGTGTTCAGGAACCAATTGGAACAAAGTGGGACCAGGATACTCAGAATCGTCAACTCCGACGATGTCATAACCAAGGTTCCAGGTTTCGTGGTGAAAGATGATGACGTGGCAAGCAATGGGAATGTCCACGTGGCGACCCTGCAGAGCTGGTTCCATAAGCGCGTGGAGGACATGCAGTTGGTGTACGCTGATGTCGGACAGGAGCTGAGACTCAGTAGCAGGGAATCGCCGTACCTCAAGAAACGAGATGTCGCCACGTGTCATGATCTAAAGACTTATCTTCACTTGGTCAATGGCTTTGTGAGCTCTTCGTGCCCTTATACTGACAAAACGACGCAGTGTCCAGCGGCAGCTTGGCTTTGATATTTTTTTTTGACCTTTTTTTTTTGTCTTGGACTGTAGCTTGCGATCTGATGATCATTCTGATCATTGATGAATCGTGCTGGCAGAGGACACGATCCTAGTCAAAAAGTGGGTGGAAAAATTTACCCTTCATTTTTGTTGTGTAAAGATGATATTCTTTTATATATATATATAAAAAAAAAGATGACTGTTTTTTTTCATTATTAGCTATTTATCATGATTTTAGTTTCTATATACTTTTAAACTATCAGATTTAATTACCAAAATGATTAATCATAATGGATGATTATAATCGTGAGAACTTTTTGTTAGAATAATTTTGTGGACAAATGTAAATTAATATTGAATTTAATTTTGGACCAAATTAATTTGATATCAAACAATTAGAATTTATTATTTAAGTCCAATAATTTGTTATCATTATTGCTATTGGGCTAATTATTGTTAAGCACTGTTTATTGTTTGTATGTTTATGGGTCTTTATGTATGGACTTTGCTATGATAGATGGCTTAACCCAATATTTTTCTGACACAAGGAAAGACCCTTCTCCTAGCTAATATATAGGATGCTTGGTTCCCCCATTGATACAATGACACAGAAAACCTATTATGGAATATGAGGAGTAAATCTCCTAACCTTCTCTATTGGATTTTTTTCTGATCCCTTGTGTTTGTGTTTTGTATGTCACGTTAGGAAATATTTATGAATCTATTGTCTTCTTCTTCAACCTTTCCAAGTAACTCTAATTCAATCTTCTAACTGTAGTTAAATATGTTATATTTAAGATTAAATTTATCTTTGGGATATAGAGATTTTATCTGTTATTTATATCATTTGATATATATAAAATTCCTTCAAGTGGTATCAGGCCAATATGATTTCAGAATATGACTGTGAAATTTTATCTTGAGATTGAGTGAAGATTCAAAATCATACATAACATGAACCGTAAAAGAAGTGGGGTTCTCTTTTAGGATTTTAATTTATAATTGATTAATATCCAAAACAAGTTAGAATCAATGCTCACATTTTTTGTCCTAATGTTACTGATTTCCATATTACCAATATCCTTCAATATTGAGAGTGATTTGATAATGAATTTGTGTCATAGCCAATATTTGCTCCATCTATTTTTCCATTTGGGAAAATAAAGAAAAATAATAATATAATATTCTAATGGAGTGTTCATCATGTTACATTGGGAACAAGTTTTTTTTTTTTACTATTGTCCAGGCTATAGCGTGGGTGTGTGTAAGTCAAGTGTGAATCTGCCTACGAGGTCATAGTGTGATTTGTTTCAACCAATAATAATAATAATAAGATTTATTGTTGTCAAATTTTTACACTCTCATAAATATTATATTTTCATATTTCCTTTTATTCCTCTATATGTATATAAATATTGTATATACTTTTTTGTTAATTATATATAGTAATATTCTGAGAGTTATCATTCAAGAAATTGTGAGATATTTTATTTTGCTATTGAATCATGTTTTATGTGCTAGAAAATAAATTTCATACCTTTTATTTATTTTGGTGTTCTGGAATTATTTATTTTGTTATTCTAGAGTTTATAATGTTAAAAGGTGTAAGACACTCTTAAGTCTAAAGTTTAATATTTTATAAATATTGAAAATATCTGGCATACCATTTTTTTTTGTACTCTCAGAGTTAATTTATTTTTCTATATATTGGAAAAATTTTATGCCTCCTTTCAACACATATATTTATATAAATTTTGATTAAGTGAAGAAACTCATGAACCTACTTAGGAGAGGCCCACTTGATGATTAAGCATGACAGGTATATGGGGTCACTATATCAGACTAGATATATTTTGCGTATAGTTATGGTATTATTTGGCATATTATTAAATTTATACTCTCAAACTTGATATAGTTTAGTTATATATTGTGTTAGATATTTTTCATAATTGTGATCTCACATTCCAAGAGCAATTGTGATAGATATTATTGTGTTAATAATATCATGTCATTTATTCTGCGAGATTCTTTCTGGGGATTATAAAATATACCATTTAAGTATTGTGTTGTGTTATGTGCTAAAAATAAATTTTAAAATTTTAATTATTTCTTTTTGTATATTGGAATTATTTAATTTTAATTTCAAGATTTTATGATATTCAAATTTGAGACATTATTGAATTCTAATATGAAAAATTTTGTGGATAAAAATGAGACACTCTTATATTTAATATATTTTGGCTATTAAAGTATTATTTATGTCTCTTTTATATAATTTTGGAACATTGCAGCTGTGTATTTTGCATAATATTATCCTGAAAATCCCTATCTATAATTTTTCGAAACTATTATTGGGCATCTTTTATTATTGTGAGGTTGCCTTCGCGGGATCAACGTGCTATTTGTGAAAATTGTATATTATGCAATTTTGAAAATTATGAATTGTATCATCTAATATTTTATATCATGTTCTATATGAGAAAATATAATTGCGTATTGTAGTTTTATGGAAAACTACAATTGTTTGATTTAGTTTAATATTTTTTTGAATTTTCCCTTATATATAAAGTTTAGGAAGATGATCAAACTCTTTTCTCCCATATTATATGAAATAATCCTTTTGTAAAAATTTGGTCATCTAATTTATGCAATCCAAGTGGGAGAATATTTGATTTTGTATGGATTGTTTAGACTTGCATAAATTAGTATTAGATTAAATTTGAAAATCCAAAATTATTATGTGCAAAAATATTATAGCACATTGTGATTCTAAAAATATTGAGTTTTGGTTGTTTCCACTGCTTACGTAAAATTTGTTATAACCATAATGTTATTTGATTTTGGCTAAAGTTCCACTTGACATAAAAAAAAAGTTGTTTTGAGGTGATGTTATACACCATTATGAAATAAGAAAATAATTATGAATTTGAAAATCTCTTTATATTTTGTTTTACAGCCAATATTATTTTATTTTGAGGGGAGTTTAGCTCACAATTTATACTCGGTATTTTTTGTGTATTTTTTGGGATATTGTGAGTATTTTCTTAGATATATTCAAATTTTGATTTTACTCTCATTTTGGTTGTATTGTTTTACTTGTGATGGCTAATTTAAGATTATTGTCTTTAAATAATATTATAACTGTTGTGGCATTAAGAGTTATATTGATAATGAACATTCCTTTCGACTTGTCTTTATTGATATAATTTTTAATGAGTTGATAATCATAATTTTAGAGTTTTTAGTATCCTCTCAGTACTAGCTCTAAGGGCATAATTTTGTTGTGTATGAGTATTAGCTCCTAAATAATATTAGGAGTAATCATTTGATTATTAGGTAATTTTGTAGCAATCCAATATTTTATAAATTTTTTGCAAATATTGTTGAATTATATAGATAGTGGACATACTCTTCAGTGTGACATTGTCTGATATAATTTTTGTGTTGGATTGCAAATGTTATTAGGTTATGTAGATAATGGACATACCTTTCGGTGTGATATTATTTGACATAATCATTGGAAGATAGAGAAAATAATTTTGAATTAAATTGTTTAAGATTTTTTTAATTATTATTGTTATTGTTTCTCTGTCACGTTGGAGAGTTTTGTATATTGTGATTTGGGACCTTTCGATGGGATTGTAATGATACAAGAACTCTAGTTCAATTAATCGCCCAATTAATTAAACATGAGAAAACCAAATTAATTTTATGCTCATTATAATATTCTGTTATATTGTTTTCTCTTTCTCTTATTATTCTGTCATTGTTGTATTGTGTAAGATCTACATAAAGGACATTATTGAGTCTCTTGAATATCTCATGATATTGGTCCCATTAATGTTGAAATTTTTTTATAATGGGAGTTAGAGACTTTATGTTTTTGTTATGTCCTTATTGTTAGTTTGTAGGTCCAAAATGCTTTCGCTGGTAACTTGCTTTGTGCTCAAATAAGCCTTTGATTATTAGTTTGTGATGACAAGGAGGAAATATTTGTTGTACAATGTCAGTTGGATATTGATGATCTCCTCAGACTGTTAGATAGAGTATGTTAAATAATTTTGTGAGATTTAGTTATAAACAGAAATGACTCTGCACTTTTATGTCTCTCTATTTTGTACTTTTATTGCTAAAGAGAATAATTATAAATTCAAACTCACATTGAGTGCTCTACTATAGAGTTATCACCGATCCCACTATTATTTATTGTACCATTAGAGTATTTTGAAATTTTGAGACCTCTAATGGGAATGTTTATGATGTATTGGATTAGTGGGAGAAGTGTTCACTACTATTATCATTATGTTATTATCTCGAGATTAATGTGTCAAGTTATGATAAACTATTCTTGAGTTATTGCAGAACTTATTGTCGTTAATCCCCTAACCAAAGGCTAGCCATTAAATTTTTATTGTTGGTTACATAACCCATATGGCTATATTGAGATCCTTTTGGTATATTGGATTAGTGGGAGCTAATTCTGTTTATTTATTATGACCTCATATGTTATTGCCATTTAAACCTGCACAGCAGAATTATTGATATAATTGGTATAATGGTAAATTATTGAATTATTTTAGATGCATTTTCAATCTATTGTCATCCTAAGATATTTTATTAAATCTTAGAGAGCATCTTGGCTAGACGCTTATATTGTCACATTTTGTTGTTACTGTTGCCATTGTGTTGTTATTATTTGTAGTTGTTAATGTTGTGCACACTTTTATGTTGATATAGCATATTATGAGAAGTTTTGGACCTAGTCTCATTTTGTTATTGTGCTGAGATCTGCTAGATTTCATTTAGCATCTTGGGCAGATGCTGGGCCATTTTGTTGGGAATTGTTTTTAATCACATATTGATGTATTAATTTTGTTGTGCATTCTCATTTACCCATATACCACATTATATTGGGTCACTAGGAAATAAGCATCTTGCATGTATGATGTCAGTACTCCTTCGAGTATGATTTTCTGCATTGTTGAGATGTTTATTATCCCATTCTGGACCATTTGTTTGGAAGTGCTTGTTTGGTTTTGACATCTTGTTATTCCCACATATTGTAAATTAATTTGGATATTGTTTTATAACGTTTTGATTTATGGTGTCCAAGTGGGAAACTGTTGGAATAATTTTGTGAACAAACATAAATCAATATTGAATTTAATTTTGGACCAAATTAATTTGATGTCAAACAATTAGAATTTATTATTTAATTCTAATAATTTGTGATCATTGTTGCTATTAGGCTAGTTATTGTTAAGCACTGTTTATTGTTGGTATGTTTATGAGTCCTTATGTGTGGACTTCGCCATGATATGTGTGGACTTCGCCATGATAGGTGGCTTAACCCAACACTTTTCTAACACAAGAAGAGGCTCTCCTCCTAGCCAATATATAGGGTGCTTGGTTGTCTCATTGATACAACGACACAGAAAACCTATTATGAAATAGGAGGAGTAAATCTCCTAACATTCTCTATTGGATTTCTTTCTGATCCCTTGTGTTTGTGTTTTGTATGTCACGTTAGGAGATATTTATAAATCTGTTGTCTTCTTCCTCAATCTTTCTAGGTAACTTTAATCCAATCTTCTGATTGTTGTTAAACATGCCATATTCAGGATTAAATTAATCTTTGGGATATAAGGATTTTATCTGTTATTTATATCATTTGATGTATATGAAATTCCTTCACTTTTTTTTTCAGACAAACTATGCTACTCTTCGAGAGTTTTGGTGAAGTTTGTTTCGACTCTTCTTTTGTGGTGACACTAAGGAGGCTAATATAATTGGTCATTTTTTATATAATTTATCACTTTAAAAGAATTTTATTTGTAAAATGGTTTACATTGCCAATGTAATATTGAAATTAAATTCTTATAATTTGTGTGTTATATGTGTACAACAAAGTCAAGGTAAAATAAGAAGAAATAATTGTTTGATATAAAGATATAATTTGAAAAAATCAAGGGATTCTAATTGTTCATTCTTTTTTCTTCCTTTATAAATAATCATAACTTTTTAGAAAGGAAAGGGGAGTGCTAGTTTGCTAGTCAGTATGGTATGTAAATTGTTTTTTCTTTTCCATTTTTTCAATAATTTCTTAGGTGTAGGAATATGTAGTAGTATCTAAGAATAAGTTTTGTATTTATGTTTATTGATTTGATTTTTTCAATTAATTGCTCAACTTTCTTAATGTTTTCTTCGAATTGGTCACTCATGTGAATATTTTATGGTTTTATGTTAACCACAAATTTACTTCATAGAACGACTTTTTTGACTAAATTTTGTTTTATGTTCTTAATTATTACTCGCGGAATGATTGTTTAAATCGATTAACAAATAAGGTCTACCAAAAAATATATGGTTCAAAGTTCTAAGTAGCTTTTTCAATTTCACAAATCAACCTTTTTACGTGTCATATATTATTCGAGCAGTCGTTTCTTTTGCAAATAAAGCTATCATCTTTAATTTAGAAATGATACATATGTACTTGACAAATTCATCAATTTGACTTTATGACAGACCAATAGTATCCTATCATCAAAAGATCAGATCAACTAATGTGCACGTAGCAATATTTTGGACAAAAATTTTGCACGTTAGAGAATCCATAGTTTTTTTTTTTTTTGGTATACGTTAGATCTATAAATTCGTGACATAACTCCACTCCCAAGTTGTGATAGATGTTTCTACAAACTGAAGGTATAAATAAAGGGCGCTTCAGACTCTGATTCGTGGGTGGGGATAAATGGAGAAATGATTAGACACTTATACCGGTTAAATTGGACTCATATTTAATAATAAAATAATATTTTAGAGTTAATTGTGTTTTAGGGCAGCTGCAATGACCCATTTTTTGGGTTCCAATTCCTTTTAACGGGACGGTCCCTCTTACAAATTCCATTGGAGCAAAAAAATTGGGACCAAATAAATGGTACCAGTCTCTGTTTAGTGAGACTGATCCCACTTCAATGTCAGGCAATCAAATTGTGACATATATTCTCTAAAGCTTTTAATTTTAAAAAAATGAATGTAATAACTACATTTATTTTATCAAATTAAAATGTAAAGAATCTGTTACTAGCCGATTTTGTATTTTGTATAAAATAAAGTTTTACTAAAAATTATTAAAATATTTTTTTGTTAAGAATCTGGCCGCTATATGCGGATTGTGTGAGATAAAAAAAATAAAAACATTGTTCAAATATTAGTAAGCTTGCTGGAGAAATTAATAGTACAAAAAAATATTAAAATACTATTAAAATATTATTAAAAATTAATAGAGTTATGCATGGAATTTGCATCCAGCAAATTCTTTTTCAGCACCTTCAGCAAATTCTCTTATAAATATATTAATTTATTTTTTAAAAAAATTAAAATCATGTGAGCCCAAAATTGGAACCAAAGTTAGTCATTTCCATAGGAGAGAAAAGTCCCACTTTTGGTTCCATTTTACTTTTTATGACACATTGATTCATAAGTATTGACATGACACATGATGGATCTAAAATGGGACTATACTGTTGGAGTTGCTCTTATGAACATGCAATAATTTTTCAAATAAGTGCAAGTGTCTACTTCTTAGGCCATGCTCTTGTTTATGTCAATTCTCCTCAATAAGAGTAGTATTATTTATTCGATTTTTGAAGATAGATTTTAAGAGATATCTTAAGATATCTCCTAAATATTGGTTGAGATAAAAATTGAAATCATCACTCTTAGTTAATATTTATGTAGCACTTGAAGGTGTCCTTTAAAAGTTATTTTCAAAAGTTGTACAAATAATTTTTTTTTTCTTTCGACAACATTTTTCATTAAATTCTTTATAGTTTAAACTATGAACAAACGAACAAAAACCAGGAGTTTTGCTTTTAAAAAAAAGAAGATATTTTTCATTTTTTACGTGTATAAAAAGAAACGTTTTGGGGCCTTTTATCGTAAAAGAAATTATCCAAACCCATAGATACAAGAGAATTATGTACTTTTTGTGGTTAAAAAGATACATGAAAAGGTTCATGCAGTGAACATTGCTTGTCTTTTGTGTAAATTACATTTACTTTCCCTTAGGTTTATAAAAATACAACTCACACCCTTTTAGTTATCTAACTTACACTCATATCCTCTTTGCTTGTTAAATTTTAAGTATTTATATTACAATCACACTCTCCATTCACAGAACACTGTTAGTAAACTCAACAGAATAATATTTTTGTTATATTAACTGTTTTAATTAATAAAATTATAAAAATACTTTTACTCACTCTGTTAAGTTTAAGAGTATTTTTATCCCTTGGAAAAGTTTAAGGGTATAAAAATAGGATTTAATTGCTATGCACTGACAGTGTAAAATATTTTTACACAGTCATCTAATCATGTATTGTCATATAAGCCATGATAGTTGACTTTTATACACACTACCTGAAAAGTCATCCAAACTAAATTTTTAATTGGATGATAATGTAAAACTGTTTTACACTGTCAATATGTCAAAATTAAACTCATAAAAATAATTAAAAGAATCTTGGAAAAGCTTTGTGGAAAGAACATTGCTTGTTTTCTTCTTGGAAGAGTTATAACAATGAAAACCAGCCTAATTCTACGGTGGGGATTAAAGAGTTTGGGATCATATGATCTAGGTTAATATAATAATAAAAATAAGCAATGAAATAACTTGCAATAGAATAACTTTTGTATCCTTGCCACTTCTATCCCTTTTCTTTCACCATTACTTTCCTTTCCCTGTCATCTCTTATTACTGCCCAACACCTTCACTAGAGATGTCAGATAAATTCACCCCTATTTAACTCTTTATGCAGTAGTAAAAAGTCATGCGCTAAAAACCCATGTGAGCCTTATGGACCAACCCACTTATAAAAATTTTAAAATTCATTGACACTTAAAATGAAATTTCTACGTAAATTTGGCAATAGATTACCCATCTATGCTAAATTTCAACCCACCTATATTATACTTTGAACGAGAAGTACCCAGTAACCAGATTTGATCCAAAAGCCATAATCATTCAACACAATAACAATTGCCACTACCCTGCTCCCTATTATAGCTACTTTCATATGAACATACTTATCTCACTATTCATAACAGTATCAAATGTCTCAATGTAACTACAATACAATCAAGAAACATATAACTTGGCAACTTTTAGAAAGAAAATAATAAAATATAAAATAATGAAACCAATCAGGTGGGAAGAGTAGCCTTAGTTATTTGCCTAATTTGTCATCATATGTATCCTAACACCTGTGAGAAGGTTCAATGTCAAAAGTGCAGATGTTACAATCAATGACACAAGCAAATGATTACGCATGAATTTGAGTGGCAGATTTTGGAAGCATAAGAAAAATCAATGAAATAAGGGTAATTGTTAGTCTGAAACTGACACATGCTCGTGAAAATTCCATTTAAATGAGAAACTAAGGTTGATGAGCAAAAGAAAAGAAAATAGGAATCCAAGGAATGGAAGGGACCAATTGCTTTTGCGGATCTGAACCCGAACCCAACAGCGTGTTGGTTTTGTGATGTTGGAAACGAATTAAGGAGACAAGAGGGAAGCAGATTGTAACGGGAACCCAATGCGAGTTCGATGAGCAGAAGTCGATACCGAGGACAAAGGTGGCGGCGGTGCTACTGCCATGGGAGGGGCAGAGGGGCGACAGCTAAACCTTCAGAGGGTGCAGGGCCTATAGGGATTTGGGGATTAAGGTTCATCAGAGGGAGACAATTTGGAGGATGAGTGTGTTTCAGATTTTCTTTTTTTGTTTTTTTCATGTGTTTCAGACCTTTCTTTTTTTTTAGATCCAAGTGTGTTTACAGATGTGAAGGTAGAGTGTGTTTTAATTTTGAGATGGGCTGACCCATAGCCCATGGGGGCTGACCCACTATTTTAATGGATTTAGTGGGTCAAGGGGTTAATTAAGCCCCTAAGCTGTGGGCTGAATTTTTAGTAGGACTGAAATAGTGGGCTTGGGGCTAACCCAAGGGCCTAGGGCCACTTTGACAGCACTAACCTTCACCATCGCCCACCAACAGTGATGTTTTCGGTGAAGAGAAACCTAGAGAAATGGCACTAGTAACAGGCACAACAATGACAAAGATGGAACACAGAGCCACATAGGACCAATTACACGGTCGCCAACTACAGAAGCAGGGTCAGGAAGCGATGATCGGCGCAAAGGGATAGTGACGTTCTCCCCTCCACCATATCATCAAAAATGACATTCTTTTTGCTTTTTTTCAATAATTCTCTGCATTTGTTCCATTACATTGGAACTAACAATAATTGATGATGATTTATTTATGTAAATAATTGTTGGGATGGATGGGGAATAATTTTACTAATTCAACAAAATTTTGTCCTCTCTTCATTTTTTTCAATTCAATGTGAACCAAGGCATTAACAAGTGATTACGAAAGGGGTGATGACTCTGGTGTCACAGATTTCAATGGTAGGGGAGAGGAGGATTCTGGTGAAGATGATGGCAAAGATGAGGGATTGGGTTAAACAGAAATATTTTCTGAGATGTATCTATCTAGCCACCAAGACCATTCACTATGATTTTTTATCTGGCCACTAGTGATGGTGTTGGAGGAAGAGACACTGGTGTGGGTGAGGGAGGAGAGAGAGTTTGGCCAAGGAGGAGGGGAAGATGGAATTTGGAAAAAAAAAGGATAGAGGATAAAATTGGTAATGAATATTCTAATAAATATTAAAATATGAATATGTATATTATTATAGAATTATTTTTTAATATACAAAGTTTTTATCTCAACTGTTAGATTAGAATTTAATGATTGAGATTCAATGACTATGTGATTCCACCGCAGAATTCACCATGAAAACCATTAGATTCACGATGGTTTTTTGTGGGAAATACAAACGCGGCTGCTCCAACAAAATTGTTCAACACTTAAATAGGTAAGTTTACTTCCAAAAGTTGCAACAATAGTAGAAACCATTCCAAAACGCGGACGGTTGAAAGAAACGGCTTGAGTGCGTGTGTATCTAATGTCACTATGAGATGAAATTTTAGCACAAGTTTTTGATGTTGCACCATAGAAGGACAAGATTCATCAGAGTGATGAATATTCTCAAGTTCAAGAAAATACAACAATGTGGAACATGCCACGATTGATATAGACAGATATATACATAGATGGCTTTGAAAAAGAAGTGGTTCAGTTTTGATGCCCACATAAAGCTTCTAGTGGCATTGATTGTACGACATTCCGTTGAAAATGTTGGCATGCTAATATATTCTCGGATTTACAATAAATTTTATATATCATAATATTATTTAAAATTATAAATATTTAGATATTAGAAAATTCCTGATGAATATTATATCACATGTAGGGTTGATTATAAACTCCAATCAATATTAATATCTTCTTATTCCATTGTGCATTCTTCCCCGCAATCATTGTCTCCGAGTATCATGGCAGCAATTACCGGCCATCTCAATCATAGAAAAACTTTCGCATGCGCATGTGGTTCTTAGAGATAATTAGTTAATAACAGATTTTAAGGGAATTTGATTATTAAGACATTACCATGCTTAATTATATTTACAATAATACGTATGAAAATTGTACAACTAATAATTGGCAATAGGAAAAAACAAAACGAGGCCTGGTGGTCAAGGCAGGGCGCACCCAAGTCGAGAAATTTGTATATGTGTATGCTTAAGGGAGAAAAAACTGCAAAATGGTTATGTCTTATATATGATTCACAAATACTTTAAATGATATATAGATACTTCAAAATAGTTGACGTATCTGTATCGAATACATATTGTGTCTAATACTAACACGATATTTTTAGTTGTATTTTAAATATTTTTACTTTAATTTATAACATTTTCATATCATAGTAGATATTCATATCAATACTCGTGTAACATAGGTTATATCTCTTTCACAAAATAGAAAGTCCCCTTTGAGGCACACCTCAAAATTCACAATCTGCAACAATGATATTTTTAATGGACATTTGTGCGATATTGATCCAATTTATAATTATATATTTTGTCTATGAAGTTCGGCTTGATTAAAAGGATTGAATTCCACCGACCCAAAGTGTGTTCCATGCCCTACTTGACCAAACCCAAACCTAAAGCCTAGGATTAGTTTTTATTTTTTAGACGTAAAGGACAAATAGTAAAGTTTCCTGATTAAAATAATACCTTTTGCACAATACGATAATTTGTTTATATATATAACTTATTTGAAAATATATGGGGGAAAATACTTTGATATCTCTTGAGGTTTAATGAAATTCATCTCGATTTTTCTTTACTTTTTTGAGTGCATTAGCCTCCTTAAACTCACAGTGGAATGTGCAATGGAGAAAAGAGCAGACAGTGTTATGATTTCAATAGTTTAGAGGAGAATAGTGTAATAATTTCATAAATTCAGGAATCATCTCTTAAGTAAATTTTACAAACAAAGAAAATTTTATGTGAGTTTCACTAAATATGATAAGATGTGAGTATTATTTGCCCAAATACATGCTATAAAAGAGCCTTTAGGTTTATTTTCTTCTTTTTTAAAAATTGTATGACTTACGCTTTTTCTTGTTTGAGTATGGCTTAAATGCTTATTGTGTTTAAATTTGAGGTTAGTCCTGTGTCAAATTAGTCATTAATCAAGTCATAACCTGCTGTATGATGAGTAGACCAAAAGCTTTCACTAAGCAAAATATCAAATTAGGTTAAACCTATTTATAATAACCTATACTAAAAAAAAATAGCATTTCCATTTTCTGATTTAAGTATTTCAAGTGCTTTTACTTCATTTGTTTACTATTTTGTGCTTTAAGTTACTAGAGAAAAATTTTAAAACTGTTATAGTATTACTCTAAAATATGTACAACACTCAGACCAAAAACAAAAAAGTATGTACAACAGTACAAGTATAATTCTTCGACTGATATATAGAAGCTTCGCTTCTTCCACATGCAAAATATCCCAGATACAAGTGGATCAAGGGCCGCAGAGGGGACGAACTAAAGACCATGAAAAATTGTTTTACTAATTGAATAAAAAATGACATGAAGTACTAAAGCAATCATTATAAGGGGGAAAATAATTTTTTGAAAAAAAGAAGTGGACATCAACTTTCTTTTTGAGAATGCTCATGTTCTTTTCTATTTTGATTACCACTGAAGTTTTATTTTTTTCAAAGAAATTAAATTTCACTGGAGCTAGGGGATAGATTTATAGGGGTCGAATCACTCGACACAACACTAACCAGTGCTAACAGAGAAGGTGTCACTAGAGAAGATGTCACTATTGTTAAGAGAGAGAGAGAGAGAGAGAGAGAGAGAGAGAGAGAATGTGTCACTAGAGTGGTAGCATTTTGTCAAATCTCACGACTCACTTGTATATTAAGATGAGATGAGAAGAATATGAAAAAATATTGATCTGTTAAATATAAGTTTTTCTTATATTCTTTGTTTTATATTACTTATAAAATTATTACTTTTCATTTTTTTATTTATATTATTTATTTCACGAGATTTAAAAAATAAGAAACAAAATAAAAATAAAGTGATGTTTTATAATTAATATTGAACAGGAAGTAAGAATAAAGGTAGTTTTTTTAAGCACATTCACATTCAAAATAAGACTTGTCTAGAATAACATACCCCTTTCACTACAGCCAACTACTATTTTTTGAGTGAAATTTCTTTAGAACGCCTCCTCAGTCCTGACATCGAAGTCATAAATTTTCCTTATCCTTAAGGAAGCCCTAATTTTTTCAGGATCAAATATATCAAAATACATTGGTTATACTTAAGGTTCAACTGCTAGAACAAAAGCGTAAAAAAATAAAATAAAAGAATTGACAGATTATCAAACTTCTGGCATTACCATTACGCTCTCACCCATGTTTACTTTATTGGATAAGCCCATTTGTAATTGGTTTATTATTTTAACTCAACAAAGCGATTCGATCATGACCAAAAAAAAGTTGCTTGTACCAAAAAAAAAGTGCATCTAGTTTCATACTTTAAGCTTTCACATAATTGGCTAACTTCTTAAAACCATGCTTGTAGTATATAAAGTAGATGCAGAAGCAAATTGATTGCTTACTTCCGAAGGAATATTTTCCCATTCTGCCTTTTGTGAGAAGCTTATCTAAACATACTACACGAACTTTAAATTTTTATTTTTTTTTCATAGAAGAATATTTTCCTCATCAAAGAATATTTTTTAACACCATCATTAAATTATGTGTAGTTCCATTATTGAGAGTAGGTAACTTATCATGGAGTTTTTATCAAGTCCACCTCATTTAATTATGTGATCTTGTATGATTAAACGGTACAAAAAATTGTTGCACTAATAATGAATGAATTTCAATGGACTCTTTCAAGAACACACACTGTTTGATACAAATATTAGACACCTGACGGAATAACACAATAAATGACATCAGCTGTCCGAGACAAAATAAGAAACATGCCCATAAGGAAAGGACAAATTAAATTAATTAATTAATCATCAGAAGTATGTAGATTCTGTACTGAAACACTAGATCATGGATTCCATAGAACTCTTCCATTAGACAAGGGGAACCATCCAACCCTAAACTCGAGGTATCATTTCCAACTCAAATGGAATAATGCCATGTGATGTGACTAAACTGAAACAACATGATAATGCTTAGCATCACATGTAAGATTAACTCACGACAGAAATACAATACAAAGCAGATTGAGGAAACCATTCCATACTAAAAGAACTCAAAGTCAAGAAATTTACTACCAGACTTCATGTCATTATTACCTACCATCCTCTTACTATTGTTGCCAACCCCAACCGTAGCAACAGCTTCAAACTTTGCTGGCGGCTCATATTCGACTGGCCTTGGCACTTCTGGTGGTGTGCTGCACCTGATCAACGCCCAGTTCACGCCTTCGAAGAAGGGGTGTTGCTTGATCTCAGTTGCACCCCTCTTCACCCCAAGGCGGTGCTGTGGCTCCTTCACCAGCAAGCCGCGGATCAGATCGCGGCTGGCATAACTGGTAGCTGGTGATTCAGGAAACTTGAGCTGCTGGCCTACCACATTGAACAATGTAGCACGGTTTGCTGAACCTTTGAAAGGTGTTTTACCATATAATAGCTCATGCAAGAAAATTCCAAATGTCCACCAATCAACTGCACTTCCATGACCTTCTCCTTTGATAATTTCAGGGGCAAGGTATTCATGTGTGCCAACAAAGGACATAGACCGAGCGGTTGTAGGTTCGGCAACAAGCTCAGGAAGTGTGTTGGCAGTCAACCCTGGTTCAGCTCTAGGTTTCCGCGACTTTTTGTTTTTCTGAGGAAAGAGGCGAGGCATAAAACAGGAAGGTTGGATGCATACTGTTGAAGGTTCAATACAAGCAGGCTGGACACAGAATGCACCACCAGCCCGTTTTGAAGGGTCACAGTCATGAGAAGTTCTGATGAGGGTAGGTGAAACAGCGCATCTAAGAGAAAGATCAAAATCTGAGAGCATAATGTGACCGTCGTCTCGGACCAGCACATTTTCGGGTTTAAGGTCTCGATACACAACTCCAAGCATGTGAAGATATTCAAGTGCCAACAGGACCTCCGCAGCATAAAAACTACAGACAAAGAATGACAAAGATTTTAGTCCATCCACAAAAGAAAAAGCATACTTCCAGAAAACACACTATTTATATGAGAGAAACGGTCATGGTCAATTCATTTATTTAAATAATAAGTTAGATTTTGGCATCTTCCTATTGTTTCAAATTCAAAGAGAAGCAAGTCCATATTATTGAATAATTTGCTGTTGCATATAGAACCTACTCTGAAAAACTGTTGCAACCCCACTCAAGTCTGACAACTGAAACAGCAAACTGACAAAAGCTTGACAATATGAATATCATGTTTAGCACCATAACCATCAGTCATAAAGGAAGACTCAAGTTAACATCAAATAAGCCTTAATTTGCGAAAAATTGCCATAGAATGTCATTTTTGGGATGACCAGAATCACAAAACTCTTCTGTATAATCTGATTATTCATTCAACTTTTCAGAATGTGACACTGAATTTGTATTGCTTGATCCACAATAGTCAAAATGTTACTAGCAGGATTCCAACAAGAGAAAGGTACTACATCAAACTACAAAACAAGTTTATTCTCAAGAGACCAACAAGTGACATCAGTTAAATAGAGGTATAGCTGTAAATACTAATAAGAAATGCTAAGGGAAAAGGATAACATTCTGCAGTAGTTCCAACAATCTTCAGTGGAAACATATGAGCATATTTCATCAAAGAACAACAACTTAACCTATGCTAACTAGGTTTACTTAATCGTACAAACATTCAAACTTTTGTTATGTTAGTTATTAAGAATAAGAGGCACTAATCACTCAAAATGGCAGAATGAAATGAAGCAACATATTTGCTATTGCACAACTCGTGTTTAAATGTTGGGCAGAATAGTAGGGACTACCACTGCATTCTGAAGGAATAGGTTGTATTGACTATTTCAATAACTCAAGCACACAGTAAGCCCACATGAGAGAAAATCAGTCAAAGTCTATTTCTATAAATTTGTATATATTTGATTTGTTTAATGTGAGTGACTTAAAAAATTTGAACACTGTTGAAAGGGTAGAGTCCAAAACCGATGAAAAGCAACATCACAAGATTTGGAACGAAAGAAAGAGAAGTTAACTTCCCTTTTACTTTCACCATCTTTTAAAGCTATTAGGAAATTGAAAATAATTATGGAACAGATTGGTAATATTACCATTCATCCAGGGAATGCATGAAAAAGGAAAAGGTAATTGCATAGATGGCACTTGAAAAGATTCCCATTACCATGCATTACCACATGTAAAGATCACTGACTAAAAAAGCATATATCTGTGACATTGTAGTTAGAATCTTACGATTCACGATTCGAATCTCACGATTTAACAGGCTAGCGATACGTATCTTACAATGTATCTAAAATGAGCATGTATCTTACGATACATGTGTATAATTCGAATATGATTTATACGATTCAGCGATTCAACGATTCATTAATTTCCTTTTTTTTTTTAACTTTTTTCACCAATTCTCACGAGAAATTAAATAGTCAACAAAACTTAAATTGTTAAATGAATTAACTAAGGAGTTGTTACTACATGAACCAAAATTGACTATTCATTGCTTAGTTTTCATTCTTCTAAAATAGTGATATCATACAAACACGGTCACTCACTCACTCTATACACACCTTATTTGGTCCTTCTATTATTCTAATTTGGTTCATTTGAGTAGCTTTCACAGTTACTTCTCCACACTCTGTATGCATCTTATATGTTTCTTCACATGAAAATATTGTTATGCTATTTTTATTAGTGATCATGAGTCTTACGATTCATGATTCGATTCAATTCACGATTCGAAAAATTGTCTTTCCAATTCATGAGTCGTATCCTGATTTGACAACCATGATCTGTGATAGAAATCAATTAACAAATAGTTTTAGTAAATGAATGTATATTTTGAAAAGTGCAAATCATACCGTGCAGCATACTCCGAGAAATGTTTCCCAGGTTGCCGCTGCCTTAAAGTGTGTAGGTCACCCCCTGGACAGTATTCCATTACCAAACAGGAGAATCTGTCAGTCTCAAAATGTGTATACAAAGTTGGCAGAAATGGATGGTCCAGCAACTGTAATATCTCCCTTTCTGTCTGTGCCCTGTTCAGCTTCTTTCTGCTTGCTAGGGATGCCTTGTCCATCACTTTCATCGCAAAATAACACCGAGTTGCACTCAGCTCAGAGAGGTACACACTTCCAATATCACCACAACCAAGCCTTTTGAGTAACCTAAAATGACTCATGCCCAAAATCCGATCACGCGCTCGGATGGCAAGGATGGCCTTCCACCTAGGATCATTTCCCTTGTGAGGCTTACTGGCACTATCAGTGATGTTACTCCAGTTACTGTCATCACTGAGGCCACTGCTATCACTTGCTCGACTAGCACTAGTTTTTGCACTTTCAAGCGAATCCCCCCTCACACTTCCTTTAGTACTATCAAAATTCCTATCTAAACTAAGCATGCCATCACTAGTGAGTGCATCACTCCGATAAGTACTTGCACAACTATTAGCAATGCTCATTGCTCTGACAACACTAGTACTATCAATACTACTATGTGGACTGGCATTGCCACTTGGAGGCAAGGAAGAATCCCAAACACATTCTTTCTCCTCAGAATTGGGGGGAAGGAGAGAGTTCTCAGTATTCTGTGAAGCACAAGCACCCGAAATTGGTGAGGACAAGTTCCCCATGTCATTCGATTCGTCAACCAGGCTTTCTGCAGGGGAAAGAACGGCCAGACTTGGTTTCTTAGTGGGAACACGAATCGAAAGATCTTCTAGGAAGGGACCCTTCAAGGTCATACTCTTCATTAAGCACCCAGCCTCAGATTTACTTTGACCTATCGGTACATAAACCGTTCTCATAAGATCAATATCAACAGGTTCTGGGGGGTGACTAGCACCAGCAAATAAACTTGGACCACTTTCCCCAAATGACACATTGCTGCCTTTCATTGTCTCCATATCAGGCATCAGTCCTTGCCTTTCTCGCAAAGAGGCCATTCCTTTCCATGTTGTTTTAGGTGCAGGGGAAACAGGTTCTTGAGAGGATCGAGTGTCAAACCCCATATCTTCTCTTACCAAAACTATTCTTGCATTTGATAACTGAGCCACTTCTCTGATGGAGGCCAGACGCGTCATAGGTCCATCTCTTGCTTTCGAAAACTGATTCACTTCTCTTGCTGAAATCCCACGCACACTTGAAACCTCCTGCCCTGTTAGTCTCTGACCAGCATCTCTTATTATACCTGTGTGTGCATTAGACACCTCAACCAACACAGGCAAGGTCCTGGGAAGTGCCTTTGGCTCCGCAAACCTCTCCATATCCCGATATCACATATAATCACATAAAATCACTCAAAGACTTCTAGTTAAGAAAACCCTACAAGGAGACCAAAGAGCTAATTCAATAGGAGCTTTGCTTAGTTTGAATCAAGTTAGCATTTAACAAATAACCAATTATCAACAGAAAAAAAGGATGTGTTTCAATTAAGCATTAGTAAAATAAGTTATGAACTAGCCAACAGAAGGATATGGAATGAAAGAATCAAGTAATCCTACTTTGACTTTGTAGTGTAAGCTGCTGAAAGCATAAACGCCATTCTAAATTAAGTCAACATAGAAATGACAAACATAGAAATCCCAATTAGCAGATGTAAACCTCAAGCATCAGCAATCATAGCCACCATCCAGCACAAAGCCTTGTAAAAAATCTATTGCCCAATACTGAGATAGCTCTGGAATCTGGATGAAAAGGAGCTTAAATCATTCAAGTTTGAACAATGGAAATTGATTTATTGTATTGGAAAAAAATCAGATAGTCAGATCAAAAATCATGAAATGGTGGAATGTAATTGAGCTTGCAGTTGCCTAATAGCATATATAATCAGTCAAAGCATCACTGACCCATCAATCAGACAACCTCAAAGTACAAATCTTTGAGCTAGAAACCTCAACTTATGAGATAATAATATACAGAACATATGAAACAAATGAAAAAAAAAATGGCAACAATAACCTGCAAGGTGGAGAAACGCCAAAAATGCAAGATAGTCCCTACATTCTCTCACACTCTCATTGCAAAACTATCACCTTTTAAGCACTTCAATAAACCAAAAACAAAAACAGAGGAAGAAACACTAATTTGTCAAAGATTTTTTTTTTTTCAAAGAAAAGTGGAACAAAGAGAGATCTAGGCACCCAAAAGAAGGAACAACAAAATGAAGCACAATATGCCAAAGGGACAGCCACCCACCATTGATATAAAGAAGAAAAACAATGAATATCCCTTCGTTTACCCTTCTTCTTCTTCCTTGTATACACTCTCTCCTTCCAAAGCACAAAGAGAGCTTCAGTTTTCCTTCCCACTCCAAACAACACTCTCTCTCTCTCACTCGCTCAAAAACTACGAACATGAAGGTGTGAAGCTATAGTGGGGTTAGAGAAGAGAAGAGAAGAGAAGATGAAGCCAAAAATTTACAAAAAAACAAAAGTTTGAGCAATGACTTTCTTTCTTTATTTTTTTTTTTGTTTTTTTCTCTCAGTAGAAGTGAGTTTGTTTCTCTGTCTTGGGGGGGGGTGGGGGTTTGGCTTTGCCGTCTGTGACTGATGATAACTCTGAAACTAAAGTGTTGTTGGAGATAGTTATGGTTAGCTTTTGCTTTCACTTTTGGTTTTTTATTATTTTTATTTTTATTGTTTTGGGGTTTGAGTGGGAAGAAGCCATTGAAAGTTTGCTATACTACTTGTACTGTAGTACACCTTGTTTAGAGAGAGAGAGAATGATGTGTGTCTTTTGAGTAGGGGGGGGGGAGAGAGAGAGAGAGAGTGGGGCCACATATGTTGGTTCTTTGAGATACACTGCTTTTCAAAGGTGGGGCTCAAAATGAATGAATGAAAGAAACAAAAGTGACTCCTTGCCCATTTTTAAGTCATTTATTATTGTTCAGGATGCGCCTTTAACTGTTGGTCAATAAAAATTTCAAAATATTGCTAAATCTTGATCCTATTAAGAAAAGAGTGCTGATATATGTACGTAAAACATTGACGCATTTATGGACAACTTCTTGAATCAACCGTTAAATTCATCTACTTTTATTTTAAAATTTCTTATTTGACTTTTATCAATGCATCTGAGAGGTGCGTCTAAAGGAATGCGTCGGAAGTGTGAGTACATAAACCATTTCCCTTAAGAAAATAAATAAATTGACAAAAAGGGTCGTCCCAATTCAAAATATTAGCTAACCTTATTATTTCTATAAGTCCATGGTAATGACATGAAAATTAAATCATAGGACTATTTTTTATTTTAATTTAATTTTAATGTACCATCAATATAATTTTATTTACGCAATATATCAATACATAAAACTGTTTGATTCTCATAATTATTGCCTTAAAAGACATGTGTATAATGGCATCTAATTAAATAATAGTGTAAAGGTTTTTTATAGTAATAATGTGTTAAGATTAATCTTATTTTGTTATTGAAAGAAAGCTACTAGTGATAGAAGAAACAACCCGGAATAAGTGAAAAGCAAGACTATACAATTTTTAATCAAGCTAGGAAAGAAGTCCTATCCCCTAAATTTGTATGGCATGGTCTAAATTATCCGTTCGGAAAATGAGGAAATTAATGGAGTTAATAAAATTAATCATATTACTATTTATTAAATAAATTAAATATCCATATATATGAAAGATTTTATGCTGAATAAATTACTTCTTCAGCTTCTAATTTCTTGATTCTCCATAATTTATGCAAACGAAGAATTTCTCGACATGGGAGTCATTGGACGGAAATGGACGTATGCGTGTGCATGGTAACAGGGTCAAGCGGGCAATGCAGATTTTGCAGTAAATAATTGTCATAAAAAAAGACAATATTGTCATAAGAAACGAACGAGACATCAGCGAGGAGTAGTCTATTCTAGGAAGAATAAATTTTCAACGTTAGCTCTTATTTAAATGGTTAAGATTAAAATATATGATTAAAATTAAAATATAAAGTTATATATTTTTTTTAAAGATTTAATTATTCAATAGATTTTTATAATTTTATTCAATTTTCAATCAGATTTTTATTTTTAATTTGGTTTCTATATTTTATAAAATTTTTAATTGAGCCCTTACGAGTAAAATCTGTTAAAAAAAGGAATATTCCTAGTATATACTTAGAATATATTATATAGAGATGAGATGTATTAGGAATATTTTTTTTTGTAATGATTATTACTTGTAGGAACTCAATTGAAAATTTTATAAAATATAACGATCTAATTAAAAATTTTTAAACTATAAAGACCTGATTGAAAATTAAATAAAATTATAAAGATCAGCAGAGTAATTAAACTTTTTTTAAATAAATATGTAAATATTAATTATATTAATTACATCTCATTCGTAATAATTTATATATAATTATATGATCTATATTTACTCCTCTCATTCTCAAAATAAATAATTCTTATAATATGATGTATCCGTTATATATATATATATATATATATATATATATATATATATATATATATATATATATATATATATATATATATATATATATATATATATATATATACATGCTTGATTATACTTAGGACAGAGTAGAATTGATTCTAGAGAAGTAGAATTGATTTTGACCAATTTAAAAATATTTTTGGTTTGAAGGTTTCAAAATCAGTTTTCATTGCTATAATTGATAAATAAATTATTTTTTTGTCAAAATTAATTTTAAAAAAATTATCAAATATAAATTATTTTATTTTAAAATTAATTCTAATAAAATTAACTCAGCCTAAAATTAATTTTATAATTACAAATCCAAACACCGTATCTGTGAGAGAATAAAACGAAGAAGCTAGTAGGATGCATCTAAAGTGCTCCTCTGAGCACACTGTCCCCATGCTGTAGCCGCCTCACGACAATGATAGACCTTTCGTCAAACCGAACCAATTTATATAACTAGTACTTCTTCTGGCCACTACATCTCAGAAACCAATCACAAATTGGGAATTAGTATGACTTAATAGATGAAATTAAAATATTCAATAACATAAACGTACAACAACCTACTCTTAAATAAGTAGATTCCCTCTGCGCGCGCACACACACAAACATATAAAATGGGTTTTACTTATTTGAGTGTGGAATGCATGAAAAATACTTTTGTACTTTTAGAGATAGAAAATATGTTTATTCTATTTTATTTATTAACTAACATATCAGTTATTACATTAAAAATATAAAAAAATAAAAATAATAATAATCTATAAAATTAATATATTAATTAATAGATGGAATTGAGAAAAGATTTTCTATTGCTGTCGGAGCACTTAAAAGATTTTTCAGCATGCAATGCAAATGAGCCAATCGTGGCTTGCAATGCAAATATGTCCTTCCTTTTCTTAGTGTTGTTGGATGTGCAATAAAGTTGTACAATCATACTACAAGACTGCTTACAAGCTTATTTTATCTTTTAACGAGAGTGAGTATTAATACACAAAAAGATAAAATAAATTTATGAGTGATGTTATAATATTATTGTACAACTTATTATACAATAATAATTCTTTTTTTATGGCATGAAATGAGCCCTTCCTTTTCTCACGTGTATGTGGTAGAGTTTTTTTTTACCCTTTCGGTGGGTTGTCAATAGAGGTGGGTATGCAGACCGGTCCGATCTGTTTAGCCCGGTCCGAGGAGGACCACCATTAAACGGGCTGGACCGGACCGGTCCGTTTAATAAATAGATTAGCCTTTAGGGTGGTCCGCGTCAGCCCGCATAAACCCGCGGAGCAGCGGATCGGTCCGCATAACCAGCTTGCGGACCAGATCGTGGACCAGCCGAACCGTGGGCCAGGTTGCGGACCGTGCAGCGGACCAGGCAGCGCCTGACCGAACGCGGACCAATCGCGGACCACGTGGACCAAATGCGGACCAGCCCACATAAATCCATTTTTTTTCTTTCATATTTTTTCTTGACTTTTTTTTATACCCTATATTATATATTTATATTTATACAGTATATTTTACCAAATATAAGTATAAAAAATAATAGAATAAACCAATTCATCAAAATCCATTCATCAATAATATAAATAAATATCACAAATGGAAGCATTCTTTCACTAATGCGGGCTAGCGGGTTAGTCCACGAACCCTGCTGACCAGGCCCATTTAGCCCGCGGGTTAAGCGATGTGGATCAGAAAAGTCCGCGGGTTGGCGGACTAAAAATTTTCTAGTCTATTTTCATGCGGGTTGTGAATTAAACAGGTTGATCCGCTGATCGCGGTCCGTATACCCAGCTCTAGTTGTCAGGGAAAGTGCTTCCTCTTCGCATCTGTTGTGGACAGAGGCCTAATAGCCATTTGCTGAATGGGCCATCGAAATTACAGCCCAACCCACTTCATTTAACCTCATTCTTCAAAGGGCTGAATCTATAAAAATTCTAAGAATTATTTCTCGAGTCATGAAAATCAATTAAACTCTGTTACATTTGACCCCGAAAAAAATAAAACTGTTACACAAATAACCTCAAGATTTCGTTGCATTGAAGGCAGGAATCGGGATTGGCCATTCATAAAGAACAAGCGGCATGGCATTACTCATTTTTATTAGTTTCATTCCATGTGCTACATATTAAACAAAAAATATCTAATCGATATACAGCAGGTTGGAGTGATAGATATTCTTTCTTTTTAATTGGCGGCTTCGAGTTCGAGCCCCGAATACGAAATAATCGCTACCACAGGACTTATACTATAACTTTACCCAATTTGAGACCTCGAGTGTTCAAATAGATCAGAATTAAATTCAGAGTGATTATCTTTTGGAAGCCCAAAAGAAAAGAATGCTATAAATCTTGAACGAAATTGGTCATGAATGAAATCCAACACGAGCCAGTTCATGGGGTTGCATTGCACGGCATGGCATAGTGGGATTGGGGGCAAAGCTACCCGTTGTTTAGTGAATGGGTTTTGTCCTTTGAATCAACGGAGACAAGGTCGTTCCACCTTTTGAATAAACACTAGAGTTAATCAAAATTAATCCAAAAACACTTTGAATATAATGGGAACAATTCCTGCTTTCCTTATACCATAAAGAAATCTTTAAAACAAAAGTAAATAAATCGAGTATCTATCAATGCCATAAAGAAAATTGAACATTAAGAAGAAGAAAGAAAAAAACTAATAATAAAGCAATGATTAGACATAATCTGAACGTGAAAGAGAAGTGATGGCAGCCTCCAGATGACAATCGACTTGCGTGACAGAGGAGCACACATTTACAAAGAAACAAGTTAATTAATAGTAACGAAACGAAGATGAGGACTTTGCAACTGGCATTTACTATTCTTGTACGTGCCATGTGCTGTGTGGAACTTTATTCTTTCATGTCGACAACAGCTGTCAGCCTCAATCAGCACACCTTCTCTTAATTTTGAGGAAATGAAGGTGAAAATTGACGCTGTAAAAGCATCTTACAGGCACTGATCGAGCAATCTCCTGAACTATTTAGAGCATGTTTTTAAGGAATTATTTGGTGGCTGCATATTTTAATTAAGAAAATAATCGAATTTTAAATAGAAAAATAATAATTATACTTATGAAATGTGAGACACCATGTCAATTCATACAATATCTACTATTAGATGAAATGTAGACTCTACTTGAATGGAGTCTACGTCTCATCTAATGGTAGATGAGATGTGAGTCAACTCGGTGCTCCACACTCCATGAGTACAAATAACCCTACTCTTTTAAATAAGGATTCCAAAAGCTTTTATAATAATCCAAATACGCAGTTAAAGAGTATCAATTATGTTAAAGAATTATTGTAATAAGTTAATAACCTATAATAATCTCATTGAACTAAGTATTAAATTTCTGCATATGAATTTCCTGGAAATATAATACTAAGGAGCATTGAAAGTTGAAACACCTGCTTAACTCCTACGGGAGCGACTATTGCCATTCTTATTGGTCTATTGTCACTCCATATTTATGACTATTATTTGTATCCTTCATAATATACCCTTAACCTTATTTTAACATTTAATCTCTTATTTTTACTATTGATTGATGGAATTAGCACATCTTGAAATAGTAAACTGTATGACCAAAGGCATTGATAGCCGTTTTGAACCATCAAAGTGAAACATGAATACTAGGCAAATAGGATCAACTGCCCATTTTGCCAATTTATTACCCTTTGTGATTTTTTATGGGATTAATTGATTCGTGATGTCAAAAAATGATCTTTTTTTCTTCTTTGCTGTGTTTAAATCTTATGGTGTAAGAAAAATTGAATTTTTTCTTTGTTGAGTTTAAAACTTCATGGGTGAGATGGGATACGGCATTGTTGACGACGGAGGACGTAGTATAGCTCATCATTGACGGTAGAGGTCACTGGGCCAACAAGGATGAGTGGTGCAGTGGGGGAGGGAGGCCGTACGCGAAGGCATGGTCGTGAGCGACGTTGTCGATGATGGGGCCACAGAGGACATATTCCAAAGATGAGAACCGATGGTGATAGTTGTTGGGAAAATAAGTCATTTTCCCTCCTTGAGAACCACCTTAAACAGAGAAATAAAATAAGAACACAACCACAACATAAGAATTTAACATGGAAAACTCCAAAACCAGAGAAAGGTGCCCACTCCCCTACATTCATCGGTCAATGCCTACGCTGTCTTTTTTTATTTTTTTATTTTTTCAAGAAGTCGGACCAACCGACCTCTATATTGTGTACAGTAACTTTTTTTATTTTTTCCTTTTTTTTGTTTTTATTTTTATTTTGATAATTTTAATTATTTTTTATTTCATTTTTTTTGTGATGAGTTCGGACGAACCGATCTCTATTATGTGTTTTGCTTTTTTATTTTTTTCTTTTCATTTTTATTTTATTTTAGTAATCATAATTATTTTTAATATTTATTTTTATTTACTTGTTAAAGAAACTGGTTTATCCATATTCTTTATTGTGTATAGTATATTTTTTAATTGTATTTTTTAATTATGTTTTTTTTAAAATTTGTAATTGTATTCCATATTCAATTTGTAATGCTTTTGTATTTATTTGGAAAGAAAGTCAAAAATTAAAAATAACACTATTTTAGACAATACAATTAAACAAAAAATAAAAAAATTGAAAGAACAAATTAAAAAATTTACAAGTCATAATTAATTAAACTCATAAAATAAAAAAATAATACCAAAGTAAATTTAATAAAAATAAAATAATATCAAAAAATAAATTTGAAAGATAATTAAACTTAAAAAAAACATAATTACCAAATTAAAATTAAGAATATACTATACATGAAGTTTAATTGTCTTTCAAATTTGTTTTGTAATATTTTTATATTTTATTAAATTTACTTTGGTATTACTTTTTTATTTTGTTATGAGTTTAATTAATTATGACTTGTAAATTTTTTAATTTGTCCTTTCAATTTTTTTATTTTTTGTTTAATTGTATTGTCTGAAACAATGTTATTTTTAATTTTTGACTTTCTTTCCAAATAAATATAAAAATATTACACATTAAATATGAAATGCAATTACAAATTTAAAAAAATAATTAAAAAATATACTATATACAATAAAGAATATGGATAAATCAATTTCTTTAACAAGTAAATAAAAATAAATATTAAAAATAATTATAATACTAAAATGAAAAGAAAAATGAAAAGAAAAATAAAAAAAAAGAAAAATATTATTATGTTAACAGAGTTCGGTTTGTCCAAACTCAACACAAAAAAAATGAAATAAAAAATAATTAAAATTATCAAAATAAAAATAAAAACAATAAAAAGGAAAAAATAAGAAAAAGTTACTGTGCATAATATAGAGGTCGGTTGGTCCGACTTCTTAAAAACATAAAAAAATAAAAAAAAGGCAGCGTAGGTATTGACAGATCAATGCAGGTGAGAAAGCCCCTCGGAGAAAAACCACGGTTGCTGTCAAAAGACAACTGGAGAATCTCATTATGTGAAAATTATTAAAACACATAGACTTCTCTCTTAAACACTCACACTCTCCAAAGTAAATATTTAAACTACACCTCACAATACTCTAAAACAAGAGTACAGAGGAAAAAAAGTCAGATATAAGCTTGAAGTATTTTTCGATCGGTGCAAATTGAAATGGAGAACTTAGGCTCATATATATAGCCTTGGCAATCCCCTTCCATCTCAATTCTAAGTAATGTGGGACTTCTAACCCAACACTATTTCAATCAAAATCCTAACAATCTCCACCTTGATTGAAATAAACGCAGATTCATCTTCTGTTGTCAACACTGACAATCCTTTGCTGTCATTGTCTATACCAACAATCATAGTTCAAAGAACTATTATACTCCACCATAAAAAGTATGCTCACTTAGAATAGAACAATTTCAAGAATTTCACCTTGACACATGTCGAAACCTTGCTGAAAAGTTATGGTGCAACTTCCACATTGGCTTTTCCTGGAAGTTCCTCAACCATCGACATAACTCCCACCACACACCCTGCATCTCAATGCCAATCAATGCTCGTGTGCAATTGTGGATCCGCTAGCAACAACTTATCTTTTTCCATGGCAGCACGATAATGCCATGAGGATACATTTTTTACCTTTTAGTAAAGATCATCCTCTCTCTCTAGGAGAGCAATGTTGCAAGCATCAGATTGAGAACCTTTTTCCAACATCACGCCACTTGGATAATTTTTCTTTACATGCCCAGACTTTTTGCATTTCCAGCATGTCACACTTCTTCCACGATTCTTTTTTCCATAAGTAACACTTCTAGCTACAAACAATGAATTAGAAGAAGTGCTACCCTCATTTTTCATTCTTCTTTCTTCAACAATAATTTTACTGGCAACTTCTTCAGAATTCAGAGTTTCCTTCTTATACATTAATACAGGCTTGATATGCTCATAAAAAGATGAAAGAGACAATATAACCCTTAGCGCTTTATCTTCATCATCAAGCTTCACTCCAATTGCCTCTAATTCAGAGACAATACCATTGATGGCACTAAGATGGTCGGAGACTTTTATACTATCATCCATACCCAGATTATGGAACTGCTCCTTCAACAATAACCGATTTGAGATGCCCTTTGCCTAATATAACCCTTTGAGTTTCCCCCAAAGTTCTTTGGCTGTCAATATTCCTTGCACATTTGCAAGAACATTCTTAGCCAAACACAGACGAATTGCACTTGCTGCTCTCAAATCTAGTTCCTCCCAGTTTTCATTATCCATATCAGCATTCTTTCCTTTTAACACCTTGTGCAAACCTGATTGTATCAATACATCATTGACTTGTATCTGCCACAAGCCAAAATTGATTCTTCCATCAAATTTCTGTATGTCATACTTCACAGCACTTGAAAAACTTGACATTGTTGCAACCGTATGCTAGAATAGTGTAAATCAACTGTAAACTATGCACCAGGAGGGTTCCCAGGAAAGAGAAGTGGGTCACAATGCACACACTTAAATATCAAGTTTTTCCTTAGCCAGAACTTTTCCAAACCGCTCTCTCACAGTATCACACTGCCTTCCAGCAACAGCAACCAAGGATGATCCTTAAGTACCAAGGAAAAATTCTTTTTTGATATGGAAGATCAGACTAAACTGCAACCACTGAGTATACTAAGAATAAATCCCACCGAACCAAAGCTCCTGATACCAATTGTTAGGAAAATAAGCCACTTCCCCTCCTTGAGAACCACCTTAAACCGAGAAATAAAATAGGAACACAACCACAACACAAGAATTTAACGTGGAAAACTCTAAAACTGGAGAAAATCCACGGCCGCTGTCAAAAGACAACCAAAGAATCTCACTATGTGAAAATTATTACAACACATAGACTTCTCTCTTAAACACCCACACCTCAGTACACCCACACTCTCCAAAGCAAATATTTAAACTACACCTCACAACACTTTAAAACAAGAGTACAGAAGAAGAAAAGTCAGATACAAGCTTAAAGTGTTTTCTGACTGGTGCAAATTGAAATGGAGAACTTAGGCTCATATATATAGCTTTGGCAACCCCCTTCCATCCCAATTTTAAGCAATGTGAGACTTTTATCCCAATATTATTTCAATCAAAATCCTAACAATAGTTTGGTTTCAAATATGAGAACAGATGTAGTGTGGAAGTGTGGTTCTTCCCCAAGATGAGAACATACGATGGAAGTTAGGTTTCCTGCATAAGTGAGAAAAAATTATAAAGGTCTCTTAGAATTCTGTTTTTTTTTATTTGGTCTGGGAAACAGAACAAAGAAAACACAAAACATGACAGGTCGTCGTACTTCACATTAAGCATATAACCAAATATTAAACTGGGGCAAAGGGTATATTAGAAATTGTACAAATAATAGTCATAAATATGGAGTAGCAATAGCCATTCCCAACTCCCACCTATGAAACACGGATACACTAATTGGGTGTTGTATCTACACGTCGAATCTTACATAACACACTTGTATATATTTAATGTAAAATGTACTTTTTTCTTACTATAACATGGAAAACAAACAAGGTGATATGATAACCAATCAGCAAGTGCACTGAATCGTTCAAGTAGTAAAACATGGTGAGTAAGTATCGTCCCACGAGCATTGAGTATACCAAGCAACAATTCACCAATTCAATTCCTAATTAGAATATTGTAAAAAAAAATTTATAACAAAGAATGCTAAAGGTAAGAACAACAAAAAAAAAATAAAAAATTAATATAGTCAGAGGTCAAATTTTACTTGACTCTTCCAATAAAACCTTAGCCTTTTAGTTAACAAAGTTCTAGTATCTCACTTGATAGTTGAATTTCCAATTTGATCAATAACTAATTGCTTAGCTTATTAATCCTTCTCTATTTTCTTGAAATTCCCTAATTCCTTATATCAATTCCAATAAGTAAAAAGGCATACAATAGGCAAAATAAAATTTTCAACAACCACACTATCAACTTCGTCTATTCCTAGATAGATATCAATAATAGTGTCCATCACATGAGCCAACACACATATAAATCTCCCAATCCAATACATGAGCCCTAAATTAAAGTATGAGTTTCCACTTCATAAAACCATGAAACCAGTGATAATCACTCAAATATAGAAAAAGAAATTTGAATCAAGCTAAACAACAAAGATAATATTATTCAAGTCAAGTTACATCATCACCCTAACAAAAACGTTTAACTACACATGATAGAAAAGAAAACAAAATAGAAAAATAAAGAGAAGAGTGCACCGAAAACTAAAGATTTGGAGTGATGATTCCTCAATCTCTCGTCCTCTAATTGTTCCTTATCTCCTCTCTGGAGTTGGAGAGTTTTTTTTTCCCAAATTCTAATCTAAAAAAACTCCTCAAAAAGATCGTGTCTCGGTGTTTAAAACGTGAATATATCAAACAAATCATGCCACGGGCGTTGGGATGCCCAGTTCGATTGATAGCATCAATTTGTGTGGACCTGTGGGTGCTGCGGCCCCTGGTTTGGGCATTATGACACTAAGACACATTTGAAGATTTTTTCTTGTAGGCGCTGGAATGCCAAAAGCTGGCGCTGGGATGCCAGATTCTGAACATTCACTTTCTTTTGTGATTTTCTCATGAATCTGAAAATAAAATAATAAATTACACTAAAATCAAGATAAGTTCTAAAATATACTAAACTAACCGTAAAATATGTTAAAACTCTTAGAACTTTAATAAAAGATGATCATCAAAGGTTAATTTAGATGCTTAAAACACTTTAAATATCAACAAATTGATGGAATATCATTATAAAAAGGAAATAATGCATAATTCTTTGAGGTTATAAGAAAATAAAATATAAATGAAACTCATATGAATAATATTTTGAATAATATATCATTTTCATTAAATTTATATATATATATATATATATATATATATGTATATGTCATGTCATGTCGGTGTCCCAATTTTTCAACTTTGATGATCCCTTGTGTCCTGTATCTGTGCTTTATAGACTCCCACACATTTCATATTAAGAAGATACAGTACCTCGATTGAGGAAGGAAGCAGGAAGGTTAATTAAAAAAATAAAATACTTCACCCTTGGGCTTCAAGTCAACCCATTGCTGTATAATAGATATTAAAAAATTGGAAAAACTCTCCAAAGTGAGAAGCATATTGTATGAGCTTAATTGATTGATTTAAGGGTGGATATACCATCAATTCGTCACTCTAGAGATAACTAGATAAGTTCACCTTAAAGGGTCCTTATCCAAAAAAGAAGAGAAAAAAGATATTAGAGAAAACAAATTAGACAATGGAACCTTAAAGCAAAATGCGTATAATTTATTGATATAATGGAAATTGCAATCTTCTGGTACAATAAACCAAGAAATTTCCCTGTACAATAAGAGAATTCCCTTTCCCATCAAAATGAGTGGAACCACAAAATTCTTCATATTTACACTTCCAATTTATAAATCAATATATTAATAGCAATAAGAGCTTGCCGCCAAAAACAAAACAAAAAAAAATCCCCAGCCCTTATGAAGAACTTGGATCCCAATCCAAGCATAACAAAATAAACTACCTACTACTGGATGGCATAGGAACGAGTACACACTGTCTCAAGAGCCTCAGTGAACAATGACGAGAAACTAGTCAACGCCTGAAAAACTCCGGGCAAGCCTGTCTGTAGATGGTTCAGTGTCGATACTCTCGTCACCTCCACAGCATTTGAATGCCTCCGCATTTCATCCTCAACTCGCCTTTGGCATGTCGCGAGTTCCAACTTCTTCTCGGCGAGGGGGTCACGTGCATCCAGTCCTTGTCCATTGTCAGGCCCGGAATCAGGAAGGCTAATGCCTACCATAGAATATGAATTGTAAAATTTCCTCTCCAAAGTTCTCAGAGCCGAAGACTTCTTCTCAAATTCCTTGGATGCGCTCTCGGTTCGCTTCTTGATCTTGAGCTCTTCAGATTGCTTGGAGGATATCGCATTGACAACATAGATGAAGCTCTTGATGGCTTCGGATGCAACTGTGTCTGGCACACGGTCAAGCGCGAGCTTCCATTCATCGAGAAACATGTATGCATCAGAGGGTTCCCTGCTGATGCTGCTGATGTTATCATTGTTGACTGGAATGAGGCTGAGCTTAAACCAGCCATGTAAGGACACAATGAATTCTCGCTGAAATTTTATGAGGCGACAGAAACTTGAGTGCCATGCTGACACGGCTGATTCAAGATCACGAGTTGCTTGTCTATGCAGCTCAGAAGTTGAGCCACCTCTGGATGAGCTGTTGACTAGGCCACGGACTTGCTGCACTATGTTGCTTTGAATTTCGTGGTGCTGGTGCATTGATTTCCACATGTACATAATCCTGCATTTAACATATCACAATGTCACAAATGCGAGACAATAATTGTTGTGCTGAGAAGAATTCTTGAGGCAAAACTCAGCTAGCTGTTTCACAAAGCGTGCAAAAGTATGCTCCGCTTCACTACAAGATTCTGCAAATTGTGATATAATCTCATGCCATGTACCTATTTTCGTAGATGCATAGACTCTGCTCAATAATTGTCTCAGTGTCTAACACTCGAAAGTTCAAACAGATGGTAGCAATGCCTCCTATGGTAGGTTGTTTACCAATGGCAGCAAAGTGTATAATGATCCGCATCAAGCAAGCTCAAAAATTTTCACATCAATACAAGGTTGCTTTTAGAACACCATCTAAATGTTTAAAAATTAAACTATAGTTCACTTTTCACAAAAATGAAAATATAACGTATAAACCATCAGATCAAACACGTTTAGATTTTGTGGATTTTACATGCAGGATCTATTATTTGTATTTCAACAGTTGCATTGCCAACATCACATTTTATAAGAACTTGCTGAGCCGGGAAATTTTGATAAATCTTTCACTAAGAAGCACAGACATACTGACTTGGTGGTATGTCGGTGTGTCGGACAGGTGTCGGGCACTGACACTCACATGACACGTGTTGGACACATGTCGGTACGTGTCCAATTAAAAAAGTAATTTTTTTAAGCTCAAACATGCACCAGACACGACTGAACGCTGCTCTAATTCTCTGTAGACATGGTTTGGACATGTCGCAGCACACCTGAGCTGGTTTCTTTATTTTTTTTTCAAATTTTTAATACTGATATGAGCTCAAAATCAACCCTAGTTTAATTAGTTAGACTTGTGCTATTAGGTCATTTTATTTTGAAAATTCTTCAATTAGATCACAAGAAAACAAAAAGAAGAATTAGTTAGATAAAAAAAATTATATAAACATGATCAAAAAGAATTTAGACCAAAAAAGGACAAAATAAACAAAATCATGCAACAAAATAAAAAAAAATTATATATATATATATATATATATGCAGTGTACGTGTTTTATAATTTTATGAGTTTGGTGTGTCTCCGTGTTCCGTGGTCAAGTCAGTGCTTCATAGATCTTACACAAGTATCAATTTACCCCGATCCTATATATAGTTTCACTGCAACCGCCGGATCAGTTGTAACTGAGAATCCGAGATGCATAATCAGAATAATCACGCTATCATATTAACACACAATCCTCAGGTTTCAGACATTCTGGCAAAATCATTGCTAATCAATGGTTTGGATTAATCAAGTAAAACGGGTGAATAACAGCAAAACCAATAATTTATTTGTTTTATTCAATTTATTGGCACCCAGGAACCAGTCAAAATAGTCTGGAAACAGCTATACCATTATCCTATTATTACTTTATCATATCAAACTCCATGCATCAATAATTTAATTTTGCTCAAGTGGGGACTAAAAGTTAGGAGACAAAATAACATTTTGACAGGTGCAGCGGTGGGCCAAAGTTTTGATTATAAGAGGTAGCAGTAGTTGGACAGTTTGGTACAAAAGAGGCACATGCAATTGGACAGAGCTGAATTAATCAAGTGCGCATCAGAATAGTAAGCCATAATGCTTTCAAGTTTCACCTACCACACCAAAAATCTTCAGTGATCCACACTAGCATATTCTCTTAAGAGGGTTTGTTACAACTCATGCTTCACATTCCGCCATCTTTATTTCTTTACATTCACACAAAATCAGGCCTAACAACCCAAGAAGCAAGGCACATTATGATCCTAAATTATGGCAACATAACAAACTTCACACAATTAAAAGTGCCTTTAATTATGAAGGCTTTCACCAGGTGGGGAGCCTCATGTGCTTGGCCACTAATAAAATAAAAGATCAGAGATTGGCAATTTCTTTTAGTTCAATATACTTGAAAATTTTCAGGGCCTAAAATGAATCTATCAAAGTTCATTCATTTATTAATAGCACCAGTGGCAGTTCAATGAGCTCCCATATGGCTGATTTGTTACCATGTTGGATTGAATGTTTAACACCATAGTTCCTTGTTGACTAATGATTCAATGATCCAATTTACTAGAAAATTACTATTTTTAGCTGCCCCAGACAGTAAAACAATTGCTGAAGTAAGGGACATACCCATGACATAGCTCAACAAGCTGAGGAACAAGATCAGAGTCCCTAAGGCCAATAATGGCAGTTGAGGTGGTAGACACAGCCTGAGATGTGACAATAATTAGAGACTGCAGCCTATTTATGGAAGTCTTGGTTTTGAATATCTTTGCTTCATCCTCTCCTTTGTATTCCTGACTCTGCAGACCTGACAATTTCTTTTCGTGTTCAATCTTCACGCCTTCTCGAGCCTATATTATATTCAACAAGAATTGGCAGAATGAGTTAGCACACACCCTTTCCAAACCATAGGGCTAAAAGTAGATGCAACAGACCAACCTGAGTTCAGTTTGGTCAAAAGAGTGGCTAAGTTGGACAAAGCATTTATGGGAATTTCAAGCATTCACAGTCAATGTTATAGACTACATTTTTTGCTTACTGGTGTATGCTATGTTCAAAGAAACCTGCCTCCTTTTGGCAAGTAGAACCATATATTATACAATAGATAAAAGAAAATAGTTGCCTTCATTCATAAACAACAAACAGTTATCATGATCAGACCCAGTTGAATGTGAACAAATCTATCACATGAAAGACAAATTTGAAGAAAGGGGCAAGTGCTGAAGTAACTATAAATAAAACGGGGTAAAAGGGAAAGAGTGAAAAGGGTTACGTATTTCAGTCATTTCACACACAATAAATGATCAATATCACATAAATAAAAAATATTTACAGTTACACAAGCTAAAAACATAATCTATTTTCTCTGAATCTCATTTTAGCTTCATAGATGCCAAATTGGAAACTACAACAAAAACTCTGATTAGGACAAGCATAGCCGTCCAAATCAGGATGTTATCCTCGACCCAGAACCATATGGGCAGAATAATGGTTGGTTCCACCAACTGAGGCTATTATGGTCAATTCACAATGATAGAAACAAAAAAGGGGGTCTTTTCTCACACTAAACAGTCAAACACTGCAGTGACCTTACGCTACCGAAGTCCAACATCTCCCTTTTATTGTCTCCAAAAATATGATTAATTTTCTAAAAGGAAACCCATGTTCTTCCGAAATGCCAAAAAACACCCCCGGAAATTAAGCAACAAGAATATCTATCATTTACCTTAACTTCCCCGTAGAGCTTCTTCTCCCAAGCCAAAAGCCGTTCCAAAGTGGAGCAGAGGCTCTTTGGACCGCCCGGTTCGTCCAGCGAACCAGTGTCGAGCCGGTACTTAACCGCCAACGGCGGTTTGGAGGTCCATGTCGAGCTCAGGTTGCTCAATATGCTGCTTGAGTGATACACAGTTTCTGAAACCAAAATCTTCAAATCAGTACCAATTCAAACAGCCCCAGAATTTATAATCCACTGTTCGGATGCTGGGAAAACCGAAAGTACTTACTATTTTTCATCATAAAGATGCAAAATGTTGAAAAATTCAAACTTCTCCCATGCTTTCTCAGTAACCAAACACAAACCCAGAAAAACGAAAAAAAAAAAAAAGAATTCCAATTAAGCTGCTCACACCTCAAAGATGTCAAAATTTCTCTTTACTCAATGAACCAAAATCATCAAATTCAAATCATTTTTTTTTTAATAATCAAAATGCAAATGCCGGAAAATTCGAATCTGAATTGAGTCCTAATACTTTCCCACAAGCTATATCAGTAACCCAACACCTCAAACCCAGAAAAAAAAAAGGGTGAAAACTCGAGTCTCCATTTAGCAATTATACACATCCCAAAACTTTTCGTCCACTTTCTCAGCAATCACACATTTTCCTTCCCCCCCGACGCAGATGAACAAACGAACTTAGCCCCTCAATTGGCTGAAATTCAGTAACCAAAAACACACCTTTGGTTAATACAACGAAAAAAAAAGGAAGAAAGAATCTGGAGACTCTCAACAAATTACCAAATAAAAAAACTTCACAGCACGTTCTCACCAAAAGAACAAAGGAAACGGAAAAAAGAAGAAGAAGAAGAGAGGAAATAAAACGACTTACTCCTCAATTGCTTGAAGCTGCGATCGAGCTGAGCCTTACTGATCTCGAGCATCTCGGAGACCTGATCTCCAGCCACAGCAGCTTTCTCGAAGCTCTCTCTGATGGCTTCCACGATCTCCTTCAAGTCCTTGTGCCTCACCACCATCCTCATCTCCATCATCTCCTCATAGCTCCCCGTCCCTGTCCCTGTACCCGCCGACGCCCCCGCCACCCCGCCATCACTCCCCGCCTTCCCCGCAGGATCTCCGGCCACCGACGACCCGAAATTCGACCTTGTCCCGATCTCAGACCTCGGATCCTCCTCCTCCTCCACCACCCCATCACCGCCACCGTCCTCGGAGGAGCTCGTGATGGTGCTGTAATGGTCACCCCACTCACTGCACTGAACCTCTTCCCTCTCCGTCTCACCGTAATCCTCAATAAGATGATGATGATTCTTCTGAAAAGGCATCCCCTGTTTTCGAAACGACCCCTCTTTCTTAAACGACCCCTGTTTTCGAAACGACCCCTGTTTTCCATGGTTGAAGAAATCATACTCTGATCTCTCCTCCCCCACCTCAACATCATCATCCAAGTGATGATGATGATGATGATGCTCTTGTTGATGGTAATTAGTATTGAAGCTGCGTTCCGAACGTGGGTGTGAATATTCTTCTTCTTCTTGTTCTTCTTCTCCTTCTTCTTCCACATCATGTTCCAGCTCTTCTTCAGGGTCGATTTGCGAGTGTTCCTTCTTGTTGTTGTTCCTTTCATCATCGAAGTAATCAGAACCAGGTGGCGGAGGAGGAGGGTAGAAGTTTTCCCAGTTCCAAAGAGAAGAAGTTTGAGAAGGTGTTGTTGAATAAGAAGAATACGCGGTTGGGAAGAAGTTGGAGTTGTTGCTTCTTGGAGTGGAAGAAGGACTCGAATCTGAGAGAATGTGAGGCAGCTTCGGTGGTTTTCGACGGTTATGACGGTTACGGTAGTTAAGGCGGTTGTTGGCTGTTGTTGTTGTGGTTGTTGTGACCGGTGGTGGTATGCTAGGGGAAGGCGAAGGTTCAAACAATGGTTTCGGTGGTTGTGGTTGTTGTGGCGGTTTTGGTTTTGGTGGTTGTGGTTTTTGTGGTGGGTGGAGGAAGACGGCGGAGGTGGTGTCGGAGACGGAGAGGGGTTCGCCGGCGGCGAAAGTGCAGAGTGCTGAGCCGGTGAGGCTGAGGGAGCGGCAGTAGTGGGAGTGCGCAGCCGCGAGCTGGTGGCGAGCGTACACTGCGTCCTTCATAAGCCGCCGGCGGTCCTTGCACCGCCGCACCGTGTCCTCGTTCTCCAGCTTTGAAACCGGGCAGCCCATTTTCTCATCAACGGCGGCGGCGCGTGATGAGACCCACGAGGAGGCGCGTGAGAGAGGCCCCTGAAACCAGCTCGACTAAGAGGTTCTTCTTTGAAGTGAGAGGGTTAAGGTCGTACTAGTTGGTTGTAGTTGTAGTTGTTGTTGTAGTGTGCAATTGTAGTTGAGTACTTGAGTTTCCTCACTCTGCAAGTGCTAATTTCTTAGTTGCCTTTTTTATTATTATTATTAATTTATTATTATTACTATTTCCTTTTTTCTTTTCTGATTTAATTCTGATGGGTGGAAAAGATTATTGTCGTTTAACATGTGTTATTTATATTGCTTTTGACATAATATCCGTGTAAAAAGAGTTTTATATTTTCACTCATTATATGTTTTCATTTATAAAATTTTAATGCTTTTATTATGGGATAATACATACTTGAATATATGTATAGAATTCAAGATGTATTATTTAGATTAATTTTGATATCATAATGGTGAAAAAATAGATCTATACTTTTATGGATCATATCTTTTTATTTGTAAATTTTTTATGATGATGAATAATTGGATCAAACACCTTAGCCATGGGATGGTACATGGTTGAGTATGTGTATAAAATCTTTTTATATGAGCGGTATATACAAATTAAATTTTTAGTTTTTTATTATACATATTGTAACTTTTTATATTTATTTATTATTTAAAAATTATATAAATAAAAAGATTTAATTATTTCATAAGAAAAAATAATCAATATTTTTAAGTCTTTCTTTTGTGTGTTTTGTCTGTATATGCTGTGAATATTTTAAGGAGACACCGTTTTATGTGGTGATTTAAAAGGTAATGATGGTCCATGAAATGCAGATTTAACAATGTCTTCATTGCTGCAATAATATGGTTTTGTTTTGATTGAAAAATTGAAACTACTTATGTGGGAGGGATTGGAGTTTTGAAATTTTATTCAAAACTTGTGTGGGGTCAATCGCTGGAGGTAGTATTAAATATAGGGTTACAGGCGAAAGTGTACAGTTTGTAGGTATTTAGTTTGAATTTTACAGGCTTTCTAGTAAGTCTGCTCTTTATGCGACATCTTGGTGAAAAATAATCAAATCCTTGTTTTAAAACAATGTTGGTTCTATACCAAAACAAAATAATGTTGGTTAACTTTGTGCAGGACAGTCAATTTAGCTTTTCAATTTTACCTATATATATATATATATATATATATATATATATATAGAGAGAGAGAGAGGGGGGGGGATTGGGAGCATATCATATAAGAAGAGTAGTTTATTATAAAAATGAGAGAAGTGAATCTTGACTGTTAGATCTTATACGAATAGCCAGGTTAAAACATAGAGTCATGTAACTTTTTTAAATGAGTATGTAAATATTAATTATATTAATTAACTTTTAATATTGATCGTCCATGTATGGTTATACGACTCATATATGCTCATCACACTCTCATAACAAATCACATCTCTCCTATATATACATATATACATATATATATATATATATATATATATATATATATATATATGATAAGGATATCTCGATCTCCCTTTTAATATAAAAAAATTATATTTTTTTTTGGGTTTTCAAAGTATTTATCGCTAAATGCAGCGATTAAGCTCTTAACGTACTGTAAATTCATTTAAGAGGTAGATATAGGTCAAGATTTTTAAAACTACTTTATTCTCCATGGAGAATCAAATGAGAAAGATACGAGACTATTTTGGCACATTGTGCGCAATGAAAACAAATACAAATGGGACTATTCTTATTTATATTTGTATTGTATTACTTATATACTAAGCAACGAGTAGGAAGTGATATTAAGAAGATTTAATACTCATTTTAGTCACCATCTTTTTATTTGTGAGTTATTTTAGTCCCTTATTTTTAAAATGAGTCAAATTAATTCCATCACATTACAAAATGTGAGTCAAGTCAATCTCTTATTCTACTTTTATTTAATATTTTATTAATTAAATGATAATATATAACGTTAAGTGATACCTTATCATATTATGTGTCATCCGAAGTAGAATGACGTTTAAAATAATTTATTTTGATATCTAAACTTATACAAAATAAGTCATTTTATGACTTAATATGAATGTTTAAATGATTTATTTTGTATAATTTTATACATCAAAATGAGTTATTTTAAACTTTATTCTACTTCATATAATATACGATATGTTAAGATATCACTTAAAATTACATATCATCATTTTAATTAATAGAATATTAAATAAGAGTAGACGGAGGGACAAACATAACTCATATTTTGTAATGTCGAAAATTAATTTAACTTATTTTAAAAGTCGAGAACTAAAATGACTTATGAGTATAAAATGAGAGATTAAAATAAATATTGACTCTATTAAAAAAGGCACAAGAATGGTCCAAGTGGGATCATCCATAAGAAAAATACAACAAACTAAAATAAGATCCTAAGAGAAATTTATGAAAATAAGGATAATTTCTGCAAAAAAAAAAAATGGAAAGTTGAATGCTCTTAATAATATGTTAAGTATCCTCATGACTTTTCATAAGAATTACTATATATTTTCTAATGTTTACTTATATTTAAAATATTAAATTTAGTTTTATTTAGTGTTTTATTTATTAGATGATACGAAAATAATCTTATAGTCATATGTTTATCCTTTTGAAAAAGTTTTATACCTCAAATGGATTAATTATTAGTTGTGGCAATAATATTCTAGAAAATCAAAAACTAAAAAGACGCGAGTCCTTATTACAAAGTGGACGATCTCCTACTAAGTATTGATATTGATCATCATTATAATAGTATTTTAAGATTTTTTTTAATAAAAGATTAGCGTTTTGAGATGATCTAACATTGCTTTCTTATAATTCAACTAAGATAAGGTTCCCATCAAAATTAAAATAAAATAAAATAAATAATTATATAATCAAGCTGCACATTTGCAACTTAACACAATATTTTCAAAGAATTAAATGAAAATTATGAGATTATTAATGCCCTTCGGATCCTCTGTGTCAGAGGCTGATTGGCTTATTAGATAACACATTGAATATTTTTATCAAATTTCGCCATACTTTTATATTAGATCATTAGCAGCGGCGGGGCTAAAAAGTCTTATTAGTAGAGGTCAATGCTTAATAATAAATTATAGAAATTTTTTTTAATATTCTTATAAAATTCTAAGATATGAATTTTTATGGTTAAAAATTTTTATGGTTAAAAATATGTTACATGTCTCACTTGATAAATTTATTAAAATATAGGAATAAAAAATTTAATCATAACCATTGAAAATAAAAAGATATAGGTATCCATAGGATATTAAAGAAAAAAAAACCTAAACAATTTTATTTAAAAATTATATATACTAAAATATTTTATCTAAAAATTTAAATAAAAGTTATAATATACAAAAGAAAATAAATATTTTATAATTAAATTGAAAAACATGTACGTAATATATTGTCTATTCGAATATTAAAACATCTAATTAAAGAAATAGTATATAAGAAATAATCAATTCACAAATTTTAGAAGGGAAAAATTTTTAAAATAGATGTATAATTAGTAAAATTCAAAAAATTCAAGTATGAGACGTGCTGCCCCTGATCATTAGAAACTCATAATTTTGCACTTTTATTTTAAGTGGGCAGAGATTATAAAAGTGAATAAAAAGTCTTTTCTATTCATATCTTTGATCTAGACCTCAAAATGGAAGGTTGAATGCTCTTAACAATATGTTAAATGTGCATTTGGATGGAGCAATTATAGAAGAGGATGTAATTATTAGAAGGATTTAAAATTTATCATGATAAGATATCTTGTTTGGATATGTCCTTAAAAGAAATTACAGAATTCAATAAATTTTAAAGATGAATTTTATCTACCTACAATAGAGAATTTTAATTTTCACAGATAAAGAGAGAATTTTAGAAATCTCAACATACACAAGTATATGTTTTTCTCATTTTGATAAGTCTCACTTTTATTATTTTCCATTACAATTTCTTTATATTTATGATATTTTTATTTAATGTTATTTTTAATTCATTTTGTTGCATTTTAAATTTTTAAATATTGACTTTATATTCCATGATGTTATATTTATATATCATTATATTTTATTTATATAACAATTAAATTTTATAATTCAAATTTAAAATATCATGTGAATAAAATTTAAGATGATTTATGAAATATGAACTCACTATAATTGATTTTAGATTGGTTGAATTTTTATTATTAATAAAAAACTTATTTTTTAAAAATTATATTACTTTTTCCAAATAAAATATGTTAAAATCAAAGTAATGTAATTACCTTACCTAAACAAAGTATTTTATAAATGAAAGAAATATAATTATCTATCCAAATGAAAAATTTAAAATTTAAGGAAATTTAATTGAAACATCTTAATTTTTTAACATTTTAAATTTCCTTGTATTTTATAAATACTTCAACCAAACGGAACTTCAACTTTGTTACTTTTTCACTTTTAGTTATATTTCATTTCATGCTTGCTTTATTGATATTTCTATGTATTGATTTCAATTTTTTTTAGGATAGTAATTTGAATACTAAAAATAAAATTTCTCAAGTTGATGAGTTACATTGTTGTCCTGGACTTCATTTTTAAAATATTACCATATATATACAAATTAAAATTAAAGAAAGAATTATTTTTATACTTAAAAGTGAATTGAAAGTACATGACTAGTCAAAATAAAAATAGTTAAGGGTAAATTATATTTATCTCCTCTAAGATTTATGAAAATACAATTCACATCATCTCTAGTTATCTAGCTTACACTCACATCCCCTCTGCTTGCTGTATTTTAAGTATTTATATTACAGTCACACTCTTCATTCACAGAATAACGTTAGTAAACTTAATGGAATAATATTTTTATGATATTAATCATTTTTAATTAATAAAATTATAAAAATACCAAAAGTATTTTTATAATTTTATTAATTAGGAACAGTTAATATAAAAAAATATTATTCTGTTAAATTTACTAATTGTGTTATGTGAATGAAAAGCATGACTGTAATATAAATACTTAAAATTCAATAAGCAGAGGGGTATGAGTGTAAGCTGAACAATTAGAGGTAGTGTGAGTGGAAGCTGAACAACTAGAGAGGGTGTGAGTTATATTTTTACAAATATCAGAGGAAGTGAGTGTAATTTACCCAACAGATAATTTTTGACTTCAAATAAATTTTACTTGAATCTTAAAATTGTCACTCTAAAACGATTTATCTTAGCAGTGTTTAATTAGTATAAACGGTTCGATAATTATTTTTCGCAAGGTCTTGAGCTCGAGTTTTATAAATAAAAAAAAATTGGCACTAAAAAATGGTTGTATATATATATATATATAATAAACTGACCCGACCTAAACTAAATTATTTAAAATTTAGTAAACTCTAGAAAATAGTGGGTTGGATGACAAACAACGGTTTAGTAAATTGTAAGTTTCGATATGAAATGGCGCAAATAATTACTAAAACAGAAAAAAAGAACTACTTTAATTAATTATGCATCATATTCGAAATAAGTATTTCCTATGTTACTTCTTCGTAAAACCACTTTTAAAAAGTTATTTTTGTAATGAAGTAAAAATCTTTAATAATGTAACATCCGAAATAATTACTTTTGAAAACGCAAAAATAATATATTGCTATCCATCATCCATCATATTGTCGTAAAGTATTCGTGACACGTGTTACTCAGCTTGTTGGTAAAATCCCTCCAAAAAAGTAATCTTGTAATGAGGTAACAAATCTGTGATGCCAATGGAGTAACAAATCTATATCTATATCCATCATATTGTCATAAAGTGTTCGTGACACGTGTTTCTTACCATGTTGGTAAAATTCCTCCAAAAAATTAATCTTGTAATGAAGTAAAAAATCTATAATATATAATTAACAAAATATTTTATTTTAAAACATCATAATCATATTTTTTAAAAAATTAAGAAATTTATACATGCACAAAGCTCATCTGCAATTTTTTTACTCTTGTTTTTATCTTAACTAAGCACACCCTAAGAATTCAAATTTAAAAGATATTATTTACACTTATGATGTGTGGAATATCATATCGACTCACATCTCCTTTATCATTAGATGTGGTATGGACACCATTCAAGTAGGATCTACACCCAATCCAATGATAAATGATATGTGAGTTGACACAATATCTCATACATCATGAATATAAATAACATAACTCTTCAAATTTCACTAAAATAAAAAAAAAACTTATTCAAGTCAAATGAATAATTTTTTAAGTATTAAAAAGAATCAATAATCTTTGAGTAGAATCTATAATACTAATATTTTAAAGTCATTTGAGGGAAAGTTTTACATGTGTCGCAATGAGTATGTTTTAGGGTCCACATCTTTTAAGAAATTATTTATTAATTTTTTTTAAAAATAAACCGTAATTATTATATATTATTAGCATATCATTGACAATCATCCGTATTTAATAATAGGATTACATTATATTAATTAAATATCTTCAATTATTGCGATATTGAAATCATAAATTATATTGATAAATTAATTTCATAATTTTAGTATTAATTTCACATATAAAATTTTTATATTTGATGCGGGTGGTAATTTTCTTTTGAATACTATTATATTGAATTTATGAAATTAAGTATATAAATTATAAGAAAGATATAAAATATATGAGCTAGGTTATATCATTTGCCTTTTTTATTAACAATAAGATTATGATGAATTTAATTATTTAATGACAGAATATTTTTTCGAGTCATTAGTGATGATATTATTTGATTATATATATAAACTAATTTAATGATTTGAAAACCAAGAATATGGCAATTCAATAAAAAAAATTTATATACGTACGTAGGTGAAAATAAAAATCCTGGGATGGACATAAAATTATATCTTCAATAATCTTTGAGCTCTTATAAATAATTTTGATAATTTATATTTTAAAATATTTAAATAATTTTTTTTTAAAAAAATCAATCATACAATTCATGACAATTTTGATAATACTTTAAAAGATTTGAATGAATTTTGAAAAAAAAAGTTAGTGTTAAAAAAAATTAAAAAAAAATTAGAGAAGATTTTAAAAAGAAAAAAATGATAGAGATTTATCAGAATTTTATTTATAAATAGAAGTTATTAATGATTAAGATTTCATATAAAATTTATTGATTGTATAAATTTACTATATAGATATTTCAAACTCATTTCATGAAAACTATTACATATGTCATTCATATAGTGATTTAGGTTTCACATATCATTCATACAATGATTTAAACCAAACTTTTCTCAATCTTTATATCTAAAGATTTTTTTAAAACTTAATTTATCATTTACTTATTAATTATTTTTTATATGAAACAAAATTAGATATATATTACTATCATTAAAGAATCAAATATTACAAATCGTTAAATATATAATTTGCATTAAGAGAGAACCCATGTTAATATAATTATGATCTATAATTAAATTAAGAATCATTAATAACCTCACATTATGAAGGTAATATAGAAAATTATAAAGAAAATATTATCAAAATAAATAAGCTTTAAAATCAACATGTCTTTTTTTAAAGAAAACGAGTAGGTCAAATTTTAACGAATTACAAATTGATTGATTTTGATTTGATAATAATTCAAAATTCAATTTATACTAAATTTATTCTTAATCAAATATTTAAGACACGTTATAATACTAATATAATAATTTATTTTTAATCAAATATAATAATAATGGATATAATACTAATATTTAAGACTCATTACATAAAAGTCTTCTATGTATTATTTATAGAAAAATTATATCCCCTTTTCATAATCTTAACACTTAAAGTAAGTTTTTAAATTTAATTTATTTTTTAATTATTAATTATTTTTTTCCAATCATACTTCATATCTCTCTACTATTAACAAAATCAATATAAAAAATAAAAAATAGCATAAACAACATTATAATTTAATATATTATACTATAAAAATTATATATATATAATTATAGTATTAATGATAACAAACCTATTATAATTGTGTTGCATTATTAATATTTGTTATTATAGATATTCATGATTTGAAGTTCAAATTATTTTAAAAATGTTTTATTTTTAAAATTTTTAATAAACCCGTAAATTTCAATAGAGATTCAAATCTCCATGTGAAATGAAAAATGGGGATCCATGACCAAGATTTATATGAGAATGGAGGTAAAATTCTAAATGAAGATAGGATTAAGAGAAATTTTCTAATTTTAAATGTAAAACTTTTAAAAATCATAATAAAAAAAATTATCTATTTACATGTATCATTATATTCTATTTAATTTTTTATAACTTAAACATTCCAATCCATCAATTCCATAATTTTTTCATATTAATTCTTTTTGAAAAAAAAATACCTTCAATTTTTTAACACCGAAATATTTAAAAAAATCGATTCTATAATTTACACTTCTTTGATAATAATATTAAATATTTATTAATTTTTTAAAAACAAATAATTATATTATTTTTTATTAAAAATAATTATAATTGATATATTACTCTAATAATTGAGATTATATAAATTAGAATTATAAATAAGTTTTACTAATTATTACATATTGATTATAACATATATTTTAAAATTCATATGTTAATTTATTAAAAGGACGTATAAGGAAAGGATGTGTAATTGAAATCATATAAACTAAATTTATGTATTACTTTTATTAATTAGAAAATATATTTTTATATTCTTAAATTAAATATTTTAATTTACTAAAAAGATTTAAACGGCTAGGGATAATAAAAAAAATTGAAAATGGGTACACACGAGAATTACCCAATGGAGAAAGGAATTGTCACATATTCTGCCTTCATAGAGATGACCTATGGAGGTTAAGTCCCCATTTCTTAAAAAGGGATAGGGACAGGAATAAATACATCTTTATTTTTTAATTATTTTTATTATATTTATATTTTCTATATATTTTTAATTTTAATCTGGATTATGTTGCATTAATAGTATTTGTTATTATAGATATTTATGTTTCAAATAGTAACATATTTTTAAAATTTTTCTCTTTTTGAAATTTTTTAATAAACTCTTGAATACCATAGGGATTCAAAATCCCCACGAGAGACAGGAAATGGGAAATGGGGACCCATAAGGGGGATGGAGATGGAGATGAGAGACAAAATTCTAGACGATGACGGGAGGCATGAGACATGTCCCCTTTTTCATGGATACTCATTGTTATCCCTATAAATAGTTCATGATATAGTAAAATTATCTATTTATTCTCTTTTTTTATTCAATAATTTTAACTTTTGAAATGTGCAAAATTTTCATAAAATAGGTTGTTTATTGTTAGTTATAGGTCATCTATCAAAATATTTTCAACCTTATAAAGATAATATTCAATATAAGATATAAAATACAATGACATATTTATATTTTATCTAATTATTTAATTATTTAACTATTAATTTATTTTTAAAATAAATTTATATACTCACTTTTCTATAAGATATACATAAATAAATCATCATTTATTTTTTATAATAATCAACAAACTATTTTTTATTATTTCCCCATATATCACATGAATCAAACAACTAGTCGTAGAAATTAGCGTCACCCTCAAAGAAATAATTCTTGTATAACATTGTGTTTGATCCAATAAAAATATAACACGTATGGAATACATAATCATATAGTTGGTCAGATCAAAACTCGAATACTATTTAATAAATTTCAAATAAAATCTTAATCATCAAAACTATACTCTCAATTTACTTTAAGGTTTATTTGCACATACTCAATTAAAAAATTAGAAAAGCTAGATTCAATCAATGCATCATTTTTATTTCCTTCATTGTATATTGTTATCCTATTTTATCTCTACAAGGCCTTTGGTGAAGGATAATATACCTTATCCTTCACTAGGTATACAATGAATGTTGTCCACAAAATCAAAGTTTAAATATTAAACATCCCCCCCTCTTCTCTGGTCTCCTCTTTTTTTTCTCTGCCCCGTCTTTCAAGAAAAAAAAAGCAAAAAAGAAAGAAATAACAAATTGAGAAATCAAGTGCAACTATTTAATTTGTCATCTATTCTCCTATGCACAAATTTGCGAGATAAAGCCAAGGAATTCAATATGAAAAAGGGTTTGACATAGATCGCCTCTTAAATCGACTATCCTCAAGTTAAAATTTGTTGATGGATTCGACTATATATATCGTGAAAGGTTAGTAAATTACTTAAAACTATATTCACCAAAAAATAATTACTTGAACTATAAAACAAGAGGCCTACTCGGATCACTCAATTCCTTCGTTATTGTGTAGTCCTTCACCATCATGATTGCTTGGCAACCACATAAAAAAAAACACCTTTTTCCTTTGCTGATTGGTTCACTAACAATACAACAAAATATGCCTTGCTGTTCGAAGCTGTAGACTACCACATGATAACTATAATTTGATTCTGTGGAACTTTCTGATCTCACATTTGATAATTGTTCAATTTGGGGTCGAAAGAGCTGATTATTTCAATGGAAATGACATTCCAAGTTCCATTTCTTAGTAAAATTTATCGTGTTCTAAGTTTCTTTTTTTATTTTCGTCTTTTTCCTTTTGGACATTATTGTATCTATCTTGTGGCCTTTAATCAGAATGAGGAGGAAGCACACGTCACAAAGGGACAATGAGAACACTAAGTTAGCTTGGTATTCGTAAAAGCTTTGCTTCTATTGACTACTTTCTTGACAAAGCGGATCACTTGGGTTGCTATTAGAATTTATGCTTTTTTATAGAAAGAAACTTTTTACATGCTCAGAAAATTTTCGTTCTTGTATTTATTTGTTGAGGAGTCGTATGCCATTCCTTTTTTCCTCGGTAGTTACTAGCTAAATGCCATCCTATTTTGCACACGATATATTAAACAACTGAAAAATTCCCAAATGGACGCTCTAAATTAATTATTATGTATTAAAAAATTTTAGATGCTCTTAGAATAAGAGAAAATAATTAACTTGCTCTATTGGTTGATTGACATTATCTTCTTAATCAATCTCCATAATGGAATGTTATAATCCACATGTACATTTTCTATTTTTCACGAATTCTAACTATAATTTTCAAATTTAAATACACAGTAATTCTCTAGTAAACAACCGTATCCAAATGAAATTTTACGAGCATGGCTACTTTGTGAGCATTTGTACAAGCATCCCCGTCAAAAGAAAGCATTTGTACAAGCACCCTTTAAAGAGCATCCTGCAGGAAAAGAAGAACAGAAACAGTAAAATGGGGTTGATAAAGATCGTTTGAAACTGTTGGAAAGTGTGAAACCAAGAAGAACAGAAGCATTTCTCATTCTTTGCTTTAGGTGAATGAAGCAAAAATCAAATTCCAAGTTTATGATTGGGTGTTTCTCTAGTACTTTTATAAAATTCAAGAATATATATTAGTATATTTTAGTTATTTGTAATTAATAGTGAGTCATGTGTCCCAATAACTCAGTTTTTAAAATTTATCAAAATAAAAATCAAATCACAACTGTTAATATTGCACATAATTGCCCAAGGATGTATCCATGGGCATATCAAAAGCAAAAAAAAAAAAAAACTTATGCTTAAAATACCTTTTGAAAGAAAAAGCAAGTTTAATCTAATATGGCCTGGATGGATGGATATTGAATAGACCAATTTCTTGATTCTTGATTATGATTTTCCAATTATACTTTCCCACATTTTTTTTGATACCTTTTATACCTTTTCTTTTCATTCATCAAAAGATGAAATACATGCTAGACAAAGCATATAGCAAGAGGGAAGCTGAAATGTTATAAGCAGCGTCCATGAATATTCCACCAATGAGTGGAACTTTTTTTTATTTTTTGTAGTAAAGCAAATGATAAAGCAAAGAGTGAGAGATGAAAGGCAGAAAATTCAAAACTAGTGAAAGACCCTTTCATGTCTATCCTCATGATCTCTCCTACTCAAAATCTATTGCAGTCCAACCTTGCACTTCAATACACATCACATGCACACACCTTTTTCTTTGCATTCAATTGGTCTAAAAAAATTAAAATAGAAAAAAAAGTTAACTTTGTCTATGGCCTCCTACCGTTAATTTTAACGGTGTGAACTAAAGAGCTTAATCTTTTTCACCTTTGTTTTGGACTTTCCAATTAGAACATGCATGGAACCCCACAGTGCTTTGATCACTTCACTTAGAAGAGTATCCAATTCTCCACAAAAGCATATTTGACGTTTCGATCAAAATATTCTTTATCTTCACCTTTTTATTTTATTTTTTCTATTATAATGGTCAATTTTCCATCTCACCCTTGGAAAATTTTTCCTCCGCGGCCTATTTCTCGATAGGATCATGCTAGCTTGATAATAAGTTAACTGATGTTGATGCTATATAATCTCAGCAGAGGATCTTTCCACGAGAGAATAGAGACTTTCATTTTTTTTTTATAACATAGTTTGAAATCAAACATTCAATAATTACACATATGTAGCACTATTATATGTTAATAATGATCTAAACAACCAAGAAAGATAATAAATAATAATAATAATTTTGGTAGCAAGACAATTTTGAGGGGGAAAGGCCTTTTTTATAACTCTGAGGGGATAAAGTTGTGTTTTCAGTACATGTAGAAGTATTATTTAGATTATTCCATAGAGAATAATCTCCCAAATTTTAACCAAGCTATACACACAATATATGACATGCGTGATTATTTGACAAGCTTTATTAAATGCATGCCTTGGGAAGTAATTTAATTTGATTAATTAGCTATCTACCGACCAAAATAATCAATATATAGTCAATTACCTTAAAAATACAGAAAAAAATGAAAGAAAATGACCCGTAAAACTAACATGTAAATTGATAAATAAAACATAATAAATGTTTAATTTTCTCTTGCAACAACTAACTATTTCTCTTACTTTCACTTATCCATGAATGATAGTTCTTGGAGAACAAATTCATCGTGAATTTTAAGAAAGACTGTAGCATATATTTGCAAAATTTCCAATGGGACGAGATGGAGTCACAATACAAAAGCATAAAAACAAAGAGGGGGAAAAAAAAAATATCTCATCCATCAATGAGGCGAAGATATGGTGGGGTTTCTTGAGACAAGGCCACAAATTAAAGGTGAGTAAGCAAAGTGTGATGCTTACATACCCCACCATGAACACACGAGACTCACCCACTTTTCTCCATGCACATGCTACCAAACGCTTCAATGGAACTGAATTATCTTGGAATACCAATTAATTACTCCAAAATAAAGTTAGATGGTTCATTTGATAGAAATCCCGAGCATATATCAACTTGAATAATATTATCTGTATCATCTTTTAAGACATCTTTAGAAAAAAAAAAAAATCTTTGTGATGTCACTTTAAAGATGTTTAGGAAAGTTATATAGTACAAATAATATTTTTCGTCAACTATATATTGAAACATAAAAAATATATATAATTTTGGAATATATTTGTTATAAGAGTTGATATAAATTATATTATGGTTCTCGAAAGAATTGAGATTTAATGGATTAGTCCTAAAGAGGAAATTTACGAAGACTTTTATCCCTAAATTTAAGAACATTGTAATAAGTTAGTTGATGATCTTTCGCTAATTTTCGTTCGTTAAATGTCATGTTGTATCTAATCTAAACTTAATTGAGATGCTAACAATACATACACGAACACACTAATTATGTATGATCAAGTGATCGAACTAAATGACTAATTTATAACAGTTTACATAAATCGCACCATTCTACACATAAACTCTCATCCATTGCTAGAAGACGCAATTTATGTTATGTAAATCCTTATTATTATTATTATTATTATTTAATCTACACAAACAATGTCGATAATTGCATGAAAGACAGTTCTACTACATGAGTTTCAAAGGCTTTAAATTGATAAACAAAACTTTTTCATCTATGTTCTATAATTAATGTCACACATACTTCAAAAATTTTGGGCTTTAGACTTCCCATAGTGTGAATTAAGAATCTGTGCACAATATGATCATGCACCTATATAACTTCTCCATTTTAAGAATCCAAAATTAGCTTTAAATATATGTATGTATATATTGTATTCTTCGTACAATTTTCAGGACTGTTTGTTCAACCACTAGCATGATAGCCAGCCAATTCTAGTAGGTACACTCCTGTATATTATCACATGTTAAACGATCAAGAAATTGAATCTTGTTTCACCAGCCAGCAAGGTGCACATTACACAAGGTCAGCTTCTACCAGGATTCATACAATTATCAATATTCATCACAAGGCAATTCTTCTTCCATCAACAACAAAATTCTTGCTCTAGATGTGTATAATTAATGCAAAATGGTAAATTACAACATCCGATAAATACAAACTATGTAAGAAAGAATTTTAAAATCATTAGAACCTAAACACAAACAAAATTTGACAATTAAATACTGCCAAAGCAATAGAGAATAATAATAATAATAATAATAATAATAATAATAAGAGATGAGAGGGAATCGGGAATACCCTCTGTTTCCTATGGGAATACAGTGGCGCTATTCGGTGTGAAAGTAACTTCGTCCATAGGTTACGAACAACCTATGACTATAAGAATACATGGGTGGGTACGACAATTATGGGCCGAAAACAGAAGAGGTTTAATTATATTAAATATAAATAATAATATTATTTCAACACTCACTTTGAATATCCCATCTATGCTCACTTTATTATTATTAGATGGGATTGTGATCTACACTCATTCATCTCATCTAATAATAATAGAGTGAGTTTCTGGATAAAATATCCTAAATATGAGTATGAAATGCAAAATAGTGATATTGTAATGAGTAATTTGTTTGTTTGTTTTACAAAAACAAAAAATTCGCACCATTTAACATTTCTCTCCTAGTTTTTTGCACATGATCTTCCAATAATATGTGTAGCAATGAAAAGTTTTTTAAGCATGGGTCCTCAAATTTTTTTTGTTGGCATTGTAAACTCCTCTCAAATCAGATAGCCTAGAATTGAAGAGAAGAACTGATAAAAAAAAAATAAAATCCTACTACCATGGCCAAAATACACATATCCATAAGATCTCCCAAAATTCATGGCCAAAATACATAAATAGAAGCAAATAAGGTCATGATGAGAAGGCTTGTAGTGAAGAACTAATGCTGTTGGCAATTGCCCATCGACTTAAACCTAGAACGAATTGAATAAGACCAGAGCAAATTTTGTTAATCAATAATCACCATGTTATTTGTAAGACATTTCATTTTCTTAGACCACCATTACATGGAATCGAGTTTATATATTGTACTTCGATTGATCTAACTCGGGTCATATCGGTTCACTAACAGCACAATTCAATTGTTTGCTGGGTCACCTGCACATTAATTTAATATGTAAATTACATTGATAGCATCACACTGAAATCCGTTTATAGCTTGTATATCAACAACACTCATTGCATAATTTATTCTCACCATTATTCATCTAATCTTTTCTTTTAAAAGCTGCACTAACGAACTGCTGCTATTATCCATAATCTTAGGTGTTATTGATCTAGCAGGCAGGGCATAAAAAGCTGCTATCAAAGAGCTGTGTATGTGGTGGTGGGGCAGCAGCACCACAACAATCCAGAGAAAATGATGCAATTGTTCACTTCTAAAAAGGTAGACAGGGGACCCTATTTTTCAAATACAAGGTCCATGAATAAGATTATTAAATTCCAAAGCAACTTCTTTTTCTTCTAGTGGGCCTAATCCATCCACTTGTTCACGTACACCATACCCACCTTAGTTATTTCTTGATATATATATATATTTTCACTGCTAATTTCTTTTAATATATTTTGTTTGCATTTTGCAATGTTGTAAGTAAAGCATTTGAAAGAATTAACATGCTGATCTGGGAATGACAAGCATGTAGTAAAAGTACCATAGGATGATTCAGTCTTATGTATTAGAGTAACGTTATGAAAATAACTGTTTAAGTCATTATTGATTGATTATTACATAGGGAACTTATGGTGTTTTCTGGGCTCACTAACTCTACGCGTATTTAGTTAAGAGAACAAAAATATGATTAAAATTACACAGATAAATATCATGTATTATTTTCCACATAGAACTCAACTACATAATTTTTACCTCCTTATTTATCCCTCAACCAAACACACCCTTATTTGTTTAAATTGTTTCAGAATGCTATTGATTATTAGCCATTTTAAAACTTAAAATGAACTAATCCAAACACATCAAATTAAGTGACCACATATATGTCTACACTGAAACAATCTAACATACTGTAGTTTGCAGTGATCTGAGGCAATAAACAATGCACTGCTGTTTACAATAACGGTTTCCATTTGTTTGCCTACCTTGCATCTTTCTGCATGTTTCTTTTTTATTGTTATGTTTGGAAATAAAATCCATGCGCCAAGAAAGGAGAAAAAAAGAACTATATTTCTTTATTTTTTGTCATCTGCTTCATCTAGGTAGACTGAACCTCTGAGCATCTGTCAAAGATTTTCAGAACTCTCCCTCAAGTCAGAGTTTAAACAACACATCAAACAAATTAAGTAAACTTTCCTCAGACAAAGTACATCGCCTGTGATCAGCCTCAGCACCCCATTGAATGAAACACCATATCTATCATCCCAATGACTATTCATTCCAAACGAGAAAGAAACAAAAAGGGCATGCAGAATGATCCGCTAAGACACACAGAAATTGTTTTTTTTTTAATGATCCGCTAAGACACACAGAAATTGTTTTTTTTTTTAAAAAAAAACAAAAAACAAGAAATGGATACTGTTTTCATATTTCTTCCTTATGGACATATCCCCCAACATAAGGTGATGAGAGGGGGGCCACCACCACGTTTTCTATGTCAAACAGCTAGCAGAAAAGGGAAAGTATCTGTGCATTGTGTCAAATGAATAATACATGAAGAGAAGTCCATTCACAAAACTAATCATCCATTTGGCTGAATTCTGATTGAAAGAAAAAAAGGAATAGAAAAACTAACAAGTTGCCATGAGAACATTTTTAGTAGACAACAACCTCCAGCGGAATGAGCTGGCACGTGTCACCATCAAAGATTTCCTGTATTAACAGTTACAACCACATATGGCACGAAAAAAATATATAATGTAAATATGTGCTATGGGAGTGTATCCTCGTGCTTCATGAGGAATGGGGCACACTCTTGTCATTAACAAAACCAAAATCACCAAAAAGACCCTGCATCATGGGAAAAAAAAAAGCAACCAAGAGGGTAAATACTTATCCATTTTTGTCCCTCGAAACTCCCATCATACATTAAGGAACGGAGGAAATAGGGGAAATGCAATTAATATACTTCCATCCATCCAACCAATAGTGGATGAGATGTAAATTGATACGGTGTCCTATGTATTGTGACTACAAATAACATTTTTCTAAAAGTAACTTGGTATCCAATTTCAACCCCGGAAAGATGTTATAACAACATGGTCAATTATTTCCCTTCTCATACAGTAAATGGAAGATTCTTTTAACAAATTTGCTAGAAAAGACATAACAAGTATGACCAAATAGACCAAGATCATACCATGGCGTCATTGATTGCATAAGCCACGCAGTAGTGCTCCTGAAAATCAGTAGTAAGGAAAGACAATTCAGATAGTGGCAGTGGAATAACAAAAGGGGAACTCTTTCCCATTGAGGACAAAGAATGTTGCTCATTGTCGGTCATATAACCACCAATTGCTTGCATCAAACTGGAGCAATGGTTACATTCAAAATTTCTTGTTAACATTACATTTCTGACCAGGGGTTCCTAAATAGAAGAAACAAGGGCAACTACAACTAGCATCCTTGCCTAAAATTTGTGTGTGAGTGTGCATGTGTGTGAGAGAGAGGATTAAATCTGGACTAGACCCACCCTTGTAAAACGTATCCAACCGAATTCAGACACTTAATAGCAAATAAAATCAGAAATAAAGAAATGAACTCACTTGCATCATGTACCACTCCTCAAATTCATCAAATAACTCCAACCGTTCAATCCTAAACAATAAAGTATCACCAGTTAGTATCGTTTGACATAATCAGCACCTTGTCATCACCATGACAGCTAGACATAACAGCTTCAGCATCAAAACATCAGCAATCACCAAAGAATTTGTAAATTTATCACGCAATCTTCCACGTCTGATTTGACAGAAGAAGCATACCTGCGTCTTTCTTGAGCATCAATAAAATCACTATAAACTCTCAACATGTCCCAGGCAACGGACCTCTGATACAGACAAAATACAAATATCATAAGAGTGCTAATATGTTAGTGATAGAATAACTAGACATTGATAAAGAATATAAGATGATTTTATAATCAACATCAAAATGAGGAAAAAGTGAAATTTAATAAAATAGTAATAATCCTGAAAATTGTGTTTCAAGTGTAACTTGCTGCTGTCTCAAATTCTCTAATCCATCACTTTATGAGACTACAAATGAAGCCCAAGAGCCTTAGCTCAAGCAGCACCAACTTCCCTTCATATTACTTGATTCCCATATAAAATCTCTGCCAAGCCGTGCCGCTTTTACTTTAAGCCTATTATGCCCCTTCCCAAATCGGGTCACAAGCCTCCTTTGTGAAAAATGAAACGAGGGAACACATTTTTTAACAGGCAAAAAAGATGTATTAGATAAATCCATGGCTTCTCCTACACAAAAGGATTAATACTCTAATTTGCTGAAGGTTAGCCAATCTCACAAAGCAGTTGATCTCATCCATAACTGTGCTCAATTAAGATATTGAAGACACAATTTTCACCAACAAAAATATTGATGTGAATTAATTAAGAAACTATGAGCTTGAATGACAAAAATGATATCAGTTATCAATAATCTCTAAACAAGAATTTTTCATCCAAATTGGAAGAGCTATTAATGAGTTGCAGATTGCCAACCAATTTTGGTATAGTCTAAACTCTTTCCCGTAATGGAAATTGCATCATATATTCATATACCAGATACACCATAAACACCAAAAGAAAGGCTTCTTTTCAAGTAAAAATGGCATGATATACCTGCCATCCCTGGTCCAGAAATAATTTTTCCTTTGCATGTAAAGTCGGTGTAGCATAAATACTCAAGAGAGCACAACCTCGACTCTGATACACAATAGGAGAGACAAATCATATTCTGGTTTCATACACATCAATGACTATATTATCTATGAATCTATCAAGCCAAGGTTTTTGGACACAACTTTAATGTTCATCATATAGACATTGACCTTTTATGTTTCAAATAAAGTTGTATAAGCGACTTTTACACACAAACATTGGATTCATGACAGTCCATTAGAGGATAGTTCTGAACAAAAATGATTCAGTCAAACTCAAAGCAATAAAATAAACATAAATTGACACAGGCACAAATCATGTTTTGGGACAAAAAGTGAATACCCATTTTCATTTGAACATATGCTATTATCCATGGAATAAATGAGGAATATTGGCAAAATTACACCTAAATGCATAAATCATATAGCATTAACTCATCAATCTTGAACTAAATGTAGTTGTAGTATAGTTATAGACCAAAGCTAGAACAAATCCTTCAATCAAAGTAAAAGTTCAAGAGGCTAACTTAGCTAAATTGAACATAATACCAACTTCTTGAACATGTTTTTTTCTAATTCTCTTATCCACCTTCATCTCTTATTCCATATTTTTTGCTTTTATAGTTCTTTTTCATTTTATGCAAACTCATATTATATCTATTACAATAACAAAATATAGTCAATGACTCAAAGCAACAATGACTTTGCGAGCTTCCAAATTGGGCATTTATGGTATAAAATTGGATCTCCCTTTAATTATGTGGGCTGTGCCTACTGCCTAGTCCTGTACACACCAGTCAACCTTGCGCTTGGCATATATAGACTCATGGAGCCTAATCAAACAGACATACTCAATTACTCAATTAAGCAAATGTGCTGAGAAATAATTGAGTAATTGAGGGATGAATTAAAATATATACAAAGTCACAACAACAACAACAAAGCATTTTCTCCACTAGTGTGATAAGCTACATGGATCAAACAACGCCAAATAAAATAACAGCAGTTTTTTGTTTATAAAAGTAGAACAATGAACAAAAACAAAGGTACAAACACACAACAATGAGGAAAATAAAATAAATTGCAATGCAAATATGTATGCGTTTGAGTGAGAGAAGAAATTTTCAGATTAGACATTTCCAATGGTAATTTGAAATGGATCTAAAACACCATGGTATCTGTTGAAATTGAGGATTTTAGATAGTGGAAGAAGAAAAGAGAGAGAGAGTAGAGACTCAATAATATGAAAATATATTTGATATATTGTGTTGTTTTGTAATACAATAAGGTAATCTTATTTATAAGGTAAAGATAAAATTTAATCATAATAACATAATCAACCTAAATAAATATAAATCAATCTAAAATATGATATGAAATATTCTAAGATATTAATAGATATTTCCTTATTTCTAACACTCCCTCTCAAGCTAAAACTTACTAAGCTTTAAGCTTATTACAATTAAACCCTTACAGTATGAAAATGATCTCCATTGAAGACTAGTAAAGCAACTCAGGGATGTTGGATACAGCTGAAAAGATAACACAACAAGGCAGCTGGCATGAACATCAGCTTAAACAGCTTGTTGGATAATTGCATGACTAGAAAAAGAAGAAACACACAGCCATCAGCGCTGGAAGAGACGCAATGAAGGCGGTAGAAATTCCCTATATATGCAACAATAGATTGCAAGAATAACATATGGAAGCCTTGAACAATTGAAATATTGGCGATCCAAAGTCCAAAGAACACATCACCGTTATGACCGAGTGAAGAAAAATATCACCATTAGTATGATTCACAATGGGAGGATAGGAGAAAGCACAACCAAATATTCATTACTCACAGCCATGAGTACATACAGGGGTAAAATCGGCAATAAAAACAACTGAAATTGACAAAGTGCACGGACATAAAAACCGATGCTAGATCCAGGAAGAGGATGGAGAGCCAAATCCGGCAATGGGTGTGAGAGCCGGAGACAATGTCGGACGCGCTGCCATGCGTGGCGGAGAGCGACGACGAGTGGGTGCCCTGTGGACTGAAGAAGACGTGCATGAGAGCGCGTCGTTGACTGTTTTTGTGCGCGAATTTCAGGGATATGGTGGGCAGGAGATGGCAGTCTTGATAGTGAGGTTTCCGATCGGAGTCGACACAAGAAAAGCTCGGCGGCAGTGAAAAAAGGTGGTGGCCACTAGAATGGTTGACACGGCAGATAGAAGATCGAAAAGGTTGCTAGAAAAGTGGCCGGAAGTAGAAACAGTAGTGGATTTATGTTTGAAATTTTCTGGAAAGCAAGAACAAGGTCAAACCTGAAAAAAGAATTGAAGGACTTGATAGGCAAAGCAATGGTGGGACAAAAAGAAAAGTAAAGATAGTAGGGGATACAGTAAAAGTGAGTTCCAAATTACTGGATTCTCCATAGTGGAACAATGGATACAGGTCATGGTGGATGGTACTGCTCTGATACCATGTTGAAATTGTGGATTTTAGATAGTAGAGGAAGAAAAGAGAGTAGAGATTCAATAATATGAAAGTATGTTTGATATATTGTGTTGGTTTTTGATACAATAAGGTAATCTTATTTATAAGGTAAAGATAAAATCTAGTCATAATGACATAATCAACTTAAATAAATATAAATCAATCTAAGATATGATATGAAATATTCTAAGATGTTAATAGATATTTCCTTATTTCTAACAATATTAATCAAAGTTATGACATCCATACCTCCAAATTTCTTATCATCTGTTGCCCAAAAGCATCATCTGGATGGATCTGTTGAAAAAGTACCATATAATACAAAGACGATCCTACTTTATTCTCATAAAAAAAGAATCAGAATAGGAAACTATCCAGGTGGTAACCTGCTCATAAAGAAAAAATACAGCCGTCGAAAATGTTTGGGATGCCCAGCTGACAATTGTCTGAGTTGAATCAGGATCCAAATAGATCAGAACACATTCTGCAATTATAAAAGTCGGCAGGCTGATACCAATATCAGAAGGAATCAATATATCATTCCATGATCATGAAATACATGAAAATTAACTATAATTAAACCAAAAAAATTGCATGATTTTATCAATTAGTATTATTGTTTCAGTAGTTTTTTAACAAAATCCTGAAAATAGAAAACACAGAAAATGAAAACAGGAAATGGAAACAATAACCAGACAGACCCTTTTGCTATGCTCAAACTTGCTTTCTTTCCATTTTGTTTTTATTCACTTTCCAAAACATATAATTATAAGCTGTATAAAGGAACGCAATTTGTTTACCACTTACAAAATTTGAAAGTATTGTCTTTAAATTCACTTTCAGTTTTAAAAACTTCAGATTCTATGAGCTCTTTTTTTATTTATCTTCATCTCTTTTACCAGGAGATGCTGGCAAGTTCTAACAATATTATTAACAATATGATCCAATGGGCAAAGGCATTTCAAAGTGTTTTGAACTTGTATAACTATAAGTTGTATAAGAAACACAACATTGCATAACTATATTCAAAAGTATTGCTTCTAACAAATAAGACACGAAATTCATTAGAGTAGAGAAAGAAAGAAGTACCGAAAAGCAAACACAGGATAAGATATCAGCCATTAAAATCCTTTTCGATTGTAGTACTTCAAGATTCTAAAAGTTTTATTTCACTTATTATTTTCATCTTTTTCCTAGAAAGGGCTGATGCCTTCAAACAAACTGTCAATTATATCTGAATGAAAACATAATTTCAAAACAGTAAGAGAGAGAGAGAGATGATTCCCAATACATACCTCGGATCCATATCAGCTCGAGCTATAATATCACTTAATTCTTGTGCATCACGCAAATCAGCAGGAATTAATTTGTAGTGATCACTGAGCACCTCCCCTTTCTCTAGCAAAGGATGAGACATTGCAAGCATCAGTTCATAGCAGCCATAATCATGCAAGCTAATTTTCAGTATTGATGTTTCAACCAATAACAGTGAAAAGATCATGTTGATTTAATTCCTAAGTGGTACAAATCAAATGAGTTCTTAAAGGTTCATAGTTCTGAGGTGAGGTTTAGTGGCAGAATCAAATTATCTCTAATCTTCACATTTGACTTATCGGGCTTTTCAACAGTTTTTTTCATCAAGTGCAGGAACAATGCAAGTACAAAATTAATGTTAACAGCAGCATTGTGAGGAGAGTGGGGTACATTCCCATGCAATTTTCCTCATCCTCTCTCCCTTTGTTTCTATTCATTTCTTTAGTATCAGATCCTCATGCTTGCATGCAGAACCAAGTGTGTTGCTGACTATGCTGTTGAAACCTACTTAAGAGGAACTACTAGAGATATCCATGGTTGTGAAATGGGGTACATAGATTGCCGCTACAAAAACCAACATTTTCAGAGGAACCTGTATTTTAGTCATTGTGCATTTCCCTATCCCTCTGTGCAATCAATTGGTGAGGGCAAGTGTTTGTAAAACTAAAGCAACAAAATATGTAACATTTGAAAAATTTAAAGAGTGTGAATGCTTTTACTTGCATTTAAATTTAACATACTGGCACCATGTGCTACCCCAAAAAATAAAGGACATCTCAATAACAAAAAGATATAAACCATCACAGAATGTACTTCGATATAAAGCATCATCAGCATCACTTACCTCTTGATATGGCTGCTGCTTCCCCTACTTTGTTCCTCAATTGATCACAAGTCTCAATAAGGGCTGCCTTTTTACTAGTTACCTAGATTACAAAAACAGTATTAGTTAAACTTTCTGCACTGATAATGGCAACTAAAAGCTTAACATTTTTAAAAATCCACACAATTACTTTTTTGCTTGATTTTGCAATTGTGTATACATATTTAGTCAAACCATATAGTAATTTCATGATTTCTTGAAAAACTTAAGGTCAATCCAACTGAGAACCCATAAACAAATAAAGACAGCATTGGCAACTAAACCCTTGGAAAGGTATTCAAGTTTCTACCTCCTTAAAATCCACTTCCACATATAAATACGGTGCTTTCCGCTCATCCTGCCAAGAAAAGACCTTAACATTGCAATTACAACTGTTAATTGGCATACATCACAGTTCATAGATGAGTTAAATTATGCAAAAGGATACAAGGAAAACAGGAACTCATGGTAACGAAGTACAAAGCTTTACACTTTCTGTCCACATTTAGAGTCACATCTCAATAAGAGGATGGAGGCTACAGTATTAAAGCAACCTTATTATCTTTGGAACCCCCAGAAAAAACATATGAAACACAAAGGAGAAGAAGACTAGTAGCAGAAGCGAAAGCAAAGGTGCTATTCACCAAGATTTCATAAGTCCTAGATAGTCTTACATACTTATCTCTATCTGTGTTAAAACATTCCACCACTCACTAGTCACTGATTCAAATTACAATTTCAAAACATAAGAAAATATCAAGTCCAAAACCCTTGAAATTTAACAGGAAATTAGTAAGTTAACATTATTTATTCACCCATGTTATTATATCTCTTCATCTTCCTATCAGCCAAATAAAAATCCTCAACTATTACAAGCTTATATACATTACCCACAGAGTATTGATTTTTGAAAGGAAGTTACATTCACCCTCAGAACAAAAACAGCAGGAGAAGAAAAAGCAGTTATCAGCAAAGACTGCATGTATGTAGCACGAGAACTCAAGTAACACAATAATTCATGGTCTTTTGTATCAGAGTATGAGATTCTGTCAAAAATTAATATTGTTTGGAAAAGAAAAAGATTAATATTGCTCTCATGGCCTTTTGTATCAGAGTGAAGATTAATATTGCAAAAAGTAGCAGGCAGTTAGCATAGAATGACCAACAAGAAATGAAATCAAGCAGGCAGTTAGCACAGAATGACCAACAAGAAATGAAATCAAAGGTGCTCTCATCTCAAGCTAAAACCCAATAACAAAATTTCAATGATATTAAAATGCAAAAAGCTTCGGATCAATATTACTTCACTCCAAACCTTCACTCAACCTAACTGGATCCAAAATGACAGCAAACTTATAATTTCACAGGAAGACTGGAGCGGATTAACATTTAAGTACAACTAGCACAGTATGCTGACAAGTGACAACTCACAAGTCACAAGGAAACCCAAGCACCTGCAACTGAAAATATGTTGTATCAAACCCTGCTCCAAGTGATAATATTTGCTTCTTTATTCGGTCATTTTCATCTGCCTTCTTCTCAACATCAAGAAACTGATTGAGAAGCTTCCGAAGAGCAGCCCAACGAGCAAAGTAACCTTTATACTCAGAAAAAAAGTGAAAATAAAAAACAAAACATTAATAGACTACTAAGATGTTGGAGGGTAGATACTTGAAGTACCAAGATTTCAACAAGTCAATTCTTTAAAGAAACTAAATCATACCACGGTTAATAATTGGAGATCTCCTCACAGGCCTTCTCACAAATAAGTGAATGTAATCATCTTTCATGTATCCCTTCTTCACACATGACCTTATGGAGAGTAATTATTCACCATATAAGAATAACATCAACAATTCATTTAAACTTTGAGAAAAGCTAAATACAACTTGAAAATTGAGTACTGGAAATGGATGAGAATACTATCAACATCATCCGAACTTTGAAGCAATACTCAAATTGAAAAATGAAATGTCAATTGTGCTTTCTAAAGCATGTGGTTCTTAACACCGACATTCCATCATCCTCTTGTTTACATGTGTCAATGCAACCTTTCAATTGCTACACCCCTTAACAAGCCATGTTTTATAGAAAGCACGAAGGCTGGTGAAACCGAAAAAAAAAAAAAGAGAGAAGAAGAAGAAGAAGACACCAAATATATGAAGCATTAAATACGTAAGAAAGAGTGAATGATGAAAACTCTAATACTTTTAAAATCTAAACAAGAGCAGAAGAAATAATGGGTCGAAAGGGTGGAACAATTCACAACAACTAAACAAAACCTCTCACTTTATTAGAGTAAACACTCAAGTTACTCCTCCAAAGATTTATTCAACAAAAAACTCCAAAGACATATGTGACAAATCGATTTGACCCCTCAATGTTTAAAATGGACATCAATTCAGTTTTCCAATATATTTTTAGACATCAATGTGGCCCTTAAAACAATGGTTATTTTATATTGCGAAGGACCAGATTTATGTAAACAGTCTTCGAAGGACTTACTTGATATTCCGCAAATCTTTCAAGGACCCACTTGAGTACTTACTTCCTTTTTTTTTTTCGTTTCATTTTCTATATAAAAAAACTTGAGAGGATCTTGAGGTCCAAAAATACAACTTCTCTTCATAAAAATGGGTATGAACACTAACTAGCTAATGCCTCAATCAGAAGACGTGCTGTGTTAGCCCAACAATGGAACAGAATATGCAAAATCCTAAATGAGAATACTCAAAAGGAGTTAAATAAATCACGGCCAATCAAAAACTCATTTTTTACACCAACCTCAAAGGCTTAATTTAAAAAACAATACAACAAGCTTAAAAATCCTTCAAAATAAGAACAACCCAGATTCATGCTCACAAGCCATCATACAAAGTAAAACAAGCATTACATAAAGCAAATTGCATGATTCCAAATGCTTGAAAAAAAAAAATTCCTTAGCTTCGATGCAAAATAAATAACTAAATAAATGAAACTGGAAAGGGAAGTGTGTGGGTAGGTACAATTTGCTAGCGGAAGCGTCATCGTTGGTGGCTTGAACAGCTACGGTGTTGCTGTGAGAATCGGGGGCTGGTTGGTTCGCCATCGTTCTTCTTTGATGTCACAATTAAAAGCTGATCCTCCTGCTACTGCGATAGATATCGATATCTCTACTTTTCGTTCTTAGGTTTCGCCACGCAACTGCAAATATCATAGAAGCGCTTCTGCTACCAGAACCAAACACACCGTAAGAAAAAATGTTGGTTTTGAGTTTGAATGAAATATTTATATATTTCAGAAGTGTTTTCAATTAGTAAAAATATTTATATATTTATATTTATAAATTTGATTGACGGAAAAAAATTATAGTCAAGTTATATACAAGAATAAATATGTTAATGAATTTACTAATTAAATGGGTGTATAAAAAGATTTTACATTAAGTCATAATAGATCAATTATCATTCTTATAGCTTCCTTGGTTAGGGTTCGTTTGATTTAAATTTTTAATTTTTATTTTCAATTTTTTAGATTTTATGAAAAAAATACTAAATATTTTAAAAATTATAAATTTTAATTTTTAATTTTTAATATTTTTTTCATAAAATCCTAAAAATAAAAATTAAAAGCTTAGATCATACAAGTATGTAATTTTTAATATTTTTTTTATAAATTTTAAAATTTAAAAATTAAAATTGAAAACAAAATTTAAATTAACATGGCCAGGATGTTGGGCCGATCATTATCCTCTGGGTGTTTATTTCTTTTCGTTCATTCCGTCTTTGCCTTTATGTGTAATTTTCTTTCTTGGGCTTAGGCCCTGTTCTTTATTACAAAGGGCAAAAAAAAGCCGGGAACAGAGCATCGACACACAGCTCTGTTGCTGTGCCTGTCTATTCGTAAGGCATCATGACAAAAAGAAAAGAAAAAAAAAAAAGAACGAAAGAAAACCCTAAGGCATCATATTTTTTTTTTTTTACACTTATTTTCACTTATATGTCCTAATAAATTATTAATTAAATTAACCACAAGGTATGACATAGTTGATAGGGGCTGTATTTCCTTAACTATTTCTTCCCGGATTTGATCGTTGGAGGGATAGAAATGGAGTGTTATTTATTAGTAGGAGTAATGACATTTGGGTAGTCACCCCCGTTTGAGATCTACAGTACTCGAATCTGGATTACTCAGTTTCCCACAAATAAAATTATTGATTAAATTAACATAAAAAGACAATTTTTTTTGAAAAAAGAAGAAGAATTTAGTTTTTTCTGATTTTGTGAAGAAAATACTGAAAATTTTGAAAACTACGGGTCTGTTTAGTTGAATTTCCAGTTTTCAGATTTTATTTTCAGTTTTTCAGATTTTATGAAGGGAATACTGAAAATATTAAAAACCATAGCCTATTTTGTTTGAGTTTCCAGTTTTCATCTTTAGTTTTTCAATCTTATGGGTTTTGTGAAGGAAAAATTAAAAATTAAAAATGAAAACTGAAAACTAGATTTTATAGTTTTCAGAATTTTCAATATTTCCTTCACAAACTTTTAAAAACTGAAAACTGGAAACTCAAAATAAACAGTCCTACAATTTTCAATTTTTATTTTCAGTTTTCAGTATTTCCTTTACAAAATCCTAAAAATTGAAACTAAACATACTCTAAAATTTGTAAAAATGAAAATTAGAAAATAAAACCAAACAAACCATTCCTTTCAGTTTTCAGTATTTCCTTACCATAATTCTAAAAAGTCATAGTTGCTAAAATTTGGGCACATTGATTTGCTTCTCTGAAAATATGAGCAGCCCGAATTTACCAGTCTCTACAAATGAGACTATCAATTATTAAATAGCCTTCAAAAGAGAATCACTTGAATGCAGAGGAGCACTAGCTGAAGCCTGAAGACAGATATCAATTGTAAAACACACACACACACAACAGAGCCAGTCCATTTCCACCTCCAATTTCCAAATACCCAAAAGCAAGAGGTTTCCATTTGACATGACAGACTTGGAAACTCTTAATGTATAATGCTTAGCTAGCCACTCCCAAAGCCAACATTGTGAGCAGCAAAAACAACATCAAATAATGAAGTCGTCTTAGTCTTATTATTAAACACCAACTCATTCCTTCCCCTTCCCGTCAAAGATGAAAAAAGAGAGAGCACCCTTCACCCCTCCAACCAACTGCAAAGCTGAGGTTGAAAAAGGGTATTTCAGGACTGTCGATATAGATACAATGTTCTTCCCATATGACTCCCTCGCAATCACGAGTAGCATGTACCATTGTCTCGTCTTTCTTCCCTTCCTGCCCACAAACATAAATAGAACATCTTTGTGGAATCAATCTGAAGCTGCCATACATCTTCATTTATAGTTGAATTGACAGTTCTCATACCTCAGTCAGTCGACATGGCCTTCACTGTAGATGCTATCACCTCATCCCTTGCAAATGCCACCGTGATTGAGAAAGAGATTTTACAAGAGATATGATTATGGTTATTTTATTTTTCTTGTAAAGTTTGGATCAAGGGAAAAGCTTAATCCGGTCCAGAATCACGAGAATCAAATCCAATTCATGACAATATGTAAGTAGGAGTGAAAGATTGATCAGGTGAGCTAATTTTTATTTATAATATAATTATAATTATATATAATAGTAAGTGATAATTTTATAACATAATTTTACCAAAAATCACTTCTAATTATTTGATTTACTGTTTTAAATACTAAATAATTACATACGAAAAGATACTAGATAATTTAATTTTGTTAGTTACAAGAACTAAAATAAAACACGTAAATTTTCAAATAAAAAAAAATTTGAACACTCAATCATGTATTATATTCTTTGCCTATGTATGGACAAAAAAATATCATGTATTATATTAGGAAATTTCTTCAGTATCTTATAAAATTTATGGGTACCAATATCTTCTAAATAATTTGTGACTGAAAATTTATCATATATCTTAATAATTAAATTTATTAATATTTTAAATATTAATAATTAAATCATAACTTTTAAATTTAAAAAGATAGCAGTACTCTTGGACTACCATAATAAAAATCATTATTATTATTATTATTATTATTACTACTACTAGTGAATTGACAGGCATTTACGTGCCTATTGCTTAACTTTTTCTTATAATTTCTTTTAATTTTTTTAACTTATTTCATTTATTTTTGTAACTTTCTCTAATTCTCTATGCATTAAGGATATTTTAAGAAATAGAAATTTTAGACACCAAAGAAAATATAGATATACAATATAGATATTATTATTGTTATTATTATTACTACTACTACTGAATTGATAGGCGCATCACTTTTTTTTATAATTTCTTTTAATTTTTTTTAATTTATTTCATTTATTTTTGTAATTTTTTTTAATTTTCTATATATTAAGAATATTTTAGAAAATAGAAATTTTAGATATTAAAGTGACTATTTTCTTTATATACAGTATAAATTATTATTATTATTATTATTATTATTATTATTATACTATGGTGGCGAGAAAAAGAGCGGTTGCACAAATAAACACACCTTCCTCTGTTGTATGGAACTATGTATCTATATGTATCTATCGGGAGAGCGAGCCTTCTTCACTTAACCCGTACAAATAGAATAGAACCTCTTCCTCTGGGTTCTCACTCATAACACACACACACAAAAAAAAACAGCAACAAACTCTGCAAATTTATTAAATTCCTCATTTTCATTTCATCCGAAAGCCCTAACCTAACTCAAAAATCTTTTGTTTGTTCTTCATTTTGTCCCTTCGCGATTCCCTTCAAACACAAACACAAACACAACCCCAAACCCTAGGGCTAGGGGGTGGTTTCCATTCCAATTCCAAATTCCAAAAATCGAAATGGACATCGAGCAGAAGCAATCGGAGCTGATCGATGAGTTCGTGAAGCAAGGCTCCTCCTCCGCTGCTTCCCCCGCCGCACTCGCTTCCCTCATCGTCGAAGCCACCTCTCACCCTTCCCTCTTCGCCTTCTCCGAGATTCTCGCTCTCCCCAATCTCCTTCAGGTTCCTTCCTTCCTTCCTCGTTCTAATGCTGCTTCTTGATTGCAACAGGGCCTTTTTTTTTTTTGTAATATCTGTTTTATGGTTTTGTTGTTTCTTCGTGTTTTGGGTGCCGTGAAAATTGATCATTTATTTATTTTTTCTCATAATTTTTTAAGATTGTGCTCTTTTTTTTTGTTTGTAATTTTTAATAATAATACTTTATTATGGAGACATTATTTTGTTGAGGAACTATCTTCTGGCAAGTAAAATCTTAAAAGGCATTTCTGCTAGCGAATAAAGTTTTGAGGAAAATGGAGGTTGGGTTTGTTTGATGTATTGATTTTATGTTGCCATGGATTTTGAAAATTGAATAAGTAGCTTAAGATTTGGTGGCCTTTGTTTGTTCCTTGAGAAATTCTTATGTGCTCTGAGAGCAAGGAATTGTTCTTGCTCTTATCTCTTCATGGTTTGCCATTAAGTCTATCTGTGTTGTGGGTGCCTGGATGGTTAAGGAAATTGAAGACGGAGAGTTATGGTCGGATATGGCAAACCATAAATGGATTAGGGCAAGAGCAATGCTTCACTCTCAGGGCACATAAGAATTTTTCTCTTGTTCCGTTGTTATGCTTCAAGTAGTGTTTGTGAGAAGAAACCAAACAGAGCAGTAGTTTTGTTCTTCGTACTACGTTTTTTTCTTCTTTTTATTTTTTGGTTATTTGCCATGTTAATGAGTTATATCACTTGGAAATGCATAATTTCATATGAGGACATTCATTCTGTCTTTTTTTTATATTTTATTTTTCTTTCATTTGTTATCAACTTATCATTTTTCAATCTTTGCTGGCACTTGTAATACGTAAACTTGTCTCACTGTCACTTTTTGACTCGTGTTTTTTTGCAGCTTGAGGCAACTGAGAATTCAGTCTACCTCGATTTGCTTCGCTTGTTTGCACATGGAACATGGAGTGATTACAAGAGTAAGCCTACGGATTCACCTCTTTTCTTTTTCTTCCTTTGTTTATGTCTTTGGATAGTTACTCTTTTAATTGTGTTCACTATGTTGCAGGTATTTTCCCGCCATAATTGAGTTTATTTCTTTCCAATAGTTTTCTTTTAATACCTTTTAGAAGTAAAATAGCAACCTTCTACTACTATGTGATGACATTTGCGTGGTGACAAATGGGTTTTGAATTTTATTTAATGCAGCCACTAGCTGTTATCATCATGAGATAGAATGAAAGGATATTCTGCATGGAAAAGGATGATTGAGATGATAAAATGAAAAATGACTTATAATTTGTTTGTGCTTTTTTCTCTTTATTTTGCATTTATGTTCTATTTGTGATCCTTTTGGTGAGTTTTATTTGCTACTTGCTAGAAAATATTTCTATAATGTTAATTATTATTATGTTTTTTGTTTCGGTACCCATGGGATGCTAGTATCCTTTGTGTAATCGACGGTTGTGATTTTATAGATTTAAAGAAACTTGGGTTAATAGGACATGTGGCTCATTCTTAGTCACAAATAATTAAGGTACCGATACCCTTGAATTTTATAGAGGTACTAGTACCAGAGAAACCCCCTATTATTATTATTATTATTATTATTATAATTATTAGTTGATAGCCTTTTAAGATGGCTTCCGTGCTTTTTTCCTTTGACCACAACATCATCCACCATATAGCTATGGCTGATTTTTGGCTTGCTGTTTTGAGCTGACATTTGCCATTGACATCAGTAGTCTAATGGTTCCCATAGCTATTGTTGAGGAGTTATCTTTACATGTGGGCTTATTATAACACATACAAGCCAGAATAGAATCATATTTTTCTTTTTGGGATGGCTCATAAACTCCTAATCTTATCCTGCTAGTTTTGAACTACACTAGGTGTTGCATATTATCTAATGGTATATAAGAAGCCTTTGAAGTATATGCTTCATATAGTTTCCTATTTTTCAACAATATCATTAGAAAAATTTGTACATCTTACTGCAATTCATTTTTCCTTTGGTTTTGTTGTGTGTGTTTGTGTTTTCCTCCTCCTCCTCCTTTTCTTTTTCTTTCTTTTGTGAAACTATTTATATATACATATATACACATAGAAATAGATTAGTTGTGCTTATTAAAAAGATTAAGTGGTTTACAGGTAATTCTGACCGTCTTCCACAGTTGACACCTGATCAGATCCTCAAGCTTAAGCAACTTACGGTTCTTACACTGGCAGAGACATTCAAGGTATTTATGTATTCTATTTGTTAACTCTGATATATTGAATTTGCTATATTGTTAGCATGTGCACGGAGTCAGTATTTTTGTGGTTTGGTTTGGACTATTTTTATTAAAAATCCAATTGATCCAGACAATATAATTTATATCAGCTTGGATTGGATTGGTTTGATCAATTTCTGACCAAAAAATTATGCTTTAAATAAATTGTGCTTGCCTTTTCTATGCTCATTTCTAAAACATAATCTGGTTGATTGATATTCAAAAGTTGCTTTGTTTGGTTTTCTGTTTGAGGGCCTGTCCTTGGAATTTTGCATAAGCAATTACTTTTTATAACTTCATAAGTTTTTTTATTTTTAGGTGCTGCCCTATGACCAACTGATGCAGGAGTTAGATGTGACAAATGTCCGTGAACTTGAAGATTTTCTAATTAATGAATGCATGTATGCGGTAGGCATCCTTTCCTTCCAGCGAGTATATTGCTGCTCAAATGTGGCAAAATTAATGGAATCACCGTCATTTATATTGCTGCTGTAATTAAAGAATCCAATAGGGAGATAATATAAAATCTATACTATATATAAAGGGAATAGTCCTTTTTAACTACTTTTTAGTTTCCAAAATTTCTATTTTCCAAAATACCTTTGATTCATAGGGAGTTAGAGGAAGTTACAAAAATAAATGAAAGAAGTTAAAAAATTGAAAGAAATTACAAAAAAAAAAATAAAATGGATTGATAGGCACGCAAGTGCTTGTTAATTTACTAGTCTTTCTATGAAAACCAAAGACAGAATAATGCATAATTTGTGGTGCTTTCCAATCATTATGCAAGAAAACATAAGCAAAAGCCATAGGGAGGCTATTAATCTCACCAAATCTGCTGGGATCTTCACATAGGATATGTTTGGGAATTATTCCTTACATAAGGTCTATGCATATGAATTAAATAATTTGTGTTAATCCTATTTGGTATCACAATCCAAACCATAGTGTTACTATGAAAGGGATCTGGAAACAGCACAATAATTGTCCCATGGTTGATCTCTGTTTACTACTTCTAATGTATATGGGTATTGCTTGATGTATTTTATTCTTACATATTTGTTTTCAGTCCACTTTAATTCATTACTCATTGTTTGTAATAAGGATAAGATGCATTATAGATAAGAATTAAGAAATAAATTTCTTGATAGATATATTTACTATTATGGTATGATACTTAGTTTTTATTTTTGCATTTCTTAATTTTTTAACCACTTGCTTTTTGTGATTATCTTTCTATGTTATAACTTTTTATTTTGTCTTAATGTCCTTCTCCATAAGATATAGGAAAGTTAAAAGTGTCAAACTAATAAATTGGTAACTTGGTAACAATAATTTGTGAATAGTATATATGTTTCTAACTTTTTTGCTCTCATCAGGGAATAGTAAGAGGAAAGCTGGATCAGTTGCGACGATGCTTTGAGGTTGTCCCAGATCATCATCATCTGTTGATGTTAAAATAGTTTTTTTTTTCTTTTATTAGGAAGTTAGTTAATCTTTGACAGTGATCTCAGGTTCAATTTGCAGCAGGGAGGGACTTGAGGCCTGGTCAACTGGGTAGTATGATTCAGACACTCTCTAACTGGTAATATGTCTTTTGTCTAGTAGGGGCTTGAATAACCTGTAGTCATTTCTCTCATCAGTAAATCAATTACCTATTACCTATGTCTGGAAAAATATTTAAATTTCCTTATTCCTTCTCTGATGGGCTAGTGATACGGACAGTTGTAATATCTGTATAAGCTTGTAATTTTGTTGCTTCATTACTTTAGAGCTTTGAATCATTGCATATGGACACTTCTGTGAACTTCTTATATTTTAGTCTATTTAGCAAGTTAAAGTTAGTAACGTTGAATTATCTGGTGGTCACAATTTTGTATTTTATATGTAGCTTTGATTTTCGGTATTTTTTTTTTCTCTCTTTGTAATTCTGTTAATCTTGCTTCTTTGGTTCTTAAGTTGTCAACATTTGTTTTTTTAATATCCTATGCTAATTAAGGTGTTTCCTTTCAAAATACTGTTAAAATTTTGTTCATGGCTGTGAAACATAGGTTGTCTACATCAGAGAATCTGCTCGTTTCAATTCAAGAGAAGATAAAATGGGCTGATGCTATGAGTGAAATTGACAAGAAGCACAAGAAGGATGTGGAAGAGAAGGTGGAAGAAGTAAAGAAGTCCCTTTTCAAGGTCGGTTGAATTTATTTTTATTCCTTCTTTTTTCACCTTTTTCCCCCTTATATACGGATGAGAAAACATCTCATTAAATGTTTGCATGTAATTTTGATCACATGTACTATTTCTCCGATATGTGGCTCTGTATGCCAGAATTAATGTTTCTACCTTAGCTTCTGTGCCCTTTGACTGAATACCAATGGTTTTGTATAAAGAATTTGTACTATGTCAAATTTTTCTTTTCCTTTATGTTGCTGTTTGATTATCTGGTGGATGTGTGAGGCAAGATGGATTTCCCATGCCAGTACTATTTTCCGCATTCCAACTTGAAATAAGTATGAAGTGAATTGATAACTTAAAATGATTAAATTCTAACTGAGCCTTTGAATATCCTCATGTGTGGTATTCACGCCACTTACCATCACACATGCTTCAATTTCCTATCTAGTATATTTCGTTTTGAGTTGTTTCTGAGCCAGTTCATTTGATCACGTTTTGTAGGAGTGGAAGCCAAATCCACATCGTCTTTCCTTTATTTCTTAGCAAGTGGTGCCTATTGCCCAGTATTTTTAATTTTTAATCTTAATCACGGCAACATCGGAATCCTGCCGATCCACAAGTTTAATAATTATAGCCCGTAGTTGTCATAACTACCACCTAGCCCAACTGGTATTGACAGCTTCTTAATAGTATCCATGCTTCAATCTTAAATCCAACACCAAGATGATTGTCAAACCATAATTATGACAGACACATATTCTCCTTATTTTATGTCCCATATTTATTCTGATGATGGCTTAGAAGATATGTCTTTGTAATTATGCTACGTTCATGTTTTTATTGTTACTGACTGTCACTGCATATTTGGGTGGGCTTGGTTTAGCTTAATGAGGAAATATTTCTTTCGTTGCTCATGCTCTTCCCTGAAACAAAAAATCTTTTACCAATCTGGACTGGTTAAAAATCAATCTGGACCATTTCAAAATGGGGCAGGACTCTATTTTTGGAGTATGTTTGGAGCTGAAGTAGAATGTCCTCAATTTCTAGAAAAACCATTTCAATCTTAGGATTTAATCTAGTTTGATTGGGTTGGATCAGTTCTGGACCCCTCTATGTAGTTAGTTATATGGGATGGGGGACTTCGGCTCTGAAAGACATTTATGAGAAAACGCCAGGGAAGCAAACTTATCTTAGGAATGTTAGTATGTAAAGATAGTAAGTGTATGCATAAGAGCCAAGCCCATTTCTTTGTATTGCTAATAGCATAAAATTTTGAGCACAATTATGTTGCACAAACAGCTCCCCTTGTTCTATAGTAATCAAAATAACATTTTCTAAGTTTTTGGCTGTATAATATAGTTGCTGTATGCGGCCTTCAACTTCAAGGTATCCCTTGTGAGGGTTTAGAGTTTTATAGGATAGGATAAGATTGAAGTGTCAACCTTATTTATGCACACATGTAACTGCATGTTGTTTCTTTATTGTTGGGATATATTGGTCGACAAGTCTTACTTACTTCGTGGCAGAAGTTACACCCTGTAAGCAGGCCGACATCGACTTCAGAAGCCATGAGGAGATCTGCTCTGAATCTGGTGGAGTGATGGACTATGAAGAAGATCGAAGCCGACCAAAGAGGTAATTTAAGACAACTTTGTGTATGACTATTTGATTTAATTGTCTTGATAAAAATTGGTTTTCTGCATTGAAACTGGTGTGAGAAGCACCGACTGATACACTAAAAATTAGTTTTGATTCCTGACTTGTCTATATCTATCAGTGGCTGAATGAAGCTTGCTTGAATGTTGCTGTGGTTTTTTGTATAAATGGTGAATTGGATATCCAAATACTGTATTATTAGAAGTGACTTCTCCATTTCTTTTACTTAACTTGAATGGCATTATCTTAGTCTGTCAATGGGAAGTGACATTAGATATTGATTGTAGAGGTAGCTGGATATGAATGTGTTGCATAGCCTCGACTTCAAGCTATAATATGATTGTGCTGTGTATTTAACTTCGATAATCCATTTTCCTCGTATTCTATCATAAGATTCATGGCTTGTAAAATTTGCAGGAGGCGGCACCCTATATCTTGAGGAATGTAGTGGACAAAGGAAAAGGAGCTCATTGGGCAGGTGTTTTTAGTAACTTGGCATCAACTGAAAATATCAGCTTTGGGAGACTAGCATATCTCTTCGATATTCAACTTTTCTGTCACAACACAGAGCGATATAGGGACAAAGGAAAAAATGGGGGCACTCAGTTACTTCTTCAGGATTGTATTTTGGGAATTGATAGTATTTCTTGAACCATTGTTAATCACTTAATCCTATTGAGTTGGCAAGAACAGGCTGAGATGGTAGTGCGGCATTTTTTTTATTTTTTTTTCTTCCCATCTAAATGCTTTACTGTTTTTCATTGTATTAGATATATGCTGCCTTTATTGCATTGCTATATGCCTTGCGGTGAATGCACATCCCAGAAGTTAGATATATATTCTGACGTCGAAGTCTGATGACCTCCATGGTGCTTAAAAAACTACTGTAGCTGGCGTGAGGACACTTGGGGTTAAGAGTACACTTGTATTCTTGTTTAATTGATGGATGTTCAATTGACCTGAAGACCAAGAATAACAACTACTTCAAGTAAAATTGAGTTAGACAGTTCAGTTACAAACTTATAGGACAAAATACCTATTTCAATCGCTTAAGAATATATGGAAAGGCTAATTAGTTCAGATTTGAATATTTTATATTAATTTATCATAATCATAAAAATGAGATAAATTGATCTTTTCGTGGGGCTGGTGTTTAATTAAAAAAAATATTATATGAAGGGATTAATCTGATTTTTTTTTCTTTAAATCTTGAGATATTGAGACTTGTAAATTTTAAGGGACTAGTTTGTTTTGGGATATATTATTGATAGACCATTTTGGGTATTCGGCAAAGGTAATTCTTGACAGACCATGTTTTTGAGACAAGTTCAAGATGCCATTTTTAATTTGAAGTAGAAAGGCCATGCTTACTTCAGAAGCGCATGGGCCGCGGCATAATTCTAGTAAGCCTTCTCACTGTCTTTGCAAGAATGTCCAAGTTGCAAGTTGCAACGTTGACGAACCTGAAATCAACTTTAACAGTCACCATTTCGCTTTCACTACGATCGTTCGAGCTGAGGTTATCTTGATGACAATTGTCCCCACAACGAATAACAAGTACTACCGTACCACTACACATGGCACGTCTAATCAGAAAGAATTCATTGAATCCCCCTTTTTTTGGGCCTTTCCAAGAATTCCATTTGAACTTGCTTGGTCCCATTGAACCCGGACCACTAATTGCTCTGTTACAAATCTCCCTAGCACTTCTTTAGTGCTGATGAAAGTCAAAATCGCCAAACTGAAATAAATCCAATTGACAATAAAGGTAATCAAATATACGAGTCTCACCAAAAAAATCTTATGAAATTTGGAAGCAGGAGCTTTTTCTTGCTCTAAACTGTTTAGAATTTATCGATCTATTTTTATGTACTATTTTTATCTTTCTAATCACCTACTATCTTCTTCCTTGATAACCCATAAAGTTTATTTGACAGACTCTGAATGAACCATAGTTACTGCAAGACAAGTATCTAGCTACAAATCACCTAACCAGCCAATGAGCTCATATGACACTACTCTATCCAAGTGATTAGGACTTTATTAGTATTGGGTTGGAATTCTATCTTTATCTGTCTGTCTTTTTTTTCCTTAATTCCATTGTGAGCTCCTTGGAATAAAAAAAGAAAAAAACACCTAACTTGTAAGAAAGAAATTGATTGGACAGGTATGTGGCACACCTAACATTCTATGAACATTTAGGATGGATTAAAATTATATGATCCCTTTCTACTTGTGTGATTAAAGTCAAATTTTTTTATCCCTTGGGTGAATAAGTGAAGATTTCTAGGTATATGTTTGGATTATCGTTTGGAAATTAAAAATACTATAGATCATTCCAACCTGTAGTTTGGGTTCTAAAAGTACCATTAAAAAATTTGTGTTTCTGACCTCACTCAATAGATTCCTACAACAGTTAACATGTAATGTAAACTTATGTAAAATTGTAGAACTGAGTGTAGAATGTTTCTAATTCCATATGAAAAGAGGAATCAACTTAAGTGTTATGAAAGTCCTCAATTATTGCCTATTGTTTATGGGTCAAACATCAAAGTCATGGACAACATCGAGGTATGGAACATTGAATGCACTTTTTCCTTCATGTTTTGTTTTGTTTCCTAAACGTGAATTGGCACTTCTGCTAACAATGTGAATGTGACGTTTGTGTAGGTTCCTTGAAAGTTCTTACGATCGTGGGGTTTTGACCACGTGCTCATATTCTTTTTCTTTTGAAAAATTTTCCTTTTTTTTTTGGTCACATCACATGTCTATTTTCCCTTTTCATTCTGCACTGTTCTCTAAAACCAACAATAATGGTATTTATAGAATGCAATTTCTGATGAATTATTGTATGAATTCAATTCCATTTTAATATATTTAGTTTGTAAGGCAAATTTATTTTTACTAGTCTGCACGTGCACTAATTTTTTTTATAGATTTAAAGATAAAGTAAATATATACTAAATATTATATTCAGTCAACCTTATGGTTAAATTTATGATGTACAGAAAACTTCTAAGTGAAACAGGATGATAAAAAAAAATTTAAGTGAAACTTTTATGTTTATGGTAATAATATTTTTTAATGTATAAAGATATCTTACTTGGAAGCTTTTTAACTGAATTTTTGACAAAATGTGTTGATATATTTTTTCTCATCAACAACCATATTTGAATTTAGCATGTTCGTACATTCATTAAAAGAATTAAATTTTGGGTTGATGAGTGATCACTTTCAATTTATCTCATCAACAGCCACATTTGCATTTAGCAGAAATATTATATATATCAAAATTCTGGTTTCTTTTCCTTTGAAAAAAGTTAGTCGTGAAGTATTATTGCACATTCAATATCTTTCAAAAGGAAATCCCAGTCTTTGTATGACCAATTGAATTGTTTGGCCACGTTTTACTGTTGTAGGACTTCTGTCAAATGTCAACTGAGGTTGGCCAAAATTATTTAAGAATAGCAAGTGCGCAAGAAAGACCTGCTTCAAATAATTATTATAATGAAATATAACAAAGAAACACAGTGTATTCTGTGATACAAAATGGCAAACCAATCTTACTGGTGCAGTTCGTCACATTTAATTTGTTAGAAGAGAAGGTCTACACAATACTTTATATAAACATTACATGTTACTACTTAATTACTAAATTATTTTTAAGCTAAGTTTTAATATTTGTGTTTTCTTTATTATTGGTCTATCTATTTATTTATTTAAGTTAGTATACCTATAATTAATATTTTTTTCCCTAAAGAATTGATCATACAATTTTGAACTGAAGGTATAAAGTCCTTTATAATGTGACGACCTAAGAATAAACATTATTTTGAGAAATTTGACATGCCCAAAGATCATTGGTTTAAAAATACTGTTGCATAGTTTTTTTAAAAAAAGCTACAGGGTTTTTAACAATCATTTCGTCAGGATTTCTAACCCAAATATCATGAAATTTCTAAAATTAAGAAATGTCCTATGAGAGATATACAACTATCCTTGATCTATTTCACTATTTCAAACACTCCAATCATTCTACATCACCAGGTTAGTGCGATTGTCAATGAGTATATCTCCTTGATATTTACATTTGTTATAATCACATGAACTCGATTCAGGCTGCTGAAAAATAAGGGACAATGTTTCACTAAAAAAAAGAAGTAAATTGTGGCGGTTATAATCGCCGTTTTTCACAGTAAATGGCGGTTCAAGGAATTGCCGTAATTACCACCGCCATTCAGTAAATTATGGCGGTTATAAAAAAACTGCCGCAATCACCCTGTATAACCACCATAATTTACATGAATTGCGGTGGTTGAATTATGGCAGTTTCAAACCGCCACCATTTGTGAAATATTTTAAAAATAAATTACGGCAGTTTGAAACTGCCGCAATTTTCAGTAATGTTGTAAAAAAATATTAATCATGGCGGTTTGAAACCACCACAATTTGCAGTGAAATATTTTTGAAAATTTTTTAAAACTATTTATTACAATAATTTTAAACCACTATGATTGCAACACCAATTTTTTAAAAAAATAAAGTTCCAATAATCATGTAAAATAAAAGAAAGAACAAATCTAATTGCAAATACTTTCTTTCTCATATTTTTCGCTTCATATTCTATGTGCTTTCTCATAAATCTAATCACAATATCTTTTCTTCTATTGCAAATACTTTCAAACATCCACAAAATTCAAACATAAAGCAAATATTAATATTACAATTACTCATTACTTATAATAGAACTACCTTTAGCAAACTAAGTGAAGAGAACTGCCTCTATCTTGTACTTGAAAGGAAGACACAAATTGATTAGAACCCATACATGTACCTTTGTCCATTGTCATGTCTAGCAAAAGTAGAGGGTCTTGCTAGCACCAACAACTCAAAATCTGCAATATAAAGTAGAAAAACAAAACAAAATCTTGTAGAATAAGAAATTGAACACCTAGAAAAAGCAGGTAAAATATCCATAAACAAAAACAATAAGAATTAGAAAATGACCAAAAAGACCCCAAATTGATATTGACGCTAAAATCATGTTCACTATATATATTTACTAAATACAAAAAGGCTTCCACAGAACAATTTGTAAAACCTTTAACTCAAATAAATAAACTCTCGTATTCCAAGTTGCCTAGAACAACATACAAAATATGCAATGGGTAACTTACTAGAATCTACCCCACCATCAAATGTAAGTATTAAACAACTAAATATCTCAACAACATATATCTAGGTGAAGGTAAAAGCATACAGCTATCTACCAAAAATTAAAGCATAATTAAAAACCAATTCATAATTTTACATTCCTCTACACCATAATATTAATCTTGAGATAAATACAATTGGAAAAAAAATGCTATTAATGGGCAAGTCTTAATACCTAACAATTACATAAAAATTCAAGGTAAACAAAGGAAAAGTCAATTATCTATAATAATTAAGTCGAGCACTTGATATGTAGAAGATCAGCAACTTGATTTAGTAAGCTTTTTTCCTCATTTCGCAACCTTTTAACACTTTCATCCAAGGTAGCAACAGATCCTTTAAGCTCCCATAGCTGGGAAGCTAGCTTCTCAATTTCTCCCACATTCAAATATAATAGTACAACAGGAAAACAAAAATAAGGGGGCAATAAGCCAATAATGTAGATAAAACTAAACAGCAAAATTCACAAGTTTATTTGATAAGTTTTAGAGAGGCATATTAACCAATACATAATATAGGGGTGATAACAGATAACCATGAGTTTCTAACTAACTTAACACTTAGATTTGTGCTCTTAGTGGCTTAACACTAGCATGTTTCGCAAACCGTACAATTATTCTTGACTTTAGAAAATTCTATCTTGGTAGTTAGCACCCTTAAAAATTTTATTACACTGGTAGTCAAAGCGTAAGTAACTTACTTTGTAGAGAGAAACCGTTAATAATATATAGATATGTAACAACTAGAGAGAATGAAGAATGCTTTTGCATCTCCTTCGTAGAAGCCTGGTATCAAGAAAATAACTCACTTTAACATCCTTTACTGCAATAGCAACTTGGAAGATCATACAAGGGCGTGTAAAAGACATAGCAAAGAAACTAGAATACCGTAGTTGGGGTTCTTAGAGGATGACATGTATCCTTTGAAGCCTTTGAGGAATCAGCACCCACTCTTGCACTATCAGATTTCCTCATGATTGATGCAGTCATTGAATATCTTCCAATTGTATTGAGAGAGGAGGTGGAGTTGTCACGTGGAGGGGAGGGTTTGTGCAATAGCCCTTATATTGCAATTATAAGGGTTATATTTATAATTGCAATATCTTCCAATTGATTGACTTTTCTCATTGAAGCCTCCAGTTCAATCATTTAAAGAAAACAAAGAGAAGCTAAAAGAAAATAACAAACAGATGACATGACCGATTAAAGAAAGACAAGAAAAATGACAAATAAGAAAAAGGAAAACTTCAAATTCAAACAAAACCAGCTCACATGCCCCTTGAAACACAAGTTGAAGCCAAAGAAACAAAAGCAGCATTGCAGAAACAACATAAAGAAGTAGTAGTAGTAACAATACCTTTTGAGCTGGTAGAGAAAATGTTCTTCTGCAAGAAGAAGCTGCATCATCATCACCATGTTGTCCTTCTTCCTCAGTCAAAGTCACAGGCTTTTCCTTAGAACTCATTTTACTATACCAAAAATAAACAAAGTCTCCATGTATCTTCAAAACACAACAAATGATCCAAAAGTGTTAGTACAAAAAATTTGGTCCTAGTGCATCACGCAAAGCTTGAAAACAAACTTTGTCCACAATCACTACTCAGACAGTGAAAAAACCAACATCATTTGTTAACACTAGTACATATTTTTTCTCAATAATGTGCAAAATCACAAAGATAATTACTATATAAAACAGAGCATGGGGAAATTCTCATAATAGAGCAATGTATACTGATAACAAATTGATAAGCTGAAGAGAAAGCATACCACATTACTCTCATATATTAGGCGCAGGGCATCTCCTGTGCTAATAGAATTATGAGACTCAATGGTTGTTATGGCAAAATTAGATTGAGAGAGCCAGCTAGATTTATCCAAATAGTTGATGACCTGCTTGGAAAGAGCACGACAGAAAACAAAAACTTCTTCAACACCAGTGGATTTGAGCCATGTCAACGTGTAATTTATCATTAGAACATTAACCAGTGGCAGTGGCACCTTCAATTAGAGAAGAAAAATAAAGCAATTATGAGATTATATGTTAACTAAATAGGATATCACCATAGTAACTAAATAGAAGTGAACTAGCACCATAGCACAAGAACATGACAACCAGCCAGCAAATCGCAATTAAAGATCATAAAATGGACAAATTAACATGATGAGCTATCCACACTCCAAGACAGTCCTGAACATCAAGTTGCACAAAATTTCGGCAAAGCACCATGGACCATGTATAGGAATAGACGATGAAAATCAAGGACTCTAAATACTCAGGGCAATAACAACTTAGCAACCAATATAGCAACCTTCTATCAAAATAATAATTCAATGTATCTTAATTAAAGACCACAATTTGGCACAATAAGTGAAGCATGGGAATCAAACAATCATGGACAACCTCAAATCTTTGAAAACAGAACTTCAACTCAGGAACAAACACAACATGAAGCAGTTATTCTTTCAAGTTTTCCATCTTTATTTTTTTTTTAGAACAAAAGCTAAACCAGAAAAAAAAATTAAGAAAACAAAGACATAAAAATAAAACAATATAAACAAAATCAAATGAAGGTGAACCATGTGGTGGTGGAATGGGTGGTTTGCGTCACAGCTGGGGAGGGTTGGGCACGTTACTGCTTCAGCCATGGAGCGTGGCGGAGCTTGATAGTTTGCTGAAAGGGGCTACGCAAAGCCGCCGATGAAAATAAATATAGGAGGTGGAGGTGTCGCGCGGAGGGGAGAGTTTGTGCGCTGGAGGAGCAGGACCGCGGCGGAGAACTCATCGACACGAAACTTTTATGGCTGGGTGACGAGCGGAGGGGGAGGACACGGTGGAGGCTGGTGAGGGTACACGGCGCTATTCGAGAAGTGCGCACCACGAAGTGAAGGATGATGGATGCAGATTAAGAGAAGACGGGATGGAGAAGGAGGAGAGGCGTGCGTCAGCCGAGTGGGGGGTAGCGAGGATGGGTGGCGGCGGCGGTTGGAGGCTGATGGCACCGCGGCTAGAAAGAGAAGGAAAGGGATAAGGGATAACGTGGAGGAAGGGTTGTGTTGGTGGGATTTGTGTGAATGGAAGAGAATGAAACCCTTTCGTGTGAATGGGGAGAATGGGTGTTAGCACTTTAGGCCGCCCTTATTTTCACTGAAATTGTGGCTGGTAACATAACCGCCTTTATTCACCGTATATTATGGCGGTTCAAAAGAACCTCCCTAATTTAACCGTCGCAATTTACATAATTTCTTGTAGTGTTTTGGTTCGTAATATATATATATAAGAGAAATGTTAAATGTCTATCACCAAACTTACATCGTATACTTACACCAAGTTAAAAAGTTATAAACCAACATGTAAAAAGTTGTAAACCAAGATGGAAAAAGTTGTAAACCAATATGCAATATTGTAAACCATCTTAGTTTATAACTTTTTGCAAATTGATTTGCAACATTTTATACATGGTTTATAACTTTTTATATATTGATTTATAATATTTTATTTGGTGTAAGTATATGGTGTAAATTTAGTGGTAGTCATGTATCACTCCTCTATATATAAATCACAGTTTGGGGTAACCATTTTTTTTTCACTTTTGTTTAATAGTTAGTTAAAGTATTTTTGCTAAATATGTTGACACGAGTTGAAACTCATATTATACCCTACAAAACATAATTTGGGATGTTCAAACCAAAATGTAAACATTTTATAAATAATTTGAAAACGTTTAAGAACTAATGTACTATGCAATGATAATAGCCAATAATAATTAAATTGTGAAGTTTAAGTTATGTCGCTACCTCTCAAAAAGTGATTAACTGTGATGAAACTGAAACGTGATTCCAAACAAACTTTATTTATAATATTAAAGATTTGAATATTAAAATTATATTGTATGGAGATGATTTTATTAAGTTTAATTTATATGCACTTTCAATGTATTTTTTTTTGTACTGAAAAGTGTTTGATTTAATCTTTCACTATTTTTAGAATCTTATTGCAGAAAGAAACATATGACTATTTAATAACAATGTAAAATTCTTAAGTGTTAGTGTATCAAAATAATATTATTACTTGACCATTATTTCCTACTCAAATTTACATGTACAAGTGTTAAAGAATAAAATAAGCTTCATACTACTAGATATAAAATCGTTAGTGTGCCATAACTCAACCGCTTAAGCTTTTGGGACAAATGATTTCATGATATAGTATTAGAGCCTGCCCCCCACTTCTAAATAAAAAAAAATTAAATTTCAGCACAAGGTATGGTGAGCCTATGCATTATCCATGCATCAAGCTCAAAAGAGGCATTCACGTGAAGGGGCATATTAGATATTAAATTATTAGTGTGCCATAACTTAACAGCTTAAACTTTTGGAACAAATGGTTTCATGACATGGTATCAGAGTCTCTGCGATTAAGTGGTCTAAAGTTTGATCCTTGTTGCCCCCACCTCTAAATAAAAATAATTAAATTTCAGCACAAAGTATAGTGGGTTTGTGTAGTATCCACGCTTCAAACCCAAAAGAGGCATTTATGTGAGGGGGTCAATTGTCATTGCTACTTATTCAGGTTTAGTTCAGTTTTCACCTAATTTTGTTTTACATAATGTCCTCTATGTTCTTGAGTTCCCTTTCAATCTTATTTCAATTTCCAAATTGGCATCAACCTTTTATTATGAATTGATATTTTCTCTTGATTTTTGTAAAATTCAGGAGCGAATGTCCTTGAGGATGATTAGTCTAATTTGGCTAAAATGAAGAAGGGACTTTATTACTTGGAAGTCAACCAGAAGGAAGCAACCCATTCTTTCCTTGCTAAGATTAACTCTGCTATTTCCAGCCACATCAACCCATCGAATTTATGGCATTTTAGACTTGGTCATCTCTTTGAAAATCGTCTTAGAATTTTATGCCAATCTTATTCTTTTATTCCCAAAAATGTTTATGAAGCGTGTGATGTTTGTCATTTGGCAAAACAAAGAAAATTATCTTAATCACCTAGTTTGAGCAAAGCATCCAAAATATTTGAGCTTGTTCACATGGATATTTAGGGACCATTTTCAACACAATTTGTACATGGGCATAAATATTTCCTAACAATTGTTGATGATTTTAGCTGCTACACTTGGGTCATTCTTTTAAAAACAAAGGCGGAAGTCCAATCAAATATTATCAACTTTGTCACCCTTGTTTAAAACCAATTTGATCTTAAGGTAAAATGCATTCGCACCGACAATGGACCCGAATTTTTGTTAAAAAATTTTCTCAACTCAAAGGGCATTTTACATCAAACAAGTTGTGTTGCGACACCCCAATAAAATAAGAGAGTTGAACGCAAACATCAACATATTTTAAATGTTGCCCTTGCACTCATGTTTCAATCTCATCTACCAAAATATTTTTGGTCTTATGCCGTTAAGCATGCTGTTTACCTTATTAATCGATTACCAACACTGATCCTTGGAAATAAAACCCCCTTTGAACTTCTTTTTAATAAACTTCCCGATTTCACTAACCTCTAAGTTTTTGGTTGCTAATGCTATGCATCTACACATGCTTCTCATAGACAAAAATTTGATCCCCGTGCAAGAAAAGGTGTTTTCTTGGGGCATCAAAATGGGGTCAAAGGATTTATCATTTTTGATATTGACACGAAAGAGATTTTTCTTTCACAAGAGGTTTATTTTAGAGAGATGACAATGCCATTCCTTGCCCAAAACCATTCCCCTGTTTTTATTAACTCCAGAGCCTCCATTCCCAGTGGTCCAACATTACCAAGTGTAGACTTAGCCCAACCTAACATTGAGCTCCTTCCAATCTAACAAGACTTAGCCCACCCAAATATGGACTCGATTCCAGCCTAACTTGCCTTGTTCCACTCCCTACAACCAGTGCTTCATTCTTTTAACCCACCAAACCCCAACACACTCCCCAATGAACCTTCTTTATCCATCACGCCTTCACCTCCTGCTTCCTAATCCCCTACCTCTACTCCTTTTCCCCCTTACACCATTCAACGTGTCCATCCAAACCCCTTTCTTATCTGGCTGACTACTTATGTAATACTTCTCTTCTTCTACCCAACGACTCATCCTCAAGGTGTTCTTCTCCACTCAGTTATATTCTCAGTCATCATCGATTATCTTCTTCTGACAACTTTTATATCATGTCCCTATCCGCTGCCACTGAACTACATAGTTACAAAGAAGCTAGTGCTCATGATTGTTGGAAACAGGCCATGAAAATTGAGATAGAAGAACTTGAATTGAACCATACCTGCCAAATTGTAGATATTCCTCCTGCTATGAAACCCATTGGTTGCAAATGGGTATACAAGGTAAAGCGGCATCCTGACGGATCTGTGGAGCGCTCCAAGGCATGCCTTATTACGAAGGGGTTTGCTCAAGTCAAAGGTGTCGATTATTTTGAGACTTTTTCTCCAGTCATCAAAATGGCCACTATCCATGTAATTCTTGCTCTTACCTCCATAAATCGCTGGCATGTTCAGCAACTGGATTCAACAATGCTTTCCTACATGGCGACCTCTCTGAAGATGTTTATATGCGTGTTCCTCCAGGTGTCTCTGCTCCTAATTCGGTAAAGTGTTGCAAACTCAAATCCTTATATGGTCTAAAACAAGCTAGCCGAAAGTGGTATGAAAAGCGATCCTTTTTCCTTTTATCATGTGGGTATCAGCAAGCTCAAGCAGATAGTCTTTTTGTTAAACACGGTAACTTTTCCTTTACTGCTCCAATAATCTAAGTTGATGACATTGTGTTAACTGGTGATTCTCGTGAGGAAATCGACAACATTAAAGCAGCTTTACATTCTGAGTTTCGCATCAAGGATCTTGGCATTTTAAAATATTTTCTTAGTATTGAACTTGCTCACTCTGACACTGGCATTTATCTGCATCAACGCAAATATTGTCTAGACCTTCTCCATGACTCTGGCCTAATGGGCTGTAAGCCATCTTCCACTCCTATGGATTCTGCTTTTCGTCTTAGTACTGATTCTGGAAACTTGCTCCCTAATATTCTTTCTTATCGACGCTTGATTGGTCGCTTGATTTATCTATTTTCTACTTGGCCTGACATTGTTTATGCTACTCAACAATTGAGTCAATTCATGTCTAAACCTACTCATTCTCATTTCCATGCTGCTCTCCGAATTCCCAAACATCTCAAGAGCTATCCTGCTCAAGGTTTGCTTTTTCGCAGAGATTCATCTACTCAATTATTGGGTTTTAGTGATGTCGATTAGGCACCTTGTGTTGATTCAAGAAGATCTATCATGGGCTACTGTTTTTTCATTGGTAGTTTCATATCCTGGAAAACTAAAAAACAAACCATAGTCTCTAAATCCTCCTCTGAAGCTGAATAGAGGGCTCTCGCCTCTTCTACAAGTGAGTTACAATGGCTATCTCACCTTTTGGATGATCTTCATATTTCTTGTTCTAGGCTTCCTGTTTTATATTGTGATAATCAAAGTGTCTTGTATATTTTCGCCAATCCTGTTTTTCACAAATGTACCAAGCACTTGAAGATTGACTGTCATTTTGTGCGTGAGAAAGCCCAAGCTGGTTCAATGTGATTACGCCTGTTTCATCAAAAAACCAACTGGCTGATATTTTTACTAAAGCCCTTCCTCCACATCTATTTCACAACTTTATATCCAAGCTTGGGACGGTGAATCTTTTTCACCCTACAGCTTTTGGGGGGATATCATAGCAAGCACCTGACCCAAATGAGGCCCAACATTCGTTACCTCCAGCCCACACTACAAAAGAGGCAGCCCATCACTCAGATCACACAACACAGCAACAAAATATGAATTATTCTCCCCTTATTTGTAAATATCAAGACAAAGGTTGAGCTGTATAGTTTGATTAGGATTCTTTCTTGTTTTATTTCCATGGCAAATCTGCTGTGATATATCCTTCCTTTTCCTTGCCACAGCCTTGTACTATAAATTGACGTTGTACCTACCTTTTGTTTTCAAGCAAGTAAATCATTCTTCACAGTTCTTCCGTGCTTGTTTCTCCGTAAAGTCCAAAGCTTCGTATTAGCTCTTTATTTTATGAGAAAGTTGGAAGTCAATAATGTTCCAACCTAAATAGTAAAAAAGATGACTCACTAGTTTTGTTCCTCCATTTCTAGCTTTATGAACATAATAATTTGAGAGAAAAGTATTTGGAACACAGCAATTGTTTAGAATCAAGTTACTAGAAATGATCAAATTAGCAATTTTTTCAGAATCAAAATTATTCATTTGGTTTTTGGGAGTAGACAGCGGTCAAACAGTCAAAGTAAGAATTTGCATGCCTACGGTAGTTTGATAACAAGATGCACAGCATTGTTTTGTTCTTACCCTCATTGTAGTTTCGGGACACCTTCACGTTGCATACAAGATCTAAACCCTCTAGAAGTCATCATATTCGATAAAAATATTATTATATTCAAATGAGAACAAATTAAATGCCAGTCGATTATTATTTTGATATTAGGATATGAAATAATAATAAAAATAACATGATCTAAAGGGTGTTTGGATAGTGTTTTGAAAAATAATTTTCATTTTTTAAAAACAAAAAAAGAAAAAAAAAGCTTGTTTGTTTGGTTATTATTTTCAGATTGATTTTAAAAACAAAAGAACATATTTTGTGTTTTAAAAGTAAAAATTTAAAAATAGCTGAAAGATGTTTTTGAAATTCTATTTTTTAAAATAAAAAAATATGATGACACATTTATAATTAATTAATTTCATTAATTGCTATCTAAAATAATTTTCAAAATATTATTTTCAAAACAGTTTTTAAAAACACACAAATAAAAATAATTCCAAACAACCACAAGATAACTATATCTATACTCCATGATTGAAATAAAGTTGAATCTAGCACAGTTTGAATCTGTTCATTTGTAAACCTGCCAGTTGAAGTCTTCCAGTTGATCAAATATGTCCGCTATGAGACTACGTAGAAATGCATAACTGGGTAATAGCACATTTATCTCCTGACACGACCAACAACTTCATTTCAATTGACGATCAACTGTAGAAATGCATACCTTAGTAGGTAAGCAAGAGCACATTTTGTAGTTCCTTTCGTGTTTTCTGATTTTTGGCCGTATTATTAAGCACTGTTCTTTGGAGGCACCAAAAATTTAAAAAAAAAGGAAGGCAGTGCTCTTTGGGGTTTGAACAAAGATGTCGGATTAACTAGTTACTCATTTACATTTGGTTGGTAAAAGTGATTGATCACTTGTTTTGTTACTACTTTTTTTGAAAATGAAATCTATAGTTTAAGTTTTATGAATATAATTAAAAAAAATAGAGTTAAGAGAGTTTTGCTTCCATAGTGGACCAATACGACTTGAGACAGTTCTATTGGAATCCAACGGATTTCGAATATTGGTAGTCAGGATAAAAAAAATTAATCAAAAACTTAATTTATAAACAATTAAACACGTTAAAAATTATTATTTCTGAATAATATTAAAAAAATATAGTATCTAAACATAATATATAAAAATTTCATACAAATCAAGCATAAGTAAATAACTTGTAATTAACGCCAAGATAAAGTAGTATGAAATACATATAAGATTCTTAAATTCAAAAACAGATAAAAACTTATTCCATTTAAAGGCCGTCAAAGAGTGATGCATAAGAACATTTATGGAACTTTTGAGCTCTTTATATACTATAAAAGAGAGAGAAATGATAAACATCCACCACTATACTTATACCAAGTTAAAAATTATAAATCAAGATGTAAAAAGTTATAAACTAATATGTAAAAAAGTTTTTACATTCTTGTTTATAACTTTTTACATATTGATTTCTAACTTTTTATAAATTGACTTACAACTTTTAATTTGGTATAAGTATATAGTGTAAGTGTGATGGTGATTGTGTATCACTCCTCTAAAAGATATATATTAGACAAACGATTCGGACGAAGAGAATTTGACTATAAGTGAAGGATAACAAACTTAACATACTCCTAACTTGCTTAACCCTTGAGGATTCAACTCTTCTGTTCGCTCTCCTTGTCCTACTCCCTGTCATTCTTATCAAGTTTTTACCATGTATTCAAATTATAAATAATTAGAAAATTGATAAATAAAAAATTATGACTGATATCATTACTATTCATGTGGCAAAACTAAATTTTATTGAGAAGATACATTTACAGGAGTAGGAATATTAGTAGGACAGAGAAAATGACAAAGATTTAATTTGATTTCTCTCTCAGAATACGTAATAGTTTGATCCGATCACTATATATGAGCAAATTTGAGACTTATCAAAGTTGGATGGTGACATGCACCAAAAAAAAAAAGTTGGATGGTGACTCACAAATCACAATTAATGATAGTTCTCAAGCCTACAACCAAGCTTGAGTGTCCCCTGCACTTGATGGAAAACTCTACGTATGGATAAGGTAAGTTCACTAATGATGATATAACTTTAGCATTAATAAACTAACAGATTCTCTCTGCTGATCAAACTTTAAATAATTCAAGTAATAAAAGAAAAGAAGATAAAGAGTGATATTTTAAAATACTAATTTATGGATTATGTATCAGCATTATCATATTTTAAAATCAAATATAAAGTATCCACCTGGCCGTTTTGCTTCGGTGAGACATTGCAGCCTGCTCTGATCGCAATCGCGACAAATGCAGTGATTTTCAATATCACACATTCTAATGGATCTAAAAATGATCAACAACATATCAAATTATTCAGATAAATATTTCTAACTCCCCAACATTTTATACAGATTAGTTTTTTTTCTTTTTCTTTTTTTGGAAACAGAGCTAATGTAATGATTTTAAATATACATGGCCCTGGGAAATGCTAACTTGTAATTAAATACAAATTAGGTTGCTTCTGGATTAATGAGGTGAGGTGTGTCTCATATAATAATGGAGTATTGCATCCATCATTCAATATTAAATGGCACAAAAATTTGAAAGCTAAATAATTATAATATAGTAATATACTATCACATATGACATACTTATAATAAATCAAGAAATCAAAATATAATAATTTCTTCCTGCAAGAAGAGAATAAGAATCTCACCAATGGGTTTTGTGTCATCATTTAACTGTACGTGCAGACAAAATACCCATTTCAATCGCTTAAGAATATACCAAAAGACAAAATACAGGCTTTATAGAATTAATTATCTTACATCATCTGATTCTTTTTGCCCTTTGCGTGGTGATAATTAAGAATCACTTCAACATCTTTTCTTCTCCTGTCAGAGATCGATATGTATTTGGAACTTTTGTTCTGAGGAATGGTATATATTTTGGTGCTTACCACAAAATCCGATTTTATTCTTTGATGCGTGGCTTGGCACTCCTTTTTGAAATTTTGATAAAAAATTGTGGATTTCACTTTTGTATGTGGTGTGCTAGTCTATTTGGTGGATTCGTAATCGAATTGTCTTTGATAATTTCAAACCAAATTGAAAGTTAAAAATCAAGAACACATTTCAAAGATTAGGTTTTTAGACACAAGGTTGATGTGGTAAGATACCATTCTATCCAGATTTCTTTACTACAAACATTGAACATGTTCGCAATTGGAGGGGATAAGGATGATCTGTCGCGATGGCGACTTTTTGTCATACTGCCAATCCAAATCATCCATGCTTTTTTGGCTGTTGTTATGGAATGGTTGAGGTCCTTTCATATATAGAAGTGTGTTTTTTCTTATCATGGCTACCGCTAATTGCAAGTCTCACGTTTGGTACCTCTTTGTTATTGTTCTAGTTTTTGTCTTTAGTCTTCTATTCTTTTTTCCTCATTATGCTGGTGTGATTTCTTGAGATATGTTTTTTTTTTTTTTTCTGTTTTAATGTTCGAAGGATCTATATATATACTTTAATTTTTGCTCCTCTCCAATTTAGAGTGGTTAAACTATACTCTACTCATCCAAAAAAAAAAAAAATCAAAAGACAAATTAATTGTTTAGGATTTGAATGTTTCATATTAATTCATCATAATCATAAAAAAAGATAAATTGATCCTTTAGTTGCGTTGGTGTTTAATTAAAAAATTATTATACGGAGGGATCAGTTTGATTTTTTTTTTCGAATTTTGAGATAATGAGACTTTCAAATTTCAAGGAATTATTTTGTTTACTGATATATTATTGATAGACCATTTTGAGCATTCGGTAAACGTAATTATTGACAGGCCATGTTTTTGAGACAAGTTCAAATTGCCATTTTTAATTTGGAGTAGAAAGGCCATGTTTGCTTCAGAAGCGCATGGATCATGGCATTCTAGTAAGCCTTCTCACTGTCGTTGCAAGAATACCCAAGTTGCAAGTTGCAACGTTGACGAACTTGGAATCAACTTTCATAGTCACCATGCTTTCATCACAATCATTCGAGCTGAGGTTATCTTCATGATAATTGTCCCCACAACGAATGACAAATACTACCGTACTACAACACATAGCACGTCTAATCAGAAAGAATTCATTGAATCCCCCTTTTTTTGGGCCTTTCCAAGAATTCCATTTGAACTTGCTTGGTCCCATTGAACCCGGACCATTAATTGCTCTGTTACAAATCTCTCTGGCACTTCTCGAGTGCTGATGAAAGTCAAAATCACCAAACTAAAATACATCCAATTGACAATAAACGTAATCAAATATACGAGTCTCACAAAAAAAAAAATCTTATGAAATTCGGAAGCAGGAGCTTTTTCTTGCTCTAAACTATTTAGAATTTACCGATCTATTTTTATGTACTACTTTTATCTTTCTAATCACCCACTACCTTCTTCCTTGATCACCCATAAAGTTGATTTGACAGGCTCTGAGTGAACCATAGTTACTGCAAGACAAGTATCTAGCTACAAAACACCTAACCTGTACCCAATGAGCTCATATGGCACTACTCTTTATTTAAGTGACTAGAATTTTATTGGTATTGAATCAAAATTCTATTTTTATTTGTCTGCCTTTTTTCCCTTAACTCCCTTATGAGTTTCTTATAATAAAAAATAAAAAAAAACACCTAACTTGTAAGAAAGAAATTGACTGGACAGATGTACGGCACACCTAACATTCCTTGAACATTTAGGATGGAATGATGGATTAATATTATATGATCCCTTTCTACTTGTGTGATTAAAGTCAAAATTTTTATCCCTTTGGTGAATAAGTGAAGATTTCTAGGTATATGTTTGGATTATCGTTTGGAAACTAAAAATACTATAGATTATTCCAACCTGTAATTTGGGTTCTAGAAGTACCATTAAAAAATTTGTGTTTCTGACCCCACTCAATAGATTCCTACAACAGTTAACATGTAATGTAAACTCATGTAAAATTGTTGAACTGAGTGTAGAATGTTTCTAATTCCATATGAAAAGAGGAATCAACTTAAGTGTTATGGAAGTCCTCAATTATTGCCTATTTTTTATGGTTCAAACTTAAAACTTCAAAGTCATGGACAACATTGAGGTATGGAACGTTGAATGCACTTTTTCCTCCATGTTTTGTTTTGTTTCCTAAACGTGAATGGGCACTTCTGCTAACATTGTGAATATGACGTTTGTGTAGGTTCCTTGAAAGTTCTTACGATCGTGGGGTTTTGACCACGTGCTCATATTCTATTTCTTTTGAAAAATTTTCCTTTTTTTTTTTGGTCACATCACACGTCTATTTGCCCTTTTCATTCTGCACTCTTATCCAAAACCAACAATAATGGTATTTATAGAATACAATTTCTGGTGAATTATTGTATGAATTCAATTCCATTTTAATATATTTAGTTTGTAAGGAAAATTTATTTTTACTAGTCTGCACGTGCACTAATTTTTTTTTATAGATTTAAAGATAAATTAAATATATACTAAATATTATATTCAGTCAACCTTATGGTTAAACTTATGATGTACAGAAAACTTTTAAGTGGAAGAGGATGAGAAAAAAAAATTTAAGTGAAACTTTTATGTTTATGGTAATAATATTTTTTAATGTATAAATATATTTTACTTGGAAGCTTTTTAACTGAATTTTTGACAAAATGTGTTGATATATTTTTTCTCATCAACAACCAGATTTGAATTTAGCATGTTCGTATATTCATTAAAAGAATTAAATTTTGGGTTGATGAGTGATCAGTTTCAATTTATCTCATCAACAGCCACATTTGCATTTAGCAGAAATATTATATATATCAAAATTCTGGTTTCTTTTCCTTTGAAAAAAGTTAGTCATGAAGTATTGTACATTCAATATCTTTCAAAAGGAAATCCCAGTCTTCGTATGACCAATTGAATTGTTTGGCCACGTTTTTGTTGTAGGACTTCTGTCAAATGTCAGCTGAGGTTGGCCAAAATTATTTAAGAATAGCAAGTGCGCAAGAAAGACCTGCTTCAAATAATTATTATAATGAAACACCAAAGAAACATAATGTATTCTCTGAGACAAAATGGCAAACCAATCTTACTGGTGCAGTTCGCCACATCTAATTTGTTAGAAGAGATGGTCTACACAATACTTTATGTAAACATTACATGTTACTACTTACTAATTTATTTTTAAGCTAAGGTTTAATGATTATGTCTTTTTTATTATTGGTCTATCTATTTATTTATTTAAGTTAATATACCTATAATTAATATTTTTCCCATAAAGAATTGATTATACAATTTTGAACTGAAGGTATAAAGTCCTTTATAATGTGACGACCTAAGAATAAACATTATTTTGAGAAATTTGACTTGGCCCAAGATCATTGGTTTAAAAATACTGTTGCATAGTTTAAAAAAATGCTACAAGGTTTTTAACAACCATTTCATCAGGATCTCTAACCCAGATATCATGAAATTTCTAAAATTAAGAAATGTCCTATGAGAGATATACAACTATCCTTGATATATTTCAAACGGCTTTTTTACCAAAAAATAAAAAATAAAAAAATAATTATTTATGGATGTCCATGGTTTTCAACTTTATTTACCAATATACACTGTTTTTCTAATAAAAGCAATACATTTAACTGTGAAACATATTGCATGTGTTTAGATGTCACTGCTGACATGTGTCAGTTTATATTTCGGCTCATAGTGCAATACATGTAATACGGTTAGCACCCAGCCATATTGCCTCAAATTGCTTTGGAATTTGCACTGTCTTCTTACTCTCTCTGTGTTCCCTCTCCATGGTGCCCTGTTGCACAAGAAAGAAAAGCAACAAAACTCATTTCATTGGACTCAAATGTTTGACTAGGATGTTTCCCCGAATTAGTATAAATTTTATACATAATTAAGTCACAACACAAGAAACTTGCAAACTATACTAGTTAAAATGAAAAATTTAAAGGTTTGCTAATAAACGCAACCACTAGTTGAAGTTAAAAAAATTAAAAAAGGAAAAATTTTAAAGTTTTCAATATATTTGGTATATTGAATTTTTAGTGTGTATTTACAAAAATGGTTAAATTAAAGTTATTTTTTTATAATTAACTCAATAGTAACTCTAAAGTAGTTATTTTGTTTGGATTTAGGAGTATAAACTGATCGGTTTAATCCAATAAATTTGACAATTCAAACTAAATCAATAAAATTGGTTTAGATTAGATTGTGTAACCGATTTAGTTTAGTTGAAATTAATACAACCTGATTACCTAAATACTAAGCTGGATTACTAGATCAACTATTTTTTTAATTTATTTCTAAATTTTGAAAGTCTTGTATTTAATTTCTTTTTGTAATAGAGTCATTTTTTATCATCTTGGTTTACATTTGTTAAAATAATTTTCCTGTTTATGCTATTATTATTAAATATATCATAACTAAGTTTTATGCTGTTGTTATTTACGTTGTTATATATTTAAGGGACAAAAATTCCCTTATTAAATTTTTATTTAATATAAAAATTAAATTGATACCATTTAAGTAAATTAGTAATTTTAATTTTAATATAAAAATTAATTTATTTTAATTAAATTTATTGGATTTGAACCAATTTCATTGATTTGGTTTGAATTGTCAAATTTTTTGGATTAAATCAATCCGTTTATACTCCTAAACCCAAACAAAATAACTACTTTAGAATTACTATTGAGTACATTATAAAAAAATAATTTTAATTTTACCAATTTTCTAAATACACACTAAAAATTCAATATACCAAATATATTGAAAACTTTAAAATTTTCCTCTTTTAATTTTTTTAACCTCAACTAGTGGTTGCGTTTATTAGCAAACCTTTAGATTTTTCACTTTAATGAATATAGTTTGCAAGCTCCATGTGCTGTGACTTAATTATGTATAAAATTTATACTAATTGGGGAAAACATCCTAGTCAAACATTTGAGTCCAATGGAATGAGTTTTGGGCTTTTTTACGAATAAAAAATAAAAAAAAGATTAATCACGCATTTGCATCGATACTGAGATTATTCACCAACATACACTCGTTTAAAGGTAAAAAGAATACGTAAAATAGTATCACGTATTCTTCCATACAATACGCTACTCAGTTTTACGTATTACATTCAAATATATTTTCCCACGCCAACTGCATTTGGCAGAGAAGCAACATGAATACGTGAAATCTGATCACATATTGCCATGGATACACTCTATCCGAGATGGACTAAAGACTGTGCATATGTCAGGCCCTGCGGTAGGAATATGTGGGAGAGGTTGACGTAATTTATTTTCAATACGTTGCATTTTTACACGTTTTCTAGATGCACATTTAGCACATAATACGTGACTGGCAATTACATATTGTGGGGTGCCAACCTCTTTATAAGAGAACGGGGACCACAAATTTCACGTATTAAGGACATGAGTTCTATAAAAGGTGAAATTGAGATTTATGGGAAAGGAGAAAGAGGAAACGTAAGAGACCTTGAGAGGAGTTAAAGAAATTTCTAGTTGAAGTAAAAATTTTAGAATGGTCGATAACAACAATATTTATCGAAGAGATTAATGCGGACACATTTCAGCAAATTTTGAGACACATGTAAGTTAAGAAATTAAATTTTTTTTCTTTACATTGTTATCATTAAATGATTTAATTTTTTTTTGTATTTTATAGCAATAAGTTAGAAAATTTGGTTTAATAAAAATTTGGGTTCATTATTTATTTTTCATAACTGATAGTATAATTAACAATAAAAAGTTATATTAATATTTAGTTGAATAAAAAATCTTAAAAATAAATAAATAATGTTATGAAGATTTTAATAATTAAGATCTATTTAGTTTGTGTCTCTATTTTGTTAAGTTTATGATTTTATTGCACCTAGTTTAGAGACTCTAGCTTTGTACATGTTAGGATAGAAATTTTTGTTATTTATTCTTTATAACTAAGAGTGTAATTAGCACATTGTGTTCATTAAATGATTTAATTTTCTGTATTTTATGGTAATAAGTTAGAAAATTTGGTTTAATAAAAATTTGGGTTCATTATTTATTCTTTATAACTGATAGTATAATTAGAAATAAATAAGTTATATTAATGTTTAGTTGAAAAAAAAATCTTTAAAATAAATAAATAATATTGTGAAGATTTTAATAATTAAGATCTATTTAGTTAGTGTCTCTATTTTGTTAAGTTTATGATTTTATTGCACTTACTTTAGAGACTCTAGCTTTATACATGTTAGGATAGAAGTTTTTGTTATTTATTCTTTATAACTAATAGTGTAATTAGCAATAAAAGTTGTATATTAATACTTGGTTTAGAAAAGTTATTAAAATTAAATAAATATTGTGAGAAGTTTAATAATTAAGATCTATCTGTATAGAGTTTCCATTTTGTTTAACTTTATGATTTTATTCCAATTAGGTTGGAGGATAGCTTTGTACATTGAAAACTCAGGATATAAATTGTTGTTAGGGATTAACTTTAACAAGAAAATCCTGAGTCTTTGAAAATACTTCTTATATTATCAGTTTTTAGAGTTATGGAATTTAGAAAGTATAGTGCACTTTAGCAAATTTGTTTATGTTGCCCTGATGTAAAATAATTTTGTTTGCTTTATATCCTCTGTGTAGCCTTATAGAGTTCTGCGCGGTAGATTTGGCTTTAACCGTACAGCTCCTGATGTTTGCATTCAGCCATACTTGATACAAGCAAGGTTTTGGCCTGCTTCGCAGATTCCGTATTATGAGTATGATAATGCATTGCTATCGGCATTTGTGGAGCGCTGGAGGCCCGAGACGCATACTTTCCACTTGCCTGTGGGTGAGTGCACCATCACTCTACAGGATGTGGCATTCTAGCTAGGACTGCAAGTGGATGGGGGACCCGTTAGTGGTTGCACGGGCTCATGGGGGCTTTATCATCAAGGAATAGATATATGGGAGCTTTGTGATCAGCTGCTAGGAGGGTGCCATCAGAGGATTATCGGAGGGTTTATAAGAATACATTCTCCATGGAGTGGCTTAGGAGAGAAGTTCTACCATTGAGCCCCCAGGAGACTGAGGAACGGATCATGCAGTCAGCGCGTGCATATATATTGTTGCTGATTGGCGGTGTGTTGCTTCCTGACATGTCTTCTTCCAGAGTGCATGTGAGGTATCTCCCTCTACTGCGAGATTTTCAAGAGTATGGGAGTCTCAGTTGGGGTTCTGCTATTCTATCCGTACTTTACTGTGGTCTTAGCCGGGCTTGTGGCAAGTATGCTGTGGATTTTAGTGGATGTCTTTATTTATTCCAGTCTTGGATTTGGTATGGAGTGCCACAGCTAAGACCGAGAGTTGATGTTGGTATACTATTTCTACTAACCATGAGGTTTGTCAGATTTCCTTTTCTATTGTAAAAATTTATATTACAAAACTCTCTATATTTATTCTGATAGGTAATATAAATAATCAAAAATTTAATGAATAAAGAAAAACATTGGTGGTCCTCAAATTGGATATGGATATGGCATTGCTTTTCAGGTGGCACGGATAAAGATGTCTGCCGGATGGTACAGGCAATCGATTACAACTGATGAGGATGCAGGTTGATTTGCTGTCGCATGATGATGTAAGTATATTGTTTTTTGGATTAAATGCTTTCATTAAGACAATATAACTGTGAAAGATAATGAGTATTTATGTAATTGCAGTTCATCTAGACTCCATATGAAACTCAGGAGATACTTATGGCCACACCAGAGTGGGTATATCAGGAGTCATGCCTTTGGACTTCCGTGACATCCCTTCTGTGCTTCCCAACTGTGGAGTGGCACTAGGTGGACCGCGTGCTCCGACAGTTTGGCACATAGCAGCCCATCCCAGGTGAACCACTAAACATTGATAAGCTGATTGGAAAGGATGCACATGGGCAATCACCTTGGTGGCCGAACCATTATGGGGTATGGTACAACTTGTGGGCCATAAGACACGAGAGATGTATCATCATACAGTGTTGGCCCGGGTCAGTTCAGGTGCCATCAGTGGAGTACTTTACATGGTATTGCAATGTTGCGCGTAGGGTCTTAAAACCAAGTATTCCACATCATGCATCGTTGCCTCTTGATGCATCGGTGCATGTCACCATGGTACATGTTCTATAGAGCCCTGATCATGTTCCAAACAGGCGTCAAGCTCAGAGGCGTGCTCGAGTGGGGACCTGCACTGTACGTCAACAGCCTCGACAGGAGAGTCCTGATGATGATGATGATGTTGATGATGACGATGGTAATGGGGGCGAAGATAGGGGCTCTGGCGGGAGTAGAGGCCATGGGGGGGAGCTCGACACTCAGCCTCAGCCTAGTGGGAGTAGCTACCAAATGAGCGAGGGTAGCATTCAGCCTGAGTATTAGTTCCAGCCACAGTTTCATACCGGCGACTCTAGCTCACATATAGGGCGACAACAGGTGGCTGATACAGACCTACTCCATCAGGTGGACCCAGGCTTGGACCTGACATGGGCAGACATTTACAGATTGCTAGGGTGGTCCTTGGATCATGTCCCTGGTACGCAGATGGTGGAGGAGCATATGACACATGAGTTTGATCTAAATGCTCCGCCTAGACAGCCCTCATTATCTCTTGTATGTGAGAGTAGCCCCCAGCATGTGGGTGAGATTCCGTCCTTTGATCTTTTAGATGGAACCCCCCATCAGGACGCGTGCAGTAGGACTCAGAGTGGCAGCAGCCTGTCGATCAGCAGCATGAGGAGCAGCAGGTTGGCAGACCTATGCGTGACATTCATCCTTGTCGATGTTATACCGGAGAACACATTGGAGCTCTCATCCGTCGCAGGCGGGACCACTAGACCATGAGGTAATGTTACATTAATTTGTGTATTACATATTCCGCTCATTCTAGATTAGTGCATTAATTCTATAATATTATCTTTTGCAAGTGTGACTGACAGACCTATGAGTTTAAGGATTTGGCAAATGAAAAGAGTGGAGGACATTTATGTTATTTTGTTTAAAGTTTTATATATTTCTTATGTATGTAAAATTATAGTTATTTTATTTTTAGTAGCTGTAGCGAGTCAATTTGTTCCTGTTTGCTCTCAGTTATATATTACTGTATTCTTATATTCTCGCATTGAGTGAATGACATGAAAAAATGACATCAACATAAATACTGAGGAAAATTACTTAATTTCCAAAATAAACATACATTTTAGTGCACAATAATACTAGGTTGGATAATGAAAGCACTAAAACGATAGATAATGGCCACGGTGGCAATAGTTCACTACACTGAGTAAAATAGGAAAATAACTACAATTACTATGAGGCTCCCGCTTGATTAGAGCTAGAGCCTAATACACCGACGACATCGGCTACTATGACCATTGCTGCCACACACCGCACCGCTTTCCATGACCAGTCTCAACCTCATCCATTTCATTTCGAATTCTAGATGACACAGGTCGACCCTCTTTCGCCTGTTTGAGCTCAGGATTAGGCCTAAGTCGAGGCCCATTGAATTGAGGCTAAAGTGTTTCATTAGAAGCAGGTTGAAACTCCATCCTGTACACGTTGAACACACTTTGCATGCTGTAAACATCATCAACAAATGAAGTCCAATCTAGGTGTACCTCTGGATATCCACAGGCAACCAGTACATGTCGATAGAGATAATGCAAAGCTTGAAAGTGTCCGCAGTCACACCAATGCTCCCTGAGTCTCACTCTATAAGTACCATAACCTGAACCACCCATGTGTTGGGTCTCCTGGACAACAAAGGACTCATTGACTCGTGAAAAATTAGTAACAACGAAGTCACCGATCAATTGCTTGTTGATTGCAATTGCTCGCAAAAGGGCTTGTGAAAACCTTGCACCTGATGCAAGTTGTGCCTTAGCTTGCTGCCCTTTTTTAACAAATAGTGCAGCAAGGCGGTAGTATGTTGCTTTAACTATGGCAGTTATAAGAAGATTATGGACTCATTTCAAAATAGCATTAATACACTCGGAGAGATTAGTTGTCATGTGACCATACCTACGCCCTTCATCATGAAGCTAAGTCCATTTTGCCAGGGGGATTCTTTTGACCCATGCATCATATTCCGGTTTGAAGCTCTCCACCAACCCAGAATAGTGGTCAAACTCTGCCTAAGTCTTTGAATATGGTGCATTGATCAGAGCTCACTTAGCTTCTTTGTCCTTGAATTTTAGTGCAAAGTTTGAAGCAATATGGCAAATACAATAAGCATAGTAAGCCTATGGGGGATGCCATACACTCCCTTCTGTATCTAAAGCAGCTTTTATGGCAGCATGCTTGTTAGAGATTATAAGAACCTTGTTATGGTGTCACATGCTGTTGAAGATTAGTTAGAAAAAATAACTAGGCATCGGTTGTCTCTCCTTCAACCACAGCAAATGCAATTGGTAGAATATTCGAATTTCCATCTTGTGCAATTGCCATAAGCAATGTACCCCCATACTTGTCATACAAATGTGTTCTATCTACTGAAACAAAATGCTTGCAGTATTTAAATGCCCCAACGCAAGGCGGAAATGTCCAAAATACATGACGAAACATCACACATATGGGGTTAACCAAATTTCCTTGATAGTAAGGCAAAGTTGAAATTTCAAACACTGTACCTGAAATTAATTTAAAAGAAATGAAAATTATTAGTATTCAATTATTTTGAAAAAATAAATAAAAATTGAACATGCAAAGGTACCTGGCATAAAGGACTGCAAACCAAGTAGCCATTTCTGAAGCTCATTATAAGAATCTTCCCAATCTCCAAAAATCTGAGCAATGACTTTTTGTTTTGCAACCCATGCTCTCCTATATGAAACTAAAAATCTATACTTTTCATGTACTGAGGCTTGCAACACTCTAATAGGAACTGTTGGGTCGGCTTCCACTAAAGAAAATATGCAAGAAGTGATTACATCAACATCCAAGTGGGAATTGTATTGTGAAACTCCTCTAGCCAAGCAAGTGTGTTCTCCGTTGTACTTTCGCACCTCCCATACCCCTTTTTCTGTCTATATGTGACACAGATGCTCCAGTTACACCCATTATCAAAGTGCTTACATTTGCCTTGATATTTTGTTTGATCTGACTCATGGACCTTATACTCAACACCCATTCGAATGCTATAATTTTTAACTGCAAGTAACACAAATTCTTTACTGGGAAATTGTTGACCCTCTTCCGAGGAGGACTCTCTAGATGATTGCACAGTGTCCCTTGTCCCTCCCTCCATGGTCCCTTGAGGTTCTTCCATATTCAAACTTGAATAGTGACAAACTCGTTGACTTTCAGAACACATGAGAGTTTGTGTCAATTGTTGGGTCTGGGTTGGGGGCACTATGTCATCATTATCATCTTGCGGCACTAAAAAATTTCAATTACACTAAATGATCGTAACATTCATTGTAAATAATCAGTTATAATAAATAATAAAGATTAATTTTTCTACAGGTCCAAATAATTTCACTCGGCTTCTACTCTGTCACTCTGTTTTAAAAGTATTTAACTTGTTCCTTATATTGTAGTATTCTAATTTTTTAAAACATTAAATCCTTTATTGAAATATCAGACGCCATATAGCAGCCTATATAAAATTAACTGCATACATCACAGTAAAATAAATAACATAAAACATGAACACCTGATTAAGAAATATTATAAAATAAGTTAACCACATTCTTAAAATAAATATAACACAATAATCCATGGATGATAATTTGTGAGCTAAAGAGAAAAATTTTACAAAAAGCACTATTTAAGTTAAAAAATATTTCCCCAATTCAAGAATAAGATTCGAACAAAGTAAAAAATATGGTGATTACAAAATCTTAAAAGATATAAAAGCTTTACATTGAAATTAAATCTTACCGTTATTCGGCTCCTCTTTAAAAATCACTTCATTATAAGGCTCATACCCTGCAATTGGACCATCTAGTTGAAGTTCTCTACCAACCTCGACCGCAGGTTCCTCAACATCGAGCCATTGGTCCCTTCTTTCAAATTTACTTGTCCAATATTTTCATTTAATGCTGGACTTTGCCTTGAAATTATTATAGGAGGCTAAGCTAATGACATCACATCAAAAGCTTGAAGGGGATTTGGTCCTTCTGAACTTTGCTGTAACTCTCCCACAGCTACAAATACCTCTATAACATGAAGATCGGGAAACTGACTGTGGCAATCAAACATCATCATCAAATTATCATAAGTCTCAATGCTGCAACTTCCATATCGCACTGCACCTTGATTGATCAATATAGGTAGCTGATACATCATCTGAGTTATTTGCTTGCTTGCTTCCCATAATTTGTGAAGAATTTTGCTATGCACCTCGGAAAGACTCATAGATGAATGCACATTTATAAGTACAGGATTCTGATGACAAAACTTCACCCTATCTTGTGAATTTTGAATAATTTCACAATCATAATGAACAAGTAAATAATATCTTCTAGACATTTTTTTTTTCAAGTATGAGAAAAAAATAACTTACTCACAGAGGGTGTAATCTGAGAGTTGGAGGGTTGGATTTTATATCTGTGGCGGATCATAATAAGTGCAAGGCGATACATGAAAGTGTAATACATGAGTAGTGTTCACGTACTGGAGGCTATGAATGCAAAATGGAATATGTGGGGGGATGTGACGTTAGTGTGCAATACGTTGCTATATGCCACATATTTTGTATGTTTGGGTTTGAATGGAATACGTGAGACTTGGCCATGTATTCCATAAACAATTCGTCTCCTTGTTTCACGTATCCTTTTTAAATCGAAAACGAGTGTATATTGGTGAATAATCTCACTATTGGTGCAAATGCGTAATTAATCTTTTTTATTTTTTATTTGTAAAAAAGCCATGAGTTTTGTTGCTTTTCTTTCTTATGTAACAGTGCGCCATGGAGAGGGAACACACAGAGAGTAAGAAGACAGTGCAAATTCCAAAGCAATTTCAGCACAAACCAATTTGAGGCAATATGGCTGGGTGCTAGCCGTATTATATTTTGTAATACGTTGCACTGTGGACCGAAATATAAACTGACACATGTCAGCGGTGACATCTAAACACGTGCAATACGTTTCACAGTTAAACGTATTACATGAATCAAAATGTTTCACAGTCAAACGTATTGCTTTTACTAGAAAAATAGTGTATATTAGTAAATAAAGTTGGAAACCATGGACATCTGTAAATAATTATTTTTTTAATGTTTTTTGGTAAAAAAGCCTATTTCAAACGCTCCAATCATTCTACATCACTAGGTTAGTGCGATTGTCAATGAGTATATCTCCTTGATATTTACATTTGTTATAATCACATGAACTTAATTCAGGATGCTGAAAAAATAAGGGACAATTAAGGGTGTTTTGGTTCATAATTTATAGATCACAGTTTGGGGTAACCATTTTTTTTTTCACTTTTGTTTAATAGTTAGTTAAAGTGTTTTTGCTAAACATGTTGACACGAGTTGAAACTCATATTATACCCTACAAAACATAATTTGGGATGTACAAACCAAAATGCAAACATTTTATAAATAATTTGAAAACGTTTAAGAACTAAAGTACTATGCAATGAGCTGTAGATTGCTTATTCAAAGCTTCATCATCTGTTTTGTGTGTTCTAGTTTGGATGTTTTTCCCTTAATCTTCCTTTTATTTCGGTGTGCTATTATCATATGAATATTGCATAAGTGTATCTCCTTGGTTTGATGGTTATATAATAATTTTATGTACTTTTTTGCTCCCTTTCCAAAAGAAGTGCTTGACCCCTTTCTATTTATAAAAAAAAAATACAATGATAATAGCCAATAATAATTAAATTGTGAAGTTTAAGTTATGTCGCTGCCTCTCAAAAAGTGATTAACTGTGATGAAACTAAAATGTGATTCCAAACAAACTTTATTTATAATATTAAAGATTTGAATATTAGAATTATATTATATGGAGATGATTTTATTAAGTTTAATGTATATGCACTTTCAATGTAATTTTTTTTTTGAAAAGTGCTTGATTTAATCATTCACTATTTTTAGAATCTTATTGGAGAAAGAAACATATGATTGTTTAATAACAATGTAAAATTCTTACATGTCAATGTTTCAAAATAATATTATTACTTGACCATTATTTCCTACTCGAATTAATTACATGTACAAGTATTAATGAATAAAATAAGCTTCATACTATTATATATAAAATTATCAGTGTATCATAATTCAACAACTTAAGTTTTTGGGAAAAATAATTTCATGATATGGTATCAGAGCCTGTACGACTAAGTGGTCTATAGTTCGATCTTTATTTCCCCTACTTTTAAATAAAATATAATTAAATTTCAGCACAAGATATGGTGGGTCTGTGCATTATCCATGCTTTAAGCCCAAAAGAGGCATTTGCGTGAAGGTGTATATTAGATATAAAATTATTAGTGTGCCATAACTCAACGGCTTAAGCTTTTGGGACAAATGGTTTCATGACATGGTATCAGAGCTTCTACGACCAAGTAGTTTAGAGGTTGATCCTTCTTATCTCCACTTCTAAATACAAATAATTAAATTCCAGCACAAGGTATAGTGAGCCTATGCATTATCTGCCCTTCAAGCACAAAAGAGGCATTTGCGTGAGGGGGTCAACTGTCACTGCTACTTATTCAGGTTTAGTCCAGTTCTCACCTAATTTTGTTTTACATAATGTCCTCTATATTCCTGTGTTCCATTTCAATCTTATTTCAATTTCCAAATTGGAATCAACCTTTCATTATGAATTGATATTTTCTCTTGATTTTTGTAAAATTCAGAAGCAGATGTCCTTGAGGATGATTGGTTTGGCTAAAATGAAGAAGGGACTTTATTACTTGGAAGTCAACCAGAAGGAAGCAACCCACTCTCTCCTTGCTAATATTAACTCTGCTGTTTCTAGCCACATCAACCCATCGAATTTATGGCATTTTAGGCTTAGTCATCTTTCTAAAAATCGTCTTAAAATTTTATGTCAATCTTATCCTTTTATTCCCAAAAATGTTTATGAAGCATGTGATGTTTGTCATTTGGCAAAACAAAGAAAATTATCTTACTCACCTAGTTCGAGCAAAGCATCCAAAGTATTTGCACTTGGACATTTGGGAACCATTTTCAACACAATCTATACATGGTCATAAATATTTCCTAACAATTGTTGGTAATTTTAGCAACAACACTTGGGTCATTCTTTTAAAAACAAAGGCGGAAGTCCAATCAAATATTATCAACTTTGTCGCCCCCGTTGAAAACCAATTCGATATTAAGGTAAAATGCATTCGCGCCGACAATGAACCTGAATTTTTCGTAAAAAATTTTCTCAACTCAAAGGGCATTTTACATCAAATAAGTTGTGTTGCGACATCCCAACAAAATGGAAGAGTTGAACGCAAACATAAATATATTTTAAATGTTGCCCATGCACTCATGTTTCAATCTCGTCTACCAAAATATTTTTGGTCTTATGCTATTAAGCATGTTGTTAATCTTATTAATCGATTACCAACATCAGTCCTTGGAAGTAAAACCCCCTTTGAACTTCTTTTTACTAAACTTCCCAATTTCACTAACCTCAAAATTTTTCGTTGCTTATGCTGTGCATCTACACATGCTTTTCATAGACAAAAATTTGATCCCTGCGCAAAACAAGGTGTTTTCCCGGGATATCAAAATGGGGTCAAAGGATTTATCATTTTTTGTATTGACACTAAAGAGATTTTTCTTTCAAATATGTTTATTTTAGAAAGATGACAATGCCATTCCTTCCCTGAAATCATTCCTCTGTTTTATTAACTCCAGACCCTCCATTCCTATTGGTCCAACATTCCTAAGTGTAGACTTAGCCCAACCTAAGATTGACCTTCTTCCAACACAACGTGACGTAACCTACCTAAATATGGACCTCATTCCAGCCTAACCTGCCTTATTCCACTCCCCACAACCAGTGCCTCATTTTTTTAACCCACCAAACCGCAACACACTCCCCATTGAACCTTCTTCATCCATCACGCTTTCACCTTCTGCTTCCCAGTCTCCCACCTCTACTTATTTTCCCCTCTATGCCGCTCAATGCGCCCATCCGCACTCCCTTGCTATCTAGCTGACTACTTATGTAAAACTTCTCTTTTTCTACCCAATGACTCATCCTCAAAGTGTTCCTATCCACTCTGTTATGTTCTTAGTCATCATCAATTCTCTTCCACTCACAACTCCTACATCATGTCTCTATCCGCTGCCACTGAACCACATAGTTACAAAGAAGCTAGTGCTCATGATTATATGAGACAGGCCATGAAAACTGAGATAGAAGCGCTTGAATTGAACCATACCTAGCAAATTGTAGATATTCCTCCTGCTGTGAAACCCATTGGTTGCAAATAGGTATACAAGATAAAGCGGCATCCTAACGGATCTGTGGAACGCAAGAAGGCACGCCTTGTTGCGAAGGGGTTTGCTCAAGTCAAAGGTGTTGATTATTTTAAGACTTTTTCTCCAATCATCAAAATGGTCACTATCCGCGTTATTCTTGCTCTTGCCTCCATTAATTATCGGCATGTTCAGCAACTGGATGTCAACAATGTTTTCCTACATGGGAACCTCTCTGAAGATGTTTGTATGTGTGTTCCTCTGGGTGTCTCTGCTCCTGGTTCGGTAAAGTGTTGCAAGCTACTCAAATTCTTATATGGTCTGAAACAGGCTATGCGAAAGTGGTATGAAAAGCTATCCTTTTTCCTCTTATCATGTGGGTATCAGCAAGTTCAAGCAGAACACAGTCTTTTTGTTAAACACGGTAACTCTTCCTTTACTGTGCTCTCATAATCTATGTTGATGACATTGTGTTAACTGGTGATTCTCGTGAGGAAATCGACAACATTAAAGCAGCTTTACATTCTGAGTTTCGCATCAAGGATCTTGGCATTTTAAAATATTTTCTTGGCATTGAAGTTGCTCACTCTAACACTGGCATTTATCTATGTCAGTGAAAATATTGCTTGGACCTTCTCCATGACTCTGGCCTATTGGGCTGTAAGCCATTTTCCATTCCTATGGATTCTGCTCTCCGTCTTAGTACTGATTATGGAAACTTGCTCCCTAATGTTCTTTCTTATTGATGCATGATAGGTCGCTTGATTTATCTATGTTCTACTCGGCCTAACATTGCTGATGCGACTCAATAATTGAGTCAATTCATGTCTAAACTAAGGATGGCAATGGGGCGGGTTGGGACGGGTTTTTGCTCAACCCGATCCCGCCCCGCATCAGGTAATTTGAGTCTCAACCCGCCCCGCCCCTACCCGCAGGTTTTATAAGTTTAAACCCGCACCCGCCCCGCGGGTACCCGCCCCGCCCCACTATTTGCAAAATAAACTGTAAATTTATCTCAAAATCTAAAAAATCAAACACAAAAATATAAAATACAACCAATGACAATGTTAATATTTAACTTCTAGAGTAGTAATTATCAGTACCCAAAAAAATAAAAGAATAGAAAAATAAACTAAATTCCAAACAAGTTTAACATATGTCAAATTACAACAAAACTATAATGACATCATGTCTAGGCGTCTAGCCTCATAATTCTTCAAACCTTCAATCTTCAATTTCTACATCATCATCTTCATCATTAACTGTCTGATAATCATTCATAGTAATAGGTTTTGTACCTATAAATTAAACATGATAAATTCATTAATAAATCAATTAACATTATTTGAATATTAATATCTTTGAAATAAAAGAATTAGATAAAGCATATGAAAAAATTTACCTTTGACTCCATAAGTTACCCACAACCAATTTTGCAAACACATCAAAGCTTCAATTGTGTCTTCATTTAGATTACCACGATTAGGACTAATCAAACGACCACTCGCACTAAAAGCGGATTCAGAAGCAACACTAGACACAGGGATAGCAAATATATCTCTAGCAATTTTTTGAAGAGTTGGATACTTGGCCCCATTCACTTTCCACCAAACTAAAATCTCAAAGTCACGTGTTCTTGGAATAACATCTTCTTCAATGTAAAAATCAAATTCAGTTTTCAGAAGTGAGCCCTTGGCTTTCTTCAACCTTCTAAGATACAACTCATAAGCAATATCATCATCTTGATCTTCTGAAAGAGTGTGGTTTTGTACAGAAAATTCTTGCACATATGAGCTTGAAGAGCTTGCCTTTTGTTGGTACTCAGTGATCAAGTCATAGCATAATTGTTGAACTCTTTGAATTTGCTTTGTACAATCTATTGAATCTGGATATAATTTTGAGAACTTGTACTCAAGAAAAGCAATTTTATACCTAGGGTCTAGGACAACAGCAACACCCATAATGCCATGAACTTCATCCCAGTACTTTTCAAACTTTCTCTTCATATTACATGCCATATGACTAATCAATGGATCAAGAGAAAAAGCCCATTTATCCAATGCTAACTTTATTTCACAAATTTTATGAAAGTAAAGATTAGCAGTGGGATATTGTGTCCCAGAAAACAATTGAGTCACATCATAAAACACTTTCAATTTATCACATATGTCCTTAGCAAATTCCCACTCCTCAGTACTTGGCACAGTTTTATATTGAGGTTCCTTTTGTCTTAATCGAGGGAAGACATCTTTGTACAATGAAGCTGTTTCTAACATTACATAAGTTGAGTTCCATCGAGTTGGGCAATCAATAACTAATTTTCTTGTGTATGGAACACCTGATTTACTACACCAAGCAACAAATGTTTCATGTCTTTTAGCAGTTGCTCTCCAATACAATACACTACTACGAATCTTCTCCACACTTTCCTTAACTATATCTAAGCCATCTTTCACAATCAAATTCAATATATGCGCAGCACAACGCATATGCAATAATTTCCCCCTCAATACCAAGTAATCAGAATCCAAGCGTCCCAACAACTCTTCCACCATAGCATCATTAGTAGAACAATTATCTAATGTAATGGTTGATAATTTTCTATCTATGTTCCATTCCAACAAAACCTTCATTAATGTGTGAGTGAGCACATTGCTTGTGTGAGGGGCAGGAACATAAGAAAAGCTGAAAAATTTTAAAAACATATACATCATAAAATGATAAGAGCCACTTATTTAATGTTAACTGTAAGAAGGGAATGGAGAAAAAAACCTCAAAATACGCATTTGCAAATTCCATAAGCTATCAATGTAGTGTGCCGTGACAACCATGTATCCTTTGCTTTGGTTCGAAGTCCACATGTCTGTCGTAATTGCCACCTTACTTCCATTTTGGTCCAATGACAAAGTTGTTTTGAGTTTTTCTTCCTCGTAAAATTGAAGGATGTCTTTCTTGATTGTGTTGCGACTAGGTACCTTAAATGAAGGTTGTAAAGAGGCAGAATACTCTCTCAATGCAATATGCTCCACAGCACTCAATGGATATTCATGCATTGTAATCATCTTAGCAAGACACCTTCTTGAGTATGCTGGATCAAATGTGAAATTTTCTCCCCCCTTTCTGCCTTGTTTCACAAAACATTCGGCAATAGTTGATTGCTTTGATGTGGCTAACTTTATTGTCTTGCAATGGTTAAGCACATGATTTTTCAATGACTTGGTCCCATTCCTTTGAGTTGCACTAAGTACCTTGCCACAGTGAAGGCATTTTGCCTTCCATTCTCCATCTACTTTATATCTTTCAAAATATTGCCAATAAACACTTTTTAAATTAGATTTGTTGTCATCTTCAACTTGAAGTGTTTCATTGTCATTTTTTGGGGTAGATGTTGCTCCTGTAGTTGGATCAATACTTTCTCTTCTTGTAGGCATAGAAACATCCTTACATGCCATGGCTGCATTAGCCTCCATTTGAAAAAGCTACAAATTCACATTAAAAAGAACAAGCAACAAATTAATTTAAAAAATAACTAATTAAATTTCAACTAGAGCAGAAAAATTCAAGATTTCAACTAACCAAGAAGGAAGCTCAAGAAATGGCGGCGAAGGAAGTAAGACCAGAATCAAAACAAATACAAAGAGCCCTACATTATTACCCAAAATTTTAGTCTCTGTTCATAAACTCATCATTCGCATAATTCTTAGTAAGAAACAAAAAAAACCCATATTCCCCTAATTTAATCCCTGCTGGCTGAACATATAGCAAACGGATTCAATAGCAAAAGAGAAGTTCAACAAGAGAAATAACAAACAAAACCCTACCATAATGCTGTTCTGCAAACCTGCTTCTGCTCTCTTGCGATCGTGCTTCTGCAAATCTGCTTCTGCTCTTCTTCCGATCTGCTGTTGCTCTTTCTTCCTTTTCGATCTGCTTCTGCTTCTTGTCGAATCTGCTCCTTCTCGAATCTGATTATGCTTTTCTTCTCGAATATGTTGAGTGAATGAGTGAGTAAGGGAATAGGGGATTTTGGGAGTTCAAAAGTAGCAGGAACTGTCGGCACCGCATGGCCACTCTTGCAAGTATGAATACAAAATCCACCACTTGGATTCTTGGAATACAGCAAGAGCATTTAAAAATTAAAACTAGCTAGTATTCTAGTAACATTATTTTTTCTCGTGTAGTCGTATTATCTGGTGGCTATTCAAATATGAATGAAATAATAAGGGAAATCCAAACCAACATGAGTGAAATAATAGCAAAAAACAAAAAGGGAAATCCAAACCAACATGAATTAAATAATAAACATCGTAATGTCTTAAAGACTAATATTTCTTTATACAAAAAAATATCTTTACCAACTTTTTCTCGTCAATTCTATTATATTCTATTAAATAAAAAACTAAAAAACTAGATTTGGACTCCCTTATTTAACCAAAAAATAATTCAAAGGATTAAATTCATATGTGGCTTGAAAGAAGGGTAGAGTTCAGAATATAATGTAGCTAGATTTGGACTTACTAATATATAGCAAAATTTAAGAATTAAAAGTTATTAAGACATCGTAAAATTTGAAAATTAATGAGATGTCATTCAAAATTGACCCAAAAAAATTCTAATTCACAGTGAGGGGGTGTTAGTGTAATAGGTCGTGTTAGTTTAGAAATTTCACATATAAAACCATTTTATATAAAACATCCAATAAGTATATACATTTAATTAAATCATTATGTAATCATTCAAATACAACTATTACTAAATTAATTAATGATGATTAAGGCCAGTCATCACCTTGCACTCAACTAATGTCTAATCACCTTAAGAATACTAAGACAATTAGCCTAATTAGAAATATGGATGTTACAAGTGGTGAGCAAAAGGAAGCTTGGCAAACAAAGAGTCAGGGATTTTGTAGAGGATGACAAGGGGCTCAAAGCTTCCACCGGTCGAAGAGGACGAGGAGGGATGACATAAAGGACACGCCATAGATTATGAAATGTGGGTGGATGAGTGAATATGAATGTTATTCACAAAAGGAGTGGGCTTATTAGTGTATTAGGTAATTTTTTTTAAATACATACATACATACATACATATATATATACACACACAATATATATTAATAATTATATTTTTTAAAATATATATAGGGTGCGGGGCGGGTTGGGGCGGGTTCACCCTAAACCCGCACCCGCCCCGACCTGTAGGCAAAACCCGCCCCGCGTCAACCCGACCCGTGCGGGGAGGGTTTAAAACCCGACCCGTGCGGGGCGGGTAGTGCGGGTAACCCACGAGTCGGGTTGAAATTGCCATCCTTAGTCTAAACCTACTGATTCTCATTTCCATGCTGCTCTCCGAATTCTTAAATATCTCAAGAGCTATGTCCTGCTCAAGGTTTGCTTTTCCACAGAGATTCATTTACTTAATTATTGGGTTTTAGTTATGTCGATTAGGCATGTTGTGTTGATTCAAGAAGATCTATCACAGGCTACTATTTTTTCATTGGTAGTTCTCTCATATCCTGGAAAACAAAGAAACAAACCACAGCCTCCAGATCCTCCTCCGAAGCTGAATACAGGGCTCTCGCCTCTTCTGCAAGTGAGTTACAATGGCTGTCTCACCTTTTGGATGATCTTTATATTTCTTATTCTAGGCCTCCTATTTTATATTGTGATAATCAAAGTGCCCTGTATATTGTCGCCAATCCTGTTTTTCATGAACATACCAAGCACTTGGAGATTGACTGTCATTTCGTGCGTGAGAAAGCCCAAACCGATTTAATGCGATTACTCACTGTTCCATCAAAAAACTAGTTGGCTGATATTTTTACTAAAGCCCTTCCTCCACATCTGTTTCACAATTTTATATCCAAGCTTAGGATGGTGAATCTTTTTCACCCTCTAGCTTGTGAGGGGGGTACCACAGCAAGCACCTAACCCACATGTTGCCCAACATTTATTACCTCCAGCCCACACTACAAAAGAGGCAGCCCATCACTCAGATCACACAACATAACAACAAAATATGAATTATTCTCCCCGTATTTGTAAATATCAAGACAAAGGTTGAGTTGTATAGTTTGATTAGGATTCTTTCTTGTTTTATTTCATGGCAAATCTGCTGTGATATATCCTTCCTTTTCCTTGCCACAGCCTTGTACTATAAATTGACATTGTACCTACCTTTTGTTTTCAAGCAAGTAAATCATTCTTCACAATTCTTCTGTGGTTGTTTCTCCCTAAAGTCCAAAGCTTCGTATTAGCTCTTACATTATTGTTTTATGAGAAAGTTGGAAGTCAATAATGTCCCAACCTAAATAGTAAAAAAGATGACTCACCAGTTTTATTTCTCCATTTCTAGCTTTATGAACATAATAATTTGAGAGAAAAGCATTTGGAACACAGCAATTTTTTAGAATCAAATGACTAGAAATGATCAAATCAGCAATTTTCTCAGAATCAAAATTATTCATTTGGTTGTTGGGAGTAGACAGCGGTCAAACAGTTTGATAACAAGATGCACAGCATTGTTTTGTTCTTACCCTCATTGTAGCTTCGGGACACCTTCACGTTGCATACAAGATCTAAACCCTATAGAAGTCATCATATTTGATAAAAATATTATTATATTCAAATGAGAACAAATTAAATGCTAATCAATTTTTATTTTGATATTAGGATATGAAATAATAATAATAAAAATAACATGATCTAAAGGCTGTTTGGAAAGTGTTTTGCAAAATAATTTTTTAGTTTTTTAAAAAAAAAAGGAAAAAACTTGTTTGGGAGGTTATTATTTTCAGGTTGATTTTAAAAATACAAGAACATATTTTTTGTTTTAAAAGAAAAAATTAGAAAATAGCTAAAAGATGCCTTTAGAATTCTGTTTTTCAAAGTAAGAAAAAATGCAATGACACATTTATAATTAATTGGTTTCATTAATTGCTACCTAAAACAGTTTTCAAAATATTATTTTCAAAATAATTTTTAAAAACACAAAAACAAAAATAATTCCTAAAAACAATCCCATGATAACTAACCGAAGAGTGATACACAATTACCATCATAGTTACACCACACACTTATACAAAGTTAAAAGTTATACATTAGTGTGTAAAAAGTTATAAACTAGTATGCAAAAAATTGTAAACCAATATCCAAAAGGTTGTAAACAAATATGCAAAACTTTTTGCATATTAATTTATAACTTTTTGTATATTGGTTTATAACTTTTTACATATTGATTTATAACTTTTAACTTAGTGTGAATATATAGTGTAAGTGTGGTGGTGAATATTCATCATTTTTCTAACTATATCTATCCCCCATGATTGAAATAAAGTTGAATCTGGCAAAGTTTGAATCTGTTCATTTGTAACCCTGCCAGTTGAAGTCTTCCATTTGATCAAATATGTCCGCTATGAGACTACGTAGAAATGCATAACTGGGTAATAGCACATTTATCTCCTGACACGACCAACAACTTCATTTCAATTGACGATCAACTGTAGAAATGCATACCTTAGTAGGTAAATAATAGCACATTTTGTAGTTCCTTTCGTGTTTTTGTTTTTTTGGTCGTATTATTAAGCAGTGTTCTTTGGAGGCACCCAAAAAAAAAAAAAAAAGCAGTGCTCTTTTGGGGTTTGAACAAAGATGTCGGATTAATGTGTTTCTCATTTAAATTTAATTGGTGCAAGTGATTGATCACTTGTTTTGTTACTTATTTTCTTTTTTGAAAATGAAATCTATAGTTTAAGTTTTATGAATATAAATAAAAAAAGAGTTAAGAGAGTTTTCCTTCCATAGTGGACCAATATGACTTGAGACGGTTCTATTGGAATCCAATGAATAGTCTAGATAAGAGAAAAAATAATCATAAACTTAATTTATAAAAAATTAAACACGTAAAAAATTATTATTTTTGAATAATATTAAAAAACTATATTATCTAAACATAATATATAAAAGTTTCATACAAATCAAGCATAAGTAAATAACTTGTAATTAACGCCAAGATAAAGTAGTGTGAAATACAAATAAGATTCTTAAATTAAAAAACAGATAAAAACTTATTCCATTTAAAGGCCGCCAAAGAGTGATGCATAATAACATTTATGGAACTTTTGAGCTCTTTATATACTATAAAAGATATATATTAGACAAACGACCCGGACGAGGATAATTTGACTATGAGCGAATGATAACAAACTTAACATACTCCTAACTTGCTTATCCTTTCAGGATTCAATTCTTCTGTTGTCTCTCTGTCGTATTCTCTGTCCTTCTAATTAAGATTTTACCATGTATTCAAATTATAAATAACTAACAAAATTGATTGAATAAAAAATTATGAGTAATATCGTTATTATTCACGTGTCAAAACTAAATTTTATTGAGAAGATATGTGAAGAACAGGAGTAGGAGTATTAGTAGGACAAAGAAAAGGACAGAAGATTTAATTTGATTTCTCTCAGAATACGTAATGGTTTGATCTGATCACTGAGCTAATTTGAGACTTATCAAAGTTGGATGGTGACTCACAATTAATGATAATTCTCAAGCCTGCAACCAATCTTGAGGGTCCCCTGCACTTCATGGGAAACTCTACGTATGGATAAAGTAAGGTCACTAATGATGATATAACGTTAGCATTAATAAACTAACAGATTCTCTCTGCTTATCAAACTTAAATAATTCAAGTAATAAAAGAAAAGAAGATAAAGAGTGATATTTTAAAATACTAATTTATGGATTATGTGTCAGCATTATCATATCTTAAAATCAAATATAAAGTATCCACCTGGCCCTTTTGCTTCGGTGAGACATTGCAGCCTGCTCTGATCAGAAATAGAAAAAAGCAATCGCGACAAATGAAAGTGATTTTCAATATCACACATTCTAATGGATCTAAAAATGATCAAGAACATATCACATTATTCAGAGAAATATTTCTAACTCCCCAACATTTTAAAAAGATTAGTTTTTTTTTTTTGGAAACAGAGCTAATGCAGTGATTTTATGTATATATATATAGATATATATATGGCCCTGGGAAATGCTAACTTGTAATTAAATACAAATTAGGTTGCTTCTGGATTAATAAGGTGAGGTGTGTCTCATCTACTAATGGAGTATTGCATCCATCATTCAATATTAAATGGCATAAAAATTTGAAAGCTAAATAATTATAATATATTAATAGACTATCACATATGATATATCTATAATAAATCAGGAAATCAAAATATAATAATTTCTTCCTGCCAGAAGAGAATAAGAATCTCACCGATGCGTTTTGTGTTATCATTTAACTGTACGTGTCGACAAATAGTGGCTCTTCAAACTTCAATGCGCCACTTAGCTTGAACTTTCATGGAAACAACCAGAGAAGAATACTTTATGGAATATCGTCACGTTTTTCCATTATTACTTCATTTTAAAAATACAATTATATAGCGCTGTCCCATGATTACTTTTTCTTTTTTCTTTTTTTTAAAAAAAGGTACAATGTTATTATAAACATAATTCGGTGCTATAAATACTTGAATAAAGCATAAAGTTCAAGGCTCCGCGCTAGCTTCCGTACTAAAACAGCATAGTTATTAACTAGCTCCAAAACTTGATTGCTTCCATCACCACCACCATGGATTCAGAATTTGCATATCTGGAATCTGTTCAGCAATACCTTCTTGGACATGATCCCAGCGATATGGTCGATCTTGATCTGGATCCCAACACCCACCAATCTGCATCTCACAGCCCTTTGCCGAACCCTAAACGTGAAAACATTTCGGATAACACAGTGTCTCCGGGGGAGCATGCAAAGTCTTCAGCGGCACGTGAAGTGCACGCGGCTCCCACATGGAAGCGTTATAGGGGAGTGAGGCGTAGGCCGTGGGGAAAGTTCGCCGCGGAGATAAGGGACCCGAAGAAGAATGGAGCTAGAGTTTGGCTAGGGACTTATGAGACCGAGGAACAAGCAGCTTTAGCTTATGACAAAGCTGCATTCAAAATGCGTGGTCAAAAAGCGAAGCTAAATTTCCCTCATCTCATTGGCTTGGATGAGCCATTGGAGCCGGTGAGGGCGGCGGCGGCGGCTTCTAAACGGAGTTCGCCGGAGCCTTCATCGCCTTCTTCGGAGGATGGTTCAGAGTCGTTACTAGGGACAAAGAAAAGGAGGAACTTGGTTGAGCTATTGAATAAATTAGCCAAGAATAGATGCCAAGCCAAACTAGTTGAATTGGCCTCAGAGAAAAAAGAAGTTGATGAATGGCTGATTGACTTGGACGATCTGTAGTAATGCAATATTGTGGTGCTCGTAATGTAATTGTGTTTTCTGTTTGTATATTTCCGATCGAGTTAGAAATGACATATTTTGATTATTTTCATAGCACGGATGAAAGTATTCAAGTGGTGATGTTCGTTACGAATTTAGATGGAAATAAAGTTTTATTCTTTTCCAATTTTTTGACTAGCGCCAGTGTATTCCTCATTCGTTTATTGGTTATTTCAATTCACATCGGGGCCTAATTTTCATCAAAACAGTTACCGTATGTTTAAGTGGTGACGTTTAATTTGTCACGAATTTATTAGTTCCCCGAGCCGAATTAAATCTCTTGAAAATTTGAACCCGAGTAAATTTGGATAATCTCAGGTAAACTCACCTAAATTTAGGTAAATTTACGGTGTACTCGAGAGTTACTCTTTTAGTTAAAATTTAATCTTTCAAGCAACAAAACAGAGAATTAATAAACACTTATAATTTGACCTTCCAAACATGAAGTTATGGTATTATATTGAGTAAAGTTATTTTCATTTTTCACATACTAAAGTCTTGATTTTTCACATACTAAAGTCTTATATTTTATATTTTATGACTTACATCTCAATTAGACTATGAGTTAGCTTTTAAGATTGAATTAAACCCACTCAATTAAGATGATGTTAGGATTTATTTTGTGATTGTAATTGGGTTTTGCTCGCAAATGTCTAGTCCCATAAACTTTACACTCCATACGTACAATCCTACGTGTGTGGAGGCAGAGCATAATATAGGGGGACAAGGGCCATGGCCCCACCCACCCTCAAGTATTTCTCTTTTTTTTTTAAATATATATAATTAAAAAATTATAATGAAAATTGTAGAAATATATTATACTGTGCATATATATATATATATATAATAAAAGGGTTTGTAGACTTTTTTATTTTTATTTTTAGATACACTCATCAAATCAATTTTATTAACTCCTTCTAAATTTATCAAATAACTTATAAGACAATATCGAAATATTGTGATAAAACTCCTTTGATATAACTATTTTGGAACAAATATTTGATATATTATTTATTCATTAGCAGTGGAACAAAAATATTAGATGGAAAGAAACAAAATAATATGAATTGCAACAAAAAAAAATGGAACTCTCAAATAATTATTACTAGTAGCACTCATTCAAAAAATTTATAATATTGAATTTGATAATATAATTTATTATTTTTGGCTCCTTCATACAACTATTTCTAGATCTAGGGGATCTATTACAATCTCATATTGCTTAATGATATGTCCAAAATAATTCTTATAAGAGTTTAGACAATTCTTTTCATAAGATAGTTTTTAAGATTGAGTTAGACCCTCTCAATTTTTAAGAAAATAAATAATTGAAAACTCGATTTGAATTCTAATATTAATATTGCTATTCCAACACCAAATTCCCAAAAACTCAACTCATAAAATATGGGTCTCATCACTTATATTTTCTCCCAACTTATTTTCTTTTTATCACTCCTCTCACACTATAGATATTTACACTCATACGGATTTTGTAATAATATTTTCCTTCTAATATATGCACTTCTGGGTATAATGGATCTTAATTTAATGAATATATTATTTATATGCATTATGATTTTTTATTAAAAAACCTGAAAGCGATAAAGGCCGAAAAACAAAAATGAAGACAGAAAGATATATAATCAACTCTTACTAGTATTGAGTTGTCTTTTGTTGTCGTTTTCAAGTCTTTACGTGGCAGCTGAACTAGCTACATTTTACTAAATATGCGCGCCACGTTTCTTTGTCGTTATCATTTCAGTCTGCAACGCTATTGCAGGATCTTAACAATAATTGGAGAGGTTAATTATTAGTAGCAATTTTAAAAGAATTAAACTAAATCATTTGATCGAATTAATTAGGTATAGTGAAGCAATTATATTTTTTAAATGTTTTCCTCTAAATGTAATTTGATTTTAAATTCAATAAAAAACTTTATTTTAGTCTTGAAATTAAAAATTTAGTGGGTATCGATCATATTGATATTCTCCGAAAATTATTACCATCACATAAATTTCTCAATGATTTAAAACAGTTGAACAACTTTTCCTTCTATCTATTGTTATCTTAGTTTGTGGGTTTTATTAGGTTACTGGGTAAGGATTTTAAAATGATAAATTTTTCTTAAGAATATGTGATTTTTTAAGTGTTAAGATGTAGAATTCACCATAAAGTTTATAAATTTATTTTTATTGAAAACTTTAATCATTGTCCTTACAATACTAGCCGGATAAATCTTTAGTATGTTGATAGATACATCAGTTTTTTAAAGGATAAATCATAAATGTGGTGACGATTTAAAAGTTCCCTACGTTTGTGAATGATTCTTAAAGTACTAAATTGATACGGGTGACACGTATATCATTTTTAAGTATTAAAATTAAATAGTTTTACTCTAAATTTAACTAATTAAAGCAATTAAATTATGCATAAATCAGACATTTTAATTCAATTTCTTGTTTAATTTTAAAACATTAATAACGAATCGTTTAACCTGTGCGATGCATGGAATGATAATAAAAATAGTTTGTTAACCATTATTGAAAATAAATAATTTATTTAAATATATCTTATACAAAATTGAGTATATAAATTTATTTTAAAAATAAATTAATAGTTAAATAATTAAATAAATTGACAAAAAATAAATATGTCATTTTATTTTTTATTTTATTTTGAATATCATGTTTATAAGGTTGAAAAATATCTCGATAGATGTCTTATAATAATAAAATAAAGAGTTTATTTTATGAAAATTTTACACATTTTAAAAGTTAAAATTGTTGAATAATGAAAGGGAATAAGTGGATAATTTTATTATATCATGAGCCGTTTATAGGGGTGATAACAAGTATCGATGACAAAGAAGATATGTCTCATGTCCTCGACCTCATTTATAATTTTGCCTTTCATTCCCCTACTCATCACCGTCACAGGTCTATTCCTTTGCGCATATTCATGAATTTATTAAAAAATTAAAAAATAAAATAATTTTAAAAATATTTTAAAATTCAAAATATAAATATCTATAATAACAAATATTAGTAATTCAACATAATCCAAATTAATATATATATATATATATATATATACATACATAATGTAAATTTAATATGGATACTGAAAAAAGAAAGATGTGCTACCCACACCTTTGCTCCATTTAACAAATGGGGATTCCATGAAGATAAAATTTATCCCTATTCCCATCTCTATTGTGGATAATCTCATCTCATGTATACCCACTTCAGCCTTTTTTGTCATCCCTAACTATTTACATCTTTTTAATAAGTTAAAATATCTTATTTATCAAAACTAAAAATATATTTCTTAATTAATAAAAATAATTAATAAATTCAATTTAGGAAATTTTAGTCACACCCTCTTTCCTTGTATATATATTTTAATAAATTAAAATATCAATTTTAAAATATATGCTATAATTAATATGTTATAATTAGTAAAAAAATGCATATAATTCTAATTTATGTTATCTCAATTATTGAAGTAATATTAATTATACAATTATTTTTAATAAAAAATTGATGTAATTATTTGATTTTTTAAAATAATTAATAAATAATTAGTATTATTATTAAAGAAGTGCAAATTATGAGATTGATTTTTTAAAATATTTTAACATTGAAAAATTGAAGTCTTATTTTTCAAAAAAATTAATATGAAACAATTGTGAAATTGATAAGTTGGAATGTTTAGGTTGTAAAAAATTAAATATAGCATAGTGAGACAAGTAGATATATATTTCTTAGGATTTTCAAAAGCTCTACATTTAAAGCTAGAAACTCCTTTTCTCCCGACCTTGTATTTATTTAGAATTTCGTCTCTTATCCCTACTCTTATCCTCATTGTGGGTTTCCATTCCACATTTCCCATGGAGATTTGAATCCCAAATGGTATTCATATGTTAATTAAAAAATCTTCAAAAATAAAAAAATTTAAAATATTTTAAAATTCAAAACATAAATATCCATAATAACAAATACTACTAATGCAATATAATTCAAATTAAAAACAAAAATGCATATATGATGCACATTAAATCTAATAAAGATAATTAAAAAATAAAATTATGCTAAGGTTTTCTTGTCATCATTAATTATTATAATTATAATAGTTTTGTTATCATTAATTCTATAGTTATAAACGTTAATTATAACTTTTTTGGTAATATATTATAATATCTTTGTTATATTTAATACTATAATTATATATAAAAAATTTAGTGGTATAATACGTTCAATTATCATTTTATTTATATTATTTTTTATTTTGTCAAATAATTTTGATTGAACTATTTTGTTATATAATTTTAATGAAGAGATATATGAAGGTATGATTGGAAAAAATAATTAAAAATTAGAAGGTAAATTAAATCCAAAAACTTACTTTAAAAATTAAGATTATGAAAATAGTGGGGTATAATTTTTTCTATGAATGACACATGAAAAACTATTCATATAATGAATTTTAATCATTCGTAGTATGGATAGATTATACATCATATAAAATCCTTTGAAAATACATTAACTATGATATTAAGTTTTATTAAAATATCAAAACAATATAGTATAGCGTGTATTATTATATTTTTATTATCAATATCATTATAATATAATGTGAGAAATTTTATATGTTATAATAGTTTTTAATAAATTATATATTATACTAATTAAATCTAACATGCAAAAATAAAATGATATGTAATTAATGTTATCATTTAAAATATCAATTTAAATTTGAGAGCGATTGATTAATTAGAAAGTGATTGATTGATTATATTTATGTATTAATTTGTGGTATTAAATTTTTAGTTATAATTTGTTAACCATGATAATATTTGCTGTGATTTTAATTAATAAAATAATTTTAAATTAATTTAACTACTATGTCAATGATAGCACAAATTTGAAGTTGACTCAATAATATCGATTTGACATCTCTTCTCTAAATTCACGGGTTTTTCCGAAGCTAACATAGATTATGATTAAAAGATATATATCTCATTAATTTTCACAATATATTATTTCAAGGATTTAATTTTAATACATTATTAATATAAAAAAATATTTTATATAAATATTTTGTTATATAAAATTAAAGTATTCAATTATTAATTACTATATTTAAATATAATTTAAATATAATAAAATAAAAAGAATATCGTATTTAAACTATATTGAAAACTCTAAAAAAATTAAACATTTAAAATGGGAAGCACAATATAGTAACGTATCTTTGACACGCGTTACGCTTTGTGCATGCATGAGGCAGGCAAGTGACACGTCGCCAGGCCATGCAAACCATCAACATCGATGACTAGAATGTGCCGTCCTATTGGACTCTATGGTGGCATAAGGTGGCCTACGTGTAATTTGTGAAATGATTTATTATTGTTGGAAATACTATTTCCAATATAAAATAATTATTTTTAATAATTTAAATATTTAAAGCGTCAAAAAAATGCTATAAAAAATAATTTTAAATGATTTTTTCATCCTAAAATGCTGTTTCGGAGAATGCAATATAGAAGCCTTTTATGTACAAATTGAATATCAAGTGATATTTCCAAAAATACTGTTAATATTTTCGAAAATATTCATGGCAAAATGGCATTAATCTCGAACAGTGGTCTGGTGGCGGCTGACGGTCCAGTCTCATGGGCGGGGTCCAACAGTAAATATTCTGAAGCCCTAGTTTGGAACCATATTCAGAAGCAGTTTTTTTTTTATAAAAATTGTAGTGATCATTATTAGATGAATATATATCTAAAACTTAACAAGAAGGATAAATACGAGCACAATTTTTCATTATTTTATATATATTTTTTCCAAGAGCAGGTAGAATTAATAGTTTACTTTTGATATATTGTTAGTATAAAAGAGTTTTATATCGCGATTCACCAAATTATCTTATTTTGTTGATCTTTTAAGTAGTGAGTGATAATTAACTACTTTTATTATTGTCTATGTAGTATTACATAATTAGATGACTATCATGTGCTTATTAAAATTAAATTTGAAATTAATTAAGTTCATGATTATATTAATATAAATTAACACGTGATATTAATTAATATCAGTAACTGATCATGGATCGTGACGAAAGTAATACCAATAATTGGAGAGGTTAATTATTAGTAGCAATTTTAAAAGAACTAAACTAAATCATTTGATCGAATTAATTAGGCAGTGAATTAAATATTTTTTTAAATGTTTTCCTCTAAATGTAATTTGATTTTAAATTTAATAAAAAACATTATTTTATTCTTGAAATTAAATATTTAGTGGGTATCGAACTATCGATCATATTGATATTCACTGAAAATTATTACCATCACATAAATTTCTCAATGATTTAAAACGGTTCAACAATTTTTCTTTCTATCCGTCTATCTTAGTTTCTGGGTTTTGTTAGGGCACTGGATGAGGATTTTAAAATGATAAATTTTATTGAGAATATGTGATTTTTTAAATCTTAAGATGTAGAATTCACCACAAAGTTTATAAGTTTATTTTTATTGAAAACTTTAATCATTGTCCTTACAATACTAGCCGGATAAACCTTTAGTATGTTAATGGATACACCAGTTTTTCAAAGGATAAATGTGGCCCACGATTTAAATGTTCCCTACTTATGTGAATGATTCTTAAAGTAGTAAATTAATACGGGTGACACGTATATCATTTTTAAGTATTAAAATTAAATAGTTTTACTCTAAATTTAACTAATTAAAGGAATTAAATTATACATAAATAAGACATTGTAATTCAATTTCTTGTTTAATTTTTAAAACATTAATAATAGCGTCACATCAACTTAGGAACAAAAAAATTCTGAGTAAATCCTCAAGTTAATTTTAGACAATTTTCACATAAGATAAGTTATTCCCTAATAATTATAAATGACCTACTTTGATCCTTGACAATGTCAATTATCAGACACCAAGTGATCCTTGACGTTAATTCTAACAGACTGATGACGTGGCATATTAATAAAAATATCCAAAAATCCCATATTAGCCCCGGCCTCCATCCACCCCACCATACTCACTCATCCCCACTACTCGCTCTCCCCACCAACTCCACCTCCACCGCCATCCCCACCATCTTTGTCTCCACCCCTGCTGTTGCCACGAACACCGTTTTTCTCCCCCTTTAAAAAAAACTAGTCCCCATATACAAGGTAAAGTCAGAAAAGAGACCAAAACGACAATCAATTTCATCAACCCAAGAGTTTCAACAAAAAAAGGAGCAAAACCCACAACTAATCCCAAACCAAAAAAGAAGAAGAGATGAAGAATGACCAACACTCCATCAACAACCATATCTTATCTTGTCTCTTCCTTTACTAACCACTACCTTTTGAATCATTTTCTCGGCCATCAGCTCCATTGTCCTCCGTCAACCACTACTATCACAAGACCAACTCTTAGATGCTGTTGATCTCCCTTCCTTTCCTTCTCTCACCATCAAGCTCTCTCTCATTTTTGCTACCTCAAATTGCTCTATTTACTTTTCATAATCATGTTCCCAAAGAAAGTCAAGAGAACTTATGGGGAAATTAAGGACGAAGAAGATAGATTATGAAAATGAAGATGAAGAAAGGGGTTGAATTTTGTAGAAGGGAAAGAAGAGGGGTGTTTGGTAACGGAGGCTTTAGGGTGGTGTCATGGTGGGGGTGGGGACAGTGGTGGTGGGGGTGGAGGTGGAGCAAATGGAGGTGTAGGTAGTGAGGGTAAGAGTGGATGTAGTGGAGATGAATGAGTATGCTGGGGTGGGTGGGTGATGGCTAATCCAGGGTTTTTGGGTATTTATTAATATGCCATGTGAGGTCATTAGCCTATTAGGGTTTTTGATAAAGTGTTGTGCCATACTTCGAGAATGACAAGGTTCGGAGGATTTCTGAATGAGCCTTGTGACGAGACGCGGACATTCCCGCCTCCTATCAAGCTTCGCTTCGTGCATGATAGCGGCATTCTTTTTTTGTTTTGGGGAAGGAAGTAGCTCGCTAGTGCACCTCACCCGAACTTGATCTTCCCTCCTACCAAGAACTCATAAAATAAAGTTCTCTATGCGGGAAAAGGGTATCGATAGGCGGATTAACGCATTTGAGTAGGCAAGGAATACTTAGTGCTTGGAATATGAATGCTATGAGGCTTGGGCGAGAGAGCAGGCCCAGATATTGCATCATGTGAAAGCAACGAAAAGACCTATAAGAGCTGTAAACAAGTGAGATAGGCATGAAAGCGGGGCATTCTGGGAATGTCTTTCATTAGCCAGCACCTTCAACAGCCAGTAGGACAGATGCCGACACAGATTCAATTCCAGATTCAAGATAGGGTACGCCCGATGACCAGGCAGGGCGGCACAACCCCCAACTAAGGGGGCTAGCAGCTCTTTTATCCGCTGCTGTCTCTGATGGAGAAAATGTGACCGACTGCATTAGCACTTGTTGAATTGGTCTTCTTTGAGTGCAAAAAATTATAACTAGTTTCAATAGCCTAATCGACGATGCGCGCGTAAGTCCTTTCCCCCTCTCTTGGCCGGCCTATTCCTATCCAGTAACCATTCTTTCTTTAAGAGTTCCGCGCTTTCCCTGTGGCATCATATAGTAGAAAACAAAACTTCTTCGAGGCTCGGCTGGCTTGACAAAGAGGTCAGACGTATAGAGAAGGAAAGTCTATCTTTCCCAGAGTCTAGCTAACTCTAACCCAAGATTAATCTTGAAGAGGTTCTTCTTATTTAGTAGCAGATTCGGATTCTGTATAAGAAGGACAGTCTCAACCCTTGAGTACGAAAGTAGGCTCTTCCTTTATTATAGCTATTTTTCCCATCTCGAGAGAAAAATAAAGAAGTACGTCGACGACAACAGATTCAATAGCTGGGACATGATTCTGATTCTTCCTTCCTTACGAGATATCCCCGGGGATTAAGAACCTCTGTCAAATAAGGGGCCAGCTTTCTATCACTTTATTACTTGGGACTTCCTGACTCATCACCTTCCTCTAGTGCTCAAAGTCCTCCTGCATGGCTTTGCTTCCTTGCACGAGGGCTATAAGCTTATGGATCATTTAATAGGAGTCAAGTGAAATAGTCAACATCTCTGTATGAAAGAAACCTAACTCGCCATTTAACAGTAAGTAGAGTTCTTTTATTCGATTTCAGATGTCGATTCATAGGAGTCACTTCTTTCTTTTCCTGATAAGGAATGCCCAGGACTTAGTTTTCAATCCAGATAGCAAGTGGGCTAAGCTCCTGGTGGAAAGCCCATCCAATGAACATCCTATTTACATACCCAATTGTTGAGACCTAAGGGAAGCCCTGTCTACATTGGGAGTTTCATCTAAGGCATTTGCAGTCAAATTCTAGCTTATGTAGCGTCCCCGTCTATCTATATTTCTATAAAAGAGCATATTACCAGTGCTCTCTCGTAAAGAGAGGAGTACTTTCCAGTACAAGGCTCTTTCTAGTTTAACATATACATTTGCATTGTAACTTTTATTTCATCGAATGGGGCTTCAAATACTTTTTTACATCTCTTTGCTTCACTTCAAATGTATCACTGGGGAAGACCGACGCAAGCAAAGCATAGTGAGAGCACAGATTCCCCACCATCGTCAGTGTAGCATTAGCACTTGTAAATTCTTCCAGTATAACCTTTTTGAGTATATGTGGGTCCCCATTAAAAATTACCTTCTATCTCCTTTTTTTGTTATAATTCCCATTACTTTTGGGTTCATGCGAGCCAGTACAAAGACTCTCAAATTCCTTCTGTAGACCTTGCTTCTCTTATGATTTCTTTTTAGAATAGAACAGTGCACAGATAGGCATGTGCTCCCAAGCTACCTCTGTAGTATGGAGAGCCACTCCACTTGCAGGATCCATATCCGCCTTCTTGTACTGATGCGCTTCTTTTGTGATTAATGGATTAGGGCTTTCGACTAGAATCATACATCCACTCAGAATGCCCAGGATCCTCGCAGGCGAGATCCTATACTAGGTTCCACGGGATTAATCAGTGAGGACACTGGTTTAATCGTTCTAGCGGGTTACTGGACAAGACTGTATTGGCAATACCAGAACATGCCGCCTTGAGCTTGGTTCCGAGATTCTAGTCTACTTCCTTAATCCTAACATCAGCGGTTTCGGATATCACCTACGATATTTGTGATGAGTCTTTGGAACCTGATATCCTTCTTCTCACTTGTAATCGATCGATCAACTAATAGGGTACCAGTTTCCTTTATATTCTTTGCACAACCGTAGCTAGCCTCCAGGTAGCTCTTTCGCCCTGCCATTCCTTCTTCAGGAATGGAGTAAGGCCTTTACCTTCTTCTCTTACTTGCTTGTAGCTGACTACAGGATCTTTGTTTCTGTCCGATTTATCGATTTCTCTTCTATGAGTGCACGAGCATTCAAAGGTGGTTTACTTACTTGTTAGAGTAAGGACCAATCAGAACTCGCATTCATTAGCTCTTAAGCCGATGAATGTGAATTACAATGAGTAGCAAGCAAGCGAGCAGGCGTAGCATAGTTCGCGATAAGCTAGTCGGCGGAATAACGGCCTTTCCTTTGCTAGGTCTAGTTGGCAATTCAACCGCTAGGCCGAGGGACACGAATGCATTAAGAAAGCAAGTGAACTCCTCTAAGCGATCTGAGTCCTTCTTTCATTTTCGCTGCGAGGTCTTTCACCCCTCGCCAACCAAAAAGGCAGTTCATCAACCCGCGAGGGTAATTATTTCGCTTCTAGAGCGCCGATACAATGTCGAGAGAAAGAGATTGAGGGCACATTCCGGGTAAGAAAATAAGAGAAATCCATTTTTGCATAGCTTGCATTCTCTTTATTCGCCAATGAACATCTACCTTTAAATGCATAACGTGCATTTTTTGCTTTATTTAATGGATCTCGAACTTGAGTGAAAGCCAATGCGTTTTTCGAAAAGGGGTCTTGAAAAAAAAAGGCCTACCCCTTGGCAGGAGATGTTGAAGTTGTGCATAAATTAGTCTCTATCTCTCGGTCGGAGACAAGGGATGGATGTCGCTAGGCTAGGTCAACTCTATCATTGGTTTAATTATCCCTATTTCGATCATTAGAAAAAGATATGTGCTACTACTATCCTGATGTAGTGAAGCTAGGTGGTGCTATTATGGCGAGGGAAGCGTCTACTTCTGCTCCATCAGAATGCTTTTGGTTTTCTATTACCGATATGGACCTTACTAACGGGTCTCATTCTGTACCTAGGTAAATGATCTATATAACTAAAGTCAGTATATGAATCTGCTGCGTCTTTTATCTTTGGTGTTGGATCACCTACTCACTCTCTGCTACTTGTGACAAACACTAGAACTGCCTCCGCTTTTGGACCTTTGATTAATTAACATCTCTTTTGTTTATTGACCTCCTATTTCTTTGTTTTTAATCCTAATCCACAGGAGGTCAAATTCAGACTTTTGACTATTGTTCAATTATTTCAGTGTCATTCTCAATCTAACAAGAATGGAATCATGCTCTGTAGGATTTGAACCTATGACATCGGGTTTTGGAGACCCGCGTTCTACCGAACTGAACTAAGAGCGCTTTTTTTCATAAAAAATTTTATGTGACCCCAATACATCTTGCATGCATAAGAGAATATATATAATAAAGAAGCCCTTGGCATAGAAGCTGTGAAAGAATAGGCTGCTGGAGGAAGAACTGCCCAAAAGCGGGAGAAAAGTGGAACGGGCAAGTCAACCAGAGAAGCTTTGAGGGAAGTCAGCTCCTCATCTGACTTTGAAGGTCGGTGTCGAGGAATGGCATGGTCTCCGGGAGAAAGAAAGCCAAAGGAGCGAAAAGCACACCATCCTAGGTAAGCAGCATCTTTGAAACGGCATCTCACTCAATATACGCAATTCTCAGATCTGTCTTTTATGGTCGATTCCATGCCACTCTACTTTGGACCCTCTTGCAGGAGCTCGGACTGAGTCTAGTTTAGGTCCATCCGAGGGTTTGGACGTCACTTCTTAACTTTTCTTCTTTTTGGATGGGTGTTCTCCCCCGAGTGAAGGCATAAGCCGTGAGACAAATACTAGTTTGATCGCTATGCCATTCTCGGCAACGATGTGGTGATAGCTGATCGACAAGTTGTTCGGTTTACCTTGTTGGATCATCTATATTGATTGAGGACTCGATGTCAGAATGCATTCTTCCCTGTTGTAGAAGTTTTCATCTAGTTCTCGTAGCTAGTCGTAGATGCATATTTTAGTCAAGCTATCGGATCAGAGGTTCGGGGAATTTTTAACTATATTTAAAAATATATATTCATTTCATTCCTGTTGGATCTCTTGCTTTCAAGTTCTCTTAGTTTCTATGTACCTCAACAGGCACATCGGCTGCTGGAAAGAGCCCTAAGCTAAGCAATGTCACCTGCTTTTGACCTGGCGATACTAATGTACTTTCAATCATCTACGGCGGCTTCTTTTTCTTGGGAGGTTGCTTGTATAGAGTAGGTTGGTGAACATCTAATATCGTTGGGTCTTTTGCCTCTCTGGATGATTCTACGAATTCAGATGCTGATTCAGCTTGTAAAAGAATGAAAGAAAAGAGCATAAGGGACCTCGGGGAGTCTTGCCCGAGTAAAACTGGGGCTAATCCAGGGTTTTTGATATTTATTAACACACAGTGTGAGGTCATTATTCTATTAGACTTAATGTTATGGACCACTTGGTGTTTAATAATTGATATTATCAGGGCCAAGTAGGTAATTTCCAATTATTAGGGACCAACTAATTTGAAACTAAAATTGTCAGGACTAACTTTCTAGTTATCTCAAAGATTCTTTATCAATTTAGTAAACAACTGCCAAGTAAGTCAAGCCTAAGAAAACCTTATTTTAATGAACAAACACGTGACGACTGCAACTTATGACTTGAACATCAAAGCAACTGCATCACACCCGTTTGAACCTTCAAGGAAATAACAATTACTACAATATTTTAAAAGCTTTTCACCCCGTTGTTTCCATTGCATAGAAGTACTCAAAAAATATGATTATTATATGAACATATTCGGTGCTATAAATAACCCAATGCAGTATAGTGGTTCAAAGCTCACTGCTTCAATTCCTCTGAAAGGCAAAGTTAAAGCTAGATCCGAAAAAGATAAACACCATAGTCACCCTTTAATTTGCATCCAAAACATGATCACTTCCACAAAAGATTCAGATCTTGCATACTTAGAATCTGTTCAGCAATACCTGCTTGAACAAGATTACGACACTCAAATGGATTATTCTGCGTCCTATAATCCATTTCCAAGCCCTAATAGTGACATTAATTCCGATTCCACTGTGCTCTATAACGAGCAAGATGAAAATGGAGGCACCCCAGCCTCCAACAAAACAAGAGATACAACTGGGGTGCTCCGTGAAGTGCACGCGTCACCGACATGGAAGCGTTACAAGGGGTGAGGCGGAGGCCGTGGGGGAAATTTGCTGCCGAGATAAGGGATCCAAAAAAGAATGGAGCTAGGGTTTGGCTTGGCACCTATAGCACCAAGGAAGAAGCCGCTTTGGCTTATGATAAAGCCGCTTTCAAGATGTGTGGCCAAAAAGCCAAACTGAATTTCCCTCATCTCATCGGCTCAGATGATTCATCTGAGCCGATGAAAGTAGTGGCTTCCAAGCGTAGATCGCCTGAGCCTACTCTTCCTTCATCACCATTGTCTCAGGATAGTTCCAAGTCACAAGGGTCAAAGAGAAGGAAGAGCCTGGTTGATCTATTGAATAAGTTAGCTAAGAATAAAAGCCAAGCTATGGGGGTTGAGATAGCCTCAACGACTGATGTTGTTGGGCAATGGTTCAATGACTTGAATGAGTTTAGTGTAATCTGGTGCTCATAGCGTAACTCTTGAGTTCCTTTTTACGGTAGTTCTAAGTTTGGCATGATTGTTGTGCCGCTGATGAGATTCAAAGTGATGATCATGTCTTTAAAAAATTTAGATGAAAAATATCTGAACAACGATTAGTTCAAGACAATGTTAAATATTTTTTAACAAAATTTTTGTGCCAATTACTAGTTATAATTGTATGTTGTTATTGTGGTCCATACCATCTTTTTACTTCCAAGTGAAGTATCCTCTCATCCGTTAAGCTGCAAAACGTTGTTGAAATCATTTAAATATTTAATAGAACTTTGGACAAATGCAAGTTAGGCTTTAAGTGTTAAGTTTAATTTACTGAGATTCGTAACAAGATGTGACTTACAAATCTGGAGGAACCCATTTCCGAGGCCCGTTACGCACTATCAGGCCTAATAGGACAGCACCTATTAAATTTTCATATTATATACCATGTTTAATATAATATTTTGTAAGATCATATATTTTATATTATATGATATTATGTTTACAGATAATTTTAACTGTATATAAATATTAAATAAAAATAAAATAACATTTTTATTAATGCTTTAGATATAATTTTAAATATATATATATATATATATATATATATGTATTATTTAACATTTTAATTTATATTAAATATTATTTATTCTTTCAAGTCGGACTCAAATTGCTATCGGAAACAGAGCCGGCCACCACACAAACAAAATGAAGAACCCGCGAAGAAAATCGAACCTAACAAAATGTCAAGAAAAATGGAACAAAACCCCTGGAAGAGTTTAGTTTGCAGAACCTTACAACAAGGCAAAACGAAGACCTCGCCCTCGTCTTCATCATATGAAGAATGAAGGAAGCAAAACGAAATCTTCAAGCGAAAACTACTGACACGACAAGGGGTAACAGAGGACGAAAGTAAGGATGGCAATTTCAACCCGACCCGTGGGTTACCCGCCCCGCACGGGTCGGGTTTTAAACCTCCTCACACGGTCGGGTTGTGCTGGCGAGGTTTTGCTTACTGGTCGGGCGGAGTGCGGGTTTAGGTGAACCGCCCAACCCGCCCAAGACCCTATGTATATTTTAAAAAATATAATTATTAATATATATTGTGTGTGTATATATATATGTATGTATGTATTTAAAAAAAATTACCTAATACACTAATAAGCCCACTCCTTTTGTGAATAACATTCATATTCACTCATCCACCCACATTTCATAATCTATGGCGTGTCCTTTATGTCATCCCTCCTCATCCTCTTCGACCGGTGGAAGCTTTGAGCCCCTTGTCATCCTCTACAAAATCCCTGACTCTTTGTTTGCCAAGCTTCCTTTTGCTCACCACTTGTAACATCCATATTTCTAATTAGGCTAATTGTCTTAGTATTCTTAAGGTGATTAGACATTAGTTGAGTGCAAGGTGATGAATGGCTTTAATCATCATTAATTAATTTAGTAATAGTTGTATTTGAATGATTACATAATGATTTAATTAAATGTATATACTTATTGGATGTTTTATATAAAATGGTTTTATATGTGAAATTTCTAAACTAACACGACCTATTACACTAACACCCCCTCACTGTGAATTAGAATTTTTTTGGGTCAATTTTGAATGGCATCTCATTAATTTTCAAATTTTATGATGTCTTAATAATTTTTAATTCTTAAATTTTGCTATATATTAGTAAGTCCAAATCTAGCTACATTATATTCTGAACTCTACCCTTCTTTCAAGCCACATATGAATTTAATCCTTTGAATTATTTTTTGGTTAAATAAGGGAGTCCAAATCTAGCTTTTTAGTTTTTTATTTAATAGAATATAATAGAATTGACGAGAAAAAGTTGGTAAAGATATTTTTTTGTATAAAGAAATATTAGTCTTTAAGACATTACGATGTTTATTATTTAATTCATGTTGGTTTGGATTTCCCTTTTTTTTTTTTGCTATTATTTCACTCATGTTGGTTTGGATTTCCCTTATTATTTCATTCATATTTGAATAGCCACCAGATAATACGACTACACGAGAAAAAATAATGTTACTAGAATACTAGCTAGTTTTAATTTTTAAATGCTCTTGCTGTATTCCAAGAATCCAAGTGGTGGATTTTGTATTCATACTTGCAAGAGTGGCCATGCGGTGCCGACAGTTCCTGCTACTTTTGAACTCCCAAAATCCCCTATTCCCTTACTCACTCATTCACTCAACATATTCGAGAAGAAAAGCATAATCAGATTCGAGAAGGAGCAGATTCGACAAGAAGCAGAAGCAGATCGAAAAGGAAGAAAGAGCAACAGCAGATCGGAAGAAGAAGCGACGATTTGCGTACACGATCGCAAGAGAGCGAAAGCGAGTTTGCGAGCGACATTATGGTAGGGTTTTGTTTGTTATTTCTCTTGTTGAACTTCTCTTTTGCTATTGAATCCGTTTGCTATATGTTCAGCCAGCAGGGATTAAATTAGGGGAATATGGGTTTTGTTTGTTTCTTACTAAGAATTATGCGAATGATGAGTTTATGAACAGAGACTAAAATTTTGGGTAATAATGTAGGGCTCTTTGTATTTGTTTTGATTCTGGTCTTACTTCCTTCGCCGCCATTTCCTGAGCTTCCTTCTTGGTTAGTTGAAATCTTGAATTTTTTTGCTCTAGCTGAAATTTAATTAGTTATTTTTTAAATTAATTTGTTGCTTGTTCTTTTTAATGTGAATTTGTAGCTTTTTCAAATGGAGGCTAATGCAGCCATGGCATGTAAGGATGTTTCTATGCCTACAAGAAGAGAAAGTATTGATCCAACTACAGGAGCAACATCTACCCCAAAAAATGACAATGAAACACTTCAAGTTGAAGATGACAACAAATCTAATTTAAAAAGTGTTTATTGGCAATATTTTGAAAGATATAAAGTAGATGGAGAATGGAAGGCAAAATGCCTTCACTGTGGCAAGGTACTTAGTGCAACTCAAAGGAATGGGACCAAGTCATTGAAAAATCATGTGCTTAACCATTGGAAGACAATAAAGTTAGCCACATCAAAGCAATCAACTATTGCCGAATGTTTTGTGAAACAAGGCAGAAAGGGGGGAGAAAATTTCACATTTGATCCAGCATACTCAAGAAGGTGTCTTGCTAAGATGATTACAATGCATGAATATCCATTGAGTGCTGTGGAGCATATTGCATTGAGAGAGTATTCTGCCTCTTTACAACCTTCATTTAAGGTACCTAGTCGCAACACAATCAAGAAAGACATCCTTCAATTTTACGAGGAAGAAAAACTCAAAACAACTTTGTCATTGGACCAAAATGGAAGTAAGGTGGCAATTACGACAGACATGTGGACTTCGAACCAAAGCAAAGGATACATGGTTGTCACGGCACACTACATTGATAGCTTATGGAATTTGCAAATGCGTATTTTGAGGTTTTTTTCTCCATTCCCTTCTTACAGTTAACATTAAATAAGTGGCTCTTATCATTTTATGATGTATATGTTTTTAAAATTTTTCAGCTTTTCTTATGTTCCTGCCCCTCACACAAGCAATGTGCTCACTCACACATTAATGAAGGTTTTGTTGGAATGGAACATAGATAGAAAATTATCAACCATTACATTAGATAATTGTTCTACTAATGATGCTATGGTGGAAGAGTTGTTGGGACGCTTGGATTCTGATTACTTGGTATTGAGGGGGAAATTATTGCATATGCGTTGTGCTGCGCATATATTGAATTTGATTGTGAAAGATGGCTTAGATATAGTTAAGGAAAGTGTGGAGAAGATTCGTAGTAGTGTATTGTATTGGAGAGCAACTGCTAAAAGACATGAAACATTTGTTGCTTGGTGTAGTAAATCAGGTGTTCCATACACAAGAAAATTAGTTATTGATTGCCCAACTCGATGGAACTCAACTTATGTAATGTTAGAAACAGCTTCACTGTACAAAGATGTCTTCCCTCGATTAAGACAAAAGGAACCTCAATATAAAACTGTGCCAAGTACTGAGGAGTGGGAATTTGCTAAGGACATATGTGATAAATTGAAAGTGTTTTATGATGTGACTCAATTGTTTTCTGGGACACAATATCCCACTGCTAATCTTTACTTTCATAAAATTTGTGAAATAAAGTTAGCATTGGATAAATGGGCTTTTTCTCTTGATCCATTGATTAGTCATATGGCATGTAATATGAAGAGAAAGTTTGAAAAGTACTGGGATGAAGTTCATGGCATTATGGGTGTTGCTGTTGTCCTAGACCCTAGGTATAAAATTGCTTTTCTTGAGTACAAGTTCTCAAAATTATATCCAGATTCAATAGATTGTACAAAGCAAATTCAAAGAGTTCAACAATTATGCTATGACTTGATCACTGAGTACCAACAAAAGGCAAGCTCTTCAAGCTCATATGTGCAAGAATTTTCTGTACAAAACCACACTCTTTCAGAAGATCAAGATGATGATATTGCTTATGAGTTGTATCTTAGAAGGTTGAAGAAAGCCAAGGGCTCACTTCTGAAAACTGAATTTGATTTTTACATTGAGGAAGATGTTATTCCAAGAACACGTGACTTTGAGATTTTAGTTTGGTGGAAAGTGAATGGGGCCAAGTATCCAACTCTTCAAAAAATTGCTAGAGATATATTTGCTATCCCTGTGTCTAGTGTTGCTTCTGAATCCGCTTTTAGTGCGAGTGGTCGTTTGATTAGTCCTAATCGTGGTAATCTAAATGAAGACACAATTGAAGCTTTGATGTGTTTGCAAAATTGGTTGTGGGTAACTTATGGAGTCAAAGGTAAATTTTTTCATATGCTTTATCTAATTCTTTTATTTCAAAGATATTAATATTCAAATAATGTTAATTGATTTATTAATGAATTTATCATGTTTAATTTATAGGTACAAAACCTATTACTATGAATGATTATCAGACAGTTAATGATGAAGATGATGATGTAGAAATTGAAGATTGAAGGTTTGAAGAATTATGAGGCTAGACGCCTAGACATGATGTCATTATAGTTTTGTTGTAATTTGACATATGTTAAACTTGTTTGGAATTTAGTTTATTTTTCTATTCTTTTATTTTTTTGGGTACTGATAATTACTACTCTAGAAGTTAAATATTAACATTGTCATTGGTTGTATTTTATATTTTTGTATTTGATTTTTTAGATTTTGAGATAAATTTACAGTTTATTTTGCAAATAGTGGGGCGGGGCGGGTGCGGGTTTAAACTTATAAAACCTGCGGGTAGGGGCGGGGCGGGTTGAGACTCAAATTACCTGATGCGGGGCGGGATCGGGTTGAGCAAAAACCCGTCCCAACCCGCCCCATTGCCATCCTTAGACGAAAGGGGATATGGGTTTGGGGACCGGGCACTTGTGGGGTCCAACCGATCGGCCCCACAATGTGAAATGAAAGAATAAAAAGCGGAGGAGATAATTTTTTAACGCGTGAATAGTACAAAAGTAATGTTATTTTCTCACACAAAAATGGGTATTTATTTAAATATCTATTTTATAATTACTGAATGTGATAGATTTTAAGTATAAGTGGAAATTACTATCATATTCAATGATTATAAAGTGGGATGTCTGAATAGATATATATTTTTTAAGTGTTAAAATATCAATATTAATAGTAAAAATTACTATGCACCTGTAGAGTTTGTCATGAGATGCGCGAAGCAAATTTTCTCTTGCAACTCAAATGCGAAGATCACGTTTACACCGGAGGAAGCCTCTATAAATAGAGGCACTTCATTCAGCTGAAGTGCAAGGAAGCAGCGAAGAAACAAGGGCTGCAGAGAGAAGAAAATCCATATAACCTGGGGCTCTTAAAGAGAGGTCCACTACAAACCCCCTATCCGAAACCGTTAGATGGTCTCTAGATTTGAGATTGTGTCAGTGCTAATAACTTGTACCATGTTCTGGCGGTGAAGGTAAAAGTTAATGAAAATTATATATCAACCCCCACACATTTTTATAATTATAACCCTCTCTGTTTCTGTTTTTTTTTTTTCTTCCGTCCTGAGGTGCAGCTCTCTCTTTTCATTTTTTTTTTGGGTAAAATGGAGCACCTCTTTTTTCTTTTTCCTATTTTCTTTTTCGTGCATGAGGTACTGATGCTTACTGTTCGCACTTCCACGTTTTTGGTTTTTTAACTTCTTGAACGCTACTGTACCATTTTTTTTCCTTTTCTTTTCAGATTTTCCTTTTTTTAAAAAAAATTCTTTTGTAATTCTTTTTTTCTTTTGCAAGTTGTTGGGCACATAAATATAGGTTATTTTAATTTTAATTAGTCCGAAAAGTTTTGTTTTATTTTGGTTCCTCTTTTTTCCTTTTATCTGTTTTTTGGTTCTTGTCATTCTAACTCCATAAATAGTTTTGAATAAATATTAAAGTTTTTCCTTATAAATATTTTTTAAATGTTCTTTTGGACCTTATAAATACCATCATTTAAATGAATCATATTGATGAGAACTAAAAACATATTAATATAAAATTAATTTAAAGATATATAAAAATATATTAAAGGATGTAGTTACATTTTACTAAAAATATGGGTCTTCCTCTTTCCATTGTTAAGTCCAAATCCTAGTCCCCATAACTAAAGCAAATGACAAAGTTAAGTATGGCATCATTTGAAATTTTAGAGTCTTATGGGATAAAAATAAAAATTAGAAAAATTGCCCATATCTTGTAAAAAGTGAGTGGTTTATAAAGGACCAGAACATAAGAGGTCCGTGTTAAAAGTCACCATATAGAGTGTGTTATTTTCTGAGAATGCAAGGAAAAATATAGAGTGCAAGCAAATTCTAGAGGGTATTGGATGTGAGTAAATACACCAAAAATATTTTTTAGATAGCATCTTTATTACTCCTTGGTACTGTAAAATTATAGTATTTAAATAAGAGGATTCTTACCGGAAAATACTATATTTACCTACTGTGTTGGAGAGTGCGAAAATGATATTTTATAATTATTCTGAATATCGTAGAATATTTTTTGGAGTCTGTCATGTGATTTTTCATTCGGTATTTGGGAACTTCTACGTTAAGAATTCGATGTGCAAATTTCTTTATCTATCTTGTTGATGTAAATAGTGACAAGCAGGTCCCACCATGAATTACTATTCACCCTGATCGCTGCGTTGAGACAATTGGTAGATTAAATTCTATCAGATTTATTTTAATGCTCATTGGCATATATTGGCATAATTTAATTAGACAATAAATCAGTCTTTGAGCCTAACAGCACACCGCCATTAAAAGAATGCAAATGTTAATTTCAGCACTTAAACTCACTCTGTCACTATTAGATGTAATAGATTGATAGAAAAAGAAGAAGCTACCGTCATATTTAATGATAATAGATTGAGACACTCATTTTTAAGTGTTGAAATATCAATACTCTTAAAAGAAAAGTCACAATGGCCTCAATACGAAACCCCATTCAAAAGATTGTTAAGTGGTATATTCGCCTTGATTGGTATATTTGCCATGATGAGCGAATGTTTTGCACTGTTAATTTCCTTAGGAATATAAGCGATTTGATTTATAAATTAGACTGTGTGTGGATGTTTAAAAAATAGAAAATGATTTCATTTGGCATCAAATTCATGAGATTTGATTCATTTGCTTTTTAAATTCTACCAAATTTTATAGAATTTAATGAGAATTGATTTGATTTTAAAAGTTAAATATAAAATAAATCATATCAATATAATTCATATTTCATTCCATACATCATCTAATGTATTCTAGATATAAACACTGATTTCTAAATCGATTTAAATCCTATTTTATGTAATCATTGCAAACATAAATTTTAACATCTAAATCAAATCAATTTTTAATTTTAATCATATATTTTTTCTTTTTGGCAAAAAGATTTTAATAATTTCAAATGCAGCTTTTGAGATTCTTGGGCCATTGGTGACAATCGTCTTTGTTATACGAGACTTCATGTTATGTATTTCACATTCAGAGAAGGAAAAAAAGTTATGCACTATTGTTTGATATGTTTTTGACATTTTTTATTTGACAAACTTTTGGTAGTTTCTGTGGGAGTGGGCTACGCTCTTCTTTTTGGTCACATGCAGGTGTTATTGCCACATATTTTAGTTAATGATGGGTAGTTAAGCTATCCTTAATTATTGACCAAAAAATGGCTATCCATACTATTCTCAATGATTTTTTACGCACTATTCGTGCACCTTTCCAACTCTGTAGCGTGACTGATTTGATTATTCATTTTTTGAGTGACGCATTGCGCCTGATAAGGCTAATGTTTCACAACCCACTCCCATGCCTGTTTAATATTTTAACATCATTCACATAATTTATCAGAATTTTTTAATATAGAAGGGATTTAATAATTTCATCCTGTCCGGAATGGAATCTTCTCAATAGATTTTAATTCTGAAAATTTCTAGCAAATTAAAACAAAACGAATGAATTCTCAAGTTAGCTGTCCAAATACGAGTGCGGTTCGAGCTAATTGGAATGTAAACGTACACATGCTTGACACGTTCACCAAGGACAAATTTAGAGTGGTTAATATGGCTTTGTGAAAATTATTTATAAGAAATGATTTTTGAATATAGTCAAAACACGTACACATAACTCCTTTAAATGATAAACTATATTTCCTTATCTTTTATTCCACATGCTTTGAGTTATAAGAATACAGAAAACCAAGAAAATAAAACCCTCGTGTGATGTGATATGAAGTTCGTAGCTCCCCTCCCTTTTCACTTTTTCCTTTTACCTCGAAAAGAAAATTATTAACTCATGGTAATGGCATTGCATGTTTTTTATTTTCCTTGCATTTTTTATTCCCTCGTTAATTTTTAGAGGATATTTTCCATTAAAAATTTGGCCATAAAATTGAGGAGATGGTAAAAAAAAAAAAATTAAAAAAACTTAGAAAATATCGCAAGCTAATGTGATGAATATTTCGATCATCAATGCATACGATATTGATAGTAAAAGAATCTTAAAACGCTACATTTCATCTAACTGTTGAATTCCAATAATGCTATAATTATAGCCAAAGAATTGTTAATAGAACAGGATAACATTATGCAAAACTTTCATTACCAAATAAAACCAAATAAGGAATCACTTTGTCCAAAACAAGCCTAATGATATATACTCTCGAGGTTAGCAGCGAAAAACATATACTCTTGCGCTAATTATATTAATGATTGCCGCTAGTTCTCCTAATTAACATTGCCATTTTCATTGACTGAATTCATGAATTCTTAGTATCTAGCAAATCATGTCTGCACCAGCTGATAGCAAACTCTGGATAAGTATGATAAGCTATAGTGATTAGTTAATTTAAGCACTAACATTAATTAAATAAACTCCGTTGGATTCCCCCAACAACCTGAAAGAATATTAACTAAAAACAAATATAAGAGAAGATAAAATTTTTCAAATACAATATTCGACAATGGATATGTTAGCAATGTCACGTTTCAAAATTGAGGGCCTACTCAACAAAAGCACCACTACATAACCGGGCCAGGAATTAATCATTATTACAAAAAAAGAAAGAAACGCTACCAAAATCATCAGATTCAACAATATGTCATGTAAATCTTTCCATCTGACACTTTGCGGGAAACGTTTAGGCCCTCGGGTTGCATTTGGTATATGGTTTGTAAACCATATGCTCGGTAAAATGAAAAGCATTTTTGTTTTCCACTTATGTTGAAATTAATATTTGAGATTAAAAATAATTATATTAAGATCTCAGTTAACATGATTTTGCCAACATATTAAAATAACTAGCATATAATTTAAGAATTTAATTTTAATGCACGGACAGTATACTTTTTTTGCTGATAAATAGTAATTACTAGACTTTTAGAGAGAGGAGCAAAAAGTATATCAAAAGTACACAAACCCAATAAAGGGGCCAATCAAAAAACAATAAATGCGGCTAAGCAATCAACCACATATTACAGTTGAAAGACAAAAAAAACTTGTCCCAACTTTTGTCAAGGCTCAATCATAGTCTAGTTTTAGCATCCAATTGGACTTCATCAAGATATATCTAATGCATTGGTTCTTGCAGCACAGCACACCATCCAATGCACCCCAATATGCTACGTGCGCCACACCAAGAGCACAAGAAGCCAGGCACTAGCCACCCCCCACTCGATGACAACACGCAAACAAAAAGTGTCACATTCACCAACCCTACATGAATCAAGGTTTGCTCACCGGCCGATCGGCTTCCTAAAACAAATGCTGGTCACAACTGCTTCGTAGTCGCATGTAAAACATTGTCCCCACGAACAGAGCATGGAGAAAGCAGAGGTCTCAACCATGCATGGCACAACACAACCCTCAACCTTCAAGGACCAAATCCAAATTAGCAAAATGAAAATGGGTTAACAAAATGAGAACCGCAAAATCAAAATTCGATTATGCAAAATGAAAATAGGAAAGCAAAACAAGATTTGCTATAACTAAACTGAATCAAACAAATGTGACCACAACCATTATGAAATCGAAGAAGGCAGGGGAATTAGAGTAGCAAGAATGAATAAATAGATAGAGAGGAAACAGAGAAGGTAGGCATCTAGCCCCAAACAAAGGCATCCTCGAGCCCAAACCAAGGTTATTTTACATTGAAACTTCAGACCTAGTTGTATATATATAATTGTATATTGTGCTATTATAAAGTTTGACCCAAATTAAAGTGATCTGATAAGGATAAGTTAATGGGCCCAAATCATCTCATTAAGTGTCGGCTTATTATGTGTAGATACCATGATTACCCAGTTACTAATTTTATGATGGGCTGAATTAAAAACTAGGGTTAACAGAGATATAAAAGATTATGGTCCCTAGGTTATACGTACATATCTTTTCCTGACATCCCATCATCAGAGAAGAGAGCCGTCATCTCCAGCATACGTATCAACTTGGAAGGCCAAGAACCACAGGCCCAAACTTCAGTCGTTTCGTATGGATTCAGGTATGCTCTGCTATTAGCCTATTTGTTTTCTTGATGATTAAATATGGATGATCTTAGGATTATAAAGACCTCATTTTCTATTAAGTGGTATCAGAGCCATCCATGGTTGAATCATTGGGAATAACTGATGTGTTGAGGTTTGGTTTTTTGTTTAGACTTAAAAAAAGGGATTTAGTGGAATGACTTTTATTTGGCATATGTGTTGCACCCTTGTTTGGCTTTTCTTTTGGCATGGTGATGGATTCAATAGATTCAACTATTTGTTTGTTTACAAATAAGGATTTGTCTTGTTAATATTTGGAATACTAGACATATATAGTTATATATATATATATATATATATATATATATATATGTATGTATATATATTTATAGAGTATGTACATTCCATTTTCTTTTATTGTAATGGTATTAAGAACATGTGTATTTCAGTTCTTGTTACATAGAGAATTTTGGTAACAATTCTAAGGGTTTTGAAATAAATTGACTAAAGCAACATGCTGTTAAAGTAGCATCTCTTGTCTAAGTCAATTTATGTTGGAACATAAGGATGATTGTGAGCATGAAATTTCTATGAGTATTGATCGACCCAAAGGAAGGTTTGTATTTGGCCAAATTTCATACACTCACCTGTGGTAATAAATATGTGATGATTGTCAAGTTCCAAGTGAATGATAAGTCGATCCAAAGATAGACTTTAATTTGACAGGATTTATCGTCAGTATTTGATTACTACACCAAGAGTACCATTTATAAATTAATATTTTTGTCCAAAGACTAAATATTAATATTGTACTAGGTATCTTGTGATGGGCCCTACCATTATTTGAATTTATCTATATGATTTGGAACTTGTGTGATCATGTTATTTTGTTCTATTTTTCAGTTAATGCATCTGCTTCTATAGTATCTGCCAACATCAACTCTATTCCCATGTTAAATGAGAGTAACTTTAAGGACTGGAAAGAGAACGTAATGATCTTTCTTGGCTGCATGGATCTAGACCTTGCACTAAGGATTAAACAACCCACTGCTCATACGGATAAAAGTTCCATTGAGGAAAAATAGGACTTTGAGAAGTGGGATCGTTCAAATCGCATGAGTCTCATGATCATGAAGCGTGGTGTTCCAAAAGCATTCAGGGGCATTGTGTCCGAAAAGGTAACCACTGCCAAGGAATTTCTTGAGGAAATTGAAAAGCGCTTTGCCAAAACTGATAAGGCTGAAACAAGTACAATTTTATCGAGCCTAATTTCAATGAAGTATACAGGAAAAGGAAATATAAGGGAGAACATCATGGAGATGTCTCATCTTGCTTCCAGACTAAAGGCACTGAAGTTAGAGCTATCTGATGATTTGCTTGTGCATTTGGTTTTAATTTCTCTTCCCACACAATTCAGTCAATTTAAGGTCAGTTATAACTGCCAAAAGAACAAATGGTCTCTTAATGAGCTCATTTCTCACTATGTGCAAGAAGAAGAAAGACTGAAGTAAGAAAAGATTGAAAGTGCTCACTTGGCAAGTGCCTCTAAGGACAAGAATATGAAAAGAAAGAAGGATAAAGAAGCTGAAAATGCTCCACCTAAGAAGAAACACAGCAGAAACAAAATGAGAAATTTGGCTGTTTCTTCGGTAAGAGTGCAAAATATATGAAGAAAAATTGTGCCAAATATCACACTTGGTGTGCAAAAAAAGGTACATTTTTTCATTTTGTTTGTTCTGAGATTAGTTTGGTTTCAGTACCAAGAATCACTTGGTGGAAAGATTCCGGTGCTACTACTCACATAAGTGTGTCCATGCAGGGTTGCCAGAATTGTCGAAAGCCAAATGATGTTGAAAGATTCATCTATGTGGGCGATGGCAAATCAGTGGAAGTCGAGGCTATAGGGACTTTTAGGTTATTGTTAAAGACTGGATTTTATTTGGATTTGAAAAAGACATCTGTTCTACCGTCTTTTAGATGGAATTTGGTTTCTATTTCTGTTTTGGACAAATCTAGTTATTGCTATTAATTTGGAAACAATCGGTTTAGTCTTTTTCAGAATTCAAATATTATTGGTACAGGTTCTCTGACTTTTTATGATAACATGTACTTGCTTGATTCTGTTGCCTCTTTCAATGAAACCTTGCATGTGAGTTCACGTGGGATTAAACGCAAATTGACTAATGAGAATTCTGCTTCACTTAGGCACAAGCATTTAAGGCATATATCTAAACAAAGAATTGAAAGACTTGTGTCAGATAAAATTCTTGATTCCCTTGATTTGACAGACTTTCAAGTTTGTATTAAGTGTATTAAAGGAAAACAGACAAACAAAAGGAGGTTAGGTGCCAACAAATCTTCAGATGTTTTAGAACTCATACATACAAATATTTGTGGACTTTTCCCTATGGCTTCATGGAATGGTCAACGATATTTCATTACGTTCATAGATGATTATTCAAATTATGGCTACCTCTACCTCATACATGAGAAATCTCAATCATTGGACGTGTTTAAGGCATTTAAGGCTGAGGTTGAAAACCAACTCGGAAAAAGTATTAAGGCCATCAAATCAAACCGTGGTGGTGAATACTATGGGTGATATGATGGATCAGGTGAACAACGTCAAGGACTGTTTGCTAAATTCCTAGAGGAATGTGGTATCATCCCATAGTATACCATGCCAGGTACTTCTAGCATGAATGATGTTGCTGAGAGATAAAATAGAATATTAAAGGATATGGTAAGAAGTATGATTAGTTATTCTATCTTGCCAGAATCACTTTGGGGAGAAGCATTAAAAGCTACAACCTATATCCTTAATAGAGTTCCAACTAAAGCAGTGGCTAAAACTCCTTATGAATTATGGACTAGTAAAAAGCCTAGTATAAAACATTTGCATATTTGGGGTTGTCCAGCTGAGGCAAGGCCTTATAGGCCAAATGAGAAGAAACTGGACTCAAGAATGGTCAATTGTTACTTTATTGGATATTTTGGACGATCTCGAGGGTAGAAATTTTATAATCCCACTTCTTGATGAATTTTTGAGACGGGAAATGCCTATTCCTTTGAGGATATTGAGTTTTAGGGGAGAAATAAGGTTAGAGACATTGTCTTTGAAGAGGAATTTGTTCCATTTCCTATGATTGTTAATGACAACGATCAAGTACCTATTCGTGATGTTGTTCAAGAAGCAATATCAGACCTACAAGACAATGTTGAAAATCTCCTCAATCAAGATCATTACATTATTCCATACAACAAACTTAACAGCCTCAAGAACAAGTGCCATTAAGGAGATCGACTAGAGAAAGAAAAAGTGCAATTTCTAATGACTATATCACCTTTCTCCAAGAACATGAGGATGACAACGGCCCAGAAGAAAATGATCCAATCAACTTCCATCAAGCCGTGGAAAGTGTTAATTCTCAAAAGTGGATCAATGCCATGAATGAAGAAATTAAGTTAATGAAAGACAATAATGTTTGGGAACTTGTCCCATTGCCTGAAGGTATGAAACCCATTGGTTGCAAATGGATATTTAAAACCAAAAGGGATTTGAAGGGTAATGTAGAAAGGTATAAAGCACGTCTTGTTGTAAAAGGCTTCACTCAAATAGAAGATATTGATTATAAAGAGACTTTGTCTCCGGTTTCATCAAAAGACTCCTTTAGGACAATTATGGCATTGGTAGCACATTTTGATTTAGGGTTAAACCAGATGGATGTAAAGACTGCGTTTTTCAATGGTGACATTGATGAGACAAATTATATGGTGCAGCCAGAAAACTTTGTGTCTGTAGATGCAGAGAATATGGTTTGCAAATTAAAGAAATCCATCTATGGGTTAAAACAAGCTTCCCGTCAATGGTATTATAAATTTCATCAGGTTATTGTCTCATTTGCATTTGAGATAAATATGGTTGATGATTGCATATACCATAAGTTCAATAGGAGTAAACATATTTTCCTAGTTTTATATGTCTATGACATACTGCTTGCCAGCAATGACATAGGTTCATTGCAAGAAACCAAGAAATTTCTATCAACACAATTTGAAATGAAAGATCTTGGGGAAGCTTCTTTTGTATTAGGGATTCAGATACATCGAGATTGTTCTCGAGGTATTCTTGGATTATCACAAAAGGGCTACATTGAAAAGGTACTTAAAAGGTTTGGCATGCGAAACTACAAATCATGAGACACCCCTGTTGCTAAAGGAGACAAGTTTAGTCTCAACCAATGCCCTAAATGATTTTGAAACTAAAGAAATGTAAAAGATTCCTTATGCCTCAGCAGTAAGAAGTCTAATGTATGCCCAGGTTTCTAGGTGTCCAGACATTATGTATATTGTTGGGGTGTTGGGCAAGTATTTAAGCAATTCAGGAATAGATCATTGGGTAGTAGCCAAATGGGTCTTCTAATATCTCCAGAGAACAAAGCATTACATACTCACATGCAGAAAGTTGGATAAGTTAGATATCAATGGGTATTTAGACTCCGACTTTGTAGGATGCCAAGACAGTCATAGATCCACTTCAGGCTATATTTACATGCTTGTTGGAGGAGCAATCTCTTGGAAAAGTGCTAACTAGACACTTATTGCTTCTTCCACCATGACAGCTGAATTTATAGCTTGTTATGAAGCATCTAATCATGCAATATGGCTGCGAAATTTTATCACAGAGCTGCGAATTGTGGATGGAATTGAAAGACCTCTTAAGCTATTATGTTACAATAAGTCTGCAATCTTGTATTCTAACAATAACAGAAGCTCAACAAAGTCCAAGCATATAGACATCAAATTCCTAGTTGTTAAAGAAAGAGTTCAAAGTGGTCAGGTTTTTATAAAGCATATTGGCACAAACTCCATGATTGTGGATCTGCTCACAAAAGGTTTACCACCCAAGGTCTTTCATGAGCACACTGCTTATATGAGTGTGATATCATTTGATGATATGTTGTACTAGTGGGAGTATACTTTTAAGTGCTCATTCAGTGGGAGTACGGATTTAAATTCTCATTTAGTTAAGTGAAAGACTCTATGTTTATGAATTTCTTTTCTGCAGAAATAAGATATTCAGTTTTAATTACTTTTACTCTGATTCATTGTATGATCTCATAAAGAATTAGGTTGGACCAGTTGAAAATAGACATGCTAGATCACATTACGTGTAATTTCCTTGCTACACATCCATACTTGATCTATGTCATTTGGTTGTGTTGATATATGTGACTATGGATGGACTTAGTCATGATACATGTAACGAAAGTTACCTTGATCATATATTGACATAATTGATGGACGAGATATTGTTGGGAGATGTTTTGATCATAATAGCAAATTTAGCGCTCAAAAGTTACAATTTGATATACAATTTGTGTATATATACGTACGTTTAAGTGGGAGATTGTAAAATCTATGGACTTGTGTATATATAATTGTATATTGTGCTATTATAAAGTTTAGCCCAAGTTAAAGTGATCTGATAAGAAAAAGTTAATGGACCCAAATCATCTCATTAAGTGTGGGCTTATTATGTGTAGATACAATGATTGCCCAGTTACTAATTTTGTGATTGGCTGAATTAGAAATTAGGATTAACAGAGATATAAAAGGTTATGGTCCCCAAGTTATACGTACGCATCTTTTCCTGATATCCCATGATCAGAGAAGAGAGCCATCATCTCCAGCATACGTATCAACTTGGAAGGCCAAGAACCACATTCCCAAACTTCAGTCATTTCCTATGAATTCAGGTACACTCCACTATTGGCCTATTTGTTTTCTTGATGATTTAACATGGATGATCTTGGGATTATAAAGACCTCATTTTCTATCACTAGTTTCTTTTATCTCATAAATAATAATCTTTATTTATTATTTTTTAGTATTTCAGGTATCTCTATACATACACTATTATGAGATTATAAATTTTGAGTTATTGTCATGACTAAGAGATGCTCGTAATAATTTTCCCCCGCAAAAAGTTGAGTTTGTTTCTCTTTATAGAAGTACATCTCGCTCTTCATTACACACCAAACAAAACCTTGCTGGTTAAATGATTTTTATTTAGAAATTTATAAATGAACTTACTTAAAATATTACTGTATAAATATCTTGGTTAAAGATCTACGCACCACTCTCCAATTTTTCTGGAGTTGGCTTGTAATTTTAATCGTTATTGAAATTTTCATTCTAGTTGTAGTTAGGTATGATTTTTAATTTGGCTATGCTTATCATCTTTTTATATGTATGTTTATTTAATCTGATAAAATAAGGCAGACAAGCTTGAATATATTTTAAATCAATATTTACCTTTGACAAATCTATTCTTTTAAGAGGGATTTATGCAAATTTATAAAAAAAAAAAAAAAACTACGTTGTGTTAATAGGAATTGCAGGAAGAATAGCCTGTTTTGACTTTTAAATCCAATACAGATTTATATTTGAGTGTGAAAATAAAATAAACATTATATTAAAAACAGTGAAAAAAATTAGCATGCTCGACTCAAGGAACAAGGTTGCTCAAACTATGAAAATGTGATGCTCAACCGTTCAATTTAAGGTTATTATTATTATAAAAACAAAATAAACACACACTAATACATTATTTTATTTCAGTTTTTCAAAAATTAAAAGATACACATAATAAATATTAACTTAATTAACAAGCTTCACGTGGATGATTAAGGTGAGTTCACATAAGTCAATATTAAATGGCGCATACAATAGAATTATTGTAATAAATAGGTTAATAATATTCATACAAAACCAAAAAATCAAAATAATGCAGTGGCTATTGCCACTTCCTTTTGTTTATCTACACTCCTAAATTAATACACTTTTATTTGATTGTCTATAATTAACCTTCTCTTTCTTTTTGTAATTAAATTAATAATTGTTATTTTTAGTTTAACTCATTTTTAATAATATTAACATTTTCCTTCAATTTTTTGTGTTTCGATAATCTTTTATTTTGGGAGAATCTTCCCCTTTTTTTACTCATTTTTTGCATAAAATTTATTAAATTAATATTTTTTGCATAAGGACCACAAATTGATTCTCTTAATTTGAAATAGTTTCAGCATATATGAATGCATTGCCACATATAAGAAGGAACCGAAAAAATGTAAAAGGTAATATATAAATTGTAAATTACATCTACAAAGACCGTACTATTTATTTGTTCACTTTTTAAAATTATTTTTTGTATCTAACATACTTACTACTATGTATTGTAGATAATTACTGTATTATAAATTTTAAAAGTAATTTAATATTTATCTATCAATAGTTAATTAAATAAATTAATTAAAAAGACTTATAATATTTATTGGTCCTCCACTAATAAAGATTATTATTTGGATTAAATATTTTGAAATAAAATTAATTTCCATTTAATAAAATTCATATAAAATTATTAGGATCACATTTGGAAAAATAAAAAAATAAAATTCAGAAAGACAAACAATGATATATTAAAATAAAATTTATTTAACAATGCCAATAATAATGACTTGAATTGGTACAAAATGTGTTTAAATAATATAAAAGTAATAATAAATTATTAATTTAACTATAAAAAAAATTATAAAATAAAAAAAAAGATATTTTAGGATGACCATATAGAAAATTATTAAATTAAAAATTAAAATAGATAAAAGAAAATGATAATAACCGCTTCCTACTTTTGCTACAAAAAAAGAAGAGGCTGTAAAAAATAAATCACAAACAGCGTTCAATTAGTTTATTGAACAAATCGCACGTGATGGCCACAATTTATGTCGCTTCAAACTTCAACGTACGTCACTCCAAGTTCAAATGAACCTTCAAAGAAATAACCATTAATTAGAAGGATATTTAAGGATATTAATAGATCACGTTGTTCCATGATCAATTTTTTAGGGGAAAAAAAAACTATTCTAAACAGAATTCGGTGCTATAAATACATTCATGTATCAACGACACAAGGCTCACTCCACTAAAAAAGCAAAGTTAGCTCCAAAGAGAGACAATATTTTCACCTTCCAAAACCAAAACACTGGCTTCCACCACCATGGATTCGGATCATGCATACCTGGAATACCTTCAAGAATACCTGCTTGGCAATGATTCAAGCATTCTGTTGAATAACTCAGACCTCAAAATGGATTACTCCGAGTCATATCAAGCTGTTCCAAGCCCTAGTTGCGACCCTAACTCAGATCCAACTTCCCAAGGCGAGAGTCCTATTGCCACGGCAGCGCGTGAAGTCCATACGCCTCCAACATGGAAGCGCTATAGGGGCGTGAGGCGTAGGCCATGGGGGAAGTTTGCGGCAGAAATCAGGGATCCAAAGAAGAACGGTGCTAGGGTTTGGCTTGGAACTTATGAGACTGAAGAGCAAGCGGCTTTAGCTTATGACAAAGCCGCTTTCAAGATGCGTGGTCGAAAGGCCAAGCTAAATTTTCCTCACCTCATTGGCTCAGATGAGCAACCTGAGCCAGCGAATGTAGTGGCTATGAAGCGAAGCTCACCGGAACCTTCTTCGCCTTCATCGAAGGATGGTTCAAACTCACAAGGGTCAAAGAGGAGGAGGAACTTAGCCGATCTTCTGAATAAGTTAGCCAAGAATAGGGGCCAAGCTACGGTGGTCAAAATCGACCCAGGTGCAAATGTTGCTGATCAATGGTTGAATGATGACTTCAATGTCATTGCGGTCTAATTTAGTTCTCAAAGCTTGATTGTGTTTTCTTTGTTTGATTTTTTTTTTTTTTTTTTGCTGTTTGTGCAGTTCCAAATTATGTTTGGGGACATGATTTTTGCATACCACTGATGAAACTCTGGTGGTTATGTTTGTCAATAATTTAGATGAATAGCATAAACATCAATAAAAAAGAACAACGGCCGCGCAATGCTGCAATGTTTTCAATGCAACATTTTTTTTGGATCAGTTGTTGTATGGATCGAAAAATAGTATTAAGCAATGTAAAATTTAATTTTTTGCTTCAAGTTTAGTTCAATTAAATCCAGAAAGTTGACAGTCCCTCTGCATTTCCAAAATATACGGAAAATGACAAGAGATAAACGAAACCATGCCTGATTTTCCGAGTTAAATTGATTCTCATGTGCAGCTACGGAGTGTGGAAGTTACTATGTAAAGTTTTAAATACATATCCATATATATAAAGAAATGCCACATTTAACAGCTGTATTATTCTTTTTTTTGGGAAAATTCATTTACCATCCAAGTTTTGACGAAATATATCTCGATTCCCCTCTATTTAATTTCACAAATTTAAGATTTTTTTGAGCAATTTTACAAAAATATTTCCTTTGAACTTGCCCCAGAACCAATGATTCAATTTGCTCATGTGTGTTTGTCTCGAAAAAAAAAAACAGAAGTGTTAGTGCAAATTATAAACAATATACTATTCAACTTTACCCTTATTGCTATTTAGTGTAGATTATATATATATATATATATTGTAAAATTATGAACTAGACGTATAAAGCTCAGTAAATTGAAATTCTAGTAAAAAGGGTCTGCCTTTGAGGGTTAGAATAAAATTCTTTTCAGTAGAAGATAATCTGCACAAATTATGTTCGTTTATGAGAAATTTTATATGAACTTAGTATACAAAATTTAGGTATCCTAAATCAGTTAAATACTGAGACATTTATTAACACATATAAAATTAAAATATCATATGCACTAGTGTCTCAACTATTTCTATAACTACACTATGTTTACAAAAGAAAATCTCACGTTAGGTGGAAGCCTGCTTTCATTGTTTTATATGCCCCAATTTTATTCGTTGGTAGCCTTCTGACTATTAATATACATATTGCTTGCATTCAATGATTGCCGATGCCGAAGAGCTTTTAATTGAATTAATTAACCCAATTCTCATTATTTTTTTACTACAATAAATTTATATCCAGCTAAAATAAGCATAATATGCCAGCTTTAATATGTATATTCAAGGCATGATGTGCCAAGTATTTGTTCTATCAGTAGACTATTAATATATTTTTCCTACTCAGGATGGTGTTTGTATTTCGTTTACACCAACATAGAACTAAAGTGCTAGTTTTTCTACAGCATCCATCTATGAGTAATAATGTTTGTCCATTAGTATCAAGCAAAGGGCAAATTTACAGAAATTTCAAAGGTTTGCTTATGGTGGAAACAAGAATGTGGTATGTGGTTAAATACAACAAATTTTGAATATTGATGACTTTGTCGATTTCATGGCCTCCGTCAACAAATTTTTTTTAAGATGATCTCTTTCACTAGATAATATAATCTAACTTCGTGATCTAATGTTAAAACTATTTTTAGTTTAACTCCGTGATCTAATGAACAAAACTCATAGATAGCAATAGTATAATGAATTTCAACTTTGTTAATTTAAGATTCATTTTAATTTAATAATTAACCTTGAACTTTCAAATTTCTATTGTATTATAAGTGCACGCGTTACAATTCTGCTGTCGGAAGAGCATTCTATTTCCAAAAATTGTGTTATTTATCTTCATTTTATATGACACCATGTTAACCCACATTTCATCCATTATTAGATGGGATATGGATCTCATTCAAATAGGATCCACATTCCATTCAATAATAAATAAGGTATGAGTTGACACAGTATCACACACACTATGAGTATAAATAATATTTTTCATTTCCAATACCTGGCATATCCAACTCTTAACCGTGTTATGTATCTGAGAAATCGGGAACAATAGTCAGCTAACAATTTAATTTACATAAATAATTAAAAACTGTAAGATCTGAATTGATTCCCTTCCAGAAAAAGGACTATAAAGAAATGAGCACATGCATATGTGATGCCAGTAAGTATAAATTATAATGCCATCCCCTGTCAAAATACTTACAATAATGATGTGATCAATTAATAACTATATTGTTGAAAACAATAACATGTGAAAGTGCTGTGTTGGCTTTCATTTTTATATTGAAGATTGAAGTTCAGTTGAGAGCCTCAATGCTCTATTCCAACAATTTAAGAGAGCCTTTGGACATCAGAATCGGCTTAAAAAGATTCGATTCCTTTTGTTAATGAAAAATTTAGTACAATGGGACAATTATCGAATTGTTGTATCAGGCCTGTTTGATTTAATACTTGATAATATTACTTTCGCCACACTGTAAAGAATAAAGACGATGAGGGGACAAACAATCTCCTGCACCACCACATTTTTTTATAGAAAATTTAAGGATTTAGTGTGATTTTAGGATTTTTTTAAATATTATTTTATTTCATCTTCTTTTTGTTTTAGAATTTTACCGAGAAAAAAATAAAGAATTTAACTATTTCTTACACAAAATCTTAAAAGTGAAAAATATAACGAAAATAAATTAACATTAAAGATAAGAAATGAATAATATCTTCTGAAATCAAATATAATTTGAGCTACTCTAACTATGTGATTCAAATTCTGAAGAACGACCCCTTCCTTGGAACATTTTCTCAAAAAGAAATATTATAGTGAAGAACAAACTGGTTTAATAGAAGAGCCTCAAACAAGTTAAATAAATATCTTATTTCAAAAACGCTTTGAGACCTAGGTCAAGGCTGTTATGTTGGTAAAATTACTTAAAATGACACTTTATTAATAGATAGAAACAACAATTAATTACAAATAATAAATCTATTCAATACAAGCATACAAAATGAAGAATCAAATAAATAAATAATAAAAAATAAAAGAGATGGCTTATAGTGATTAATAGTTGAGGTGTGCTAAATACTGGACTTTAAAGTATTTAGCCACTATGAGCTTAAGGCCGATGCGGATAGTGTCTTCACGACTAATACTCCAGGATACAACAGTCATCCCACTAATTAGCACTTGAACTAGTGAGGCTCTGAGAACAACTCTTTTGGATTGCTCAAGGGAATTAGGAAAAAGACTAGATGAAGAAGAAATTAATTTCATGTTGTAATAACTAGCAAGTGTTTGTGAATGTTGATCAAGCCATAGATGAACTTTTCTTATAAACTGTATGTATCTCTATTTCCCATTATATACTTTATTATTTGCTCTTGCTATTGCTACTTGGCAATCACAATGTATAGATAAGGAAGATGAAGGTTTCCTCCATAAAGGAATATCTACTAAGAGATTTCTTAGCTACTCAACCTCAGATCCTGCTAAGTCAAGAGCAATAAACTTTGCCTCCATAGTGGATCTGGCTATACAGGTCTGCTTGGATGATTCCAAGCGACAACACCACCACCAAAGGTAAAAATAAATCCAGATGTGGATTTAGTCTCATATGAATCAGAGATCCATTTAGCATCAGAGTACCCTTTAAGTATATATAGATATCCTCCATAACATAGATCGTAGTCTTTGGTACCTCGAAGGTACTTCATAACTTTACATAGAGCAGTCCAATGGTCTTTATTAGGATTATGAGTCTATCTAATCAATCTATTCACAGAATAAGTAATGTTAGGTTTTGAACTATATTCATCAAGTACATAAGGCTACCAATTATTTGAGTATATTGAGCTTGTGACACAACATTCCCATTATTCTTTTTTCAAATGTAAACTACCATCATTAGAGTGCTCACAGGTTTAGAATCATAAAAATCAAAAGTTTCTCAATATTTTCTCAATAAAATGTTCTTGAGATATTCCAAAACCATTTTTTTAATTTTATTAACTTAATTTTCAAAATTAAGTTAGCTTCTCCTAAATCTTTCATGTCAAATTTTGATGATTAAAATAATTTAGTCTCATTAATCACATCTATGTTGGTTCCCAATATAAGAATATTATCAACATATAAATTAAACAAACAATAACACCATTTAAATTATCATCAAATTTGCTGTAAATACACTTATAAGAGTCAATCACTTTATATCCATCGAACAACATCACATTATCAAGTTTTTCATACCAAGGCTTAGGTGCTTGTTTGAGACCATATAAAGATTCAATTAATCTACACATTTTGTCCTCATTACTAGGAATTACAAAACCTTCAGATTATGTCATATATATTTCTTCCTCTAAATCTCCATTAAGGAAAGTCGTCTTAACATCCATTTGATGTATTAAGATATTATGGATAGAAGCCAATGCTATCAAAACTCTAATAGAAATAATTTTGGCCACAAGTGAATATGTATCAAAATAATCTAAATTTTTCTTTTGTGTATATCCCTTAGCTACCAATCTAGCTTTGCATTTTTCAACTAAGCCATCAAGTCTTAATTTCCTTTTAAAAATCCACTTACATCCTATTGGTTTTTCACCATTAGCCAAATCTACAATTTCCCATGTATGATTTCTCAATATTGATTCTATTTCATTATTAATAGCTTCTTTCCATAAGAGGCCATCTGGAGATGATATTGTTTCCTTATATGTTAAAGGATCTCCATCCATTAAAAAAGTGTAAAAATTATCACCAAAACTAGTTTCTTTCCTTTCTCTTTTACTTCTTCTAAGCTCAATTTCATTATTCTCAAAACTATTGGGTTCATAAGGATGATCAGTTAAAGGTTTTCTTATTGAATTTTTAAAGGAAACACATTTTCAAAGAACTTCGACATTTTTAGATTTAATTATTGTGTTTACATCTAACACATCACTTTTCAACACCAAAAATCTATATGCAGCACTATTTTCAGTATAACCAACAAACATGCAATCACAAGTTTTAGATCCAATTTTCCTTTTCTTTGGTTCAGGCAATAGAACTTTTGCTAAACACCCCCCACACTTTAAGATATTTTAAGTTAGGTAATCTTTTCTCCCAAAGGTCAAAAGGTATTTTTCCTATTTTCTTAAATATTATTTTATCTTGTATGTGACATGCAGAAAAAATAGCTTCCCCCCACAAACTTGGAGATGCGCCAGAACTTATTAGCATAGTATTTATCATTTCTTTCAGTGTTCTATTTTTTTTGTTCAACTATTCCATTAGATTCTGGTGAATAAGGTGGTGTTACCTCATGAATTATTCCATATTATTCACAAAAATTAAGGGAACTTGATTCATATTCTCCTCCTCTATCAAATCTTAGTCTTTTAATTTTTCTATTCAATTTATTCTCTACTTCAGCTTTATGTATTTTAAATTTTTCTTCTATTTCATCTTTACTCCTTAGCAAATAAACATAGGAATATCTTGAAAAATCATCTATAAAAGTTATGTAGAACTTCTTACCTCCTCTAGTCATAGTGGATTTTAAATCACCTATATCAATCCATCTCACGAAACTCTACGGGCTTGCATGTTTTCTTTATACTTTTTGCTTCTATACATATTGGGCATTTATGATTAATAGTTATTGACATATCATTTGTAATTCCTAATTCTTTTATTTTCTTCAAATAAGAAAAATTAACATGTCATAATCTACCATGCCATAAATCAATAGAGTCAATTAAATAAATATTAGAACATGCAATTTTATTTATAACATGAGAAACATTCAACAGGAATAAACAATTATTATAGTTTCTTTTTCCTACAAAATTTTCACATTTAGTGAACACAACTTCATCATTCTCAAAAATTACTTTAACACCAGTTCTACTCAATAGAGATACAAAAACCAAATTATATCACATTTCTGGCACATAGAGGACATCATTTAATGAGAGGATTTTCCCAGATAAGAGTTTTAGATTTATTGTTCCTTTACTAGGAGCCGCAACTTTTTTCGAGTCGCCTATATACACAATTTCCTCTCCTTCCCCATATCATTATAGGAGGTAAAAGTATTTTTGTTTACATAAATATGTCTGATAGCCCCCAAAGTCTACCACCCAATATTTTCCCTCTATCAAAAAATTATTTGCAGTAGTGACTCCCACAAAATTAATTTTATTCTTGTATGTACATTGAGTAGCATGGTGTCTATACTTTTCAAAAATATAAAGCTTACCTGTTAGATTGACCATATATCTTTGAGCTTCTAATTCATCTTGGCATAGTTGCGGTAATTCCTTTGCCTTCTCCATCTTCGTCTTCTCGCTCTCTGACAATCCTTTTGTCCCTTTTTCTTTTTTTTTTTCAAGGTATTAAAAATAGCAACCTTAGAAGCTTATTTTGACGGAGTTGAAAACAATGAGATAGAGGGTAGACCCGAAGACTAATACTCTTAAGATTGTTGGTCAAAATAAGAAAGGGATATATAATGTTAAGAACTTTTTATTTTCTAGACGTGACAGTGTGTGTGTAAGTGAGCTTCTTATCATTTACAGAGGAACCATATAATACTTAGTCAAAGAACTGGAACCAAATCTCCTATCCTCTTTCTCTGTCTAATTCTCTGTTCCCTTAATAAAATTTTGACACATGTATAATAGTGGTATCATCCATAATTTTGTATCCAACCACTATCTTTCAACTACCCATGACTTAAATACATGACAAAACTTGATTGGAAGAATATGGAGGAAGACATGGAGTGGGAACAGGAGAATTGAATCCCAAAGAACATGTGATATTGGAAGCAACATTTCAGAATTGCAAGCCAATAAATTAGGAGTTGATATTGTGCTCTAACATTAACACAAGACTCCACTAAGAAACGTGCACAAGAACTTGGTCAAAACTCAAAACCACATTAAGCATTGTTACAACAACTCAAACAAATAATAATAATAATAAAAAAAAAAAACTCAAATCTTAATTTAACTTTGAAATAAATTAAAATAATATTACTAAAATATAACATATTGTAGTTATTACTCCACACTTTTTCCGGTGTGGATGAGAGTAATCTATTGTGATTGTTACTTTTCATAAATGTTTTTCTTTTTTTTTCTTCTGAGTCTGGGATCGTTAATAATATCAAAAACTCCGAGCACATGTTTACTTATTATTAACTTAGACCCCCATTCAGTATCAATAGGTTAATGTTTGGTTTGCTGGAACCAGATACGATATATGATTAGCAAAGCATAAAGATGGTTTTTATCAGACCTACCACTAGTCCACTACTTTGTTGGATTGGCTACTTTGTAGTTTGTGTCAATCAATTTTTGTTTTATACTCAAGAAGTTAAAGTTTGCTGCTTCCCCTTTTTTTTTTCAAACCAAGTTTGCTACTTAAGTTTATATATATTTCCTGGACAAACCAAGTTTGCTACTTAAGTTTATATATATTTCCTGGATTTTATTGGGCCTATAGTCCGGCTCAAATTGGGCCTACAGTCTGGCACACCCGCACTGGATTTGTTGCCAGATGCACAAAAGGGGCACCCAATCTCCCAAGAACTTCATGAGACTTATGCCTCAAGACTCGAACTCAACAGCTTCGCCTTATTTAGAATACCATGGTTCCACTTTTACCACTCTCACAATTAAAGAAACTTCTCAATTAGATTTCATTTACCCCCAAAAACCTATGGAAATATTATGGATATGTCATGCAGCCCCTCCTCAGTGTCCTCACAGTATAAGGGCTCTCATGCTCTCGGGTTTGACATTTACATAGTGAAGGGAAGAAAAAACTATATGACAAACTACAATAGTGGCCCACTGCACGAGGCTCTCACTTGGTAAGGTTTGGAAACAGTAGATCTATGCAACCTTGTCTCCATTTTACAGAGAAGCTGTTTCTACGAACCTGTGACCTCCAAGTTACAAAATAGCAATGTTACCATTGCGCTAAGGTTTACTCTCTTATATAAAAAACTACAAAGGAATGGTAAATCAAATAAATCTTAGATATTTTTAGATAAACTTCACAAGTCAGAGATTTAAAAAATTTCTAGAATTTCAATGGGGAGAGGTAACTGTACAGTTACTACCTGGCTGACAGGCAACAAAAATGGTGCCCTTCAGGCTTCATGACCTCACATGTTGATCGCACCAACACATTAAGCTAACACAGAATTCAAAATGAAGATTCCAAAAATCTCATAATCTCTAGCAAGTACCCTTCTTCAACACCAAAATCTGAATTATTTACAGATTCAGATGCAACCAGCCTTAGAAAGCATATTGCAAATTTCATTATTTGGTAACTTTCGTTGCTAAACGATTTTCCGTGTATATCCTTGCTGACAAATCAGAAACAAGAGCATACTTATTGCTTTCATAGCATGCAGTCATAAATGCAGCTAATGTTACGCGATTGACATGAAGGTCCATGTCTAGTAACTTATGAAAGAACAGTGCTGCAATACCAACTTTCCTCTCACTACATAGCTTCCGGACCAGGGTATTGGCTGTCCGGATCCATAGTTTCTTTTCCAACCTTTCAAGAACAGCCATAGCTGAGAAACAGTCATCTATCTTGCAATATTCATAAGCCAATGTTACCCGGGTAACTTCACATGGGGTGAGTCCCTTTTCGATCATCGCGTCATATAACCCACGCGCCTCATCCAACTTCGACTGTTTGCAAAGTCCACTTATAAGTGCACCATAAGTTATAGAATCAGGAGCACAACCATGGTCACTCATCCTGTGGAAAAACTTAATAGCCAAGCTCAAATTTCCTTCACGGCAGTAACCACATATCATAGACGTATAAGTCTTCTTGGTAGGGATAAGTCCAACTTTTACAGCTTCTTCAAAAAACATTTCACCTTCTCTCATTCTTTTTTCCCTGCAGAAGACTGCAATCAATGTGGTGTATGAATGAATGTCAGGTTGAATACCACTCTTGACCATCTTATTGAATAACACCAAAGCTTGCTTGATTTCTGCTTGTTTGCAATGTTCAGATATAAGAATAGTATAGGTGACATTATCAGCTTTCAAACCATTATGAAAGCCACTCTTAAGAACTTTGTAAGCCTCTTGTACCCTTCCCTTTTTACAAAGGCCATCAACAATGGCATTATATGTACAAATATTTGGACTGAAACCTTCGTTGTTCATTAGATTCAACAGATCATATGCTCTCTCAAAGTTTCCTGCTTTGCAGTGCCCATCAATGAGAGCTGTGTATGTGTTGGTGTTGGGGACTAATCCCTGCTCTGTCATTCGGTTCAGTAGCATTTCTGCCCGGTTCAATTTGTCTTCTCTGCAATATCCACTTATCATGGCAGTATATGTAAGGACATTAGGCATATGATTTTCGCTGCGAACAAGCTTAAGAAACAGTCTAAAAGCTTTCTCAGTCCATCCTTTCTTGCAAAGGCCATCAATCAATGCTGTATGTGTATACACATTAGGCTTCCAACCTTTGCCAACCATCTCCTCCAACATTTCAAACGCTTGCTTGATGCTGCCCCTTTTGCACAAACCTTCAATCACCGACGTGAAATTAATCAAATTGGGCTTCAAACCGGCATCGCTCAACTTCCGGAAATACCACAATGCCCTGGTTGCAAAACCTTTTTCGCAAAACTTACTGATTATCAATGTCAATGTTGCATTATCAACTACAAATCCCTTCTCAATCATTGCACTCAACCATCTATCTGCCTCCAAAACATTACCCATCTTACAGTACCCAACAACCATCAACTTATAGCTAGCAGAATCAGGTTGAACCCCTCTCACACACATTTCCTCAAACAGGTACTCAGCATATTCAAGCAAACCCATTTCACTTGTAACCTTGATGACCCAATTCAAAGTCCTGGTATTTGGAACCAAACCCTGATTATGCATCTCAATAACCATTTCCACAGCCTCCTTCACCCTCCCAATCTCAGCAAAACTCTTAACCATACACTGCAACACTTCATGGGCCTTCTCAAAATTCCCATTCCCAATCAGTGATGTTGCACACACTATGTAAAACCGCATAAAGTGCCGAAATTTGGGGTACCCAGTTGCCCAATTGAAGAAACTCAAGGCCACCATTGAACCAGCATCAGAAGCAAGCGATGCAACAATGGTGAGAGCTTGTTCATTGGCCAATGAATCAGGGTCAGTGGCAAGGTTGAGCCTTGGAGGTGAAACCCTCACATGGGCTTGATTATAGTAAGAATCACACACCAATGAACACACCCTTTTGACCATAGAAGAAGAAGAAGAAGGGGTAGAATAGCATAGTGTTCTGCATGTGCTAAGCATGCAGAACAATGAGGAGATTCTATGTGGAAAGCAATGGCCATGAGTTCTGAGAATCACAAGGGAGAACATGAAAGGGGAAAATTTGGTGATTGTGGAAGCAAAGTGTGGCAAATTGAGTGCACTAAATCAGTATTCAAGGGCTCTATAATTTGTATGGGAAAGTAGTGCACAAATCACCGTTGCCCAGGAGCAGAGTAGCAACACGAACATTAGCATATGAATAATTTTCTTTTCTATCTTATCTGAAAAAGAGAGAAATTCTCTTCTACGCAGAAGATTTAAAACGAGAGTTAATCAAAAAGATTCAGATCGAAAGAAAGTTCGCCACAGTAAAGTGAGGGATGCTTCCGGATTTATCGAGATGAACTTAACTAAAGGTGTGATCCGGTCGGTTAGTTCGGGTTTAAGGAGGGAAAAAATGAAAAACAAAAATCAATCTAAATCGATCAATTTTAATGGGTTGGATTTAGCCTGACTTTATAGATTTCTGTGATCAAATCCAAACTGAATTGAGACGATTAAAATCGAGTTAGTACCGGGTTGTCAGATAATTATTATTTTATGTTTATTTTAATTAAAACCAAAAAAATCACAAATTTTAAAAACATCACAAAGTTTAAATCTCCTAAGCTCTTATTAATTTTATATACATAAATAACTTAATACCATCGGTAAACATAACAAAAATATAATTTATTAACTAAATATATTATATATAGAAAAATATATTATATGTAATATACAATTGTGTTATTAGGTTAGCATTTATGAAATTTGATACCGATTTGACTATTATCGAATTTAACTAATTTTTACCTGATATGATTCGATGACTCAAACCAACCCGAATCAACTTAATTGATTTTGTTCAAGTTGGTCGATTTTCTTTGAATCCACTTGCAATTTACACCCTTGTAACTAGCCCTTTTGTGGGCTGCATATGAATGAACTTTTGTGTATAATTAGGATGAAATTAATTTTACACAATCAGTACTTTAAGTAAATTTAACAAGTTAAATTTTTATGCATCAATAATGTAAAATAGTTTTATACTATAAATCACTAGAGATATATAAAAAAAGTGTAATATCATGCACAATAATCATCCATTGTGATGGCTACACACCTTAATTTGATATTTTTTTAAAAAAAATTATTATTTGATAAGTTTAATTTTTATAGTTGTGTTATTTATACTCATGTGTATTTGATATGAGATAAAAAAGATAGAGATAATGAGACAATAGACACAGGAACAATAGTAGAGATGAAGATAAAGTTGTATTTGATAGTATTGTAGAAGATATATTAATTGATGAAAAGATGAAATATGAAATGTTTAAATAAATGTTTTTGGGGAAAAAGATATTTTAAATTTATGCCTAGGGTGTGTTTCCAACATCCTTACTTTTTGGATAAATAAAAATTGACTCAGAGATTGTGCTAGGATGGATATAATCTTTGGACTCTTGCATCTGTCTCCCTCAAACACTTTTGGTCCTCATATGTTTCTATGGTAGTGTTTGTTATCTGTTCTAGGACAATGAAAATAAAGACAATGGAGACAAAAATACAAAAAATGTTGTTAATGTATTGCGTTTAGTTATGAAATACAAGATATAATAATTATCTATATATCTTATTTGAAAATATAGGGATAAAACAATAAATATATAATAAAAGACATTAATACCCCTGTTGAACTGCTGCCACCACCAAACACCGAACCACCACTGCACTACCCATGGTTGTGAAGACATATATAAAAATATTAAATATATACTTATATAGAGATATTATTGGAAGAAAAAATATTAAATTTTTGTCCTTGTATTTTGTCTACACTTTTGTAGATATAGAAATTTCCTATATTTCTATTCGAAAATTCTCTTATTTCTGTCTTCATCACCAAATGAATTTGTATTTCTAGTATTTTTATATTTACTAGTTGTTTGACCCGTGCGATGCACGAGGAGATAATAAAAATAGTTTGTTGATTATTATAAAAAATAAATAATAATTTATTTACATATATCTTATAGAAAATTTAGTATATAAATTTATCTTAAAAGTAAGTTAATAGTTAAATAATTAAATAAGTAGACAAAATATAAATATTTCATTCCATTTTATATCTTATATTAAATATCATGTTTATAAGGTTGAAAATATCTTGATAGATGACCTATAACTAACAATAAAGAGCTTATTTTATGAAAATTTTGTACATTTAGAAAGCTGAAATTGTTGAATAAAGAAAGAGAATAAATGGATAATTTTACTATATTGAGTTATTTATAGGGATGACAATGAGTATCCATGAGAAATGAGACATGTCTCACGTCTCCATTACCGTTTAGAATTTTGTCTCTCATCCTCATCCCCCTTATAGGTCATCATTTCTCATTCCCGTGGAGATTTTGAATCCCTATAGTATTCAAGGGTTTATTAACAAATTTTAAAAAGAGAAAAACTTTAAAAATATTTTACAATTTGAAACATAAATATCCATAATAACAAATATTATTAATGCAATATAATCCAAATTAAAATTTAAAAATATATACATATATAATGTAAATATAATAAAAATAACTAAAAAATAAATATGTATTATCCATGTCCCGATCCGGTTTAACAAATGGGGATTTAACTCTCATAAATCATCCTATGAAGACGAAAAATATGTCAATTCCTTTTCCCATTGGGTAATTCTCGTGTGTATCTATTTTTAATTTTTTTTTATCATCCCTAGCCATTTATATCTTTTTAGTAAATTAAAATATTTAATTTAAAAATATATGTTATAATTAATGTGTAATAATTAGTAAAAAATCATTTATAATTCTAATTTATATAATCTCAATTATTAGAGTATTATATCAATTATTTTTTTAATAAAAATAATATAATTATTTACTTTTTAAAAATTAACAAATATTTAATATCATTACCAAAGAAGTGTAAATTATAGAATTGATTTTTTAAAAAAATTTAGCGTTAAAAAATTGAAGGTATTTTTTTTCAAAAAAATTAGTATGGAAAAAATTATGGAATTGATATATTAGAATATTTAAGTTTTAAAAAGTTAAATAGAATATAGTAATACATGTAAATAGATATTTTTTATTATTATGATTTTCAAAAGTTCTATATTTGAAATTAGAAAATTTCCCCTAATCCCATTTTCATTTAGAATTTTTCCTCCATTATGATACACATCCCGATCATGGGTCTCCATTTTTATTTCACATGGAAATTTGAATCTCTATTGATATTTATGGGTTATGAAAAAAATTTAAAAAATACTTTAAACTTCAAAACATAAATATCTAAAATAACAAATACTACTAATACAACACAATTATAATAGATTTGTTATTATTAATATTATAATTAAATATATAAAATTTTTATGGTATAATATATTAAATTATAATTTTGTTTATGCTATTTTTTATTTTTATATTGATTTTGTTAATGACAGAGAGATATGAATGCATGATTGAAAAAAATAATTGATAATTAGAAAATAAATTAAATTTAAAAACTTACTTTAAGGTGTTGTTTGGTTGGAGTGTAAAATGGGATTAAAATTTACTAGAGTAAATTTTCTATAAAAATATTATGTTTGGTTAAAATTAACAAAAAGGAGTAAAGTTTCAGGAAGGGGAAATATTCTCGTATTATGAGGGGAAACTCTACCCATATTGGAACCAGGGTAAGTTTTACACTTCCTCCCTCACTCCACGCACATTTCACGCTTCTTCTGTCACGCTTCTTTCTTCCTTCCCCACTCTCGATCTCATTTTCCACCATTCTCATTCAGCTCTAGACATTTGTGGCAGTGTCATTTTCCTTCGATCCCATTCAGCTCCCGATCTTCGCTTTATCTCCCTTGTTGCTCCGTGCTCCTTCACCATCGCTCTGCAGTTACATCATTTGCCTTTGCTCTTAAATCGTTGCTCTGCTTTTCCTCGTCGTTGCCCTGCTTTTCCTCTGCCATCGCCTCACCATCACTCTGCTCTCTTTGCCATTTCTCCACCACCGATCTGCTCTCGATCTTGCTCTCAGCACTCTCGATCTGCAACTCTTTCAGTTGCTTATTCTCAGTAACCTTCTCTCTGCCATCATTGCACACGCTCTCCGTCATCGCTTCGTGATATCTCTGCATCTCTCCGTTGGCTCTCCGTTCTCTCTCCGCCATCACTCCGTTGTTGCTCCGCCATCTCTTCAAAGCAACAGTTTCGGTGATTTTGAAAGTAAAACTTGAAATCTCTCTCTCTCTCTCTGATTTTGTTTTATTTTTCTGTTTTGATTCTCATTGTTTTGGTGATTATGAGAAACGAAAAATTGTGATTGTGTTTAGTTGAAATAAGTGATGTGGTTATTTTGATCTCTTTTGTGCTTTTGGTTTGAAGATTTTGTTGTGTGTAGATCATGACATGTTTTTATTTGCTCACAATGTGTTTGTTATAATGCTTGTATTAATTCATTTTGCATATCACTCTTGATAGAATTTCTCATACTGCTGGATCATGTTGTGGTTATAGTTGTTGCATCCTGATAATTTGATTTGTTTTTTAGCCTCATTTTATGGTTTTTTTTTTCGGTTGATGATTCATTTGTTTGTGACACTGGATTTGTTTAAAGATTGGGAGATTTTGTCATATAGAAACTACTTGAAAGAACTTATATATCCATTGTATTGTTTCGTACCATCTAAATGAAGTAGTTCAATTGTTTCTTCTCTTTTGTTTTCTTTTTTTATACATAGTAATGGCTCGTAGACCACTTTCACGAAAACAAAAAGCTCTAATTTTGATCTGGATTCTTAGGCTAAGGACAACAATCATCATGACTATGTGTTTATTTATGGTATTAGTACTTGAGGATATGAAGAAACCTAAGATCAAGTATAAACTTAGTGCTGCAAAAAGACTAACAAATGTCAGTGAGTTTATTGAAAATGATGTCCATTGCATTGAACAACTTAGAATGGACAAACTTACATTCCATAAACTATGTGGAATGCTTCGTGACATTGGTGGTTTGAAAGACACAAAAAATATGTTTCTAGAGGAAAGGGTTGCACTTTTCCTAAACATTCTTGCACATGATGTAAAGAATAGAATGATCAAGCATAGGCTAAAGCGATCACAAGAAACCATTAGTAGAAACTTCCACCAAGTCTTGCGAGCCATGCTACGCTTGCATGAAGTTCTATGGAAAACACCGGAGCCTATTCTTGAAAATTCCACAGATGAAAAGTGGAAATGGTTTAAGGTAAAAATTGAAAATTTAACTTTTTCTTTATTGAAATTTTTTAATAAAAAATTCTTGTGTAAGAATAATGTTTGTTTTATTTTTTCTATTCATTTAGAATTGTTTGGGAGCATTAGATGGAACATACATTAAGTTGAAAGTGCCTGACAATTTAAAATCAAAATACAGATCACGAAAAGGGGAACTAGCAACAAATGTCTTAGGTGTTTGCTCCCAAGACATGCAGTTCATCTATGTCTTGCCAGGATGGGAAGGGTCAGCAGCTGATGCTCGGGTTCTTAGAGATGCTCTTAATCGACAAAATCGGTTGAGAGTGCCTCATGGTAAGATAAATTACAAACATAATAATTTAGATATGCATAAAGAAAGTATTCTAATTTCTTTTTCGATTTTTTCCCCTAGGCTACTATTACTTAGTGGATGGAGGATATAGAAACTGTGAAGGTTTTCTTGCACCATATAGACGACAATGCTATCATCTTAATGATTGGATTGGTGGACGACAACCAAGGAATCATGAAGAGTTTTTTAACAAAAGACATTCAATAGCTAGGAATGTTATTGAGCGATGTTTTGGGTGTCTTAAAATGCGATGGAAGATTCTTTGGAATACTTGCTGCTATGATATTACTACACATGCAGACATAATTACTGCATGTTGTCTCCTTCACAATCTAATTCGGAGAGAGATGTCAGTGGACCCAATTGAAGCTATCCTAGATGAATATAATGAAATGCAACAAAATTTCACACAAGAATACAATCAAGAAGGTTATGTTGGAAGTATGGAGACTTCAGATGAATGGACTAATTTTAGAGAAGGTTTGGTGTCGAGGAATGTTCAATGGTTGGAGAACAAATATACACTGAGCTAGCTGCTAAAGTTGTTTGTTGGTCATGACAATGTATTGTGATGTGTTGTTTTCCTAGCAATTTAGACATATGTGGGACTTACATATGACTTTTATAACATTTGTACATAATTTCATTAATAATTGTTTCAAACTGTTGGATTATGTGTCAAATTGGTTCAATTCCATAGGAAATGTTTTCTTGTTTGCAAATGTTACTCATTCTTATAAGCTTTCTGATTTGAGTGCATAGTCATCAATTAATTAATTTCTCTCGAGTTTGTCTCTAGCAGCAATCTTATGTTGCTGTTAATTTTGATTCTGCACAGATTAGTTATATGAGCCTCCTAATGATTAGTGTTTCCAGAATTGCTCTTTTTATATTTGCCAATATATTGTTCTTTAGCTGTAGTGTTTTTTCTAGTAGAATCATGGAAAAATCATCAAGAAGGCCATGGACACTAGAAGAAGATAAATGTTTGGCTGATTGTTTGCTGGAAACACATCTAGATAACAGATTTAGAGGTGAAGGTGGATTTAGAAATGGGTACCTTGGCCACATGGAGAAGCTCATGGGACAAAAATTGATTGGGACTGATTTAAAGGCAAATAACACTGATTCAAGATTGAGCTACTTAAAAAGACAATTTTTTGCTCTTCATGAGATTAAAGAAAAAAGCTCTTGGATTCGGATGGGATGACGAAAAGAAAATGGTGACCGGAGATCGATTAGTATATAATGAATGGGCCAAGGTAAGCTTCTTTTAACTTATTACTTGTTTGTGCTATGGACTTTCATCAACAAAATCCTTGGTTTGTTTAATTATTATTTTTCCTATTTTGTGCAATCTCTGTGTTTTAAGAGTTTTCTGAGGTGTTATGAGTTGTTAAGAAAACTCCACAGTGAATTCGACTTGACTACATCGTTCAATGGTTGCCTTATGCATCTAACCTTGACCATGACATGGCAGAAGTAGTTTTCTGATCTCAATTTAGCTTTTGTCTCTCGCCCACCTTATAAATATACCCATGCTTCCCATATTTAAGACACGAAACCGATGCCTTCATCAATGCCATCAAGGCCAATCAAGTATGCTGATACGGTAACATCCTTGATCAAGACTCAGGAGGTGCCCTCGTAATAGTACATACCACCATACACATATATCCATGATGTGCACGTACGCACACATACCTGGTTTGCTTCGAGTGTTACCATAACAAATCTTGTTAAGCAAATCACAATACGTTGTTTTAATTCAAGACAGATCTTTTAATTCTAAAATTTTCTAGCTTGATTTTCTTACATTAGTCAACAGATCTTTTCTTGAATAAATCATCACTTCATTCTTTGGCTTGATTATTAATGCTATCTATTAATTTTGTAGAGCCACCTATTGCCAAAAGGCTTATACATGAAGCCATGGCCTTTGTATAACATCTTTGAAGAAGTTTATGCAAAGATAGAGCCCTTTGGGACAAAATCTTTGCTAGCAGTGGCGATAGACTTCAAAAGAAAGAACAATCAAGCAACATTTTAACTGAAAGTATGACTCTCAATGACATTGAAGACAATGATATTTCATATCAAGAAGGGACAACAAAGAAGGCCAAACGAAAAAGAAAGCTACGAAACAAAGATGTTGAATCAATGCAGAAGCAACTTGTAGATCTAGTAGAGCATGTGAACCAAAGCAACAATGAATGTGTTTCAAAGATCATTAGCGCACTTAAAGAAGATGAAAAATGTGATAGAAACAGGTTGCACAAGGAATTGAATAAAATTCCTGGGTTATCCATCATCCAAAGGTTGTAGGCCATGAGAAAAATGACAGATTTAGATGTTATTGTATTTTACACAATAGTAGATGAAGATGAGAAGTATACTTTTGTACAAATGGTGCTAGGGAATTTACCAGGATAGGATAAAAGACATGGTTAATAGTTTTAGTAGTATTTGGCTATTAATTGAATACTCAGTTTCTCCTTATTTCTTATATCTCTAACATGGCATTTGTTAGAGTGTATTAGTTTCTTGCAATAAGGTACCATTTCTATATTTTCTTATCATAAGATAGTTAGAACATTCAATATCAACGTTTGTTTGTTATGTGAAGAACTTAAAATTTGATGGATTGCAAAAAAAATATTCTTGTCTTTCATTTGTTCTTTATATATTTGATTTACAGTTAAAGAGTTATTATTTTGTTGTCCATATGTTTGATTTTATATTTTTTTATGAATGTTTGACCTCATATTTTACTTTAGGTTCATAAAACAATATCAAATAATATATTCGTTAGATCAACCAATAACATAAAAAATGTGTATATAATTTTATAATATAACTTAACATGATTATTAGTATTATTATTATTTAAAGTTGAAATAAATATATTTATTTTTTAACTATTTTGTGATTGCTATTTTTAAAAAATAATTATTTTCTTCTTTATAAACAATCAAGATGATTTTTATAAGTTAAAATTTTATATGCATACCAAACATACTTAACTTTTTGGGAATGAAAATTTGTAACATATTTATAGAACATACCAAACAAGCTGAAAAAGAAAAAGTTCCCCCTTAATACTTACTCCCTAAAAATTTACCCTTTGAAATTTTCCCCCTTAAATTTTTATGGGTAACCAAACATACCCTAAGTGTTAAGATTATGAAAAGGATGAGATATAATTTTTCTATAAATAACATATGAAAGACTTTTTATGTAATGCGTCTTAAATATTATTATTATTTTATTAATTATTATCATATTTGACTAAGAAAAAATTATTATTTTAGTATTATAATGTGTCTTAAATATTTGATTAAAAATAAATTTGGTAATAATTGAATTTTAAATTATTATTATATTAAAATCAATCAATTGACAATTCGTTAACAATTTAACCTATATGCTTTCTTAAAAAAAAAATGTTGATTTAAAGCTTATTTATTTTGAAAATATTTTCTTTATAAATTTTTATGTTACCTTCATAATGCGAGGCTATTAATGGTTCTTAATTTAATTATAGATCATAAATATATTAACATGGGTTCTTTTTTAGTGCAAATTATAACATTTAATGATTGTAATATTTGATTCTTTAATTATTGTAATATCTAATTTTATTTCATATGAAAAATAATTAATAAGTAAATTATAAATTAAGTTTTAAAAAAATCTTTAGATATAAAAATTGAGAAAAGTGAGGCCTAAATCACTGTATAAATGACATGTGAAGTCTAAATCACTATATGAATGATATGTGTAATAGTTTTCATGAAATGAGTCTAAAATATTAATATAGTAGATTTATACAATTAATAAATTTTATACGAAATTTTAATCATTAATAACTTCTAATTATAAATAAGATTATGATAAATCTCTATCTTTTTTTCTTTTTAAAATCTTCTCCAATTTTTTTTATTTTTTTCAACGCTAACCCTTTTTTTTCAAAATTCATTCAAATCTTTTAAAGTATAAAATTATCAAAATTGTCATGAATTATATGATTGGTTTTTTTTTCAAAATTCATTCAAATCTTTTAAAATATATAATCATCAAAATTATTTATAAAAGTTCAGAGGTTATTGAAGGTATAATTTTATGGTTATCCTAAGATTTTCATTTTCACCTGCATACATATATGATTTTTTTTATTGAATTGGCATATTCTTGATCTTCATATTATTAAATTAGTCTATATATATAATCAAATAATATTATCACTAATGACATGAAAAAATATTCTGCCTTTAAATAATTAAATTCATCATAATCTTATTGTTAACAAAAAGATAAATGATATAATCTGGCGCATATATTTTGCATCTTTCTTATAATTTATACACATAATTTCATAAATTTAATATAATAGCATTCAAAAGAAAATCACCACTCGCATCAAATGTAAAAATTTTAGATGTAAAATTAATACTAAAATTATGAAATTAATTTATCAATATAATTCATGATTTCAGCATCACAATAATTAAAGATATTTAATTAATGTAATACAATCCTATTATTAAATATGGATGATTATCAATGATATGTTAATAATATATAATAATTGTGGTTTTATTTTTTCAAAAAAATTAATGAATAATTTCTTAAAAGATATGGGCCCTAAAACATTTTTATTGCGACAAGTGTAAAACTTTTCCTCAAATGACTCTGAAATATTAGTATTATAAATGTTTCGGGATAACAACCAAACACTACTCACCCAGAGTTACATTCTTTATACTCATTGGATGTAAGATATTGTATCAATTCATACCTTATCTATCATTATATGGGATATAGAACCTATTTGAACAGGATCTATATTAACGTGTCGGTCTAAACGAAGTAAACTGCATAGTGAGAGTCTACTTCACACTACCAATAACGATTTTTTATTTGTTTTTAACCCAAACACCTAGGCACGACACCACCACCACCCGACACCTTCGTCTGAAACAACCTAACCACCGCCGAAAAGAGCTCTGGACCTCCTAGGTTTCCGGCCGCCCAAAAATTTGTGCCTCCATCAGACACAGGCATCCAATCCAAGACCTCAATCAGCATACATCATAACAACAAGAATCTGCGATTTTAGTTAATCACAGATATCGTACAAAATGGATCGTTGGAGTGGAATTTTGAGAGTCCCCTTGCATCAGCATTCCAATAGCAATATCACATCATACCATAGAGTTGGTGCCTCTCTCTGCTTTTCTCCACAAACCAGAACCCTCACCGCACCTTCAGCTAACGCTATCTTTTTCTGCGGTGACCGAGTTCGAGGCACCGGTAACCCTGTCATCGAGAGGCTCTCCGATTTGCAGAACCTATCTGAAATCGTCGCGTCCAAATTTGGCACTTCCGTCAATGCTTGGGTTGTTGAGGCTTCTGTTTTCAATGGACCTTTTGCTGTGTACAAGGATTTCTTGCCGTCTCTGAATCAATATGGAGAGCCGAGATCATACAGTCCAGTAGGATTCCCAGCGTCTGCAACAACGTTCTCACTCTTATCCAATTGCCTTCAACAAGTATGGCTATATGCATGCCTTTTTCTTCCTCTTTTATTATATGCTATTATTGTAAGGTTGCTTTTGTCACATTGCCTACTAATATTGTTGAAACTTCCGCTGTGTTTTGTGTTTTGTTTAGTTTCCAATTTTCCAATTTTTAGAATGTTGTGAAGAAAATATTGAAAGTTGAAAAAGAAAACTAAAAACTGTATTCTGTAAGTTTTTATAATTTTTAATATTTTTTTCATAAAATCCTAAAGATAAAAATGAAAAATGAAAATTGAAACAGAAACCAAAGCACACTTAGATTATGATTCGGAAAAAAAAAATTGTCGCACATTAAATTGTTGGTAATGCTATAATGTAGGTTAGGTCTGGTATGCACGTGTCATCTAATTGACAATTCATGTTACTTTGTTTAGTGAGTGAAAAACTATACTTTAGTCCGTGAAAGATTTATGGTTTAACAGTTTAGTCTTTAGCCATCAATTGCATATACTTAAGTCTCCTAAAGATTTGAATTACATCATTTTAAGCCATTGTTGCCATTTTTTCCTTTGAACAGAAGTGTTATAATACCGAACATTTGGAGGACTTAAGTGTATGCATGTGATCTTTTGAGGGCTGAAGTTTTGTAATGCCAAATTTTTCTCCGTACCAAACACCTCTAAATTCCTTTCCTTTTCTACGGCAATAGCTAATTAGCTACTGTACTGATGATGACTGTTATCGTTTCCAACTTCCAAGTGTTATTTGGGCTCTTAAATGCATGTGTCGAGAATCAAAGCAGAAAGATATGATTGTATTGATGGGGTAAACTATAAGTCATGATTGATATCTTGTCTGTGTAATAAGGCTTTTCTTGCTGGTTTTGGATAATCTATGCTATGTTATAAGGCCTAAGACGACTTTCTTGCATCTTCTTCCATTGAACCATGGAGTCTTTGTTGCTTTCATCTCTTTTTATTGCTCAACTTAGTCAACTACATTTTACATTTTGATTGATACGCATCTCTAGCAAGTTTATTATATATCCAAACCAGGTTGTAACTGCTTAGCTTCTGCAGATTAATGGTCCTTTAAGAGATTAGATATCACTTTTTTGATTCTCTAATAGTATAAGCAGTTCCAGTTTGCGTGCATTTGCAGCTGGTAATTGCTGCTTGCATTGAATGGTTTCCGTGCTTTAAATTTCTTCATAATGCAGGTTAAAAAAGCCATTTCAGCTAAGCAAGGAGATAAACAATCTGGCTGCACTCCTAGCTCCTATTTCTATCAACCCAAGACATTCATCCTTGGATTCAGCAAAGGTGGAACTGTACTTAACCAGATAGTTACAGAGCTTGGCTTCTCAGATATCGCTTCTGATGCGAATTCACCCTACGGGGAACAACCTGTAGACCAAAAGTTCTGCGGGTCTGAGGAGATCTCTATAGTACCTAAAACAAAGGAGGGCTTACTAAACAGCATCACTGAGATTCATTACGTTGATGTTGGTTTGAACTCATCTGGGGCATACTTGACTAACCATGATGTGTTTGAGAGAATATGCAAAAGGCTCATAGAAGGAGGAGCTCCTCAACTCCGATTTATCCTTCATGGAACTCCAAGACAATGGAGTGACAAACGGCGAGACTGGATCAGGAATGAAAAGGACGAAATGCTTCATTTGCTTGAATCTGAAGCCCTTAAGAGTGGGGGCAAATTGAAAGTGCAAGAAAGGTATTATTTTGCTGATAAGCCTCCAGATATGCAGATGCACTTTGAAATAATTGAAAGTTTAGATGTAAGTTGATACTTCTTAGTTGATAGATAGGTCCACAGAAAAATGTCTTAATAATCAGGATGATTGTAAGTATATGGTGTTCTGCTGAAAAGTGAATGTAACTTATTATTCTTTTGTCTAAGCTTTTTTGTTTTTTTTTTGACTGGATTCTTTTGTCTAAGCTAGATGCTGATTCTAGTCTCGAATCTCACCGGGTGGTGTCACAAGAAACTTGACGCAAATATGTAAATTTGGATGCAAGAACAATTTGATGTATCTTGATGGTACATACGCCAACGAAATAGTCATCCTAATTCCTACAAGTTATGTTGTGATTTTAAACACTGAATATGGGTCTGGCGAATCTCTATCTGGGAAGCACGGACCCACCGATTTGGTAGTGTGTCCGTGTGTCGGATATGTGTCAGTGTTTAATCTTCCATGCGATCTTTCCAGTGCGTGTTGGGGCCATTCGTTAAATGCAGCGTTTAATTGAAAAAATAATTTTTTGAGCTTTGGGCATCATAGAAACAGTGAGCATTCTTTCTGGTCAGCTGGGACCAGCGAGCGAGCATCCTATAGACATGTCTAAATTGGTTTCTTTATTTTTTTTCAAATTTTAATATCAACATGAGCCCAAAATCAACTCTAGTTATTTAATTAGATCTGTGCTGTTAGGTTATTTTATTTTAAAAATTTTTCAGTTGATTAGAAAAAATAAAAAAAGAATTAATTAGATAAAATTATACAAACAATATAAAAATTCAGACAAAAAAGACAATAAAATTATACAATAAAATAAATATAATATATATATATATATATATATCTTGTTAATAAAATGTCCTTGTAATTTTTGAATTTAGTGTGTTTCTGTATCTGTATTTGTATAGGTAATTAAGTGTCTGTGTGAGTATATGTGCTTCATAGATCACTATATAGCTCAGTTGATTTTAGTCACACTATAAACTGCTTTCCTTCATTAAGATTACTGTATGAAAGCAAATTGCTTCTTTGGTTACACACTAGTTGATAAAAGAAAATGTATGGAATCAAATAGAAACTGCACTTAAGTCAACAGGATAAGAAGGAAAACATGTTTGGTCACCGGGTTAAATTGGCTTTGCTTCAATATGGGAGTTTGCTCTTTTAGTTGCAGAAGTATGATAATTCTCATCGAATTGGAGTATGCTAGGGAATTTGGGTTTAAAGAACATCAGCTTTGAATTTTTTTTTTTGTTGGGAAAATTAGCTCGTAAAAGGGTTTATTCAAAATGTGAGAACAAAAAAATTTTGGTGTGTTGTTGTTGTTGTTTTTTCTTTTTTTTCCGTGAAAGGACTAAACATTATAAAGTAAATGACATAAGTATGGATGCCAAGGTAGCTAGGATTGCTAGACAGATCGTGGAATTGCATGATTCTACCCTCCTAGCGCCCCGTCGCGATCCCAATTCCACCACTAGGCTCCAAAAGTTTTTATATGATTATCTAAGTATATATTGTTATATAAATAAATGTAGCTGATTTTTATATCTATTACAATAAAAGCTCATGCAAATTGAAAAATTTGATATGATAATAGTAAAAAAATATTTGACAAAGTCAGTGCATCCAAATTAATTTTTTTAAGAATTTTTTTTTTTGGTCAAGAAAGGAGTATTTGTTCAAGCGCCATGCCATTCCGATTTTGTAATTTGTTGAAAGAATGGGCTGTAAACTCAAAATAATACGAACCACATCTTGGGGTCAAACGGTGAGGGGTAGTCCAAAAAAGGGTCAAATGGCGAGGGAGAGTCCAAAAAAGAGGAAAGCTAAGATTAAGAAATACGAGATTTTATAATTTATATAAAATTTAATCGTCAATTTATTTTTTTTAATTACCATAATCTATTATTTCTCGAAGCAGCGGAAAAAAAAATTCTACAATTTCTCGATACGCTTCCTTACATTGAAATTTAAATTTAAAAGTAGCAATTCTCTACTAAAAGGTGATTATTCGAAATAGAAGTGAAATTAAATTATCCGAGCAATTTTAAAATAAAAAATAAAAGGTAGAAAACAACTCTAATGTTTGATTGCCGTGTCCGGGACAAAAAATTGGATACGTTATAGACAAAAAGTTATTTGACGATGAAAATAGAAATAAAAATAAAAAATATAAAATTTTTATATACCCAAAATATAGAGATATGATATAAAAAAAATTTAATATAATATTTTTATACATATTTATTATTTATATTTATATTTTTATTATTTTTATAGTCCTTGTATTTCTGTGTCTGTTGCACGCTGCCTAACAAACATGAAGGGGTTAAGGGCCATCCCGGTTCGGCCAATCCGGTTCAAAGCAGCGAAAGCCAAAGGCAGACAGAGACGGAGACAGGTCCTTCTCTCAAAAATCGAATACTAGGAAGTAACTTGGAGGAACGCAACACAATACCACAACACCGCGTTCCCTCTCTCACTCTACTCGCTGCCACTCAGTGACCCTCTCTCTCCTCCCCAGCCACAATATTCTCAGCCCTTCTAATGGCTTCTGCTAAGGTGGGTTTGCTTCAATTTCTATGCAATTTCCCAATACCCACCTCACTCACACTAAATATTCCTCTGTTTCTTCATGCTCAAATGATTTGAAGTTTTGATCTTTTTCTGTTTTTAATATCTGGGTCTTGTTTAACTTTGCTCTCTCAGGATGATAATCGAGCTTCATTCGGATCAAAGAGGTCTAGAAATGATGGTAAGTATCAATTTTTTATTTTCTTTTTTATTTGTTTTTGAGTGTTTCTCTGCTGTTAAGTACCTTTTCCCACTCTCTTGAAAACCCTTTTGATTATTTAAGGAGGTATTTGCAAATTGCAATACCCTTTTAATTTCTGGGTTGTGTGATGATTGTTTCGAATTTACTTGGTGGGTGTCTTTTGGTTTTCAGCATGCACAATGTAGAGTGGAGGGTTAAATCAAAGAGAACATTTTTTTTAATTGTCTGCAAAAGCATGTATATAGACTTTAGAGCTGTTTTTATGGCCTAAGGTTGTGTTCACTTTTCTTTAATTTGTGGATAAATAGTGGGAGATAGGAATATGGTGTCTCAGAAAGTGAGGAATATGGTGTCTCAGAAAGTGTGCTGCTCATGGTTTTCCATGTGATTTAGAAGAAACATGGAAGCTGAGACCAGTTTTATTGTTTGTGAGACCTTTCTTTATGTTTGAAACTGAAAATGTTTTATTTGCAAAGTGATGTTTTCTTGGTAGGAGAGGTCAAAGATGGGGAAGGCATTTGCACCAAAAGGGTTTTATATTGTATTGTTTGATAGGCAATTTGTTTCTACAATGATTAAGGCTCATTGCGTAATTTATTACAGGTTACAATTCTCTATTTTGCTTGATTGATCTTTGATTTTTAAACCATTCAATCCCTGTTCTTTCACATTATGCTGAGATAATCTTTTGTTTTGGAGTGAAAACTAGGGGGAAAAACACACACACACAAAACAAAACAAAGAAAAAATTCCCTCATCCATTGATAGAGAGTTTCTGTATTGGAATTCTTTAAAACGAAGAAAAAATTCCCTCATCCATTGATAGAGTTTCTGTATTGAAATTCTTTAGTGTCTTTTTTTATATGGGAAAAAAAAAGCTTTTTGGTGCTTTTTAGTATGTTTGGGCAGGCAAAATCACTAGAAAAGTAAAAAAACATCTTTTTTGAAAAGCTAGAATTTTCATATTCAGGAAACAATATCTTTTTTATGACATAAAAAAGATATTTGATAATAAATAAAGATCTTTTAATATTACATCCAACCATAAATTGATGTTACATCCAAATGTAAAACAACTTTTACTTTTTTGAAAGATCTGAATTAGAAAGATCAATTAACAAAAAGCTTTTTCTAAAAGATCTTCCAAACCAGTACTAATGTCTTTCTTAGCTGCTCTAATAATTCCTGCTTTATATGGTGGATGGCCTTTTGCATGTGCCTACTGCAAGGCCAATTTATTTATCTTAATGCTCTGGGCATCTGAGTATTTCACAGGTTTATATTTTTCTAAGAGGTTGTTTGTTTCTTATGTATTCAGCTTCACGTAAAGAAGGAGACTGGACCTGCCATAATTGTGGGAACTTAAACTTTTCATTTAGAACTGTTTGCAACCGGGGACACTGTGGTGCTCCAAGACCATCTGTAATTCCAGTAAGTGCCTGTTTGTTTTAGATTGAGTTTTTCCTTTTGGATAATGGCCAATTTTATTTGAAAAGGCATCTGATGGGCAAACTCCTGTGTTTCCTGCAGCCTGCCCCAGTCACAAGCCCATATAGAAACACTCCTCCCTTCTACTATGGAGGTGTTGGGACTCCTCCTCCAGCATATGGAGTGCCAGGCAGATTTGGATCGCCAATGCTGCATTCTGGTGTACAGTATGATTATGGTCTGTATCCTAGGCCTCGTGTACCATATAGTCCCATACCCTCATTGCCACCTGGAAGCTTTGCAGGTACTCACTCAGTAACTCTGTGTGTATTTTTATTCTTTTTAAGCTGCTTTTCTTCCCATCCAATGGTTCTATCTTTCTATATAAATCCCCGTAACAAGAAACCTATTAGGTGTAAGATCCTAATGTAGAGAAGGTTTCTATGAAGATATATGACGGTATTATTGTTAAACCTATCATAAGATTTGGCGTTCCTGTAGTTCCTCTTTTTGTATTCTAGAAAGGAAGAGGAAGCTGGTTTTGTGTTCATTTTTTTGGTGTTCCTGGTCTGTTCTAATTTCTGCATCACAGTGTCTCTTTTGTGTCCCTATAATCAACTAATCAAGTTTATATTGAATCAGGTATTCCTTATGGTCCAAGTCCTAGAATCAACTTGACTACGGATCTGACTTTCAAAGTCCTCCATGGGCTGATGCATTATGAGCTGATAATTTTGCATCTCGGAAACGCCGAGGAGGTAATGTCAGAATCTTCTACTTTTTACTTATCTTCAAAATTCAATCGTGTTGATTGTGATAGATATCTTCATTTTCCCACTTTGAATTATTTGTGAAATCTAGATATTCTTTATCATGTTTTGCATTAGCTTATTTTGTGTTAAAAGTGGTTTAGAATTAAAATCTTGCTGAGAAACTTCTGTTTGAAAAGCAATTTTTTCCCTAAAAATTACGTTGCATTTGTTTCAGCATTTTTTTTAACAAAAAGATTGATATTTTTCAACTGATAATTTTTTTCCATAGAAACTTCTTATATCTATCACCTTTTACTCAAAAGCTTAAAAGAAACGGCTTTTTGAAAACTGGATTTAGTGTTTGAGTATAAGACTATAAGTTGATGTGAGTAACTTTTATGAAAAGTATTTTTTTTATTAAAAGAAAAAATCACTTTTTGTTAAAGAAAGGCTTTAACAAACATGCTCTCAATAATTAATCTAAACCTAACATGCACATAATCTTTTATTATTTTGGTTTTGAATAATAACTAGTGTATTCCAAGTTTGTTCAAGTGGTTTTTGCAACAAGTATTCATGTCCTGTCTCATACATCATTTTGTCTCAAGAATTTGCTTGCTCTTAGATCAATTTACCTTTGCAAAAGGTTAGCTCAAAAGTATTATAATTTAACTTGGCTTCGTAATCGTAAACTAGCTTGTATGAAAGATACCTATAAACAAGTGGTTGCTTGTTGAATATCAGGTCAAAAAGCAAATTTTGTTCAGTAAAAGAAAAGAGCAAATTTGGATGCAACTGCTCACCTTTTCACCGTATTACTAAAAATTTTTGAAAATGTAATTGAATCTCAAATATGAACAGAATAATGTTCAGGAAATCTGTTCACTTAGAAGCTTACTAAAATTTGCCTGTTTTCCCACTTACAACCAGCTAGCGTTTATTTGCTATACATGATTCTGTTTAGAGTGAGCCCTATAGCTCATACTGGACTTGTATAACTTAGACTCAAATATTTATTATGAAAATCCCTTCAGTGCCCTTCAATAGGTTTTTGCAACAAGTGAGATTCTGGTTTTTTAGTTAGTTTTCGACTCCCTTCCTGCATTGATGAGAATAAAAAGAGAAACATGAAAGAAACAAACACCAATCTGTTTTGTGTTGCTTATGCAGGGCCAGATGGTTTATCTGAAGGGGACTGGATCTGTCCAAAATGTGAGAATGTTAACTTCGCCTTTAGAACCACTTGCAACATGAAACACTGTGGAGCTCCCAGACCTGTATGTCCTTTCATCTGTGCTGCGATGCACTAATGGTCACTTTAATTACATGAATCATGAATGAATAATGCACTTGTAAGAGATGGCGCTCACACTTAATGAATGCAAAATGATATTGAAAAATGATTTCTGATACCAACGCTTTGTGTCAAATAATAAACCTGCCGACAAGCCTAAGCCTGTAGCTGATTTTTAACTCTAACACAACCAACCTGCTGAAATAGTTAGGCCTAAAGTGCAGAACTGCAGACAAAGTAAAACCTCACCTATATCTTGTTCTGAACTCTCTAAATTTCAGTTTAGTATGAGGAAGGAGGTGTTTGTTTTTTTTTTTTTTTGGGTCATGAGGTGGTCTGTATTGAAACTCCTTTTTCCTTACCAGTTCATTGAGGCTCTGGTAAGATTAAAGCACTGTTTCTAAATGCTTAAGCTATTAAATCAGAGCTTCAAAATGGGTTTTATCTGTAACAATTGGAAAGAAACATTTTGCTCTATATTAACTAAGCGTAAGTTAAGAATGAAGTATTTTGTAAATGAAATGCTTATAGTCTACCATCTTTTGGTGGTTTCCTATTAACATGTGCCTACATTGTGTTGCTTTTTTTTCCTCCCTTTTTCTATGGTCTTTTGAGAAAAAGGGTATGGAGGGTATGCTTTCCTTGTCTTTCCATGCCATATGGAGAGCACTATATTCTAATTTTCGCTCTTCCATTTTTTGTAGGGCCCAAGCCGACCAAATACAAGTATTCCCGAAGGTAGTTGGATGTGTAAAAATTGCGGTAACCTCAACTATCCCTTTCGAAATGTATGCAACCGAAAAGACTGTGGAAGTGAGAAAACAGCCTCTGCCATGTAATGGCACAGTATTTTATGTACATAGAGGCTTTTAGTCCATCTTTCTCCTTTTGTAAAGGAAAAGTTTCTCTGGATTAGGAACCGTGAACTAGAAGATCACCATGACTTTTAAGGGAAGAGTTTTCCTTGCAGATAATGTTGCCCTAGTTTTTTAAGACTATATATTTTGTTAATTCTTATTGCAGTTTATTTAAAAAAGAAACTGAAAATTCACTAAACCGTACATAATATGATATCTGGACTTTTGTGGCGGCCTTTTTTTAGCAGTTGTCAATTTCCTTCTGGTTCATCTTGGTGGTATTCTTTTGGAAGTCATATCATTCTTCATTTTGTTTAAACCACCAATACCCAAGATTCACCGGACTCCAGTAATTTGACTCGAGCTGGGTCATTCACTATTCTCTTCGGTGTATTTGTGAGTTTCAAGCTGGAGGAGAAAGGAGGGAAAGGATGGGGTTTGGAAAGTAATTCCCTTCCAGGTGAAATTCACAAACACACCATTGGTGGTGTCCAGTCCTGAAAAACACTGCATTGCATTGCATGTATGCTTTGTGAATGTGATTCTACTTGAACTGAATTTTGAAATATAATGACATTGATATGGATGGAATTAGGATGACGATACTCTCACATCACTTCTACACAACTGTGTGGTAGTTAGTGACTACTGACTTGTATTTATCTTGCTGGTAATTTGCTGTTCTGTGTGGATAATTTTGTTGTGACTCCCTGAAGTCTGGCAAAGTTATTAACAAAGATGGTGGAGTCATTAGCTATCATAGGGAGGTGTGAGAATGGAAAGTGACAGTCTCTTTTTGAGTTGTATCAAATATGATATGATGTACTTATTGTTCAGTTTTTTAGGAATAGAGTCGTTTTCCTATTGATAAAATGGGGAGGTGTGAGGATAGCAATTTCCTTGGACATATAAAGATTATCCCGGCATATTGATGCATACAAAAGCCCCGGATATACAATTAGGAATATGGGGGAGTTTTTAATAATGGTGAATATTAATCGGTCTGATTACTTTGCAGTGCAATATGCCACAGGCATGGTAAAGGATTGGTTTTCACGCTGATGGTTTAAAACATCGTATAAATGAAAAAACTTGATTGGATAATCGAATGGTTTTTATGTTATTAATTTATTAAAATTAAACTTTTGAAAAAATTATGAAGTATAAAAGGAAAAGTGTTACTAACTTCGAGGGATTGACATGGATTGATATAGTGAAGCGTGTCAGGGTCTTGCATTTTACATATTTAAACTTTTATTCGTCTTTTTGAATTAAAGTAAATTGGATTGGACTGAAGCGCTATCTTTTCACTCTGAATTCTTTTGTTAAAAAAGAAGGAAAAATATTACCATATAACTTGAAAAGACAGTATATAAAACGCGAAAAAATTAAAATACTTGAATGTTGGGGGGACAGGCAGTATGTTTTTGACAAAATCACTAAGGAGAGAGAGAACTATTGCCACATCATTTGTATTTTATTTGTATATTGTGATCTGTGATGACATCCTTCTGAACTAATTATCAGAAAGTTTATATACCATGAGACAAAATGTTTGGACTTCATTGGTTAAAAAACAAAAAAGAAAATCTAAGAAAGAACACACTACTTAATATCAAATTGATACGAGTGGTGTTTCAAGTTAATTAATTTTCGTGAAGTATCAAATATCGTATAACTCGATACTAAAATCCTGCTAAACATACGAATCATCAGGCATCATTTATTCTTTCTGCCTTTATATGTTATTAGAATATTCTGGAAAAAAAAAAAACATTGTGCTCGAGCTAGCCTAGGCCTATGAAACAACTTTTGGTATTATATGAACAGTTACGTACAATCAACAAGTACGTTTATGCTATTTTCGATAAGGTTGAAAATTAAACCTTCAGGATCCATTCATTACTCGACAGTATTTCTTCATGCATTTTGACTCTATACTCATAATAATAAATTAGAGTTTAATTTTAATGCATTACTAATAAAAAAAATTATACATTATCATTTAATTATATATTATCACATCAAAATAATTTAATCTCCTATCTACTAATTAAAAAACCACATAAATAGGATATTTAATTAGATGATAATATGAAAAAATTTTACACTATATGTGTATAAAGATTAAACTTATAAACTAATAACATTCTATAATTTCAGCTCGTGTCTTTTTTGTCAGAATAGCAAAACAGCTAGAAAACCATGTACAATAGCTGGAAGTCCGGTCCATGCACCAATCCCCAACGAAGGGCCTTTTATTCTTATATTCAAAAATCTGAAAAATCATATCCGATATATTGGAACATGAAATCTCAGATGGGATCCTCTACAATTGATGCAATGAGTTTATCTGGACCAAAAGAAAAGGGAGGAGTTACTAATAGAGTTTTACATAAATTTTCTTATATCATTACTTTATTTAACAACTTCATTTTGTATTAAATACTTTATAAATGGTGATAAATTAATCAAACATCATTAGAAGCAACCATAACTTTTTTTCATATGGGCAGTGTATACTGTAAATCCAAAATATATAGAAGGAATAATAAACTACCTATTTAGTTTTAATCTCAATTTTGATCAATTGTTAATATCATATTTTTTTTTTATACTATCATTTAATTACACATTGACATGATGCAGAGTTATTTTCTTTACCTCCAGTTAATCAGGTTGAACTATTTTGTTCGGGGTTGCAAAGCTCTAAAGAATGTATGCATATATGTCGTCAAACTCAGTAAATACAAAATCCTACGTGGTGTTTTGGTGCTTCCTAGGCTAAAATAGCCAACATCATTACAGATAAACAAATTAAGGTGGAAATAATTGAAGTGTACTTGATCAAAGCGATTTGTACTTAGTGATATAGATGCTGGTGACCAAAGTGCTTATTCTAAAAATGGAACTTCATAATTATTTTATATTACTTAGTGATTTGTTCTTATTACGTTGATTCTAAGGAACATAGTGCGTTGGATCCAAAGGTAAATAAAGATGGGTTGGCAAAGATAACTTGTATTTGAACAAGACTACGTGTAAATGTGTGTACCATAAGCTTAGCCGGCTTGGACACTTTGATGTGCATCTCCCTTTTGTATCGTTGTATCTTTATTGTTTTTGTCATTCTAGTGTTGTTCTTAGCATAGCTGGTGCTTTGCTTGACATTCAATGACTTTGGAGGTATATTGCTTATATATTTGTCACAACAATGTTGTTACATCATCTCCATATCATGACCTTAACTTAGAGGAACCTGTTGTTGGTTTGAGAGAGAATTGTGAGTACTTCAGAGTGACAAACCTCAAGAGGTAAAATTTTTAAGGGGTTGTTCAAGTTTTTGCCGGAAAGTTCTTAGGTAGGCAATGCTTACCGAATCATCTATGAATGTATTCCTAACGATTGGTGGAATTTTTTTATGAACAACATATTCTTATTCATATTTAATATTGAATGGAGTGCCTTTGATAGACTGTGTTTAACTAAGAATTACTCTTCGTGCAGTCATAATATCACAACAAAATTTTCGTCAATGCATAAGCTTTTGTGGTTCAAGACCTGGATTTAAAACTAACTATGAATTCAGAAATCTGAGAATCTGTATGTGTTTATCTTAGTGTTGGATTTTGTTATCTAAAGTCTAAAATGTACCTCCTTTGGTGGCACAGCTTATATTTCTTTTGCTAGTATAGTAGTTCATCAATTCATACAATCAAAGAGTTAGAAAGTTCAATTCAGGTCTCACAAGTGCATGTTCTCTTCCTAGGAAGCGAATACTATTTGTAGCAACTTGACAAAGAGGAAAAGCAAGAAAATGGTGGACGAGAAATCCATGACACTTGAAGCTATTATAAAGGAACAAGTTGATCTGGTATGTTTATATATATATATATCACATATCACATGTCCTTAAGGTTTGACATAATCTGGTCTGTTTTATTCATTCCTCTTGTATATGGAACTGAGCACTTATTTTTGTTTCTCATATGTAATTTGCCAGATGATTACTTTGTTGTTCATTAATTTACTTGGAATTTATCCAGAAGCTCTTTTGCTTGCTTACAAAAAAGCACATATAAGCTTTATTTTTGCTCACTTGAAAAAGAAAGAAAAACCAATCACTTTGTTTGTCCAATACAATTATAAAAAGAAATAAAATGAAGTTTTTGAAACATGCTTCCATGATGATCATTTGGTGTTGGGGTAGGGGGAAGAAGAGCATCAATGCTTTATTTACTAAACTTGAAATGTGTGCTATGAAGGAGAACCTTCCCCTAGAGGAGGTTTTTGATAATCTCCAATGTACAAGAGAAGGATTAAGCTCTGAGCAAGTGAAAGAGAGGCTAGACTTGTTTGGATACAATAAGCTTGAAGAAAAGAAGGTTAAGACTTCAAACTGAAACTTTCAGTGCTTTTCACTTTAAATATTACTGCTGAGGTTTCTCATTGGTAGCTTCTATAATTCCTCTGCAGGAAAGTAAAATACTCAAGTTTTTGGGCTTTATGTGGAATCCTCTATCATGGGTCATGGAAGCTGCTGCTATCATGGCCATTGCTATGGCACATGGAGGGGTGAATTTTCTATCCTTCTTAATTCTTTTCCATTAACTTTGATAGTTTTCCCTAGAGTGAGTTAATGAAAATAAGAAACTATTTTATTCTATCACTCTTGATTTTTTTTTTTCAATTTTTAAATTTTTAGTTGCAAAATTTGTTACTTTTACGATAGTAGTATTTGTTTGAACATAATTTTTGTGGACACATATTTTGACATTTTTAGGGATATTCAAATATGATACTGATAAAATACTTGTGGGAAAATATGAGAAATCATGTTACTAATTGAGAAAAGTTATTTCATCAGTAAATCCAGTGAAAAATATTTTTCATCTATAATTATTCACTTTACTACATCGATCACATTTATCAGAGACATAACATAAATATCCAATTATTTGTACACTTATCTCTGTATGTCTAAAGAGGTGTATAAAATATATGTTAAAATAACATCTCTCTTTTTTAAAGGACTTGAGACAGAAGCATTATGCCTCTGGTGGTAATAGTTTTAGTTGTTGCCATAGGTTCAATGGAAAGGCTGTGTTTAAATTCAATCTGTTTCTGTCCAATTTGACTTTTCTTGCAATTGTTGGTTTTTTATGCATCATCCAATAAGCTTAGTATAACAACTCCATAATTCTGCAGGATGAACCTGGGGATTATCAAGATTTTGCTGGCATTATTATTTTGCTACTAGTGAACTCTACCATCAGTTTCATAGAAGAAAACAATGCTGGTAATGCAGCAGCAGCCCTTATGGCAAGATTGGCCCCAAAGGCAAAGGTTATTATCTTCTCTGATTAAAAAAATGGACCTGCTATTATACATCACTATTGCATGTTTCTGCTTTCCTTTGACTTCAAGTTAAATTTTGTAGATACTCCGAGATGGAAAATGGAGTGAAGAAGATGCTTCAGTGTTGGTTCCTGGAGACATAATTAGCATCAAGCTAGGTGACATCATTCCTGCCGATGCACGCCTCCTTGAAGGAGATCCTTTGAAGATTGATCAGGTAAAGTTCACAAAATTATAGTGTTGATACTTATACATAACTGCAGTGTCACTATAAGCATTCTTTAGCACAAAATTTTAGTTAGGGTTAGTCATCTTTATTTCTTTATGATCTTATTACCACCACAATATTATGAAGGTCTTAAGCTGGAAATGACTAGCATCATATAAGTATGGACAAAATATATCCAGCAAAAACTTTTTTTTTTCCTGTAATTCAAAACCAATTTGAATAATCAATTTTCTTTATTCACAAGTGAAGAAGGAAATATTGTTTTCAGATGGAGAAGAAATTAAGTGGTAGATTGTCTACATAGATGAGAGACACTAGTCTGACATCCTTAGTAATACAATGATTCATCAACAAATCATTCAACAATGGACTGGCCTCATGTATTCTGAAATAAGATTCTTTTTATTTCAGTCTGCTCTTACTGGGGAGTCACTTCCAGTTACAAAACATCCTGGACAAGGAGTGTACTCTGGTTCAACATGCAAGCAAGGAGAAATTGAGGCAGTAGTTATTGCAACTGGAGTTCACACTTTTTTTGGAAAGGCAGCTCATCTTGTGGAAAATACCACACATATTGGACATTTCCAGAAGGTCCATATATAGAGTTTATCATCTTTGTAATTTTATGTGAATGAATGTTTCCTAAGCCTCATGTAAAATATTCTCCATGCTACTAAATATTGTTAGAATCTTGCTCAGTCATATCTCATAATTGTTGCAGGTTCTGACATCTATTGGGAATTTCTGCATCTGCTCCATTGCTGTTGGGATGATTATTGAAATCATTGCGATATATGGGATCCAGGGAAGGGGATACCGAATTGGTATTGATAACCTCCTTGTGCTGCTAATTGGTGGTATCCCTATTGCAATGCCAACTGTCCTTTCTGTTACAATGGCCATTGGTTCACACCGGTTGTCTCAGCAGGTTGATGAAGCTACACTAAGTATATTGATTTGATTCAATGGAATATTACTTTTGTGCTTTAATGATATAAGTTTTTATTGTTTAGCTAATGATTATAATTGTGTTAGGTTTGGATGATACACATTTCTGCAGTTTAGCTAAAGGGTAAGATGCATCTATCTTTTGCAGGGTGCTATAACAAAGAGAATGACTGCCATTGAAGAAATGGCTGGAATGGATGTGCTATGCAGTGACAAAACAGGCACATTAACTCTTAACAAGCTTACAGTGGACAAGAATACGATTGAGGTTTCGAACCTAATTCATCCTAAAATGAAATGATACACACAATTAGCTAGATACAAATATGAAAGATTTTAATTAATTATAGAACACAGGTAAATCAGAAAATTCAGTCACACGTTGACATTACAACATGACATGGGGATTCCTTCATGCACCTGCTCAACTTGATCATGCTGGGTCTGAAAGATAATTTCTAAAAGAAACATTTCCCTTTAATGAAAAATAACGGGAAAAAGAAGAGCAATTCCAGTAACTAACAAGCAACTTGCAATTTATTTTAAAATAACTGAATAAATTGAAGTCCTCAAATCGATACTTTGCACAAGGAACTTTATTTCTGCCATATAAAATTGTTTTAGTGTATTTGTCTGCATAAGGCATTCATGTAAGCTCTAAATACTGACCCTTTTCTCCTTTCCCCAACAATGATCAAAATCTGGCAGGTCTTTGCCAAAGGAGTTGATAAGGATATGGTTGTACTCATGGCTGCAAGGGCATCAAGGCTAGAGAACCAGGATGCAATTGATTGTGCAATTGTTTCAATGTTAGCAGACCCAAAGGAGGTACTATTTCAAATACCAAACTGGTTAAGAATTAAGATAGCCATCCTGCTGAAGACTGCTCCTTTGGATCATTCTTTGAATCATTTAAACACAAAAGAGAGATGCCTTACTGACCATAATGCATCTTTTTTCCGATTGCTTTTTGAAGTGAATTCCATAATGTCTATCAATATTGTAGATGACATGTTTATAGTATCATGTATTGGCATATAAAATTTCATCAGAGAATCTACTAATGTGTATTGGATTTTGCAAGGCACGAGCTGGAATAGAAGAAGTTCACTTCCTTCCATTTAATCCGACGGATAAAAGAACTGCACTTACATACATTGATGCTGCTGGTAAGATGCACAGGGTTAGCAAAGGTGCACCAGAACAGGTAGAATAAAATACATTGTGACTTTTACAATCTATGCTACACACAAGAGGAACATATTTGACCATTATTTAAATCTTCTCATATATTTTGTAGATTCTAAACCTTGCTCATAACAGCACAGAAATTAGACAGAAGGTACATGCAATTATTGACAAGTTCGCAGATCGTGGACTTCGCTCCCTCGGCATTGCCCGCCAGGTAGATATCTTTTTTGTGCATTTTTATTGACAAGTGTAATTCTGTGACAACATTTGAGCAAAAAAGCTTCTTTCCATTTAGGAAGTTCCCGAGGGAACTAAAGATAGTTCAGGAGGCCCCTGGGAATTTGTTGGCCTACTCCCTCTTTTCGATCCTCCTCGCCGTGATAGTGCTGAAACAATCAGAAGAGCTCTTGATCTTGGCGTGAGTGTCAAAATGATCACTGGTATGTGTCACAATTTGATACTATTTGTAGTACGTCACAAAGATCTTGGCTGCTGTTACAATATGAAGTGTTTTAAGAATGTTTATGTGTGATAAACAAAGTTCTTGGCTAATAGCTATACATGATTTAACTGATTTCACATTTTACTTGTATGAAAAAAGTATACATGTCCCCATCTAGTTGCAATACCTGTGTTATGACAACTAGAAACTTATTCTTGTTTCAATGCTGTTCACGGTGCTGATTTTCAATTAAATAAATTCCATTCATGATCACTGAGAACCTTGATTTCATTAATCTTTTTAGTCACTTGCTATTGTTAAGACAATCCCTATTATTCTAAATCATAAGATATGGCACATTAAAATCCTTGAGCAGTAGAAATCAACCTCCACAAGCAATATATCCAGTATCTATAAGACATCTTCTTTAAATTTAGATGGCATTACATGAATTCTTGCATTATTTTTCAACAGACAACACCAAGAAATTGTTAATGCTACATAGCTGTAATCTCATTATGTATTATTGCTCACATAAAACTAAGAAGTTTGCGACAGTTTGTGTCTACTAGTGGGAGATTTTTTCACTCTATAGGTTTGTCCATATTATTTAATTATAATTATCCAAGAAAGGAAAATCTGAGCACATGCCTCATGATACCCATACAGGTGATCAGCTTGCAATAGCTAAGGAAACAGGAAGGCGTCTTGGGATGGGAACTAACATGTATCCCTCTTCATCACTGCTTGGTGAAAGCAAAGATGACTTTGCCACTCTCCCCGTTGATGATCTTATTGAGAATGCTGATGGTTTTGCTGGTGTCTTTCCTGGTAAGTCAAGCAGCGATCAGAGGGAAGCTCTAGTTTAACTTCTTGTCCAATTTCTGAATATACATGTTTTCCCTCAGAACATAAGTATGAGATTGTGAAGAGGTTACAAGCTAAAAAGCACATTTGTGGAATGACTGGTGATGGAGTGAATGATGCACCTGCCTTGAAGATAGCCGACATAGGTATCGCCGTAGCAGATTCCACAGATGCTGCCAGAAGTGCTTCTGACATAGTTCTAACTGAACCTGGGTTGAGTGTGATCATAAGTGCTGTTTTAACTAGCCGTGCAATTTTCCAGAGAATGAAGAACTACACAGTAATCACACAACTATTAAAATATGAAGAAAAGATTATAATTTTCCTCAGTGTGACTACAAATTGAAAGTCTTGTTTTTCTTTTCCTTTTGCAGATTTATGCTGTATCCATCACCATTCGTATTGTGGTAAGCTATATGTGCATATGGAATATTCAGCAGTGATCAAGCCATCAACTTTTTCTCATTTTCAGTTTATTTTGAGTTGCAGCTTGGCTTCATGTTACTCACATGCATTTGGAAATTTGACTTCCCTCCCTTTATGGTTCTTGTCATCGCCATTCTCAACGATGGTAATATTAGCTACTTTCAAGTACCATGTTCTTAAATATCAACATGATTTTATGGTGTCTTTTAATGAGTAATGGAAATATTGGTTACTTTCAAGTGCCATATTCGCAAGTACCATGATTATTTGATGGTCTATTTTAGACTATTATATTCTTGCTTGACCCCTAACTTGTTAGCATCCTTATAGGTACGATCATGACAATATCTAAAGACAGGGTTAAGCCTTCTCCAATTCCTGATAGTTGGAAGCTTAGTGAGATTTTTGCAACAGGGATTGTCCTAGGCGGCTATCTGGCTCTAATGACAGTGATATTCTTCTGGGCAGCATGTACAACAAACTTCTTTCCTGTAAGAATCTTCCTTTCACTTAATCAATTTTGTTTGTCATGCATCAAATTATATGATAATTGAAACACACTGGGATAAGAAACTATTAGTTAGTTACATGTAGTTGTAAGACAGTAGTTGGTTATAAACAAGTAATTAAGAGTGCACATCCTCCATTAGTGAATAAATGATACCTTTCTTGGTTTTCTTGGTGCTCCTTGACCCAGTTCTATCAATGTGCTACAGAAACATTTTTATGTGAGACATCTCCGCTACAACATGAGTGCACCTATGACTGATGATGAGAAAAGAATGCTGGGATCTGCTGTCTATCTTCAAGTCAGCACAATAAGTCAGGCCTTAATTTTTGTGACTCGCTCGAGGGGGTGGTCCTACACAGAAAGACCTGGTCTTTTGCTTGTTATTGCTTTCATTATAGCTCAGCTGGTGCTGTATTTTTCCTTTAGTATTTCATTTCACTCTAGTATCTCTTCTTTTTTTTTACTTTAAAATGTTAGTTACATAAAACTTAGTTTTTCATGTCAAAATCTGTCACTTTTATATCCTGTGCAGGTTGCAACTGTGGTATCTGCCACTCTCACTTGGAAACTAGCAGGAATCAAAGCCATAGGATGGGGCTGGACAGGAGTCATCTGGTTGTACAACACTATAACTTACGTACTTTTGGATCCTATAAAATTTGCTGTTCGTTATGCATTAAGTGGAAGAGCTTGGAATCTGGTGGTAGACCAACGAGTGAGTATGACTAAAATTTATAGTAGAAATCCCACTTTCCACACTTAACAATGAGCCAGGGGTTAGTTCGCCACGAATTAGGTTTGATTTTCAGGTTTGTAGATGGTCTATAAATACATCTATAAGTGCTCATTGAACTTGGAGATATATCCCTACTTAAAATTGGGACGAATTTTCCCTCAAGCTAAACATATATACAGAAAAAAAACTCATTATTAAAAGAAAAAAAGAAAGAAAGGAACTAGTCCTATTTCTTTATATGCATAATATCGCTCAATTGGTTCAAGTGGTCCAACACTTGATTTCCTTAAAACAGTCTTGAGTTTGAGCCTTGCAAATACAAAAAGCCAAAGCAAGATAATTTTATCGTTATAATGGATCAACTCAACCCAGTTCAAATTAACTAAAGTTCAAACTTCACATACATGTGGTTCACACACAACAGCAACTCTTCAGACTTATGGAATGCTTTGTTTGCTAATGATTGTTGATGCTGCTTAACAGACTGCTTTTACCAACAAGAATGACTTCGGCAGAGAAGCTCGTGAGGCTAAATGGGCTGCTGAGCAGAGAACCTTACATGGCCTTCAGTCTGCAGACTCAAAAATTGACAGGCACACCTTCAGGGAAATAAATACACTAGCAGAAGAGGCTAAGAGGCGAGCAGAATTAGCAAGGTCAGCATCCTTGTCATTCTCACAAATTTAGTAGTTTCTTATTTTGCTCATTCCAGCCCCCCTCCTCTCTCTCTCTCTCTCTCTAATTCCATATATGTATTTTTCATCTTTATTGTAATTTTGCAAATTTTGATATAGGATGAGAGAGCTTCACACTCTTAAAGGTCGTGTGGAATCATTTGCCAAGCTAAGGGGTTTAGATATTGATGCCATCAACAGTCACTATACAGTATAAGATCCATCGGGTTATGGCCTTCCCAAAGCATTTGTTACAGATTCATTATAATCTTTTTTCTTCAGGTCTCAACTCCTCTCCCTTGTTGAGGGGAACTTTATATGTAATACACCAATCCAATGATCGGATGAAAGGCAGCCGAGCAAATGAATTGAAGCAAAGCAAATGAAATAAGGTCAAGAAGTGAGAATAAAGTCAATATATGTACTAAAATTTATATGAGATCTGAATTATTTCCCCTTTGCTGGCTGGACTTCACTTCATGCCTACTTAACCCTGCAAATGTGATGACTTGAAAATAGAGAACTTGAAAACAGAGAAGTGGAGTTAAATAATTCTGTTTCCAATATTTCACTTAAGAGAAAGATACAACACAATTTATATGTACATTATATGACCCACCTAACAAATGCATAAACCAACCTAATAAATGTAAGATATTGACATTCCTAGAACTATCCATCACAATAAATGATAAAGACAAGAACAATAAATGATAGAGACAAAAACAATAAATGACAAAGACAAACAATAAATGACAAAGACAAAAGTGTCAATATTTCAACACTCCTCCTCAAGCTGGTGAATGGATATCTATCATTCTCAGCTTGCATGTAAGCTCTTGAAACCGCTCTTTGGGTAGCCTTTAGTCAGCATATCTACCAACTGTAGTTCGGAAGGAACATGTATTGTGGCTGGCTATAAGTCCACTATCCAACATTTTCTTGATCAAGTGTCGGTCAATTTCAATATGTTTTGTCCTATCATGTTGGACAGGATTATGAGCGATGCTAATAGCTGATTTATTGTCACCTAACATCTTCATAGGAGCTTCATATTTTATTTTCAAGTCATTTAAGATAATTTTCAACTATAGTAGCTCGCAAATTCCTTGTGACATGGCACGAAATTCTGCCTCTGCACTTGATTAACATTTTGCTTTTTGCTTCTCCAAGTCACCAAATTTCCTCCCAAAAGCATACAATATCCTGATGTTGATCTTCTGTCACTAATAGAGCCTGCATAATCAAAGATCGTGTAGACTTCTAGAGAGAGCTTGTCACCACTTTTGAATAGCAGTCCTCTACCAAGTGTGGCTTTAAGATACTGTAATAGTCTTTCTACTGCTTGCATGTGTCTCACTTTGGGATCATGCATGAATTGGCTGACCACATTCACAACATAAGTCAAGTCTGGCCTAGTACGGGCCAAGTGTACGAGTTTTCCCACCGGTCTTTAGTATTGTGTCTTATCAACACTAGGACTCTCTTTCTTCATTTCCCATTCGATGGTTTTGTTCAATGGGAACACTAGCAACTTTGCACCCAAGTTTCCCAATCTCATTAAGTAGATCTAGGATATATTTCCTTTGAGAGATAAAGATGCCTTGCTTAGAATATGTCGCCTCTATTCCAAGGAAGTATCTCAATTTTCCTAGATTTTTCATTTCAAATTCAGAAGCTAACTTCTTCTCCAAGATCTTCTTCTCAACTGGATCATTACCTGATACAATGATGTCACCCACATATACCAGGAGAACCATAAGTTTTTCTCCAACTGAATGTTTGAGGAAAAGGGTATGGTCCCCTTGACTCTGTTTGTATCCAAGCGACATCATAGTCTTTGCAAATCTCTCAAACCATGCACAAGGAGACTATTTCAACCTATACAAGGCCTTTTTTTAGCCTGCATACTTTGTTTCTTCCATTGGTGACATCATATATTCGGGAGGAATTTCCATATAAACTTCTTCCTCTAAGTCTCCATGTAAGAATGCATTCTTTACATCGAATTGATGCAAATCCCATCCAAAATGAGCTGCAAGAGAAAGTAGGACTCTGACTGTATTCATCTTTGCTACCGCAACAAACGTCTCCTTATAGTCGATTCCATATGTCTGTGTGTATCCTTTTGCAATTAGCCTTGCTTTATATCGATCTAATGCACCATCTGATCAATACTTCACAGAGTGTATCCACCTACATCCCAATGGGCTTTTATCTCTTGGCCTCTCAATGATCTCCCACGTTCTATTCTTCTCTAACGCCTTCATTTCCTCATTCATGGCTTGAACCCATTTCATATCTTTTAATGCCTCTTGTACTGAATTTGGGATTTGTACGGAATCAATAACTGCAATGAAACTCTGATGCCGCAAGGAAAGGGGTTTAGAGGAGACAAAAAAAGAAATAGGATGTTTAGTGGAAGTCCTTTTTTCTTTTATCAAGGCAATCGGTAAGTCATCTAGGTTAGGTTTACAAATATTGGAAGAGTCAATTGCGTTAGTACTTACCACAGGTTCGGACTCTTGAAGTTGTTGTTGGATCATATCAGGTTTCTTTCTCCTTTCATATACCAAAAGTGGTTTCTCTTGAGCTTCCTCAGATGGTGTAGTGGAAGACACTAACTCTTGGGAACTAGAAGGAGCTAATTCTTGTGATGGTAGGAGAGGGAGAAAGGATTGAGGAGAAAAGGTCAAGGTCTCTGCTTTTGCTATGCTCTCCCCCTGAAGCGGAGGACTAAAAAACGACTCGGTTTCAGAAAATGTAAAATCTAAAGATACAAAAAAACGACGATCGGATGGGTGAAAAGATTTATATCCTTTCTTGTTAGGAGCATAACCTATGAAAACACATTTGATGGCCCGAGGATCAAGTTTAGTATGATGTTGACGATGCACATGGCCAAAGGCTACACATCCAAAAACCCAAGGCTGTAAACTTTGCATAATTGGAACAGAGGGAAAGTAAGATAACATAGATTGAACAGGACTGACATTACCAATGACCCAAGAAGGCACCCTATTAATCAGGTAGGCAGCTGTTAAAACCGCTTCACCCCAATAAGAGCGACGGACAGACATTTGAAAAAGAAGAGCATGGGTAACCTCTAGCAAATGCCTATTCTTCTGCTCTGCTACACCACTTTGTTGAGGAGTATCAACACAGGTAAGTTCATGAATAATGCCGTGTTTTTTCATAGAGTTACAAAACTATTGATTCACATATTTCCTACCATTATCTGAACATAAACATTTAATGGATTTTCCAAACTGTGTTTTGATCATATGATAAAACTAAACAAAGAGTTGAAAAACTTCAGATTTATCTTTCATAAGAAAAAGCTAAGTCATGCATGTGCAATCATCAATAAAAGAAACAAACCATTTTGTGCCAATGATATTAGGAATAGATGCATGACCCCAGACGTCAGAATGAATAAGTGCAAAAGGTTTATCACTTTTATTGAAATTAGATGGAAATGAACACAGTAGTGTTTAGCAAACTGGCAAATTTCACAAGAAAAAGACTCAACTGACTCTTTTAAAAACAGAGACGGATACATGGACTTTATTAATTGAAATGCAGGATGTCCTAGACGTCTATGATGTAACCAAATTTGTGATGCTTGAGATTCTGAATTTGCAGTATGACATGAGGTTGGTGTCCTCTATCTATCATCACCTTCAATTAGTGCATTAAAGAGATAATATAACCCTCTTTGTTCCTTAGCAACTCCAATCATCCTTCCCATGGCAAGATCCTGAACAACACAATGCGAATGGAAAAAAGTTACAGCACTAAGTTCTTTGGTAAGCTTATGAATAGAGATAAGGTTACTGGATAGTTGAGGAAGGTGAGGGAAATTATTCAAGTGTAAGGAAGGGTGAAGAGAAATGCTACCAGATCCTACAATTGAGGTTTGGGAGTCATCAGCTACAGTGATATGGCGTTTTTCAAAAATGGGAAGGTAAGAAGAAAACCGAGGAGTTTTAGAGGTCATATGATTAGTCGCACTAGAGTCAATGATCCATAAATCCTTATATTCAGTATTAGATACATGAAAAGATTGAGAAGAAGGAACCTTACCAGACAAGGTTAGAGAGCAAGAGCCAGATGGCTTATTAATAAAGTTTATGAAAGATCGCAAGTGTGTAAGCTCATCCTTACTAAAGGCAGGAATTTCATCATCCACTTGAGGAGCGGGGGTATTGTCCAATGCATCCATTGAGGCTTGACTGCTTGACAAACCGCGAAATCCTCCTGTGCGACTGAGAACTTTGTCTTTTCCATGAAATTTGAAGTAAGTTTCTTTAGTATGCCCGGACTTTTTACAATAGGGGCACCAACGACTATCTCAGGAAGGCCTTGAAAAGGAAGAAGAGGGTCCTGGCTTGGCTGTCTTGCCAGTGACCAAAGCTAAACCACCACTGGGTTTGTCATCAAGCATAACTGTCCTACGACTTTCCTTTCCCCACACAGTATAGAACACCTCGGATATAGATGGAAGTCGCTCTTTTCCCATAATCTGAACTCGAATGGGATCATATTTTGGATTTAAGCCAGAGTGAAACTCAAAAATCCTGTCCCTATTAACAAAGTCTACCAAAGTAGAAGTATCCTCGCTACATTCCATCTGCAAGTTTTGATATTGGTCCAACTCAGTCTGTGGACCAGTAAGAACACCATAGTAATCTGTTACCGACATCATTCCTTGCTTGGTGGAGAATATTTTCGTCTTCAGCTCATAACAAGTAGCAATATCTTGCTTCTTGGAGAAAATTTTGTTAAGTACATCCCAAACTGCACGGGAGGAAGTAAGAAACATACAATTCCGACTGATTTCAGGAATCATAGAGCTCTATAGCCATGTCATAATAAGAGAATCCTCATTATCCCAAGCCTCAAAAGTAGGGTCGTCCTTCTGAGGAGGATTTCCCTCAATGTGGGACAATTTCCGACGACCTTTAAAAGTATATTGGATAATTTGAGCCCACTGCAAGTAATTTTTTCCGTTCAGGTGGTAGGTTGGGTGCAAAACAGGAAGGTAATTAGGATTTAAAGGTGTAGGTGTAATAGATGTGAAGGTTTTCAATTCTACCATAGTGATAGGGTGGCCGGAGGCTGGTCGGAATGGGTCGCCGATGGCTGTAACAATGGCGGAGAAGGGAAAAATAGGGAAAAAAAAAAGGAAACCGGGAAAAAAAATAGTATTTCTGACTTTTAGCTATTGTTGCAAATATTTGAGGTGGTTTTGGAGTGAATCTTCAAGCTGCTAACATAGTTGATCTTATTGGACACTGATTGGAATTCACAGGTTGATCTGTTTGGTTGATGATGCTCTAAATGAAGGCTTGAACCTGATCAGGTTTAGTTGTGAATGCTAGAAAAAAAAAAGAAACCAACAATGAAGGCTGAAAACAAACAGAAAATAGGCCAGCAATGAGAACTGAAAACAAACTCAGCAAATGAAGGCTGGAAAAATAAAAAACAACCCAGCAAATGAAGGCTGGAAAAACAGCCCAGCAATGAAGGCTGGAAAAAAAAAATAGCGGAGAGTGATCAGGCTCCCAGATCGGGAACTCTGATACCAACTTGAAAATAGAGAACTTGAAAACAGAGAGAAATGGAGTTAAATGATTCTGTTTCCAATATTTCACTTAAGAGGAAGATACAACACAATTTATATGTACATTGTAGGACCCACCTAATAAATGTAAGATATTGACATTCCTAAAACTATCCATCACAATAAATGATAAAGACAAGAACAATAAATGACAAAGACAAAAGTGTGAATATTTCAACATGATGCTTAGTGGCTGATTATTTCAGGAAAATAATCACCTTTTCCTCAAAACTAGTCTAAGAAAAACTTTAGATTATAAACTGTTTTAAAGCTAAAATAAGCTAATCCAAACAAATCTTTATTGCTCAGAATTTTCATCTAAATGTGGAAGGTGCGCTGCATCATACAGCAAAAACAAACAATATTTGACCATCTGTTACTCTTGCTATTGTAGGAAATAATGAGGGTTAATAACTTATCACTGGTAAGAACAATGTGATGATCCTTTACAGCACTCTCTTGCCATAGTCATCCCTCATGGTAAATCAAGTTGATATATATCTTTAGATTACATTTGTATCATCACACCAAAATAGGCAGATAAAACAAACAAATTGTTAGAATCAATAATAAGAGCTACCTCTCCCTCTCAAAAAGCGCACATGCTTCCATCTAGCTCAGAAAGTAATTGAACAGTGAGGATCTCTCTGGGTATGAGCTATCCAGCAAGGTCTTCAGATCTACTGCTCTTATCTTCTCTAGGAGCTCAATTCCCAGAGGCTTGGGAACTTGCTGATAACACATTTCAGATACCTTGAGAAAGCAATCCAGCTAAGCAGTAACTAATTAAAAAAAAAAAATGGAAACAGAATCCACATACCACTTTCAACCACAGCATGTAACTAGCAGCATATATTGCTTGTGCTTGGAAATCTGCAAATTCAATGTCCTCAACAGTTAAGCACGAGCCAATGAGACATAATTCATTCCCCAGAAAAGTGTCATAATGAGAATTTCTGATTGTCTCCTTGGAGCCGTAGGGAGCATCACCAGAATCAGTAAGAAAATGATTTATGCAGTACATGGAAAGGAAGCGACGATGAAGCCATAGAGCCTGTTTATCATGAGCAACAGAGAACATCACAAGCTGTAAGAGAATTATAGAATAACTACTAGCGTTCAAGGAACCAACACAGCAATTCTGATTTGCCTATACAGACTTGGATGAACCCCCTAAATGCATTTGAAGCACCTGTATGAGTAAATCTATTCTTCAGGGGAACCAGGTAATAACTTTATAATAACCATATTTGTACGATACCAGCCATTTAAGAAAATCTTAATCACAAAGTGGAAAGCAGTTCATCCATATAAAGGGCATTTGCTTAGTCCTTCCACAAAATTTGATACTGTTTATGCTTCCTGTTATAAAGGATAGGAAACTAGGAATTTTATAGGTTTTAAAAAGGCGGACCTAGACTGTGGGTTTAAGTTTGTAAAGAAAATATGTGGATAAATGACTCTTAGCAAAAAATACGAGAAGGATAAGCTCAAGTAGTTCTGAAACATTACTAAATCAGATCAAAATCATCTCCAACTGTGCACCAAACTAATCAGTTACCATATGACATCTATTTATAAAGGCTCCAGCTGTTCCATAAATCATTTTAGTCAGCTACTCATAAATTAAAAACAGGAGAAGACCACCAACCTCTCTTCCCACATAACGCTTTATCAATGTTTCATTCCAATCAAGCTCATCCTGTCAAGCCACAACTATCATGTAGTTAAAGAACTAACATTATTTGTACGAGAAATTATACAGTGTGACAAAAATCAAGAGGACACAGTCAATTCCATTAGTCAATCTGCAGTAATCATTTTCCCTTTACACATACTTCAAAATCCTTTTATGCAGTAAACGGTGCACCATTTATCCTATTGACAAAGTGTTGTCAAAATCAAGCCTGGAGATAGATCCAACCATCCCTTGCTGGGGCAGCTCAAATTTGCAACTTTCGCTAGTCTTCTTGGCCCCAATTTTATTTTGCCATCCAGTTTGAATTAATTGTTTTTATGAGCATTAGTGGCACAATATGAACAAGTGCATAGAATAAATGGTTAGTTAAAAAATTTCATAGCCCAAGCATTTGTTGATTAAATGTTAGTTTAAAGAAGTTCAATGATGTATCTTAATATTTTAGGTTGATTACAGCTTGGTTGCAGTTTTCCCTGCTGGACAAATCTCATAAACCTGAAAGGTCACTTCTACCTTCCTGCTTCACTGTTTCTGCTACCTTTTTGACAATCAAAACAAAACAAAGGCCACTCGGGCTTCAAACCTGAGCTCTTTGAAGGGACTCAACAAAAGAATAAAAAATGACAAGCTTGGAGACAACAGGAATATATTGAGCATGAGAATAGAGATTGTGCAAAATCTACCTTCCAAGCCTGATCAATATCTGTCATATTACCAGAAGATACAGTATTTTCCAAAAACCTTGATTCCTCCATAATCTTAAGCAATAGCCGCTGCAATATGATGAAAACTATGATTGCCACAAGTGCAAATCCCAAGCTCATTATAGAACAAAAAAAAAGGATAAGTCTCCTTACTCAAAGGTCTAATTCATGGAAACTACAAAATATGTTCAAACCAGTTAGTCAAAACTTACACTGCGATAATGAAAACAACAATTATCAGCAACATGTAGTGCAGCCCAACTTCTTGATTTCTTCAACTCATGTAGCACCTAAATAACAAACTGATTTAATTCATGTACTAAATGGCAAATATTCATTACGTCATAGACAGGCAACAGGAGAAATATGTCCCTATCTCTAGTTAATAAGAAAAAATCACACAAGACTAATCTGACAATATATAATTACAAGGGATTTTTGGGAGTTCAACACCACATGTACACAAGATAGTCAAAAACTTCAAAGGCACTAGGGGGGTTTTTTTCACCTAGAAACAATATGCACTGGAAGGTGTTAAGATTAGGATTAGGGGAAAAAACACAGACAGTTAGCTATTTTACATTAATTTTCCGTATTGAGTTATGCAATTTGATCCAGAATTCACGTTATACCACTCACAGGTTACAGCCAAATACAAAATAATCATATAGAATCCAACCTGTTCCCTGGTCATGTACGAAATTAACCAGCAACGATGATTCCATGCACGATAGTTCATCTTTGATCTCTGAAAATGAAGGGGTAAAAATTAAATGAATAGATATTCAAGTCAAAATAATGTTGGTTCATCCCACAGACTCTTTTCTCTAATCTCTATGGCAAAAGGTGAATGCAATTCAGGAACCTAGTAAAACCATCCATAGATTTCTCTCATTTTGCAGCTTAAATTCATATTCAAAAGCAAAGGGGATCAAATGTGAAAATTAAAATGAAAGACAGATAGAAAATGTTATATATACCAAGATTACTGTTGAGAAACAGAGAAGGAGAGAAAACCATAGAATGAATCCGTGTGTCTTAAACTACACAACGGAGAAAATATATATAGACAATGTGCAATAAATACACAATAATTACAAAGATATATCTTCCCTAATTATAGATAATTACAGATATTTACAGATTCTAACACTCCCCCTCAAGCTGGGGCATATAGATCATATGCACCTAGCTTGTTACATAGGTAACTTATTCTAGGCCCTCTTAATGATTTGGTGAGAACATCTGCCAGTTGGTCATTTGAATTGACGAAACTTGTGGTGATGTCTCCAGATAGAATCTTTTCTCTGATGAAGTGACAATCAACTTCAATGTGTTTGGTCCTTTCATGAAAAACTGGATTTGAGGCAATGTGTAAAGCGGCTTGATTGTCACACACAAGTGTCATGTGCTTGGTTTCCCCAAATTGAAGTTCTTTGAGGAGTTGCTTAAGCCAGATAAGCTCACATGTGGTTGAGGCCATTGCACGATTTCGCCTCAGCACTAGACCGTGCCACTACAGTTTGCTTCTTGCTCTTCCAGGATATGAGATTGCTCCCAATAAGTATACAATACCCTAAGTGAACGCCTATCGAAGGGGATCCCGCCTAATCTGCATCTAATACCCAACTATATCAAGATGCCCTTGTCTTCATAAATAAGGCCCTTGCCGAGTGCTCCTTTGACATACTTCAAAATACGCATGACAAAGATCCCAAAGGAGCTTCACATGGTGAGTTTAGGAATTGACTAACCACACTTATCGCGAATGAAATGTCCTGGACGAGTAATTGTGAGATAGTTCAATTTCCCAACCAATCGTCTATATCTCCCAGGGTCAGATAGCGGCTCCCCCTGATTTGGTAGAAGCTTGACATTAGGATCCATAGGAGTATCAACGGGTTTTGCAGCAAGTAAACCTGTTTCCTCTAGAATGTCAACAGCATATTTTCTCTGAGAGAGAACTATGCCATCTTTGGACTGTGCTACTTCAATACCTAGGAAGTATCTGAGTTTGCCAAGGTCTTTAGTCTGGAAATGCTTGCATAGGTGTTGTTTGATCTGTGTTATACCCTGTGTGTCGCTCCCTATAATGACAATATCATCAACATACACAACTAGGTAGATGCAACCTCTCTGAGTATGACGATAAAACACGGAGTGGTCAGCTTCACTCCGAGTCATACCAAATTGCTGAACCACAGTGGAGAACCTTCCAAACCAAGCCCGAGGAGACTGCTTGAGACCATACAATGATTTGCGAAGACGACAAACAAGGCCAGAAGACTCCCCCTGAGCAACAAACCCAGGAGGTTGCTCCATATAAACCTCTTCCGCAAGATCACCATGAAGAAAGGCATTCTTAATATCCAATCGATGAAGAGGCCAATGACGATAGCACCATAGAGAGAAACAGATTTAATGTAAGCCATCTTGGCAACACGGGAAAATGTACCACCATAATCCAAACCAAAAACCTGAGTGTAGCCTTTGGCTACAAGACGAGCCTTAAGACGGTCAATGTGGCCATCAGGCCCCACTTTAACTGTAAAAATCCACCGACAACCAACCACGATTTACTTGAGGGAGAGTCACCGGTCCCAAGTACCACTGTCTCAAGTGCACACATCTCAGAATCATAGCCTGTCTCCACCCAGATGGGAAAGGGCCTCACCGCAGCCTTAGGAATAGACACAGAGGACAAAGAAGACAAACAAGCATAATGTAGAGAAGACAGACGGTGATAACTCAAGGCTGTATAATGAGGAGATGGGTTACGAGTGGAACGAATACCTTTGCGAAGGGAAATGGGAAGATCAGTGCAACAGGGGCAAGGCGAGGGAGGATCGGGCACCGGAGGAGAGTCCACATCAGCCAAGATAGGCTCGGAGGAAGGAGCAGGTGCAGGCAGCGACTGTGGGGTTGGGGCAATGGGTGGTAGAGGTGGGACAGACACGGTCAAGTGACGGCACGGCGATGATAGACCTGAAGAGGCGGGGTGGAGGTGTAGGTGTAGGCAAAAGGGGTGGCAAAGGCACAGGGTCACAGGAAGGGGGAGTTCCTCGTAAGCGGAGAGGTGAAATGGTGAGATGACTCAAAGAAAGGAATAGTGTTAAAAAGGTAACATCCGCGAGACAAGATAACGACGCACAGTAGGATAAAAACAGCCAAAACCTTTTTGAGACCGAGTGTAACCAAGAAAAACACATTTAAGTGAACGTGCAGAAAGCTTGTCAAGACCAGGAGTTAAGTTGTGAACAAAACAAGTGGACCCAAAAACATGTGGGGGAAGGGAATGCAAGGGGTCATGAGGAAATAAGATGGAATGGGGAACTTGGTAGCCCAAAAGTAAGAGGGCATGCGATTAACTAAATAACATGCAGTTAAAACAGCATCGCCCCAAAAACGGAAAGGTACATGATGATGAAGGAGAAGAGTACGTGTGGTTTCAATGAGATGACGATTCTTGCGCCAAAGAACCCCATTTTGTTGAGGTGTATGAGCACAGACGTCCTGGTGAAGAATCCCATGAGAAGCTAAAAATTTTGAAAATCGTGGAGACAAATATTCTTTGGCATTATCACTACGTAAAGTGCGAATAGGAACACCAAAATGAGTTTTTATTTCTTCATAAAATGTAGTAAAAACAGAAAACAATTCAGACCTGTGTTTCAATAAAAATAACCACGTACAACGAGAATAGTCATCAATAAATGTAACAAAATAACGAAATCCTAAACTAGACATCGTGCGACTAGGACCCCAAATATCTGAATGAACTAAAGCAAATGGAGATGCAATACGACGACTAACACTATCCTGGAAAATGACTCGGCGTGTGTTTCCCAAGTTGACACGACTCACAAGGCAACCGAGAGTTTGGTCGCTAGGCACCATGCGCTGCAAGTTGGCAAGGCCGGGATGTCCTAACCGGGCATGGGGGTGAGAGGATCGGTGGTGAGGAGCAAACACTGACGGGGCGAGCTAATAGAGGCCACGAGACTCACATCCGCTGCCAATCGTCCGGCCCGTGGTCCGGTCCTCCAAGTAAACAGAGTCTTCAGTGAATGAAATAACACATTTGAGGGCTTTAGTTAACCGATAAATAGAGAGTAGGTTGAAGGGAGAACCAGGAACATAAAGGATGTAATCAATCGACATAGAAGGAAGGGATGGGCGGTGCCCCCCCCGTGAGACTCTGTGTGAGAACCATTAGCTAAAGTGACAGTGGGCAAATATCCAGAAGTAGAAAGCGTAGAAAATAAAGCCTTATTACCGGAGATATGATCAGTGGCGGCAGAGTCAAGAACCCAAGGACCCAAAGAGGCCGACTGAGAGAGACAAGCAAAAGAATTACCAGAGTGTGCAACAGAGGCAGTGGAACCAAAGTTCTGACGTTGCTCAAACCACTTTAGAAATCAAAGATAGTCACCGAGACGGTGTTTGTGGAGCAGATGAGTCCGAGGGAGCAGGAACACCTACCGGGCAACATTAACAGAGAGGCGCAGGTGAGGATGCAAAGAGTAACAACGATCAATGGTGTGGCCTGGCTTATGACAATGGTCACACTTAGGGCGGGGCTACCGAGAACGTCCACGACTGGTACCCTGGGTGACGAGTGCAGAGGTATCAATCGAGGCCGAGGAAGGGGCAACTCAGTGGGTGGTTTTGCGGGAACCCGAAGGAGAGAGGCAGACACCATGGAGAGAGTAGGCATAGTTGGTGATCCTGTCGATCACGAGTAGCGTAATACTACTCAAGGTAAGCCATAAAGGGCCAAGAGCATAAAGAAAGAGCTACGTTGCTCCATTCCTTCTCCGGGTATCGCAGGGGCAAGAGTTCATTGAAGTTATGGAGTGCACCGTGAATCTTACCCAAATAAGAGGACATAGAACCATCAAGTCGGGCGAGAGCAATGATACCCATGAGATCCTCGACAAACACTGCATGACGCTGAGTGTCATTGGTGAAGAGAGTCTTTGCTCGCGCCAAACAGATTCACAACTGACATGGCCCCCAAAGATTTGTTTGATGGGAGGAGCAATGGTGGACTTGACGATGCTACAAAGTTGGGCATCAATCTTAACCAATGGGGCGCTTATCCACCGGATGTCGGCTGACCTTTGTGGTGAGGTGGTCAACATAGTCCCGCTCGCCAACCAAAGTTTGATGTCGGATGCCCAAGTATCATAGTTATTGCCATCAAGTTTATCAGTGGAAAGAGCCACACTAACATAACTCGTGAAGGCGGGAGGATCAGCCTTTGAAACACCCTTATCATCAGAGGAAGAGTGGCCAGCCATGGGTACAAGGAGGCAGGGGCAGAATGGGAATTTTAAAAAAAGGTCACGTCGTCGTCGGGCACGGATCGCGAAGCCAAGGGCGACGATCCGGAAGAGGAGAGCGGCGCGAGTCAAACGCAGAAGACGGCCGGAACGGCGGCCGGACGCGCCGCCACGCGCTGCCGGAAGGCGCGGCGGCGAAAAACACCGCAGAGGAGAGAGGCCGCGCGTGGGAGCGCCAGATGGAGCCGCGGTCGCCGGGGGTTGGCCGCGCACGGTGAGGCGAGGTCAAGGTGAGGTTGCTTGGAAACGACGCCGAACGGGCGGTCAAGTGAGGAAACAATGGCGGCGAAGCTTGGGACCGAAAAATTTCTCCTGAGGGCAATGGCCTCTCTCGACGGCACGGAGTAGGGTTTTCTTTCTGTCTAGGCTCTAGATACCATGTTGAGAAACAGAGAAGGAGAGAAAACCATAGAATGAATCCGTGTGTCTTAAACTACACAACGGAGAAAATATATATAGACAATGTGCAATAAATACACAATAATTACAAAGATATATCTTCCCTAATTATAGATAATTACAGATATTTACAGATTCTAACAATTACAACAGAATGTCATATGTTTGCCTTGTGTTGAACAACCAAAAACATATAGTTAAAAACAACAAAAGCAAATTATCCATCTCTTGAATAAGCAAGCCCCTCAATTATGGAAACATATAATAAAGCCTTTTCAATTTAACAGTATGGAGTTCCTGTACTGAATTTAGACCTCAGCTATTTTTTCCACCAGCTCAGATTCTTTTCTCAAAAGATCTTTGAAATTTGAACAGTTTGCAGAGACTGACTTGATCACCCAGCGCCTAGAAATAATACTTGTATGCATTAGAATGTTATTGATGCTCCAAAACCTCAGGATTAATCTAAAATCAAGATTCAAACAAAATATATTTTTCACCTAGAAAACATTATCCCTTTGCAGATGGGGGCAAATCCATAAGAGGCAATCATACATACAATACCTATGATTCCAAGCTTGTTCACTTTTGGGTGAATATGAGAGCACAAGTGCAGAGAGAAGAAGTTCATCCACAAACATTGAGTACTGCATCTTCTTGGAAACTACTAATTTTCTGCAATAAACACGGCAAAACTTAATATTTTTCAGTTAAATATCAAACACATGACATTTTTTTTTCACTCCACTTCTAGTATGTAAATTTTTTTCACTTCTAGACTAGTAATTACATGAAAACTGAAATATGATATGGCTCAAGGTGGACAGTTTTATTAACAAATAAATGGTCAATGAACACTTCGACTTGGGAAAATGCTTACATACAAATCAGTCCACATTAGGAGATTCAATGTTCTAAGCTATGACATTGGCTTACAGATGTGAATAAGAACAGTGGACAATAAATGAACAATAGATAAGAAGGGAACCTGCAATTCCAAGCAGTCATAAAATCACAACTTAGCAGCAGAAGAGACTTGCTGTGTCTCATAAGTATACTTTCAAGACCACAAGATGAAGATGACAGTATTTGATTCCCAACTTCATCAGATTGACTGCTATATGTCTTGTATTGTTTAAATGCAGTCATAAATGCATGTTTAGCAGCTTTATACAGTGGTAGAAGAATGCTAGTTGAAATTCCCAGTTTATTATCTCTGTTCCAAAAATATGTGTTCTCTTGTTTAGGACGTTCTTCGGAGCTTGCTGTCCTATCCATTGACTGACAGATAGCTTCATCAGATAACTTACAGGAAATGCCTGATTCTTCATTTAGCAAATCAATCTGGGATGGATGAATAAATCCCAGTTCATCACTGGATTCAAAAGCACAAGACAGAAGAGGTCAAAGAGAAGGCAACACAATATAGTTAAGTCAAGCAACTAAGAACCAAAAACATCATTAAACATTACTAACTGTCTGTTATTCTAACAATAAAGGTTGTATTTCACTATATCCATCCACGTATAGTCACAGACTTCATATGAGTAAAGTTCTCATAATACCAAAAACAAATGCTCATTAAGCATCTACAAGAAAAATGTATAGCCAGAACAGAAGACAGCAGATTGATTAACAGAAACAAAGGTTTACAACACACAGGCAACAACATATCCATGCAAAAGGTTATGACCAACAAGACTAAGAAAAAAATGAAATAAAATCGAGGAAAAAAAGGACGAAAATGTGTAAAAGGTCCCTTCCAAATGTTGAGCCATATCCCCTAACTTTTGCTTTTGACATTTCGCGATAGACTCAAAATTACAAACCTATGCCCTTCAAAAGTAAGAGGTTAACAGAATATCGCATGGGTCGCAACCTACAACTTCGACAAGCTTAAAGGCTGCTCCAGGACTTGATGAATAGTATGTTTTACGTCAAAAATATCAAGTATGAAGTAGCAAAATAAGTAAAATGAAACCTTTAGAAACAACCCAAATAACTATATCCAAGTCACAACCACAATACGTAGACAAAGATATTAAATCTGATCTAGAGTAATGGCAGGTACAATGAAAGTATTAAGAGAATATATTAGATATTATCATTAAAAGTTTGATCTATAAACACAAGATAACTACCGACAATGAAAAGTTAAAACTGATAAGCGACAACAAACTTGCAAAACAAAATAACAAATTCATTCCACATTTTCAACGATGCTATTTTTATTAAGCTATAAATTTTGGATAGTACATAAGGCTACTTTTAAATTGGCATCTAGAAAACTTAGTGCTAGTTCTCAACCAAATACAATAAATCTTCAAAAGTTTCTCTAGCAACTGCCATAGCAACCATTACACGAGTTTTTGTTAATGAAATAATTAAACCTTACATTAGGGGGTCAGATTCAAGGATATCCTCCAACTGATGCAATAGATCCACAGCCATTCTTTTAGAATTTGACTCTTCACTCTTGTTTGCCACCCCAACTCATGCCAAAGTCACCAACTTTGAACTGAAAAAGTATAACAAAGAAGGGATTAGTTGCCAAATCAATGTCATTAAACCATACATCAGGAACCAAGTCAATTCATTATAAAAGAAACTATTCTCAAATAAGCAAGAAAAATCAAGTTAGCTATCAATTTAGTCCATTTCATTTCATTCACTTGAACCAACTTCAATATCACGAGTGAAAGAAAACAAAAAAAAAAAAAGATGCTGCTGAAAGAGATTATGTGATGAAAAGCAGACTCAAATCCCACACAGAAATTGCAGCAAGATAGCCAAGCAAGCAACAAGAACAGTCCACAAAACACATAAGAAAAATAGTTATAAGCTAAAGAAAGTTACAAAAACCAAAATGAAACACAAACCCACTTTTTGTTTTTTTCATCCAATAACAACAAGGATGAATTTTTCTCAATTGCCACCATTAAAAAAAAAAAAAAAACTGCCTGACCAAGGTGAACTATTCAGTGAATAAGTGAAACCCATTTCATGAATCCCTGAAAACAGAAACACAGCATCATCCTTCTCTGCAAAATCCTTTATAATTTCATGCACTGTGATCCATGTTACGAGGTTTCTATCTGTTTGGAATTTTCATAAACACATAAACGGCACACCCAAAGATTGCAACTTTGGACTATTTGAGGAAAGCCCAGATGGTATTAAATTATAAAGTAATTGGATGTGATGAAAAAAGTGGATGCTGCTACTTAATCATACATAAAATTATGAAAATTTCAAAACCCCACGTGAAGAATCTAGCTGCTGAAAATTTCAGAAAGCAGCTAAAATGAATAAACAAAATGATACCTTCATCAGTCTACAGTGAATACTCGTGTAGCTCACATCGCCTAGTGCAATGAGATTCAAAGGAGACCCCACACCACGACTCAACTGCAGAATCCTCGGCAATGAGAATGGGCCCTCAACTCGCAAAAGAAGCATGCTTCCCTCCGTGTCCAAGCCCAAATCAAGTGGGCCCATTTTTTGGCAAAGATTTCTTTAGGAATGAGCTTGACGATTTGGATGGACGATATCCTCAAATTCATGTCTCTATGTCTAGTTCCCTTTATTTTTGGACAATTTTTTCGGTAATGTAATAAAATTCAATAATGCTCATCTCTTTTAGTTATTTATAACCAAAAATAAATTGATTATCTCAATAATTTAAATTTTTTTAATATATTAAATCAAAGATTAAATTATAATTATTAATTGCATAAAGAGTATTGATATTCACAGGTACTGTAACAAAATCGATGTACTTATTTTTCATTTCTCCAATATTTATGCTGCAAGAATTCTATATATAGATGCTGTTTCATGCATCCATTGCGCTAAGGAGTCTCAGCAAGAACTAATCTTAAGAAAAATTATACAAGAGAAGGTGCATCCATTGTTGCACTTAATAATTAAGTCCTCTCATTTCCCTTTGTTTGGCTAAATGTGTTGTATTGTTTTCTTCTTGCAGATAAAAATACATGGAATAATTTATTCTTTATTGAGTAACATATCTAAATAAGGACTTCTTTTGCCTTTTATTCTAATTTCTCAATACTTACTTTTAATTTTGCATATCTGGAATTGGTTATGTATATTTCCCATAACGTTGTCCTTAATCAGTCGATTGAATTATAAAAATTGGTGATGATTGAATGAATTATTTTGACATTAAATGACAGGATAATAATGCTGCACTTTTGAAAATATATTATATATAGACCACCCTTGATCTTCCTAGTATATTCATAGATACCAAACCATAGGAGATAGAGATAAATAAACAATTGCTATAAAAATATGAGTGTGTATTATGTTTGTAGTATGAACAAACAGAGAAGTAAAATAACTCAGAGTACTCGAGAGGTTCTCAAACTCTCCCAGCCCAATCCTGGCCTTTCTGATAACCTCCCTCATGATACGTTCCCCCCCCCCCCTCTTTTATAAGCTATTCTCTCTACCCATAACAGAATTTCCCCCAATTCCTTAATTCTCTCTCTGTGCCAACTCAAGAAGCTAGTTACAAAATTCACATTTTTCACATTTGCACCCACTTCACTCTTCTCATCTCATGCACACTCACCAATTACAATTGAGTCCTCAATCTATATTTGTTTAGGTACCTATCAATACTTTCCCCCCTAAAGAGTCACCTTGTCCTCAAGGTGATGTGTGGAAAGAAAAAACAAAGTGTTGAAGGAAGACTTCCTCCTGGATCCCATGACTTGAAAAAAAGTAGTCTCCCTTGTGATGGGAATAAGAACACATACTCCTTCAAAACATGATGCATAGGAAACACTTCAGGGAAGAAATCATCCCCAAGGAGTGCTCCTCTAGCATTAGGTTCTGTCCTTAACCTTGTGTTCAAATTTCATGCGTACCATAATGCCTTGAACTCTGCTTCTGATTGGTTCCATTGGCTAGTGATTTCAAATTTCCCAAACCCCTTTCCTTATAATTCCACTTTCTTTTGTTTTGATATGCTTGACTTTTCATGTGGTGCTGAGCATCCCTTAACTGAAGCTTTAATCCTTCCAGCATTTGATTTTCTTCTTCTGCCATTTGGCTCACCCCTTCAATTGCAACAATTTGTAGAATGTGTTCACTCAAATAACCACAACCTTCCTAGGAAGCAATACTATCCTGATTGAAGGGATATGTGACATACTTGGAGGCCCTCATGAGACCAAGATAGTGATTTGGTAGAGCACCATGGTCACTAGGTAGTCCAACCCCTATATTGGATGATGCAATGATCCAAGATAAAGCTTCCTCACTAAATGTGTGGCCAGTCTGATTCCTTATTTTTAACTGCTCCCAGAAAAGGTCAATCAAGTACCTGTCTCTTTTCATTGCCTAAGCTATCCTCAGAAGTTCACTGCTAGCAAAAGACTATTGAGTACCATCCATACGATAATGCGTAATAGGTCCTCGGAAACACACTCAAACCAAACTCTCTACTCTCTGCCGAGACCATCTATTACTAGTTCATGGTGCAGGCCAACAAAGCTTGTAATAAACTCTTCATTTATGCATTTTCTATGAATAGGTTTAGTGACTTGGGGAAATCAAACCCAATGAATCATTTATAGATTTTAAGCATTTTGGGACAGGAAGGATACTTTTTCTATATTCGGGAGTAGCAACTTCTCTCCTCAACAAGCAATGGTGTTCCAAAATAGAACCATTTGCAACAATCCTTAAGTAGTTTCCCTTGGACACCACTCTTTTCCACAAGCTTTTTAGTCTCCTGACTCTCCTCCCTCCGCTGGCCGCTCTTGGCAGCTTTACCGTTGAACTCTAGGTTGGGGTTACACGTTGAAGCTATTATCTTAGTAATTCCCACATTAGGATGCCCATTTTGTGCAAGCCCAAGTGTTTTTCTATGGCCCTTAAAGACAACCAGAGCTTCTCCACATATCGAGCCCTAGCCCATTAGATCAGAGACACAAGGCCGCTGTCTTTTATCCATTGTCCAATTCTACATCCAACTTTCCCCTTTTACGTGGAGCTCCCAGGTTTGGGCTTGAGCAATTAACTTTAGAAGATGCCTTCTTTTGGCAGAACTCAATCTTTTTCTGCTTTATGATTGGGCTTGGCCCATTTGGGTAAAAACTGAGCTCCCCTACCAAAATGTCACTTTCACCCTTCCTCACCCTTATTCATTCGCGATGTTTCTAGTGGAAGGAATGGAGCTGTCAAGTTTCTTGCTTCCCAATATTTGATCGGTTCGCCTGGTGGCACTCACAATCGCCGTACACAAGTCTTGATTAGGAGGTTTCGGCGATGGGAGTTAGGTCAAAACCTGAAACTCCTCCACTGTTGTACACTCTTCTCCCTTCTTCTTCTCACTCATGTCACTGCTTGGGTTAGTTCGTGTGCTTGCCATTATGCTCGATTCGGCATCTCGCTTCTCCAGCGATGGAAGCTTGGCCGTCATTCTTGAAACTTCTGTAACTTTCTCGCTAGACTCCATCGCCACCAAATCTGCTGGCTCCAGCGGCGGAATCTCGGTCAGCCTGGTCGGAAGCCTGATCTCAGTCATAGATCGCAACTTCTCCATCTCGTTCTGTGAGGTCAAGTGGCAGTGCATGTGCTTTTGGCAGCTCTGGCAACTTCAGCTACGATAGCTAGACTGATATTTGCGGGACCCAGAGATCATAGATGGTAGCAAACTTTTCTCCCTTTTGTTGCTTACACGCAAGACTCCCTTCCGTGACCCTCTCCTCCTCCTGCTCGACCACCTCCATCACAATCGAATCCGAGGGTGGAAAAGGGTGATCGATCTTCCCTTCCTTAGGTTTACTGAGAGATGCTTGTTCTGCATCGTCTTCTTCTGTCTCCACCGTCTGCATGCTTTGAAAAAATTTATGAACATCAAGGGGCCAATCTTCCATGGAGGATCTCCTTCTCCTCCTCCACCACTAATCTTCATGACCCTCCCATATAGATAGGCGACGATGTCGGTGGTACTTGCTTCTTCCTTGATATTTAATTTCCTTAAGATTCTGCTCGGTCTTTATCTTCTCCGGCAATGTCTTCTCCAACTCTAGCTTCATGGCTGTGGTAGCTCGCATGGTTTTAGGCACAAGGCTCCCAAGACTAGGACCTCTGATACCATTTGATAGATACCAAGCCATAGGAGATAGAGATAGATAAACACTTGCTGTAAGAATATGAGTGTGTATTATGTGTGTAGTATAAACAAACAGAAAAGTAAAATAACTTAGAGTATTCGAGAGACTCAAACTCTCCCACTCAATCCTAACCTTTCTCGTAACCTCCTCATGATACCTCCCTCCCCCTTTTATAAGCTAATCTCTCTACCCATAAATGCAATTTCCCCCAATTCCACAATTCTCTCTCTGTGCCAACTCAGCAAGTTAGTTACAAAATTCACATTTCCCACATTTGCACCCACTTCACTCTTCTCATCTCACACACACTCACCAATTACAATTAAGTCCCCAATCTATATTTGTTTAGGTACCTAACATATACACTTCTAATTTTACACATCAAGCACCCCACGATTTCTTATCATACTAGTGACATTGTTATACAAATATTCATCATTCACAGGCACCAAAAAGCTTCATCATTTCCAATCATATTACATAATTGTTCACTCTCGGGTTGTAGCATATCTAAAGTTCTCAACCCCTTGAAATATACTTATGACTGCCAGGCACAGTTACTCAATTATTTGGAGCTGGTGAGAGTGAATCCTCGGTTATAATGCTAGCAACTTATTCTTGTGCTGCAGTTTCTCCTACTCTCTGGTGCACATTATTTAATTATGTGGCTTGTACTATGATTGTTTTCTATTTCAAGACTTCTCTTGACACTTGGACAACTAACAATAAATCTTCAAAGCTAACTATCTCAATTCTCAAGACTCAAGAGGTTCTCTCATCTCTGGCTCACTTAAATTTTGATAAACACTGGATTAGAAGCAAAAGTATTTCACACCACTGTTTTATGCATGGGAAAAGCTTTTCTAAATCACTTCAAATGTAAATCATGTATGCACTTTAAATCACATGTAATTTGAGATATGGCTTGGCACTCCAAATTCTGGACTTATGCTGGCCAACTAAAGCTCTTCTGCATTACATTGATCATGAACAATATTACAATATACAAAAACCGAAGATGGACTTCCCTAAATATCTTAACATAAGTAGAAAAGCTTACTAGAGAGTGAATTGAAGAAACACATTTATTTGAGATCCTGAACTTTACATGGCTCTGAACATGAGGGACAGCACCAAAACCTGTAATGAGTTTCACTTTGGAATCAAAATCTCGTTAGGTTAGGATCCAAGCATGCAATAAGTTTTAGTAGATTATGAAGTAGCACATACTTCCTTTGTCAATCACTTGTAACCCCTATAATAATTGTTATAATATGTATACTATATTCTAACAAACTATACAGAAAAAAATGGATCAGTAAATGAAATTTACTAAAACCGCTAGAGTTTTATACAAGTAGCACCTAAGAAGCTACAAAATGTGTATGAGACCTGAGAAGAATGGGATACAACTTTTTCCACTATAGGTATATCTTCTAATTTAAGATATGCGTGCTTTAACAACAAAAAAATTCCGGCTATTTTTTTTCTGTTTTTACAATCACAGCAGGGCACTAAAAATCTTCTACAAAGCAACTATATTTTCAATTAGTAAATACTCGGATAGAATTGCCTTTGATACAGGATGTCCGTGAAAAATCAGAAAGAATCTTTATTAGTTACTAGTTTGCTCTTAAATAGTACGTATAATAGGTTAAATTCTAGGTTTGTATCTTATGAATTAGTCTTGTCCTCAAAACGTCAGCAAGTAGATTGATATACACTGTAGTGAACAACAAGCTATTTTGCTTCTCAAGCTATTCCAAGATCAGGCCTACAAACAACAAAAGAAATGATACTTTTTTTCATTTTCAACCCAATAAAGTCATCCCTTCCTTCAACTGCAAAAGCGGAGATTCCATCAACCTCTCTTCTTTATTATCCCCCAGCACCTTCATTTGTTGAGCTCATCATAGTTGATTGCATTTTTTTTTTGTTATCAAAGAAATCAAAACACACAAAAGATCATGGGGATGAACATGAGTTCCATGGGAATGGGATTAAAAGGTCATTTGTCTTCTTTCATTTCATAATATTCATTAGCCTTAACTCTTAATATATCATATTATATCTATATATATACTAACTAGCATTTCAATTGTGATTTTGCATCTTAGGGGCGTCAATGTCCCAGGCATTGCGTTTGGTAACGGATAAACTGTATGATCAAATTGTTGAGAAAGAAATCGAAGACTTTCCTGGGTTCCACCATGCCATTCTTGAAATCTTCAGGTAAAAAGCATCATGTAATTCCAATAAAAATTTACCTAGCCACCAATGAAGTGTTGGTTCAAGTGAAAGAGGGTCAGATCCTTTAAATATAAGGTTCTGGTTCGATTTCATGATTCATATATATATATATATATATATATATATATATATATATATGAAAAAAACACGATTGAGGGGAGTTTCATTGAGGTGTCTAATCAGATTTCAAGAGATTAGTCTCTCAATTTTTGGGTGAGGTGATGCTCTAGAATACCATTAAAAAAAAAATTACTTAGCTGTAACTTACTACTTGTGCCTTTGAGAATAAGGAAAAGGATAATGAAAGCAAAAAGTTTAAATTTAAAGGACGTTGATAATTAAGACACCTATGATAATTGTGAATCTCACAATTATTGAGTAGTTTGATTCTCACAATTTCATTTCCCGTTATTATCATGACAACAGTTTCACTCACCGTAATAATAAATTAAACTTTATGCAGAGCTATCAACATGGCCTTGCCCGGTAAACATTATGATCCACCATCACTTGAGGATGTAACGGTTAGTTATCTCTTACATGACTTGTACTTCATTTGCACAAATGATCAGTTTTGCTTTGATCCATCAAGAGCACAAACATTTCTCAATTGCTACTACCTTTATGTAACTTTTTATTTTCTGAAAATTACAATCTAAGATATAAAGAAATTCATGAATTAAGTTAAAAACATGCAATATAATTTTGAAAAGACATTTCAAAGTAGTATCTTGAAATATGCAATGGTGAGTTCAGCCCTTCAAAGCAAGACACAATTAGAAACTAATCTCAATTGTTGGACCAAGTGCTTACCACTAGACCAATAACCATAGCTATTAATAAGTGTGCAACTTCATTTTCTTAAAGTTTCAAGAAAATTGTATTAAGTCTGAGGTGTTGCACCTCTTCCTCTTGTATCAGCCAGGATTTGAACCCAAACGCTTAAAGACTAAAGGTCAAAAGGTATAACTATTAAGTAAGAGCTGCGACTTAATTTCCTTAAAGTTACTCAGACGCATCAACCTTAAGGGGTTACCCCATTACAGGCATCATATAGACCAAGATGTTAAATCCATTTGTGATGTTAAATCCATCAAATCATTAGTGTAACACCGGCTAAAGCCAACATTAATGTTGTGTTCACAGAAAGGGACAATTCTTTGTTTAAAACAAAAGGAACATGCATTCTCTCTATTTGAGAACTTTCTATGAGAACAAGAGAATCCTTGCCATGGGAAAGCCACTTTCTTACACATACTCTTTTCATTCACTTTTTGGCACAAAGCGGTAAAATTTTTCAGCTATACTCACATAATTTTCAGCCTACAGGACTTGTTCGATAAATGCAAAAAAGAAGCCGATAGTGAAAAAAGGAGGAAGATTCTCAGAGAATTCATGGAAAAGAATGTGAACGTGAACAAAGTAGATGAAGCCATGATAATCACTGCAATAGTGGCACCTCCTGCGGCAATGGTGGCTAAGAGGACAGGACAAACCCTGCCTCAGCTAAAGCTCATGAAATCTGTCCCTGATGTTGTGTTTGTTCCGTCAGCTACAGTTCTAGCCCTCGTTGGTGTCAAGATCGTAAAGTACATGTTCATGGGAAAGACTAAATCTAAGGATGAAAAGGGACCACAAAATGACGGAGTGCAACGCTCAGATTCTAATAACGTTCCCGAAAGCTCTCGTGCACACGATCAACAACAAGCACCGCAACATGATAAACAAGATCCTGGACTTCGGAAGTCATTGTAGCAAGTGTACCAGATCGAGCAAGTAATAAAATGATGAACGAAATATCGTGTTCACGAGGATAAGTCAAACACCAGTGAAAAACTAATAGAGGCGGCTATTGGGATTAAAAGAATCTAATAAATAGAGTTGTGGAATTTAAATAAGAAGAATGTTGAAAGAGAAGTAAATGCAAGCACAAAAGAATGAATGAATTATGAATATAATATGAGCATTAGGACTATTGATTTCACCTATTCTAGCATTCAATTGCCGTGGATTTCTATTACCTTATTTTTATTCTAATTGATTGATGTTTCTTCATAAATTAGTTCCAAGCATTTCTCAAGTTCATGCAATTCTCTTTTCCCTATATTAGTTATCTAATCTCTTAGCGCAAACTAATTTAGGAAAATGATAAAGTTTTATGAATATCCAATAAAGACCATATAAATGGCATTCGTATATCTCTTGATTTCGCTCAATTCACAATATTTATGATAAGCTTTATTTACAAACCTTGTCTCTAGTTATTGCAAATCATCAAACCATTCAAATGGTAATAAAGCATTAAGAACAATTATTAACATTTCATCATTTGAATTAATCCATAGATAATATCATTGCACAACTGGTTCCATCAATGCCCTAGCTGAAGGATTTAGTTCATCATTGTGGATGCAGGAATACAAAAAGAAAAGAGAGAGAGAGAGAGAGAGAGAGAGAGAACACCAAAGAAAATAGCCATATATATATATAAGAACGGATGAGAAACTCTTGGATGGAAGACAACTTAACGAGGAAGGTTGTCTTCATCTTCTCGCGAGCATTGGATCCGTGAATCTCTCACACCAACCATCTAGGGCTGCCTCTATCTCTGTGTCTTCCACCACTCCAAAACAATTATAACAAATTTAATTTAAAATAAATAGAGTCTTCTCTTCATATATATTTCAATCAAATCTTTTATAAATTATATCCATTTAAACTTGTTTTCAAATCTTCCCTTTATTTTATATTTGTTGCCCAATTTGTTGATTTACACTTTATTTATCCTGCATCAAAACAAATTATGAGAGAATAAATATCCACTAATCAGATAAAAATTATATTAAATATTTCCTAAAATAATATTCAATATGTCAACTCATTAAAATAAATTTAATTAAACAACTTTTGGGAACAAATCTAAAAAAATAAAAGCACAAAAATATGAGAGTAAATAAGTTATTATCACTAAACAAAAGGAACATAAAATCAAGAGTTAAAGTAATTTCTATACTTACTAAACTACGCATTAAAACTAACTAAAATAATCAAGTAAAAATGTAAATTAAGTAGCAAGCAAAACAAACAGGTATATCTTCTTATTTAAGATAGCCCATAGTACATCCTTCAAGAACAAGAAAAATTTGGCAATCTATCTTTTTCTTTTTTTTCGTTACAATGACAGCAGGCCGCTAAAAATGGAATACTAAAATGAAACTTACTAAGGATGCGTTTATTTGAGATTTTTAAAAAAAGTAATTACTAAACTTAAATTTTATATATTATTGAAAAGATAAAAGTTAATTTTTTTCATACTCTTTTTTGGTTCTAAAAAAAGCTAAAAATAGTTTTTTTAATATTTCAATTATTTTTAAAAAATTATTTAAATATATGAAAAATATTTTTTTCAGATAAAAAAATGATTCTGAACCTCCAGAATCCTATCCAAACACACTCTAAAACTACTAGAATTTTTTATAAGTAGCACCTAAGAAGCTACCAAATGTGCATTAGACTGGAGATGAATGAAATACAACTTTTCCTGTATAGGTATATGTTCTAATTCAAGATCCCATTGTACAAGTTTCAAGAACAAAAAAGTTTGGCTATCTATTTTAATTTTTATTCTTTTTACATTGACGGCCGGGCACTAAAAACCTCTTAAAACGTAATGCTAAAGCAAGATTGTCTTTAATAAAGGAATATCCATTTAAAAAAAAAGCTTTAGTTACCAGCTTCCTCTTAAATTGTAATATAATAGCTAAAATTATAGGTTAATTAGTCTACTTCATTATTTTCAGCCAATAATAAAGTCATCCCTTTCTTTAACTGCAAAAGTGGAGATTCCATCAACCCTGTTCTTTATTATCCCTACCACACCTTGTTTTCTTGAGCTCATCATAGTTGATTGCTTTCTTGATCCAAAGAATTCACAACACACGAAAAGATCATGGGGATGAACATGAGTTCCATGGGAATAGGATTAAATAAAGGTTAGTTAATGTCTTAAAATTCCTTTGTCTTAAAATTATATTATATGCATGTACTAAATAGCTTTTCAATTGTGATTTTGCATCTCAGGGGCATCAGTGTCCCAGATATTGAGTTTGGTAACGGATAACCTGTATGATAAACTTGTTGAGAAAGATGTCAAAGACTTTGATGAGTTTCGCCATGCCATCCTTGATACCTTCAGGTATAAGCATCGCGTGATTCCAATCAAAATTACTCAGCTATGTTAATTACTACTTGTGGCATTGAAGAATAAGGAAGAAGGTGATGAATGAAAACAAAAATTATAAAGGATGGTGATAAGACGCCTATAATAATTTTGCAAATTGAATCTCACAATTATTGAGTTTAATTACATTTGATTCTCACAATTTCACTTCACATTATCTTTCATCATGACAATAGTTTCTCTCACCCTAATAAATTTCATGCAGTGCCATCAACGCCGCCTTGCCTGGTAAACATTATGATCCACCATCACTTAAGGACATAAACGTTAGTTAATGTTCTTTACATAACTTTTACTTCATTTGCTATATATATATATATATATAGAGGCAGGATTGGTGCAGGAATCGTGCTCCCACTCCAATCCTGTGCTGTAGGAAAGCAAGAGAAGCACTTTATTTGTGTTCAAAGAAAGGGACAATTCCTTGTTTTGAATACATCATTCGCTTTATTTGGAAACTTCGTTAAGAAAAGAAGAGAACCTTTCCCTTGGGAATTGGAAAACACTTTCTCACATGTTCTTCTCATTCACTTTTTGGCACAAAGCTCACACAACTTTCAGCTTACAGGACTTGTTCAATGAATGGAAAAAAGAAGCCAGTGATGATGAAAAGAGGAAGAAGGCATTCACAGAGTTCATGAAAGAGAATGTGAATATGAACAAAGTAGATGCGGCCATGATAATCACTGCAATAGTTGCACCTCCAACAGCCATGGTGGCAAAGAGAACAGGACAAACATTGCCTCAGCTTAAACTCATGAAATCTGTCCCTGATGTCGTGTTTGTGCCCACAGCTACAGTTGCGACCCTCGTTGCTGTCAAGGCCCTAAGGTATATGTTCAAGGGAAAGACAATATCTAAGGATGATGCCACACCTGATGTTCTTGATCAACAACATGAACCACGATATGAGAAAGAACCTAGACCTCCAACCACACCACAACCTGAACGGATACTTGCTCCACCTGCTAGTGATGAAAAACCTAAACATGCACCTCCAAATTTCTACTGTAAATTGTGTAATCGTTACCACACAGCGGCGGATATACTCTCATGAAAGTTGGGGCAACCAAAATTTGGAAAATCTTTTAGAAGTATAGATGTATATGTGTATTTGCCCCCATTATTTTATTTAGTTTGGTCCCACACAAAAATAAAAATTATAGAAAATTTCATCTTATCTTTATATATTATTTTTGTCCCCATGATTAAATTTTTTGAATCCATCACTATTATCACTGTATCGAATTAGCTTTCAAATAAATGCTTGCACCTCATTCAAAATCTTATTGTATTTGAGCCATATCTAGATAGACATATGTATCTTCCTAATTTGGTGCTATTCAAATGGAAGATGATAGTAACTTCTAATAATATTTTTTTATGTTAAATATATATATATATAAAACTCAAGGGAGGTGAGTGATTTATTATGAGAGTAAGATAATCATATCTTAACTGTTAAATCTTACATAAATGATTAAGATTGGAACATAAAATTATGTTATTTTTTAAGTGATCATATGAACATTATTAATCAACTTTTAATTCTAGTCATTCATGTATGATTATATGGCTTAGATTTATTCTTCTCACATTTATGATAAATCACTCTTTTGACTTGAATCTTAACCATCCTCTATGTATTAATGTAATGCTCTTTCAAACATTTATTAGGTGAAGAGTTTAATTGATCAAACCTCTGAAATACCATGATATTAAGCATATGCTACTACCACTACTAGAAAAGCGTTGCTTAGTAGCGGTTTTTTACTGACGGTTTATTGAATCACCGCTATATTGTGTGTTTTGTGGCGATTTATAGTGACAACCACCAATCGAATTATTTAGTGGCGGTTACTTTTGAAATTAAGGTGGTTTAAGAATTGTGGCGGTTCTAATTATGCTTAAATCACTACTAAATAAAAAAGTGAAAAATTAAAATAGAAATAAAAAATACTCATCTTCCCCCTCTCACTTTTAGCCTCTTTTTAGTTCCCTCTCTCCGTGTAAAGAAACCTTGACGGCAACACGGCTTCCGCTCTACCTCATTCGTCTACAACAGTGACTGTTGCCCTTCCTCGATGACGATGCAGCTTCTGTGCTTCCTCCTTCGTCTGTAACAGTGAAGGTGACGCGGCTAACCAATAGCGATGGTGACGTGGCCAACCAACAGCGACGGCGATGCGGCCGACCAACAGCGATGCGCGTTCTCCTTCATTTGCCACTCCGACCACCGCTTCCCAAATCCCCTCTCGTCGAAGCCATCAAAGCCACTGCCACTTTCCACTCCCAAGTCCCGCCTCTTGAAAACTCCATTTGTTTTCCTCTTTCTCTTTCATTTATCGAAATATTTTTCATCTATCGCTTTTTACTCGCTGATCCTTTCCTCCTTTATCTCATATTTGCGCCTTCAATTTTCCTTTTGTCATTCTTCTTTCTAGGGTTTCTTGCTTTCTTACTTCCTTCTGATTAAAAGGGATTTTTTTCTTTTTTGTAAAGAAAACTCATTTTTTTCTTCCTAATTTTCTCCAAGAAGCATTATCATCTTAATCTTTAGTTGAAACTGCTTATTGGACTTAACCCTCCACTAGGACTTTTTATTTTTGTTCTTATCTTTTAGAATTGTATCACTGTGTTCTGCTATAATTCATTCTTTGTTCTTTGGGGTCTAGTTTTGCTTTTGGTGCTAAAATCTTTTCATGTTTTTTAACTTCATTTTTTAGTTTTCAGGTTTCTCAAATCTTGATGTAAAATGCTAGATTACGAATGCTGGATTATTCCTTCCTTTAGAAGGAAGAGATTTTAGCAAAACTAATGGAAATAGCATTACCAGGATTACTGTTTCTTTCAGTGGTTATGGTTGTTTATTCCGCTTTACTATTCTGCTTTGCCTGGCCTGTTCAATTGTCTAAATATTTTGCTTTGTTGTATCCTTTCCCATTTTCATCTTGTTTTTCAATTTTTGAAACAAGTTTTTATTTTTGTTTGTTTAGTTGAATAATGCTAGTGTTTTGTAAAGTGACTTTAGCTTATGCTTTGTCATGGAATGAGTTTGATTTCAGTTATCCCATTAGTAGGTCATGCTATCGTACTTAACCCGGTTAGTCTTTCCTTTAATCTAAATTTTTGTTTAATATAAAAAATGCTCATTTCTCGCAATGTTTCATTAAGGCATGAATTAGGGCTCTAATGTGTTAGTTTATCAATTAATATATAATTATTGAATGCGGCAAGTATATGGTCTTCGAGCAGCAACTTTGTGCCTTTATGGGATTCCTGAACATGAAGAAATTATGTGGAATTCCTTTCCTTTAAACTGACAGGTCACGCAATTTATGTAAATTTGCAATGCCTATGGTGGCTATCTATTGATATAGTTAGATGTCAATCTTGGAACTTTTATTGTAGCATTTATTATCTCTACAATTTCTTTTGTCTAGTGTTTCTTTCATTCTTCGAGAGTGTTTTTTTGGTCTAGTGTAATACAGTAATACCATTAACTCTTGCTGCTTAAAAAATACCTAAAGAAATAAAATATGCTATATGAAATATGGACAGGGATAAATAGTTATGTTTCGTTACTTCACATAGCTCCTTGTTATGGTAGTATGTCTAAACGGGATTCCTATTATCATTATTGACATTAGTGCATGACTTAATTTGGTTGTTCTTCCTTGTTATGTTGGATCTACATGCTCTATGGCTCTTGATATACCAACCCGATGATTCACATTCAATTGCTTTGGCTGTTGATTTACCTTAATTCAGGAAAAAGTAAGGTCTGGTGCCTTTATGCTAACAAGAGTACAGCTTTAAAATCAGTTCAAGATGCATTTGGTGATGGTTGCTAGCTTTAAGAAATCGAAAATTGTAGGTTGAGAGATTTTGATGATTAAGTTTCTGGGTTGCTAGTAATGGGGTGTATTAGATAGAGAGAATTACCAATAGTTGTTTCCGATTTTTTTTTTGCGCTTAAGGAGAGAGAGAGAGAGTTTTTTGTTTTTAGCTTTTGGATGATTCAATTCTCCTGCATCTCATAGCATGGCTGTGGTGAAACATTTCTGATAGCATCTCATAGCATGAGCGAATCTGTCACGACCCAACTTGGCACATGACTAAAGACGTGAGGAATCCTCATTCTCACGTAAGTCTCGTGATTTCTGAGTCTTTCTATATGCATATTTTGATAATGAAATCCAGTTTCAAACATAATTTTATCTCTGATATAAACCTCTAACTCTTTGGAAAATAAATCATCATAAATACTTTCATAAACAAACTCTGATACAAAACACATGGGTTGCTCTTATTACAAAATAAACCGTAGAAACCATAATTATGAAAATATAAAACATTCATGATAAAATATATCAATCTATCTCTATGGTTCGAAACTCTGCCCGTCATGCACACTAGAACACTCTATCTCTAAACAAATACCAAAAGTACTTCACTTCAAAGTGAAACTCACCAACTGGAAATCTTTACTGTGGAGGAGAAGATGGAAGAGAAGAACCTACAGTGTCTACTGCACCTGTAATAGAGGAAGGAAGAGGGGTGAGTTTCATCTAAAACTCAGTGAGTAAGTCCTCACCCATAACCCTCTCATGAGACAATTAAGAAGATAAACAATTATATAGAAATCGTCGAAAGAAATTTATGTAATAACTCTGAAATTTCATATTCAGATACATGTGTATATATAATATCTCCAAATAGAATTTCTCTAAAAAACATAACAACCATACTTTACGAGAGAAACAAGGATCTCTACTCTATGATCCATCAGAGATCTAATACGGACGTCTAAATAGGTTCTATTTTCTGCTCTATGAGATTGTCCTCTCGGGACAACTTGATACTAAGGTTAACGCTCGGGGTACAGCCATTAACTCACTGTCTATTTCTCTATAGCCACTGTCCAGTTCAATCAGAAATCTAAATCTTTTCTCTATATCTCATAAGTCTTATACCCTAGAGTTCACAAGCTCTAGCTCTAGCATATAAAATCAATAATTCTGAAATTCATATAATCATTTAAATATGAAAACTCTTGCAACTCGAAAAGCTCTAGTCTCATATAACTTTAACAATCTGAATTTGGCATAACTGTGACTGTGAAATCATGCCCAAGGGATCACCCATTTACAGACATTCCGATTTCAAACCTATAGAATATGTATCTGGCAATTGTTGCAAATCATATTGAATTCCATACTTCTGAGTATCATAAAACACTTATTTTCTCTAAAACTCTATCATATACATATTCTCTACTCTGGAAATCATCATAATGTTTCACAAATCTCTATTCAAATCACAATTATACTCTAGCTCTTTGATAAATATCATTTAGCAACAATGGTCCTATAAGTTTTCATGTCGAGGTCAAATACTGGTATGTATTAGACTGGGTTGTCTCGATACTCACTTATTTACTCTCCATTAATTTTAAAACATAAATATAAATAAGGAAATACCCCATTTGGACTCAAATAAAATATCAAAAAAATCAAAACCCCAACAATTCATAATCTAAATTTTGGATTTTAGTTCAAATCTGGGAATTTCCAAGATTTTCTAAACTTGTAGGCTAAAAATGAAACATTTACAGTTTTTGTAGACTAACATAGATTTAGATAGAGCGAGAATATGCTAGATTGGGTTTGGATTAATGTTAAACTTATGCATGAGGAGGTAGTTTTATGCCTTGTTTATCATCTACTCTCTGCTTTTTTTTTTCTTTTTTGTGTTTTTGTATGATTTTGTACATTTATTTAATTATATCCTATTCAACTTGATCAATCGATTGAACCAGTGATTGGTTGAGTCAATCACCCTGTTAAGTTTAGCAGTGGTTAAATCATATTCATAGTAAAAGGCCTTGTTATCTTCTTATTTTCTTTTATTACTGTAACTTCTCCTATTCGTACCTTCCATATTCCCATAAAAATTGCTAATGCATTCTGATCCCAACTTCATCTAGGCACAATCCTTCACTTTCCATACTCATTCTCTTCACTCGTTCCTCTTTACTTAAAACTCTAATGCTGGTATTCAATTCTAGCATATTTGTATTATAATGTATGCATTTTAAGTGTGTGAATTAAGTTTCAATTGCAAATAATTTATTTGAGGAAATGTATGTTTTGAATGTAATTATAATTTACAACACATGATCATAAGAAAAATTAACAAAACAGTTAATTAGAAGATAATAGACAAGTCATTCCTTTCATTCACTTTAGTTATTATTCTCCCTTGATTTAATACTCCTTTAATTTGATTTTCAGGGTATGTGAAGACATTCCAATTGTTCTTTGCGGCAACTAGGTTGATGTGAAGAACAGGAGAGTGAAGCCAAAACAAGTTATTTTCCATGGGAAGAAGAATGTTAGAGAGGAATACAGTTGAGATCTTTTTTTTTTTGTTATGGATTTTCTTTTGATGCTTATATGCTAGATTTGTATAAATACTTGTTCAACATTGTTATAATAGTGACATTTGATACTTGTGCTCTTTGTTTCCAAAGTTTTAGAATTTCAATTAAATATGATAGTTGATCGTTAGCATACAAGAAACCACATAAGGTCTCTAACGATCAAACTCAAAAAGTTTTTTTTTCCCTCTAAAATAAAAGATTAGCGGCGGTTCCAAACTGTTGGTAATTGTAATGCAGAAAACCAAAGCTAGAATTTGCGGCGGTTCAAAACTGTGACTAGAAGTGCCGAAACTGCCACAAAAGCAACAGCTGGCAAACCCATCGCAAAGCCTATTTTAGCGGCGATTGTTCCGGTGGTTCCTTCAAACCGCCGCTAATTGGTTTAAGGATGGCGTTATCCGAGGTGATTTCCCAAACCGCTGGAAAATGTTTTGTGACAGATGAAAACTGCCGCTTAACCCAAATAAAACCACCGTTAAATACTATTTTTCAATTTTTATTTTGTTCTAAAAATTTTTAGCTCAGTATTCTTAATTTTAATTAGATTGAATCGATTTTGAACACCCATGTATCTAATACTATTTCTTTTTTAATACTTTTGAAATTACATTTTGAACACCCATATATCTAATAACTATTAAAAGCACATTTATCATTTGAAATGAATGCAGCACCCAGATTGCAATATGGTGATGACACATGTATAAATTAATATATATTTCATTTATACGAGTATTAAATCCATAGCGCCTTCAAGAAAATATTTCACCCATAATTAGTTAATATCTTATTTAGCATTTAGACATCTAAACTTCATTTTTGCACACATGGATCGAGGTTATCAAAATTCACATTTATTTGCATCTCTGTGCTACCACTAGGTCAATGGTAATTAAGGGTGCAAGTTTATATCTTTGAAGTTGTTTAGAATCTCATTTAAGATATTACACTCGTTATAAGTGTCATGTGTTAGAATTTAAACTTATCAAATCTTAGAGGTGACGTCGTTGACCAAATAAAACTAACATAATTTTATCATACAGATCAGCATAGCTCAAATCAAATTAGTTCAAATTTTATGAATAATGGATGCTAATGTTAGACAAAAGAAAATACCATTTTATTTACTAAGGATGCGTTTGCTTGAGATTTTGTAAAAAGTAACTATTAAAATTAAATTTGATATATTATTGAAAAAGATAAAAGTTAATTTTTTTCATACTCCTTTAGGTTCTATAAAAAAGCTAAAAATAGTTTTTTTTATATATGAAAAATAATTGTTTCAGATCAAAAGATGATTTTGAACCTCCAAAATCCTATCCAAACACACTTTAAAACTGCTAAAATTTTATATAAGTAGCACCTTAGAAGCTACGCCAAATGTGTATTAGACTGGAGATTAATGAAATACAAATTTTCCTGTATAGGTATATGTTCTAATTCAAGATCCCATTGTATATGTTTCAAGAACAAAAAAGTTTGGCTATTTATTTTAATTTTTATTCTTTTTACAGTGACGGTTGGGCACTAAAAACCTCCTAAAAAGTAATGCACAAGTACGATTGTCTTTAATAAAGGAATATCCATGTAAAAAAGATAGAGAAGCTTTAATTACTAGCTTGCTCTTAAATTGTAATATAATAGCTTAAATTCTAGGTTAATTATAGTCTAGTTCTCCAAAAGTAAGCGCAAATAGATTGACATACACTGCAGTAAATAATTAACTAGCTATTTAATTTTGCTTCGCAAGCTATTCCATGATATATACTTTATTATTTTCAGCCCAATAATAAAGTAGTCACCCCTTTCTTTAACTGCAAAAGTGGAGATTCCATCAACCCTCTTCTTTATTATCCCTACCACACCTTGTTTTGTTGAGCTCATCATATATAGTTGATTGCTTTCTTGATCCAAAGAATTCACAACACACGAAAAGATCATGGGGATGAACATGAGTTCCATGGGAATAGGATTAAATAAAGGTCATTCATCTTCTTTCCTTTCATAAAATTCCTTTGTCTTAAAATATATCTGCACACACTAATTAGCTTTTCAATTGTGATTTTGCATCTCAGGGGCGTCCGTGTCCCAGGTATTGAGTTTGGTAACGGATAAACTGTATGATAAATTTGTTGAGAAAGATGGAGAAGGTATTCACAGAGCTCATATACACACAACTTTCAGCTTACAGGACTTGTTCAATGAATGGAAAAAAGAAGCCAGTGATGATGAAAAGAGGAAGAAGGTATTCACAGAGTTCATGAAAAAGAGTGTGAATATGAAGAAAGTAGATGCGGCCATGATAGTCACTGCAATAGTTGCACCTCCAACAGCCATGGTGGCAAAGAGAACAGGACAAACATTGCCTCAGCTTAAACTCATGAAATCTGTCCCTGATGTTGTGTTTGTGCCCACAGCTACAGTTGCGGCTCTCGTTACTGTCAAGATCCTAAGGTATGTGTTCATGGGAAAGACAATATCTAAAGACGATGCCATACCTCATGTACTTGATCAACAACATGCATGACCATATGAACCAGAACCTACACCTCCAACCACACCAAAACCAGAACCTGCACCTCCAACCATACCAGAACCAGAACCTGCACCTCCAACCACACTAGAACTAGTAGAACCTGCACCTGAACCGGTACTTGCTCCACCTGCTAGTGATGAAAAACCTAAACATGCACCTCCAAATTTCTACTGTAAATTGTGTAATCGTTACCACACAGCGGCGGATATTCTCTCATGAAAGTTGGGGCAACCAAAATTTGGAAAATCTTTTAGAAGTATAGACGTATATATGTATACATTTACCCCCATTATTATTTTATTTGGTTTGATCCAACGCAAAGATAAAAATTATATAAAACTTCATCTTATCTTTATATATTATTTTTGTCCCCATGGTTAAAATTTTCTAGATCCATCACTATTATCACTGAATTGAATTAGCTTTCAAATAAATGCTTGCCACCTCATTCAAAATATTATTGTATTTGAGCCATATCTAGATAGACATATTATTTGGAAGAGGACACTACCTTCTAGTCATATTATTTGGACTAAAATCCTAAACTGGTCCCTCAAATTTACAGAGGGGAATAAACTAATCCCTCACACTTAGAAAAATCCATCGAGGTCCTTCACATTTCACAAACGGGAACAAATTAGTCCCTCCATCAACTTTCTATCCCACCCATTAACGGATTAGTCTACGTGTCACACTAAGAAGTTGATGTGTATACTATTTACCTCATCTCTCCCCTATACGCGTGGTTGTTTCGACCATCTTCTTCCTTATCTTCACCATCTCGATAACCCTTACTATCTCATGCCTTCTCCCATTTGCTCATCCTAATGCAGAACCAAAAATGCACCTTTCTCCTCGCACCATTAATAAAACCCTTAACCAAACAAAACAAATGGATTTTGACCCCAAAAAGGTTCTTAAAAATAGAAAAGATAAAAATGGCAAAATATCACCACACCTAAATCACAAAAGGAAGGTAAGATAGGGGTATCGGGATTTGAGGTTGGCTGCCTCGTGCACAATGTGCTCTAGTAACGATGGAGATGGCGTTAGCTATATGTAATACTTTCCCAAGTATAACATTATCCTTAAGTCATAACATTAAACTCGGGAGTTGTTACGTATAAATTAGCGGACCGTTCTTAAATATCTATAGCAAATTCATTTGACTCATATAATAACTAAGTCGTAATTCCATAAATACATGTAAAAAGGGAAACAAAATATTTATTTAATACAAATTCAACTACAAGGCAAAGCTCTTCTATAGGCTTTAGTGTACATTGGTCTTCCAGTGTATTTACAACCATATATTTACAACTAAGTAAAACTAATAAAATGCTTCAGATATTGAACTACTATGAATCTGATTCTTTCGTGTAGCAGCCTCATTGTGTTTTGGATCAATCTAGAGATGACACGAGAATGCAAAACATGGGGGGTGAGAATTGTGAAATTCTTAGTAGGGCATTCCCCAAAAATATATAGTAATATCTATGTCATCATTGTCGTCCCAGCCACTTTGGTTTATTAAGAAAATGTGATCATATAACACATATTAAAGGTTCATTTTAAAGTTCAAAAATCATCCTTCTGGAGTGGGTGCTTTTTATTATCCAATCATTTAATATACATATATCATAATACTCAATATCATAGTAATTTGTTCTCATCTCTACGTGCCCTCAAAGACATCAAAGAAGATCTTATATACATCATTCTTATCTTTTACGTGTCCTTGGTACATCAAGAGATCTCATATCTTTCTTATCTTTCATGCCCTTGACTGTCACGACGACCCACCTAAAGAACGTGATGACCAACACATGAGGATTTGGATCCTCATGGAAACCTTTGATAACGTGACTAGCTAATATGCATAAATAAATTGAATATATTCAAAATATCTCAGGTTTAACTAAATTTCATAATTTTGAAAATGTTTCTAATCATAAATACTAAACATAACACTGAGTAAATTCCATAATCTGAGCCAAAGCCAAACATAATTAAGTAAATGACTGAAATTCTGAAAACAATCAAAATAATATAATACATGTTCGGGATTCTGCCTACACAATTATTGGAGTACTACTAAACTGATATAACCAATAGTAAACTCCACTCTAAAGCAAAACTCACCAAAGAAGCTGTAGCACTACGGAAAAGGATCATATGGTATAATCAACATGTAGCTATATCTGTAGGGGAGAAAAAGAGAGGATGAGTTCATCAAAATTAAGTGAGTGAGCCTCCACTATTAATTGATCAAACCTTTGAAATACCATGATATTAGGCATATGCTACTACTATTTTTCAATTTTTATTTTTGTTCTAAAAATTTTAGCTCAAGATTCTTAGTTTTTATTATATTGAATCAATTTTGAACAATCATGTATCTAACACTGTTTCTTTATTTATACTTTTAAAATTACATTGATCAGAATGGGTTTGAATATAGAACCTCATATATCTAATACTATCAAAAGCACATTAATTATTTGAAATGAATGCAACACCCATATTGTAATCCAGTGATGACACATGTACAAATTAGTGTATATTTCATTTATACAAGTATTAAATCCATAGTGTCTTCAAGAAAATCTTTCATCCATAATTAGTTAATATCTTATTTAGCATTTAGATATCTAAAATTCATTTTTGCACACATGGATTGAGGTTATCACAATTCACCTTTATTTGCATCTCTGCTTACCACTAGGTCAATGGTAATTATAGGTGCAAGTTTAAATCTTTGAAGATTTTTAGAATCGCATTTAAGAGATTACACTCATTATAAGCGTCATGTGTTAGAATTTAAGTTTATCAAATCTTAGAGGCAATGTTGACCAAATAAAACTGATATAATTTTATCATATAGGTAAACATATATAGCTTGAATAAGATTAGTTAAAATTTTATGAATAATGGGTGCTGATGTTAGACAAAAGAAAATAACATTTTATGTGTACTAGGAATTGAGGAAAATTATCTACCAAAAGTATGCGAGTTTAAAAAACTATGGAAAAGATAAAAACTAGCTAATGTATTAGTAATTATGCATATATAAGCTACTAAAATTGGGTCAGTTGGATAGGTCAAGATAATTTATCATGAAATTAGATGTTAATTTTTATCATTATCTTTCACATAAGAAAAGAAGGATTTGACTCCTCTTAAGGCGGGGAAATTGTTTAAGTGCGAGAGGGGTTTATTAGTAGAATTCACACACATTCAAAGTTATTTATGTAAGGATAGTTAGTCCCTCAATTTTCTCATTTTGCCAACCTTTTGTAACCATAAAAGAAAAAACAAGGGTAAACTACACTCATATCCTTTAAGGTTTGGTGAAATGTAACATGCATTGCTTCTATTTTCAAAATCTGCACACCAAGTCTCTGAATTTTAGAAAATTCTACGTCCCTGAGAAATGCAACCCGCACCTCCAATATTTTCAAAATCTACACACTAAGCCTCATGTAGTTTTGGAAAATCCTACATTGCACTATACCTTGAGATAGTTATAATTATTGAATTGATAAAAACACATAATGATGCATATATTAATTAGACAAAAGAAAATAGCGTTTTCTTAACGACGAAACAAGGAAAATAACATTTCTCTACCAAAAGTATGTGTGTGGAAACAAATTCAACAAAAAAAGAAAACTTAGCTAATATATCGGTAATGATACATCTATAAGCTATTAAATTTGGGTTAATTAATGAAAGGGGTCAGGATAGTTTATCATGTGTTGATTATCATCACTGTCTTTCAAATAAGAAGAAGAAGAAGAAGGATTTCACATCTCTGAACTGAGAAAACTAATAAAATAAAGAAGTGAGAAATTAATAGACATTCTATTAAATTTGGATTAATTAATGAAAAGGGTCAGGATAGTTTATCATGTGTTGATTATTATTATTGTCTTTCAGATAAAAAAAAAAGAGGGATTTCACATCTCTCAACTAAGAAAACTAATAAAATAAAATAGTGAAAAATTAATAGATATTAGATCATTTAGTAAAACTCACATACATTGAAAATTATTTACATAAGAATGTTTAACAATTTATTTTTTCACTTTACCGACATTCTCTTATCTAGTAAAAAAGAAAAGAGTTTAATTTTGATACATTGACGATGTAAATAAGTTTTACATTGTCATACAATCAAATCTCACTTTTTTATGACATTTTAAGTAATGAAATTTGAAAGTAATCATATTTAAAAATAGCTATATAAGTAAAGTTATTGTGTGTGTGTGTGTATATAAATATGTGTGTGTGTGTAGGCGCGACTGTAAGAAAAAGTTGAAGCATGCAAGAACGTGCATCATCATTCATGTTATTTTATATGTATATATTATTTATATATAATAACCTGAGAGGTGTGGTTGAGTGGTAAGGACTCATCCTCCCTTAACCAAATGTCAGGGGTTCGATCCCTGACTTTAGGTATAGAAAACTAATTAAAAAATCCTGGGCTAGCTTTCTCACCCTAAAAGGTGCCTACCATGGGCGAGGGATTAGCTTCCGACAGTGGGGATATCCTGATTTCGATCAAAAAATATTATTTACATATAATAACGAGATGCCTACCGTTTCTTTTTTCGTTTTTCTTTTATGCTTTGCAATTTTATTTTTTCTTTTTGTTTTATCCTCCTAGTATATTTTTGGCTTATTGTAATACTTCCAAATATTTTTCTAAGAATCCTAGCAGCCCAAGGGTTTTTCCTTAGAGAAAAATATGATCCCTCTCAATTTTCACGGATTAATCTCTTCTGATAAATGATTTTCATTAAATTTAGCCAATTCCTCCCTTTTTATATAACCTATGAGTTTGGGTACTGTCAGACATGATTTTCTCGTAACATTCTTCCTTCTTATTGTTTGGCAGTTACCGATACGATTCCTGCTCTCCCAGGTCAAGTTATTAATGAAATTGCACTCTCGGCTACCAACGATCACAAATTATACAAATTATTTATCAAATTTTCAGATGATTTATGAAAAAAATGCTTTTATGGATGATAGAAATTCTAGAAAATTATTATTTTATAGTTATCATGATAAATTATTGTTTCAGAAAACTCATGGGACCATACTTATTGTATGTGTGATATAGATTTATTTTATCAGTCAGGAAATTTCATAAATCTGAGTTTTGTATGGACAGTAACAATAGTAAATTTTGTTGCTATTAGTTTTAGCCAATAATTAAGTGAAAAACATATCAGTGAGTTAATGATGACAGGATTGATCATTAACCTTGGTACCAAGTGGTCTACTAGAGGATTAGCTCACCCACAATAAGGAACCCAGTGTGGTGTCCATTTATGGAACCTTTTTAGGTGCTCATCAGATTAACTATTGGCTCATATTCAGCTATTCAGCTTAAATATTTTTGTACAAAATAATTCTTGTTTCTCTACTAGTTATTGCCATGGATTTAGTTAAATTATTGTTTTAAGTACAATTATATGTAATTATATATAAAATGCTTTACACAATTGCATGTAAATGTTACATATTTTTATTGATGTCCCATGTGAATTGTGAGTGGAGGCTCGCTCACTGAGTTTTGATGAACTCACCCATATTTTTTCCTCCCTCTACCAATACAACTACAGGTTCAGTTGCACCATAGGATCCTCATCAGTAGTGCTACAGCTTCTTTTGGTGAGTTTCGCTTTGGAGTGGAGTTTACTATTGGTTATGTCAGTTTAGTAGTGCTTTAGAAATTGTATAGGTCGGATTCCAAACATACATTCTAGTTATTTTCAGAATTTCACTCATTTATTTAATTGTGTTGGGTTTGGTTCACATTAAGGTTATTATTATACAGTTTCGGATTCAGGATTTATACTTTGGAAATATTTTTAAAATTATGAAATTTAGTTAAACTTGAGATATTTTCAATATATTTAATTTATTTATGCATATTAGCCAATCACATAACCAAAGGCTTCCGTTGAGACCCAATCCCTCACGTACTGATCACATTCTCTAGGTGAGTCGTGACATGTAGCTATTGTATGCATTGCAGTTGCTGCCTTGGCTTATGTACAATTCTCGATGCCTTCTGCTGATCATGGCATGGGTGATTTCTCTTGTTCTGTTCCCATGATTATTCCACTCGGTTGTTTTGCACTGTGAAAAAAGATTTCTGCATTATCAATTGTGCCATCTCCTTCAAAGTCTTATTAAGTGACTAGTAACTTGATATGACCATACCCATGGTTGAGAGTTGTGACTAATGAATGGTTTAAACCATTCTTCTGTAAGGAATCATTTGGCTCACTTCCTGTTCAAATTATGTTCTATGACTACAAGTTTCTTCTAATCAAAGGAAGAAGACTAGGTACAGATCAGGAATTCAATCTAAAAATCTTTGTAGAAAACTAGTTATAATATTTTCCCCCGGATTTGGGTTCTCCAAATTGAGGGCTTCAATTTAATATCGGTTTGCTCACAAGGTATAAATAGCTTACAAATAACACTAGCCTAATCTATTAATGCAATTTATATTGACAACGCAAAGGACTACCAACAAAGAAAATGATTTGGCCCTGAAATTCCACCATTCAAAAGCATGAGCAAAATCATTTTACATATGCTTACATAACTGACGTGTATAAGCAAAATGAACATTTTGAAGAGACAATCAATGCGGAAAAATAGAAAGAATCACTATAATTATTATAACTTTAGAAAGAACAAGATCATCCTTTTCAAAGTGCGTCAAATGATGTGCAGTGAATGCATAGAGCAAAATGTAGGGTCCAGCCGGTGGGCCCCATACATATGTAATGAAAAGAAAAAATGAGGAGAAAAGTGAGAATTTTCAATGCACGCACAGTGAAAATATAGTTGGTTTTCAGTGCATGCCAAGAAAATTTCTCCTGCAGATGCAATACGCAGATCACGTTTACACTGTAGAAGGTCTCTATAAATAGAGACATCTATTCAGTTGAAAAGTGCATCGAAGCAGCGAAGAACGAGCTGCAAAGAAGAGAAAAATATACAAAGTACGTGCTATTTTTCTGAAAGTAAGAAGAAAAATAGAAAGTGTGAGTAAATTTCAGAGAGTGTAGGGTATGGGTATATACACTAAGAATATTTTGGGTATCATCTCTATTACTCCTAGATACTACAAAATCATAGTGTTTGAGTAGGAGGGTTCTCACCGAAAAACACTATATTTACCTTTTGGGTTGGAGAGTGTGGAAACGATATTTTGTAATTATCCTGAATATAGTGGAATATTTTTCGGAGCCTATTCCGTGGTTTTTTTCTTCGATATTTAGGGGTTTCCATATTAAAAATTTGGTGTGCAAATTTCTTAATCTATTTTATTGGTGTGAATAGTGACGTAGGTCCCACTCCAATGAATAGTGATGCAGATATTGTTAACATGAATAGTGACAAGTAGGCCTTACCATAAATAGTGATTAGTGGGTCCCATCGTAAATTATTATTCATCCCGATATTTATTTTTGCTGTGCTGCACTGATTTGATAGATTTAATTCTATCGAATTTATTTTGGTACTCATTGCCATACATTGGCATCATTTAATTACACTGTGAATCAATCCTGAGCCTAAAAAGTGGTATCAGAGTGTAAATTGAGCTTAGGATTGTGTTGTGTAGATTAAATGGAGGAGAATATGGATACCATAATCAAATTGATAGCTGCAAATTACTCTATTTAGAAGCCAAAAATGGAGGATATACTTTTCTATAAGGATTTGTATGATCCTGTAGAGAAGGAAGATGCAAATCCGGCAAATATAGCAATTGAAGACTAGAAAAATATGCACCAGAAGGCCATGGATTAATTAGGCATGGGGTGGATATTAGTGTATTCCACCATGTGGCCACAGAGACGAATGCCCATACTATAATCTATGAGAGAAAGACTGTACAAAATAAAGCTTTCGCAATTAGTAAGCTAGTGAATCTCAAGTACAGAGACTGGAGGTCTGTTGTTGAACCCTTGAGTGACTTCCAAGATATGGTGAATTAGTTAAACACCATGTAGATAGTGCTGGATGATGAGTTACAAGCACTATTACTTTTGAATTCTTTGTTGGATAGCTGTTAGACCTTCGTGGTGTCATTAAGCAACTCAGCTTCAAGTGGGAAGCTGTCTTTGGTCTAAGTCAAAAACAGTATGTTTAACGAAGAAACCAGAAAGAAAGACTTAGTGGGAATAGATAATTTCCAAACCCTTGTCACAGAGAACAAGGGAAGAAGTAAAAGCAAAGAGCGATTCAAAAAATCAAAAGACCGATCGCAGTCCCAGTCAAGAAGAAGGTTCAAATGTTACTATTGCGGCGAAGAAGGACACATCGAAAGGAATTGTAAGGCTTGGAAGAGTAGAGATAGTAAAAATCGGAGAAGTCAGGACCCAGTTGATGATAAAAAATACTGCGACTCTTGTGACAAATGGGGAGGTAGTGTTGCTCTCTTTTATGGATGAAGAGTATCATGTTACAGATTCATATGTTGAATAGGTCGTTGACTTAATGGGTTCTTATCATGCCACTCTCAACAAGGAATTTTTTACTATGTACAAAGCAGGAGACTTTGGCAAAGTAAGGATGAGAAATACTAGTAATTCTAATATTGTGAGACTTGGTGATGTGTGCATTCAAACAAATATAGGATGTACACTGACATTAAAGAACGTGCAGCATGTGCCAGATTTATGCCTAAATCTAATCTCCGTGCATGCCCTAGATCTAGTCGGATACCACAATAACTTTGGTGATGGCAAATGGAAGCTTCCCAAAGGTTTGATGGTGGTTGCCAGAGGAATGTTGTATAACACTTTGAACAAGACTCGAGTTAAGCAGATTGGAGGGTTAAATACAGTCAAGGATGATGCTTCACCAAATTTGTGGCACAAAAGACTTGCTCATATGAGTGAAAAAAGATTGCAGATTTTGGCTAAGAAATCCTTCATTCCTTATGCCAAAGGTACAAAATTAAATCCTTATGATCATTGTTTATTTGGCAAGCATCATAGAGTGTCTTGCAGCAAAAGATTGAAGTTGAAAAAGAATATTTTAGATATAGTTTACTCTGATGTATGAAGTCTCATGGAGGTGGAGACTCAGGGTGGTAGCAGATATTTTGTGATGTTCATTGATGATGATTCACGAAAAGTGTGGGTTTATTTCCTAAAGAGAAAAGACCAGGTGTTTCAATACTTCAAGAGGTTTCATGCTATGGTGGAGAGAGAAACTAGGAAACCTTTAAAGTGTCTTCGCTGTGACAATAGGGGAAAAGTACACTTCCTATGAATTAAAAAATTTCTCTGAACATGGCATCAGGCATGAGAAGATGGTTCCTGGCACCCCATAACATAATGTGTGTGGCCAAAAAAATCAACAGAACCATTATGGAGAAAGTCAGATGTTTATATTGAGAATGACTAAGCTGCTTAAGCCATTCTGGGGTAAAGCTGTTCAAACAGCATGCTACCTAATTAACATATCTCCGTCTATTCATTTGGGCTTTGATATTCCTAAGAGAGTATAGTCTGGACATGATGTTAGTTACTCTCATTTGAAGGTATTTGGACGCAAAGCCTTTGCTTACGTGAGTAAGGAGCAGAGACAGAAGCTTGATGATAGAGTCATTCCTTACACATTTATGTGTTATGGAGATGAGGAATTTGGCTACAGGCTATGGGATCTAGAAAAGAAGAGGATTGTAAGAAGTAAAGATGTAGTGTTTTATGAGCAAGAAACTATGTCGAATTGTGCAATTCTAGAAAAAAAAAACTAATGAATTTGGTGGTGAGGTTGATTTTACAGCAGCCTTTCTTCCTAAAGAAAATGCCACGAAGGAGAGAAGTTGAAGACCATGGGGTTGATTTATGAGCCAAAGAATTGATGATGCTGGAGATAAAGGAGGTGTTGAGTAAGGGGAGCAAGCTCATACACCACAACTCAGAAGATCTAATAGAGTGCGATATCCATCCAGCAAGTACCTTAGATTGGAGTATGTCCTTTTCACTAATAAAGGGAAGACAGAGAGTTTTGAAGAAGTTCAGATTGATAAGAATAAATTTCAATGGATCAAAGCTATGCAAGAAGAGATGGATTCCTTGCAAAAGAACGATACTTACAAGTTGGTAAAACTCTGAATACAAGAAAGCCTTGAAGAATAAATGGGTGTTCAAGTTGAAGAAAGATGACAACAAGCTAGTGAAGTATAAGGCTTACTTGGTTGAAAAAGGCTTTGGTCAAAAGCAAGGGATGGATTTTGATGAGATTTTCTCTCCAATTGTCAAAATGAGTTCTATTAGAGTTATTCTCGGATTGACGGCTAGCTTGGATTTGGAGCTTAAGCAATTAGACGTGAAGATTGTGTTTCTCCATGGTGATTTAGAGGAAGAGATCTACATGGATCAACCAGAAGGATTTGAGGAGGATGGAAAGGAAAACATGGTTTGCTGATTAAAGAAGAATCTATATGGATTGAAACAAGGTCCTAAATAATGGTACAAGAAGTTTGACTTATTCATGGTGGGTTATGGATATACCAGGACAGATGCAGATCACTGTGTATATGTCAAAACATTTCCAGGTGATAAGTTTATCATTCTTCTATTGTACGTAGATGATATGCTGATAGTAGGAGACGGGATCACGGAGATGATTGGTGATTTGAAAAAGGAGCTATCAAAGTCTTTCAATATAAAAGACCTAGGCCTTGAAAAGCAAATTCTAGGTATGCAGATTTTGCAAGACCGAATGGCTAGAAAGCTTTGGTTATCATAGGAAAGATATGTGGAGCGGGTTTTAGGCAAATTCAATATGAAGAATGCTAAAGCAGTTAGCACACCATTGGCCAATCATTTTAAACATAGCAAAAAGAGTTGTCCTACTATTAACGAAGAAAAGAAAGTTATGGCTGATATTCCTTACTCCTCTGCAGTCGGGAGTTTAATGTATGCTATGATTTGTACTCGGCCAGATATCGTCTATGCGGTTCGAGTTGTTAGCAGGTTTCTTTCAAATCCTGGTAGAGACCACTAGGAAGTTGTGAAGTGGATCTTGAGATATCTAAAGCATAGTTTAAGAATGTGCTTAAGTTTTGGAGGACTAGAACCAGTTTTAGAGGGTTATGTAAATGCTGATATGGCAGGTGATTTGGACAGTAGGAAATCTACTTCCTGATTCATGTTTACTTTTACAGGTGGAGCTGTATCTTGGCAGTCAAAACTGCAGAAGTGCGTTGTCTTGTCTACTATTGAGGCAGAATATGTTGCTATGACTGAAGCTGGGAAAGAAATGCTTTGGTTAAAAAGATTCCTTGAACAATTGGGAATGTAGCAGAACAGGTCCATTATCCATTTCAATAGTCAAAGTGCTTTGGATTTTGAGCAAGAATGCGATGTATTACTCACGGATGAAGCACATTGATGTCAGGTATCATTGGTTGCGTTAAGCAGTAGAAGAAAAGCAATTCAAGCTAGAAAAGATTCACACAAATGAAAATCCTGCTGATACGATGACAAAAGTTGTAGCACGAGATAAGCTTCAACTTTATGCCAAGTTGATCGGCATGAATTCCAGATGATTACTCTCAGATTATTTCCCCATCGGCAAGAGGGCGAGAATTGTGGGGTCCAGCTGGTGGGCCTCACACATGCGTAATGAAAGGAAAAATGGGGAGAGAAGTGAGAATTTTCAACACATGCACAGTAAAAATTACTGTGCACGCGTGAAAAGTGATTGGTTTTTGGTGCACGCCAAGAAAATTTCTCCTGTAGTTGTAATATGTAGATCGCATTTATACTGTAGGAGATCTCTATAAATAGAAGCATTTATCCAGTTGAAGAGTGCATCGAAGTAGCGGAGAACAAGCTGTAAAGAAAAGAAAAATATACAGAGTATGTATTATTTTTCTAAGAGTAAGAAAAAAAATAGAGAGTGTGAGTAAATCCTAACTAGAGAGTGTAGGGTTTGGGTATATACACCGGGAATATTTTGGGTATCATCTCTATTACTCCTTGATACTGCAAAATTATAGTGTCTAAATAGGAGGGTTCTCACTGGGAAACACTATATTTACCTCTTAGGTTGGAGAGTATGGAAAGGAGATTTTATAATTATTCTGAATATAGTAGAATATTTTTTGGAGCCTGTCCCATGATTTTTTTCCTCTTGTATTTGGAGATTTCCACATTTAAAATTTAATGTGCAGATTTCTTGATCTATTTTGTTGACATAAATAGTGATGTAGGTCCCACTCTAGTGAATAGTGACAAGTGAGCCCTACCATGAATAGTGATAAGTGAGTCCCACCATAAATTACTATTTATCCTGATATTTATTTTCGCTGCGATGTGTCGATTTGGTAGATTTTAATTCTATCTGATTTATTTTGATAGTCACTACCACACATTGATATTATTCAATTACATTGTGAATCAATCTCTGAGCCCAATACAAAAAAGAAAAGAAAAGAAAAGAAAAGGTTCATTCAATTTACTTGGAAAAGAATTCTCCAATAAGCAAAATCGGACATAAGCAAAATTTACACAGTACGAGTGAAATCATATGCAAAATTTTTGAGAAATTCCCAATTCCTCCAGCTCTATCATGAAAGTCGTTTAATTTTGCTTCATAGGCTATTCCATGATACTTATTATTTTCTGCCCAATAAAGTCATCCCTTCCTTTAACTGTAAAAGAGGAGATTCCATCAAACCTGTTCCTTATTATCCCTCCGACACCTTGTTTAGTTGAGCTCATCATAGTTGATTGCTTTCTTGATCCAAAGAATTCAGAACACACGAAAAGATCATGGGGATGAACATGAGTTCCATGGGAATAGGATTAAATAAAGGTCATTCATCTTCTTTCCTTTCATAAAATTCCTTTGTCTTAAAATTATATTATATGCATACTAATTAGCTTTTCAATTGTGATTTTGCATCTCAGGGGCATCAATGTCCCAGATATTGAGTTTGGTAACGGATAAACTGTATGATAAATTTGTTGAGAAAGATGTCAAAAACTTTGATGGGTTTCTCCATGCCATCCTTGATACCTTCAGGTATAAGCATCATGTGATTCCAATGAAAATTACTCAGCTGTATATGTTAATTACTACTTGTGGCATTGACGAATAAGGAAGAGGTGATGGATGAAAACAAAAATTCTAAAGGATGGTGATAAGACACCTATAATAATTGTGCAAATTTAATCGCAAAATTATTGAGTAGTTCAATTTGATTCTCACAATTTCACTTCGCGTTATCGTTCATCATGGCAACAGTATCTCTCACCCTAATAAATTTCATGCAGTGCCATCAACACCGCCTTGCCCGGTAAACACTACGATCCACCACCACTTAAGGATGTAACGGTTAGTTAATATTCTTGTACATAACTTTTACTTCATTTGCATCAATGATATATCTACATAGAGGCAGGATTGGAGCGGGAGTTTGGTTACTGATTGATTATTTTTTCATGGGCTTTTAGCCCCTTTGTGTGTGTGTGTGTGTGTGTGTGTGTGTGTGTGTGTGTGTAACAATCAAGCAGAATCCGTGTGCTCCCACTCCAATCCTGTGCTGTAGCTTGGAAAGCAAGAGAAGCAATTTGTTTGAGTCCAAAGAAAGCAATTCCTTGTTTTGAATATAGCATTCCCTTTATTTGGAAACTTCTTTTAGAGAACAAGAGAACCCTTTCACTTGGGAATTGAGAAACACTTTCTCACATGTTCTGTTCATCCACTTTTTGGCACAAAAACTCACAACTTTCAGCTCACAGGACTTGTTCAATAAATGGAAAGAAGAGGCCAGTGGTGAAAAGAGGAAGAAAGTACTCACAGAGTTCATGAAAAAGAATGTGAATATGAACAAAGTAGATGAGGCCATGATTTTCACTGCAATAGTTGCCCCTCCAGCAGCCATGGTGGCAAAGAGAACAGGACAAACATTGCCTCAGCTTAAACTCATGAAATCTGTCCCTGATGTTGTGTTTGTGCCCACAGCTACAGTTGCGGCCCTCGTTGCTGTCAAGATCCTAAGGTATATGTTCATGGGTAAGACAATATCTAAGGATGATGCCATGCCTCATGTACTCGATACACAACATGCACCACCACATGAACCAGAACCTGGACCTCCATCCTTACCAGAACCTGCACCTGAACTGGTACTTGCTCCACCTGCTGGCGATGAACAACCTAAACATGCACCTCCAAATTTCTACTGTAAAGAGTGTGATTGTTACCACACAGCCGAGGATCTATTAAAGTTGCAGCAAAGCACGCAGAAACAGGGAAAGGTCACAAGCAAAGTGAAGAGCTAAGAGTTCTTGAACTAGAGAGAAGAACTGAATATGCCAATACAAAAAAGTGTTGAACAGGTTACACCAAGTGTAGTAGTTACAGACTATATATATTCTGTTATACAACTAACAACAGAATTGGTTTACATATTGAAGCCAATTGGGCTGAAGGCTAGTGGGCTGAAGTGGGGCTTCTTATCAAGTAACAGGATCTACTCTCACACAATTCGAAGAAGCAGAGAAATTCTCATGATGATTCAACAGATACCATATTAGAGTCCGAATTAATGATGGAAACCATAAAGGTGTTTGTTTCATTAACTGAAGTTCTTATATATACATGAGTGAGGAGAGGAGTTTAATAACTACCGTAACTAAAAGAAGTTATATTAATAATGATTACATTATTATGTCGAATAATGTATATGTGTATTTACCCCAATTATTTTATTTAGTATGATCCCACACAAAGATAAAAATTATATGAAATTTCATCTTATCTTCATATAATATTTTTGTTCCCATGATTAAAATTTTCTAGATGGCCTGTTATCATCGAATCAAATTAGCATTCAAATAAGTGCTTGCACCTCATTCAAAATGTTATTTTATTTGAGCCATATCTAGATAGACATATGTATCTTCTTAATTTGGTGCTATTCAAATGGAAGAGGATTGCACCTTCTGATCATATTTTTTATGTTATATATCCATAAGGAAAAACTCAAGTGAAATGAGTGATTTATTAAGAGAATAAGATGATTAGATCTTAATTGTTGGATCTTATATGAATAATCAAAATTAAAACATAAAATTATGTTATTTTTAAGTTATCATGTGAACATTGTTAATTAACTTTTAATTATAACTATTCATATATGATTGTATATATAATTCAGATTTGTTCTTCTCACTCTTATAATAAATCATTATTCTCACTTGAATCCTAGCCATCCTGTATGTACTAATGTAATGCTCTTTCAAACATTTATTAAGTGAAGAGTTTAATTGATCAACCCTCCCAAATACCATGATATTAAGCATATGCTACTACTATTTTTCAATTATTTTTTTATTTTGTTCTAAAATTTTTTTGCTCAATATTCTTAGTTTTGATTTGATTGAATCGATTTTGAACACCCATATATCTAATACTATTTCTTTTTTTATATTTTTAAAATTATATTGATCGTAACGAGATTTGAACCTAAAACCTTATATATTTAATACTATCAAAAGCACATTTATTATTATATTTGAAATGAATGCAACAGCCAAACTGGAATTTGGTGGTGATACGTACAAATTAGTGTATATATCATTTATATGGGTATTAAATCCATGGTGTATTAAAATCCTTCATCCATAATTAGTTAATATCTTATTTAGCATTTAGATATCCAAAATTCATTTTTGCACACATAGATCGAGGTTATCAAAATTCATATTTATTTGCATCTACGCTAACCACTAGGTTATTGGTAATTAAGGGTATAAGTTTATTTCTTTGAAGTTTTTTAGAATAGCGTTTGAGAGATTACATTCATTATAAGCATCATGCGTTAGAATTTAAGCTTATCAAATTTTAAAGATGATGTTGACCGAATAAAACTAACATAATTTTATCATATAGACTGGCATAGCTCGAATCAAATTAGTTAAAATTTTATGAATAATAGATATTGATGTTAGACAAAAAGAAAATAACATTTTATTTACTAGGAATTGAGGAAAATAACATTTCTCTACCAAAAGTATGCGAGTTTAAAAAACTATGGAAAAGATATAAATAAGCTAATGTATCAGTAATTATTCATGTGTATAAACTAAAATCGGGTTAATGGGAGGGGTCAAGATAATTTACCATGAGATCATATGTTAATTTTTATCATTGTCTTTCAGACAAGAAAAGAAGGATTTGACTCCTCTTAAGGTGGGCAAATTGTTAAAGTGATGAAAGGGGTTTATTAGTGGAATTCACACGCATTGAAAGTTATTTATGTAAGGATAGTTAATCCCTCATTTTCTCATTTTACCAATCTTCTCTATTCTCTGTAACCAAAAAAGAAAAAGCAGAGGTAAATTATACTCACCTCCTCTGAGATTTAATGAAATATAATTTGCATTTCTTCTATTTTTAAAATCTGCACACTAGGTCTCTGAGTTTTGGAAAATTCTACATTCATCTACTCGGATGAAATGCAACTCGCACTTCCTATATTTTCAAAATCTACACACCAAGTTGTGAGTTTTGAAAAATTCTGCACTAAACTGCCTTAAGATAGTTATAATTATCGAATTGATAAAAGCATAATAATGCATATATTAGACAAAAGAAAATAACATTTTCTTAAGGACAAATCAAGGAAAATAACATTTCTCTACCAAAAGTATGTGTGTGAAAAAAAATTGAACAATAGTAAAAATTAAAAAAAAAAAACTTAGCCAATGTATCAGTAATGATGCATTTGTAAGCTATTAAAATTGGGTTAATTAATGAAAGGGGTCAGGATTGTTTATCATGTGTTGATTATCATCACTGTTTTCAGATTAAAGAAAAAAAAAAAAGAAGGATTTCACTTATCTGAACTAAGAAAACTAGTAAAACAAAAAAAGTGAGAAATTAATAGACATTAGATTATTTAGTGAAACTCACATACATTATACATTACACTAGAAATTAACCCCATGCATTTGCAAGGGTTTTTGTGATGATTAAATTTAAAGTGATTTTTAAGAAAATAGTTGTAACGCTTAAAAATAATCTATGATAATAATATGTTAAGTTTTTCTTTATTTGTTGTGCACAATAAAATAGATTAATAGCAATTACATTGAGAGAGTTCAATGAACACTTTATTGTAGACGATATTTTCAATATTGTTTTTATATTTGTCATCCTCTTCAACTATAAAATTTTTTAGCCATTTTGATGAAGTCATTCTTAACAATGTCACATATTGCCACATATAATTGTCATGACAAAATACTGGTTTTGACAAATATAAACCTACATGATTCAATAATTGGTTTTGACTTTTGTTTATTGTTGTTTTATAACAGACTTTTATTGGAAATTGTTTCCTTTTCAACATAAAAGATCACTTTGAATCCTTTGCTCTCAAAACTATTTGAAGGATAAATACTTCTACATCAATATTACTTCCACTAATAACTTCTACTTCTATGACCCAATCTCCAAAAATGCATAGTAAGTAGCCTTGTTCCATTGCACATTTCTATTGCGGAATTTATGAGCAACATAATTGACATTCGTTGTTTTTGTTGTTGTTGCAAACAATAGTTTTGGAATCCAGTAAAATTATAAGTATTCATAAAACTAGCGTATAATTTCAACAAAGAGGGGGGAAAATGCTGTGGGGCAATAGGGAGAAGCTAATAAGTAATTTACATGTCATCCCGTTTTAAAATGATTACCTTGTCGGAACTTGATGATAGACAATTAAGCAATATATATTGATCATCATTATTTGATGCCTTCATTCTGAAAAATTAAGAAAATTGTAACTTTGATAAAGAAAAAATTAAAATAATATATTATGATGATTGGAAAAAAAATTTATATTATTATAAACACCATATTTTATTCTAATATTTTATTTTTTAATTTTATTTTCACAAAAGCAAAAAAATGAAAAAAAAAAGTAAAAGAAAAATGTCCAGCCCATAATTTCACTGGTCCACTAACAAAAAAAATAAGAATAAATATATATATAAAAAAAAAGACGCAGAGGAGCGGCGGACACCATGATAGCCGCTCCTCCCCACTCCATGATAACTCCTCCTTTTTATGATTACAAGTGAGCTGGAGCCAACCTGTGAAAAATTGGGATCAATAATTTCCCTTACACAGAAGAACGACCATTATATACACCCATCAGCAGCAACCAAAAAAGAAAAGAAAAAAAATTTTCAATAATAACACACTGGCCAATTCATCAAGATACACATAGAGATAAGCAACAAACAACAGAACCAGCAATTTGGTCCAGCAACAAACAGGAAAGAACAACTCACGGAACCCCATCCCCTCTGTTCTTTTTTTTCTGATTTTTGTTTGATTTTGTTATTGAAGAGAAAAAATCTTATTGGTCTGTATAGTTTTTGGTCAGATTTGTTTTGGATATTGGTCTTGCTGCTTGGCATAGTTTATGTTTAGGATATAACTGTTTTTTGGGTCAAATGTTCTTAGAATATGTTTAGGCTTGTATCATTTTTTTAGCTCATTTTTTTTATTTTCTTCTTCAGACTTTCATGCCGTGAGTCAAAACAAAAAACAAGTTCTGTTTCATTAGATTTTAGGACTTCCAAAATTTGGGCCGTTTCTTTTATCATGAACTTTTTTTTCCTCTTAGGCTCTCAACAAGTTTTTCTTAATAAAAAACACGAAATGTTTCAAAAATCCACAAATGTTTTCTTATCAATGCAACAATCAACAAGTATGATTGAGAAGTCGGTGCTTCCTTCATAAATATTGCAATGTAAGAATTTATTGAGTAGTATTGTGCTAACTTAAATCTTGTGCACAAGTGAAGTTCCATTTTCAAACAATTTGACATTCAAAATTCTTTTCAAAATTAAAATCAATCAACACATCTTTTTCTTTTTATTTAATTAAAATCCATCAAACATACAAGTATTTGCTATAAAAACGACGTGACTTTAAGTTCCTCATTATTTCAAAGGATACGTCAGCGTAGCCAACAACTATCAAGCCAAAAATTAATTTTTCTTTAAACTTTATTTTTTAATTTACCTTTCTCCTCTTCGATTTTATTTTATTTTATTATATGATTGCAATTTCTTTGTATATAATTGTTATAATTTTTTGGGAAAAAATAAACATTTTAAAGTTATAAATTAATTTGCATAATGAGCTGTAAGTTAATCATATTTATACGAATGTATTAGGGGTGCAGTAAAGATTAAGTTTTCACCTTTCCTTAATTATATTTAGATTATCAGATTCAAATCTTTTCAAAAGACCAGTTTTGCAAATCAAAATATTTTCTAATTTTAGTCAGAATTAAAATTGATGATGACTCTCATTTTTATTTTTAAAATCAGTTGTCATTCTTCATTGCAGTGCCCATGGGGTACGTTGTGGCAATATCTATTTAAGTAGTTCTTCAAACTTATCATAATTGATTAAATTTAATTGGACCTATGATAAACTATGAGTAATTAAAATGAAAACCTATAGATTTTATATTAGTAGACAGTTATAAATTATAAAATATATAAAAGAGAAAACAAAACATTAAGCTAAACAAATTATATGTATCACGCATGAAAGTTTGAGCACCATTTAGTTGTTTTCAAGGCTGGGTATGGTTTAGATTAAAATAAAAAAAATGAAGGAAGGAAGAGGAGAAGAGAGAAAATAGAGTAATAATGAGATTTTCTCTTGATCCATCATTACACAAAAAAAAGGAGGGGAGGAAAAAAAAGGTGAGTAGTGAGTCTTGTATATAAAAATAAAATATTTTTAGAGTATGAATTATTATTATTATTTGAAAATTTATCTAGGTTAGGGTGGAATGAAAAACAAAAATATAAAAGCAAGTAAAGAAACCGAGAAAAACTACATACCTTATCTTGCAATCGTTTTCTTAGTTAAAAGCGATATAGTTGTGGTTCGACCTTTAATATATACAGAACCATACAAAGTTCTCCATAAATAGGCTTTAATTACATTTTAAGGAATTTATTAATTACTATATTTTAGTTACAATTCATTTGAGCATGATGATGGAATATAGAAGAGAAAGTAAGAGTATCAGACACAATTTATATTTAAAATACAGGCATGAAAATGGAATTGGCGAGGCTACAATTCTCGTTATGAGCAGTGAATGATGACCATTGGTTTACTTAAATTTGGTGCTTCGATTTAAATATTAATTTCTGGAACAAAGTTTTGTAGATACAATACAATGCATAATATTTAAAATTATATAATAATATAAATATAAAAATAATTCTTTTGTTTACATAAAAAAAATAATTCACTTTCTTACACATAGCATTCAAAATGAGCAGTCAAACGTTGCTTCTTTTTTTTTTTTTTAGTAGATAACAAGACAAAATGAAGAAAAGAAGAAACCACACACGGCTAGCTTTTCTTATCAAAAGCCATCAAGACAAAAAGAACAAGAGAAGGAGCCTCCTATTCATGGAAATCATCACTCGAAATAGCTCCCCGGTATACCAAGTAATCAGCACATCTATTTGCATATCTTAAAATCAGAAAAAAAAAAATGAACACACAGATTGACAAGTAATCAGCTGCTGAATTTCAGAAAGTAGATCTCTTTCAATGTGATTACTCTGCGTTTTATAAGAAGTCATAGAAGAGAAAGCTTCTAGAGTATTTGTTTCACAAACGACATTCATACAACCTTTGTACCATGCATATTGAAGACGCCATTGGATATCAAGTAGCTCTGTGTGAAGGAATCATATATTTTCATTGTGACCTAAAAAGGCTGCCACCCAGTCTCCTCCTACATTCCTAATGATTCCCCCATAACCAGTCCGTCTCGGCCCCCCAAGGACACTACCATCAATATTAAGTTTGACAAAGTCATTGCTAGGTGGGGACCATTTGTCCATGACCTACATATCTTGCCAATAACAATTTCACTTGTGAGTGCATTGTACATCATAAGCGAGCAGATGGGCATTTCTAGTTGTCATAAAGGTAGACCAAGTATCGGCACCAAACACATCATTATTGCGCTCTCTCCATATCCACTAACAAGCTGCAAGAAAAGGACAAGACCTCTTTCCAGTCCCAAAAGATTTAATCCAATGACTATCCTGTAGTTCATCAAACGACGACTCATTCAAGAAGTCCAAGGAATCCCAAATTTTTTAGCTATTGGGCAGTCTCTAAGACAGTGCATACAGGTTTCTGTTCCTTCCCACATCAATTACATATGGGAGAATCAACAAGTCCTCTTTTGAAATGGAAAAGATTGGTAGGAGGTGCCTCATGTAGAAATAACCAAAGCATCACCTGAGTTTTTCCGGGCAAACAAAACGGCAAATACAAGAAAAATTCTGATCAGTGTCCTAATCACAGAACTGTTCAATAAGCCAACAATAACCAGAAGCTGGATAATAGGTGTAGGAAGAAGATTTTGTCCAAAACCATCCATGTCTTTCTTCTCCACTCAATTGCACTGGTATAGCTGTAATTTCATTCCTTAATTCCTTAGAAAGATCAGTAGAAAAAGTACGCCAAAGCCAATTGCCATTATTCCAAACATCATGAATAAAAAGAGAAAAATAAAAAATATGAACATAAAGCACTCTAGTGCGTAACGGTCCCAAGTGAGACCAAGAATCATACCAAAAGGAGGTATTATCATGACCATGATTCCAAGCAAAACCATCTCTAAGAGCATTCGTTGCCTTCATAATGCCATTAATCACACAGGAATGAGCCACACGAAGATCATTATTTAAGACAAAAGAATTTGAAAAATACCTATGTCGAATCACCTGCGGTTACAATTTGTCATTATTATGAATTAATGTCCAAACAAGTTTACCCAGTAGAGCCAAATTACTTCAATGAGCTTCACGAATACCCAATCCCCCAAAATGTTTGGGGATGATAATCTTTTTCCAATTGATCTAGAACCTTCTCGACTATTCCAAATAAAGTGCCGAGTCATATGGTTAATAGTCTTGCAGACAGTTTGGGGAAAATATAGAGCTTCATTTGACGAACAGGAATGGATGAGATGATAGACTTTGCTAGACAGATCCTACCAGCCCTATTGAGGAGATCCCCTTTCCAAGACGCCAACCGTCCTTGAATTTGGGCAATAATGTCATCAAAGGCAGACCGCTTTACCCTATCCCAGATTAAAGGCACACTCAAGTACATAACATAATGTTATTAAGCCAAGACTATTGGTTTACATAAATTTAGTAGTAAATAATAATAACTGTATTCATTCTTGATTTAAAGATTAATTTCTAAAACAAAAATAACCATTGGTTTACTTAAATTGGTGATTTGATTTAAAGATTAATTTTTGAAACAAATATGTCCACTTCTTTATGTAAATTTACTGGCAAATAATAATTGTACTCAATGTTGGTAGTTTAATTTTAAAAACAAATAAGGCAATTGAGTTTTTTTATTATACACAATGCATAATATTTGAAAAAGTTAATGCTTATTTTAGTTCATCACTTTATACTCATAAGTCATTTTACTCCCTGACTTTTAAAATGAGTCAAATTAGTCTCTGATATTACAAAATATGAGTCATATTAGTCCTTCAATTCACTTTTATTTAACATTCATCAATTAAATGATGATAAGTAACCTTAAGTGCTACGTTGACATGCCATTTGTCTTTTGAAGTAAAATAAATTTTAAAATAACTCATTTTGGTGTTTAGCATTGTACAAAATGAGTTATTTTATGATTTGAAATAGAAATTTAAATGACTCATTTTGTGTAATTTTAAATATCAAAATGAGTTATTTTAAATTTCATTATATTTCAAATAACGCAAGGTATGCCAAGATATCATTTAAGATGACCTATCATCATTTAATTGATGAAATGTTAAATAAAATTTACTTGAGGGACTAAAATGACGTATGAGTATAAAGTCAGGTATTACAATAAACATTAACTCTATTTGAAACTATGCAATAATATAAATATAAAAATAATTCACTTCGATTACACAGAGCAATAAATGTTATATGTAGTGAATTTTACATATATATATATATATATATATATATATATATATATATATATTGATGATTGATATTGATAAGGATGTTTAATTATTCATTTTTTCCCCTTTACCAACCTTCTCATATCTCATAAAAAAATAAAAGAGTTTAATTTTGATGTATTGACAATGTAAAGGAATTTTACATTGTCATGCAATTAAATCTCTTATTTTATATGATTTTTTAAATAGTAAAATTTGAAAGTAATTATATTTATTAATATATTATTACATAATTTAATGAATGTATAAAAAACTTTTACAGTGTAAATGCATTCCAATTAAATCAAAAAGAGAAAAACAATTATACCCATATTAGCAAAATCCCGCCAAAATAAACTACAAATAAAACAGCACAGCATTTGAACCGAAGGAGGGAACCAATGTAAGCGACACAAACGTGAAGCAATGTCCGATCAGACACAACAGCAGCATCCGCAACGGTTCCTGTGGAGCGCCACCGAAAGAAGATGCCTTTACCTTCTCCAATCCAAAAACAACACCTTCTCCACACTCCTCCAAATCCACGCCTTCATCCTCCGACACTCCCTCCACCACAACCTCAACCTCCTCACCAAATTCATCTCCACGTGTGCCTCCCTCGCCTCCCTCACGCGCCGCCACGCCATTCTCCGACACGCGCGCCGCTTCTTCGACCACACCCCCCACAGCCGCGATGGGTTCCTTTGCAACGCCATGATCAACGCCCATTTCTCCATTCGCCAGTTTCATGAGCCTTTCACCCTCTATAGGGACCTCTATAGAGAGAGAAAAACAATGAGTGGTCTCGGGTTTGAGCCCTGTGGATACACTTTCACCGCACTGATGAAGGGTTGCGTTGCTTGTGTGGCGAAGAGGGAGGGGCTAGAGGTTCATGGGGTTGTTGTGAAAAATGGGTTTTGCTCGGATTTGTATGTGGCGACCGCGTTGGTTGACATGTATGTGAAATTCGGGGCTTTGGAGAGTGCTAGGAAGGTGTTTGATGAAATGCCTGAGAGGAATGTCGTTTCGTGGACTGCAGTTATTGCTGGATATGTGAGGTGTGGGGATGTGAGTGAGGCTAGGAAGCTTTTCGATGAGATGCCTGAGAGGGATTCTGCTGCTGTTAATGTGATGATTGATGGGTATGTGAAGTTGGGGCGTATGGGTTTGGCTAAGGATTTGTTTGATGAGATGGGTGATAAGAATGTGATTTCTTGGACTAGTATGATTTCGGGGTATTGCCATAATGGTGATGTTGACTCGGCTAGGTTGATGTTTGATCTCATGCCGGAGAAGAACTTGTTTACTTGGAACGCGATGATAGGTGGGTATTGCTGGAACAAGCGGCCCCAGGAGGCTTTGAGGTTGTTTTGCAAGATGCAGTCGAGTGCAACCGTGGAACCGAACGAAGTGACTCTCGTGAGTGTTCTACCTGCCATTGCTGATTTGGGTGCTCTGGATTTAGGTGGTTGGATTCATAGGTTTGCTCAAAGGAAGAAGCTTGATAGATATGCGAATGTCCGCACTGCCCTGATTGATATGTATGCAAAATGTGGTGAGATCGCAAAGGCAAAATTGCTTTTTGAGGATATGCCTGAGAAGGAAACATCTTCCTGGAATGCTTTGATTAATGGTTTTGCAGTTAACGGATGTGCTAAGGAAGCATTGGAGACGTTTGTGATGATGATGCAGGAAGGGTTTGAACCAAACAAGATAACTATGATCGGTGTGCTGTCTGCTTGCTGCCATTGTGGCCTGGTGGATGAAGGAAGAAGATGGTTCAAAGCGATGGAGAAGTTTGGACTTACACCTCAGATTGAGCATTATGGTTGCATGGTGGACCTTCTAGGAAGGGCTGGATGTTTGGATGAGGCTGAGAAATTGATTAGCACCATGCCCTACAGTGCTAATGAGATAATATTGAGTTCTTTTCTTTTTGCTTGTGGTTACTTCAAAGATGTTGCAAGGGCTGAGAGAGTGCTACAAGAGGCAGTGAAAATGGAGAAATGGTGTGTTGGAGATTATGTGATGATGAGAAATCTGTATGCCACAGAACAAAGGTGGACGGATGTGGAGGATGTTAAACAAATGATGAAGAAGAGAGGATCATATAAAGAGGTTGCTTGCAGTGTCATTGAGGTCGATGGTAGCTTTAGAGAGTTTGTAGCTGGTAATTACTTGCATTCAAATCTGGAGGATATTCAGTTAACCTCGGTACAATTATGGAGGCACATGAAAGCTGAAATGACCTATTGAAGTGTGAAATGCTGAGCGAGCTGAAAGGAGTAGAGGAAAATTGGAAATGTCACAGGACACACGATCCATTGAGGACCATGGCTCCTAACTCAACCAGAGGGTTTTAGTCAGAGAATGAAAGGAAAACCGGTGGCAGGATTGAAACAGAACACAAGCACATTTGGAATTTAATTGGAATACAATTCTAAAGCTTGAGCTATTAACTGGGCCGGGCATCCAAATTTTTAAATTAGCTTCAAGACTTTTATGCTAGAATCATAGCTATTATATGCATTGCAGCTGCTGCCTTGGCTTATGTACAATTCTCGGTGCCTTCTGATGATCATGGCATGGGTGACTTCCCTTCTTCTGGTTCCCATGATCACTCCACTGTTTTGCACTGTGAAGAAAGTTTTCCAAATAATCAACTGTGCCATCTCCTTTCAAGTCTTATTGAGTGACTAGTGATTAGTATGACCATTCCCGTGGTTGAGAGTTGTGACAAATGAATGGTTTAAAGCATTCTTCAGCAACGAATCATTTGGCTCACTTCCTGTTCAAAATTATGTTCTATGACTGCAAGTTTCTTCTAACGAGAGGAAGAAGACTATGTACAGATCAGGAATTCAATCTGAAAATCTTTGTAGAAAACAAATAATAATATTTTCCCCCGGGTTTTGGTACTCCAAATTGAGGGGTTCAGTTTAATATTGGTTTGCTCACAAGGTATAAATAGCTTACAAATAACACTGGCCTAATCTACTAATGCAATTAATGTCGACAACGCAAAGGACTACCAACAGAGAAAATGAGTTGGCCCTGAAACCGTACCATTCAAAAGCATGAGCAGAGTCATTTTACATATGCTCGCATAACTGACGTGTATGAGCAAAATCAACAGTTTCAAGAGACAAATAAATGCGGAAAAATAGAAAGAAACACTATAATTACTATTACCTTAGAAAGAAGAAGATCATCCTTTTCGAAATGCCTCAAATGATGTGCAGTGAATGCATAGAGCCAAAAAAAAGGAATAAAAAAAAAAAAGCTTCATTCAATTTACTTGAAAAAGAATTCTCCAATAAGCAAAATAGGACATAAGCAAAATTTACACAGTACAATTGAAATCATATGCAAAACTTTTGAGAAATTCCCAGTTCCTCCAGCTATATCATGGAAGTCATTCTATACACAGATTCAGCTAAACCAGATTATCTCCGCTTCCCACTCCTCCTTGAACCAGACTTCCGCCTCCTTTTGTTCCTAGAAGAATTCGACTTTGATGTAGAAGGGTATACTTTCAAAGCAGAATGCCCAATATGTACTATGGAAGGTTCTGATAACTCTGCCAGGGAAATGGATTTCTGTTCTTCATCTGGTTCCTTGGTTATCTCCACAGGCTGATTTATAGTGCTCTCAAAATCATGCAACTCTTCCTTAGCTGCCTGACTTTGTATAAGAACATCATCCTCGATCTACATGCCAAAAAAGGACAACATTTCAAATTTACAGTGTTTGTAATGATCCTAAGACATTCATAAAGGGATTGATCCAAGCTGGCCATTCCAATTTACAACCTTAGTAGATGGACGATTAAGTCCGTGACCATGAAAATCAGTTACCAACTCAATTTCAACTAACAATAAACATCAAAGAGCATAGCATTAACAAGTATTATCCTGCCATGGGAAATGAGGACAGCAATTTTGTACCAACAAGTACTTCCAAGTTCCAATTCCGAACAAGGGATAGGCACATGCCATGGCAAAGTAGAAAGATGTGGCACTTTTTAAAAACCTAGAATACAGCACAGCAGGTACACGGCAGGTCAAGAGTATTCAGATATAAACATCATACTATACACATCAACGCAGCAGCAACAACCAAGTCTATTCCCACTATGTAGGGTCAGCTAAATCAAACATCGCAATAGTGTTCTATCATAGATCATATCAATGGTCAAACATTAAAAACACAACCATAAGCTCAAATCATATTGATGTCCTATCCTAAATTATACTATACATATGCATTAAAAAAAAAAGAAAGAAAATTAAATACCACAACCAAGGGAATTCATTCGGGAAAAAAAATAAAAGAATGGGTAGTACATCTCGCTTTTCTGCTATGAATTGGATAACAAGAAATGATAACAGCCATAAAATTGATTGTAAGAATTCTCTGACATCTCAATTCTTGTGAATGATGCGGGTGTAAAAGAAACTCAAATATACAGCGTTAACAATTTCAAAGCCATGGGGATGGATACAAGCATAGGAAAACTTCATTGTTACAATGATAGACAATATCAAGCACAATCACGTGTATTTGTTCATAACCATTGTAAATTTACACAAGCAAAAATAAATAAATTAATAATATACAAGTTGAAGTTGCTTCTGTACAAAAAATGCTTACATTCTCCTGCAGAACTTCAACCCGAGGCCTATTGGTCGTTTCAATAAAAGGAGTTATCCCTTCACAAGTTGATGTATTTCCAGGCATAAGTACATCTTCCTCGTAGAACTCAGATTTAAGCTGAGAAGAAGCATGAGCAAAACTAACTGGGAATGTGTTTTCATTACCAGCAAAAGAAGCAGGATTGCGACCAGAATTATTAAATCCATTAGATGGTCCACCCCTGCTCAACTTTGTTACAGAACAGAACTTTCCTGGATTTTCACTAACCACATTGTCAATTCGAGTTTTCAAATTCTGAACTTGTAACTCTAATGCCTCAATCTTTTGAAAGATGGCATCCAATGATTTATCAGCATCTTCATAATCTACAGAATACCACATATCATCCAATGTGGATTCCTCAATATTACAAGGATTACCCCCTGACGTCAATGACAAGGAACATAAAATTAAAAAGTTGGAATCTCGTTGAAAATGGAAATAATTGATTAAAACCTTTTTCATAAAAATGGCTGTATGATAACAATACATGAAAATCAAGATGTAAACCTGTTGATGTAATTCTTTCACTCTGTTCTATTCACTTTAATGGTGAGATAAATTTTGCTATTTGCATAAACAACAAAAGCATCACTGTGTATATTACTGCTACTCACTTATGGCAACACCACGAAAATCTTCCACACAGGCACCATCAACACCATCTTTGTTTTCTGGACAGAGACAAAATAAGGCGGAAAATTATATAATTATTGGGGAGAAATACATTGGGAAAAATAAACCGCAACCAAGCGAGAAACAGCATACCATAGTAGGAGAATATAGTATGGTTAGCCACATATGATGATAAATCACACTCTTCAGCTCTCTTCCTTTTCTTCCTCTTCATAACTTCATTCCTGCGAATGCCATCAGATATAGGTATTGACTTGACATCAAAACCATCTACTGCATACTTTGAAAACTCAAGCTGCTTCTTATAATCATATGCTGCAATCTCTTTATCATATTTAAGCTTTTGAGAGTGAAGCTTCCTCAGTTGCAATTCTAGCCACTTACACCGCCACATAAGAGGGCGACTGAACCTCCTCCAATGACTTGTAACCTTCTTCTTTCTGAATGGTTAGTATTTATTAGTGTAAATTGTAATTGTAAAACACATAAGTGATCAACATTCTAATCAAACACATAGCAACTGAGGAAATGTAAAACATACCTTATTAGAAGCGGTTCACTCCAATCATCACACATCGGTGATTCAACTTCAGCATCACTGAGTCCTGAGCTGGAGTCAGTCTCCATACAAGATCCCGTATCGCCGAAAGAACTGGAACTGGAACACTCAGTCTCGGTGCGATCCTCAGAAGCATCTTCCATCCCCTTGCCAGAATTAATTCCCCCAATCCCAATTATATTAACTTGCACATCCTCTGCATTTCCATCGGACAAAGGGGTTTGTTTAATCCCCTTGCAAGGCTGCAGAACCCCCTTTTGTTCAGATTCTGAAGATGAAGTGATAGGTATAGCAGCTACATTTTCTTTACCAACCGCAACTAGTAATTCTTGCGGAGCAGCTTGTTCTGACTTGCCATTCACATTCTGCATAAGTATAGCTACATTCTCCTTACTAACCGCAACCTGTACTTCTTGCAGAGCAGCTTCTTCTGATTTGCCATTCACATTTTGCACAAACATAGCTTCATTCTCCTTACTAACCACTACTTGTGCTTCTTGCGGAGCAGCTTCCTGTGGCTTGCCATTGGCATTCTGCATAGGTATAGCTACATTCTCTTTACCAGCTGCTACTTGTGCTTCTTGCGGAACAGCTTCTTCTGGCTTGCCATTGGCATTCTGCATAGGTATAGCCACATTCTCCTTGCTAACTGCTACTTGTGTTTCTTGCGGAGGTGCAGCTTCATCTGGCTGGCCATTCACATTCTGCACAGGTATAGCTACATTCTCCTTACTAACCACTACTTGTGCTTCTTGCGGAGCAGCTTCTTGTGACTTGACATTCACATTCTGCACAGGTATAGCTACATGCTCCTTACTAAACACTACTTGGGCTTCTTGCGGAGCAGCTTCTTCTGACTTGCCATTCACATTCTGCACCGAGTCTATGTCCATTTTTCCAAATCAAGCAATCTTAGCTGTTCAAATATCAAGCAATGACTACAACAATGTCAAAAGTGGAATGTGAAATTGGAAGCTTATGAATCCCCTTCCGAGTTTTCTGAAAAAATCATGTCCCACAAACCGAATTCATGAATGCAAACATATTCAAATATATGTTCTTAACATATGTTCTTGATAAGAAAAGGGGCGACCCAACCCATAAGCCTCCAAATTGGTGGGGCCCCAGGAAGGTAGATGTATATCAGCTTACCCTACGAACAAAAAGCCGATTCTTTTTTGTTGCGACAAGGCTCACCCTCTAAATATATCTTCTCAATAAATTCAAATAAAACATGTATAACAAAAGCTAGTAAAATATTCATAGGTAAGAGGAAAGAAAATGTTATCTAAAGCTGTGGTTATGTACTCTGACTGAAAAATAAATAAATAAATAAAACAATATAAAATAAAAGTAAAAATTGAAATCCCCACAAAATTCAACACAAACGCAAGAATCAAACTGGCTGGGGCAAAAAAAAGGGCACTTACTAGGGATCTGTGATTGAGAGTGTCACGCTATTTTTCCTTCCTTTCGTTGGGTTCTTGTTCATTGCTAATTTGCCTGCTTGCTTGCTGCGTCACACTTCTCACTACACAACACGACGCTACCATCCATACACCCTCTCATCCGTTTAAGCTTTCGTTTCTGACCCAACACAATTGAAAACCAATAAAAATCCTCACATATATTTATATATTTATTCACTATTCACATAATAATAAGAAAAAAAAATAAAACGTTATATTATCGACGTTTCATTCATTCACTCGTTTGTTTATTGTGCAAAAAATGCAGCAACTAATTAAAACAACAGCAATATATTATTAGATTAAAAAATTACTGAAATTGTTATTTTATTAATTTCATTTTTTTTTTCCGCGCCGGAGGGGAAGAATTGTTTGGGAGGGGTGAAGGAGGGTAAAGAACAAAAATTAGGATCGCAAGCAATTGATGTTTTCATTTGAACTTTTTTGAGGGGTTTAAGAAACGCAACCTCTGCAGCTTTTTCTTCTTATAACACGTTAAAGAAGGTGTGAAATTTGGTGGTAACGGAAAAACAACCCAAAAAAACAGAGAGAGACAGAGAGAGAGAGTAAATAAGAATTGTGTGTGTTTCTGAGGATGCAAAGCGTGTGTTGTTGCTCTTTTTCACCTCACCTTTGGGGGTTACGAATCATTGTGCCACGTCATCATATGTATTGTACAACCTCACCGCGTTGTTCATCTTCTTCTCTTCCTTCTTCTTGTGATTGTGATTCACTGACTCTTCTTCTTCTTCCAAGGCGTTCTCGTATCGTGTGCTGCTTTTCTGTGTTGGTTATAGTGTCGTGCTGTGTGTGTCAGTCATGTGTTATTGTAGCTCCAATTTTTTTTTTTAATTGAATTTGAGGTATTTGGCTTTGCACTCCTACAAGTAAATGCTGCTGTACACGAAATTGTAGACATATTTTATTTTAATTTTTAAAATTTTAAAATTAATTTTTTAATTTTTAAAATTATATTTTATATGTTATTTTAATTTCTATTCAAATAATTTTTAATTAATTATTATATTTTATTTATGTGACATATTAAGTGATATTATTGTTTACAATTTCATGCCACATATCATTACGTCAATAAAATATAACAATGGATTAATAAAACATGTTTGTAATTTCATGACGAAAGTCCGTTCCCACTCTCACTCCTACTACGTGAATTAGCAGTGTTATTTTTTTAATACATAGTAAATTTTTGAGCTGTGGATTGTGGGCCAAGTTTTACTATTCAACCCTACCAAACTCTGCACACGTCACCCTAACTAACCAAACTTGCACCCTCTGGCCCAAACTCTCCAACCCTTGCTTTAATTACTTACTACTGTCACATTGAGTAACACAGACCACAAAAATATATATCATTGAATGATGACCAAACCAAAACAAAAATATTATCATTGAAGTTAAAATGTATTTTTCAAAGCGTTATTCTTGTAAAAGCTATATTTTAGGATGAAAAAGTTACGGTTGTTTTATTTCCAAAGTATTTATTATATTGTGTTATATTTTTTTCCCCTCTCATTTGGTTTTTCTTATCTCTCATTTCGATGTAGTATTTTGTCAATTTTTTCTCACCTAAAAATAATAAGATATATTTTAATAATAAATTGTAAGGGTGTTATGTACAGTATCATCTAATTTTGGGGCAAAACAGTTGAAGTTCTTCTCACAAAACACACCTTAAGTAGCCAACTTTTAGGATTTGTATTGAGAAAAATACGAATCAAATAGATATTAAGGTAACATTTATTTATTATATTTGGGATAGAAATATAGAGATATTGGAGATACAAATTTATTTGATGGTGGAAATAGAAACAAAGGCAGAAAAATTTTCTGTTAGCAGGATAAAAAAATACAAAATTTCTGTACCTAAAAAATATAAGGACAATGAGAATAGAATATATAGACAAAAATTTAATATTTTTATCTTCTAATAATACTTCTATACATATTTATTATTTATGTCTCTGTCTTTAATATCTCTATTATTCCTGTATTTCTATTTATGTTCTTGTATTTCTTGTTCTAGAATAGTAAATAAATGCTGCCTAAGAGTGTGTGCTTATTGAATTCCTTAAGGCTTTAAGCCATTTACCCATTGGTACGATTAATATTTTATGTAACCATTTATTTTTATAAGTTCTTTTAAGAGATCAATTTTGATATACTGTTAGTGTAAATTTATTTTTTATTTTTTGCTAATATAAACTTTTTTACATAGTCATGCGGTCATTTGGTCATATGTTTCTCTCTATATAACTTTCAAGATGGTAAATAGTTGAGTCAATTTTTTTTAGAGTTTATATCTATACACTGACTATGTAAAATTATTTTATACTGTCATACAATTATATATTATTATATCAGTAAAAATGATTAATTCTCAAGTTCACAGCTCATGACTTAATAAAATTTAATAATAATTTCTTTCTAATAAATTGTTGTTTGATCGCAAAGAGCTTTTTAGTTTTTTTTTCTTTACTATTTTGATCGAAATTAGAAAATTTACCGTCAACAGCAGTGACTAATCCCCTCGTCGTGAAGTTCTCCTGAAGAGGTAAATAACTGGCTATGAAATGCATTCCATTCTCATGGTATGATGACAGGACTACACAGTTTAGCATAGCATGTGAAAATAGTAAAGGTTATTATTGGATATTTAGCACTGTATGTGCGATTAACTTATACTAATTTAATCCATAAAATTGCAAAGAAATTATTTAAGCTAATCCATCCATCCATGTGCTAATATTTGTGAAGTAACTTGAAATCATCGAAATAATCAATTTTAATTATCTTTTGCAATTTTAGATTTTAGATTGATAATTTTTAGGGACAAAAAAAGTTAATCACGAAAAAGGAGGAGCTTCCGTCCTAAATTCGGGGGAACATTCCAACATTAACATAAACATAACACCGCAGGCGCGCGTAGGCAGAACGAGAAGGAGGAGAGACTAGTAGCCGTGGCTGGGGTGGTGCCCTACTGCCATGCCTATGCCAGTCACGTTCTTCTTCTTCTTCTTCTTCCTTCTATGAAAACAAACATCATCGCGACCCCAACCCTACTATAATGGCAAACCCGAGAGTGCTTTCGACCCTCCTTGTGTTTCTGCTCTTCCTTATCGCATTCGATTGTATCATTGCCGCACACTCCCTTCCTTTCATAGTTTTGCATGGTAATCCACTAATCCTATTCTCTTACTCTTTTCTTGTAATTTTATTAATGATCCTTTTCTTTTTTGCTTGTATCAATTATTATAGTCGGATTTTTGGTCAACTTTAGAATTACACCTTCCTCTTCTTCTTTTTTTTTTTTTGGGGGGGGGGGGGGGCATGGGTTATTGTTGGTTGTTTATGTTCAAATCCTTCTTCTTTTTTAATTTTTAAGTTATCAATGGCTTGTTTGCTACTCTTTTTTTTTCTGTATATATTTGTCCTAGTTTTCAATGGATGTGGTCAACTCAGCTTTTTTTTATTAAAAAAAATTAAAATAGTTTTTGTTTTTTCTTTTTCAAGTTTCATTGTTGCCTGTTGGTTGTTTATGTTGGAATCCATAATGGGTTGATAAGAAAGCTAGGGTTCTTATTAGAAGACTAGGAATTTGGGAAGAAAAGGGAAACAAGAGTTGCCGTTATGAGGGCATTATGCTACAATGAAAAGGCCACGGGTTGAAAAAAAAAAAAAAAAACCTAGCTAAACTAAGAAACAGCATAGTTGAATAGAGGGTTGCATAATTAAAAGGAAAAATCCTTGTTAAGTTAGGAAACAACATAATTAAAAAAAATGGCTATCAATCCAAAAATGCTTGTAATTTTGAACATGCTGGCAAATCCAAGCTGCAAGCCACGGGACCAATGCATTCCATGCTATGACTAGTGAATACCTTAGTGATGTTTTCGCTTGAAAGTGGCCATTTTTCCATAATTGATATATTTCACGTGCAATTTAGAATACTCCCAAGAACTAATCCCGATGTTTGGAACCACTCGATATCTAGCACAATCTCTTAGTCATTACTCTTCAAGAGTAGCAGGAATGAATAAACCAACAAGTCTCATGTTGCATTGTTGATTTAGCTGTAGAACAGTTTCCTTGGCAAGTCAAAAGTTCTCATATCTCTAACTGTATGGTTCCATTGGATACGAAAGATGTCATGGACCAACTCTCCTGCAGTCATGGAATGTGGGTGCTTCTTCCCACAGGCTGTTGTTCAGTCTTGTCCTTGTCCCAATTGGATTGCCATTCAAATCAGCTTTGGTGCTGTAAAACAATTAATGTTTCACAGATCTTTGCCATTTGTTTGTCAATGCTTTCATATTCTGAAGGTCCAAAACAAACAAGGAGATTTGCAATAAATTCATCCCAAGTGGGAACTCTGTGAATAGATTCAAATCAATCATTTCATACGACTATATTGCATCCCATCAAGATTAATGATGGTTTCCCTACTTAAAAAGCTTCTGGTGTGTGATGGAGCCATGGAGGTGAAAGAGTTGTTCAGTTCTAATTATCATCGCATTAGGGTCTCTGGCTTTCCAATGAGGAAATTCAATGTTCATAAATGAGAGAGCATAGTTGTAATCTCCTTCATGTCCCACAAGTTGCCTCCTCCAGTTAGAGCTTAAAGTCATTCTCTTGCCATTTTGTTGCTGATAGAATCACAAACAGTTTGAGATATTTGTAACTTCATCCCCTTTATCTTCTTGTCAAGATTTGCTTCTATTATAGTGTCAAGTTGATTGTTGGAAGCTTTGGTAAGAGACACCAATCAAACTTTCCTCCTAGAAGACATTCAAGATAGCAGTTCTTGATACCGAATGATAACCCCGTAGGGATATTGATAGAATATTAGGAATTTAAAAAGAAAGAAGTGATCAGTTGCAGGGGGTTGCATCCTGCAAGATTTAACCTTAAGATAATAATTTTACTTTAGAAAATAGTGATGTGGTGTGTTTAATATATAATCTCAAACCCTAGTTAAATAAAAAACAACACAGTTAATTGAAAATTAGTTTAAAGGAAAATCCAATTTAATGGGAAACAACATAATTAAATTCAAAAGGAAAAATCAATATATTAGGAAATATGATAATGCTTAAAACTTATGGATTCTAACATGGATTATGAGAGTTTTGTTTCTCCTTAAAAAGGAATTCTGCATGATATTCATAGTCACTTAATTTGGTCTGGTTCGTTTGATTCTACATATCATGTAAGCCTAAGTTATGAATCGACTTGGAGTTTTGTGCAGCTCTTTTTCTATTCATACATGTCATTTCTGCAACTTTTGTCATCATTTGTTTATGAAATGTTTACAGAGTAAAGAAACAGAATTTATTACTTGTGTTGCATATGTCTGCTTGGTGAAGTTAATGGTAGAATGTACGAATTTGGTTGACAAGTTTATGAATAACATTTGTTGTTAGTGAATTAATTTTCTTTATTTAAACAAAGAAGCAGCATATAAACAAGGATTTTTGTAAATGAATCCAGAGTGGGAGAGAATATAGCTATGAATTTTTCTCATGTGGAAGGATTCTTTGTTCAACTTTGATTCATGGACGGGTAGCATGGGTAGGGCTGAGTATATCTTTAAATGAAGTAATAGACTGGAAATGCACCTGTGAAATGATAATTAAGAAATGGTGTTCTTTATAATTGTTGAAAAAGAGAACCATTTTTTGTCATAAGAGGTTAAAAAAATGTAAATTACCTTTTGTTAATGTAAAATAGGCTAAAGACCCAAGATTGGTGTCAAAGGTTTCCTTTTTCATTCATTCGAAATTTTATATGCATATTTTAGCAAGAACAAGTCTAACAAGAGGCGGCTTAGTGCACGAGGCTCCTACTTGATGGGATCTAGGGAGCATAGATATATGCAGCCTTACTCTTAAAAGTGGAAAGATTGTTTCCAAAATTTGAACCCGTGACCTTCAGATCACAAGGTAGCAACCTTACCGTTGTGCCAAGACTCACCCTCTGGTCAAATATGATTCACTCAAATTTTCCATGATAAAATAAACATAAAATTGTTACATACTCAACCTTAAGATATTGTTTTTTATGTTTGAACTTTGTGTCAGGTATTGGAGATAAATGCAAGAATCGAGGAATCCGACACTTTGTTGATCTTTTGAGTGATTGGTCTGGTGCTCAAGGATACTGCTTGTATGATATTGCTAAATTTCATGATATTTATTATACTCATTTGAGCACCTTTTTTGTTTGGTCGTAAGTCCTTATCCAAGGGCCATGTAATCATGGTTCCAATATGCCATAAGTTGAGGTAGTTGGGCAATATCTTTTGCCGTATGCCTAAAAATAATTGAGATAGAGGGATTTTGCAAATGTTGTCACTTTTTTCTCCCTCCTTTAATAACCTGAGAAATAGGTATTTTACTCATGCACACACATTGCATTAGGGATGTAACAAATCTGTAATTAGCTATATGTACTTCATCTATCTGTAGAGAAATTGGAAATGGATCATGGGATTCTTGGACCATGCCCCTATCAGAACAGGTGATTGTCGAATGAAGTGCTTCCATTTTACAAATGTTTGGCATTGGACAATTTAATGATCTCATATTTACTCTCTATCCTTGCAGACAGCTATTGCCTGTGAGAAGGTGGTGAAGTTGTCTGGTAATTATCTGTCCTAGTATTTTGACCATAATATTTTTCGCATAAGCTTTTGTTCTGTCTATAGGTGAAGAAGATGAGTCATCTTATACATGGTTACAACATGGTTGGACTTTCTCAGGTGAATAAGTAGTCCTGTAAAAGCATTTTATTATTAACTATGCAATATGTTTTTCCTTAGATATTTTCTTTGCAAATAATAGTGACTATGTTGTCTTGTTTTGAAAGCTTTGTAAAGAACCATGTCTTGGAAGATGCCATTTCTCTTTTGCTTGCATATATTTGGGTAACGTTGAAAGCTTGCAAAAATTTAATTATTTATAGATTATACATGTGTATCTTTCTATATGTAGATCATTTTTTTTTCCCATTGACCAATTGCTAATGCAGTTTTGGGCTGGGGTAGTGGTTAGGTAAACCCTCTTCTAAGAGGCTACTCTGAGATTTAGACTTCTGACATTGTATGTGACATGCACTTGAGATAACATTCAACTTCCACTGCAACCAACTACTCTTGGGTGTTTTCATACGTAGATCTTCCAGTTTCTTGTGCTATTTGCATGTATAAACATTACAAGTTGAAGTAGATGGTAGATATGTAAAGGAAGATAAGCCATCAAATCATGTTGTAATCAAGTAGGCATAGTTATTAAACCAGAACTGTCCTTTTTGTGGGACTGCCACCTTTGACCAGGCCAGTTCACTTCACCCCATTGGGTCAGAGTTGCATTCAAACTGCCAAAATAAGGCAGCTCTTTGCAGCTCATTCAACTTTAATGTTATAATCATTGGAGTTGCGATTTAAATATTTCTGATCTTGATTTCTCCTCCTGTATGTTTTTCTTCTTTTTTATTTATATAGTCTTATGAGTTTCTGACTTACTTTGTGTTTCCTATATTGATTACATATTAATTCCTTTGGTTCTCAGGGCAACGTGATTGGTAGAGGGATTATTGAATTCTGTGATGGAGGACCTCCTGTAAGAACTAATTTAATGATCTAAAATGTTGTATTATTTGTATTACCAAAGGGAAAAATAAATCGTGATATTTCATTTCAGTGGTTGATTTGTATTATTTATATTTATTTTTCTGCACGTGATACAGGTTAAGAATTTTATATCAATTGGAGGTCCACATGCTGGCACCGCTTCTGTTCCATTCTGTGGAGTATGTGCTTGTTCTACTCTGTGCTTAGAAATTCTCTGCTATTCCTCGATATGGTATTTGTCTTTTGTCAAGGTTATGTTGTGTACACATTGTAGAAGAACTTGATCCACCAGGTGTGCTTAAAATTACTGGACTTCCATATGGAAGTGCAGATAGTAATGCAGCATTCTTTATTAAAAAGTATGATAAACACAGTTTCCTGATTAGGAACATAGATAAATAGAGTTGCCAAATTATTTTATTTGTCATAGACATTGCAACGGATCAATAAATTGCAGAGTCTAGATGAACAGAGTCAAAGATTATGCATGCAGTGAAACAGGAAAAAAGAGGATATACTTGCTTTGAGGATCTTTGGATGGATCAAATGATTCAAATCATATTTACTGAACACTGAAAAGATACGGAAGAGTCTACATGTATCTAGATCCTCTAGAGTTATGTTGAAACTGCACTCTGTATTTGCCTAGGTTATTGCCACCTCAACCATAAACCTTTGCCTATTTTCCCTAAGCCAGGCAAACAAAACTACTCTTTGAAACTAGTTTCTCTTTGCCACTGCCACTCCATGACTTACCAATTTGATATTGAAACTTCCTTTCATCTTTGGGAGTTCACTTAGAAAGTTTATATGGAGCTACCACCTAGTTTTGTTGCCCATTAGGAGTCTAGCCTTATGAATTATTTTAATCTATAAATCGGAACCTGAAGCAAAGTAACGTGACCATTTTATTATATTATTGCAATAGATAATAAACATAGTATTGTATTTGATAATTTGAACCCTTGCAATTGAGAGGCTCTGCACTCTCATTTTCAAATTTAATTTATTTGTTTTGTAAGTTTTTTAAAGTACATGTTGCTGACCATGAAATTTTGATCCTACATGTTTAACACATATCTTTGGATTGAGTAAAAGCTTTTTAAACAGTTAATCTGTTAATTATCTCTAATTAGTTAATGAAAGGCTCATCTCAGTGCCGTCTCACCTGAGACTTTTTTTTTTTTTTCCTCCCCAGTCTGAATTGGTATGCACTCTTGTGGATGCTATCATCAAATTGGAGGTCTACAGCAACTTTGTCCAGGTTTTGACTTTGACTTCCACTCTTGTTATTTTATTGAGATTATTACTTTGATCTCAGAAATGTTTTCCTTCTGAAAATCCATTCCTAAAATCAAACAGCTCACTCCCCTTGTTTCTTTATCCAATGCATTGGTGCAGGAAAATCTTGCTCCCAGCGGCTATATTAAAATACCAACAGTGAGTATTATCATGTTCTTTTTTTTTTCCCTTACATATTTCTGTTTTGGGTAATATTTTCAATAAAGTTGTGTTTTCAACATTCGAACATTGCATATAGGTAGATTTTGGAGATGCAATTCTTTTGTAGTGCATCACAATATGTATTATGCAGTCTTGAGCTGCATCCTGTTGATAGCAGTCATTTTGCCACAGTATCATTTGATATAAGTTGTGTCATGCTTGTTTGATTGCATCTGACACATTAGATATCTATTTTGGTACACAAACCTGTGGTCAATGACTTAATGTGCAATGAAATTTCCCTAGATGGACATGGGCAGAGGGAAGAACTTTGGTTGTAAATCCATCTAGTGTACCTATGGCTTACAAATTGGATGATCGGTAACATAATCTGTTCTTGTATTTTTTCTTTTTTTTTTTACTCTTTCAGGATATGGATAGCTACCTTAAAGGGTGCAGGTTCCTTCCAAAGCTTAATAATGAAATAAGTAGTGAGAGGAATTCCACCTACAAGCAACGATTTGCTAGCTTACAGAATTTGGTACTTATCATGGTGCGTAATAATCTTCCTCTGATTCTCGTTAATTTGTAGTTGTCCACTGCACAACTATTGTGTCAATCTGACTGATCCGTCTAGCTCTGTCTTGTCTGCATGGAAACCAGTTTGAGCATGACACAATTTTAATACCAAAAGAAACAGCCTGGTTTGGTTACTATCCAGATGGGGCATTCCATCCTGTTTTGGAAGCACAGCAGGTAACTTAAGCATTCCATATCTGTAGATTATTGTTGTAAGTGTTGCACACCCAATTTCATAGCTGCTTTGCTGTTGCCAGTTAGTGTGTTTGAATTTATGTTGTGTGGGATATAGAATTGATTTTAGATCCCAAAGTTGATTCTACTCATTTTTAAAGATGCTTGGTTTCTAAACTTCAAAATCAATTATCTGGCAGAAGTGAAAATTTAGGGTGCATTTGTTTTAAGATTCTGGTGCCCCAAAATTACTTTTTTCATTAAAAACAAAAAATCATTTTTCACATATTTGGGTAATTTTCTACAAATAAGCAAAATTTCAAAAATATCAGCTTTCAGCTTTTTTGTAGAAGCTAAAAAGAGTAATTTTTGAAAAGAATCAAATTTCAACTTTTTCAGTTATATATAAAATTTAAGTTTCATACTCGCTTTTTTTAGGTTTAAAACAAATGTTATTAATTTCTGTCAAAATCACTTTTAGAAGAACTACTAAGCATAAATCACTTTACTTTAAAATTATTCTAAATTATGACAAAATTAATCCTGCCTATAATCAATTTTACAGACACAGAACCAAACATGCGATGTGTCTTTTTGTGTAAATCTCTCTATTCCACCTCCCTGTGGCATGACAATGTACTGACCATGGGCTAGTACACAAGCTGCATTGGAAGGAAAACCACCTTGACAAGGAAACTGCGACTAAGCCTTTTCCCACATAGTAGCATCAGCCACTTTGACATGGAAAGATGAAGTATTTGATGTTTTTCATGCAAAATAAAATAATTGAAACGTCAAAGAATTAGGATCTTGGATATAGGTATCTTAGAGAGAAACATTCTAGTTCTGTGCCCAGCAGTGAATTGTTGGGACTTGGGAGCACTTGAGAAAAAGGGGTGAAGCAGCAATTGGATGTTTACATGAGTAGTAAATGATTATTTGATTGCATTAAATTGTCATCTATACTTTCTTGTCATTTCATTTCCTTTTAAATCCATGCTACCAACCCAGTTTTATCATGTCACATATATTTGTGGTGTCAATTTTTCATATTCAACTATGTGATATCAATAGCATGCTTTTTTAATATGCAGACTAAGCTCTACACTGAAGACTGGATTGGCTTAAGAACTCTGGATGAAGCTGGGAAAGTTAAGTTCATTAACGTGTCAGGAAATCATCTTGATATCACTCAAAGTGACATGAAAGCTTACATAGTGCCATATTTGAAGGAGCAGACATCAATAGTTACAAGGCCAAAAATAGAAGAATCCTTATTTAATGGTTGGATCTCTCCCATTTGGAGTTATCCATTGAAAATGGCTGGGCTCAACTAAGTTTTTAAATTTTAAAATGGTATAAAATTAAGGAAATGAAAATTAGCCGAATACTATTCTATCTTTAGTGCATGTTTGGGTTTGCTTTTGATCCATCCAAACGGGATTTTTGGTAGCTATAAACATGGCTTCTGCCTATTGTTCTGTATTGTTTTGCTAACTTGATTCTGGCCTTGGAGGAGGCTTGTTTGGACTGAAGAGAATATTTCAAGTATAAATCGCTTTTGGTGTGTTTGGATCAGTCATTTGTCACCCGATTTTGATGGTAATCGTGATTTTATGATCTATGTTTTTATGTTTTCTTCAAAATCAAATAAATACTATAGTTAAACATTTTTTATTCGTTATACCTCATAAAATTTTGTACTTAATTTTTGTTTTGAAAAATTTAATAAATAAAAATAATTGGAATATCGTACAATATTATCAAAATTTATTAATAACACTGAAAATAAAAAAGAACACATGCTTGTCGTATGATAAAGTTTAGGTAAAAAATAACGAAACAAACAAAAAAAGAAATATAATAAATACAATATAAAAATCATCCATTTTGAAGATTAATTATGCAAAACCAAAAGTCAGAGTATTAAGTAAAGGTACTCTTGGTAATAAAAAAAGATCATGTTTAATAAATAAATAAAAAAGACTAAAGGTATTCTTCGTCTATGGTAAAAGTATGGAAAGGGAATAATAATATATTTTAGTATTGTTGGACTCGTAAATAAAATGCTAATTGGCAATTACTCAAAATCATATGTATCAATAAGAAATTTAAGATATTAAAATTGGTATAAAAAATAATAATAAACGGTAGATATGTACTATTATTGATTGATGACGAGTTTATTTTTTTCATTTCACTTCTCCACAAATTAAAATAACAAGTCGTCGTATTTAAGTGAATTTTCAAATTAACAAAATTAGCATAAAATTATTCTAATATTTTTTTGGTCTAAAATATTATTTTAATTTGATTTGTCATGAACCAGGTTATATTTTATAATCCAAAAATAGAATCTGCCCATATTGACTTGGTACTTAACAAAACTACTCCCATTACTCTCGGAGAGTTATTAGAACATTAATCTCTATCAAATGACATCATAGTTCTTCCTCCTACACGTGAATCTTGAGAAAGATTTCTTCATTTAGGTGATTCTGGAATATATAGTTCCTTTCATTTAGGTAAGAAATTGATTGCCATGTTTCTTCAAACGTTTTCTTTTTTTCTCATTTGATAAATGTTAAATGCTGATGAACATTCCATGTTGACGCTCATAATTATACCATGTGTTGATCGATTCCTTCATTTGAATGTTGATTTTGTTGACATCCAGTTGTCATGGAACCCTTTAAAGGACAAGGAGGCATTCAGATGCTGCTAACTGCTGAACAAGAAGCACAACACATTGTTTCCAATGCAAGAAACTGTAAGTCCAAAGAAAATGGCTTTAGTAGATCTTATCATGCCTTACCAATATGAAATTAAATGAATACTTTGTTTAACTTCTCAGTGAGGACACAAAGGTTGAAGCAGGCCAAAGAAGAGGCTGAAAGGGAGGCAACTCAATACAGATCTCACATGGAAGAAGAATACCAAAAGTCAATCTCAGAGGTATTAAATCATCTCATACGGTTTCAAGTTGTTGTTGCGGTTGCTGTTGCGTTATGAACTTATAATTACCACAATTGCAAAAATTGGGGGAATATGCTGCTAATGTGGCCATAGTTACTGCCGTGATGCAGTTGCAGAGGCCATTGTAAAAGCAACATTGCCGCTGCAATTGCGGTTGCAGACTACAATTTAAAATCATGATTGTTTCAAGGATGATAATTTGAAATTTAAGCATGACACGATTTTCATTGGTTTAACAATGTTTCTTTGCTATGCTATTGGATTGAATTTCATCAGACCACTGGGAGTTCTGGATCCAATGTTAGAAGGCTTGAGGAGGAGACAGACACTAAGATAAGAGGTTTAAAGAGATCAGCTTCAAAGGTCTCTTCTGAAGTTGTTGACATGCTGCTCAAGTATATTTCAAATATTAAAGTGTAGTGGCCCAAGGTTAGTAACCTAATTCCTCTGTCAAGCATTTGATTTATAAGAACTCATAGAGGGGTTGTTCATATACTTGCTTCAGTTATCTCTTTCATTTAGCCAGCTGATGCATGAATTTTGTAACTAGCAATAAATGAATCCTTGTATCGTTCTTTTCCAAACTGATATCTATGTGGAGTATTGGTGAAGAGAATAAAGTTGGAAACTAATAGCAACCAACTTCTTTTTTTTTTCTATACTAATAGCTATTAATCTCAGAAATGGTTGTGAGATGGGAGATGCATAATCATTTCATTTGTATATTAGGTAGGAAAAATATTCTCAAAATAGGAAAAAGTTAAGTTATTATCAAGTCTTCAAGTTTTTCTTTTTCGTAACTTTCTGAAAACAAAAATACAAACTAAACACTTTGGTTTTCTTCAAATATCATTTCCATAAATCTTAGATTTTCCATAATATTAAAATCAAGCTTGGTTAACAACACAACTCATCACTTTGCCTGCCTAGTTGGAAATATGCCATAACTACAATCAGTTATGTTATTTCGATATAGTGATTTAAATCCTCTAGTCAACATCCTACAAGTGTACAAATAAGTGTGGATTTTAATTATGTAAGTATTGAATTGACTTAATTCTTTAATAACTTTTCTCATATTATATCAATTAATATCATCATTTCTATTGCTAAAATCCACACTCATTTACACAATTCATTGAATGTCTATTTGCTCATGTAACAATTATGTCCGAAAAAAAATTAAAAACATTTCTCATCTACAATGTGCCAAAGTTAGCTGTGTTTACATGCATAAAACGATTGGTTAAAGCTGAATATAAGTTGCATAGGTCTCTAGATCTGTTGATGATTCAACTGAGTCTAAATATAGCTGCCAAATATAGGCTAGTAGTTAGAAACATTGGCATGATGATCACACATCATATTTTGTTGGGATGACTTTATCTTTCAAACTTGTCGTCTTATTCGATTACTATGTTTAGCTGTTAATTTTTCGTTTGTGTTTTCTTGTGATTCAGGAATTGCTGAAGACGCAAACATAAGGAGACATCATCACCAACAATAAAACAGGCAAAGCTAGGGAGATTTATCTGATGATTATTTGCTTTTTCATTTCTAGTTGCCATTGCATTAAAAGACTTTGCTACCATGCTCCTACCTTCATTTGTCACTTGTGGCAAAGTGAACAAAAGCATTTTTTGTTTCCAGATTTAATACATTCTATGCTTAAGGAAATATGTTTTTTCACCTTTTTGCCCTTTTACATTTCATTCCTTTACATTCATATAACCAAGTCTCACCTAATGAAAAAAGACTTCATTGTTGAAGTTTAATCAACTAACAGGATTTGACAGCATAGATAAAAAAATATTCTTGGATTCAAATTTTTTGTTGGCAATCCTTCGTAATAAAGTTATCTGATATGTTGCTAGGGTATTTATCAGTATATAATTAACCAACCTATTGAGGTAACACAGACTAGTTGATTAGCCATTTGTCATACCTATTTAATCAATGAAAACCTGTATATATATATATATATATATATATATATATATATATATATATATATATATATATATATATATATATATATATATATAGCCACGAATTCAAGGCCATAAATTCTAAGTCCGACAAACGATACACAACAACTACAAGTTGATTTGGGCAAAACAATCTTTTAGAAGAATGACCCCAATTGGACTACTCTAAATTATTCAGGTTGCATGCCATATTAACTCTATTATTCTAATGGAGAATGTAACATTTATAAGATGGGTCTAATAGCCCAATTAGTAGAATTGCATTTAATTAGTAAAAGAATGGTATAAATAAATATGTTATGAATTGTAATAGAAATCAATCAATCAATATCCGAAATGAAATATGAATTTTCTCCCCCTCTCTAATATTCTCCTCCCTATCTGATATTCTATCTTTCTCTCTATTCTCTCTCTGATTCCATAATTCTTCTATATCCAATTTTTTATTCATTACAATGGTGTTTTCATTAGCCACCATGTTCGATCTCCATGGTGGTTTACCGAACTCAATCAGGGAGCAAATCAGTATAGTGAACCAGTACTATCTTAAATTCATAGATCATGCTGATCACGTTCATATGAATAATCCGGAGATATTATTAGCTTACTTTATTAATGGATTAAAAATTCATATTCACAGAAAAATTTTCTTTGAAAATGCCTTCTACTTAGCAATATTGTATGAAAAAGGATTTGCAGAACTTATCAAGATCGATCATCAAATAGCAACAGAAAATCAGAATTCATCATCAACGATTCCAAAATCGCTTCAACCACATGAACCACAACAAAAAGAAGATTTAACCACAGAAGATCCTGTAGCAACAAATCAAGAATCAGATCTACAAGGCAAATCAACAACACCAGATTCGTGCCTTCACAAAGTAGAATCAGATCCACTCGCAATAGTAGGTACGATGAACTCCACCGACGAAACAAGTTGCGCCGGAGAAAGGCACGATGTGATGAAGGACCAGAAGCGCAAGCTCGACGGCCAGCTACACAATCACCGTCAAATCCCCGCCTCGCCGCCCACCATCGACAAGCAGGCCACCATGCTCATCGAAGTGTCTCAGCAGGTGCACATCCTCCTCCCTACCGTCATATGGAATGAAGCCGATCGAGCCGTGGCCAGGCACACTACTCACGTACTCCCCGATCTCACCAAGAACAAGGTGGTGGTGGTGCCATTTCTGGTACTTGAAGGAAGAGCACCTCTTCTGGTGCTTGACAACACAGGCTAGATGAAGAACTCTCAAGTTGGATCCCTTTTGGCTGGGAGGCAAGTGAGGGAAGCAAGCTGCGGCTGTGCGCTGAGCAAACAAGAAGAAAGTGTGAAGTTGAAGCTGCCAGAAGCTTGGGCAATTGGGGCTAGGTGGTCTATTGTCTTATTGGGCCAAACCCACACCATGCAGGAAATATTTGGGCCTTTATTCGTGCATTCAACCCAAATAACAGAGGGCACTAAGCTGGTCTTTAATTTAGACTCAAACAATGAGCCCAAACAAGAAATTAGAAAAGAATTGTGCTTAAGTTTTAGACAATGGGATTCTGGTGGAATTTTACATTTGGGATAGTAGAATATTTGAATAAAAATAAATAAATAAAAAAATATTTTCAGGATATTTTTTTATTATAATTAAAATTTCATGTGTGTTTTCATTTTCTACCAACCTTAAGGGTAAGGTTGTCTTTAAGGGAAAAGTAATGTAACATGTATAGGATGGGCCTAGTAGTCTAATTAGTAAAATTGCATTTAGTTAGTAAAAGGATAGTATAAATAAATATGCTAGGAATTGTAATAGGAATCAATCAATCATTATGTGTAATGAAATGTGAATTTTCTTCCTCTTTCTAGTATTCTCTCTACTTCTCCCTATCTCTCTATCCAATTTCTTACACATTACAGAGAAGAAAAACAATATTAATGTCGGGTGTATAGCACGGAGAAACGAAAATTAATCTAATCTCTGCTTATAAGCCAAACATAATAATTTTTATAAATAAAAAATTTACTTTTAATGCATTTGACAAATTTTTATGCTCAATTATGACAAGTTATCATCAATTTCTAAAAGAGAAATAAATATATTTTGGGTGTGTTTATTACCAAGTGATTATTACCAACTTAATATTCACGTAGATCACCTAAGAAGGGGTGAATGATAGGATAAGAAAAACACAAATTCAAGGTATAAATATATTTTCTAAATAAAATTATATTGATCACTAGTGACACTAATTAATATTACACTAATACCCCTCCTCAATTTGTCACCTGAGAGTGTTTGATTGGAAATGAGAATATTATACATGAAACTCATCTAGAAAATTTATACTTTTCAATCAAATATACTCTTATAGTAATACTCCTTATAAAGAAACTTAGGGTATGTTTGATTAGGAAGTAAAAATAGAATATAAATTTTCATAGATAAACTCTAGATGTAAACTTACACATGGATTTCATTCATAAAAAATTTATCTCCATTTTTACTCCCTAACTATACTATGAAAAATAAACTGTTCCAAGTGCGTATATCCATTAAGGTCACTACATAATTTTACAAATTGAAAGGTACCGTGTACAATATTGCCTGATTTCATGGGAGCTCAATATAATTTACCCTAATTTTAACCCTTTTTCTATTGTTCAGGTGGACTAAAAATCTTGTTACTCAAAGTGGGTGGTCACGAATGGAGTAAATTGCAACCCTTTAACTCGAAACTCGAAATTATAAGTGGGGAATTCCAAAGACCGAAGAGACAATTAAAAAAAATGCATTCCACCCGAATTCTATTGCTCGGTGGTAAAATGAACTGAACCGAGCCTTTCATAAGTCTCACTTAAAATAGCTCTAAAATTTTTTATAATTATACAGAATATGTTAGAATAATACAAAAGAAGGGGGAAAAAAAAAAAAAAACCTCAAGATACTAAAATTTATATCAATGTGCCTATCTGATGCAGCCAAGGTAAGGCATGAAAAAGATTGATACAAAAGGGGAAGGAATACAACTCAAAATAAGAACCGTTTTACAAAGCAGTTCCCAAAAGATTCAAAAGATGAGTGAGAACCTGTCAATTCATAGTTTGCTTCACTAACATCAAGTTCAGCCAGCAGTGTTTCTCATGGGGCTTGATGTTGAGCAGTTGTGTGCCCATGTGGAACACCAAAATGACTTGAGAAAGAGCATTGTAAACAACAGATGAATTTGATCTACACTGTATGCTCAATCTGATGGTACTCGAGGTTGCGAAGAACAATCCTGGCGAAGATTTTTGCTTCAAGTGGGGCAGTGGCTGCTGCGGCCGCACCGCGAAGAACTCTTGCTGCTCCTGCATTCTGCATGAGGCTAGCATGATGCACGGCATGTCTTCCACCAGGAATTGTAAACTGCAATGGAAAGATTCAAAATACAAGAAATTCAATCGCGTTAGACACCAGATGAGCTTCGAGTATAGATGATAATCAAGGCATTGATTTGAGCTTTGGCCACAGGATGTGTCAGGTTTCTTCAGTTACCTGGAGAAGAGCAAATGCTGCACAAGTTTTGAGTATAGACGACGGATTCCGCAGCATAGTGACAAATCTTCCAATTTCAGCACCACTGAGGAACAACAGAAAGAAAATAGGGTGGATATCTTGAGCATGAAACAAAAGACACATGGTTGAAGGAAAAAGAAACTGACATAAAAGAAAGTAGAACTAATGGAACATCTTGTGTGAACTCCTTCCAGTCTTGATGGTTTATGAATTAGATATACGAGAGACTACCCAGTTAACATTCTCACTAAAGAGGGGAAAAAATATCCCTAATGAACAACTTACTACCATTTGTTACTAAATATTTACTCCACTAACACTTCTTGTCCAAGTTTTCATGAAAGTTGACAAGTGAGGATTTGGAATAAGAAATTGGTTAAAATTATCCATCACGCACAGCTGAATGACTTGCTCAGTAAAAGCAGATGAAGGAAGATGACAGACATAAAAGACGAATGTTAAAATTGTATGCATTATTGCATTTTGAAAAACTATGTTTTGTCATCTAAACCAAGAAACCAAAGGACCAGGCAACTTCCAATGGCTTTGTATCAAAATATGACTAAATAAAGTTTGAGAGGGAAAAAAACCTGCATCTGAGATGTCCTGCTTCTTGAATACGAGCACCTTCGGTGACCTGTGCTAATGCTGCAGGAGCTGATGATGCAGCAGCAGCTGCAAATGCTTGTGCATCAGAAAACATTAGGACAAAAGCTTCAATGTTCTTCAAAGCCATCCTTCTTGCTCCATCCAAGCTCACGCTCTTAGAAATACCTTCTGAGGAACCTATTAAAGCAAACTCATCCATTCTGCAAATAAACCATGATCTTAAATAAGATGCACAAAGTACTCTCTTATAGAGGTTATCCAACTTAATTGATTAAACAATTTGTTACAAAAAAAAAAAGGCCTAGGGCACGAGACTCCCCCCAGGTAGGGTCTGGGGAGGGTAGATGTACGCAGCCTTACCCCCACTTTGTGGAAAGGCTATTTCCAGCATTTGAACCCGTGACCTTCAAGTCACAAGGGAGCAACCTTACTGTTGCATCAAGACTCACCCTCTTTCTACTAATGAGAGGTTGGACATGAAAAATAAAAGCAGTTACTTCTCACAGACATATTTGTCCAATGTTTTTGAAACTTAAATAACTGCAACTAAAAAGAAATAAGTTGATACTTGTGCAGAGAACTAAAAATTATCTACTGACCTGATCGTTCATATACTTGCATTTCATCTATAATTGAATGAATACTTTGTTGTGAACATGGGCGGGGTTGATGCAATTGTCTTAAAAGTTACACAATCCCACTATCATAAAGGATCTCAATCTTACTACTATCTCCGTTCAGAAATAACTGTCCAAAAGTCAATATATTTGCCTACAATTTATACACGGATACATTGACTTTTGGACAATTAATTTGGGTTGCCAGAGTACTTACTGGGTCATTCTTAGCCTTAGGGGAATAAAAAGCATATTCACCAGTTCCAAATGAACATGAATAAGCTTAGGTTTGAAAATTACAAGCCTAAGTGTGAAGTAGAATCATATTCAACGTCTAGGTCTTATACACTTGGCTCTCATAGCCAAATTCAAGGTTCTCCACATCCATACATACCCTGTCCGAACTTTCTGGAATAAGGACTCTATTCAACCGACATCCATCCTTGTTAAAGTGAAAATACCAAATGAAAATGAACAAATAGACCGACAGAAGATTGCCAATATCAAAACACTGATAGTGTGTCTTATATTTGGCTAGTGAAACAAATAAGTTCTATAAGCAAACCCTGTTTACATATCAGAAATCATAATTCAGGACATAGACTTCACCACAATAAATCATCAACTGAACTTGAAACGTCAACAAAGAACAACAATCACGTGGAAAGGAGACAATATGAGCATTCTACCAAACAAAAGAGACGGCAATAAATATGTACAGACAGTAGGTCTTGATCAAATCGATTACCTCCCATCAAACATGTAAGCCAATGCCAACGCAGCCATGAACCGTGCCATTTTTGATACTGATGAAGAACAAAGATCAACAAGGGCAGAAACTCCTCCTTCCTCCACTATTCGTAGAGCATTACCAGGGTTGAAAGCAAGATTCCACAGCGCTCCTGCAGCAGTTTCATGCACATCCTGAAAGTAGAAAGTGGCTGGGATTTTATCAAGATTTTACATAAATAAACAGATAAAGATATTAAAAGGATATACAAGTGAAAAAAGCATATTAAACGTTTGAGATGAAAAATAATTTATCTTGACATTATGAAGGGGCCAGAACTCACATACATTAGAATACACAAAGTACTGCCCATAAGAGCCTAAAATGTGTAACGTAAAGAACAAACCAAGAACACACATTTATATAGTAGCCTGTAATGCATTAAAAAATACACCAGCCACCAAAGAGATGGAGGATTTGGCACGACGGTTATAAGTATGCAACCAAGGCCATTAGTTCTCTTATTCTTTCAATCCTCAGAGAGGTAAACGGTATAATATATATAGGTAAGAATTTTGAAAACTATAATTAAACTCATGTAATTGAAAACTGTAATTAAACTCATGTAAATTTCTTATCATAGCCTCTAAGAGTCAAGCCACTTTCTCGAGAACCAAAGGAAGACAATGACAACAGCATAGCAGCTAGCAGCAACCCACTATAGTGTGGTACGCATTCAATCAACAAAAATAAATAAATAAATAAAAGACTGCTAATAATAATAACACTAACAATGAACTAACCATCCACTAAGATGAAACTTCTTTTGACATTGCTATGCAGTTGTCTAGTATTGATTAAAAAGAATTTATTTGTGGGTGATAATCAAAGAAATAAATTACCTCAGCTTCAGAGCGTGCAAGTGCAATAAGAGGTGCAACACCTCCTTCTCGTCCAATAGCAATGCTAATTAAACAAAGACGAACATTAATTAATATGAGTATAATCTAGAGTACAAAGACAGTGAAACTATGAAATGAGCACATGACTCTTTTATGGAAGCTACACCTAATGAATCTCAATTTGATCAAAGTTATTTGAAATTAGTGAGACTGGATAAACAACGATGCAAAGAGTACAGGATAAATCTAAAATAATATGCAGTTACGATAATGCTTGCAATACCACTCAAATAAGGGACTCAAATTCCATCAGAAAGGATATTAACGCTAGACTTAGGCCAATCTGGATGAAGACAATGGAAGATAGAGATTAGAAATTAGATAATTTGGACATTGTGATCATAGGCCATAAAACATAATAACAGCAGTAAACATCATATTCAAATATTTATAAATTTATCATGTGGCTCATCATAAGGATTTGAATTTCAATAACGAATGGAGATGGGATTATAAATATTGGAATTCTGAAAGCAGGTAGAAGATTTCAAAACCCTCAATATCTTTTATTAAAAAAGAAAAAGGAAACAAATTAAAAAGAAAAGAAAATCAGAAAGGACCAGAAGCAATCGATCTAGTACACACAACACCAAGGAGGGAGGATAATGAAAGGAAACACATAAAAGCGGAAGATAAATACAATAAGCTTGTCTAAATCCCAAATGAAAGTTAAGAATTGCACTATTAAACATGCAATCAACTAGTCATATAAGAGAAATAAAATGTTCCAGTAGACTAATTGGTCACTCCATCGTATATGTTATAAGCTCTTAAAAACTGTGTCAAGAATCAGGATTCAAGAAATCAATATTATCTGGATAAAATATAAATGGAGCTCTTAAAAGTACCTGTTGGCTTCAGAAACTGATAATCCCCAGAGAGCACCAGCAGCCCTCTCTTGAAGTCCAGGGGAGGCATTAGAGCAAGATTGGGCAAGAGCAACCTACATAAACCACAATGTTGAAGCATGAAAGCATTTAAACATTCTAATCACCCAAAAAAAAAAAAAAAAACATTGGGGCTTTTCTCTTTTGTTAGCCTCAGTTTGTATTCTTCCTTTATTCATCTTAATAGAATTCTTCTTTTATCCAAAAAGGAAAAAATAACAATAAGCTTTTCAAAATGCTTTGTAGTATGATTTTGGAAGCCACTAGTCCACCACAACACATGCAAAAGTGACAAGGAAACGAATTCTACAATGCACAAAGACTATAATATGTTAACTACTATGCTGAGCAAATAGCAGTGCAAAAGGACTAAGTAAATTTTGATGCGAAGAGATGTATGGTGAAGTATTCTCTGCAGCTGTGGAAATGTCCAGAGTTTTCTCTAGTCTCAAATCAAATATGGGTTAGATATTAAAAAAAAGATAAAATCGCCTGTCTAATCCAAGATTTAAACTCTGATGAAGGACAGAAGAATATTTTATATCCATTATGCCATTAGGGAAGTAAGTGAATTACAAGATCCATAGTCACTTCTTGATTCATTGGGGTTAGTTCTATTGCGTCAGGATGTTAAGGTGTTTACACCTCTAGGGCATTTTCCTCCAAATATTTTTCCCCTTCTTCCTCTTTCAGCCTTGCAGTTTCTTTTGAAAGATTTCTTATCCTCTCTTATACCTTTCTTATTCCCGCTTTAACAATATTTCTTTCTCTATTTCCTTAAAAAAGGTTAAGTACAGATAGTACAAAAAATACCAAGGCCTGAACTCCACCAGCTGCTGCAATGGCCTCTCTATTTCTATCATCAAATGACAAATTCCAAAGGGCACCTGCGGCTTCTTGCCTGTAAAAATATGAATATACAGTCTACTTAACAGAGCAACAGATGTAATACTTTTGTGGGGTGCAAGAGTGCAGGTCAAAGAGAGGGAACACTAAATGGAAAGCCAAATGCAAAAATCAAAAAATAGAGAAATAGTTTAGTGGGAAAAAAAATGAGGTCAGAACACAGCATCAATGAAGCAGATATAATTAAGATTCATTTTTCATACACTACTATCTCCATTCTGTAATAACAATCGCTTTGGACAAATTAGGTGCATTGAAAAGTCAATGTATCTGGTTGCATTGTGTAGCCAGATAGATTGATTTTTCAATGAATTCAATTTGTCCAAAGTGACTACTATTGTGAAATGGAAGGAGTATCAGTATCTAAGTTTGGTACAATCATCTAGTTATCACATCATAAAAGTGACTCGTCTAATAACAACCCCAACAATCATACAAAAGGTAATATATTATTGGTTTACAGTGTAACATGTTCCTTTATATAAGATTTAATTTTGAAATTTTGATACACTATCAACATAAAAATTTTTTACAATATCATCTAATTATACATTGCTACATGATTAAAAATGACATTTCTCCATGTTTGGCCATGCACCAAAACATCCTACTTCTAAAATTAGAAACTAAATTAGATAAAAAGACTGCTGCTGCTCTTTGGGGTGGGAGTTCGAGCTGCGTACACCATTAATTCATTGCAAAATATTAAACATAAGTAATTATAAAGTGATTATAAGAATATCAAATAACCATGTCTTTTAGTAGGTGAGAGACTAAGGTCAGACAAAGACAAGCTTTGGCTGCAGCTCTTTGATCACAACACATTCCGTTAAATTAAACATTTGATCATTGGGGCATCCTATATTTAATCATTCTAAGCTATTTTCAAGCCACAGCTAATTTTTAGCATTCTAAATACCTTCTGAAAGGTTTTTCACTCACAAAAATTAAATTTTGATGTTAGTTTTGCTGATTACAGCTTCCAAACAAAGATAATTATGAATTTAGAGAAGCTATATGGTAGTTGTTTTGGGCTTTGATAGGTATTTGACCAGGAAATTTCACTCTCCGTTAATAGCAGTTTCTTACTATTCTCGCTGCAAGTATTTCCAGCAGTGCCTATTTTTTTCCTTTGGCTGTGCATGCCAACTTTCAGTAACAGCAATGCAGTCCCTTTTCCAGGCTAAATATTTCCAACAATGCAGTTTTTCTTTAACTGTGCATCACCATATTTCTCCACACTCCCCCTTAAGCTTGTAACAAAGAAATTCAAAGAAAATATAATATTAACAGAGATATATATATATATTAGATCAGTGTTTTGCATCACAAATATTTATACAATCATCAACAAAACATATTATTTCGCATTCCCTCTCTACCTCTCTTTTCCTTGTTCCATCTAATTCCTACATCTTTGAAAAAAAAAAAAATCTATTTGCGTACAATAACACACATATAAGGAACTAGTAGAGGATTACCTAACACCCTCATGGGGAGATCGTGTAAGCTGAACAAGTGCCTCAAGAGCACCTGCTTCTTGCCCAACGGCAGCATTGTTACTGTTGCTATCTCCATGAGCAGCTAAATTGGCCAATGCACGAGCAGCCTAACATTTAAAAGCAGTGGCATTATTTATTCAACACCAATTCAATCATATTCCCTCAATGGAAAATATGAGAATTGAAATAACATACAACTGAAGAATCAATAGTTAAAAATAATTCATCTTTGCTTAACATAACCAATACCAGATGCGTATCGTCATTTGGCACACAGCCATTGACCAGAATAAAACACCATGTAGACCTCATATTCAACCAAAATTGAAATCATAAATTCAAGGACTATCTTTTTTCCTTTCAATATAATAAAGAAAATATATGGTATTTAACTTGAGTTATGAAAAATGGCACTAAAATTAGAAACAAAAATAAAAAACCATATGTTATTTTGAAAACCTCATATAGAAAGAGTTGATCCATGATTTTTCTTCCAGTTATCTGTCTAAATCATTATCTATCTGCAATAGGAAAGGCAAGATAGAGAATAGGAGTTCAAAAAACCAGTGAAGGCACCAAGAATAGGACTGAAATTCTAAATGCAAGTATTGCCCAGTAATGTGATAGCACTATAAGTGTCAAAGGGATTTAGGCATTGAAAAGCCGAAATCCCCAACCCCACCCCCACCTAAAGAATACTAATCATGAACACAATTAGAAAAGCATATTAAAACAAATGCCATGAGTTCCAATCTTTAATTGGCAGGTATTATCTACGTAACAAAGTCGCTCCGAGATTTTAGTAACTGATATATGATACCCAAATAATAGAAGGTAATACTACCTGCTCTTGCACTCCCTCAAATTTGCAGTTACGAGCAAGCATCACTAGAGCATGTACACCTCCTGCCAGTGCAACCTCTGTACTACACTTGTCATCAGCTGCCAAATTAGCCAATGCACCAGCTGCACGTTCCTAAAAGACAAAAACTAAGCAATCAACCAACTGCTATATGCATTGTAAAACAGCAACTTCCATTACTGGAAATAAAAAGCACTGTGAAAGGCACTTAAAATGCTTATAACCATAAAATCTAATTAACATACCAAAACTCCATCTCCACTAGAGGACCACTTGAATATAAGATCCACTAAAGCTTTTATTCCACCAGCTTCAGCAATGGCACCCTATGATTGAAGCCTCCCTCAGTTTTTACATTAAACTTTAACCACTAAATTCCAAAAACTGAAAAGTCAAATCAGATACAGAATCCAACCTTGTGCTCTTCTCCAACAGATAGATTCCACAATCCTCCAGCAGCCTCTTCAGCCACCAGCTTGTTCATTGACCTAGCCAAACCAGCAAGAATCTCAATCCCACCCTCTTCTGCAACAGCTTTGGCCACATTGGCATTGACAGACAAATTCGCAATGGCCTACAAATATAGGAATTTTGGAGGATAAAAACAAACCCATCAATTATTTCAGCCTTTTATTTGGTCAATTTCTGAGTATAACATTCAAAGGCATTAGATAGTGCACATAAGCTGCATGCAAAAGCCATTAGATATCAAGACTATTTCTACAAGATCTACAGACTACATATCAATTTATCTCGCATCACCTAAGTAAAAATGGCTATAAATTATCATATGGACCATTTACACACAAAGTGGAAGAGGGAGTACCTTAGCTGCCTCAGACTGAAGCCCTTCCCTCCAAGATTTTGCTAAGGCAAGAAGGAGGCGTATGCCACCATCTCGCATAACTGCTTCAGCCCTTCCACAATCTATGCTAGCATTTTCATCATCAATTACAACAAAAGTTGCAAGGCCCGTGGCTGCCCTCTCTTGAACATCCTCTTGAGAACTCTGCATTAGACTAAGCAAGAGTGCTCCACCTTGTTCAACCCAGAAATTATCAAGACCTTGTTGAGGGCTCTCAGCAGATCGCAGAAGCGTATGGGATAGCATCCACTCAAGCCAGGGTATAATTTCATTAAGGTCCTTATCATTATTCTTCGAAGTTGTCCAGTCCAAAAACACATTCTTTCCTTCCTTTGTATTGTCAAAAAATAAAGAAGCTAGTCCTTTAAAAATATCAGTAAAAAGGGAAATTAATAACTTGTTTTTATATTTATTGGCAGAGAAGCTAGTGTCTTCTTCAAGGATAGGACAATTCAAAGCACACAAAACCCTCAAGCTCTGTGATAAGGATAACAATCTCGCAACAGCAGATGGACTGATATCAGTTCTTGAGACATCTAATCCAATCAGGTTAGGCAGTTTATGCCAAAGATGGGAAACCACGCCCCACTTCATACTTGATGTGCCCGCGACAGAAAGGAAACAAACCGATGCCACATTCCCCAATGCAGGTTCATCAACATTCAGACAGTCAATAAACCCAATATCAGTCAATTTCTGACAATGCTTAGCCAATGCATTAATAGCATCCGCATTCACATCCCTGATGCCCGAGAGTCTAAGTTTACTCAATCTAGGACAGCAATGAGCTATTGCTTTGATAGCATCACTACTAATTCTCTCACAGAAATCTGGCCCAAGCTGAAGACTCTCGAGTAACTCATGTCGAGCAGCAATCACCGCAAGAGTTGCATCAGTAATCTTCCTGCAATAATCACCACTTATCTCACGCAAGTTACTAGCTCGAAGATGGATTATCGCATCAGCAGACTCCGCCCCGCGAAACCTCAGCTTCTGAAGATGCACACACCTGGGAGCAAGCGAGGATGCCATGTTGGCATCGAACCGATGGGAGCGAAGATCAAGCGATGTCCACAAGCATGGCGAGCTTCCAAGAGTCCTCCATGTCCTACAAGTCGACGATAAGCTAGCTCGATCCCTATAACTCAGACATGACAACAGCTGAATCACTGTATCATCAGGTAAGCTCCTCCAATCGACAGTCCCTTGTTGTTCCAAGTTCAAAACCTCATCTCGAATATCAGGGCAACTTGACAACAACACATTCCCTTTGCCTTTCCTTGCCACCCTCCTCCTCACTCTTCGACTCATACCTAAAAAAAAAAAAAAAGGTCACAGCAAAACAGACACCAATAATATACCACCTTAAACCCAAATCTCAAAAGCAACTAAAAACAAATTCACCAATACATCAACCTCTAATACTAATACAAAAATCCAAGAGCCATTGAAAGAACATAGCACACCAACCCCCCACAAAATATCAAATTACCCTTTCACCCTAGAAAACCCTAGTGCCCCCCAACAAAGTTACCTAATTGCAACACATAAATAATCAGTTGTGGAAACCCCCCACAGCACAAAAAACAACACAACCCCAAATACAGATAAAAACAAAGGAAACCCAGAGTTTTTATCAAGGCAATAAGACAAAACAACACAAAAAAAATGCTTTTATTCTGTGTCAAACCTGTGAGCTCAGGCTATGTGGTCTATGTTGGAGCGTGGACTCACAAATCAGATGCATATTTCAGGAGGGTTTCCAAATGAAAACCCATAAAGGGTAAAGAAAAAAGCAAGTGAGAAATGAAACTAGCTTGAATGATAGGGGTGTAAAGAGAGAGAGAGAAAGAATTGAGATGGAAAAAACAAAGACCCTGAAAAGAGGGTTGTGGTTATGTGTGTGAAAGAGAGTTGTGAGGAGAAAAGGGAAGAAAAACAAGGGGATTGAGAGAGAGAGAGAGAGAGAGAGGAGACGCAGCAAAGGCAAGGAGAATTACAGCATTGCGAACAGAGGAGGGATGGGAAGGGAAGGGAGAACAAATAACAACGCTGTTAAACTCCAGCTCATAAAATTGGCATGTGGGCGTACAGCATAAGAGGCACAGTTTAGTAAGAGGAATAAATTTTAATTTTCTTTTTATATATGACACAAATTTTGATGTCTAAATTTTATATTAATGATGAAAATTAAAATAAGCAGTGGTGTGATTTTCTTAAAGGAGCATGCAAGCAGCATTGATTGATTAACTTTTTAATTTTTAATCTTGATTTTCTATGTATAATTTATACGGCTCAAATTTCCTTCTCTCACTCTAGTAAAATGTAATACTCCCTCTTTATATGTATGTATATGCAGGACATCATAATTTATTTTTTATGATCTTTTGGGTTATGTTATTTGCTTACTAGAGCGTTTTGAAACCTTTGGAATTAAAATTCCATGGAATTTAATTGAATTATATATTTTGGAAATAACTTAAGTGAAAAAATTAAAATCAGATTCAAATGAGTGTGATTTAGTGTGAGAATTTAATTCCAACAAATAAAAATATTAAAATAACTTTACTTTAAAATAACGTGTTATTCCTAACCTATTGATAAAAGATAAAATAGTAAAAAAAATTAAATTAATTCATTTTAGCTTCATTGCAAATCAAAAAATTGAATTCAATTCTTTAATTTACTGACTCATTCCAAACATAAGAATTCAATTTAATTCTATCTAATTAAAGGTTTCTAAACGCCATATAAAATTTTGGTTTGGTATATAAGTGGTTTCATTTTATTAGGTATAAGTTTTGGTGAATATTTGGGCACAACTTGAAGAAACCAAAAAAAAAAAAAAAAAAATTCTGCAGCACACTACTTGTTTTGTAGGTGATATGAATCATATTTTTTTTCCAAGTATCATGTGAATAAAAGAAATTAATAATATGTGGTGGCACTTGAAAGAGGAAAAAGTGGGTGTGAAAATGGGTAACATATAAGTAATTAATGGTTCGATTGTCAGGACTTTTAAGTTATATTAGTAGCATTAAATATTTCAAATTATAACTTATTGGCTGAATTCGATGTGGATATGAAAATTTTAACAATTCGGTGAAGTGTGATACTAATAAGGCCTAAGAGAATAACTATGATGATAGGTGGCAGGTTTTATGGCAAGATTTTACTAGAGTCTTTCATCAGACGAGGTAGAGTTGTTTTGTTTTCTTATTTCTTCCAAGTTTTTGGGTGCTTCGCACCTTGTAGCTCACGAAAAAATTGTAATTATACCCAAATAATTACAATAAGTGGTAATTAATATGCAATAACACTTATTTAAGCACCTATAAAAAAGTAACTTTTAAAAAATAACTTATGAATAAGTTATTTTATATTCAAATACATAATAATAAAAGTACTTATTTTTAGTGTTTTCGAAAATATTTCTTAAGAAGTTAGATATTTTAATTTTTCAAAAAACATTAAGAATAACTTTTAGAGAAGTAATAAGCTATTTAGCCAAACAGAACAAAAAGTAAAAATATGACTTTTAACTTCTAGAAAGTTAAAAAAATTCATAAGTTGTATTATCCAAACAAATCCTTAATGTTTCAAATTATAACTTATTGGATGAGTTCGATATGAATATGAAAATTTTAACAATTAGTTTTACATGTACTTTATTTCACAAATCTATAATATGAAATTTTTTCCTTCATTCTTTTGAAAAATAACACAATATATCCTCTAAAAGCATTGGATCAAAGTGAATTTGTTGCCCCAAGAATTCTTTCATTCACTTGATAAAAGGATTTTGATTCTAAGGTGATTGATGATCATCAAGTGATTTTTTTATTATTATTATGTAGTAGTAGTAGTAATAATAATAATAATAATAATAGTGATATATATTTCAAAGATTTTATCAAGTTGTCTTCATAAGTCAAAGGTCGCCATTGGTGAAGAAAAAATCTTTAAACATAAATTTACTATATTATCATTACAAAAGTTTGTGTGTTAATATCTAATTATGAATGAATTGACATGCACTAGAAGTGTTCAAATTTCACAAAAACTAATCAAAAGTCATAATATACATAATAATATTATATGATTGCTTATCAGTGTAAAACAAGTTATAATGAGAAGGTAAAGGCACCTAGAACATGGTGACATTTGAGAAGGGCAACTCCACTAAATCGTGCCATAAACCCTACCCCACACACATACACAAGAGGGAAGATGATTGACTGTGTGATATACCAAGGCCTAAGAGAATGATCATGATGATGTGCGGTAGATTTTATGATAAGATATTAGTATAGTTTTCCATCTTAGAGGATAGAGTTGTTCTATTTTCTTTTGTTTCCCCATTTTTTGAGTACTTCACACTTGTAGCTCACAAATAAATTGTAATTATACTAAATGATTGCAAATAAGTTGTAATTAATGTGCAATAACTCTCATCAACAATAATCTTCTTAATGATCACTAGATGGTTGTAATTTTGAACCATAGTAGAGAAGTCCTTTACATAGAGCAAGAAGTCCAAATTTCCCATGTTTTATGGTAGATAAATAGGATAGAAGATGCTCTGAAAGACTATTATAAGCAACGATATCTTTTGTTGTCCTATTCATCTACCATAAACATGAGAAATTTGGACTTCCCGTTCTTTACAAAAAGACATTTCGAATACAAATCAAGATCCCAACCACCTAGTGATCATTTGGAGGTTTATCGTTAATAAGAGATATTACACATCTAGAGTCCAAATCAACCTTATTTTTTGGCACTCAAGATCCCAAGCAAATAATAGGTTATGATAGACCCTCATGAGCTCCACCAAAGTGATTTTAGCACAATTGTGATTTGTAAAAAGATATCCTATAAATGTCTTTGTGGTATCCTTAACTAGACCACCATGTTTGTGTTTGAGCAACACCGCCTAATAGAAGGAACTTCAAGGCAAAGGAAGATGATCATGACAAGTTGAATTGGATATGCAAAAGTCCTAAGTTATGCTATAGCTCTTGACTCTGGCAAAATGCCAAACCTAGTGAAGATATCTCTCATATTTTGTTAGTTAATAAGATATAAACTAGAATCCCAAATTTGCCTCTATCTGATATATATATATATATTATTCAATTAATTATACATTAATAACCTTATATACTCACTTATCACTCCCTTTTAATCACATGAACTAATACAAACATTATTGTTTTTATTACAACCGATGTTTCAAGACATGAAACAAAGAGAGATCTCATAAAAAAAATTACTAAGACTTACAGCTAAGGATGTGGATTTGCTCGTGAAGATATAAGTGGGGTCCTGCATTTAGATCCTCATTTTTGGATAATTTCTTTTATGCAGATGCGAAAATGGGAACAATATTTTCATATTTCATGCAATTTTACCTCTTGTTATGATGTATTTGATTACAATTTTTTTTAAAAAAAGAACAACATGATTGGTCTCAATAATAAATTGAAATGTTGATAAAACAAAAATGAGAATTTCTATTTTCTATCCAGTGTTGTTTTCCCACAGACTTTTATATATATATATATATATATATATATATATATATGTCAAAATTCAAAATTATGAGAATAATAAAAGTACCTAGATTTTTGGGGAAAACTCCATAGAAATGCATTAGTAAAAGGACAAAACTTGCCTTAAGTTCTATACCTCTATTTTGTCTAGTTCTATAATCAAATATTGACACACAATATATTGGCTTTTTTATGTCAAACACTAAAACCCATTATTTTAGTGATATGGACAAAATCCACTTAATATTTATATATCAATATTTGATTGAAGAACTTAATAAAATTAAAGTATGGAACTTAAGGTAGGTTTTGTCTTTATTGAAAAGCTTCTCGTGTTGCAAGTAAAGAATAGAGGAGAATCGAAACATTACTTTCACTAGCCATACGTTTTGAAACTCACAATAATCACAATATCCATATTATTATAAGGCAATTGACAAAAGTCAGTTTCCTCAATGAGAGTTTCCTTATGAGTAATTTAGTTATGACAATGCAAAGGCCGCATAAGGCATTATTTGCTGAAAAATAAACTATTTATTACTTCAAGGTGAAATGGCAGTACTTAATGTGGAATTTGTTTTTCTCACCTAAATAGTTGTTTTTACCAAATGGGGGAAAGAAAACAAGTCGTTCAATCAATTTGAAACCATACTTATTATGTCAATATTTTGCTAGTTTTCAATACTACTTTTATCCCCTATTAATAATCGTAGTGAAAAAATTGTGTCATTTTGATATATTGAAAAACTAATAGAAGGAGCATTATGTTTGGCGAAGTTAATGATGAAACAAATTTAGCAAGAAACATTATTCGGTCGAAGAGTTACTAATTTATATAAGAGTGTAATTCTCCCAATATTGGCTAATCATAAGTATTTCCCTTTTTTAACAAATAAAGTATTTACATTAGCATAAGATTGAAAGCGATGAAATATTTACAATAATAAGTTAACATACTTTTTAATTATTATTATTTATAGTCTTGCTACATCTGTCATGGAGAATAATTTGGGAGTGTTGTCGATTCTTTGCCTCTAATAACCTATTGTGCCTTTGTTTTGATTGAGGAAGAAAATTACTATTTGCTCTAATTGAAAAAAGAGGACAATTGCTATTTGTTGTATCGAGTTCAACCTGAAAAGGTTTGGGTCATATTTTTTTTTTGTTCCGCGACCAAGGTTTCCACTGTCAATCACGATAATTAATCCCCACGCTGCTTTGCAGGTACCTCAAAAGGTGGGACAATTGGCCCGAAAATTTAAAGTTTCTCCATACCCAAAGCCAGGGATCGAACCCCTGACATTTGGCTAAGGGTGAATAAGCCTCTATCACTAACCACACCCTGAATTGGTTTGGGTCATATTTACTATTTAGTCTCATGCCCAACCACTTAAATTTGTGAAGCCCAATACCCTTGCACTTAGATAATATAACAATAATAGTTAAACAAAAAGATAAAAAAAAGTAATTTTTGTTATAAAAATAATAATAGAGAGAATAATGGAAAAGAAAAGAAAGAATATTTTCATTGACAATCTCAAAAATTCTGTATATGGAGCATCTAAAGGGCTATTTATAGCTAAAGGAAGAAAGATATAATATCACTTCAAATTATAACAGATTCTATCTAATCTAATCAAATCTTAACCGAATCAACTAAAGATATGGACATCTATAAGTGAATAATATTTCATTACACTCCCCATTGGATGTCCATCAGAGATATGCTTCATTTAAACCTTACTAAGAAAAACCCAATGGAAAAAAAATCATAGTGAAGGAAAAAGAGTACAATACCCTCATAGTAGAAATGTAGAACCGTCTCGTTAAAAACCTTATCGAGGAAAAAAGAGTACAACATTTCTCCTCCTCTTTAAAATATCACTTAAAATTTCATAATTGGTGTATTGTAATTTTGTGCACCACTTCTGCAAAGAAGAAATAAGTAGTAACTCCATCACTTGAACAAATTGGATATTAGTTCCTCTCTTTAGTTGAATTATCTAAACCATATTGTCCTCAGGTAAAGTTGTACAATTTTCTTCTAAAAGAATCTACATGATAGTTTGAACATGTAAATCCCTTGCCTTTAGCCAGAAATATTCACGAGCTTCATGTATTGCACTAATTTCTCTATGATTTGAAGAAATAGTGGCTATCGTCTATCTTGTGTATCTTCAGGATATGATCATGTCTTCATAAGTGAAAAAAACCTGTTTGGTATTTGCCTTTATGCAGACCTGAAGAAAATATATGCAATTTATCCATATAAAACTTCAAAAGAGTTATCTCTGTGTAAATTGATTGACAAACAAACATCTTGTTTGTTGAATGCTCGATCTGTAGGTTGAGGTAGAATTTTGCCATTCCAAGATCTTTTATCTCAAAACTCTTCTATTAAATCTTTTATGACTATGGGAACTTCTTCACGAGTTTCAATGATATTCAAGTTATCAACATATACAGCTATTATAATGAATTCAAATATAAACATAGGGACAAATGACATCATTTGTAAACCCCTTCTTAATCAAATACTCATTGGAATGGTTATACCACATCCGTCCAGATTGCTTTAGACTATATATGGATATTTGGAACTTGATTGAGTACTTACCTTGGGGACGTTCACTAGATGATGTTGACATCTATAATCCTTCAAGGACTTTTCATGTAAATATCATTATCTAATGAACTGTATAGATATGCTATAACAACATCTATCAGATGCATATTTAGCTTATTATGTACAGATAAGCTAATCAAATATAGAAACATTGTTGCATCCACTACTGGGAAATACATTTCGCCATAATCTATACCAAATCTCTTATGAGAAACCTTGTGCTATAAGTAGAGTCTTGTAGCGTACAATTTCAGTTTTCTCATTTCTTTTTATCACAAATTCCTATTTGTATCCCACGGGTTTCACACTTTAGGTTTTTGGACTATAGGTCGAAAGACTTCACGTTTTGCAAGTGAGTCTAATTTAGCCTACATGACTTCTTTCCATTTTTTAGCCAATCATTTCTACGTGGACATTCTTCAATGATTCTTGGCTCAAGATTCTCAATTTCATGCATAATATTAGCACTATATCATATGCAAATATATTATCGACAATTATAACATGTTGATTCCACCTTTTTTCCTATATAAACATAGTCTATTGAGATCTCATCATTTTCAATAATTATATTCAGGTACCTGAATGTCTTCTGGCGTTTCAAATATATCAAAATTTTGGATTGCAATAATGTCGTCTCTATGTCTCTATTCTCTTCAACAGAAAGAGTATCATTTGCCTCCATAAAATCATTTGGCCTCCTTGCCTCTTTTTCTTTTCGAGGATTTTATTTTTAGAATCAACTGGTCTACCACGCTTCTAGCGTGCGATTTTTACATTGACCAATTGTTCAACAGGGACATCAATTTAGATTGGGGCATTTTTAGCTAGTATATAGGATTTAGTTATCCTTTTGTATCATAAAAAATGCATCTAGCAATTCATTTGCTATTCTTTGCAAATGTATAGTCGTTTGAACTTCTAGTTCACATTGCCTTATATGAGGATCTAAATAGAATATTATTGCATTCCAATTTATTTTCTTTTCCAGCTGTGTCTACTCTCTCCCTCTAATGTTGGAAATATTATTTCTCACAAACTAAGCTTTAAAACATCTCCTATTTGTATTTCAATGTATTTAACCATAAAGGGAGAATCATATCGAACTTATATCTCCAATTTTCTTTGGAGTCCCATTTGAAAAAAAATGGCAATTAGGACATATGCTGCACTTCTGAAGTTCTTAAATGGGAACCTTTTAGCTGTAGACCAAAGTAATTATAGGGGAGGGAATTATTGGCAATTTATTGGCTTTATAGAAATAAGTGTTGTAAAATAATATGTGACCAACTAGAAATTAGGAGATTTGTTCTCATGAGCAAGCGGTCTAGTGATTAACTGGAGGTCTTCTATAAGTTTAATTATGCTAGCCAACTTTTTCTATATGTTAACATAAGTAATTAGATGTTCAACATTTATAACATTGTCCTGCAAGCAATAGAAGCTTGAGAAATAAATTCACCAGAATCGTCAAGATGAACTGTTTTGATTGAATTATCACGAAATTGTGCTCTTAATAATTTGTGCAATTAATATTGCAAGCTTCAGGTTGTGAAATCATAATGAGCACACATGTGGCCATTTCATAGATGTATATATTAAAATTATAAAATATTTGAAAGGTCTATATGACGGATGAATTGATCCACATATATCACCTTAAATTCCTTCTGGAAATTTAAGAGATTTAAATCCAATCTTTGCTGGTGAAGGCCATATAATTAATTTACTTTGAGAACACACAGTGCAAGAAAACTCCTTACAATGAAGAATCTTTTGGTTCTTCAACAAATGCTCATATGAGTTTTCAGTAGTTCCTTACATCATTATCGCTTCAGGATGTCCCAGCCAGTCATGCCAAAAGGTAAAATCATCTGGGCTGGTAAACATTTGGTTTACAATAGCATGTGATGATTCAATTGTATTCATATTAGTACTATAGACTAGAAGAAAGTGCAAACAAAATTTTCTAAAGCAACTTTCATACCCGAAGCACAAGTTGTGATATTGAGGTATACAGTATTTTCTTTACTCACTATCACAATATGATATTCATTTTAGCAAATATCCTTGAGACTCACCAAGTCTCTTTATTACTTTCGTAGCTAGCAGAGAATCATTTATGTTTTCTCAGGAAAGAAAATATATAGTAGCTCTTCTGGAGCCTTCATTCATCTTGCTACCAAGAATAATATTAATATTTATTAATTTTGTTTTTTTCGGAAACATAATAGCAACTCTTCTGAAGTCTTCAATCATCTTGCCATGAAGAATAATATTAATATTTCTAATTAATTTTATTTCTTCAGGAAACATAATAGTAGCTCTTATGGAGCCTTCATAAAACTAATAATCGAATTAAGATTTTATTATCTTATTACAAGATAAAAATATCAAAATATGTCATCAAAGCGTTAACATATCATGTGAGTGAAAAGAAATTTATCATGATATGAGAGTGATATAAATACATGTATCATAATTACCCTGAAAATATAAGTATCACATATTATTATTTTGTGATATATTATTCATGCTAATAAGATTATAATGTGACATAAATCAATAAAGTAAACAATATCGCATAAAAATATAATTAATAATTATGAAATATGCCACAAATAGCATAGCTATTTTATTCAATATTAAGAACAACCAGTACTAAAAGTTTTGAAATAAAATATTCCTTGAAAATAGTATCAAGTGATATATCTAATAAAAACTTTCATTATTAAATCAAATAATCAATATTTATATAAAAGATAAGAAGATACATCCAAATGGCTCATATTAATCATGAAATAATTTCATAATGTATCTTAAAAAAAATCGCCTTTATATTTTCTCATTCTCTTTTAACTATACTTAAATGAAGATCAAATAAATATCTCAATGTACAACAAGTACATGCCAAATTTACTTTGATGTCATAGCAATAATATTAATCACATTTGTTATACTTGAAAATAACAATCTCTCCCAAAGTGTGAAGTGCTATATGGTGTGCTCCCCCCTTAATGGAAGCTTTCACGAAAAAAACCAAAAACAAAATTTTGGCCCAGTGCTCTAACCAAGGGTTGATACCACACTCGAAGGTAAATAAATAGTTATGGCCCAGCCAAACCATCGGCTTTGATACCACTTTTGGAGTTATAATTTTTTTCCTGTCACGTTCACTTCAGGGAATGGAGCAGAGCCAACTAGGCAAGTTTTATGAAATTTTATTTTCATGAATCCTCATTATTTGATATCTTGTAAAGCTCTTTTCTTGACAGTGCTACTCCAGCAGCACATTTGAGACATTTAAGTCAATAATATCTTTCAACATATATTTATCAATAATACAAGTGCTATCGTAATGAGCTTACAACTCTTCTTTGTACTTTATCAAAAAAAGATCAACAGGATCCTTTAAAAATATTTAGACATAATCATTTATTCTCTTTAGGAGAATATGAGTATTTAATTTAAATAATTTTTAGACATATTCACTTTTGGGAATATGTAAATCTCCTTAAAAAGAGAAGTCAATCTATTATAATTTTCTATGATAATTTTGAATAATTCAGATGTATTCACTTCAGAGAATGATTATCTATTTTTTGTATAATTCTCATTCACTTCAAGGAATAATTATCCATTTTCTGTATATTTCTCATTCACTTGAAGGAATGATTATCCATTTTCTATGTAATTTTCATTCACTTCTGGCAATAATTGTCTTTCACTTCTGGAAATGATTACAATTCACTTATGGGAATGTAATATTTCTTGTTTATTAATCTCAAAACCCATTGAGTAAGGATAAATCTCAACATATAATATTTAAGATAAATATGATTAGGATGTCTTACCTTAAGCCTTCTTATTCACTATCGTATACCGATGCTATAATAATAATATAGGGGAAAGAAAAACCAACCAAAAACTAGTGCCTCCGTAAGTGTAAGCGGTACTGGGAAAAGAATCGTGATTTGTATTGAATGCTCTCCCAATTTCCAACATAAATCGAAAATCCTGGAAGAAAGAATCATGCATGCGTTGTATTAACGAGCCTTTTCACTTTGAGAGCAAATTCTTGCTGATAACGTGTTATAAAAAATAATAATAGAGAGAATAATGAAGAAGAAAAGAAAGAATAGTTTTATTGATAACCTCAAAAGTTTTGTATATGGAGCACCTAAAGGGCTATTTACAGTCAAAGGAAGAAAGATATAATATCATTTCAAATCATAACAGATTTTATTTAATCTAATCAGATCTTAACCAAATCAGTTAAAGATATGGACATCTATAAATAAATAATATTTCATAACAATTTCAATTAAGTATACTTATTTAAGTGAATTCAAATTCAAACAATTTCAAATATAGTGATTTATTATTGTTAGTAGCTGAAAAGGAATCTTGCGAAGACTTGTGGGAAATGATGCAAATTTGAAACTACTATTGACTCACAGGTTTCATGATAAACTTCGTTAATTACAATTAATAACTTAACCACCTTGGTTTCCAAAAATTTAATCAGCCTATTATATATTTTGATTTGGATCAAATTGGGTTAAATCAGCTTAATCGGTGACGCGCACTTTCCAACAACCATGTTGTATTGCGTTGAATCGTTATCCATTGCTCATAATAAATTAAGAATTTTGATAACAAGAGCTTTTAGGACATCATTAAAGGATAATAAAAAAAAAATTAATTTTTTTTGTGAGTCTCATATTTTAAAAATTTAAAATCTCATCTTTTCAATATTAAATTTTCTTTTCTTGATTTCTTAAAAAAAATCCTAAAGACACTCATTACCAAAATCCATAACTTAAAAGAGACTAACATGGGTTGAATTTTAGACTTCACAGTAACGTGTCATATATGAATTTGAATTCTCTTAGTTGAACTGCAAAGTAGTTAACAAAAGAGACACAATGTATAAAAAATAATTTTTTTTTATTATATTCAAATTTTAAAATTACAAAATTCATTTTATTTCTTTCCTTTTTAGCAAACTATTCTTTCTCGCCAGCCTAGATAAACTATTTTTTTGCTGCTTTGTTTGATGGATTATCCTTATCTTTTTTCTGAAAAAAAAAATTGTTCTTATTACCGGATATCCATGAAAAGGCCAGAAGACAAGAGTAATGGTTTTGCAATTTGCAATCACCAATTCATGTTTTAGGGTGCATTTGTTTCGTATTTTTTTAAAAATAATTATATAACTTAAATTTTATATATAATAAAAAAATTAAAATTTAATTTTTGTAAAAATTATTCCTTTCAACTTCTTCAAAAAGCTGAAAACTATTTTTTTAATTCTTATTATTTTTAAAAATTTATTGAAACATAAAAAGAAGGCTACAAAAGTAATATTATCCCAAAAAAATCTAATACAAACGCACCGTTCATTATTTGTAGTTCTCTGTCGCAATTCATAAATTTGACTAGTCATAGTTTTAGTTCTTTACTCTTCACTTACTTCTCAAAGTACTCATCACTCTCAAGTCTCGAATCTCAATCAATCAATAAACTACCAGAAGGTCTTTTACTTCTCTTTTTTATTTTTAGTACTCGACTTTATACTTATAAATTATTTAAAATAAGTTAAATTAATCTCTGACATTATAAAATATAAATCAAGTTAATTTTTTATTTAATACTTTATCAATTAAATAATAATATATAATATTAAGTGCTACATTAACATACCATATGTCATATGAAATTAAATAAAGTTTAAAATAATTCATTTTGATATCTAAAATTACACAAATAAGTTATTTAAATCTTCATTTTAAGTCATAAAATAACTTATTTTATGCAATTTTAAATATCAAAATGAGTTATTTTAAACTTTATTCTACTTTAGATAACACATACTATGTCAAGACATTACTTAACATTACACATTATTATTTAATTAAAAAATATTAAATAAAAGTGTGATAATGGACTAATTGGACTCACATTTTGCAATATTAAAGACTAATTTGACTCATTTTAAAAGTTAAGAACTAAAATAACTCATGATATAAAGTCAAGGATTAAAATGAATATTAACTTTTTTGAGAGTATATCTCCAATATGATGGGTTTCAGTGTCCAGCTTTGAGCATTGAGTTAGATGAAACATTAACTTTTTCATTGTTAACAACATTATTTTTATTGTCGTGGATTTTGGGTTCGGCTAAATTAAGAGAATAAACAAAGCCAAGAACACAAACTCTCACTTATAGATCCCAAGAAAAGTAGGCGATTGCACCAAGGAGGGGAATCTACCTCTTGGTTACGGGTTATCCAACTACTTTGGAGAAACAAGTCTTGGACAAAGACAATAAGTGGAATGAAAATGAAATTTATTGATGAGTAAGAGTAATTACAATACCTTCACACCACAGCATCACAATAAAATATAGGTGAAAAACTACCTAAACTAAACTAAACTAAAAAGAAATGAAGAAGTAAAATGAAAGATAAAAATGTAAAGTCGATTTGTGTTGATCCAGAGATCTCTGTCTCTACCAACTTCAGCCATTTAAATTGAAATATCGTCCAGGAAATAGTTTTTAATTTCAAGCATAGGTCAATTTGAAATAAAACTGCCCATAAATGTTTATAATCACTCCATGGCTGATTGAGAATGTCTCACGGCTAATGAAACATGACCATTTCCCATAACTCAACCTCTTGTTATTATTCCAATGTGTTGCCAATCTTCCAACACCACTAGTATTGGGGGTATTCTTTGTATAACTTTCCACGACTGTTCCTTTACAAAGTGACCACAATACTTGGCATGACTTTACATGCAATAACTGTCATTTCTCTAATTGACACATAAGCTCTCTTAATTGCCATAACTTCCTCATTCTTACAGCTCACAAAACATGGCAGCAAACTGTGTGACTAATTAACATGCAATAACCACTTCCTTTATGTGGGACACGTACACTACAATAACTTTCTCTACCTCGGACACGTCCATTACAATAATTCCTTGGTTTGGCTAATAAAATTTGCATATTAATTTTTAATATTACCCAAACCAAGTCTAATTATCACATCGACTCATCACTCACCGTTAAACTCTTAGACAATTATTTTTTTGGTGATAACAGTTTTATATTTTTATTAGTACATACCTTTCCAATTCATCCTATTTTGAAATGAGATGCTCATGCACTCTTTTGATCTCAGATTTGAATAGTCTGTATACAAGTGTTTTACTTACATCTATTTACTTCTGAAAAAACTGTTTTACAATTAAACCATGATTTCACTTGATTGTAATACTTACTGTATTTTAGTTACATCTATTTACTTGTAATATGGCATAACCTCAACCAAACATTACAAATCCCATTTATTTTTAAACAATAATTCACTTATTTTTTAAGTAAAAAATTTAGACACCACAAGATATGTAATTCTGGGACACCACAACATTTAGACACCACAATCACCACTTATAGCAGCGAAATTCAACTACACACGGCTCATTACAGAGAACCTTAATGAGATCATGTTCACAGAGGAGTTGTAGATAAAGAATGTCGAAGGCCAAGGAAGCCAAAAGCATATATGTGCACAAAGGGAATAAGTAACACTCTTCACTAGACACAATTAGAAGATGCACACTAGTGGAATGGTAAAGGGTGCAGAATACACTTTTATTTATTTCCTTGAAGGAATCCTGAGGCAGCACACACCATTATATTTTATTTACATTGTTCAGTGTAACTATGTAAGTGATTATGCATGGGTTCTAGTTAGTTACAGCCAAATGCGAGATATGGGAAAAGAAAAGGCTTTGTTAAACTGAGAGAAAATAAAAACAACTTCTTGTAGTAATTCATCTACACCAACTTGTAGTAGCATTTGTCTTCAGAGAGAAGAACCTCATAGCATTTTCCGCATGGACACCTAAAAGTAAGGCTTAAGCACTTCTGAATCCACTCCACACTAACAGCTTCTTCAGCATCTGCTCCCAATTGATCCTGCAATAACTCAGAGATTAAATGCAAAACATCAATTTTGGCTAAGTTGCAATAAAACCAAATATAGAAGCATATCTTCTGAGGTTAATTGAAGGGCCGTGTACATTGAAGATGGCACAAGGCCAATCATAGTACTGAGCAAATAATCATATATTCTTCCCAGTTACTAAATGGCAATGAGCCAACGACACTGAACAACAATTTACAACCACCCCCTCCCCCCTTTCTCGTTTAACTCTTTTTTCTTCTTTACTCTCTGGAGTAAAACTTTCCTCGATATTAACATTGGCCATAAAGTTTCACAGATAAAAAGATCACTAGAGGTTCATTCTTTTCTGTCCTAATCCCTATCAACAGTAGAATCATCAAACGCATTCTTTTTTTCTTTTTTTCCATTTTAACAACTTACAACAAAAATGCATGGCCAGCATGGCGCAGTGGTAGTTCGAGCCTCACTCAATGAAACAATAAGGTTCACAACAGCCACTAAATTAATTTAAAAATAGGGAAAGAAAAGATATACCAGAAAAAAAAAAACTGCATAAAGAATGGAAGTACCAAAAACTAAAAACTTCAAATAAACTACTCAAACTTAATTAAAAAGTCTTATTAATTCGTCATACTAGATACTAGTCATACTACAATGTCTGGTTCTTAACATACATCAAATCAAATGCATAAAACATTACCTGAGGTGGGACTTTATCATCTTCAGCAGCAACTGCACACTCATCTAATTCTTCTTGTTCTTGTTCTTGTTCTTCTTCGCCTTCTTCCGCATCCTTCAATGCCACATCACACCATTGCTTCATCTCCTTCAACCGATCCACTATCCTTCTCAGCTTCTACAACCACACCAAAACATTATTACAAAACATCAAAAACAAAAGAAAAACCCAAAAAAGAAACTCAAAAAAAAAAATATTATTCCTAGAACACTACATCGCATGTTACATAACAACTCCATTACCATTGATTTTGAAGAGTCAGGAGGAGAAGAAGCCTTCGCCGGCGAAGAAGCGCCGTCAGACACGGTCCTCCGGAGGCCAGGCGGCAGCGGCGGCAACCCCCGCCCTCTCCCCGCCACCGCCGGAGGCGGCACAGTATTAACCCCATCGCCGGTTACACATTCCGGCAACTCCCCCACCGTAGACTTACTCGGGGCCGAAGAGCATCGCCGGAGGGCCGGGAAGTTGGGCCGACCGCCGCTGCCTGCGCCGGCGGCAGCACACTTCCCGGCGATGGCGCTGACGCTCACGGGAAGCAAAACGGCGGAGAATCCGTGAAGGGTGGGGTCCTCCTGGTCGCAGAAGAGCTTCTTGGCGCTCCTTTCGCCGGTGCCGGAGGGAGTCGCAGGCGATCGGCGTTTGGTGGAATTTGAGCCGGGAGAACCGCCGCAGTCCGCTGCGGCGCATGGCTGGTTGCTGTTGGGATGGTTGTGGCAGCATGTGGTGGCGCCGCCGGAGTTGGCGGCGGCGTTGTTGAGGTGGAGCATGGAGAAGAGGTCAGTGGGTTCCACTGACGTGTCTCTGAGTTGGAGAACTTCAGCAGTGCGTTGTTGTTGCTGTTTTGGAGAGTTTGAAGTGATGAAGGGTTGTTCTTGAAAGCACTGCCTCTGCCTCTGAACTTGAACTTCACCCATTCTTGCATGCACCACTTTCTCTTTCTTGAAGCTTCTCCCTCTCTCTCTCCTTTTTTTTTTTTTTTTCTGTCTTCTTTCTTTTGGTGTTTTTGTTTGTTTCTCAAGTTATATATACTTGAATGAAGGATTTTGAATGCAACGGCTTCTGGCGGGTTCGGATATGGTTTAGTTTGCTGGATTATGTGGCCTCAAGATATATATATTGGAAAGAAAATGTTGATTAATTTTTCATGAAAAATAATATTTGTATACTTTTAATACATGAATTAATATCTATATGTTTAGTTTCAAAAACAAAAGAGTACAATCGTATAATTAAAAAAAGATAACAATATTGAAATGTAAATGTTGATAAGAAAAATAATTAAATAATCTATACGCATAGGTAAAGAGAATACTTTAAAATAACTATTTTTTTGGTGTCCAAACTTTTATCCCAATTATATCCTTTTAACCAAACTTTTATAATTACCTCATCCTAATTTTGTATAACTACTTCTCACTATACTTTCCTGTCTTGTCACTGTTTATTTTCATTTGTTACTCTACTTTCTGGGTTGCCATTGTTTATTTGTTACTTTACTTCAAGATACTATTACCCTGAAAATGAAACACACTAGGATCTTTTTGTTTCAATTACAGAATGAAGCAAAACATATATATCAATAAATATAATTCAAATCAATAGAGATAAAGTTAATCGAAGATTCGTCTTATATATTAATTGATTTCAAGCAGTCCCTGAGATTTCATTAACTATTGCATTTGACTGACGACAAAAATACCATTCAAGTGTTTCATGAATTCCTAAAGTCAGAACATGCAGGTTGAATGAACTTAGGAGATACATAAATGAGAATACTAATAACTTGATAATTTACTATATTTTTTTCACAAAGCAATATGATTATATCATAAAATCTATATAACAATTTGTTTAAATGACAAATCCTTATTTTTTGAGAGTACGTGAAACCAAGCTTGAGTTATAATAAAAACATGTCAAAAAATAAAATTAAAAAAAGAATTATTTATATACCAAACCAACTTATATCTCATCCATTATTAGATGAGTTTCGAATTATATTTGAATAAAATTCACATCTCATCCAATAATAAATGAAATGTAAATTTATATATTATTCCATATATCATACCTACAAGCTAGTTTTCTACCCGTGCAATGCCCGGGATTTTATGTTTATAAATTCTAAGATATTGATAGAATAAATATTCACATATCAAATGATTGTAGAAATATTTAAATGTTAAATAGAAAAAGTGATTGTAGTATAAGAATAATAGCACATTAAATCTCTCGGATATTAGAATTGATATTATATTAATTTGATATGACTTAAAGATTCAAATAATTAAAATGAAATAACAAATTGATATAAGTTGCAATGTTCGCATATTATTCATTTATGTTTGTTATTATTTTATTTGATTGGAAGTCTATACATTGTCCATGATAAAATAATCATTGTTTATTATTAATTAGATAATTTATTTTATTTCCTATCTGTTTGAAATTGTTTGAGAGATTTAATTTAATATCAAGGACAATGCATAAAATGATTTTTAAAAAGTACGCAAATTGCCCTGCAATTATGTTTTCAAAATTAATTTTGAAACTATTTTTATTATTTAACTAAGTTAAATTAAATGTTTATACTAATCCATATTAATCATTTAAAATAATATAATATTTTATCCATTAAAATATAGTTATGATTAATTAATTTATTTATCTGCATATTATATTTATATCTCAGATATGTTTTTCTTAGGTTCGTAAATAATGTTCTTTTAAAATAATATTTGTAAATAATTCTATTGTAATATAAGTCAAAACTTAATTTTTCAAAAAACTCAATTTTTTTTGGGTTCATAAATAAATTAATTTTCAATGAAATCAATATATATAATTGAGATTTGGATCATATTTAATTTTGGATTTAATCATTTATATTATAATCATTTTTGAATCGATTTAAATATATTATTTAATTGATCTCAATCAAAAAACTATTGAACCGATATGATATTAAATTTTCAAATAAAAAATGGATTTAATTGCTATGCACTGAGAATGTAAAACTTTTTTATACAGTTATTTAATCATGTATTATCACATAAGTCATAATAGTTGACTTTTATACCCATTACTGAAAAAGTCATTCAAACTAAATATTTTAATTGGATGACAGTGTAAAACTATTTTATACTGTCAATATATCAAAATTAAACTCATAAAAAAATAGAAATTCGAATAAAACAATAATGACAATCGTAATTTTTGGGATATAAATTGAAATTTGATATCATATTAATATGATATATTAAGTAATGGTAATATAAAAAAATTAATATTAAATAAGATCAAAAAATTAATGTCAAATAAGAATAATAGAGTAATTGATGTATCAGTTGTCCAATTTTTGTTCATAAAAATTGGAAATTATATCAATATCATGAAATTGATATCATTAAAGCACAATATTATATAATCGATATTAGTAGAAAAATTATATCAATTATGAAAACTTTGATAAACATAGTATGTTTGTACCTTTTGTTGTACTCTTTGGTTATATTTGATTTCATAATTATTGAGAAATCGTTGTAATCTGTATCTCTTAACATTTGAAATAATTTTTAAATTTTATTAATGATTCTTTTTTTGGAAACTATTGCTACTGAACTATCTGTTTATTTATCAGTCTTTAATTGGCCCTCAAAATGTCATTTATAATATTTTTCAGATTTATGTATATTAAATCAAATATTTACAAATAAAAATTGATCTTTTCAAATGATATAAAAACTAATTTAAGCATGATATCATAAATAATATAAATTGAATTTTTGGGTTATAAATATAGAATCTATATTAGGACCGAATATCAAAAAATATGTTAAAGAAAAACATAACAAAATATTAATGGAATTAATGCCACATAAGTCAAACATTTTAATTGCAAAAAAAATAACATAATAAGCCATAAAATAATACTTGGGCAACCACCTAGTATATATAAAATCTAAAAGTAGTCTAATGGATAAAATTTTTGACATCCACACAAATGTAAAATGAAACAAATATTTACTAATAAACACCAATCAAAACTGACAAGATTAGACAAAACACAAAAAAAGGGAGATTTTTCTAACCTTGGATCATCAATTATTCTTCTAATTGATCTAATAATATTTGTTACATTTTTTAATAATTGTTTAGGAGACAAATTTTTTTATTGAAACGATTGAAATGTAATTATTAACATTATGAGAATGAAAATTGAAATCAAGTATGTTTATACATTTAAATCATGCATTAAATGTTCAAATAAATGTAATATCTGAAATAAATGTAATAAATGATTGATCGAATAAATATTTAAATAACGTAATATTTGAAATGTAGATTGAAATCATGCGTTACATATATTTGTCATGTCGGATTTCCTTATCTGAATAAACTCTGTTTTATATATATATATACACACACGTTACGGAGATAGGAAAGATAGGAAATAAAACTTATGTAGGCCGCTAAAGCTTTTAATTATTCTTTAATAATTTTAATTTTATATTTAATAGTTGAAAGTTTAAGATATAAATTATTTTTTTTATATTATTTGTAAAAGTATTTTGTTTTTGATTTATTTCAAATAATTCTTGTAAAACTCTTAACCAGTATTGGTTTAATCTTTTTAATCTTAATCTTAAATAATAAGCTGAAAATATTTAACACTAGCTTAAAACATTTAATTTTTTCTTGATTTTTCTTTCTTTTTTATCTAAAAATAAATACATATCATATAGCTGATCTAAAAGGACTTGATCTTTCTCGAAAAGGGTGCTCCTCAAATAGGTTTATAGTATCTAAAATTTGTTTTTGATGTTTTCTTATACGAAATAAAGCATACCGACGTATGAAAGCCGAAACCATTCTATAAAAGGCAGCTCTTATATGATATGTATGATATGCATTATTGTTTCAGCTTTTATATGTCGATATGCTTTATTTCGTATAAGAAAACATCAAAAACAAGTTTTAGATACCATAAAATTATTTGAAGAACACCCTTTTTCAGAAGATCAAGTCCTTTTAGATCAGCTATATGATATGTATTTATTTTTAGATAAAAAAGAAAGAAAAATCAAGAAAAAATTAAATACTTTAAGTTAATGTTAAATGTTTTCAGCTTATTATTTAAGATTAAGATTAAAAATATTAAACCAATATTGATTAAGAGTTTTACAAGAATTATTTGAAATAAATAAAAAATAAAATAATTTTATAAATAGTATAACAAGAAATAATTTATACCTTAAATTTTTAATTATTAAACATAAAATTAAAATTATTAAAGAACAATTAAAAGTTTTAACTAGCTTTATTTCCTATTTTTTCCATCTCATTAACGATATAATATATATATATATATATATATATATATACACACACAAATAAATAAGAAAGCTGCATATGTCTGCATCATCACCAGATCCACGGGGTGATCCCATGACACGTGACGCTTTTGACTGCATACATTCTAGCAAATTGGATTCAACCGGGTCCCACATCTTGTCAGTAGTTTCAAACACAAGTACGTATTAGCGTTTACTGGCGTTTATTAAGAATCACGGTTAGATTAGAACATTCAAAACAAAGCTTTGGTTGAAAAGATGAAAAAAAAAGAAGAAGGTTACAATCGCTATTACAAACACTTAGAAATAGCTACAAGTGCCTTGCTCTTCCAAGTAAAAAGAAACTTACAAATGACTTTTAATTTAATTAGTCACAAGCACCTTCGCTAATAAGAAAAATAAAATAAAAAAAGTTACAAACACCTTTTGTAGCTAAACAAACAAATTAGTTACGGAGGTCTTTTGATTATTTAGAATAAAATGTCCTTCTGACCAGCATGTGCTGCAGAAGGAGACCTTGAACTAAATACATTTCGACCCAAAGAAAAAAAAAATACATAATATCTTGTTTAAATGAAGTTTGCCTATCTTGCGTAAAAAATAGTGATTAATCTTTTGGACGCCGGAGTATACATAGCTTGGTTTTGCTTTTGATCACCTTACCTTTTCCATTTTGGATTTATTGGATCCTTAAAGAGTGAGCTAGCTGTCAACTTTGTTATTTATATAATATATTATTAGAGTTTAATTTTGATGTATGGATAGTATAAAATAATTTTATATTGTGATCTAATTAAAATATTTAATTTAGATAACTCTTCAGAATGTGGATATAAAAATTAGTTATTATGACTTATATGATAATATATAATCAGATAACTGTATAAAACAGTTTTACATTGTTAATACATAATAATTAAATCCATATTATTTTTACAACAATTTTATTATTCCTTTTAGAATTGAGAAAATAAAAGTAAATAAAATAATTTACTACTGGAATTTCTTATCTTTTCTTTTTTGACCGTGATCTTTTTTTGGTTTCATGTAATTGTTAGCTTCTGACCAGTTTGGTAGCCGTCTTCGTCTTCTCCACAAATTATTCAATAATTTCAGTGTTTTATGTCATGTGTATTTCTCTCTCTCTCTCTCTCTCTAACCAAGCTTTCTCTCTCCTTGTTCTCCTTCATCCATCATGAGAACAGGTGGTGGCTTCGACAGCAATTCTTCTTCTTCTTCTTCTTCCTGTTGGTCCCGTTTCTGGTCGTCGGCGCTCCGAGCCAAGCGCTCCGTCTCGCCGGCCGAGAAGGCCGCCGGTGATAATTCTGGCCGTGGCCTCTCCCGCCGCCTTGGAGTCATCGACCTCGTACTCCTCGGCATCGGAGCCTCCATCGGCGCCGGCATCTTCGTCGTCACCGGCACCGTCGCCCGCGACACCGGTCCCGGTATCCCTCAATCCCACCGCCATAATTTTCTTGATTTTTTGTTTTTTTTATCTTTTTATATAATTTGTATGCTGCTGTTATTTATTTGATGTTAGCTGAGTTGATTCTGTGGCCAGGTTATGTGTATATTTTTTAAAGAGTTCTTGCTTTGTAAAGAAATGCTTATATTTGAAAAGAATTGTTTAAATTCATGTAGTTTTGGTGTTTGTTAACGTAGTGAGTTGTGTATTCTTAAATATATATTTTGGTATAAACTACTAACCACTAGAATCTTAAGTTCACTCTACTATTAACTAATTTGGCTCGAGCTGGGTTGAGCTATTGGGTGTATTCTTAAGTTTCGGACAAAGCTCTATATAACTTGTACCACTTTTTTTTGTTCATTAGTTGTGTTTATTAATAACATGAGAATACAAATCCTGTATTAACATAGAGATACCAGTAATTCAAAAGTTTGCATTTGTTATTGTCAACACATAAAGTGCTATCAGTTTAATTCATCGGCATGTCTTTGTAGTTTCAGTCAATTTTCAATTAAATTCCCAGTGGTTTAAAAAATTTAAATAAATTATAGTATCCCAATTGCTACAAAATTTGAGCGTTTTTCATTAGACTTTTTCTCCATTTAAATTTTGTTTCCATCTCAAATGGCTAGGTTACACTTTCTTGATCAAGGAGCATGACAGAATATAATGTACTCTTTAAGTATCGCTTGGGCAGTTATAAATTTAAGGTTCATACTTTCATTCCTCTCTATTTTGACTGATGGTGAGCACAAGCTTAACAGCTAAATGATGCTTACTTGTTATGTTGAAAAATCAAACATCATTATGTATCTGCTTTAAAACATGGTTTTGCTGTTAAAATTCCAAATTAGTGGCTTATTCACTCTTTGTTTCTGTAATGCAGGAGTAACAATAAGTTTTCTACTTGCTGGAGCATCATGTGTAGTAAATGCACTCTGTTATGCTGAGCTAGCTTCTCGTTTTCCTGCTGTAGTTGGAGGAGCATACCTATATACATATACAGCATTTAATGAACTCACAGCTTTTCTTGTTTTTGCACAATTAATGCTTGACTATCATATTGGGGCAGCTAGCATAGCAAGAAGCCTAGCAAGTTATGTGGTATCAATTCTAGAGCAAATCCCTGTTTTGCAAGGTAACATTCCAAAATGGATTGGACATGGTGAGGACATTGGAGATGTGCTATCCATCAATGTCTTGGCTCCAATTCTCCTAATACTTCTCACTGTAATTCTCTGTTGGGGTGTAGAAGAATCTTCAGCTGTGAATTCAATTATGACAGTGACCAAGGTTCCTTTCCATCTTACCAATATTTTAGGCATTGCATTAATCCTGGGGTTAATGTGAAAACAAAATCAGAAGTTATTTTACTATTTGCTGCAGGTAGTCATTGTAATCGTTGTCATTCTTGCTGGAGCCTTTGAGGTCAATGTTTCCAACTGGACTCCCTTTGCTCCAAATGGTGCAAAAAGCATATTTACAGGAGCTACTGTAGTCTTTTTCGCTTATGTTGGATTTGATGCAGTTGCCAATTCTGCTGAAGAATCTAAGAGGCCTCAGGTATATTATGTTGAGAATGCTCCAATAAGTTGTGAATTTGCCAGATGCCATATCTGGTATCTGATGTACATGCTTTAGATACTTTGCCATTAATTCTGTTCAAATTAAATAGTTACTATTCCTAATTAGTTGTAGTTATGATCTTCGGAATTTGCAAGAAAGTACATTTCACTTTGTAAATGTCCTTGTACTGCTGTATTGCTGTGCAACAGATGCTATCTCATATCTGCTCTGGCTAATTGAATGTTATGGATTCTGTTCGAAGTTTTTTCTCATCTATTCTCACAAATCAATTCATATTTTTCTTTTTACCTTTCTCACACATCCTTTTATCATTGCAGCGGGATTTGCCAATAGGCATAATTGGAAGCCTCTTAGTATGTATTACATTGTACATTGGAGTATGCTTAGTGATTACTGGGATGGTTCCATATACGCTTCTTGGAGAAGATGCTCCTTTGGCTGAAGCTTTTACATCTAAGGGATTAAAATTTGTTTCTGTTTTGATCAGTGTTGGTGCAGTTGCTGGACTTACAACGACACTCCTTGTTGGTCTCTACGTTCAGGTGAATCACTTTTGAATTATTATGTAACAGATTGAAGTGACTTGTGGCAAGTGCTAATGTAAATGATGGGATGTTTTCAATGGGCAGTCTCGGTTATATCTCGGGCTTGGGAGAGATGGTTTATTACCATCAATATTTGCTAAAGTTCACTCCAAACGCCACACTCCCATTCATTCTCAGATCTGGGTTGGCATTGTTGCCAGTGTTTTGGCTGGGCTATTGAATGTGACAATGCTTTCCCACATTCTTTCTGTTGGTACGCTGGTAAGGGTGCATTTCTAATTTCATTGTCAAGAGGTTATCAACAAAATCATTGTTATGTATCTTGTGTTATCTATTATGTCCGTGACTCAGGAAATGTGTTGGATGTCTTGCTCTGTGAGTGTGCCTAGCCTCTATATATTGGAGACATTAATGTAATATACTATTTTATTTAATCTGTGTTCATTTAACATGCATTATATTTTTCCTTTAGGAAATAAGACCACTTTCTGTGCCTTGACAAAAGTATACTTTATAATTGACCTGTGTTTTTATTCCTAGGTAATGCACTTTACATTATATTTTCACTTATTTCAGACTGGCTATTCAGTTGTCTCAGCATGTGTTGTAGTACTTCGCTGGAAGGATAAGACAAATAGTCAAGTATCATCTTCAGCTAAGCGGGAAGGTGTAATCTGCATAATTGCTATTGCTGCTTGTGGATTTGCTACTGGGCTCTTATTCCGTTATGATGCTTCACCTATTCTTATGATTCTATTTATAGTTGTCGCAGTATGTGCTTCTGCTGCTCTTCTTTTCCGCCAGGTGAGTGTAATTTTTGGAATATTATATTTTATTAATTGCCTCTTGGCTTGGCTGCATGAAGATGCTGTGTTAAAAAGTGTTTATTTTGATGTGTTATGGACTTAAAGTTGTATCTTGAATATGTAAAATGTTTCGTATTTAGTTCTTGGACAAGGAATTCCATATTTAAAAGTCCCTGAGAGTTTTAATTGCATCTAGTCTTAGTGATATCATTAAGGTATTCTTAGTGACAAGAAATTATTTGTTGCCTCGTATCCTGCATCATCGTACAACAAAGTTACAAACATAATGGGGGTTGAATATGTCAAACTCTCTGAAGAGAAAAGCAATGTCAAGGCGAAAATTCTGCTATGCTTCTTGGTCTTCATCGCATTAAAATTTGTGAAATTCATGAGTGTGTTTTATTTAGATTTTATTTCTCTAATTAATTCTGTTTTTCTCTATCATTTTCTATTCTAGGTTTATGCAGATCCACCAGGATTTTCTTGCCCTGCGGTTCCCCTTCTGCCATGCATTTGCATCTTTTTTAATATATTCTTATTTGCCCAGGTATGCCCATGATGGTTCCTTTTTGAAAAGTTGCTTGAAATAATACCTTGCTGAAAAGGTTACAGTTGACAATTTATATATTAAAACTTCCAAATGATGATGATTTTCTTCTGTTGACAGTTGCATTATGAAGCATGGGTGAGATTTGTGGTTCTTAGTGTTGTCATGGTTGGTGTTTATGCAATATATGGCCAGTATCATGCTGACCCCAATGCAACAGATACCATCATTTATCACCTCGCACAAGAGGAGGAAGCTCAATGAGTTTTCTGGCTGGTATGGGGATCATGTTGTATCTTTAATGTAGGTGCTGAAGTTATAAGCATTTGATAGGACAAAGCACTAACTTTTTCTTGCTCCGGGATCACTCCAGAATCTTTCAAATGGGGATTGGTTAAAATGAAGTTTACAAACCTATAAATTTTCATTCTGTTTGGAACGCCCACTTTATATAGATAACTATTTGGGTGCCGGATAACATCGTCTGGGATGGTTTGGGACCAAGTGATGGTATGGGATAAATAATTACAAAATGTACGCCGTGCCTATTTCTTAAAAATTGTTCTTGTAGCCTTAGTTTTTTTTTATTTTGCCATTGAGGTTATTTCTCCGGTCGTTTTCTTTCACCAACACCGACTTAATCGATCTTCCCAATGGTTGTGGCAGCGAAGACGACGTCGTCGTCGTCATCGTTTCGTAACACCCTCTGCCGCCCAATTTTCTCTTTCGGACAAAAAGGGGCGTCAACAACCAGAGTCACCACCAGCGTCAATAGCAAGATCTGCGGCTCTTGCTGCAGTCCTTCCACGATCGGTCTTCATTCATTGCAACCATCACCAGCACAAGCAACACCCGTAGCATGTCCATGCAAGTTCTCTTCGCCAAAACCACCGTGTTGGGGTTTGACGGCGGCTCTTCTGGGGTGGTCCGAGAAGCAGCACCAACAAGAGGAAGATGAAATTGGCTGATTTCAGAGAATGCAGGCATGGACTAATGTTGCAGCAGCAGTAGATGCTAGTAGTCGTGGCCATGGCAGTGGATTCATCTTCAACTCAACAGGCAACAGCTACGATGGCTGTGCTCTGTAAGGGGGAAATGGGGAACTGCGTGACCTTGGATGTTGACAAATGACCATTTGCCAGTGTGAAAAACTCAAGAGTCCAAGTGCAATTTTAAGAAATAGGCGCGGGGTAAGTTTTGTAATTATTTATCTCGGACCATCACTTGATCCCAAACCATCCCAACCCATGTTATCCGGCGCCAACTATCTGGCTACATTTATGCTTGATTGTGTATGTGGCACTGTCAGCAGGCAAATCTTTTCATTTTAAGAACATGTTATATTGATGTTTTGGAGTGAGGGTTCAAAATCTCACACTGAGGCATGAGACATCAGAGTGGCGAGGAAGAGGAGGTGGGGAAAACTGAAAAGTGTTGTTCATGGAGAACTAGGGATCGAGAGCTCCCAAAATGTGTGTTGTTCCCCTTGCTGCTGTATTGCTACCCCCTTTTTTAAGGGTTGGGTACTTTGTATACCCATTGCGCAAAAGGGATATTTCTATATTTTTTTTGTCAAAGGGTACCATCGTTCTCATATATATATATTGTGTACAAATAAAAATAAAAGACTACAAATATATCTGAATATTTATTTACTCCAAAATATTAGCCCCTACTGCTAAGAGGTGTGGCATAGACATTCTATTTTACGAATGAACATTCTATTTAAAGGTAAGAGAGCTTATATATTACAGAAAGGATTCATGTTTATATGAAGTCATGAAAACACTGGAAGCTCTGTTCCCTTCTAAGTTCAAAGCAGAGACATATGAAGCTTCATTATTTTATGACAAGATACAAGAACCTAAGTTTTCAAAGCCTGGCGGAAAAATTACAACAAAAGAACTCCCCACCCTTCCAAAATTTCAGATTTGCTTTAAGCATGTTAGTAATGGTGCAACTTGTACAATAACGCTTTGCCTGAACTTCTTGTAAAATATAACACGATGGGGATGCTCCATTAGTGGAACTTACGAACTAGTTAGGTATATACAAATTTACTGGAAACATAAATTAAACACTTGAGACTAGTATGCAGAAATATAAGTCAAGTTATTCTGTGTGCTAGACATAAACATAAAATTTTAGTACAGTAATTTCTACGCTGTACATGCTACTTATCGATAACGTCATCATAACTCGATTGTGGCATTGTGATTAGCAATGTGAAATGAAGCACTAACTAAGGCTCACATCGAAAAAAAAAAAAAAAAACGAGAGAGACCATTATCCAGCATTGCAATATATAATGCTTGAGGGGTGCAACAGCTGAAATGGACGGAGCACATTGCGGACTATTCTTTCGTCTTTTACTAAGAGAACCGGATAACATTCTTTTATTAGGATTAGGATTTGCTGTACTTTTAATGGGCAATCTTTTTTTTTTTTTTTTTCCGTGGTGCACTCATATTTCTTCATCAATTGATAAATCTTCCAATAATCGATAAAAGTAGTTTCCTTATACTAGAAAACTAATAAAAGATTTCAATGAATTACATCATGATTTGAATTTTAATCAGGCAAGTGATGCTCTTATATGAATAGGGTTTAGTAAAGAAAAATATTATTTGTACTCATAGTATATGGGATATCGCTCAACTCACACTTCATCTATCATTAAATGAAATGTGGACCCTATTTGAATGAGGTTCACATCCCATTTAACGTGAATGATGTATGAGTTCACACGATGCCCTATATCTCATGAGTACAAATAACACAACTCTTTAGTAAAAGACCTAGAACAATAGCTGCTTGCAACCTTTTTTTTGGAATAAAATAGATTTACTTATACTCAAATAAATTTGCGAAAAACAACAGAAGATTATTTACACTGCAGTGGCTATCACTGAGCGAAGTAAATTGGGCATAGACAGGCATAAACATAAACAACAAAATCAACGATCCTGGCATTGAGCAGGAGAAGCTGATGTTTCTCCTGTCTTCCCTTTATGGTGCTACTGTTGAGACCTTATGAACTCTTCATTTGATCTATCCACACTATGAAAAAAATATTCCTGACACAATAACATACATGAACCACAATATACAGCGTGTATAATTTTCTAAGCTAGACATGATACATACAAAGTTTAATTAAAAGATTATCTTTCAACTTTCAAGGATTAAATCATTCAGTCAAATATTGATGTAAAGAATATAGATCAAGGAATCCAATGGATGGAAAACATTTGGGGCTGTTTGGCAACAGTTTTTTAGAACTGTTTTGTGTTTTTAAAAACAAAAGATGAGAAAAACTTATTTGGGAAATTGTTTTCTGAATATTGGTTTTAAAAACTAAAAAATAGATAATGAGTTTTTAAAACAAGAAAACAAAAACAGATTTGAGTTGTTTTCAAAAACAATTCTATAGATCTCAACTTCTTCCCCCAACTCCTCCTCTTCCGGCGCAACTTCGCCGGTGACCTCCGGTCTAACTTTGTCATCCTTCTACGCCGGCGACCACCGCTCGCACCTCCAGTCCCGACGACCTCTGCGCGCAGATCCAGGCGTGACAAGTCTGGCCCAACTTCTTCATCCTTCTACGCCGGCGACCTATGCTTGCGCCCCCAGCCTCGGCAACCTTCGCATGCAGATCCAGGCGCGACAAGCACCGGCGTTTCTGCTTGGGCGACCTAGCCCCCGCGAGCTCGCGACCAAGCCCACCGCCGCTGACGAAGGTCGTGACCAAGCTCTGCGACCAAGCCCTTCGCCACTGACGAAGCTCGTGACCAAGCTCCTCGACCAAGCCCTCTGCCGCGGACCAAACTCGCGACCGAAAGAGCAGCCCTTCGTCGTAGACCAACCTTGCGACCAAGCAGCCGTGGATCTGCAACAAAATCCACCCTCCGCTGCCGCGCACTGCAATGGATCTGCCCTCCTCCGACGTTGACTAGCCCCCTCCGTCGGACGGGAGCAGCTCCCCTGTTCATGTCCTGTTCATATTCTTTTTTGCAATGATTGTTGCAATGGTTGTTTTTAGAAATAAGTATCCAAACAAGTATTATTTTTGTGTTTTACTACTAAAAAACTATTTCTAAACTTGATTTTAAAAATAGTTTTAAAAAATAAAAACAAAAAAACTGATCCAAACAGCACCTTTGACTCCTGGGAAAAAAAAATGAGAAACAAAATAATTGTTGAGAAATGAGCCTTGGTTCACTGCTTGAGAAATGACAAGACCAACCACATGATGAAAGTTGGTTCTGACACAGGAAGTTTAAATTAATGTCCCAAATGTAGAGATGATGTTATTTGAAATCAAATAATTATTGAGAAAGAGAAGCGATCACTTGTTTTACTTCATATATTTTCAAGTTTTTATCCGATAAATGATTTCATTAGAATTTTAAAAAATGCAAGCTTTTATAAAATTTCAATAACGTGATCCACAGGAAGGAAATCATATGTCTCTCAATCATATTATCTTTTGTCGCATGAAAAATAAATAATATATATTAAATAACTATTTAAAACTTTAAATGGTATTAAATGCTCATCTAATCATCATCCATGTGATAGAAATGATCATTGAAAAAAAAAGTGGGACACGATTTGAGTACAAGTAGTTTTCATTTCTAGTTTATTGTCGTATGAGAAATTATTGCTTGGATATTATAATGAAACTATGTAATTCAGAACGGGGAGTATCTTATATCAAGTTGATAGAGTTCAATTTTATTATTTGTAGCTTTTTTTCTTTTCTAAGTTCATGAGCTAAGAAGAATATGGTACTAAATTTATATGCATAGGAGAATTACTTTCCCGCTATTGCTAACCACCTTAATCTTAACATAAATTGGGGGGCGCGCCGGGGGGGGGGGGGGGGTGTACACTTTTGTGAATCTTATGTTGTGGAGTTTTGATAATGTCAAAAAGCAAATGATAAAAAGAGGAAGCAAAATAGCATGAAGTTTCTTGAAGATGAACAAGCAAAATGATCAAGTCAAATGGTTAGAATAATCAGGACTTAGATCAATTTGTTAAAAAGTTTTATTTAAGAAGTTTATTTGGCCATTGTTTCTTTTAAATAAGATCCTTTTGGAAAATATAAAATGAATTTGATTGTAAGGAAAATTTGTTTTGAAAGAATTTATTCGTTTTTAAATGAAGAAGTTGTTTTTGATTTATGAAAATATAAGTATGATGTCAAAGGAAATGTTTGAATGATGCTTAAAAATATTTTTAGAATGAATAAGTGAATAAAAGAATGTTAGAACCTTAATTTTTCAATTTCTGGAACTTTTATAATCGATTACCACATCAAATAATTGATTGCCAAGCTATTCATGTGTTCACAATTTGAAATTTCATCATTGTAATCGATTATACATAGCAAGTAATCGATTACCAGCAACCTGATCATTGTCTGTTTTGAAAATTTGAACTGTGTAATCAATTACCAAGCCCATAATTCTGCAAATAAATGTGTTTTGAATAGACACATCTTTTTGGATTAATCCTCAATGGTCTACACGAATTTTTGTCTATAAAAACCCATCATTTAACACTTTTTGAACACAGAAAACATATTGAAAAGATTATTTTAACAATCATTCTCATTCATCAATCATTTTGTTCAATATTTGGCTAAATTCTCTTATTCTTGAGAAAATCTTATAGGACTTCAATTTGTAATGTTTCCTCTAGTCAGAGAGTAAATTCCTGTTTTCTATTATTGAGATTGTGTAAAGGGTCAGGTATTCCTTGTAAGAACAAGAATGTGGTATCTCTTGGTTCTTGAGAGACTCAAACACAAAGGATAAGGGATTCCAAGGTGTAAGAGTGCTTTTCGGGTGTAAAGAATTAAAAGTTAGTGAAATTCTTAAGTGGGTTGCTTGGGGGAACTGGAGTAGGCTACGAGAGGTGACCGAACCAGTATAAACTGAGTTCGCATTCTCTCTTTCCTTATCTCTTTAGATTTATTGCAAGTTTATTTTTCAATATCTTATTCATTTATATAATTAGATCTTTATATCTCTTGCATTCTCATATATTAAATTGAGTTTTCAAGTAAATTTCTTATATCTTATTGAAAAAAATTAGAGTGTGAATTCAAGAAAAAGTTTGAGAACTCAATTCACCCTCTCTTAAGTTCATTGAGGCTACTTGAATAACAACTTTTTTATATTAATGCCTGTTTTTGTAAAAAGATATGTTCAAATAATAAATTTCTTAATAGGTGACAAACATTAGCAATTTTTTATTGAATAAAGTTTACGAAAAGAGAAAGCTTTGCTCTCGTCTCAGATTAGGACATATTTTTAGACTTATTAAGAGCTTATAGAGGTACTTACAGGTGACTCACCAAAAAATAACATAATCATGACAATACATGAGTGAATAGTTGATCATGTGAACAAAACCCATTGGCATAAACTAGTTAACAATATTCTAAGATAAATAGTCATACCACTAATATTGCATAGTTTATGAATATTATACATCATCGTCACTCCCACAAATTAAATTACACATATTTATTGAGAAATTTATTAAAACACATCTTTTTGTGGGGTTTGGTCAAGAAAAATGATGTCGAAGCAGGTGCAAGGAGCAAAATTTTCAAACATGCAAAGTAGAAAATTGAATGTTTACATGTGAAGAGATATCCATGTTGTGCATACACAATGAAATTTTTTCTTTTGCAGCCAAAATATGCAATGAACATTCACACTACATGGACCTCTATAAATAGAGGTGAGCATTCATTTGAAACACAATAAGAAACAATGAGAGTTAGAGAGCTATAGAGTGAAAAGGGTGCAAAGAGAGTGTGTTATTCTCTGAGAGTGAGAGAAAAAAAATAGAAAATGCAAGTAAATCCCATGTAGTGTAGGCTATGGATAAATTGACTGGAAATATTTTTGGGTATCATTTCTATTACTCCTTGATATTGCAAAATTGTAGGGTTTGAACAGGAAGGTTCTCATTGAGAAAGACTATATTTACCTTTTGGGTTGGAAAGTGTGAAAAAAATATTTTGTAATTATCCTAAATATAGTAGAATATTTTTTAGAGTTTGTCCTGTGGTTTTTCCTCTAGTGTTTGGGAGTTTTCATGTTAAAATTTGGTATCCATTTTCTTTTAGCTTTGCAAGTATTTATTATCATTATGCTGTGCCAATTAGTAGATTTAATTCTATCATATTTATTTTAGTACTCATTGCCACACATTGATTTCACTTAATTATACTGTGAATCAGTCCTTGAACCCAACAAATGATATCAAAGCTTCAAGTTGACTTCAGGATTGTGCTATATAAATTAAATGAAGGAGAATATGAGTACCATGATCAAGCTAATAGCAGCAAATTACTCCATCTGAAAGCAAAAAATGGAGGATATACTTTTCTATAAGGATTTATATGATCTTGTAGAGAAGGGAGTTGCAAAGCTAGAAGATGTGACATAAGAAAATGTCACAACTCAACTTGGGCCATGACCAGCGCATAGGGAATATGTTTCCCCATAAGCCTCAGCATGCAAGCTTTTACAGAAAAACGGGCAGAGTTTCCCTTGTTTTTCGTAAATCCCCAAATTTTAAAATATAACCTATATGAAAATAAAGATAAAATACCGAATCGGGCATTAAGTATTCTCAGAATGTGCCCTCAACAATAGAACAACTACCTTAACATAATTCAGAAAATCATCTTAACATATGAATTTCAATTCAAGTTCTATTATGTAATTAAATCAAACTCAATCCCAAAATCAAATATGAAGTCAAGTTAGTTGTTAAGCTAGTTTCAAATGTAATTTCATAACCACAAAGTATATGTCCAGCTATAACTAAGAATGTAGTTCAAAATATAATTCTAAATTCAATTTACCAATCCTTTCCATAATATATATATATATATATATATATATATATATATATATAGTCTTAACTCCACAAGCATAAACATAAATATAAACATAAAGCTAATCTGACGACCTTGCCTATGACATATGGAGCATTATGGATAGTTTTAACAGGCACTACTCAAAAGGGAATTTATGGAATGTGGAGCTGCACCTATATCTAGAAAAGAGGGAAAAATAATGGAGTAAATTTTGCAACCCAGTGGTAGACAGAATGTCTATTACCCACATGAAACAATATATATAATCTATAAGTAAAACAATAATAACTTCATAGTTCATATGAATTCACCAAATTCTTTTATTTACAGAAAAGATTTTTAAAAACAACTAGATTTATATAAATAACAGGGAATCGTCAAAACAAGGACAAACAGAAGGATTTACACTTAGGTGGCTATTCCTTTATGTGATCCTAAAATAGAACGGTCCTACCTATGTGAGTAGCCGCAGAACATACCTAATCATACATAGTCAAGATGCACTAAGGCTAACACCTACTGTCGTTAACTACAGATCCTGTCAAAGATTCTCCCCAAAACATATAACAAAGATTTTATATATCATATTAAATCAATTCTCAGTAATTCCACAAATGTCTATAACCACAATTTTTTAAGTTCATAATAGAGATAAAATAATTTTCCAGAAGCAATATCATATTGTCTCATGTGTTAATTTTTGATAAAACATAAGTTAAAATAAAGGATGTAATTATGTTAAAATTACGTAACACAACCAAATTATTATTTTTTAATTTCTAAATTTCCAAAATATAATTAGAGCTAACTTAACATGAATAAAAATAATTATAGACATAATATTTATTCACAAACTAGTTCAAAAGAACGAAAGATCAACTCTCAAGTGCTACCAATTCAACGGTTGATGCTCAAATGCTCTATAACTCTAGGAATAAGATAAATACAATATTAGTGAGCCAATAATGTCATTAATTTAGACTAATTAGCCCCACATACTAGAAATCCCTAAATCTATACTCTTGGGCCCCAAAAACCCTAATCTATAATGAATGACTATATAGATAGCTCAATAAGATAAATAGAGTAAAATTATCACTTACCCATTACTTTGGGAGGATGATTAAAGGTAGAGAATGATCCAAAACTCATCGCTCTAACCGGTTCCTCCATTTAGAGAGAGAAACCATGAGTTAGAGAGGGAGAAGAGAGAAAGACATGATTTTAAGTTTGATGGTGATGATGATGAGGAGGAGATGGTGATGGTGGTTAGGGTGATATGAAGGTGGTGATGGTGTATGAGAAAGAAAGATGAGAAGGAGATGGAGAGGAAGAAGAAAGAAATGAAGGAGAAAAAGAAGAAATAGAGGAAGAAGAAGTGATGGGAATGAGAAGAAAAAGAAAGACAAGGAGGAAAGGGAGGGCCTAAAGTGGTCCACACTACTTAAGGCCTATGGGTAGTGTATCCTCTTCTTTTTTTTTCCAAGTTATAATAGAAAATTAGAAAAAGAGCAACGAAAGGTCAATGGATAATTAGGCAGTGGGCAGATATTAATATATTTCACTATGTGGCCATAAAGACGAATGCTCATATTCTATGGAGGAATTTACAAGATTTCTAGAAAAGAAAGACCGTACAAAATAAAGCATTTGTAATCAGAAAGCTGGTGAATTTCAAGTATGGAGATAGAAGGTCTGTTGCTAAGCACTTCAGCGACTTTCAAGATATGGTGAATCAATTGAGTACAATGAAAATAATGCTAGATGATAAGTTATAAGCACTATTACTTTTGAGTTATTCGCTGGATAGTTGGGAGACCTTGGTGGTGTCATCACTGAGCAACTCTACTTCAAATAGAAAACTATCTTTAGTCCAAGTAAAAGACAATATGTTCAATGAAGAAACTAGAAGAAAAGACTTGGTGGGAATAGATGATTGACCCTTATCATAGAGAATATGGGGAGAAATAAGAGTAGAGGGCGATCCAGAAAATCAAAAGATCGATCACAATCTCAGCTTAAAAGAAGGTTTAAATGTTACCATTGCGACAAAGAAGGGCACATAAAAAGGAATTATAAGGCTTGGAAGAACAGAGACAATAAAAATCAAAGATGTCAGGACGTGATTGATGATGAAAATACTACAACCCCTGTGACTAATGGATAAGTAATGTAGCTCTCTTTTGTAGATGAAGAGTGTCATGTTGCATATTCATATATTGAATGGGTCGTTGACTCAGCGGCTTCACATCATGCCACTCCTAACAAGGAATTCTTTATGATGTACAAAACAGAAGACTTTGGAAACGTAAAGATGGAAATACTAGTAATTCTAACATTGTGGGAGTTGATGATATGTGCATTCAAACAAATATAGGATGTACACTGATATTGAAGGACGTGCGACATGTGTCAGATTTATGCATGAATCTAATCTTCGTACATGTTCTGGGACTAACCGAGACAATGATGCAAAAGCACATGCGACGAACAAAATTTTCAAACGTGCACAATAGAAAATTTAATGTGCACAGGTGAAGAGATTTCAGTGTTGTGCATGTGTGAAGAAATTTTTTCTTTGCAGCTGAAATATGCAGTGCACGTTCATACTACATGGGCCTCATTTGAAACACAACAAGAAGCAGCAAGAGTTAGAGAGCTGCAAAGTGAAGAGAATGCACAGAGAGTGCTTTTTTCTCTGAGTTCTCTGAGAGTGAGACGGAAAATAGAAAGTGAGTAAATCCCAGACAGTATAGGGTGTGGGTAAATACACCTGAAATATTTTTGGGTATCATTTTATTACTCATTGGTACTGCAAAATTGTGATATTTGAATAAGAGGGTTCTCACCGGGAAATACTATATTTACGTTTTGGGGTGGAGAGTATGGAAATGATATTTTGTAATTATCTTGAATATAGTGGAATATATTTAAGAATCTGTCCCATGTTTTTTGTCCGATATTTGGGAGTTTTCATGTTAAAATTCGGTGTCCATTTTCTTTTAGCTTTGCACATATTTATTATCACCATGTCATGCCGATTGATATATTTAATTCTATTAAATTAATTTATTTATTTTGGTGCTTATTAACACACATTGACATCATTTAATTATACTATAAATCAGTCCTTCCTTGAGCCCAGTGTAATGAAACTTGGCTCGGCCTGACCGGTTCAACTAGAAAATTGGTGAACCAGTCGTGAAACTAGTTCGAGTCATCTTTTGGACCGGCCTTGCAATAGAACTAGTGAGACTTGGTTCGATAAGGCCAGTTTTCATAAATAGGATCGGGTCGTGCAATTTTTTTTTTGTTGCTTTAAAACGGCGTCGTTTTGTTCAAAAAAAGAAGCCAACGTTTTACACTTTCACTAAGTGCCATTGTTAGTTTGATTCATAGCTTGTGTTGATGATGGATCTTAGTTCCTTTCCTCTGTTCTTGATTTCCTTTTTTTCAGTTCTCTTTGGTTATGTAGTGCTGCGGCTGCCTGAAGCTCCGAAGGAAAGGTAAGTTCCACTGTTGTTTGATTGATAAATTGTGTCGATGATGGATCTTAGTTCCTTTGCTCTATTCCTGATTTCTTTTTTTATTTTTATTTTTTCTGGTTATGTAGAATTGTAGATACTAGATAGTAAATTTATATAAATGAATGTGTTATTCTCCCAAAAATAGTACAACACTCAAACATTTGCTAGTGTCCCCTTTGGTAAGAAATAAAATAATAAATCATGTTATTACTATTAGTACTTTAGAGCCTTAAATTATCCTTTTGTTGTCATTTTTTATAATTTTTTTCAATTTATATCTATTTATATTATGTTTTTAATATAAATTCAATTCAACTGGTTGGATCAGTGACTCACCGGTGGAACCAGTGACCCAGTGCCTCGACCGGATCAATCAGTGAACTGAGTTTTAAAACTATGCTTCCGCCCGACATTTTCAATACAAATTTTCATTTCTTTGAACCCTTAGTTAAACCCAAAGATAATAATTAAATATCAATCTTTTGTTTCTTGGCATCTGATCCGCATTATCGATGCTCGAAGGTAAACAAATATAGCATTGGGTATAGATACTGTGCTTTCAAGATTGTGCTTGTGGTTTATTTATGCAGTTCATCAATTGATTTGAAACATTAAACAATAAACAACCTTACTTCGTACCAAACAGAAACCGCCATCACGACAATGGCAGATCAACCTAGGAAGCTTCATGTTGTTGTGTTTCCGTGGCTTGCTTTTGGTCACATAGTTCCATTCTTCGAGCTTGCCAAACTCATAGCTCAAAAGGGTCACAAAATTTCCTTCATTTCCACACCTAGAAACATCAAACGCCTCCCTAAGTTACCCCCAAGTTTACAACCTTCAATGGAATAGATAGAATTCCCACTGCCCCACGTAGACAAGCTCCCTGAAGATGCAGAAGCCACTATGGACATCCCACAGCACCTTATTCCATACCTCAAGAAGGCTTTTGATGGTCTTCAAGAACCTTTGACTAAGTTTCTTGAGGGATCAACTCCTGATTGGCTCATGTATGACTTTGCACCATATTGGTTGCCACCAATATGTTCTAAGCTTGGCATCTTATGCTTCAGGTTCAGTATTTTTAGTGCATTTGGTTTTTCTTTCATTTTGGATTCCCTTGTGCTAAAGGCAAATAGGCCGTCCATTGATGAATCCCCAAGCAAGGTAGTCCTGCAACACTTTGAGGACAAGACTATGTCTGAAGACCACACTCATCCAAATGAATCTGGGGTTTCAGATATATTCCGAGTCCAAGAAACCAATGATGGTGCTTATCTAATAGCTTCAAGAAGTTGTGAGGAGATTGAAAGTGAGTCTTTGAAATTTCTTGAAAAACTATGCAAGAAACCGGTCATTCCAGTTGGTTTATTGCCACCCTGTCTACAACTCAGTGCTGAAGATAGCAATGATGAAAATTGGCACACAATCCTTAAGTGTTTAGACAAACAAGAAAAAAGGTCAGTGATTTATGTAGCATTTGGAAGTGAGGTGTCACTAAGTGAAGAAGACTTTATGGAGATAGCTGCGGGGTTAGAACTGTCTGGTCTTCCCTTTTTCTGGGTCCTGAAGAAGCAAAATAGTCCTGCTGGCAGTGGCTCACTTGAGTCACATGATTGGCTTGAGAACAAGTCAAGTAAACATGGGGTAGTGTGGAGTAATTGGGCACCACAGGTGAGGATATTAGCACACAAGTCTATTGGGGGATTCTTGACTCACTGTGGTTGGAGTTCAGTGATTGAGAGTCTTCAAATTGGGTGCCCTCTTATTATGCTGCCATTCCAAAATGAACGAGGGTTGGTTGCTAGGCTTATGGAAGAGAAAAGGGTAGGCTTAAAAGTACCTAGAAATGAACGTGATGGAAAGTTCACTAGGGATTCCATAGCCAAGGCATTGAGAAGAGTCATATTGGAAGAGGAAGGAAAGACTTATAGAACGGAGGCAGAGGAGATGAGCAAGATATTTGGAGACAAAGTGCTGCACCAAAAATACCTAGACAACTTTGTTGATTATTTGGAAATCCATAGGCCCATCATTAAGGATTAACGCTACAACTATTCTGTCTTACACCAAATATATTGGACTCAACATCGCCAATTTGTACTCAGCAAAATCTTAGGCTTTGGAGTGCTGTAATTTGTATTCATAAAAATCTTAGCTTTGTGGCCTTTCTGCGTACTCTCTCTTATATGTATGGACTCTATGCTTTTCTAAGTTTGTGGCCATGATCAAATAGTCTTTCAATGAGAAAAGACAGTGCAGTCAAGTTATGAAATTATGAGAATATTTTGGTTTGAAAGTCCCTGTTTAATATTGTGGCATTGATTCTCTTCTTATATGGTTGATATGGCTCCTTGCATGATGTTAAAATTACATGTTCGTTACGGAGAATGAGGAGGACCATGCATAGTCCAATCGGGTTAACCGGGAACCGGTCTGGTGGCCGGTCTGGTTAAGGTAAAAATCGAGGGAAGTCACAACCGGTCAAAACCGATCAAGAACCGGTCAAAATCGAAAAAACCAGCGAACTAGACCGGTCTGACACATTTTTTTTTTTCAAAATTTAAATTTTTTTTTGTTGTAAAACTTAAATACTGATATCTTATGGCAGTCATAGGAACAAAAAAAAAGAAACCAAAGAAAGACACTAGCAAAAATTGTTGGGTTGTTATTCTCCTCTCTCCATCATTTATAGACTGCTCACCGTAAATCTCACTGGTTACTAACAAATATTGTTTTCAAATGTTTTGTGATCATACTATAAGACTGATACTAGAGAAATTTTATATGGATTATATTTATTTTTATGGACCTATGAATATTTTTTTGTTAATTATATTAATCTTAATGATTTAATATGTTTATTTATATTCTAATTAATCATATGTATATATTTATATATTTTTTTATTATATTCCGGTTGAACCGATTGGACCTCTAAACTTTTGAATCAGTACCTTAACTGGTTCAATGTCCGGTCTGATTTTCTCTTTCCCCAAGAAAACCAATTGATGGGAAAAAATTGACTCATGAGGAAAAGCAGAACTGAAAAAGCATTGATTCACAGCTTAAGATTCAAAACTGCAGCCATGATACCCAAAACTTGTGGTTTCAAGGCATGCCTCGTCTTAAGAGGCTGGTCAGCGCCTCAGGTGAAGGAATTTAAATAAAGCAACCTTGACATTAAAATTCATATGCCTGGACAAAAAGGTTCATTTGCACGCCCATAATTGAGACACAAGCTGTTAAGTGAGGATGCATAGTCCATATGGAAATATCCGCGCCTAGTCTGCTACCATATTCTGGTAGCACCGGAATTTTAATTCAGTGAAGATTACAGTTTATTAAAAGACTTTAAGTTTGATTGCATGAAATCCAAGCTTCACATAAGCAAATATGAATAGGACAAAATTTATCTCAAGTTTTATACCTTCATTTTGTCAAGTTTTCCAATCAAACATTGACACATGGGCCTTTTTATCCCACACACTAAAAAACCCATTATTTTTATGATATAAACACATAAGAGCCTTTTTATCCCACACACTAAAAAACCCATTATTTTTATGATATAAACACATAAGATATAGATATGTGTTTATATCATAAAAATAATGCTTTTTGTGATAAAAATGTCAATGTTTGATTGGAAAACTTGACAAAATGAAGGTATAGAACTTGACGTAAGTTTTGTTATATGAATAAAATTTCTATTGCTTCACTCCACTACTTAAATAATTATACAAATAGATAACAATTTTTTTTATATTTTTAGTACATTAAAATTATATCATTATTGAAATAGATTAGAATGAAGGAATATGCTCTTCAGTATATGATTTTCAACGCAACTTTTTATAAAAGAGTCGCTCTCCCACTAGTGGCAACCGCCCTGGTCTTGCGCAAATTGTGGGGCAGCACGTACAATTTTTTATTAATTAGAATATTAAAAATAACAATTATTAAATATTATGAAAGTTAAACTTTAATTTCTTAACATGTATGCGCATGACAATATACTATTAAGATAAGTCGTCACACCACCGATATTGCGCTTTAAAGTATTATTATTTTTTGATAATGCAGCTTAAGATATATATATACAGTAAAATACAATTTCCTCTCCTAAGAGATAAAATTATTACACTCCCCTTCCCAATAAAATTAAGATCAGCTATATTTTAACTCATTTGTAAATTTTTCATGCCTATAATTTTTTTTTATTAAAATAACCTTTATTAATTATACATATTAATTAAAATATATGTGGGTTTTAATAATATCAAATACTGACTTTCACACACACACATATATTAATTTTGAATTCTTATTTTAATATCAATAAAACAAATTATTATACGTAAAAATAATTATTAGCAACAATAATTTGTAAAAATTATTTTTAAAATAAGAATTGTGTACTTTTTAACTATTAATTTTACAATATTAGTGTATATTTTTATTGTAACATTGAAAGATTCCTTTGTTATGTTTTCTGTGATTTATCTTTATATACTAAATTAATAAATATTATATATATATTAATATTCTAAAATAAACAACTAAAACATATGTAATTTTCATTTTATAAAAAATAATTTACAAATTATTGTTAATATCAATAATTATTTTCTTAATATAGTAAAATTTCAAAAAATAAATTAAATACACGTATATAAAAAATTATTTTATACTATTATAAGCCATATATATTTTTTAATTTACAAAAAAACTTAATGTATATAACTATTAGTAAAGGGTATTTTGATCAAAAACAAAATAATTAGTATGAGAAAATAAAAAATTAATAAAAATTTTAAAAATAAATTAAAATATAGTCATTTTAAATTTTTTAGGAGAGGTGAGGGTATGCTTTAGAAATAGAGGAGAAAGAAGTGTAATAAAACATTCTCTCAAGAAAGGGATTGCATTGTACTCTATTTTTTTAAAATTAAAAGGTTTAAGATATATTATATATTATGTTAGTGTCCACCCTGATTCTACTTTTTTCTCTCATCTTCTCTTATGCGAGTATTGGTGAAATACAATAAACAAAATTGTAAAATTAGGAGGGAATAGAAGAGAATAAAGAAAGCCAAGGAGAGAGGGAATTCTTAAGAGGGGGAGGAGGGATGATCAAATCACATTTCCCATATCAATTGACAATTACATTTTTTTTTCAGTTAGAGACAATTACAATTTCTAATGTACATATTTATATCATTCTTCAATAGCTAAATTCAAATCTATTAATTAAGTTATTGGATCTAATCATACATGTTATAACTCTCATCTCTCTTGTGGTGGCAGCTCTACTACTTTTATTTTTCTTATTATCATTTAAATCTGTCTTTCATTTTGTTTTCTTGGTCCCCATTATGGGTATCTTTGCCCCCTTTATGGGTGTTTTTGGTTCCAATTATGGGTGTCCTATTCTCCCTTGTCAATGTGTGGTTGTGAGTTTTTCTTTTTGATGGTCTTATAGATAAATGTTTAGATCCAGTTTAGAATAAAGCGTAATACATTCTTTATGCTGCAACACTTTCGAATTGGTTTCCGTTATGGAAGATAGTTCGACATCAATAATGTTTGAGCAAAAAGTAGAGCCACATATCATTGGTTAGTTCAGAGCGTTGAATGTATATGTTTCTTATTTAATCTAGATTTAGAATTTTTCTTTTGTTGAATTTGTTAGTCCCGCTAGGCTTATATTTAAATAAAATATCTTTTATATTTTTAAAAAAAGGATAATATACATCATGGTCACAATCCGACGGATTAAATTATGCATGAAACACCTTACAAAAAAAAAAAATTATGCACTAAACATTGAGAAATTATCACCTATATACATCATATTTGCAAGTATATATCGAATATAATTTCTTTAGAATGTTAAAAAGATCTGCAAGATTTTATAAATTTTCAATAACGTGTTATACTAGTTTATAATACTTAACAGGAAAAAGAATTTAACCCATCACACTTAGTATATTCACAATAAAATTATTCAAATTCAGAAGTGATATCTGAAATGAAGTTAGTAGAATCTAATTTTATTGAGCATGTAATTAATCCATAATACCTAAACCCTAAGCACTATCCCATCAGCGCCAACCACCCTTGCGTCACATAATCTTGTCTTAAGATATATGTTGATATATTATAAGTAAAAAAAATAAATATTAAAATTTTATTTCTTAACGCGTGATACATATTCATGATAAGATAATAAATAGTCAACCTCTGGTTTGTAGACGTTGGGGTTCACAGATATTATTTAAACGGCAATCATTGCAATTATTGAGCAATGATCTCCTTTATACTATTTCCCACGATAACGGATAATTTGGTCCCTCCATAAATTTGGAGTTTGTGATGCTCCTTTAAATTTATTCATTAGATATGAAAAGAAATTGAATCCACGGTCACAATTAGTAATTATATATATATTTTTATTAATTTATTAAAATATGAATAATCTGTTAAAAATGTTTAAAATACCAAAATATCCTGAACCCTTCTTGCTACCCATGGCACAATATTTTCTCGAAGGAGCACCGCAATCCCACTGCCTTCCACCACTACAACCGCCGCTCTCCATTGCGACAACGTACCACTGAGGTACGTGGATTTTACCAACGAAGGCTATGGAGTCATTCATTTGGTAATTTGCTTGGTTCAATCTTCTTCGGTGCTTGCTTCATCGTAAACAACCCCTTGGAGAGTGGCCATCTTAATGTCGTGTGGTTGGACCTTTTCCACCAAAAGGAAGTGACTCCTGTGTACTTCGCCAACAATCCTTCGGTGTTGCTATCAAGGCTATGAGAGTGGACCCAATGATAACCTCTGCATTAAACATCCACTTGGCACACAATATAAGCCAAAAGGAACTAAATATCAACAATGGTAAGCCATATATGAGTATTTCCCTATAGTTACTCCCGGTAGTCCCCAACATAGCCCATTCGGTATTACCATCAAGGCTGTGGTAGAGGACCAAGTAGCAAGGCAAATTAGTTATGTGGAATCTATCTTTTCGCTACATCTAGATTATCAATAAAGTACAAAGGTTCAAATGAGAATTCATTACACCAACCTTTTACCCCTTAAACTCGTCATTGTTCAAAAGAAAGAAATGACAAATTCCTTGAGAAGCTTGGGCAATAAAAGATATTAATTGTTACAAGAAAGCAGAAATTTATACAAGCTCAACAAAAAATCAATAAAATTTAAAAATTGAAAATAGCTAATAGGCATATGCAAAAGTAGGGGGACTGAATCCTCTTAAGGCAAGAAGTAGTAGAGGGAAGACTATCAATCAAGGATGAGCCAGCCACCCCGTGCACTCTTGAAACACCCCCGCCACAAATGCCTGAGTATTAACTCTATCCAATCAAGTTGAATAAGAGAAAAAATTAATAAATAAAAAGAAGAGGTAACTGAAGTAGAGATGTATAGTGAATGATAATGGTGGTGCACCAAATAGGCAGCGGAGACGGGATACCAATAGGGGTAGTAGTGGTGATGCCACTGTAAGAGACAATGGTGGTGGCGGAGAGAAACATGAATATAGAAAAAGAGGGTGAATGGTTGGTGAAGGGATTAAAAATTAAAATAAGGTTAATTTAGTAACTCTATTATAATTAAGTGAGAAGCATCTAATGTTCTAAAACCGAGAGGGACCAAATTATCATCCACCTTGTAGTGATTTTAAAAACTCTGCTAGCTTTATAACAACATTTTTAATAATAATTTGTCTACCGGTACATCACCCGATGAAAAAGACACATCTATAAATTAAAAATTAACACTTTATATTTAAATATATTCACACTAAAATAGATCAAATTCAGAACAAATGAAATATATTTTGAATAAAATGAATAACATCCAATTTTATTGAATTATCAAAATGTGAGACATTAAACTATATAATTAATATATTTTTCCAACAATATCAACCAGATTTACCTTACATATTAGTTGTGGGACAAGAAAGTAAAATTTGTTTTTGCTAACGTATGTTTTTAAAACATTAAATAATAAAAGTCTAAGTTTTATATATTAATAATGTAAAATAATTCTCCTATATTAATAAATAGAATTTCACCAACAAATTATGTAAAGTAACCAATGGCGGAAGATGATTAAAATGTTAGGGGGGCAAACGTAGAGCGATAAAATATGCTCTTAATCATAGATCAACCTAACATTTTTTCTAGTTTGAGATTACATTCACAATGACTTGAGAGTTCTAGTTTACAACACTTGATAATTATTTAATACATGTAAAGGAGATTTTGAATTAGGAAGATATTTATTCACTACTAGTGTGTTTAGTTAGAAGGTAAAAATGAGATATAATTTTTTATGGATGAACAAATGGAACTTATTCATAAAAATTCAAATTTCATTTTTATTCTCTAACCAAATATATCCTAATTTAAAAGATTTATATTTTTTAAAGAACATATCAATCAAATAAATTTTAAAATATTAAAATGCAAATGAAATGTTTTAATGACAACATAGAGAATATAGAAAAAAAAATTAGTGAACTTTGTTCGTTCTCATAAATTAAGGAGCAAAAAATATTGAATCGTGAACTTGCTATGCATTAATGGATTTTTCCACCTACTATCATAGCCATCAACAATAATATGACATTTTGATAAAGTCCTATTGGATGACAGTAATACAAATAGTAAATACATTATCATTGCTAATCACAAAATAAACTCAAAAAATAAATATACATCTTTTCCTTCTTAGCATGTGATACAAGTCAATGATTTTGTACATAAATTCATATGCTCACGGTCATGTTACAAGTCATACATTAAACACCCTTGCTTCGTTCCAAACAGAAACCACCATGGCTGATCAGCCTAAGAAGCTTCACATTGCTGTGTTTCCATGGCTTGCTTTTGGTCACATAGTTCCATTCTTGGAGCTTTCCAAACTCATAGCTCAAAAGGGTCACAAAATCTCCTTCATTTCCACGCCTAGAAACATCAAACGCCTCCCTAAACTACCTCCAAGTTTACAACCTTCAATGGAATTGATAGAACTACCACTGCCCCATGTAGACAAACTCCCTGAAGATGCAGAGGCCACTATGGACATCCCACAGCACATAGTTCCATACCTCAAGAAGGCTTTTGATGGTCTTGAACAACCCTTGACCAAGTTTCTTGAGGGATCTACTCCTGATTGGCTCATACATGACTTTGCACAATATTGGTTACCACCAATATGTTCTAAGCTCGGCGTCTTATGCATCAAGTTCAGTATATTTAGTGCATTTGGTTTTTCATTCGTTTTAGATTTCCTGGTGCTAAAGGCAAATGAGTCCCCTAACAAGGTAGCCCTGCAACACTTTGAGGACAAGACTTTGTCTGAAGACCATGCTAAACAAATTGAATCTGGGGTTTCAGATGCATTCCGAGTCCAAGAAGTCATTCGTGGTGCTGATGTGATTGCTTCGAGAAGTTGCATGGAGATTGAAAGTGAGTCTCTCAAATTTCTTGAAATTCTCTGTAAGAAACCAGTTATTCCAGTTGGTTTATTGCCACCTTCATTGCAATTCAGTAATGAAGACACCAAGGATGAAAATTGGCACACTATCCTTAAGTGGTTAGATAAACATGAAAAAGGGTCAGTAATTTATGTAGCATTTGGAAGTGAGGTGTCACTAAATGAAGAAGCCTTTACGGAAATAGCTATGGGGCTAGAACTATCTGGTCTTCCCTTTTTCTGGGTCCTGAAGAAGCAAAATAGTCCTGCTGGCAGTGGCTTACTTGAGTCACAAGATTGGCTTTTGAACAAGTCAAGTAAACATGGGTTGGTATGGAGTACCTGGGCACCACAGGTGAGGATATTAGCTCACGAGTCTATTGGGGGATTCTTGACTCACTGTGGTTGGAGCTCGGTGATTGAGAGTCTTCAAGTTGGGTGCCCTCTTGTTATGTTGCCCTTCCAAAATGAACAAGGGTTGGTTGCTAGGCTTATGGAAGGAAAAAGGGTAGGCATAAAAGTGGCAAGAAATGAACATGATGGAAAGTTCACAAGGGATTCCATAGCCAAGGCATTGAGGTCAGTGATATTGGCAGATGAAGGAAAAACTTGCAGAAGCAATGCAGAGGAGATGAGCAAGATATTTGGAGACAAAGAGCTACATCAAAAATACGTAGATGAGTTTGTTGATTATTTAGAAATCCACAGGCCTGCCATCAAGGATTAGCACTCCACCTATTCTGTATTATGAAAATCTTAGGCTTTAAGGTTCTATAATAATTAATAATAGGTGTATGGTCGTTCCTTTGCACTTTCTTCGAGTTGCTTGTGAAGATATGCACAACTGTGCCTGCGGAACATGCTAGGTTGATGTTGCAGTAGCACAGGGTATCAAGGAGTTAGGACTGGCATATATGCTATGGTTATTTTTATTTAGGAATATAGTTTTGTGGCCTTTCTGGGTCCTCTCATATGTGTTTGGATTCTGTGCTTTCTAAATTTGTGGCCATCATTAAATAGTCTTTCAATGGGAAAAGACAGTGTAGTCAAGTTATGAAATTATGAGAATATTTTGGTTTGGAAGTCCTTGTTTCATATTGTGGCATTGATTCTCTTCTTGCCGATTATATGTTTTATATGGCTTCTTGCATGATGTTGAAATTACATGTCGTTACATAGGGAATGAGGAGGATCATGCATAAGGTTATGGTTATGAGTAATGATATTTTGACACCCAAAATAATCATTGAATATGATGGATGTTAAGGATAAGTGGGGACCACCGTCACATCCAATGGTTATAAAATGTGTGTTTAAATAGACATTCACTTTTTAGGTGTCAAAATATCATTATCTCAATAATTAATCAATTTACAATGCACTTCCAGTGGACTACCAATATTTCGAGGCATCTCAGTGTTATAAAACCTTTTTAATCTATCACATACAGACTAATAATTAATTTCAAAACTGCAACCATGATACTCTAAACTTGTGGTTTTAAGACATTCCTCGTCTTAAGAGACTGATCAATACCTCAGGTGAAGGAATTTAAACAAAGCAACCTTGACATGAAAATCCATATGCCTGAACAAAAAGGTTCATTTGCACGCCCATAATTGAGACACAATCTGTTAAGTGATGATGCATATTTAGTCCATATGGCACATCCACTCCTTGTCCACTACCATTTTCTGGTCCTCGGGATTTTTAACACCTCCCACGTTCTGGTAAGTGGCTATTCTCAGTTCTCCACGCGGACTAAGCAGCTTAGACGTTAATGAAATTTAAGTATATTTTATGAAATATCCTAATCACTTAATCGGTTTATTTGATAGGGGTATAAAAGATAAAATGTAATCAATATTTTCTAGATTTTTAAAAAGGATGGATAATTATAAAAAAGTAAAAATTTTGAAGATGGATACATTTTTTTTTTCACTAAAGTGTTAAAGCTAGCAATTTTTCTTAGAAAGTTAGAGGAAGAGGGAAGGTGGGGGATTAGACACAAGATTTTCCACTCAAAGTGTGCAGGAGATAATCACAACTATTGGGCTTTAGGCTCAAATCATATAAGAGAAGCATAGCACTAGCCAAACAAATCCAATTCATATCATTGAAGAATACAGTTCATTAAGAGCAACTCCAACGATTGCATTTCCTCATCCCATTTCCTGTTCACTGTTAGGTACAAATTGTGGACAATACTGGAACATCCAACTGGGACGATGAAAAGAGTATAAAGAGACACTTCTTGGGACTGTCCCAAGTCTTAAAATGAGATAAAAAGCATTTTTTTAATTTTTAAAAAATATTGTTTTATTTATCATTCTACTATATAAATATCAATCTTCTCATCTTTCTTAATCTTTTCCAACACTTGCTAAATTTTTTTGTTTACTATTCTATTTTTCTATTCTCTTACAAAGAATTGATCCAAATTAATTTAATTTAAATTATTTTCTCAGTCACTTATAAAATTCAAACATCCAAAACTCATAGTTGTCAAGCCCTCAAATTTTTATATTTTTAATCCAAATTGAAAATAAAATTATATAATAAAATATTTCATAAATATGTTGATTTATTTTTTTATTAAAAAAATCATGAGGGTCAAAATGGGGTTAAAGTTGATCCTTTCTATAGCAGAAAATAAAGATATTTTTGGAACACATTTACCTGTTATGATACATTGATTATGTAACATTGATGTGGCAACCAATGGAACCACAAGTGGGATCCAAGATGGGATAACATTAGAGATACTCTAAATATATAAGAAAGAAGGAATATGCTATTATAAAAAATAAATAAATAAAGATGCTCTTGAGTAAGAAATGATTTTCAACACAACTTATTATAGAAGAAATTAAAATGGAGTAAAGAGAGGGAAAAACGTTAAAATAAAGCAAAGTAACTTTTTTATTCATATATTTTTCGTGGTCTCGTGTTATCGTTTCACAAAACTATGTCAGTAAATAATTTTCGAGGGTTATTACTTTTCTAAGCAAAACACAACACATTCATATTTTTTTTTTAGGGTTATTACTTGTCTAAGCAAAGCACAACACAATATTTTTCGAGGGTTATTACATGAATGTATTGCAACATATTCATGTATGTGAATGTCTCTGCAGTTTCTACGTGTCCTAAAGGACTTTTCTGCGGATTAAATAAAAAAAATGATAAATTTGATATGTCTTATTTTGGTAGAAATTTGAAATATGTCCTCTATTTTTTATATATAAGTTGTAGAAAGATAGTGTGAAGAATTGACTTTTATATATAAGTCGTGAAAGCCTGACACAACTTTTGTAGTATCATAGACACAGTAGTGCATAAGTCGCACTAAGCTGGAGCGATCTGTACAGAACATAAGTTGCCTAAGGGTTGTGCAACTTATGTTCTGTGCTAGATCATTTCAGCTTAGTGTGACTTACACTACTGGTATCTATAAATTTGCACATAAGCTGTTTAAACTAAATTACACCGCACTAAATTGAAATTAAACTAAAACAATAAATTAGACTAAATTGCCTCGAAAAACTAAAACAATAAATTGCACAAAAGTTAAAATAATATATAAATTAAGCTAAATTTTTTTAAATGAAAATGGTATACTAGATTGACAAAGTTGCTATAAACTATCAACACTAAATTTAAACTAAACTAACCAAACAAAATAATTAACTACACAAAATAAAATTTTACTAAATTAATTACACTAAACTGAAAATAAACTAAAACAATAAGTTACATTAAACTAAATTAAACCACAAAATTAAAACAATAATAAATTAATAAATTACACAAAAAACTAAAAAAATTACAGAAAGACATTACTAACTAACTAAAACTAAAATACAAAACTAAACTAACTAAAGCTGAAATACAAACTATAAAAAACTGAAACAAGTTACTTACTAATTAAACAATAACTTAAATTAAAATATAAAAATAAAATAACTTTAATAAGTAAATATTAAAAAATTGTCAACTCTTCCAATCTTCCATATATGTGTCTATCATCATTATAACGGTTGAGATTTTAGTCAATATTAAAAAAAACTATGGAGTAATAAAATCTCAACTGTTATGATGATGATAGATATATATCTTGAAAATTGAAAGAACTTTATTTAATTAATTTATTTAAATATTAATATAATTATTTATTATTATTATTATTATTATCATCCTTATTATAAAATTATTATTTATTTAATTTATCGAAGTGCTTAAAAATTTGATCAAAATATTATTTATATATATATATTACAATAAGGATATATATGTCATTTAACATATTTTTATTTTCTTTTTAGTTTTTACTCATTTTCTCTTCATCCAAAGAATAAGAAAGAAAACATATTTTTTTTCTCTTTATTTTTCCTTCTCTCAATTTTTTTCCTTCAACCTTTTTTTTTTCTTTCATTTTCTCTTCCCGTCCAAACACACCATTACGGTCCCGCGGATTAAGTTACACAGGAATCATTGCAATTATTGAGAAATGATCACTCGTTTACATCATATATTTTCAAGTTTTTATCCAATATATGATTCAATCAGTTTTTAGAAAATGTAAGCTTTTGTTAAATTTCAGTAATTTGCTCCTACACTCTATCATATAATATATGAAAAAATTATTGCGCAGGTACAACAGTTTATAATAAAACTAACTTATGAGTTTAGAAGTGAGTGTACATATATCTTGCGTAAAATTGATAGTCTAATTTATACTAGGTGTACCTAAATACATGATATATTAAATTTATATTTATAGAAGAATTGCTCTGCACCAATGCCAACCACCTTTGTCTTAAGCAAATTGTGGGGCAGTATCTACCAATTTTTATTAATTAAAATATTAAAAAATTAAACCTTAATTGATTTATTAAATACGCATTAACAATCTCTAAGATAAATAATCATTTTGCAGATAGTGCGGTTTAAGATACTATTATTTTAATTAAAAGGTTTAATATATTATACATCACGGTCACAATCCGGCGGATTAAATTATGCACGAATCATTGAGAACTTATCACTTTTAACATCATATTTGCAAGGATTTATCGAATATGATTTCTTTAGTAATAGTATATTAAAAAGAACAGCAAGATTTTATAAATTTCCAATAACCTGTTACAGTATAGTCTATTACTTGCAAAAAAGAAAAAAAATTCCTACTTAGTATATTATAACAATAAAATTATTGAAATTCAGAGATGATATCTTAGATAAGTTAGTAGAATCTAGTTTTATTGTTCATATAATCTATATATATATATATATATATATATATATATATATATATATATATATATATATTATCATTATATATGTAAACTTTACTATAAGAAGCATTTATTGCATTACCATAACTAATTAAACACTACATGGTTAATAAAATTGGCTAATAAAATATAAACTAAATCATTAATCCTAATATTATATATGCAATCAAACGTGAAATGCATAAAAGAATAATATTTATATTTATATAATAATATTTACTCTGAAGTTGCTATGAATTATTTTCTAATAAAAATATTATAATTTTAATCAATTAAATAATTTAAGAATAAAAAATATCTTGTCTAACCTTAAAATAAATTTAGTTTTCTTTTCAAAAAAGTACAAGACAAATTACGCACTAAGAATATCAAACCCTAACACTTCAACTAAAGTATTATTTAAATTATTCTTACTACTTAAATTTAACCTAATGAAATTGAAAGATATGAAATTAAAGTTATTATGTTTTACCATATTATTTAAATTATTCTTATTACTTAAATTTATTACCATATTAAGGGTCATGAAAAATTAATTTTTTTGAGAATATTAGGACTATATTCCTTTAAACTTGGCTATTGAATAATTCAAAAGTCATTTTTTTGAGAATGTTAGGACCATATTCCTTTAAATTTGGCTACTGAATAATTCAAAAGTCAAAATATTTTTATTGTGCTTTAACAATTAATTTTAAATGCTGTGTAAATTAATTTAAAAGCCAAAAACAATAGGTTGAGCTAACACATTAGCATAATTATTTAAATTATCATAAATTTTAATTCAAAGATAAAAAATGGATATAATTTTTTAAACAATATTAAATAATATTTTTATGTAATTATAACAAATTAAATAGAATTTTAATTATAAAATATGATTGAACTAGATAAAACTATTGATAATTGACCTTCATTGCTTTGCCCTGTCATAGTTTATAGTGGTCATAAAGTGAATATGTTGTCGGCCTTTTCCATTTCCATTTGTTTTTTTTTAAGGAATAAAATACAAGAGGAAATTTTTATAATGATTTATGAATTATTACAATAAATGTGCAATATGTTACAAACAACTATAAATATCCTACCTAGACCAACGTTTTTAAACTTTTAAAATCTTACAATTTGCTTCTTGGTATTCTGCATCAACGAAGAATTGCATTTTGAAAACAATGAATTATGGTAATAATGAGGCTAATGGGATGTTATTGTAGCAGAAGATATTTGAGACTTTGAATGAATTAATTTTCATTCTATAAATATAAAACGTCTACAAAAATGAAATGTCACAGGAATACATCCTAAAACATTTAATAATTTTTAATTCCTAAAATTAAGGTAGTGTAGAAAGGAAGGTGTAATTTTTTTTATTTTTGGTGATGGATCTTGCAAATATTCTAATTTTCAATTGCTAAAATTACTATAGTAATGTAAAAGGAGGGTGTAGGCCTTTTTTTAGGTGATGGATCTAGCAAACATTCAATAATTTTTAAATGTTAAAATTATAGTAATGTAAAAGGGAAGATTTATTTATTTATTTATTGCTTTTTCGATGATGGAAGGTTTAGGTTTTGTAACTGTCTTCTTAATTCTATAATAAAAAAAGATTATTCCATTAAAAAACTTATAAAATTAAAACTTAGAAACGTACTTTTATTCAATTTTTTTATTCTATTAATACTCATTTTTTTTAATTTTATGGACTCCAATTATTTAACCTATTGCACTACTCATGCTGCCACAAGTAATAATGATATATTATTTTCAGACTATTAATTCATAGATGATAAATGGTCTTTACAATTTTATAACTGCAACTTGCAACTGTACAAAACTTTCTATTATTCTATATATATTCAACTACAGAGATTAGACTAAATGCTCTTTGAATATCCTTGGAAAAACACAGACACAGTGCAATTTGTTTCTAATGCTTGAAATTGGTCTTTGAAGTAGCCAAAAGTGGGCGAAGTTAGTTACCCCTTTCTGATCAATTTCTGGGAACCTTCAGAGAGATTCTAGACTTCAAGGTGAATTTGAAGTCGGCTGCCGACCTATTAATCCTCAATTTGCATTCACACTACTTGCTTATGTTAATGGAATGGTGTCTTACTTTTTAAGAATTTCGGTAAATGACAAACATGTCAAAGGTTGTGTTTTGTTAACGATGGGCATTCTCTGTTTTCTTCCCTTTTGGTTTTTTTAATTTTTATCTTTTTTGGGGAATGGATACTTAGTTATGCATGATTTTGATACAATCAAGAGATGAATTTAACCTCTGACATTTTCCATTGGGAATCTAGGATTTATGGTGTGCAACACTATCTTGATATCCAATCCACTTGCTAGTGACACCTGATTAAGCAGAACCTCTTTTGATTAATATCTACAATATCTAATAAAAGTATATTTATGCTCTAATTTTAATAATACTCAGTGTTTACTACCGCTCCAATCAAGTTTATCATGGGCAGTTTGAAGAGCTTCTTGAACAGTATGTGTGAATTTCATTTTAAATCAATACAATATATTGTTCTAATTTGTTAATCAATCTTACATTTTTATAAACCTTTTAGGAGGAAGACTCCAACCAATGATGAATTTACATTGCTTAGCAATCTGTCATCAAGGTCTGATGAATGGAAAATAAAAGTGCGTGTTTTACGATTATGGGACACTCTAAATATACGGTGAAAAAAGGAATTAATCAGCACGGATATGGTCCTTATTGATGAAAAGGTTTAAATTTTTTTAATTGTGCATATTTCTTTACTATTTACTAACATATATTCTTTTATTTGATCTTATTCTTTTTTCCATTGAAGAACTGCAAATTTGGTTCCCAAGTTATCTTTTGTACTTCTTTAAACAACAGAGAGTGTGTGAGTCCTCACGAAGAGGCCTAGAATATTTATCACAAACATAAAGTATATGAGTGGATTTAAGGGGAGAAGATCAACAGAAAATTCAGATTCCAATCAAATTGAATAAAACCATTGCAAATGAATGATACATGGCTGATGAGAAATTCATGTAATTCTATATCACAAATTATGACATGAATAATCATGCCATGCATCTTGGTGTGCACTAAATGTATATAATTTACATTTTATATTTATATTTCCATAAATATGTGCACTAAATTAATAGTAAATCAATAGATTCTTACCATATATTTTTTTATCTAATTTTATTCTTTTAATTCCTTTTAGAACAATTGCATACATGCTTCAATTAGGAAAAATATCACTCAAAAATTCAAGAATATATTGAAAGAAGGAGAAATATATTCCATTGAAAATTTTGCGGTATCAAAAAATAAAGAGAAATGTGCAATAGTGGAGAACAACTCTTTTATGTTGTATTTCTGTGCTAGTACTTTGGTCAATGAAATTGACCATGATGACAGTAATAGAGAAATTTTTAGGCATCTATTATTGTTTATACTTGGCCTAATTTGCTTCTATATGTGTTTAATGCTAATGATTTAATTGAGTTTTGCATTACTGGGCCTCATTGGATTTAATTGTTGAAATTTGGTTAATTTCGGATTTTACACTTACTATGACTTTTTTGTCTTCCATAGATCATTTTGGGCTCTACAAATATCGGATTAAGGTGATCTTGGTGGCTCCTAAAAGCTAAGACCGAGATTTATTATTTTGGGTTTCACAGGCTTCATCAAATTCGGTCCGTTTCAAGGCTTAATTGGGCTTCCAAGTTCTAGAGCTAATGCTTAGGCGGGTCCAAGACCTTTCCTCACATAATTGGGCATATCTCACTCATTTTTGATCCAATTAAGGCATATAATATGTCTCTGGAAAGCTTATCCAGAGAGGATTATCTTATCTAAATCAGATTTCAGAAATCAAGAAAATCTAGATAAGATAAGGTTAGTGATAAGTGGAAATCCGGGTAGGGACATTGGATTGCCTATAAATTTCTGTTTCCTTTGCAATTCTGTACTAAATCAACAATAAAGAACAAGAAACTTGTATTTTCATTTTTCCTTTCAAACTCAAGGTGTTCATATAGAGAGCTTGCCAATGGAGATGTCCATGGAAGGCTAAACTTCTCTCAATCCTTGACATCATAGATAGTTGGTTTGAATTCGGAGTTCCTGTTGTATAAATCTTATTTGTATGTATGCTTTCCTTTTCTAAACTTCAATTTCGATTATGGATTTGGTTATTTAACATGATCATGTTTGAATTATATCTGATTAGATATAGGACTGAATTCGTTAGTGAAATTGAAGTAAAGGCTGAATAACCGATTGGTTGTTCAGGTTAATCCAAACTGCACGTAATTTGACATTCATTTAAATTGCGATTGTGATTTAAGGATTGTTAAGTAAAAATTGTATGATTATATAGTTGATTCGGATTAACAGAGTAGCATACAAAGTTAACTCTTTTGAACTGTGATGAATTCTGCCAATAGTCATGATGTCTGGGATTGATTCTTTGATCAAGTGTGATTCTATTCTATTTCTGTTTCTGTAATCCTTTCATTCTGTTTCATTCTAAAAATCACAAACTCCCCCCCCGGTCTTTTTATTGTTATTAGTATTTACAATTCGATAACATAACTGATGTGTCCTGAGGAAGAATGACCTGGGTCTACTTATACTACAAATAAGGGGATTTAGACAATTTTGATATTGGATGCGACAATACATATCAGACAGCATAATTTGTTATCACATGTTCAAGTTTGTGAACTTTGAAGACTTGCAACATCGGTGTAGGAAAGCTATTTGAACAGGTGACTTTGTAATTGCACTTTCTATCTGTATTGTTTTTATAAGGATTTTTAATTTATTAATAATAAGTTTAATTTGGTGCCAATATATGTTAAACACCACTTTTTAAATTCAAAACCAACATATGTGATTGGGGCTATTGTTTGTGTAAAACTAATTGAAGAGAAGACAACAGCTGAAGGAAACATTGACATGTTGACTATCCATTTGCAAGATATAAGATGAAAAAATATACACATTCTTTTGAGATTATTAACTCGAAGATCAATCTTGATAAGGGAAACAAAGTGAAAGTTACTATTGTCACGATCCGACTTGGGTACATGACCGGCACGTGAGAAATCCTCATTCCCACGTAAGCCTCGTGATCTCTGAGTCTCTCTATATGCATAATTTAATATAAAAAACCATTTATAAAACATCGTTTCGTCAGTAAGAAACTCTTGGTTCTTGAAAACCACAATCATCATCACTCTCTGGAGGTGGAAAATAATTCATTTCAAATTCATTTCCCAAACTTTAAATATACCTCAAATACAAAACACATAAGTTGCTCTTAATACAAAATAAATCATAGAAACCATGATCCTGAAAATACAAAATATTCATGATAAAATATGTCAGTCTATCTCTATAGTCTGGGACCCTGCCCGTCATGAACACTGGAACACTCTATCTATAAACAAAATACCAAAAGTACTTCACTTTAAAGTGAAGCTCACCAACTAGGAAAATCTCTACTGCTCGGGAGGAGGAGGATGAGAAGAGCCCGCAGCAACTAATGTATCTGTAATGGAAAAAGGGAGAGGGGTGAGTTTTATTTAAAACTCAGTGAGTAGGCCCTTACCCATAACCCGCTCATGGGACATCAACAAAGATTAGAAATATACATATATAATCATCAATATCAGTTAATGCAACAGCTCTGAAATCATATTCATATACTTAAACAAAATATCTCTGAAAGGAAATTCTCTAGAAAACATAAGTAACAATACTCTACTAGAGAAACAGGAATCTTTGGTTATCCCTATTCATGTGACATAACAAATCTCTGGTTATGCATAGCATAACAAAGTCTCTAATCTCTGGGGCACCTAACTAGGTCCCGTTTGTTATTTTTCTGGCCCTAAGGCGACTTGGTATACCAAGATTAACGGAATAACTGCCATTAACTCACAATCTATTTCTCTATAACTACTGTCCAGTACAATCAGAAATCTAAATCTTTTCTCTATATCTCATAAGTCTTCTATCCTAGAGTTCACAAGCTCTAGCATATAAATCAATAGTTCTGAAATTCATAAAATTATTTAAATATGAAAACTCTTGAAACTCGAAAAGTTCTGGTCTCATATAACTCTAACAATCTGACTTTAGTATAACTGTGACCGTGAAATCATGCCCAAGGGATCACCCATTTGTAGGCATTCTAATTTCAAGCCTATAGAATATGTATCTAGCAGTCGTTACAAATCATATTGAATTCCATACTTCTGAGAATCATAAAAACACTTATTTTCTCTAAAACTCTATCATATACATATTCTCTACTCTGGAAATCATCATAATGTTTCACAAATCTTTAAATATAATTATATCCATACTTTAGCTCTTTAATAAAAATAACTTTAAAAATAATGGTCCCATGAGTTTTCAGAAAAATATATATTTCATGCTATAATTTACTGAAATTAACTCTAATGATCAACATAAGGATCATAAGATCTGAACCCACTCACCTGGAGTGGAGGGAGTGATGGTATCAACACCAACTTGACCTGGAGAACTTGAAATGGCACCAACAACTGCCATGGAGCAACCATAACTCTAAATTAATCTATACAAATCTCTAGAGAGCTCTATTCTAACTCTATCAAAATTGGGGAAACACCCTCACTTGACAAAAATGAGAAAAATAATCGGTCCAAGTCCAAGATTATGAAGGAATAAAGACATAATCTAACAACATATACTTATCTTGATGATTTAGGATGATGTATTGGAGAGAATTTGAGAAAATGAGGGTTTGGGGTGGAGAGCTTCGGTTTCTGCCTCTTGGGAAAAAAGGGAGCTCGATGGGATCTTTTAAAGGGACAAAAAATGGAACGGCATCGTTTTATACTATTTCTGCTCCACTGACACCGCTATAATGCTATATGACCGCTATAATGGTACCCAGACCCCAAAATTGCCCTGCTATACACATTGTGACCACTATAGCGATCTTGGACCTCTATAGCGGTGACAATAAAACTAGTTCAGCACCTTCAGGTACTCCTGGCATCAGGGTTGTCTCAGCACTCACTTATTTACATTTCTTAACTTTAAGTTAATGTCCTCATTTATTTTACTCTCCCTTAACTTTAAAACATAAATGTAAATAAGGAAATACCTCTCATTTGGATTCAAATAAAATATCTAAAAATGAAAACCTCATCAATTCAGAATCCAAATTTTGGATTTTAGTTCAAATCCGAGAATCTCCGAGTTTTTCTAAACTTTTGGACTAAAAACGAAGCGTCTAAAGGCTCCATAAAATTTGTTAAAAAATTATCCTTCAACTTGTCTTCCCCTTGGGAACAATTACTGGGACTTTTGATCCCAAGAATATGGCTCTAACATATAGCCATCTAACGAGGTGTAGGATCCAGACTTAGCGAAATCTAGGACCCGACAGCATGGATGGGTCCCAGGGGACCCTAAGGCTATATGGAACTTATCCACTGCCGCGTATACACCGGGTATCATAACTATTTAGGATGAATATATTGCACTATTTCAGGAGCAAATGAAGACCAATGTTTCTGAAGATTCTAGAGTCAATATTCTCATTTTTTCGTCCACAATAATTAAGGAATATGGAAGTATTATGATTTATGATTATACACATGCAATCACATATATAGCTCGGCCAAATTTTAAATTTTAATAAAATTGTGTTTTAAAATTGTAGGTGAATTTTCTATTTCTTCATCAAGTTCAACCAAGATTTATGTCAACATAGACATACTAGAAGCTAATGAGCTCAAACAATCACTGAAGTTTGTATTTTGTTTTTTTGGTATTGCATAATATGGTAGTAATTTTAAATATTTTCATTTATAATTAAACATTTTATTAGATTAACTTGTCACTATAGGGATTTTCCAAATTTAAATTTACTTGATACCATTGACATCACAAAGTTAGAGAGTCCTTCTAAGTTTGATAATATAAAGACCACATCCAAAATTTTGTTTATGGGAACTGCAAAGATTAATACGGTAACTTTTCTGCTTGTAAATTTATTGATTTTAATTCCTTTTGTAAATAGAGATAACAATTTTTAGTTTTTTTTTTCTAAATCCAGAATCATATTTATTGTTGTGGTGTAACTATAGACGATATATATTTTGCTTAGAAATGGTTGGTATTATGTTTCTTGCCCCCATTGCAAAAGAAAGGTTTCAAAGTCATTTACAAATTTCAATTGTGATTTTTGCAACAAGGTTGTTGAGTACCCAATGACAAGGTAATTACTGTTTAATATATAATTATAATACTACATATTATCACCATGTCAATTTAATCTTTATGTTAGCATTTATTGTCTTATTTCTATATATATTCCATGAAAGGTTTCGTTTGGAGCTTGATGTCAAAGTTGTACAAATTCAACAGTATTTGTTTTATTTTATGAAAAGGCTAAACAATTAGCTCAAATTAAGTTGAATGATCTTATTGCAGCCTTTGAAAGTGCAATAAGTTAAATAAATGTTAATTTTTATAATTTGATATTATCACGGTTTAATAAAAAAAAGTGAACAACTTACTTATTTGTGAGTTTATTTAATATAGGTAAATATAAATGAGTCGAAGCTACCTCTACAACTCCTTAAAATTATAGGTTCTTCTTATATTTTTGAAGTGAAAATGAGCACTTATTTTGAGAGTTGTGGGAAGCAGAGTTTCATTGCAAATAAAATTTTGAAGCCCAGAGTGAAGGTAAAAATTATTTTTAAAATAAAAATTGATAATATAATTTCAGAAGTTTTAAATTAAATTTTTGGTGTTAATGCAGTTAGAAAAGCAAGAAAATTCAAGTGTTCCAACAATAGAGTTAAGACCAAAGGTGATAATTTTTAATCATTGACAATATAATTTTAAAATTTTAAAATCAAACTTTTTTTGTGTTAATGCAACTAGAGAACGAAGATAAGATAGAAGATTTAAATGTTCCACCAATAGAAAACACCTTACAAATAACCAAGTCCTCAAGTGAATCTTCAGAGTCAACAAAAAATAAGAGAATATTAAGGTATGTCACATAAATGAAATTCGAGAAATATGTTAAATCTTATGAAATTTTATAACTTTTCAAGCTACAATATGATGATGAACAATAGCATCCCAATAAAGAAGAACCCTTGCAGGATTTAGAAGATTGAAGAATAAAATTGTAGCAGTGTTTTTAAGATTGTTTAGTGAATCTATTGTAATGAATATTTTGAAGTTTGTGGAAACAATGACTATATCTTTCTTAAATTAGTATTAATTTTTCATGTTATGCATTTCTTTTTTGTTTACGTAAATTCTCCTACACTATCAATTCAAATTTAAAAATTTTATAAAAATTATCTAATAATATATACATGCCACTAAATATTTATTAAAAAATATAAAATTAATCATCACTATTTATATCCATAAAATTCTGAATTTTATTAATATAATTTTATAAGAACAATATTTAAAATTTATTTATTTTCCTTTTAATCTCTAATTCCCACAAAAAAAAAGAATACTTGAATTTGTAACTATTGCACATCATTCAAATAGTAACAATATTATTTTTTTTATCTTTCAGCTACAATTAAAATTTACTCTAGTTCCCATGAAGGAAAAAAATACTCTAATTTGTAACTACTGCACATCATTCAAATAGTAACAATATTAATCTTTTATCTTCAAGTATAACTTGATTATATTGAAATTTAAATGCTTACTTCGGTATGTTAGTTCATGCTAACTTAATTTTTGTTATTTTAATTTTAAGAAATAATCTAAATCTTTAAAAATATACAAAATTTAATAATTTGTAACTATTGCAGATCATTCAAATAGTAACAATGTTAATATTATATCTTTAAATATAACTAGAATTGTAATTTAATTCTCCAATACAATAAAGTTTACTCTAATTCCCACAAAGAAAAAAGAATACTCTAATTTGTAACTATTGCACATCATTCAAATAGTAACAATGTTAATATTTTATCTTTAAATATAACTAGATTATATTAAAATTTAAATACTTACTTCAACATGTTAGTTCATGGTAACTTATTTTTTATTTTAATTTTAAGAAATAATCTACTTAATCTTTTAAAAATATAAAATTTAATAATTTGTAACTATTGCATGTCATTCAAATAGTGACAATGTTAATCTTTAATCTTTAAATATAACTAGATTATATTAAAATTTAAATACTTACTTCAATATGTTAGTTCATGATAACTTAATTTTTGTTATTTTAGTTTTGAGAAATAATCTACTTAATCTTTTAAAAAATATAAACTTTAATTTATAGCAAAATAAAAGTTTTTTCTTATAAGAAAATTAATGCTAATACTAATTGTAGTTATTAAGTCATTATATTTTATAATTGAAATTTTACTTTAATTTGTAATATTACAACTTACTACATTATGCAATTGACATTATATACATATATATATATATATATATATATATATAGAGAGAGAGAGAGAGAGAGAGAAAGCTAACACTTAAAACCATTCATTTTAATATATATTACGAGATTAATTTGAAGAAACAATAATGAAACTTAATTTCACATTATAATGTAACGTACCAGTCTCATTAGTAGGTAATTGATGACTAATAATAACATATCAAGGTACATTCCAAAACGTGTGGGCAACCTCTATATGCTCAAACATGTTTGCTTAGATTTGAGGGAGTTTTGATGATGCAGAATATGAAGAAAGAAGTGTGTTAGAATGATTTATTAATTTTGAAATTGAAATATAATAAGTAAGCAGTTTTATAGGAGTAACGTATTGGTTTTGCACATTTATTGCAATTGTATTTGGAATTGAAATCAATTATCAATCTCTTTCTTCGTTTCTATATATGAGATTTTGCATGTACATGCTTAGTGTTACAGGTGTATACAATGTAGTCATACATGGGAAAATAACTGTAGATACAAGGAAAAGGTTGGGAGAATTGTGTATTTGAGGAGTTATGTTTGGTGTGTAAGCCTTAACCTCTATTTTGGTTATTGGCTTTGATAATTTATCAAAAAGAAATTTCTATATATGCTTGGAAATGTTGGGTCTGGAATATGATTACTTGATTGATGTTTGACATGGTCAGCTTTTATATTTGGTATGTGGCTTGGAGCACATTATGTTAGAGGGACACGGGACTACGATGTAGTTGTAGTAAGATAGCCTCAAAACAATTGTCATATAATGATATAATTTGAATATTAAAGCTGTTTATATTCTCTTTCATTTTTCTTCTCTATTGGCTGTATTGTATTTTTTGTATTGTGAATAGATTTGACATTTTTTTTTATTTATTGCTCCCTTTCTTTTTGGGTGGTTAAATACGTTTATTACCTATAGAAAAATAGCTTCTTCACTTTTAGCCATTGATTTTATATTTTGTTGGTTTTTATTTCCATATTATTATATGTTTTTTATTTTGTTTTAATTAAAGTAATTATATATGGTAAATAAATTTTTTCTATAGTTGATAAAATAAAATAAGTCATTTTCTATAAATTTAGATATAGAATATAAAATTTGTAATTTGTTAAATGATAATCATTTTACATTACTTAATATTTTTATATATACCATGTATAGTATTATATTTTAATTTAGTGTTTAAATATGACGTGAAGCATCAAAATCATTTTTCAATATTTTTCCACTTAAATTAAATTTATTTTTGTTATTATTGTCAAACCTTCTGATAAATATCATAGGTATGATTCATATTATTTAAAAATGAGTTTTGAGAAATATGTTATGAAATTTTATACTTTCGAGAAGCTATATCATCCCAAAGAAAAATGATTTAGATGTTTCACGAATTAGATTGTAATAGTGATTTTAAAATTGAATTACTAAATCTATTGTAATGAACATTTTCAAGTTTGTGGAAACAATGATGTTATCTCATTTAATGTGATATTACTTTTTAATGTTATGCATTATTTTTTTTTCATTTTTACCCATCCAAATTCTCAAAAAATATTTCTATTAAATTATAAATTTTTTTTAAAAAAACTATTTCATGACGTGCACCGAATTACATTCTAGAAAATAAAATAGTCTTATTATTAAAAATATAAATATAATTATCATTATAAGACTAATTAACTTAAAGTTAATTATTAAAACTAAATTTTATAAAATAATAAAACTAAATCTTATTATTATATTTAGTTATATTTTATATTCAAAAAATTATGAATTTTATTAATGCAATATATTATTAGTACAATTTCAAAATTTTTAAATTTCCTATTTGATATAATTTTAATATATTTTAATTAAGATTACTTTTTTAAGTTTTAACATTAAATATATATTTTATTTCTTAATTAAATTATCATATTTTATTTTTATTCTATAAAAAATATAGTTTATCAGCAAGTCAAAATTAAGCATCACATTATAATACGAATTAATATAACTAATGATTAAAATATAGTTTTATAATTATATTTAGTTCTATTTTATATTCATAAAATTGTGAATTTCATTAATACCTTTTGTTAGTATAGTATTTTATATTTCCCTATTTTTTATCTAATCTATAAATGTTTCCATTTTATTAATTTTTTAAATTAAATAATCTTTTGTTTCTTAATTATTGTAGCAAATATAGTTGATGAGTTAGAAAAATCAAAATTAAGCACAGCATAATAATAAAAATTACTTAATTTAATTCTAGAATAATGTAAATGATTAATGGTCAATAAACATTTTCTAAAAGCACTTATCTCTCGAATAATTTTAAAATAAGTAGAAAAATAAATATTTTTTCATTCAATTTTTTAAGAATGATACAAACAAATAAATAAAAATACTTTTAAGTACTTATTATCAAAATAAAATATTATTTCTCTTCTAGTAATCATAATCAAATGAGTTTATAGAAAATAATAATTACATAAAAATAAAAAATTTCTTATTATTTCTAATTTAAATTAGTATGAAAGCTTCTTTTAAATTTAATTTTAGTAAATTAACTATCATAAATTATTAATAAATCCGTGCACCGCACAGGTATAATTTTTAGTTAATACATAATCTCTATACCCTATTCAATCCCAGCATTACCAGCCACCTTTGCCTCACATAAACATGTCTTAAAATATATGTTGAAATATTACAGAGAAATGTTTAGTTTAGGCATTTCTTTATAGTAATTTTACATTTCTAGTATATAAAGACACATAAAAATAAAATAAATGTGGGGTTTATATGTGCTTCTATACAATAGAGATATAAAATTATTATAAAAAAATATTACATACCAAATATTTTTCAATATTATTAGTAAAAATATGACAATATCCTTTAAAGTGAGAATCTTATTTTAAAAAATAAAGTAAAGAAATTTTACCTTTAGATTAATAAAATTAGAAGTTAGACCTTTTCACTCTATTAAACTAAGAATAAAACTTTTCATTTTACTCTTTAAAATAAGATTATCACTTTATATGGTTCAAATCCTAAAAATAATAAATGTCAAATTTTTATTTGACAAACATTAATTAATAATAATAAGATAAATAGTCATACCTCTGGTCTGTAGATATCGAGGTTCACATTATTATAAATGGCAATCATCGCAATTATTGAGCTTTGATCTCCGACATACATCATGCTTCTTTAGTAACTTTAAAAAGGAAAGTGTTAGACAGTTAGATTAGATTTTTTTTTTTCCTTGAGAATTTTATATCTAGAAAATGTGACATGATTATTTATCTTTAGATTAATTAGTAGGTTAAATGACTTAATTCTATTCAATAGTCATCATAATTTATATAAAAAATTCTATATATGTTTTTTGGATGTATAGCATTACAGTTTTAAAAACTCAATAAGCTTTTATGTAATAACATTTTCAATAATTTGTCTACTGGCATATCACCAGATGACAAAATGCTCATCTTCAAATAAAAAATTAATAATTTATATTTAAACACATTCACCAAAGGATATATTTGGTTAGAGGGTATAGGAGGAAAATTTTATAAAAAAGTTTTATATATAATTTATGTATGAATCTCTTTTTTTTAAAAAAAAAAGAAAATCTCTTCATTTTCACACCCTTAAATAGATAAAATTCATAAACAAGCAAGTATATTTTGAATAAAATGAATAAGATTTAATTTTATTGTGATTAACGAAATCTAAAATTTTTTGTGACATGACATAATTGATAATTTTCAGGTGGGTCTAACCATCACATTTAATCTAGTGGATGAGAATGTAACACTTACAAACTAAACTCAAATAATAAATATAAATCTTTTATTTCTTACCATCTGATACACATTAACTATATATACTCAAAGATCAATAGCCATAGCACTGGTTATGATATTTTGCTTTAATAATGCGGTACATCAATTGATTTGATCTGACTCCCTCTGTAGATACATAAATTCATATGATCTAGTCATTTTACAAAGTCATACATCAAACACCCTTGCTTCATTCCAAATAGAAACCAGCATTACCACCATGGCTGATCAGCCTAACATGCTTCACATAGCTGTGTTTCCATGGCTTGCTTTTGGTCACCTAGTTCCATTCTTCGAGCTTGCCAAACTCATAGCTCAGAAGGGTCACAAAGTTTCATTCATTTCAACACCTAGAAACATCAAGCGCCTCCCTAAACTACCCCCAAGTTTACAACCTTTAGTGGAACTGATAGAACTCCCACTGCCCCATGTAGACAAGCTCCCTGAAGATGCTGAGGCAACTATGGATATCCCACAGTACATAGTTCCATACCTCAAGAAGGCCTTTGATGGTCTTGAACAACCCTTGACCAAGTTTCTTGTGAAATCCACTCCTGATTGGTTCATATATGACTTTGCACAATATTGGTTACCACCAATATGTTCTAAGCTCGGCATCTTATGCATCAAGTTCATTATTTTTAGTGCATTTGGTTATTCTTTCTTTTTGGATTTAGTGCTAGAGGGAAATAAGCCCTCCATTGATGAATCTCCTAACAAGGTAGTCGTGCAACGCTTTGAGGAGAAGGCTATCTCTGAAGCCCAGTCTGAGTCTGGGGCTTCGGATATATTCCGAGTCCAAGAAACCGTTGATGGTGCTTATGTAATAGCTATAAGAAGTTGCATGGAGATTGAACTTGAGTCTTTGAAGTTTCTTGAAAATCTCTGCAGGAAACCAGTCATTCCAGTTGGGTTATTGCCACCCTCTCTGCAATTCAGTTCTGAAGATAGCAATGATGAAAATTGGCTCGCGATCCTTCAGTGGTTAGACAGACAAGAAGAAAGGTCAGTGATTTATGTAGCATTTGGAAGTGAGGTGGCACTAGGTGAAGAAGAGTTTACTGAGATAGCTATGGGGCTAGAACTGTCTGGTTTACCTTTTTTTTGGGTTCAAAAGAAGCAAAATAGTCCTGTTGGCATTGGCTCAGTCAAGTCACATGATTGGCTAGAGAACAAGTCAAATCAACATGGGGTGGTTTGGAGAAGTTGGGCACCGCAATTGAGGATATTAGCACACAAGTCTATTGGGGGATTCTTGACTCACTGTGGTTGGAGTTCAGTGATTGAGAGTCTTCAAGTTGGGTGCCCTCTTATTATGTTGCCCTTCCAAAATGAGCAAGGTCTGGTTGCTAGACTTTTGGAAGAGAAAAGGGTAGGCATAAAAGTGCCCAGAAATGAAGATGATGGAAAGTTCACTAGGGATTCCATAGCCAAGGCTTTGAGGTCAGTGATATCGGAAGATGAAGGAAAAACTTGCAAAAGCCATGCAGAGGAGATAAGCAAGATATTTGGAGACAAAGAGCTACATCAAAAATGCGTAGATGAGTTTGTTGATTATTTGCAAATTCATAGGCCTGGAATCAAGGATTATCACCCCAACGATTCTGTCTTGTAGCGAGTATATTGGACTGAATGTTGTAAGTTTGTATTCATAAAATCTAAAGTTTTAGAGTGCTATAATAATCAAAGTGAAAGGTTTTTCCTTTGCACTTTCTCGTTATGTAAAAGTGAAGACACTACTATGTAAAATTTCAGCTTTAATTTGTTTCGTGAAAAAAATCATTTGGTACGATAAAGTTTGGTTGTTGTTAATTGTTGTAAGTTCGCAATGTCATTGATCAGTACATGGTTTATGTTTTTGGTCTGGTTTTGTTGGTTGACGCACTATTTAGATAAAAGCATTACTATTTTAATAACTAAAATATCTAAAAGTGAATATCCTAGTTTTCATTATCTTTGAATGTGATGTATGCGTGGACAAAGTTGGTATCACTATCACATTTAATGGTAATGGAGGATGTGGCTCAATTGGACACCCACTTTTAGGTGTTAGTATAGTATTTTTGTTTAGATAATCAAATGTCATTTGGGTGAGTTAATATGTGGTTTATGAGAATGCCAATTTAAGGTTCTATTCAATCATCAACTTGAACTTGACTCTGAAAAAGTAATTAATTACAGGATCGGTATGTTTTATTGAATATTGTAGGACACTTTTGTGGATTTGGATGCTCAAAAAATGAGGGATTAACAGCATTTAGATCATTTGGTGAGATCTACATAATAAAAATCATTCATCTAACGATGATTTTCTCACTTTTTTATTTTATAAATATTTTAACTTTAGAGAATTTAAATTCAAGAATTTTAAATGGGATAACATTTTAATTTACTATATTATTCATATTTGGATGTTGAAATACCATTAGCCTACCATTTTAATAATAAAAAATTTCCATGTGAATATAACTACTTTCTTTTGTTTTATCCTTCCTCTCCTTTTGGGGTCTTCCCTTCTATTTCTCTCAAAATTCATAAAAAATACTCTTAAAATTAAAGCATACATCATATCTAAAGATATGGAAAATAAAGTGCAGATGACCCATGTATATTGGCTGAAATTGCGAAACTTGCTAGTCCAAATATTCAACAAGATTCATTAGTCACTATTATAAAAATCAAAGTTGATTTTCCACAAGTTAAACCGACTCAACCCATCATTTGGATTGTCAAAAATTAGGCTAATATTAACATGAGTCGAGCCAGGTGGTGGGTTGGCTGGCAAAGCTGCCTGCGCCTCATCATCTGCCTCCCCTTCGCCACATTCGCCTTCACCATCTTTTTGCCACAGTGAAAGAAGACACCATTCTGAGAGCAGGAGTTTGTACCTCGGTTTGAAAATATTTTTTTAGGTTTATAAGAGTGTGAGTTTGTCAGTTTGAAATTTTTTTTTATGAGTCTGTGATTGAGAAATTGAGAGTGAGTTTGTAGGTTTGTTAGAGTGTAAGTTCTTGGGTTTGCAAACAGAGACTCCGTTGTGAGTCTCGACAGAGTTTTTTTACCCTTCCTTTTTTAAGTTCTAGAGTTTTTTTTTTAAAATTATATAGATTCCTTTTAATTTTGTTTATATTTTTTTAGTCATTTGGTGTAACCCACCAACTTAGTAGATTGAACTCGGTTGTTATTTTATTTTGAAAAATGTTATTTGTACTAATCGCTTTTGCAAACAACACAACCAGGTTGGTTGAAACGGACCGAGTTGGCTCAAGTAAGCTCCCCCCCCCCCCCAGCAAAATCATCATTCTAACCAACCCAAGTGCTCCTTCATTGAACATAAGGTTTGAAATAATATGAGTAAAAATTTGATGTTTCTGAGCTTTGTTTTCATAGTTTTTTTGAACCATCCGATTTCCCCTCATGAATGGATATATCCACATGTATTGTACTGTTCCACCAATTAGTGCTTCATATATACTAAGTGTATGGGCAAGTGCTCCATGGAATCAAAGAAACCAGGGAGAAGTATTCTCTCTAATTTGCACAAAATTACGGTGATGTTTTCCTCCATTCCTAACAGATAGTCAACTATAAAAGTAGATGAACACAGGTCTCTAAAGTACTTACTTAGCTTTGTCAATGGCTTCCAAACATGGTTAAGTGATTTCCTAAATGTAATAAGAAGAAGAAACTCCACGAATATATGACAATCATGACTTTTCATCCCCAAAACCTTCCTTGTAGAGTATTCACACAACAACCTAAGTTTGAAGCATAACTATCAAATAGTTTCAAATCTTGTACCCACTTACATACATCTTGTTATCTTGCCTTTGACTTTAACAATCGACCATCTAGGAATTGTTGTAATTTCAATTCAGGACGCCTACAATACTCTTTTAAATCCTTTCATGTCTTGTCATCGTCTTTAGTTTGATCAATGTCCATCACGGTATTCATGATATTTTAGATACTTTTTTTGACATGCATGATATCTAGACAATGGCAAACTAAGTTATCCTTTCAATCTGATAGCTCACAAAATGTACTTTGTTTAGTCCAATTATATGTCATCTCATAACCCTGAAATATGATGGACTTTCCTACTTCTGTTATTTTTGGAAAATGTCTAACTCAGTCCCATCCTTCATACCCATTTAATCTGACGGGAGGCTCTTTATTGTGAATAGTTGTCTTCCTAAATTTTTTTACAAGGTGCCAATACGGATGTCCTATATCTAAAAATATTCTATGACAATCAAACCATGAATTTTTCCTTTATACTTCAAGGTAAATGCCTTTGTATCCTCTATACAAATGTGGCATGCTAATGTCCCTTGAGTTATCCATCTGGATAACATACCACAAGCAGAAAAATTATTAATTGTCCATATCAGTTATACCTTCATGTTGAAATTTTGCTTCATTGATATATGTTATAAGTTACTACACCCTCACACCAAACTCTTTCAACTTATCAATCAAATCAATTTTAGCTTTTGGATTTCTGGACTACGAATTATATAAGTTAAGAACAAATATGGATTTTTCATGCATATTTTGGGGGGAAGATTGAAAGGTCTAAGCACAACAAGCTAACAAGAATATGGTTTATTAAACTAATTATTTGGGGTAAACCCATCAGCACACAATCCTAACCTTACATTCCTAGGATCAGACACAAACTCAGGATACGCTCGATCAAGATGTCACCAAGCCTCACCATGAGATGGATAAGTCATTACACTATCACTTCTCTTATTCTCACTATGCCATCTCATGCGAGAAGCTAGGCTCATAGACGCATACAATCTCTTTAGCCTAGGGATTAAGGGCAAAAAATGCATTATCTTTTGTGGCACATCTTCATGCTTATCACTTATGCTATTCTCTTTGGCTTAAACCTAGGCTCTCCATAGAATTTGCATGGTGTCAATACAACATCCTCTTTGTAATAGAGCATGCTTTCTTTCAAACAATAATCAATTTTAACTTCTTTTAAAGTCTCTTCGAATGGCCTCATGTTGGGAACTAAGCTCATTGATCAAATGAACTTTGACTTTGATTGCCTTTTGACTAAAAACCTAACATTGTTATTGCTAAAGACAACTCTGAGTGCACATGTCCATCCCATAAAAGTTTGTTTGCTGCCTCTGACAGACTACAAAACCTTATAGCCTTTATGTTGGGATTTTGCTTAGCTTTAGAATCAGGAAAGGTTCTAAATTCAGGGCCAACAACATCATATACCATTTCTTGATAACAATTATTATTTTTTCCCAAGTCAGATTACCTGCATCTCGCACTCCTAATTACACCGTACTTGAACTACCTCCAACATAACCCATTCTAAAATGATTTTCCACATCAACTACTTCCCTACGTTCAATTTATATCCAATAATCAGGTTTAACTTTGAATGTGTATAGATCATACCTAATTGAATAAATATCTAAGAACTTTCTACACTTGCACTTGGAACATGGACACCTAACTTTCTAGTCAATAATGACTAGTTGTGAATTGTAAGAAACATGTATGAATCCCCAACACCCTCATAGAATTCAAGTTTTACTCCTCTGGACCTAGGTGCAACCTATCATACATCCATGAATGGTTTCCAAGGAACATTTTGGTCAAAAACTATATGAACCTAAAAGTTGAACACAATACTTCATGAACCTCTTTTATTTTAAATTACACAACTTTGTAATGCAAATTTCAGTCAAGTTTTCCCTAATATATGAACATTCCCTTACATACATTTATATTCAAACAATAAAAATATAAATGTTGGAAAATTTTAACAGATGTTCTCCTAATTTAAGACTATCCCATTAAAATAATATGTATTCAACAATTAATTAACAAACCATAATTTCATTACAATCACACAAACAGTTAATTACACATCAAAATAATTATATGCAAATAATTACATTAAACTATAAAATAATTAATCAACACATTACATATCACAATTCTAAAATCGTTCTTAAGCACATCCCCTTATAACTCCACAATATGCATATCCTGCAATCTCCACAAATATAAGCAATCCTACCGTAAACAATGCAAGCAAATTGGAGAAGAACATCTCTTCCTTTCCCCTTACTCAAGCACTTTCCAAACTTACAATTCTATCCTAGAAATCATAAGTCTTTATCCTATATACATTATAGCATATCAATAGTAAAGATTTCATTACTAACCAATATAGCAATGCATGATAAACAATGAGATCAATGACTGATAGCATGCACCCAACCGAACCTAAAAATAAAAAATTAACAAATGCATTTAATTATAAATACAAACTTTTTAATTCATAGTAAAACTTGGGGGAAATTTCACAAACACTATTAAATTCCTAAACACCAAAATAAAAAAATTATCAAATATAAAAATTTACAAATGCACTATAAAATTCACAAATAAAATGTGCTTCAAATTGCTCCAATAATGCTCTAAATGTACTCCAAATCCTAAACAATTGACATTTCTTCGAATTAGTAATACTAAAAACTAGAAACAATGAACAACGGAAAGCACAAAAAAAACCAGAAATTAAAAAAATCCAAACCGATTAAAAGATATAGCACAATACCACAAATACAATGGCATAAACCATTTGTAAAATAGAGGCTTCAATCATCGATGGTGGCAAAAACAGTGGCGGTGGTGCTAGAGAGAGTGTGGGAGATGGGAAATGGGGAAGAAGAAAGAAGCCACACATTTTGAAACCACCTTCACACATTACCATCTATAATGTGATGAATGAAATGATTTCGTCTATAAAGTGATTAATGAAACAAATTGTTTCATTCATCATGGTGGTGCTAGAGAGTGTGGGAGATGGAAAATGGGGAAGAAGAAAGAAGCTGCACATTTTGAAACCACCTTCAAACATTATAGATGATTTTACCAACTATAATGTGATGAATGAAATGATTCTGTCTGTAAAGTGATTAATGAAACAAATCGTTTCATTCATCACGTTATAAAAGGGAAAATTCAATATACCAGTAGAAACTGAAAAGATGCATTTCAATCAAGGAATTACAAATGAATATTATGGTTTTCAACATTGCATGTATGATATGCACTTGAAAATTCAACTTACAGAAGAATTTTACTATCTATAATGACTTGAATTTTATTTTTAAAAAACTAATTATAAAACTGTTTGTAAATGTGTTTGTATTTTGAAAAAAAAATTAACTTTTTGTCTGTATACACCATCTATAGCAGTTGCGTGCCATGTGGTGAGAGTTTGCACCAACATTTACAAACGGATTAACAGACGGATTTAATGAGTATGACCAAAAGAAATTTTTCTAGTTTTTTGTTTACTAGTCTGTAAACTCATTTATATCAGAGATGAGAAAAAACTCATCTGTAAAATCCATCTATGTTTTGCGAGTTTTGAGTAATGTAATTCCGCCCAGGCCCTCTTTGTTTCCTAGTTTTGCGCAAGCCAATCTATATTATTCAATTGTATGTTTGTAATAAGCTCAAAGATTGATGAGCATTAATTTGAGTAGGAGTGTGAAAAATAAACATTAATTATATTTTGATTTTAGTTTTATATTTGATTCAAATTGATATTAGATTAATTTTATCATTATATTTTGATCTTATTTTTAGTCTTATAAATAGCACACACCTCTTTATAGATTAAACACAATATCTTAATACGAGACATATAGATTATTTCCTCTCTTTGTTCTTATTTTCTAGTATGTCTTCTAACATGTATAACATTGAAATAGAGTAAAAGGAATATAAATTAAGGTAATTGTATAGTTGAATAGAATATTAAGAACTCTAATAATACAATTAAAAATGATATCTTATTAATTTTTAATATAATAAAAAGGTATTTCTATTTATATATTTTTAAAGCCTATATGATATTTGAATTTTTTTGGGGGACCTGTTATATATGATATTTGAATACTGAATTGCAATTTGCAGTTTTTATAAATGGACAATTTTATTTTTAAGTGATAAATGGACGATAATTGTTGTTACTTATAGCATGATATATTTGGCTACAAAAATGTCAATAATTTCATGGTTTTTTATGTTACATATGGATTTTAGATAAATTTTATGCTGAAATATGAGTTTACGAAAGAATTTACAGAAATATAGCATTTAGTTAAACTCAATAATGTCCAATTTATTATTATATTATTTTTTATTAAACTCAACAATATTGAGTTTACTATACACTTTTTATTAAATTTGATATTGTCAAACTCATTATAATAATATTATTTGAATAGGAGCTCGCTTTCTCAACCCATATCTCAATAAAACTTTTGAAAAGGTGTTCAGCGGGTGCCATTCCTCCTGCAGCACCAATGGTTTGGTCCTCTTGGACTTATATCTACGTTGCCGGTTCGAGATGGCACTTCAAAACCAAAAAACTTTCACATTTGTCAATTTGAATTAGCGATAATGAGTAATGGATTTGACAACCAACAGGTGCTTGAGTGACAAGCAACTTAATTAGATAATAATAATATAAATTTTTGATGTGTCTCTATCCATCCTGAAATATCTAAGAGAAAAACAGTGATATTACAACAGTTGATATCTCTTTTAAGTATCTCTATCTGTCTCTTTTTGTCTGTATGCACCATCTGTAACAGCTGAGTGTCAGGTGACAGGAATTTGGAGCCAATATTTACAAACGGATTTGCAAACAGATTTATTGAGTATGACCTAAAAAAGTTTTTCTAGTTTTTTGTTTACTCTGTAAATATCAGAGATGAAAAAAATTCGTTTATAAAATCTGTCTGTATTCCATGAGTTTTGAGTAGTGTAATTTTACCTGGGCCCTCTTTGTTTCCTAGTTCTCCCCAAGCCAATCTATATATTTTCAATTGTAAGTTTGTAATAAGTTCAAAGATTGATGAGCATTAATTTAAGTGGGAGTGTGAAAAATAAATATTAATTATATTTTGATTTTAGTTTTATGTTTGATTTATATTGATATTAGGATGATTTTGTTATTATACTGTGCTCTTATTTTTAGTTTATAAATAGCACACACCTCTTTATAGATTAAACACAATATCTTAATACGATGCATATAGATTATTTCCTTTTTTTTCTCTCTGTTATTTTCTAGTATGTCTTCTAACACATATAATATTAAAATAGGGTAAAAGGAATATAAATTAAGATAATTGTATAGTTGAATAGAATATTAAGAAGTCAAATAATATAATTTAAAATGATATTTTATTAATTTCTAATATAATAAAAAGGTACTTATATTTATATATTTTTAAAACTTATACGATATTTGAATTTTTTTTTGGAACCTATTATATGTGATATTTGAATACTAGGTTGGAACTTGCAGTTTTTATAAATGGAAAATTTAATTTTTAAGTGATGAATGGACAATTATTGTTGTTACTTATAGCATGATATATTTGGCCAAAAAATGGTCAATAATTTCACGGTTTTTATATAGCATATGGATTTTAGATAAATTTTATGCTGAAATATGAGATTATGAAAGAATTTATAGAATGTAGCATTTAGTTAAACTCAATAACGTCCAATTTATTATTATATTATTTCTCATTAAACTCAACAATATCGAGTTTATTATTCTATTTTTTATTAAATTTGATATTTTCAAATTCATTATACTAATATTATTTTAATAGGAGCTCACTTTCTCAACCCATATCTCAATAAAACTTTTGAAAAGGTGTTTGGTGGCCGGCAGCACTAATGGTTTAGTTCTCTTGGACCTATATCCACGTCGCAGAGTCGAGATGACACTTCGGAATAAAAAAATCCCATAAGAAAACAAGCATCCTACTTTCACATTTTTCAATTTGAATTAACGGTCATGAGTAATGGATTTGACAATCATCAAGTTGATGAGCGACAAGCAACTTAATTAGATATAATTATATAAATTTTTCTTGTGTCTCTTTTTATCTTTTTAAGTATCTCTTTTAAATACATAAGTGAAAAACAGTGATATTATAAACCCAAATTTGTGGATACATTAACACATAACAATATATTAACTATTAATTTTTATATAATCTCAATATTATAATATTAAATAATAGTTTAAATAGTTAATATGTTACCACGTATAATATTTATTGTGAATTTGAGCCTATACTAATTTTACTTAGCAGAAATGATTTCACATGACATAATCAAGTATTAAGAAGTTGGATCTTTATTAGATTATAAAACTATTACGTGCCTTTATCTATCAAATGAAAAGAATAGTTGTAAATGCTCCATGTCAAAGATAAGGAGAGGAATATCTCTCACAATTTTGCTGGCAAAATTAAAAGCTTTGATGACCACAATTAGAAAGGGAGAGAAAAGTGAAGCACTTTAGCACAATAACAGTGGAACGCCCATGTGACTACATAATCACAAATAATTAGCAGTGCTGTCAAATATCACTATTCACCAAAAATGGGACAAGAAGTAGGAGTTGTTTTTCCCCAACCAGGTCCCAGTCGCGCGGATTGAAATTATAAAGAAATCTTTACAATTATTGAGAAGACAATTTCTGCAACACCCTATAAAATATGGAGTATCACACACACCAAAATATCCAATAATAAAAATGTGATAGTCTTTTTTGCACACCAATCTCATATTTCTCACCGTAAAATTCTCACAGCTCTCTTCCCCAACCTCTAATAACTCCATTTATCTCCCACGGCTGCACTCCCTCTTAATTTTTCTTCTCGTTTTAGCTCAAGAGCCACCATGTGCCACATTAATTCTCACTATCCCATTTCTCAACATGCTAAAAAGGTGATTGTTTTTAATTTCCACATCAAATGGAGAAAGTATCATTACTTTGTGAATATTAATGGGCAAAGTTCCAATTTTTTAATCTTCTAAAGAGTTCTAAAGAGAACCTGCATGATGAGTTTTGAAACAAGTTCACGACTTTCCATACTCAAAGGGATACCCAAGTATGATGGGAAGGTACCTACACGAACAAAAACTTTACTTGAATCAAAAGACTTCACATATTTGAAAGAACCTAGTTCTATTTTTTTCTCTTGTCACCAACACTTTTTTTGGCCATGAGATGAATCAAAATAATAACTTTAATCAACGAAAAAAAAAAAGGCTACTTTCTAATACTAAGCTACTAACAAAACCAACTGAAAATATCAAGTTCCAAAAACAAGTGCTTTTTTTTTTTTATTGTGCCAAGTATGGAATGGATGTTTGAGTGGGTATCCATGCCGGCGGCAGAGAAGAGGCTGGTGAAGTGGGAGGTGGTGGTGCGACCTGTAACAAAGGTGGTAGGGAGGAGATTTCAAGTATCAAGTTGTTAAAAATAATAGTGCAACCATGAAGTGGAGGGTGTTCAAAGATGATGAGGGGTGAAAATATTTTTTGTGTGTATCCAATGCATTTGGTGTATAATTATACCTCCACATATAGCCCATTGAATATCTTGGTGTGTTGTATACCTGACTTCATCAGTTGTTCCCTAGCATTGGCCAATTGAGAAACGATCAAGCAGAAAGAAAAAGAAACGACCCGTTTCATGCATCACATTTTCAGGTTTGTGTCGAATATGGTTTGTATGGAATCTTTTTCAGGAAAATAAAAACTGCAAACTTTTACGAAATCTAAAAAATGTGTTATTATAATCTATACTATTAAAATTTCAGAGTCGTTTGAGAAAAAATTTTACACGTGTCGCAATAAGAATGTTTTAAGACCTATATCTTTTAAGAAGTTATTCATTAATTTTTTTTTTTAAAATAAAACCACAATTATTACATATTATTAGTATATCATTGATAATCATCCGTATTTAATAATAGGATTGTATTATATTAATTAAATATCTTTAATTATTATGACACTAAAATCATGAATTATATTGATAAATTAATTTCACAATTTTAGTATTAATTTCACATATAAAATTTTTATATTTGATACGGGTGGTGATTTTCTTTTGAATATTATTATATTATATTTATGAAATTAAGTATATAAATTATAAGAAAGATGCAAAATATATACGCTAGGTTATATCATTTACCTTTGTTATTAACAATAAGATTATGATGAATTTAATTATTTAAAGACAGAATATTTTTTCATGTCATTAGTGATGACATTATTTGATTATATATATAGACTAATTAAATGATTTAAAGACCAAAAATATGTCAATTCAATAAAAAAAATTATATATGTATACAGGTGAAAATGAAAATCCTTAATCACTGGGAGGACCATAAAATTATACCTTCAATAACCTTTGAGCTCTTGTAAATAATTTTGATAATTTATATTTTAAAAAATTTGAATGAATTTTGAAAAAAAAAATCAATCATACAATTCATGACAATCTTGATAATTTTATATTTTAAAAGATTTGAATGAATTTTGAAAAAAAAAAGTTAGTGTTAAAAAAATTAAAAAAATTGGAGAAGATTTTAAAAAGAAAAAAATGATAGAAATTTATCATAATCTTATTTATAATTAGAAGTTATTAATGATTAAGATTTCCTATAAAATTTATTGATTGTATAAATCTACTATACTAATATCTCAGACTCATTTAATGAAAACTATTACACATATCATTCATATAATGATTTAGGCTTTACATGTTATTCATACAATGATTTAGGCCTCACTTTTCTCAATCATTATGTCTAAAGATTTTTTTAAACTTAATTTATAATTTACTTATTAATTATTTTTCATATAAAATAAAATAGATATTACAATCATTAAAAAATCAAATATTACAATCATTAAATATTATAATTTACACTAAGAGAGAACTCATGTTAATATAATTATGATCTACAATTAAATTAAGAATCATTAATAGTCTCACATTATAAAGGTAATATAAAAAATTATAAAGAAAATATTTTCAAAATAAATAAGCTTTAAAATCAATATTTTTTTTTAGGAAAACGAGTAGATAAAATTGTTAAAGAATTGCTAATTGATTGATTTTAATATGATAATAATTCAAAATTCAGTTTATACCAAATTTATTCTTAATGAAATATTCAAGACACATTATAAAACTAATATTTAAGACTCATTACATAAAAAGTTTTTCATGTGTTATTTATAAAAAATTATACCTCACTATTTCATAATCTTAATACTTAAAGTAAATTTTTGAATTTAATTTACCTTTTAATTATCAATTATTTTTTTCAATCATATCTTCATATCTCTCTACCATTAACAAAATCAATATAAAAATAAAAAATAGGATAAACAAAATTATAATTCAATATATTATACCATAAAAATTATATATATATAATTATAGTATTAATGATAACAAACCTATTATAATTGTGTTACATTAGTAGTATTTATTATTATAGATATTTATGTTTTGAAATTCAAAGTAATTTTAAAATTTTTCATTTTTAAATTTTTTTAATAAACCCATAAATATCAATAGAGATTTAAATTTCCATGTGAAATGAAAAATGAGGACCCATAATCGGGATGTGCAAAAGAATGGAAGCAAAATTCTAAATGAAGATGGGATTAAGGGAAATTTTCTAATTTCAAATGTAGAACTTTTAAAAATCATAATAAAAAAAATTATCTATCTACATGTATTGTAATGCCTGGGGATTGCAAAGTCGGGGAGTGATCGCCGGTGCAAGGAGACACGGACAAGGAGCGGCTCCTGGTAGGCTTCGAAAGTGGAGGGGTACATGAATGAACCGATTTCACACCCGAATGAGAGGGATTTTAAGACTGTATAGGTATGAGACTATACAGTTGAGGAGGGCTTATATGAATTGATTTGTACTACCTATACCAACAAGATGCATCTTCTTTTCGGTAACCCAAACTGAAAGAACTCCACAGTTAAGCGTGCTTGACTTCGAGCAATTTTGGGATGGGTGACCTCCTGGGAAGTTTTCCTAGGAAGCGTGCGAGTGAGGACAAAGCATCTTTGAAAAGACCCGTATTGGTTTGTGAGGACAGTCATCAATCCATAAAGCAGCAGGGGATGTTACATGTATCACTATATTTTATTTAATTTTTTACAATTTAAACATTCCAATCTATCAATTCCATAATTTTTTCATACTATTTTTTTTGAAAAAAAATACCTTCAATTTTTTAGCACTAAAATATTTTAAAAAAATCAATTCTATAATTTACACTTCTTTGATAATGATATTAAATATTTATTAATTTTAAGAAGTAAATAATTATATTATTTTTTATTGAAAAAATTATAATTGATATACTATTCTAATAATTGAGATTATATAAATTAGAATTATAAATAATTTTTTACTAATTATTACATATTAATTATAACATATATTTTAAAATTGATATTTTAATTTATTAAAAGAATGTACAAGGAAATGACGTGTAATTGAAATCATATAAATTAAATTTTTATATTATTTTTATTAATTATGAAATATATTTTTATATTTTTAAATTGAATATTTTAATTTACTAAAAGGATATAAACGGTTAGAGATGATAAAAAAATTGAAAATGGATACACATGGGAATTACCGAATGGAGAAAGGAATTGACACATATTTTGCCTTCATAAGGATCATCTATGGGGCTAAGTCCCCGTTTGTTAAATGAGATAGGGATAGGAATAATACATCTTTATTTTTTAATTATTTTTATTATATTTGTATTTTATAAATATTTTTAATTTTAATTTGGATTATATTGTATTAATAGTATTTATTACTATGGATATTTATATTTCAAATTGTAAAATATTTTTAAAGTTTTTCTCTTTTTAAAATTTATTAATAAACTTTTGAATAGTATAGGGATTCAAAATCTCCATGGGAAATGGGTACCCATAAGAGGGATAAGGATAAGGATGAGGATGAGAGATGAAATTCTAAAGATGACAAGAGGTATGAGACATCTTCTCTTTCTCATGGATACTCATTGTCATCCTTATAAATTGCTCATGATATGGTAAAATTATCCATTTATTCTCTTTCTTTATTCAACAATCTCAACTTTTAAAATATGCAAAATTGTTATAAAATAGGCTCTTTATTGTTAGTTATAGGTCATCTATCAAGATGTTTTCAACCTTATAAATATGACATTCAATATAAGATATAAAATAGAATGAGACATTTTTATTTTGTCAACTTATTTAATTATTTAACTATTAACTTACTTTTAAAATAAATCTATAGACTCAATTTTCTGTAAGATATATATAAATAAATTATCATTTACTTTTTATAATAATTAATAAATTATTTTTTATGATCACCCGAGCATCGCATGGGTCAAACGACTAGATAAGTTATATATGAGGAAGAATTTGCTCATATCATAATAATAAGACTTCGTATATATCTTATACTTTCAATAACTTTTTGTTGAAGTTTTTTTATTTAATTGAAAGCTCATATGTTGTAAATCTTGTCTATAACATTTCACATTATTCTGAAATCATTTAATAACTTTTTACATAAATTTAAATCAATATAATGAATACTCCTTAAATGTGTGCAAATAATGGTTTGATCACATTTTTATAGAGTCCAATTTTTGAAAAATATGGCTTAAACAATCAATATAATGTATAGTTATAATTATATGGCTGAATTGACCAAAACTATATTTTATAGTTAAAAGGTTATTAAAGATCCAATTAAGTAAGACAGGTAAAATGTGAGGACAAGGAGCTCCACCTAAAATAAACAGATGACTAGATGAGTCAATTGATTATGAGGAGGGCTGAACGGAGATTGTCGCCTATCCACTCAAATTAGAATTTATTTTAATGCTAAGTTGCGTCAAAAATGTAGTAAAAGACACAACTTAGGTTATCTCTCAAGGAGACTTCAACACTTAGTTGAGAAAATTGGGGTTTTGAATAGTGAAATAATAGCAATTGAAATTAAAAGATAACAGTAACAGTGAAGAAAATACTAGTGTAAGGTATTCCTAGGATTGGAAATCAATTATCATTGACCAAATATTGCACTCATTGGTTGCTATTAGTAATGAATTATTGGCAATTCTACTCATGATCGATCAATCTCTAGAATTTGATCAATGCAAAAAAAAAACTAATAAATAAGATCTCAATTTATTTAGAAATCACATTAATTTAATGAATCAATTGCAACAACCTAACCGCAAATCGAAAAGTTAATTCTAATGTTCTCCCTCAAACATAAACCAATAGATCTATCAATTTATGCCCAGAGGGTTTCTCTAAAGGACGATCGCCAATTTAGTTATCCCGATAAAGATTATAGCAATCACTGTAATAATTATAGGAATAGAAACTGCAGAACATTAAGAAAACCAATATTTTTAAAATAAAAAAAGGTCTCAAATATCATCTAAATCTATTCAGAAACCCTTACACTAGTAAAGAAATCTACTTCTCTATCTCTAGAGGATTACAACAATGGAGATAAAAGAGAACCTGAAAATAAATATAAATGTTGAACAGTAAAGCTGAAATTTTACATAATGGTGTCTTCACTATTGTGTAGTGGAAAAGTGCAAAGGAATGACCATACACTTTCATTCTTATAGAACTTTAAAGCCTAAGATTTTCATAATACAAATTGGCAATGTTCAATCCAATGCACTTGCATAAGACAAAATATGTGTATGTAGTTTTATCCTTGATAAGGGGCATTTATGCCACTTATCTTACTACTAAACCTTAGTTCTTGCATGAGTTTTATTGAGTTATTAATATGATTAATTAGTATTTTGATTTATTCCTCATTGTGTAATTTTGAGAGATTTATTGGCTTTTGCATGGATTTTGGAATAATTTATAATTACACCAATTTGTAATGAACTTTCAATAACTTTTTGTTTAAGTTTTTTATTTCATTGAAAGTTCATATGTTGTAAATCTTGTCTATAACAATTTACATTATTCTGAAATCATTTAATAACTTTTTACATAAATTTAAATCAATATAATGAATACTCCTTAAATGTGTGCAAATAATGGTTTGATCACATTTTTATAGAGTTCAATTTTTGAAAAATATGGCTTAAACCATCAATATAACGTATAGTTATAATTATATGGCTGAATTGACCAGAACTGTATTTTATAGTTAAAAGGTTATTAAAGATCCAATTAAGTAAGATAGGGAAATTGTGAGGACAAGGAGCTCCACCTAAAATACACAGATGACTAGATGAGTAAGTTGATTATTAGTAGGGTTGAACAGAGATTGTCTCCTATCCTCTCAAATTAGAATTAATTTTAATGCTAAGTTGCATAAAATATGTAGTAAAAGGCACAACTTTGGTTGTCTCTCAAGGAGGCTTCAACACTCAATTCGAAAAATTGGGGTTTTGAATAGTGAAATAATAGCAATTGAAATTAAAAGATAATAGTAACAATGAAGAAAATATTAATACAATGTATTCCTAAGATTGGAAATCAATTATCATTGACCAAATATTAAACTCATTGGTGGCTATTAGTAATGAATTATTAGCAATTCAACTAATGATCGATCAACCTCTAGAATTTAATCAATGCAAAAAAACTAATAAACGAGATCTTAATTTATTTAGAAATCACAGATGCACCCTTAATCACTGCATGTCTCAGGTTCCCATGATCATCAGTAGCTAGCGATGCACTTGGGCTCCAAACAAACATGTGTAACTCCTTGCTACTACTAGGTGCGCCATCTCTTCTTCTCTGACATCCAATATTAGTAGACACTGAACCAACATTTTGTGAATTACTTCTTTGCATATCTATTTGGTTGCTAAAACTTGAGTTTCTGGGGGTTGGTTCTCTTGATGAGTGGACAGAATATATCTCAACCCCGATGAGACTTGATGCTCTAGGTGTCACAGAAGAAGGAAAATATTGTGACCTATTGAATGAATTGTTGGACACTATAGAGGTAGAATTTGATTTTCTCACCACAACATGGAGCTTACCATCTTGTCCAATCTCTGCATCTGCTTGAAGGGGCTTTCTCCCACTGAGAGAGCTAACATTAGAATCAGCCTCGAGTGTTGAAATTGACCCTGTAGTCTCAGGGAATTGTTCTTGAATAAGCACCTTTGCACCCGTATACTCAAACAAGAACAGCAAAAGTGTGGTCCATATGCATGTTTGCAAGACCATAATTTGGACCATGTTATCATAAGGCCTTTCACATATCTCAAACCAACATAAATATGTTAGGCTGCATGTATTCAACGAGAAAATGATACATATAAGATTATTATTTTAATTATCTAATTAATAAACAATCAATCATTCATAGTTAATTTTAGCCTCTTAGTAATCTAAAGGCATGATTGTGCCATTATATGTTTTTAATTATTTTTAAATGCTAAATGTGATGTGTTTTTGTCATGATCCAATTTGGAAAGTGACCAACACATGATGAATCTCATCTCTACATAAGTCTTATGATTGTTGAGTCGTACTATATGCATATTTTAGTCATAAAATTTGTTTAAATTCTTAAATCGATTTGCTTTCTCAACTCATGATGATCACAAAAACAAAACTTTTTCATAAAATAATTTTGAAACTGTAACTGTAATACAAATTATATTAGTTGCTCTATTATAAAAGAACTATGAATGTTATACTATTCTAAATACATTTCAAGAATAAAATCATGGTATACAAAATATGAAAGTGTACATGGTCCAGGACCTTGCCCACAAACCACTAGAACACTATACCAAAATGACATATCATTTCACAACTATATGAAGCTCATTCAAATTGAATGCTAGTGCTGCTAAGGAGGAGGACGTGGAGGATCCAAACTTGTAGCTGTATCTGTGAGGAAAAGGGAAAAAAGGTCAATTTTATCTTAAAACTCAGTGAATAGATCCTCACTCATAACCATACATGAGATAAGAAGAAGGGTACATAAATAGTAATGGAACATTCATAAATCATTTCATTTATAGTACATAATAGCTATAAAATCACAAGTTTGCTGGAAGCATAAAAATCATCTTTATTTTCTTAAGGATTACTAAAGAAAATAGATTATCCATAAATTGTAGGGTGGTGCTCAGTTTTTGGAAACAAGAGCACCTAACTGAGATCTTAATAGTCCCTGGTAAACCGCATCCTAGGCAAACTAATAATCTAAATAAGGATAACTTGCCCTTAACGAATACTTGGTATACCAAGGTTAACGATTTAACTGTCATTAACTCACAACTCTGTTCCTCTCAATAATTCTCTATTCTAAAATCATACTAAAGGCTAAAAAAGGGATTCAATATGTTCTAAGTTTAACCACTATTGCTTCTCATAAATAAAACATAACATTTCCTCATCAATCAAAAATGATTCTTCTCATAATAAATCAAGTTCAAATCATGGCATAAATCATATAATAGCAATTACATATCAAATATGGTCCCATGCATTTGATAATTGTAAATTTTCATGAGCAATTCAAAGAAACATTTTCTGATTCTTGCACATTTTGTAAAAAGGAAATTGCATCATGTGGAAGCTCAATTCTTGGTCTCTGCATACTTTATAATGCTAGAAAATATTAATGTAATGACCAACATAGGGCCATGAAATCAAACTCACTCATCTAAAGGGGTGGAAAATGAAGGACTAACTCCAAGAGAGCTTTAGGTAGCGAAAATGACACCAATACCTGCCATAACAACCATAAACTCAAGACTAATTTAAGCTTATCTCTAACAATCTCTAAATCAACTTTAACAATATTAGTGGAGTACCTCCACTTGATAACAATAAGAGAATAATGGCACCCGGACCAAGAATATGAAAGAATAAGAAGAAAGAAGACATAATCTATCAACGAATATATACCTTGAAACTTGAAGGAGGCAGAGCTAAGTAGGGTTGAGAGTGGAGGGAGTGGAAGAGAGATTTAGGGATGAGAGTTTCGGATTTTTAGGCTTATCATGAGTAGGGGAAGGGTTTTATAGGGTAGGGAGTTTTGTTAAGTGAAACAGCATCATTTTATACTATTCACACTTCGAGGGCATTGCTATGGTAGTCAAATCATAGCAAAACCCCCCCTCAAGCTCGCACATGACTGCTATAGTAGTTGACAGAGTGCTTGAAATCCCCTAACTTATGTTCATAACCGCTATAGCACTCCTATACCAACTCAACTGTTGAAAGGTCACTTATCCATCAGGGCATTTCCAAGCAGCATAAGTGGGTCCCAAGAGACTCTGAGATCGTATTAGACTTGTCTAGGACCATGTGTACTTGAGATATTACATTGAAAAATCAAATTCCCTTCAAAGTGAAAATTTAAACTTTAAAGTTGAAAACTCAAATCTCTCTCAAAATTTGAAAATTCAACACATTTTAGAAGGGATTTCAACACCCAAAGATCTAGTGCGTTGAATTTTTAAATTTTGAAAGGAAATTTAAATTTTATATGTAGCGAGAACTAGGATGGAAAATACTAACTTTAATCAACTATTGTTAATTTTATATTACATTTATTAATTTAACAAATAATATTTATATATTGTTAAATTCAATAATTATTATCAATTAAAATAATATTTTAAACATATAAATAATGAAATTTACACAATTTAAATTTTTATCAATTTCACCATAAGAATATTAAAAAATGATAATTACAAGGAATAAGAACAAATCAATGAAAAGAACAACAAAAGAATATATATATATATATACATATATATATATATATATATATATATATATATATATATATATATATATATATATACATACATACATCTGTACAATATAATAAAGGGAATTCCTTTTTAGTTAGTGACTTTTGGTGTCCAATTCTTTTTGTCCTTTTTACCCTTATTAATAATTTGTTTTACAATTTTTTTGCCTTAAAAAAACCTTTAGTTGCGGTGTTTTAGTAAAGAAAACTAAATTTTTATGGAGATTACTCTGGTACCCTATAAAATTCATGGGTATCGGTACCTTTTAAATAACTTGTGGCTGAAAGTTTGCCACGTGTCCCACTAACTAAATCAATTACTATTTTAAATGCTCATGATTAATTCACAACCCTTAGATTTAAAAGGGTACTAATACCCTTGCGGTATCAAAGCAAAAACCAATTTTTATAGTTATGCAATTTTACAGTTTTTTAACTTCCTCTAATTTTCAAAAATTAAAAGCCTACTAAAGGAATGGATGAAACCGTGGCCATTATGAATGAAGGCACTTCTCATGGACATCATCAGGGTGCAAACATTTCCAATGGAGAAAAAAGTAAATGACAAAAGAAAATAACTGCACAGGGGCCATTCAAATCAAAACATGCCACCATATCTTACACACTGTGCGAAGTAAGAGAGCATGCATTGTGGATTTGAAGTTGCAAAACACAATTCTATGCCTTTTAACATAGGTTGTGTGAGTTTTGTTTTTTGCCTCTTTCATATTTTTTTATAGTTTCTCAGGTGAAGATAATTTGTCATGAAATCTGTAAGTTATATTTTGAGAGATAAGTTCTTAATGAATTAACTATTGCTCTTTTTATGTTAGAAAAATCCTTTTTTATCACCCAAGGCTTTTTATATTTTCATGTAAATTTTGGTGCCACTGTTTCAAAGTCCTTTCTTCCCCTTTCATATATGATCATCTTGGCTGCTATCACCAAGCATGTAATTATGATCTTGGATTTTATGTGGAAACATAATATGATGCCCTTTCTTCTCCTCTTCTTTACTTAAGGGTTGATTAAGTTATACCATCCAATTTTCTAATTTCATTTTCATGGTAAAGTAGTTCGTTTTATTTTATCATGTTTCCATTTAATTGTTTAATTAAAAAAATGTGGATTGGCAAGAGCTAGTACATATAAAGGGAATACTTGAAGATAACTACTTTTTTAGTGTCCAAGTTTTTATCCCAATTATACCCTTTTAATTAAACTTTTATAACTACCTCATCCTAATTTTTTATAATTGCTTCTCACTTTACTTCCCTGTCTGTCACTGTTCATTCTCATTTTTTACTCTACTTTAAGATACTATAAGCCAACGATTCCTTTTTTATCTCAAGCATCTCTCACCAAGATACAAACAAATCTCTCTCTTGGTACATTCAAGGTGAGTCATTGATGGAAGAAGAAACTCATCACAACTTCCTACTCACTCTTTTAATATATTTATTTTTGTTTTAATTCTATGTTTAACGATGCACAAAAGTTCCATTACATGTAACTTTTAAGGGCATTCAAGAACCAAAGCAATTATTGTAGAGAGTCAAATTCTTCTTATGCATCTTATTTTGTTTATTAAAAAATAAGTTTAATTTTAATGCACTGGTAGTGTAAAATAGTTTTACATCGTCATCCAATCAAAACACTTAGTTTGAATGACTTTTCAGGTAGTGGGTATAGAAGTCAACTATAATAGCTTATGTGATAATACATGGTTAGACGACTGTGTAAAAAAAATTTATACTGTCAGTGCATAATAATTAAATCCTAAAAAATATTAATACATAATTCTTATAAATGTATACACGAAACTTCATCACACACTTCTTTTGATTACTTTTATACAACACTCAGAACCATAATTCCATCAACCCAAAAAAAAAAAAAAAACAGTACTATAATTCTTTGTTTTGCTAGGCAAAGGAGCAAATGACACGGAAACAAAGAAGATTGTCATATTACCTGAAGTTGCGATGTCTAATGATGATTTGTGCCATGGTTGCTCTGTAGCAATGCATCTTCTGTGAAGTTGAAAAACTATACCGTTATCAAGAGAGAGAAAGAGGGAAAACAGTACTATATTTGAAAAATAAAAATAATATATACATATTTTATAAAAAATCATATTTTCTCATACTTACACTATTGTTTTTATTTGAAAAATTGTAATCACGCAAATTGAGTTTATTAATTACTATATATTGCATAGATACATTTATATTTTCATTATATTAGTACTTAAAAATTTAAAAAAAAATGACTTACCAGGCACAATAGCTGTGGAAGCTTTTCCATACGTATTGAAAAGATTGAAGAGGAGTGGATACTCAAATATGGAAAAGAGAGTTCTTCATATATTTTAGAAAAGAAAACCTTACCATTTAAAAGCTAACTATTCCGATAAGCTTCATTAAAATACATAAAAAATAATTAAAGGTAAGTTTAATTATAATATGTAAAAAATTAAAAATGTGGAAACATTTTTTACTTCCATGTATTATCATAAAATTATCTATTAAAGAGAAACTAACATTTATATTACATTATTATTGATTATATAATTATCTGAAGAATAAAAAGGCAACTTGACAGGCACGACAGTGCCCGGCAAGTCGCTAGTATATATAAAGGAAATTCCTCCCTTTAACTATTTCTTAATGTCCAAATTTCAAATTTTCCAAAATACCAATAATATATATAGAAGTTAAAGGAAGTTAAAATAATTGAAGGAAGTTATAAAAAAAATTTTTAAAAAAATAATAATAAATAAAAATATATTTTAATTTTTTATTGAAAAATGTGAAGTGGTAGGCATGTAACTGCCTATCAATTCACTAATATATAATAATATCTACACACTAGATAAAGGGCATTCTTTGGGTTTGGTGTCCAATTTTTCTCCTCTATATTATCCTTGCAAATAATCTACGCACGAGATAAAGGGGATTCTTTGGGTTTGGTGTCCAATTTTTCTTCTCTATATTATCCTTGCAAATAATTTGATAAATAGTTATTAATCAAGGTTAATAATATGAAAAGATATTAGTTTTTCCACTTCTCATGGTTACGATTCTACTCAATTGAAAGATACAACTGTCCACAACTTGAAACCCACTTTCATGCTTAAATCATTATATTCTTCCTAATTGTCTTCCCTCTCTCTTTATCTTCTTTAACAATAGTAAATTTACTTGAATCCTCATATTATAAACTTCCTTCTTAGATTTCAATTCATTCATTCTATTCTCTTTTATTGTAGTTGATTTTGATTTTATTTTACGAAATTTAATTGGGTTTGTTTTGTTTATTTTCTTCTGGCAAAATGACTCTGATACAAGAATATTTGGAATGACGATGAAGGTAGATTACGGGGGAGGGATATGAGCGCAAAAGGATCAAGCAGATGGGAAAAAATGGAATTTAAAAGCATGCCCATCGACAAGTATAATACCAAAAAAAAAAATCCTTCATGAATTCATACCAAAGACATGTATTTGGCATTTAGTAGATTTCAACCTCAGCAGAGACCACAGAGGGTGAGAAAATAGTATACAAGTTACTTTACAATCATGAATTTTTAATCTCTGATATTAGTTTATAGTTTTGGTAATATCTATACATCCATACATGTTGATAAAACAGCAGAGACCATGGAGGGTGAAAAATAGCAGAGACCATGTATTAAAAATTAATCGGAGTATAACAGAAATTGAAGGATTATTGGCTAAGTTACCAAGTTCCTTTTGACTTTATTTACCTTGAAGGATATATAATGAAATGGGATGAAATAAACTATAAAAATAAACAAAGAGAAGCTTGATTAATGAATTGCGAAACTATTGGTAAGTGCAAAAATTAAAATCAATGAGAAGTTACACATTTAGCCCCATGAAAAGTTATTAAACAAAGAGATGGTTGGTTAATGCTACTATGTGAAAGAATAATTTTTATGTAAACAAAATAGGAAAGTAAAATTGGACGCCAAACAAAATGGAATACACTATCTTCTCACTCTCCATGGTCTCTGCTAAGGCTGAAATCTACTAAATACCAAATATATGTCTTTGGTATGAATTCATGAAGGATTTTTTTTTTGGGTATTATACTCGCCAATGGGCATGCTTTCAAATTCTATTTTTTTTCCCATCTGTGTGATCCTTTTGAGCTCATATTCCTCCCTCGTAATCTATCTTCATTGTCATTCCAAATATTCTTGTATCAGAGTCATTCTTTAATCCTTTTCCAGAAGAGAATAAACAAAGCAAACCCAATTAAATTTCGTAAAATAAAGTCAAAATCAACAACAATAAAAGAGAATAGAATGAATGAATTGAAATCTATGAAGGAAGTTTAAGAATATGAGGATTCAAATAAATTTGCTATTGTTAAAGAAGATAAAGAGAGAGGAAAGACAATTAGAAAGAGTATAAGGTTTAAGCATGAAAGTGGATTTCAAGTGTATCTTTCAATTGAGTAGAATTGTAACCGTGAGAAATGGGAAAACTAATATTTTTTTACATTTTTAACTTTGATTAATACCTATTTATCAAATTATTTGCAAGGATAATATAGAGAAGAAAAATTGGACACCAAACCCAAAGAATCCCCTTTATCTAGTGTATAGATATTCCTATATTGAAAGACACTTTCTTGAATGATTCTAAAAATTTAGTTATTAAATTTACGATTTGTAACTTTTGATATGTTAAAAGATTGTTCTTTAATTTTAGAGATTTTGCTTACCAACTATTTAACAGGTGACAAATTTAAAATTATATTATAAAATTACCTTTTCTCTTTATACAATTTTATCATTAATTTTTCTCTTGAAAAACGTATCAATATATCCTGAAAATATTAGAAAATAAAAAACTTAAATAAAATATATTAGATTATTCATTTTATTGTACACATATCAATAATATGTTAAAAAATCTCAAATTTATTAGGTTTTTTTTCTCATATAAATATATATTGTAATATATATTTTAGAGAAACATTGTACCATAAAATATGCAGAAATATCTTTTCAACCACTAAACACCTCAACAACCCGACATCCCCTCTATCCTTCTCTCTCTTTCACTTTTTTTTTTGTTTTCTTTCATAATTTTTTTTTTCTTTCTTCGATGTCTTTGATGTATACATGGGTGTATTCCAGGTGTACTATCAAATAACAGCGCCGATAAATATGTAAATATAGAGAGTCAAAAAAGTAAAATAAAATTCTTGCGGGCAGCTGTCACGCTCTGCGCCCATTAAAAAATCGTCCGCCACTGCATGTAAACTAAATGTCGAAAGAAAAATGTTTGTTACTTAATAAAAATACATCATAAATATTCACCGTATATTTTATAATTATTAGATATGATAAATGATCCCTATCTATTTCACTTAGTATCTATATTTAATAATAATAAACTGTATAATATATATTTATTATATAATTTTATTATTTACCTAACATTACTCATGTCAAAATATATAACAAAATAGTATGCTGTTTTTTTGTATAAAAAAAATTGGAGTAAAATGATGATATTTTGGTCCAAGGAAGGGGAGACATCCGAGCTCAAAAAGAGAAGCTTACATTTACATTTACCTCATCTGAAAAAATAAATAAATAAATAAATAAAGAGTTTTGAACATGTAACCTAGGCCCTGTTATGCTGCACTCGAGTAACTCTTTCAACCTTTGAGACATAATGCTCCTAAGAGTATGTCATAAAATATTAATTAATGAATATTACTATCTTCATTCACTTTTAATTGTCTTCTAGGAAACCAACAAAAGTTCACAAGGGATTCGGTGGCCAAGGCATTGAGATCAGTGATATTGATGGAAGATGAAGGAAAAACCTGCAGAAGCCGTGCAGAGGAGATGAGCAAGATAGTTGGAGACAATCTAAACCAAAAATACATGGATGAGTTTGCTGATTATTTGAAAATTCGTAAGCCTGCAATCAAGGATTAACACTATAGCTATTCTGCTTTATGTAAGTTTATTTAGACTCAACGTTGCAAATTTGTATTCTGAAAATCTTAGGCTTTAGAGTGCTATAGTAATCAAACTGAAATGTCGTTTCTTTGCACTTTCTTGGTGTGGGAAAGCGAATTGTTGTTATCCAATATTTCTGGACAAACTTAGTGGAATGAAGTTTGGTTGTTGTGTATTGTTGCAAGTACGCAATGCTATCTGGGCCATAGTTTGTATTTTAGTTTTGGTCTGGGTCGGAAACTACTTTTTGTAATGCCAGTACAAGGTCCAAGTCAATCATCAAATTGAACCTGAGGTGAAAATTTGATGGACGAGGATCATAATATGTAATATTATATATGGAGTTAATCCATGTAACTTTTATCCTAATTTTTACTTCCAATCAAACACAAATAACTAATTATATACAAGACGTATATGTTATATTTGATTCTATATGCCACTTTGCTTTCTATAGGAGAATAATGCCTACAATTATATCGGCTCCGTTCATGTTGTATACTCATACACAGCACTGATATCCTTAGATGACTGTTGTTTGGATGTTTCAAGTTTCTAGATGGTATATGCTTGTTGAGTTCAAAATTTAGTTTCTAGTTAATATTCTTCTCAAGTTAAAAATTTTGAAGTTGTTTATGTTGTTACACAATTAATGAAAATAAAAAAAAAGGATGGCTGAAAGATTAATAAACACTTAGAAATAAAATGAATTATAACAACTTTGCGATTGAGGCACATAAATCATGTCTAAGAGCACCTCATCTCCAGCTCTATGTCATTCGATACTCTAAAGTGACTGCTCATTATAAAAGGAATTTATAACCTACTAAAAACTTTATCCCAGTGTTATCACTTTCAGAATTTATTTATTTAAATGTTAAGGGTGTCTTTGGTTTGGTTGAAAATAACACGAAAATTATCATTCTTTATAAATAAGATGAAATTATCATGAATAAATTTTATGTATAAAATTACATAAGGAAATCATCCATAAAAAAATTCACTAATAATTTTTATATAGTAACTATTCTTTATCAAACTGAAAATGATTAAAAGACTTTTTCTCACGTGTAAAAAAAGTTAAAAGATCACTAATGAAATTTGAGCGCTAACAAAAAAAATTCCATTTTGGATTGCTCGATGGAGATTAAAACGCAAGTAATTTCTGTGTGTCGGCCTCTGTTTCTTTTTTTTTTTTAATTATTTTTACAAACATCATAAAGTTAACTGCAACTTTTACAAAGGTCACTGACTATCCATTGTATCCGACAACTTCAACAAAATGCTTCAAAGAGTGAGAAATTGAGGTAAAATATGCGAGTGAGTGATACTATATAAGCGCCTCCCAGTCAAAGGTGCATCATGGACTTTGTTATCTGATGATAGTTCTAGTGGGGATTGCTTAAGTGGAAGAAGTGTTTTATTATAAAAGTGGAAAAAAAAAATTTAACGGCTGAATTTTGTATGAATGATCAAATCTAAAATCTTGACTCACTCTAGTTGCAGTTAAGTGATTGAGAATCTTTAAGTTGGGTACCCTCTTACTATGTTCAGGGAGGGTAGGCATAAAAGTCCCCGAAAATGAACATGATGAACAGTTCACTAGGGATTTAGTTGCCAAGGCATTGAGGTTAGTGATATTGGAAGAAGAAGGAGAAAAAAAAAATCAGAAGTTAGGATGAGGAGATGAGTAGGATGTTCGGGGACAACGAGTCGCACCTAAAAAAAATGTACCATGGTTCTAGAAATTGGGCCAGGCAAGATAAGCTTCACGGATTTGGCCAATTTAATTAAGAATTTAATTGGTATATAATAAAATATATATTTATATAAAAATATAAATAAAATATATGTCATAAATTAATTAAAAATTAAATTAAATATTAACATAAACCATTCAACATCGCATAATTGTAGCATTCATATCTAAATCTTAACAAATAAAAAAATTAAAAGAGACACAAGAACGTATAAAAATAGGTGGCTTATCAGGTGCCTCACCTGATCAATATCTATAGTGTCTATATCATTGTAGTATTTGGTTAGTAATATAAGAATAGAAATATAGAGATAATAGAGATGTAAATTTGTTTGATGGTAGAGATATAAATAGATGATAGAAAAAAAATTTATTCTTGAGATAAAGAAACATAAAATTTTTATATTTCTAAAAAATAAAGGTAGGATACAGAAATAAAAATTTAATACTTTTTCTTTTGATAATATCTATATATTTATAATTTTTCAATGTGTCCTCACAGAAGCGGTGATTCAGGGCGGTCCAACAGCCGGCCAGGTTACGGTCGATGCCGATCAATGCTCGTCATTGCCGATGACCGAACTAGGTACCAGAGTAGGCACCATAAAAATATGGTCTTGGGAGAAGTTTTTTAACACAAAAATTGGGAAATTAGGATGGGACATGGTGGGCCCACAAGAATCTAATAACAAGGGATTTTATTGGCTGCCACAAGATAAGGTTCACATGTGTATATCACATATGCTGGAAAGAAAAAACAAAGCTCCGTGCCTCCTCCAGCCACGAGCAAACCGCACGAAACCATCTCGTTCGTCCCTGAGGTAACGTTTTGTCGTTGTTGAAATATACCGACAGAGACAGAAATATAAAAATAATAAAAATATAAATATAAAAAATACTTATATTATATCAAATGATGAGCACAGTTGATCATTATTGACCAATGATCAATGGGTGTTGACCAGTGATTGACTAGTGTTGATTGGTATTGAACGGTGGTTGGAACAAGTTGCTATTTAAGGGATTAAATTTCTATTTCTATGTCTTGCTTTTATTATCTCTATTTTTTAAAAGGGCAGAAATATAGAAAATTTTTATCTCTGGGACAGAAAATTTTTTTATTCTCATACTCCTCTACCACCAAACATAATACAAGAACAATCTGTACATATATTTGTATCCTAAGACATAAATCAAACACAGCCTAACTTTCGTATACCAATAGGTTGAGCCAGCCAGTCCAATACGACGTTTAGAACAACGATACGTAAATGAGTTTGTCGACTTATTGACTATATGGGGAAAAAAAAACTTACGGGTACCGTCTAATGTTTGTTTATTTTATTTTGTCTCTATCATTAAATATTTTTCTGTCTTTATTGTTTCTGTAATTTCTATCCCAGGACATGAAATGAATACTATCTATATATGTAATAAGTTACACTGTTGGACGAATTGTGTTACGTTGCATCATTTGGCGTATTACATTGTTGACCATTACATAAAATAGGTGATTCTGTTAAAGGTAATGTTTTTATTAAAATAGAAGGGTATATATTGGTGAATAACGTGAATACCGATACATATAAATAATTGTTCTACTTTAATACGTGTTTGTTGGAATGGAATTCCGCCCTCCCCCCCCCCCCCCTTCCTTTTTTTTTTCACTTTGGTGTTTTGGTAATATTAAGTTCTGCTATTTTATCGGTGGTGAGAAAATCAAGAGTCAATTAACGTTACAGATAAAGAAGATAATGGTTGTTTTCAGTCACCTTCAGTATCATTGCTCTGCATATCATGACGATTCATCACTCCATTAATAGGTTGTGGGGTCACATGGCAGAGAATTAGTACCTGGGTGAAAATGTTATCCCTGGGAGTGCATCAGCTCAACTCAAACCGGAATGAACTGGGGTAGGTGTTTTCTCTTCTTTTTCATTTTTTTCCCCTTAGGGGTTGTATTTGTTTAGCTTTTATGACTGGCCAATTTTCTTATTGCTGTTGTATTTTGCTCCTCTTCTTTCTTAGGGGTGTTTAAACATATTTTAATTACGAAAAAACAAATGTACCTTAGTGCATCAAAATTAATATCTTTCAGTGATATCAACTTTCTTATACTCTCCATGTGTTGTGCACAGGGCCCCAGATGCAACATAGAAAGTAACTGCAATGCTTCGGAGAAAATGTGGGCATCCATTAATTACGGAGTAGGAACACGTACCCCAACAACAATGGACCTGATGCTACTTACCAACTCGTGTACCTTTTTATTCCATGCATATTGGCCTGTGCACTTTAAGTTGAGAGGAATGGGATGAGCAATTATTTCACTGCTACTCACTCTTTTTCATTCCACTTTGTTCGATAAGTATTATTATTTTAATATTTAAAAGTAGATATTTAAATAAAATATTTATTTTATTATTATTAGATATAATAATAGTTCTCATTATTTTTATCTATTTATTATATCTAATGATGATGGAGTAGATATCTCACACCTAAAGTATTAAAATAATAATATTCTTGTTCAACTACTGTTCATGAAATATATCTCAATACTACTGCTCCATGGCTAGCCTAATTAACTTCTTAATACTACTGCTCCATGGCTAGCCTCTATCACCACCGTTCCATTCTTCGAACCAAACTCAACGCTCAAAAGGGTCACCGAATTCCTTTCGTTTCCCCCTGTCATGAAATATTTCTGGGGAAAAGTTTTAGCTATGAAGTGATAAGTAAAGATTGCCCAAGAATAAGTTTGACTGTCGCATTAATCTTGATTGTCAATTTGACATGTAATTAATGATGGAAGATGACCTAAAAATTAAGGAATAATTGAACAATTTCAAACATCATATTTTTAGACTGAAATCATATTTAAAGGAAAATTACATTTTGATTGAGTTAAACAGTTTTTAGGGGTGTCATTTACCAGCTATTCAAGAGATGAAGAATTTGAAATTATATTAGAAAGTTGTCCTTCCCCCTTATACAGTTTTATCACCAATTTTTCTCTTGAAAAATTCTTCAATTATTTTTTACTTTGTAATATATTTTAAAAAATTTCGCTCTATCAATATATCTTAGAAATATTAAAAAATAAAAATTGTATATAAAAAATATTAAATTAATTATTTTATCAGACACGTATCAACAATATATTAAGAAAATCTTGGATTTATCAATACGTTCCTGCTGATGACTTCGCTAGGGTAGCAATGCCCTTGTGGTTTAGTGTCCCTTGTTTTTGTTTGAGCTTTCAGCTCCATTAGCCAGCCGAAAAAAATCTCAGCATTTGGTGCATTGCCTATAAGATTATTGATAATCTAAATTATCGCTTAGAAAGATTATATTTTCAAATCATTGGTAATAATATAATATGACATTTGGTATATGCTATATATGGATAATTTAAATGGCACTGTGCATTACTTTATTTGGTATATCATAAGGATTATTAGATGATATATATTTTTACTAGTAAATTTTTAATAATTGTAATAATACTTATTAATATTATTAAGTATTATATTACAATTACAATTACTGTTAACTAAAAATTAAAAATGAAGTATTATATAATAATTAAAAATTATTATTAACAAATACTTAATTATTATCAGTAACTAGTAACTAAAAACTATTAATTACAATTACTAATTAATAATAATGAATTATTATTAATTAATAATTATTGTTAGTAATAATTTTTTATTAATTTAATAATAGTTATTAATTGCATAATAATTAGTATTTAATAAATATTAACAATAATAAAAATAATGATGATCCAAAAAGTAATCTGCACAAACATGCATATATCTTTTCAAAGAAGATAAATGATAATTATACTCATGAAGATGGGAGATACCATATCGACTCACATATTATTTACTATTAAATGGGATATGAGTCAACACGACATTTCATATTGTATGAGTACAAATAATATTTCTTTGTAAAAACATCGTACTATATGTGGCTCGTTCTCAGGTAAAAATGATAGTTTTATCTGTATCTGTAGATTTTATGTGGCCTTATAACAAATTGACAAGTGGAAGTGATAGAAGAGTTAATATGGTGTGTTTAAAGTGACGCGACTAAAACAATAAGTGATGCGCGTCCAACCATAAATCTGCTTGATGACATTGTAGTATAATGGGTTGTAGCAGAATAGTTTCCTTTTCATTATATATATCTTAAATTGTTAAAGTTTTATGAAAACAAAAGCTCCCTGACAGAGAGAAGGTTTTGCGACGGCAGTGCATGACAGTGCGATGGCATGAACAAGGGTTGGCTTGCGGAGGCTGGACTACATGTGATTGGATTTTCGTGGAGCTTCTCAGTAATGGTTGGGTGGGTTTCTAGTGGAGCTTGCGGTGGTATTTGAAGGTGTTTAATGGTGGCGGTGGTTTCTAGGAGGTTCAGGGTTGTGGTTCATGGGTAAGCTTATGGTGATGATACTAGAGGCTGTGGGGATAATGTTGATGGTGATTCTGTTGTGATTATGGTGATAGTGATGGAGGTTGTGGTTAATGGAGGTGATCTTTACGAATGCTTACTGCTGGAAAAGGCTACTCAAAGGTTGAGTAGCTTGGTTCTATTCATTTTGAAGTAAAAACTGTTACAGAAAGATAGGATAATAATAGGACAAAATGAAAACAATAATTTGAATGTACACTAACTTCTCCTACACAGGTGAATACCAGAAATCCTAAAGGAGAGATTCTATCCTACGGAAGTGGAACTACTTGATTCATCTTCAGCCCCCTGCAAACTTGGTGTGTGAGTTGTAATGCCAAGCTTGGATCTGAGAGTGTGAAAAGTTTTCTGAGAAAGTGGCTTAGTGAAAATCTTAGTGAAAATATCAGCTAGCTAGTTTGTTGTCGGAACATAGTGTGTGACCAGACTTCCTTGAGCGACCTTTTCGCCCACAAAATGATAGTCAATTTGAATGTGTTTCGTTCAAGAATGGAAGACCGGATTTACTGTGAGATGAAGGGCACTGAGATTGTCACAGAATAAGGTTGGTGGATGATGAATTGGGATGCCAAGATCTAAAAATAGAAAACCAATCCAGGTGAGCTCCGTTGTGGCAGAAGCCATTGAATGATACTCGGCTTCGGCACTGGAACGAGCTACAGTAGGCGATTTCTTCACACACCAAGAGATGCAGTTTGCACCAAGGAAGGTGCAGAAACTGGTTGTGGATCAACGTGTGTCAAGACAACGTGCCCAATCAGCATCCACAAAGGCATAGAAAGTAGAGTCTGAGTTTGAGAGGATACGTAGCCCAAGAGATAAGGTACCCTTGACATAGCGAAGGACCCTTTTGAGTTCACAAAAATGAGCATTTGTGGGAGCATGCATCTATTGGCAAAAGTGATTCGCTGAATATGTGAGGTTCGGGCGAGTGAAGGTGAGATATTGGAAGGCACCTGCTAAACTACGATACAAATGAGGATCAGAGAATGTATTGGCACCCTATGGAGAGGTAGTAACCTGCATCGGAATGGCAATGGCATTGCATTCCAGCATGTTAGCACGTTGAAGTATCTCAGTGACATACTTCGATTGATTAAGAAATAGACCATAGGATGTACGCTGGACTTCAATACCAAGAAAAAATTACAGTTGACCATATCCTTGATGGCAAATAAGCTAGCAAGAGATGTGATAAAGGTAGATAATGTAGAAGGATCATTGCCAGTGAGAATGATATCATCAACATATAGTAAAAGTACCATAACAATGTCATTTACACGAAAAGTAAAGAAAGAAGGATCAGTTGTGCTGCATGAGAAACCGCAAGATGTTAAGAAAGAGCTTAAGCGGTTAAACCAAGTACGCGGGGCCTGTTTAAGCCATAGAGCACTTTATGCAATTTCCACACATGATCAGGAAATAGTGGATTGATGAAGCCAAGTGGTTGAGTCACATACACTGGTTCATCTAAAGGGTCATGCAAGAATGCATTTTTGATGTCAAGTTGACGTAAAGACCAGCCATGCATGGTTGCAAGAGACAAAACCAAGCGAACAGTGGCACACTTGACCACAGGTGAGAAGGTTTCTTGAAAGTCAAGACTAGCGATTTGGTTGAAACCTTTTGCCACATACCGTTCCTTGAGTTTATCAAGTATGCCATCATATTTGAGTTTAGTGCGCCAGACCCATTTGGTTCTGAGAACTCGCATAGAAGAAGAACGAGGAACAAGTTGGAATGTCTTTTGCTGAATGAGAGCTTTGAGTTCCTCTTCCATCCCCTGTTTCCACCCAGAATGGCGTAAGGCCGTTTTGATGATTTCGGTTCCATGGGAATAAGGTCACATTGGAGAAGATACTTGGGGTTAGGACATGTAATGCCATCTTTAACGCGAGTGAGCAGAGGGTGATTGTTTTGTGGAAGTGGTACAGGAGAAGAAAAGAGTGTAGGGTCAGGTACTGAAGCTATTGGTTCTATTTGTTGAGGGGGTGAGGAAGGTGAAGTGGATTGGGTATTAGGCGCAAGTGGTGAATTCGAAGAGTGGTCTGTGCGTAGGGGGTGTCGAAGGGTTGATTGTGGGGAGTCTTTGGCAAGGGAGGTAAAGGTAATAAGTGTCATGGCGAGGTTAGTGGTGGGATGGTGTAGTGCAGATAGGTCATGAAAAGAGTAACGATCTTCATCAAACACCATGCTATGGGAGATATAGAATTTTCCAGTAGGTGGATGCAAGCACTTGTATCCTTTGTGTCTGTTAGAGTAGCCAAGGAACACACAGGGAAGAGATTTTGGTTCAAATTTGTGTGAGGAACTTTTTAAGAGTGGAAAACAACGCACACCAAAAGTGCGAAGGCATGAATAATCTGAATGATCATAGTGAAGCATATAGAATGGACTACTAAAACCATGAACAGAGGAAGGCAATCTGTTGATGAGAAAGCAAGCAGTCTGGAATGCATCTGGCCAATAAGTTAATGGAACCTTACTTGCATATAGGAGAGTGAGTCCTAGTTCACATAGATGACGATGCTTGCGCTCAGCAACTCCATTTTGTTATGGGGTGCGAGGACATGAAACTTGTAGCTTAATTCCATTAGTGGCAAGATGATTAAGAAAAAGATTATTAATAAATTCTCCACTTCCATCACACTGCACAGATTTAACTTCAGCATGGAACTGGCGAGTGATGTACTTCTCAAATAGTAAGTAATGCTGAAAAAATTCAGATTTCGCTTTTAACATTATAATCCAAGTGCAGCGAGTAAAATCATCCACTATGCATGCATAAAATTGATGACCAGATGCAGAAACAACAGGTGATTGGCCCCAAAGATCAAAGTAAAGCAATTCAAAAGGAACATTACTTCTTTTATTAATTTTGAGAAATGGTAGTTATGAGGCTTTTGCCAAAGTACAAGAATCACAAATGAAAGGTAAATTCTCCTTATTAGTGAGTTGAATGGCTCCTTTATTATGGACATGATGGACTAGCTGAATGTGAGGATGGCCAAGGCAAGCATACCAAGTGCGTACAGTAGCTTTGCGAAACTGAATTGAGTAGAGAGCATTAATCTTCAGCGGTAGAGAATACACATCCCCCATCCTCATCCCCTTGGTCAAAATCATCCTTGTCTTCTTGTCCTTTATCACAAAGTCAGTATCAGTAAATTCACAAAGACAAGGAAATTGAGTAGTGGGTTGACTTATAGATAATAGATTCTTTTGAATTCCTGGAACAAGGAGAATGTTCTCAATGGGCATGGAAGACCTATTTAAAACAGGTATAGAGGAATCACCAATGTGAAAAATGTCAAGAATATCACCATTACCAACAGCAACACAAGCAGACCCCTTGTAACTACGAATGTTAGATAAGATACCTGCATTGTTGGTCATGTGTGCTCCTACACCAGTATCAGAGAGCCATGCAGTATCAGGGAGCCATGCATTGGCATCTTCAGCATTCTGAATTGTAAGAGCAACCAAGGCAGGAGAGAGAGACTCGGGCTGGAAAGCATGATTGAACCGTTGAGAACATGTCAATGATTTGTGATTATTAGCTTTGCAGATTTGGCATTTGGTGGTAGTTGAGGGGGAGGAAGATTTGGCAGCATGGGAAGAAGAGGAGTGGGGTGCAAATCTGTGACCTCTCGAGTTCAACTGAGGTTGTGAATGGCAAGCTTTGGAGTGAGAGGGTTGGTGTTTGGAGTGGTGTTTATCATGGTGAGCAAAGAAGGCGGGTGTGAGAGATTTAAGTAGTTCGGTAATGCGGGTGTCATAGTTAATGAGTTGACGAAGAAGGGATGGATAGGATGGGATGGGAGGGCACAGCATTGTGGTAGTGAATGGGTTGTAGTCAGGTCCAAGACCACGAAGAAGATGGAAGACTTTGTCTTAGTCAGGGAGGGGTTTTCCAATAAGAGAGAGATCATCACATAATGATTTAAAATACCTGTTGTATTAGTGAATGGACTGAGATGTTTCTTTTATGAGAAGAGATAACTTTTGTTTGAGTAAAAATTCACGTTCAATTGAAGTGGGAGCATAAGCCTCTTGCAGAGCATGCCAAACATCTCGAGACGTGTCCAAATCAACTACCAAAGCCAGGGCCTGTTCAGATAAACAGTTGGTGATCCATGCTGATTTGCATCAATGAGAGAAGTCCGAGTTAGGTTGATCAAACCTCGAGCCAGGGGTCCCGGTGGCCACTGGGGAGTGGATCAATGGCAACAGAGCTGGAATTCTCCTAAAAGGAAGCCACCAAGATCTTAACTCTCAATGAAGTTAAGCATTTGGGATCGCCATAGAACATAATTGGCTGAGTTAAGATCTAGAGAGACAAAATTACTGATGTTGAGAGTGGAAGGGTAAGGGTAAGGGGAGGTATTGTTGGTGACTGAAGAGGTAGAAGAGTTGGACACTCTAGAGTTGGTGGTGGTGTTTGCCATGGGCAAAATCTGATACCATACGAATGCTTACTGCTGGAAAAGGCTACTCAAAGGTTGAGTAGCTTGGTTCTATTCATTTTAAAGTAAAAGCTATTACAGAAAGATAGCATAGTAATAGGACAAAATGAAAACAATAATTTGAATGTACACTAACGTCTACCTATAGAGGTGAATACCAGAAATCCTAAAGAGATTCTATCCTACAGAAGTGGAACTACTTGATTCATCTTCAATCTTGAGGTTGATAACGGTGCTTCGTGGTGTCTAGAATGAATTATGATGACTTTTTTTAGGGTGCATGTGCTTCTCTCCCCCTTCTCCCTATTTTTAGCCGCTGCCCCTCTCTTGATTTATTCACATTTTTTATCCTAATATAATTAATGATAAAATCATTTAACCGGATGCTAATTGACACTAATTGAGGAAATAAAATCAAATTAATTGACAAAATGTATCAAAGTAAAATCAATCAATAAATGCTGAACAACCATTAAAAAAGAATTTTTTATTTTTTATTTTAATTTTTTTTAGCTTTTCCCTTTTTTTAAATTTTTTTTGGGAACATTTGGACTAAGACAAATTATTAAACATGGACTAAATTTTTTATATTTTTCTTGGATTCAAAGAAAAACATTTTTTTGCAACCTTATTAAAATTGTGTGTTGACACTTGTTTTAGAGTGTTGTGAGATATAGTTTAGACACTTATTTTGGAGAGTGTTGATGTATTAGGGTCATGGAGTGTAAGAAAGAAGTGTATGTGTTGTCAAAATTTCTTGTTGTCATTTGGCAATGACTATAATTTTTCTTCAATTTTGAAATTTTCTACTTTCTAATTTTTATTTCTATATATATTTAAAGGTGTTTCTTAATGGGGGAATAACATATTTTCCCAATAAAATGGTATGAACCTTATTCACATTGATAGATCTTGCTATTGCTGATACGCCAAATAACATCATAATATTGCATTTGGGTCAGGTAAGTATGAGCAACAATCACTATTGATGATGGATAAGATGGAGTTTTGTGTTTTATGCACTCCTTCTTAGAAGTGCTTACCAATTTTTTGGTGCTATTATGTTTGATTTGTTTATTTCTCTATAATTCGCATTTTATATCTTATCCTTTCACTATGAGAAATACTTAGAAACTGTAACACCCTAATAGACCCGGACTCTATTAGCTGTTACCTATATTCTTTAATCAATTTTATTTTTAAATTAATGATAAGAAGATAAGGGTAATTTTTTTTTATACGAATCTACTTTTAAAAACTAAGCCTGTAATGTGAATGGTGTGTGCGCCATAGTTCCGATATAATATAATTTCTAAAATTGAAGTTTACTGAGCAGTAATATCATTGTAGAAATTTAGAATACTTAACATAACATGGAATAATTATACATTGTTACCAACATGAGTTTACAGAGTAGCACCTACATGGGTAAATACAGTACTGGCTTTTTGTACTTCTAATAAATAGTACATAGAGGAAACTATAGCATACTTAATACAGCAGTGGAGAAGTGAAAATCTCAGCATAGATAACTACGAGGTGGTGGCGGTGGTTCTTAGCTCTATCGTGATGTCTAATATGAGGCTAGGCTAGTAGTGGTCATTCTCCTAGCTCCCAGGACTCGGCATCTTGACTCAGAGGCAGAGACTTTCCCTATCGAATAGTTGGGATCCATCGATCCGTGGTGACAAATCTTAACATACATAGGAGTAGAAATGCCTTTGGATTTCTCAAGAGGGAATTTCAACTTGGTATCGATCGTGTCATCGTTGTCACTCCACCACCTCGGGTTTATTTACAAAGTGATGGGATTAAAGGTTCATTTATCAAGATTTTTCAAACGTGATTAGCGAGAGTAGAGTTACTTTTAAACTATTCTTATTAGCGAGTCATACATATCTAACCTTAACTCATCAATTACAAGTCAACACATTACTTAATGATTTCATGCATCTCTTTTTTGTAATCATACAAGCATTTCTACTAGTAGTATTGATGCATGACGCTTTATTCTCTTTTATTGACATGTCTCATAATTACTCACGGGATGAATACATCAATGCCTTAGACCACCCTAAAAGGGTAATGAGCTCATACCGTGGCCGTCGCCACAACCTTGTGGTTTTCTTTCCGTTGCCGTGATCTCAACGCTTTAGGGGTTAAGCCGTGAGCTTAGCTCAAGTCCACTTTTCCACTATCATTCTTACTTTTTCAGGCTTTACTTTATTCTCATTGAGTAAGAATAATAATCATGCAATCATAAATAGATCATGGTACAATCAATCATCCATTCTTATCATTTCATAACTCATCAATATATATTCATAATACTATATATCAGCTTGGATATCATAGAAACATTTCATACACAATCTTATATCAAGTAGTAGACATTTCATACTAAGTCTCATGGTAAATAAAAATAGTATTTATGTTAAGCAGGTATTTAGTGGATAGACTTATATAAGATCTCATATAGATTCTCTTAGTCTTCTTTGTACACTTAATTTTTAGTAATACATTAATGCACTTTAAAATATTATTAAATGTTCTTTTACATATTTTAAAAGCTCCCCTATGACTTTTATATATATATATATATTTCCTCTCGACAATTATTACTACTTAAATATTTAAGTTTTCTTGCAAGACTTGAATCTTTTATTTCAGTTTCTAACATCTTTTAGAAGAAAAAGTTTGTAGCTCTCTATATACTTGTTATCTCAGCCTAGAAAAGGTAGTTTTAGATTCCTTCAACTGTAATCTGTGCTGAGAGGGTTCCCAGGAAAGAGAGGTCACAATGGACACGCTTAAATACTAAGTCTTTCCTTAGCCAGAACCGTTCCAAACTACACTCTCACAGCACAGTGTCCTGAAAATTTATTTCTCATCCTATATTTATGTGGTGCAAAGCATTATGTATAACATACATAGATGTGTTTCTCTATGTGTTAGCTTTCCTAAGGAGTTGAAATCAGTCCATTTGGATTTTTATATAGTGAGTTACACTTATTTTACTCTATGCAGGGTCATATGTAGAGTTGAGTTTTGGCTTAAATTTGAAAATTTATATCTTGAGCTAGAAAACACTGTTTTGGGTGATTCTTTTTGGAGACTGTTCTATAATGTGTCTAGTTTATGATAAAAATATTTTTATTTTGAGATACTTCATATTTTATAAACATTAATTTCAAGTACGCTCTTTTAATCAACCTTAAATTCCAGCACCTACCATTTTATGTCTTTAGTAATTTTATTAAAAATCAAGTTTCACATACTATCATTTTTATGTTATATTTGAGTATGATAGCATCATAGAAGTGCTAAGAACATAATGGAATATATTGTGCTATCTAAAAATATATTTTACAAATAATCATTCAAAACTTTTGACAATAACTCAAGGTTGAGGCATTCTATCCATGGTTAGAAGCCAATAATGCTTGAACAAATAAAGAAGAAACTCCTACCTCTTATGTAGGGTCTAAAAATAGTCCTTCTCTTCTTTCTTGAGCTTAAGCAAGAGTCCTTGGAGTAGATGACCCTCCTTGAATCTTGGCTCTAGAACTTGAGTGCTTAAGAAAATATTTCTCACTAGAGTTAAAGATTGTAACTCTTATGAGAGCTAGTGAAGGTTTGAGTTTAGAATTTAAGTGTTTAAAATAAGGTTTAGAGGGTTAAGAGACATCTTTGAAGAGGAGAACATAAGAAGAATGGTAAAGAAAAATATAAGAAAGAAAGAGCACTTAGGAGTTTCTAAGGCATGGAAACTAGTAAAGTGTATGTATTTTACAAGAGCTAGAGAATGTATCTCTTGCAAAGCATGTAAGGCCTCTTTGTGTTTTGGAAATGTAAGGAATGGAAAAGAGTTTGAAGAGTATTTATAGTGGAAGGATCAAGACAAGAAACATTTAGAGAATTAATTCTTGGAGCATGATTTATGGAAACATGTTGGCCAAACTTTGGATGAAAACACTCCATGTTTTATGGAAACATGTTGGCCAAACTTTGGATGAAAACACTCCATGTTTTATGGAAACATGTTGGCCTAGTTTTATGAAATCATGTTCCATGTTTTATGCAAAAATGTTAGTGGAAATTTTCTAACCTTTAATGTATGCATCATAGATTTATATCATGTGTTCTTATGCTTTAATAAGTGTTTTTAATTTTTAGCATGAGATTATCTATGTGCATGTATGTGATTAAGAATGTGTATGATGTATGTGGTTGAATTATTGTATTGTCATCTTAATCCAATGGCTTAGATTCATTCTTGCCTAAAGACAAATATAGGGATTTGTGCAATGGCATTGTTGTAATTGTCATTGTAGTAATTTCTTTAACTAAGACAAGGATACTTTTGTAATTATACAATGACAATGGTATTCTTGTAATTCTATTTACAGAGTAAGGGTATCTTTGTCATTTACTAATAAAGCAAGGGTAGTTTGGTAATTTCCTTTACATAGCAAGGGTATTTTCGTTATTTCTGTTAAATGATGGCATTTTTGTAATTCTTTGCATTTTCCTCTAGAAACACAAGAATATGCTAATAATATTTGTTATGTTTCATAAAACTGATCCAGGTTCTCTTGGTTTTTGCTATATTTTATCTAATTTCTAATTAGCATTAATCGATATTTATGTTATTTATGAATTTAAGGATGTTACATTTCATGTAACGCCCGGGGATTGCGAAGTCGGGGAGTGATCGCCGGTGCAAGGAGGCACGGACAAGGAGCGGCTCCTGGCAGGCTTCGAAAGCGGAGGGGTACATGAATGAACCGATTACACACCCGAATGAGAGGGATCCTAAGACTGTATAGGTATGGGACTATACAGTTGAGGAGAACTATATGAATTGATTTGTACTACCTATACCAACAAGATGCATCTTCTTTTCGGTAGCCCAAACTGAAAGAACTCCACAGTTAAGCGTGCTTGACTTGGAGCAATTTTGGGATGGTGACTCTGGGAAGCTTTTCCCAGGAAGTGCGAGTGAGGACAAAGCACGCTGAAAAGACTCGTGTTGGTTTGTGGGGCGATCGTCAATCCATAAAGCAGCAGGGGATGTTACAAATGGTATCAGAGCCTGCACTTCTCCAGTACGGTGTGGTTCGGGGACGAACCAGGCAGAAGCTGGTGGGCATGTAACGCCCGGGGATTGCGAAGTCGGGGAGTGATCGCCGGTGCAAGGAGGCACGGACAAGGAGCAGCTCTGGCGGCTTAGCGGAGGGGTAATGAATGAACTGATGACACACCCGAACGAGAGAGGATCTCAAGACATATAGGTATGGGACTATACAGTTGAGGAGGGCTTATATGAATTGATTTGTACTACCTATACCAACAAGATGCATCTTCTTTTCGGTAGCCCAAACTGAAAGAACTCCACAGTTAAGCGTGCTTGACTTGGAGCAATTTTGGGATGGGTGACCTCCTGAAGTTTTCTGAAGTGTGCAGTGTGAGGACAAAGCACGCTGAAAAGACTCGTGTTGGTTTGTGGGGACAGTCGTCAATCCATAAAGCAGCAGGGGATGTTACAGAAACGATATATATTAAAATAGAAAGGAGTCTTAATTATTAAGTTCAAATATATATAAAATATAATTTATATTAAAATTATTCATATCAAATGTAATTTATATTGAAATTTATTTATTGTTTATTTATATATTTTTTTATAATTTTTCTCCTTTTCTGAAAAAATATTTAATATTATATACAAATATAAATTGATCAAAAGATCTTATTTAAAAAGATCAATTAGATTTTTTTTAAAAGATCATCTGAACTAACCTTAAATGCATATTTTTTTGTCTTTTTTATTTTGTTTATATCATTATTTTGATATTTCTCTTTCTAGAGGATGGATGCAAATCACAAGGCCTAGCAATTAGTAGTTAGCCAGGCTATTTAAGCATCTAGTTAGGGGTTTAATTCAAAATGATGAATATGGAAAATGTCTCATAGCTAGAAGTTTACTTTCCTTAGAGGAGCTTCTACCTCAAAAGGATTAGTCATTACTATCGACGATGGATATCCTAGGAAACAAAAAAAAATATTTCTTTTCCCTGATTTCTCATTACTAATTGCCTTTTACTTTTTCTAATTTTATATTTATAAAATATTGCAAAGAGCAAACCATAAGAAATAGCTAAGTAAATCTCCTACACCATTAGTACATTATAAAAGATTTGATTGTATAAACTAATACAATCAAAGCCTCAAAGGGGTTAAGCTCTATTCAGAACCTTAGCACTGTTATTCTTTTCGTTTACCTCTCTAAAGTCCATGCTTTTTCATTTGCTAAACAGGGGGAAGCCGACCAAACCACCACCTCCATGGTGGTAGCTAGGGATGATAATTACAACCCTACTCATGGGGAACCCGTCCCGTTCAGGTCGGATTTAAAACCCACCTCGGTGCAAGAGGGGTGGATATGGGGCGAGTTTTGCCTGCGGGTCGAGGTGGGTGCGGATTTAGGGTGAACCCACACTGCACCCTCTATATATTTTAAAAAATATAATTATTAATATATTATGTGTATATATATTAAAAAAATTACCTAACCCTAATGCACTAATATAATAATGAGTATCAAGTTATATTAAGCTTGCTTAAAATTTAGTTATTTTTTCTATTAAGGATATTCTATTGTCTTTTAGTATAGGTGATTGTTACTCCAGAATTTAAATATTAATATTATTGTATTTTATATATTTGTGTTTGATTTTTAGATTTTGAGATAATTTTATAGATTTTTTTAAAAATAGTTGGGCAGGATGGGTGTGGGTTTAAATTTATAAAATTCGTGGGTAGGGATGGGAATAGTTGGGCAGGAAGGGTGTGGGTTTAAATTTATAAAATTCGCGGGTAGGGATAGGGCGGGTTAAGAATCATTTTATCTGGTACAGTCATCAAATTATATATTGCTATATCAACAAACTTAGTTAAATCTTACACCTATTATTTGAAAAATCAATAGAGTGATTTGATTAGATAACTATGTAAAATTTTTGTACACTGCCATTTCATAGAAATTAAACCCTTATATTAAAATGTTCTTCTCGATCCTCTTGTATTAGTGTTTTAAGTTATTACACTTTCTATTTTTCTTAAATTTTTATTTCAACTTTTTAATCTCAAGTATTTAACTTGACAATTTGATGCCTAAAGCAACAACTTTTTTTTCTTCTTCATATCAAATTAAATGGATGTATATATATATATATAGTATTTTCATTTCGTTTATGTCACTATTTTAATTTTTTTCTCTTTCCTAATTTCTCATTAATAATTGACTTTTATTTTTTCTAATTTTATATTTGTAAAATATTTCCAAGACCTAACCATAAGAAAGAACCGAGTAAATCACTTAGATCAAACAAGGGTCCAATTGGTACATATTAAACAAAATTTGATTGTATAAGCTAATACTATTTATTATGACATTATTTGTGATTAGGGCGCAATAGATATATAATATTTTATGTCTGCTAAAATTCCTTTATACATTGGAACAATTTATAATTAACTAAATGAGGTTTTGAGATGTCAGGTTAGGCCTAATTATATTTTGATGCATAAAGATTTTCTCTTTTCCTTCTATCTCTCTCATCATATTTATATATACTAGCAAATTGACAAGAACTTATGTATCAATTAATTTTCATTTTTTATTTTCCAAAATATTTAAGAAAGAAATATAATGAATTGAAAAAATAATTTAAAAACAAGAAGTTTGAGGAGTTATTATTAACCGTATTTGTTCATGAAGTTGTGGATGTGGAAGTTGTTTTTGTGATAAGCTTAAGAAGAATATTTTTTGAAATTTAAAAAGTTGTGCTCCAAATGAATAGTTTTTGTGGAAAATCCCTTATATATATATATATATATGAATTTTTTTTAACTCAACACACACTTATTTTTTAGAAGAACTATATGACTTTGAGTTTCATATTGTACCAGAGAATACGCAGAAGCAAATATTTTTCTGTCAAACCAAAATTAAATTTTTCTAAATTTATTTTCCTTTCTTTTGTAAATATTTATTATTAATTTTTTTAAATATTTTTTCAGACTTTAATTTTTAGGAGAAAAATAAACTATTAAAGTTATTTTAATTTTACACAACATACTTTGGGTAACCTTATGAGATGAATATATTAAGGGTGAGATTAAATTTCTACCATTTCCTATATATAATTAGACTCTCGAATTCAATTTTAACTTAAAAGAATTTTTCAATTTTTACTGTAAATAAAAATTGGTGGAAACTCCATTGAAAAAAAATTATTTATTATTTTTTTAGTGATTCTACTTTTACTTAAAAATTTTATCCAAATATACAAAAAAAAAAAAAAACACATGCACACACACAAAAAGATCCTGGCATCCAAACAACCTTTTAATCTGAATTGAATGAAAAAAAAAAGAATTGGTATCAAATTGTCAAAGTAGTAAGCATAAAATCTTAAACACTAATATTAAGATTATCAAGAGGAACAATTTAATATATTGTTAACAGATATATAAAAATTAAAAAAAATATTCTACAGCACCCCAATGTATTGCAATGTCAGGGAAGCTGGTTTCGCGCGTCTCAGTTATTGTTTCACGCGAATCCTTTGAAAACTCATATATTAACCTTCTACACATCAATTTATTATTAAATCACGTAAAATCTGCAGGTGCAGATAAAAATAGCGTCCTCTACCGAAGCAAGCACCTAAATATGTATACGTAGAGTTTAAAAAAAACCCCTGGGGGCAGCTGTCACCCTCTGCGCCCGTCGAAATGCATGCATAACAGTTGCTATGCTCCTCAAAATATTTGATAAAATATTAATTTCTTATTTCTTAGCACGTGCTGCACGCTTTGATTCTCTCCCACGTAGCAGGGTATATATATCATGTGACAAGTGATACGTTACCTTACCAATCACAAAAGCCAACATACATCGCCACAGCCATGGCAGAGCAGCCTAAGAAGCTCCACATTGCTGCGTTTCCATGGCTTGCTTTTGGTCACATAATTCCATACTTTGAGCTTGCCAAACGCATAGCTCAAAAGGGTCACAAAATTTCCTTCATTTCCACACCTAGAAACATCAAACGCCCCCTAAACTACCCCCAAGTTTACAACCTTCAATGGAATTGATAGAACTATAACTGCCCCATGTAGACAAGCTCCCTGAAGATGCAGAGGCAACTACGGACATCCCACAGGAGATAGTTCCATTTCTCAAGAAAGCCTTTGATGGTCTTCAAGAACCTTTGTCAAAGTTTCTTGAGAGATCAACTCCTGATGGTCTCATATATGACTTTGCACCTTATTGGTTGCAACCAATCTGTTCTAAGCTTGGCATCCTAGGCATCACTTTCTGCATTTTTAGTGCATTTGATGCATCTTGTATGGCAGATTACATTGGTGCTATAGATGCTAATGAGCCCACCTTTGATGAATGTCCTAACAAGGCAGTCCTTCAAGACTATGAGGACAAGGCTTTCTCCGAAACCCATATTGAACAAAATGAATCAGGGGTTTCAGATATGTTCCGAGTCAGAGAAACCATCCGTGGTGTTCAAGTGATTGCTATAAGAAGTTGCATGCAGACTGAAGGTGAGTCTATAAGATTTCTTGAAAATTTCTGCAGGAAACCGGTCATTCCAGTTGGGTCGTTGCCACCTTCTCTGCAATTTGGAACTGAAGAAAGCAAGGATGAGAATTGGCACACAATCCTTAAGTGGTTAGACAGACAAGAAAAAGGGTCAGTGATTTATGTAGCATTTGGAAGTGAGGTGGTGCTAAGTGAAGAAGACTTTATGGAGATAGCTAAGGGACTAGAACAATCTGGTCTTCCCTTTTCTGGGTCCTGCAGAAGCAAAATAATCCTGCTGGCAGTGGCTCAGTTGAGTCACAAGATTGGCTTGTGAACAAGTCAAGTAAACATGGGATGGTGTGGAGTAATTGGGCACCACAGGTGAGGATATTAGCACACAAGTCTATTGGGGGATTCTTGACTCACTCTGGTTGGAGTTCAGTGATTGGGAGTCTTCAAGTTGGGTGCCCTCTTATTATGTTGCCCTTCCACAATGAACAAGTGATGATTGCTAGGCTGATGGAAGAAAAAAGGCTAGGAATAAAGTTCCCAGAAATGAACATGATGGAAAGTTCACAAGGGATTCAGTGACCAAGGCATTGAGATCAGTGATATTGATGGAAGATGAAGGAAAAACTTGCAGAAGCCATGCAGAGGAGATAAGCAAGATAGTTGGAGACAAGGAGCTAAACCAAAAATACATGGATGAGTTTGTTGATTAATTGGAAATTCATAGGCCTGCAATCAACGATTAACATTCTGGCTAGTCTATGTTGTAGTAAGCATGTTGGACTGAACGTTACAAATTTGTATTCTGAAAATCTTAGGCTTTATAATGCTATAATAATCAAAGTGAAAGGTCGTTCCTTGCACTTTCTTGATATGCGAAAGTGAAGACGTTGTAATCCAAATTTCAGCTTTAATGTCGTTCGGGACAAACTCAATGTATTTCCAATATTTGGGTTTTGGTCTTGGCCTGAAACGAGTGTTTGTAATGCTTCTACAAGTTTCCATTCAATCTTCAAATTGAACTTGACTTTGAAATCTCTGTGTTTGTATAGGACTATAAATGAGGTTAAGATTTCACGTGTGAATTTCATATATAAAATTACACAAAAAGCTATTCCATAAAATATTGAAATTTTTATCTCGATTTTTACTCATAAACCAAATATACTATTAGAAGTAACTATATACACGATGCATGTATGTGTTATATTTGATTTTGAATGTCACTTTAATTTTCTCTCAAGTACCGGAGGATAATGTTTGCAATTTACACACATAACATTTATATTCTTTGTTTTCTAGATAAACTCATAATATCCACTGTCGAAAATTAAATAGTGACTAATTTCTGAGTTATATAGTTCAGACGTGGATTTTGCCTCTAGCCTCAAATCTCTCTATATTATTCGCTAGGAATTGAACCCCTGATTAAATATTTAAGTAGCTCGGCTAGATACTTAATTATATATATAGTTTGTCGATTGTTGTTAGGACATTTCAAGTTTTTAGATGGTTTTAGTTAATATGCTTGTTTAAGTTTTTAAATTTCTAGCGAATATTCTTCTGAAGCTAAAATTTTGAAATAGTTTGTTGTCACATAATTAATGAAAAAAAATGAATGGGTATAAAAAAAAGTAAACACATTAGAAATAAAATGAATTATAACGATGTTTACAATTGAGGCACATATATCGTTGTATTGAAGAGCACTTCATAACCACCGATAAGAATTCGTTACTCCAACAATATTATCTAAACCTCACGATATCTAAGAAACCTAATATTCAAGATACAAAAGCACATGAGGCCCATCATTTATTTTTTCCTTCTCCAGCACCCTTCCTTTCTCTCTTAGAAATCTATGGCCTCTTAAAATATGAGGTTAAATATCTTTATCCCAAATACACATTTTATTAACAACTTAACAGTACACTTGAACTATTAACTAATAAGAACACCAAAAATAATTTGAAATTCTCAGATCGCAAGAATGAAGTACTTTTCTATGTGGCAGGTGTTCACCGAAAAAAAGTGACAGCTTTAGGTAACAAATATTTTTATACGTGAATATAGAATATTATAATGTACTGAATATAGAATACTATATTGTACTATGTAATGAAAATTTCCAAAGTTGCGTGGTCTTTAACATTTAGTTAGTGGGTCATCTGCATTTTATCTCTGAATTTTGAGGTCAAGTATGCTTTAGTCACAACATAATGTGTTGGTTTATTGCTTAAACTTTTCGCTAATAACAAAAGTTTAAGGGTTTAACAGAAACATTAAAATGCATATTCTAGATCTTTTTTTTTGTGTTTGGATTCGGGACTCATTTTTTCAGGTTTACGAATTATTAATGTGCTGATTTATTGCTTAAACTTTTCGCTAATAACAGAAGTTTAGCAGAAACATTAAAATGCGTGTTCTAGAACTTTTTATTATTATTATATAGATCTCCTAATTATCATCCGTTTACACACACACACACACATATATATATATATATATCCTAGTTTTAATATAATAGAAGTCGATTTCAATTGACTTTTATACAAAGCTCAATATTTTGCACCAAATTCCTCGTAAGTCAACTAAAATTAACTTCACTAATGAACCTGCAACGGTCAATTTTTGACCCAACGGTTAGCCTGTGTAACATTATCGCGTGTCAAACTATATATGAAGTCAATTATAAGTGACTTTTTTGATAAGTAGATTCTAATCAACTTTGGGCACAAAGTTAGGTGTCAAAATATGTGGCTTGACTTTAGTTGATAAGCCAATGGACAAGTTTTCTAATCTATTTTCGGTGAAGCATGTGCACATATGGGTTTGTTTTTCTTTCTCAAACGCTATGACAAGAAAGTCAAACTTTTTGGTGAATTAATTGAAAACATACCCAAGTATGGTTCAAGTTTGTTTGGTAGAGCACATGTAGCCATAGATGAAGAATGCAAATTTTAAACAATGAAATTATTTAGTTTGAAGAATGGGACTTAGCATTCAATGGAGAGTTGGAAAATTGTGCATCTAAAACTTATAAATAGAGCTTGTAATCCAAGCTCTCAACCCAGAACAAAAAAGAGAAAACTATCAACCATCACTTTACTTTAGTGTAATAGAGTAAAATTGTTATTTATAAATTTTTCTCTTTTGTAAGTTGAAAGTATACATAAATAAGAAAACTATCAACCATCACTTTACTGTAGTGTAATAGAGTAGAATTGTTCTTTATAAATTCTTCTCTTTTGTGAGTTGAAAATATACACAAGTGAGAAAAATATTATGAGATACTCTAGGTGTATTTGGGATTTGGATTGAGTAAAGTGTGTCTACCTTTTATATTTCCATTATATTTCTCTAGTGAAATATTTAATTGTCGCATTTACCCTTGAACGTAGGTTTTAGGTCGAACCATGTAAATTTCTGATATTATTTATTGTACGCTTCCACATATTTATTTTGTGTCACTCTATCACTACCTTTTGGGTCCCCCATTTCATGAGATCGAGCATATGTTGAAGTTGATTAAAAACGATTTTCAGGCTGTGGCAGAAGCGTATACAACCGACTTTAGTCAGAGTGTAAGTTTTACGTCAACTTAAATGAAAAATTGTAAACCGTGACTTCTATTGAGTCTCTTGCAACCATTGAAAGCTAAAATCAACATGACAGTGCAACCGGTACTCTGCATGTGAATAGAAACCAAGCTCTGGCTAAAACTTAGAAAACCAATAACCTCTTAAAATTCACACATAATAATGACCCCGCAATTAATCCCTAAAAATTGAAGAGCGAAGAGTTTGACTCTTGCATACAATTAAGATTCTCACAAATTTTAACAAAATAATTTAATTAAGTTGCACAATAATTACAACATTAGTTCTGTAATAAGAATATAATCTCCTTAATATGAAGACGGAAATTTAGACTCTATGTTTAGAGAAGTATAATGACTGACAAATGCCAACCTTCTGGGCCTACTGATGCCTTTTCCAAAGTTATAATATCTAGAAAGTTGGGCAAGGAATTAATATGCAACTAGAATGTCACAAGCCAAAAGCTTGAACCTAATTTTGGCTCATTCTTAAGTTGTCAGTAGTACCCTCCACTATCATCATAAAACTTACATGGTGACTAAAGTCGATTATAATCGACTTAATTATGCTTTTGACATGATCTGAAAATAGTTTTAATTGACTTTAACACATGCTCAAAGTCGATTAGAATTGACTTCCTTACAAAGGAAAAGTCGCTTATAATTGACTTCATATGCAATCTGACAAGCAACATAGTTTTACATAAACTGCCTAATTTGACCTTTGGGTCAAAAACTGACCATTATAGGGTCCATAGTGAAGTCGATTTTAATTGACTTCTAAGGAATTTGGCACAATAAATTAAGTTTTGTATGGAAGTCGATTTAAATCGACTTCTATTATATTAAAAATATGATACGTGTAAATGGATGACAACTAGAGGATCTATGTAATATGTTATTTTTTATTTTATTTATGTAAAAAAAATCCCATATTTTTTTGGTTTATGAATTAAAATATGCACAACCTATATATTTCTTTTTTTAAGTGAGCGGACAATTATTGTTATTATTTGTAGCATGATGCTTGAGTATTATAATGTCAATAATTTCACATTATGTCAATTTGAATTGGCTGTGATAAATAAATAATGAATTTGACAACCATATATAAAGTTGTTAAACCGATGACAAACGACTTAATGCATGAGAGCAACATCTCTCACAAAATATAGTTGTTCATATGCAGTATAGGTGAGATAAGATATACCTAAGGTGTGGAGAGGCCAGGAAACACGAGATCGCTACATCATCCTTCTTCGTGCTCCAAGCTCCATGACCCAACGGGGGTGAGGTACCTCCAAGGACTTCGATGCTCAAATTAGGGAGTGGTCAAGAGGTGTAAATGTAATAGGAAAAAAATCATATCTTTTTAAGGTTACTTATTGCCTTAAATAGAGATATAAGGGTGATAATGAACCTTAAGTTATTAATTAGTTCACTTGATATTGGGTCCATATATTTTTCCTATAACAGAAGCCCCCAATTCAACATCCGATATTTCAACATCGGATGTTGAGTTTACAAGCTTAATAAATATTTCAGGTCTTGGAGTGAGTTTACATACCTCGAATCTCATTTTTTTTATGCGTTGATTTACCTTCCGTCAGTATTGAAATGGGCTTTGGGCACCCGGCTTCCTTCTTAAATTACTTGTATAAGAGATCCAAGTTGAGAATATAAGTCATGAAGCACTGTAATGAAAATGGAGCCCCAATTCATGAGGGTCCAATATCTCACGAGGGTACGTACTCAGAGGTCAACGTGCTAAAGTTAAATATCGAGAGCACCTTTAACGAATTCTTTCTTAGAAATAGAATTGTCAAATTAAGATTATAATCTCATTTGTAATTGGCTAGGATTTTTACAAATGTTCATTCTCCCCTCACTCATCAGGTCTTAAGCTTTTGCGTCCCTGATTGGGTTTCGGCTCAGTACCTATTTTGAGGTTTTCATTATGCTCTGGGCCGATTCCTTAATCTATTAGCTATGTTTGCCAAGACTTCAAGTTCCTTGTCAAATTCTCCATCCAAGGCTTTATGAGCCCACTGAGCTCCCTTTTTACGAGTTTTCACATCAAGCTTACTTTTTGCCTGCGAGGAATGGGCATCAAGCATTTGAGTTCCACCTTAGCATTTGGGATAGCATTACCCTTTAAGGATGACCTTTTAGTGGTTCACTACCAGCTCCTAGGGTCTGAGGTTAAGACCTCGGATTTCAACCATTTAATCAACTTAATTTGTATCGCATAATACCTTGTATGAAGATCATCTGACAAAATATTTATCCCCCAAAATAAGCCCTCGATTTATTTGTTCTTCCTTCTTCGATGCTTACTGATATATTTGCTTAAGATTGCTTAGAGGTGGGCACATCCATGTTGGTGCGAGAACTGATGCTTGTGCTTTAGATGTTAATAGCTTTTTTTTCTAAGTTGACAAGCTTACGTGGCTAAGCTTCTTCTCTTATTATTATTATTATTATTATTTTTATTTGTTTTTGTTTTGTGGAATCAGAGAAAAGGAGCACTCCATACACTAGGCCAAGTTGACATATGTGGCATTGTTTCTCATTAATATATATAAGGGATTTAGTTATAATCAATTTTTTATATATTAATTTAATGAAATCCGATTTAATCGGTTTAATATGTGACTTACTAGTTAAACCAGTTACCAAATATCTTAACCGAGTAAATCATCGGTTCGATTTTAAAAATGATGATTGGAATAGTATATATATGGTGTTCTACGATTCTAGCAAATGTTACAGGTGAAAGAGCTAGGAGATAGAGATTACTATGGGCAGAATAAAATGAGAGGCACCGAACAAGCAATGATGTGCAACTCATCATAAAGGTTGCCAGATGAAAGACACATACGGTTAAAAGATAAAATTGTACTTTGAAATATTATATTGTATTATATAATTATTAATAACAAGTATAACATTCATTACCCTTCAAATTTTGGAATACTGCACCGAAATATTTTCTTTTGTTTTTTTTTCTGTTTAAAAATATCTCTCTGAACACATCGAATCTCAGCTTTTCCTTCCAAGCAATACATAATATGCTATCATCCAAGTGCCCGTTTGGAATAAGTGGAAAAGAGGATCTTCCAGCCCCCTCCTTTGCCTCACTTTCCCTATCTCATTTACATGTGCTAAATGACAGACAAAACTTACTCAAGTCACATGGTTGTTTTTAATCCTTGTATTTGTATGCAATCAAATATGTTTAATTGCCATGTCACCTTTCTTCTATAGTGACAATACAAATCTCCCTACTTGCTTAATAAATATTCTAAATCACAGTAGTATTTATGATTGATCTTTAAGCAAAGAAAGAGTAATGATTAGCCTAATAAAGATTTGTTAAGGACCAAATTGTTAGTAATATCAGTTGAGTACATCTCAAATGTGATAAACACTTTAAGGATGTGAGCGAAATTGTGCCTAAATTTGTGAAGAGACGAAAAAATAGGAATAGTGAATAGTATCACATAGTGGGCCCACACATCACTATTCGCATGAATAGTGAATAGTGATATGGTCCATTGCATAGCACTATGTGAAGAGTACTATGCAATAGTGAATAGTGATATGGTCCACTTGCATCACTATTACAAATAGTACTATGCAATGGACCATATCACTATTTGTGAATAGTATCAATACTATTCTCACCAACAAAGTAGATCAAGAGAACTATACACCAATATTTTAATGTGGAAATACCACGGGCCAAAGTCCAAAAAATACTCCACTGTATTTAAAGAGTAATTACAATATAGTGCATCCCTGATGAGACTCTTTTTTGACACAATTAATAGTATTACATATATCTAGAGAATATACCCAAAAGTCCCAGTGTATACTCATACTACACTCTTGGAACTTTCTTACACACTCTATTTTTTCTCACTATAAGAAGCCTATACTGCTTCTTCTATTACAGCTGAATAAATTGCTTCAACTCAGGATGAATTGAATGCTTCGCCTATACCCCTCTATTTATAGAAGATTTTAGAGTCACTATGCAATCAATGCACAGTAATTCCCTATTAATTTTGTTGCTTTTTGGTGGCCTCCATTTCACAACTTTTGTGCCTTCCTCTTCGACCAAAACAAAAAAAAAAAACAAGCTTCCTTTGCTGACTTACAACAAAATATATGCCACCATTTCTGACAATTCTCCACCTTAGCTTGTATTTTGCAACCATCTTCAACCTCTGCAAATATTGACCAAGTCCAAACAATGCTTAAACTTGTCAATCGGCAACGGTTTTGTCATTATGTCAGCTGGATTCTCAGTTGTAGCTATCTTTTGAACTGCAACAACACCTTCATTGATACTTTCTCTGATAATATGATGTCTAACATCAATAAGCTTAGTCCTTTCATGATAGACTGGATTTTTAACCAGATGAATGTCGCTTTGACTATCACAATGTACAACCGGTACATGTTGATCCAACCCAAAACTATCCAAAAGACCATGCATCCAAATGCTTTCTTTAACAACCTCAGTCAATGCCATATACTCAGCTTCAGTAGTTGACAATGCCACTGTAGATTACAATGTCACCTTCCAGCTAATAGTATATCCAATGACTGTAAAGATATAGCCTGTCAATGACCTCCTTTTATTCAAGTCACCTGCATAATCAGAATCTACGTAACTTATAACTCCATAGTTCTTCTGACCTTCAAACACCAAACAAACATCAGTGGAACTTCTCAGGTACTGTATGATCCATTTCACAGCTTCTCAGTGTGTCTTTCCCAATTTGCTTCTCGACCATGGCCTTCCATGGTTTAAATTTATCGAACACCTCTTCTTTTTTCTTCAAGAAATAAATCCAGACTTTCTTGGAATAATTATCTATTAGAGTAAGAAAATAACGAGCTCTATCTAAAGAGTTGATAGTGGCTGGACCCAAACATCTGAGTGGATATACTCCAATATTCTCTTGTTGTTGTGTTTGCCAGAACTGAACTTCACCCGTTTCTGCTTTCCAAACACACAGTTTTCACAGAAGCCTAGTTTGCAATTCTTCAAGCCTTTCAGCAAGCCTCTGCCAGCAAGTATGGTCATTCTTTCTCACTCATATGACCAAGCCGCATATTCCACAATCGTGTAGCATCATCGTTTCTTTCAGAGAATAGAATAGTAGCAGTTCCATTGATTGTGCTTCCTAGCAATAGATAGATCCCTCCTTGCAGCTTTCCTTTCAACACCACTATCGAACCTTTGACCACCTTTAAGAATACGCCGTTTCCAATGAACTTGTACCCCTAATTATCTAGGGCACTCAATGAGATCAGGGTCCTACCTAGTTCTGGAACATGTCATGCTTGAAACGTTCTTTTAGTACCATCATCCAAATTGACTTGCACATCTCTTTCTCCTACAATCAAAATTATGCTATTGGCTTAAAATCTAACTATTCCATCCCGCTTTTTATATGATGAGAAAAAGTTTTGATTAGGTGCCATGTAAAAGGATACACTAGAATCCAAGATCCACTCGTTTTCGGTGTCACCTGTAAATACTGTCAAGGCCGAACTAGCATCAGCATCACTATCTTCAAAACTTTCAATTGTTATATTAGCAGAATCCCCTGATTTCTCCTTTCTTTGTAGGCAATTTCTTCTTATATGTCTCGTCTAGTGACAATGAAAGTACTTTACAGATTTATGCATTTTGGACCTCAATCTTCTTTTGCTCTTGCTTCCTGATCCTCTTTCTTGACTACGTCCTCTTGTCACAAACAACCCATCTACAGGACCTTTAGCACTGGGTCCGAATACTAACTTCTGATACTCCTTTATCATAAGTGATTCTTTGACATTTTTCACTGAGATATTGGATCTACCATGAAGTATGGTATCACAGAAATTATCATAAGACGGAGTTAGAGAAGTCAACAGGATTATAGCTTGGTCAACATTTTCAATTTTAATTCCAGCTGCTCCAACATCAGAGATCATTCTGTTGAAGTCACCTATACGTTCTTGCATTGATTTACCTCTTGAATATTTGAATGTGTATAGTCTCTTTCTCTGATAAAGCTTATTGGACAAGGTCTTTACGGAATATTTCTCTTCCAAGGCCTTCCATAGTGAATCAGCGGTTTCTTCTTCCATGACTTCTATCAGAACATTATCTGCAAGACTCAACTATATTGTATTCAGTGCTTTGAGCATCATCTCCTCCTTCTTGTCATCAGTTAATGACTCCAGCAATTTTTCTTTGCCTTCCAACGCCTTTGCAAGACCTTATTGATTTAGCAATGTCTGCAGTTTCAGCTTCCATAATCTGAAGTAGTTGGATCCGTCAAACTTCTCCACTTCAAATTCTAGCACCGACATCTTGGATCTTAGTCAGAACCTTATACTGGTAATCGTATACTGGAATAGTGCAAATCAACTGTAAACTGTGCACCAAGAGGATTTCCAGGAAAAAGAGGTGGTCACAATGGACACACTTAAATACCAAGTTTTTCCTTAGTCAAATCCTTTCCAAACTGCACTATCACAGTATTACATTGTCTTCCAGTAACCGCAACCAAAGGATGATCCTCAAGTACCGGGAAGAAATTCTTTTCTGATGTAGAAGATTAGACTAAGCTGTAACCACAGAGCATACTAAGAATAAATCCCACCGAACCAAAAGCTCTGATACCACTTGTTAGTAATATCAGAGTTGGGTACACCCCAAGTGTGATAAATACTTTATGGATGTGAGCGGAAGCGGGCCCAAATTTATAAAGAGACGGAAAAATGAGGCACGGTGAATAGTATTATACAGTGGGGCCCACACATCACTATTTACGTGAATAGTACTATATAATGGGACTCGCATCACTATTACGAATAGTACTATGCAATGAGACCCATGTCACTATTTATGAATAGTATCGTTACTATTTCCACCAACAAAGTAGATCAAGAGAACTACATACCAATATTTTAATGTGGAAAACTCTCTTGTAATTTTGAGGAAAAAATCATGGGTCAAACTCTGAAAAAATACTCCATTATATTTAAAGAGTAATTATAGTATAGTGTATTCCTTGTGAGACTCTCTTCTATCACAATTAGTAGATTACAGAGATCTAGAGAATATATCCAAAACTCCCGGTGTATATTCACATTATACTCTTGAAATTTTCTTACACACACTCTCTATTTTTTTTCTCACTGTAAAAAGCCTGCACTACTTTTATTACAGCTGAATAAATTGCTTCAGCTCGAGATGAATTGAATGCTTCGCCTGCACCCCTCAATTTATAGAAGATTTTGGAGCCACTATGCAATCAATGTAAAGTAACTCCATTTCGGTGGCTTCCATTTCACAGCTTCAGTGCCTTCGTCTTTGGCCAAAACAAAAAAACAAGCTTCCTTTGCTGACTTATGGCAAAATATATGCCACCATTTTCGACACAAATGTCCAAAATGGTTTAGCTACTAGATAGAGCTTGAGAGTAAGGAGTAACTAATCACATCAGATTTGTGTGTGTGTGTGTGTTTTACACACTATGGATTGTTTTCCAGAATCATCTTTTCTCCACACTCTTACCTAATTATGTTGCAGAAAGGTACAGATGGTGGTGAATTTTAACTCGACAAAGGAAGTGTGGCACCAAAAACAACATCAAGAGAAATTCTGTAGCACGTGAAAATAAATAAATTCTGCACCGTAAAATTTTTATCTTAAAAGAATGTATTAAATTCTTGTTAATCATTTTTTATATTAAAAAAAAGGTATTCATTTTTCATTTTAAAAATATATGTTAAAAACATTAAATATTCTATATTCTGTTTTTAGAGTATTTCTACAATTAAGTTTTATCGTGACTAAAGCGTCCTCCAAACAATTTTCTTTCCATGATTCAAAAATATAATATTAAATCCATCTAATTGATACATTGTTCCACCAATTTCAGCAATCTTTATCTTGCATAAAATGTGGGAGAAGAAATATAAATTGTTATTTGGACATAGTTATTTGAATGTCAAATTGACAATGATCGCATGGAGAAGTCAAATATATAATTAATGAACAAAGTGAATAGGGTGATAGCTGATGATAATGGAATTAAAATATATTTACCATGCCTCTGCTCCTTCAGCATTGACATTAGCATCAGAGAGAGTGGGATGGTGGCAGAGAAGGGACAGGCAGATCTCGTAGATGTCGACATCAGAGGAGTAACGGAGGGACCACGTTTGCGTCAGGGTAGACAGAAGTGACGTGAGTGTTTCAATTGACCTTCTCATCTCAACCACACAATTTAGGGCATTGTGATATGACCAGAACAAGCCCACGTGTCTCCTCGACATGCATATCAATCCATCGTTAAAAGTGTGGAAATTTATTTTTCAAATATCTTTAAATATTTTATCACCCAATGACATTATTCTCCACCTGTGAGTCGCGACTCCTGTGCGTACAAATGAAGTTTCCGCACAATTTAATCTCAAGTCTGAGAATAGTGTTCTCATTTCATTCTGCATTATCTACCTAAATTTCTCACTTACATATGGATCTTTTCTGTAAATTTGAGTTTCTTGAAATACAATAATATTATTTTGACTTCCGGCTATTTGATTTAGACAAACATTCTACTATAGTTAGATGAGATAATAATTTTTATTTATTTTATTTTATGATAATAAAATGATTGCCTATATGAAATACTCACATCTAATACAAAAATAACGTTGATCTAGTTATATTTTTTTCATTTCTTAGCATGTGATGCCCATTGACTGGTAGATAGATATTGTGCATTTAGTATTTATGATTTATTCACGTAGTATATTAATTGTCTCGACTCTTTCTGCATCTACGATCACACAATTACGTGACAAATTAGACATTACCCTTGCCGCCGACGCAAACCACCATTACCATCATGGCAGATCAGCCTAAGAAGCTTCACATTGCTGTGTTTCCATGGCTTGCTTTTGGTCACATATATACTTCCATTCTTCCAGCTTGCCAAACTCATAGCTCAAAAGGGTCACAAAATTTCCTTCATTTCCACACCTAGAAACATCAAACGCCTCCCTACACTGCCCCCAAGTCTACAACCTGTGATGGAATTGATAGAACTTCCACTTCCCCATGTGAACAAACTCCCTGAAAATGCTGAGGCTACTGTGGATATCCCACAGCACATAGTTCCATACCTCAAGAAGGCTTTTGATGGTCTTGAACAACCCTTGACCAAGTTTCTTGAGGGATCCACTCCTGACTGGCTCATATATGACTTTGCACAATATTGGCTACCACCAATATGTTCTAAGCTCGGCATCTTATGCATCACTTTCGTTATTTTTAGTGCATTTGGTGCTTCTTTCATTTTAGATTCCCTTGTGCTAAAGGCAAATGAGTCCCCTAACAAGGTAGCCTTGCAAAACTTTGAGGACAAGAGTTTGTCAGAAGGCACTATTGGACAAAATGAATCTGGGGTTTCGGATGCATTCCGAGTCCAAGAAGTCATTCGTGGTGCTGATGTGCTTGCTGTCAGAGGTTGCATGGAGATTGAAAGTGAGTCTCTGAAACTTATTGAAATTCTCTGCAAGAAACCTGTTATTCCAGTTGGGTTACTGCCACATTCCCTGCAATTTAGTACTGAAGACAACAGGATGAAAATTGGCACACAATCCTTAAATGGTTAGATAAACAAGAAAAAGGATCGGTGATTTATGTAGCATTTGGAAGTGAGGCGGCACTAAATGAAGAAGAGCTTATTGAGATAGCTATGGCGCTAGAACTATCCGGTCTTCCCTTTTTCTGGGTCCTGAAGAAGCAAAATAGTCCTGCTGGCTGTGGCTCAGCTGAGTCACATGATTGGCTTATGAACAAGTCAAATAAACATGGGATGGTGTGGACTGCTTGGGCCCCACAAGTGAGGATATTAGCACACAAGTCTATTGGGGGATTCTTGACTCACTGTGGTTGGAGCTCAGTGATTGAGAGTCTGCAACTTGGGCGCCCTCTTGTTATGTTGCCCTTCCATAATGAACAAGGGTTGATTGCTGGGCTTATGGAAGAAAAAGGGGTTGGAATAAAAGTACCCAGAAATGAACATGATGGGAAGTTCACAAGGGATTCCATAGCCAAGGCAGTGAGGTCAGTGATATTGGAAGATCAAGGGAAAACTTGCAGAAGCCATGCAGAGGAGATGAGCAAGATATTTGGAGACAAAGAGCTACATCAAAAATACGTAGATGAGTTTGTTGATTATTTGGAAATTCATAGGCCTGCAATCAAGGATTAACACTCCGGCTACTCTATCTTATGGTAAATAAGCATATTGGACTGAACGTTGCAAATTTGTATTCTGAAAACCTTAGGCTTTAGAATGCTATAATAATCAAAGTGAAAGGTCATTCCTTTGCACTTTCTTGGTATGTGAAAGTGAAGATGTTGTAATCCAAAATTTCAGCTTTAATGTCTTTCGGGACAGACTCAGTGTAATGAAGTCAGTTTGTTGCTTATTGTTTTAAGTCAGCAATGTTATCCAGGCCATACTTTATATTTTGGTTTTGGTCTTGGTCTTGGTCTGAAACTAGTATTTGTAATGCTTGTACAAGTTTCCATTCAATCTTCAAATTGAACTTGACTTTGAAACTTACTGTGTTTGGGCAGGACTATAGATGAGGGTAAAAATTCTAGAGATAAATTTCATATATAAAATTACACATGAAACTCATTCATGAAATATTAAAATTTTTATTTTGGTTTTTTGTCTTAAACCCAACACACTATTAGAAGTAACTAAATAAAGGATATATGTGTTATATTTGATTTTGAATGCCACTTTTCTTTTGCAATTTACGCACACAACATTTATATTCTTAGTTTTCTGGGTAAACCTATAGTATCCACTATTAAAAATTGAATAGTGACTGATTCCTTTGAAGCGTATAGCTCAAATGTGGTTTTCGCTTTTAATCTCAAGGCTCTCTCCATATCTATCACTAACAATCGAATCTCTAATTAAATATTTCAGAAATTCACCTAGATATTGTTTGGATATTTCAAATTTTTATATGGTTTTAATTAATAGGCTTGTTAAGTTTTTAAATTTAGTTTCTAACTAATATTTTTTTGAAATTAAAATTTTGAAATAGTTTATTGTTACTTAATTAATGAAAATAAATGCATGGTAAAACAAAGGTAAATACATTAGAAATAAAATAAAGAATAACAACCTTTATAATTGAGGCACATATATCAGTGTATTGAAGAGCACGTCATCACCGCCATAAGAATTCATTACTCCAAAAATGTTATTTAAATCTCACAAAATCTAAGATATTTAACATTCAAGACATAAAAATACATGATACCCATCACTTTTTTTCCCCTTCTCCAAACCCCTTCTTTCTCTTCTCTCTTAGAAATCCAAGGCGTCTTAAAATATGAGGTTCATTATCTTTATCCCAAATACACATTTTATTAAGAACTTAAAAGTACCCTTGAACTATTAACTATTAAGAACACCCAAAATAGTTTCAAATACCCGAGTTTTTTATATGATTAAAAAAAAAGAAATAGCATATTATATATATACCCGAAAATGAAAAAAATTGCACCAATGTCCTGTTTTGATTTTTATAGAAATCGAGTTAAGTCAATTTGTGTCAAAATGCTTCTGGAGCAGAAAAATAACCATAAAAATCGACTTAAAACGATTTACTAAATTGATTTAAGCCGATACACTGTTCATATCAGAATGTGTCAAGGATGTATGGAAAATCGGCTTAAACCGATTTGAAAATTGACTTAAATCGATTTTAAAAACCAACTGACATACGCTAACATGAACAATAAAGCGGCTTAAATCGATTTGACGAATTGAACCAAAATTTATTTAAATTGATTTTAGAGGAAAAATGGCTTAAACCGATTTTAAAATCAACTTCAATCGATTTTACAAACACACTGACACACTCTGACATGAACAGTGTAGCGGCTTAAATCAATTTCACAAATTGAACCAAAATCTATTTAAATCGATTTTTGGACAATCGACTTAAGCCGATTTGCTACCCTTAGTCTTTATAAATAAGATCACTCCAAGCTCATTCGATGTAAGCAAGCAGAGAGCAAAAAAAAAAAATTAGCTTCATGTAAAAATTGAGAAACTGAGTGGCAGTATGGCAGAAAATCATGTGAATGTTTTTGTTTATTATAATGGGGAGATTATAAACACTGTAGAGGGTGAGACATTTATTAGTGATGATCAAGCTTAGTTGGTTATCAGTCCGCCTATTAGTCTGTTGGCGTTGCAAAGCAGAATACTAGAAGAGTATGACGGAAACAACAAGCAAATTGCAAAAATATTTTACAGGATGCCGGTAGATATCGGGCCAAATGGGATCCGACATAGAAGATTTCGCATTCAGAAAGATGAGCATGTAAGTCAAATGTTTTCTTATTTTCACCAATTTTTCGATGTTTGAAGAATAGATTTATTTGTCGAACTGCAAGATGGTCCTTTCAGCTCTAGTGGCTCAGATGTAGGTACATTATCATTTGTGGGTGCACATCATGCATCCCCGTCTTTTCAAGTGCCCCGTCATCATGAGGAAAGTTCTCATGCAATAGATGAAGATCCGACTTCTCTAAGCTTTGCACATCTTGCAAGGCAAGTTGAAGAACCATTACCTTTAAATCCCCAACCATTAGCACTTTCTGGCCCAGTTAAGGATTTTGATTTTGATCATGAGGGTATCCATAACGAGGAAGAAGAGGAGCTTCATTATGCAGGAAATGATGATGATGGAGAAGATGATGAGGAGGTGTTTCATGTTCAAAACTTGGATGAACAGTTCATGCCTCAGTCGCAATCCCAATCTATTTGTCGAGAGCGGGCCAGCCACTATTTAGCGGTTGATATTGATGCGCTGCGGTGTGACATAGTTGGGCCTGGATCTGGCTCTAGTTTTGGAGGCGAAAATGATCTGGCAATCGGGCAAGTGTTTTGCTGTAAAGAAGAAGTATTATTTGTGGTAAAACGCTACAGCATCACAAGAGGCGTGAAGTACAAAGTGCATGAGTCTGACCACACAAAGTTTCATTGCAAATGTGTAAAGTCTAGTGATGGCTGTAATTGGAGTATATGTATGACACTTCGCACTAGATCGCAGCTATGGGAAATTCGGAAGCTCAACAGACCACACACAAGTGCTTTTCCTGAGTCTACAAATCAACATGCTCAGATGGATTATTATATTATCTGTGCCCATATTTATCCCTTGGTGTAAATGGATTCGACAATAGCCATCAAATCGCTGCAAGCATCAGTAGAGTCAGAGCTGAGGTTCAAGACAACATACAGAAAGGTATGGCTGGCCAAACAGAAAGCAATTGCCATGATTTATGGTGACTAAGAGCATTCATACAATGAGCTTCCTAGATGGTTAGGTGAGTTGCAGTCTTATATGCCAGGAACTATTGTCCAGCTACAAGCTGGACCATATTATGTGGGTGATGTTGTAGATCAGAACTCCTTTATGTTCCACCGTCTTTTTTGGACATATCCGCCATGTATTGAGGTGTTCAAGTATTGCAAACGGCTTATTTCAATTGATGGCACTCACCTATATGGCAAGTACAGCAGAACATTGCTGATGGCAATTGCGCAAGATGGAAACTTGAACATTTTGCCAGTGGCATTTGTCGTGGTGGAAGGGGAGACAAAGGAAGCCTGATTTTTTTTCTTGACAAATCTTAGGCAGCATGTGACACCACAGGAGGGCATTCTTGTAATATCTGACAAGCATCTAGCTATAAAAGCAGCTTTAGAGGCGGAGGGGAGTGGTTGGCATCCTCCATCAGCGTACTACATATACTATGCTCGCCACATTGTGTCAAACTTCGCTGTGAAATTCAAGAACAAAGATGCCAAGAAGTTGTTAATGAATGCAGCCTATGCAAAGACTAAGCAGAATTTTTGTATTGGTTTGACGCCTTGAGGTAGGTCGATCCTGCAATGTCCGCATGGGCTAGCAACATTCCGCTGGAGAAGTGGGCGCAACATGCTGATAAGGGTCGTCGATTCGGCCACATGACTATAAATTTGTCAGAGTGTATGAATGCTATCATGAAAGGAGTTCGTAATCTTCCCATTATAGTAATTGTAAAGTCCACTTACTTTCGTCTTATTCAGGTGTTTGTAAAAAAGGGGACAGAGGCAAAGGCGCAATTTGAGAGTGGGAAAAATTTTTCAGAGTATCTATTCAATGCAATAGAGCAAAGCAGGTGTCAGTTCGGTAGCATAAGTGCCACTCCAATGAATCGAGAGCGTTCAACGTACATGATTTTTGAGCGAAATGACATCGGCAGCCATGGGCAGCGGGAGTTCAGGGTGGATTTAACCGGGCAATGGTATGACTGTGGGGACTTTCAAAAATTACACTATCCCTGCCGTCATACCCTTGCCGCATGTGCTGATGCCCGTAGAGAGTAGACACCTTTTGTTCATGAAGTCTATGCCATCCAGTCGGTGTTCAATGTTTACAAAACAGAGTTTTGTGCTATTGCAAATGAAGACATGTGGCCTCCGCATATAGGGCCTCCTTTAAGGCAAAATCCTGCGTTGAAGCGAGTTCTCGAGGGTTGTCCAGTTTCCACTAGGATTCACAATGAAATAGACAAGATTGACCCTGGCTAGCCAAACCGTTGTGGACTGTGCAGGGGAACAGGCCACACCAGGCGCTCATGCCCACATGCTCCATCCTCTTCCCAACATAGTTGAATCCTCTTCAAATATGTGTTGTATTTTAAAATCAGTGTGTACGAAGGCATCATTAGTAATGGTATTTGTGCAATGGTATTTGATTTTCATAATTTATGTATTTTGTATCTTCAGTTTCAGGACTTTTTCAGTAATACTTTATAATTTTATGCTGCTTTAAATAAATAATTACTTATTGTATTGTTCGTACACTTACATAACCAAAAAGTCCCCACAGTCACAAGGTTACAAGTCATAATCAACTAAGCAACTGAAGTCCATAAAATAAATATCCAGGTACAAAGTAACAAGGTAATCATAATCACTAATCCCCCTGTCCAGTGCGTCTAGGGGCTAGAAAGTGACTCCCTGTGTGACACCGCTTGCGTATAATCTGCCGTATAGGTCTACGCCCTCCCTGTCCAGCACCATGCTCTGGCAGCTAGTCCTGATCCAGCTGTTGCCCCTGCTCCTGATCCTACTCCTGCTCCTACTCCTGATCCTGATCCTAGTCCTGATCCTGCTCCTGCTCCTGATCCTGATCCTCACCTTGATTGTGATCGTGATCATGCTCATGCTCATGCTCTATCGAAGGTCAATATACATCACCTGTATCAGGTGGCCCGGCCCCTCCCTCAACAGGCAGTCTCGTGTATGCAGGTGTCTCATCAGACTCAAGGCCCGCGATCACTCGAGAAAATGTCATGCTGATAGGGCTAAATGATAATTGCCGAGCTATGTCACTCTACGACAAACCCGTAACAAACTGTTGTGTGGGGGTAAACTGAGTCAATGGATCTAACAGGAACTGGTGTGGGGGACCGACCATGAACTGCTACGTGGGGTCCAAAAAATGGGCTGGCATGTACTGCTGGCTGGGGTCAGATATGAACTGCTAAGTGGGGTCGAAAAAAGGGCCCTCCCATGAACTGATGGCTGGGGCCTCCCATGAACTGATAGTTGGGCGCACCCATGAACTGGTGACCTATACCTCCCATAAGCTGATTGGCGCTGCTGCCTGGGTATATCGGTGAAGGACGGTATATCGAAAAACCCTGTGCAAGGTGGCCGGGCCCTGGCTGGCTGTGGTGGCTGGGCCCGGGTTGGCTCTGGTGGCTGGCCTCTGGTGGCTGTGGCGTGCATGTGCTGGCGTCTGGACTGTGTATGAGGATGGTGGCTGGATCCTGCCTGAGTCTGTCTACTGGATCCTGGCTAAGTCTAGCGGCTGGGCATCGGCTGTGTCTGCCATCTAGATCCTGGCTGGATCCAGCCTGGCCCTGTTGTCTAGGCTCGGGTTGAGGCTCAGCGTGATCATGATCAAAATCATCAAGATCTTCATCAGCAAGATCATGTGGGTCTGCATCATACTGTCGATGGGTAGCACACATACCAGCCCGCACCTGATGCCCTCTCCGATGTTGATTTGGGACATCTGGTGGCTGCGGTATATCCGATGCTTGTGGAGCCTGAGCTGCTATGCCATCTGGCAGCTCCCTAAGTCTAGGATTAGCAGGGGCTCCATCAGCTGACAGAAACCTAGTCACCACAGACACGTACCACTCGAAGTATCAACTGATGGTCGATCATCATGGGATAAGGAGTAATGAACCTGTCGGTCCCCACGTGCATCCCATGCACCATGCCATGGTGCATGATACTGAGGCCACCATGCGTCAAGATCCCCTCGCTCATCCTTCACATGCAACCTATCAATGTTTAGCGGGTCACTGGGTATGTGCTAGGCTCCACCAAACTGATGAACAACCCAATTAGTCTGGTGCCACTCAATCACAGCAAAATTTATGAGTGTTGTAACTGATGTCCAAACAGTAGCCTCCTCATAAATAAATGGAGGGGTGACAGCCCTAACATCATCACTGATGTATGGTGTCCACCTAAACTGCAATTACGAAGAATAATTTATTAGCGTTTGAAATATAAAAAACACCTAATCACCAACTCAATATCATGGTGCCAGCAGGTTACCCCATTAACTCCAATCGCATCAATCTTGTCCCTATACCTCAATAGCTGGCCCGAATCTGTGTTAGTTGTGCAAATAAAACCCCTCCACCTGCAAAAATAACATTATTTAACAATTGTGTACATGAATGAAAAACTAAAAACAAAATATACAATCAAGTAAAAGTACCTCAATGCTAGTGGGAAGCAGATCAGACGGTGATGTCCGGTATATAAATCGGGCATTCTATACCATGCCCAGGACTGTAGTAGTGCCAAGCATCCTCTAATTTCGGTGACGTTGTATTTAACACCATGACATAAAGAGCGATAAAGTCCTTTAAGTACTGCGGACCCCTAGCTATATTGCCCTGTCTCCGCAAAGTTCTCCAAGAGAGGGAGCCATTTCAAGTGGACCCTGAGCCCACACTTATCAGGGAATAGAAACCCACCAAGTAGAATCATAATATATGCCCTAGCATACCGCATAACTATATCCTCATCGGCATCATCTCTCAAATTACGAAATGTCGTTGTGAACCAAGGTAGGTTCACAGTGAATCCCAAGATGTGCTCCTCTGGCGGGACTACACCAAGTAACTCCTGACATAACGTCCATATATTACGACCCCCATAAAAATTCTCCCAAGAACCAATGCACCCACTAACAGCCTATCCATCTACGCGCAATCCTAGCTGGAATGCAACATCCTATAGCATAATGGTACACTCTCTGTACGGTAAGTGAAACGTATGCGTCTCAGGCCTCCACCGCTCAACAAGTGCACTGATGAGCGGTCTGTCATAGTCATAAACTGGAACCATCTGCGAAATATGCCAAAACCCCGCTTGTCACAGATAAGGCTCCATCACCGGATGTGGCTCCACCATTTGATTATATTGCCTACTTCTTAAGATCCGTGCAGGCTACAAAACACAAAAAAAAAAAAGACATTGCCATACAATCAACAATTAAATTACAAAAATTAAACAAATTAAATTACATTTATTGTCATTCCCATATATTTCATTTCTAATTGGCATAATATTTATTATATAAAAATTAAATTACGCAAATCATGTAAATTACACAAATCATATACTTAGGCACTTAAACAAGACATTAAATTTTTTTATCCTATAAGACACAACTGTGTGACAGCTCTTCATTGAGAACCTTAGGCCATGATTATTGAGTAGCCCCCGCATGCTTCAAAAAGTACTTTGTTATTTATGTTATTAGTTTTTTTCCTCATTTTTTAATTAAAAAATCACTTTTAAAATTTTATTTTTTATTTTCATTTCACAAATTTAGATTATGTCTTAACTAGTGGGAGAAAATTACTATTAGATTATGACAAAAAAATATTATGAGCATCCCAAGTCATTCCTTTCTTGAGCTCGTGATTTTAATTTACCTCATTATGGAACATATCTAATGACATTTCTAACTTCCATGTAATTGATTAAATGATAAACAAAAGAATGCAACAAATTTTCTTTAATTTAATGTGATCATTCTATTCTTTTCTTTTCCTCCTCTTTAAGCCACCAGTGTTATTATAAAACAAATTAAATCTAAACTACAACTTACATATTATTTATTCTATTCAAATTAAATTCTGTTAAATCCTATAATCTAAATCAATTAAACACTAACATATTAAGTATATTCTATCTTAAAAGAGCAATGTAATATTTAATTTTTATTTGACTTTGTATTTATTCTACAATAATCAAATTCCACAAAATCTTATAATGTATTTTAAATTGCACAATCCTAGAAAACAAATTTCATATAAATATATATGCTAATTACTTATCTACACACATAAATTATATTCAGTACATAATTACATTTTTAAATCATATTCAACTTTCACATATCCTACAATATACGAGTACATATTACAATATGTTTAATATAAGTAGATAAGTTAAACTCTTAACATATTAAACTAAGTACAATAATCTACTAACCTGGTGGGCTAATCTTCCGGCAATATGATCAACCACATTCAACCGATAAATAGCTTCAACTTCCATTATTAGCTAACTTCACTAACTCACCAACCTCACTAACTCATTAACCTCACTAACCATACTGACCTCACTCTCAAAACTTTGCAAAGATGGGGACGGAAAGGGATGAAGAACGCGGAGGCACTTGCACAATTGGTTTTAGTCGTTATATGGTGAAGAAACTGTGCAGAAATTGACTTAATTGACTTAAGTCGATTATGGCTCTAACAGCATCAAATCGGCTTGAACCGATTTTAATGCAAACGGGAAATCGACTTGAATCGACACTCAAGTCAACTTAACACGATTTTGCTAATGAATAGTGATATTGCAGTGTGTGTCAGGCCCATAATTGGTTCAAGCCGATTTCATGCATTTGTAGGGCAATTTACAAAGTAATCAAGTTAACTCGATTTCTATTTAAACAAAATCAAGACATTTATGTAATTCTTTTCATTTTCCGGTATATATATAATATACCATTTCTTTTATTTTAATCATGTAAAAAACTCCAAATAGCCAGATATCAAGAATGAAATACTTTTCTATGTGGCAGGTGTTCACCGAAAAAAGAGACATTTTTAGGTTACAAATATTTTTGTATTTGAATATAGAATACTGCACTGTACTGAATGTAGAACACTCTATTGTACTATGTAATGAAAATTTCCAAAATCACGTGGCCTTTAACATTTAGTTAGTGGGTCATCTGCATTTTACCTCATAATATTTTGAGGTCATTTATACTTTAGTCACAGCATAATGTGTTGCTTTATTGCTTAAACTTTTCGCTAGTGACAAAAGTTCAACAGAAACATTAAACTGCGTATTCTTGAATTTTTTTTTATTTTTGGGAGTGGTTCGGGACGCATTTTTTATAAGGTTTATGAGTTAAAATACGCACAACCTATATATTTCTTTTTTTTAAGTGAGCGGACAATTATTGTTATTATCTGTAGCATGATGCTTGAGTATTAAAATGTCAATAATTTCACAGTTTGTCAATTTGAATTGGCTGTGATAATAAATAACGAATTTGGCAACCATATATAAAGTTGTTAAAAGAATGACAAACGACTTAATGCGTGAGAGCAACATCTCTCACAAAATATAATCCTTTAAACTTAAAGGATTTGATCAGTACACTTTAAAAAGAAGAGCAAAGTGAAACACTGACTGTGGAGCGAGCATGTGACTGCATAGTGACAAATAATAAAGGGTACTGTTAAATATCGCTATTCACGTACAAAAATTGGGACAATAAATAATTCTACCGTGAAATATCATTTAATATTTTAAAATATTAAATGAGACACAATAACTTTTAGTTTCCTAACATGTGATCCACGTGAATAACGAGACGAACAGATTTACGACAGCTTTCCTGATATTGCTGGGAAACATCATTCCTACAGATATAGCATGTATAAACACAGTTTGTAGATATGGATGTGAATAAATATTAAAATGAATTTAATTTTAATATGTTAAAGTATAAAATTATTTAATTATATATTACCATATTATTATAATTATAATGAGTTTATCTATTATTCTACTATTTCAAAATTCATGAATGTAGGAAAATTTAATTTGATAAAATCAAGAAGCTTCACATTGCTGTGTTTCCATGGCTTGCTTTTGGTCACATAGTTCCATTCTGTGAGCTTGCAAAACTCATAGCTCAAAAGAGTCACAAAATTTCCTTCATTTCCACACCTAGAAACATCAAACGCCTCCCTAAGTTAACCCCATGTTTACAACCTTCAATGGAATTGATAGAACTCCCACTGCCCCATGTAGACAAGCTCCCTGAAGATGCAGAAGCCACTGTGGACATCCCACAGCACCTTGTTCCATACCTCAAGAAGGCTTTTGATGGTCTTCAAGAACCTTTGACTAAGTTTCTTTAGGGATCAACTCCTGATTGGCTCAGGTATGACTTTGCACCATATTGGTTGCCACCACCAATATGTTCTAAGCTCGGCATCTTATGCTTCAAGTTCAGTAATTTTAGTGCATCTAGTTTTTTCTTTCATTTTGGATTCCCTTGTGCTAAAGGCAAACAGGCCCTCCATTGATGAATCTCCAAACAAGGTAGTCCTGCAACACTTTGTGGACAAGGCTATGTCTGAAGACCACATCGAACCAAATGAATCCGGGGTTTCAGTTTCAGATATATTCCTAGTCCAAGAAACCAAAGAAACCAATGATGGTGCTTATCTAATAGCTTCAAGAAGTTGAGTTGATCGGAGATTGAAAGTGAGTCTTTGAAATTTCTTGAAAAACTACGCAAGAAACCGGTCATTCCAGTTGGTTTATTGCCAGCCTGTCTACTACAACTCAGTGCTGAAGATAGCAATGATGAAAATTGGCACACAATCCTTAAGTGGTCAGACAAACAAGAAAAAAGGTCAGTGATTTATGTAGCATTTGGAAGTGAGGTGTCACTAAGTTAAGAAGACTTCATGGAGATAGCGGTTAGGATTAGAACTGTACGCCTGGTCGTCTCTTTTTCTGGGTCCTGAAGAAGCAAAATAGTCCTGCTGGCAGAGGCTCACTTGAGTCACGTGATTGGCTTGAGAACAAGTCAAGTAAACATGGGGTGATATGGAGTAATTGGGCACCACAGGTGAGGATATTAGCACACAAGTCTGTTGGGGGATCCTTGACTCACTGTGGTTGGAGTTCAGTGATTGAGAGTCTTCAAGTTGGGTGCCCTCTTGTTATGTTGACCTTCCAAAATGAACAAGGGTTAGTTGCTAGGCTTATGGGAGAGAAAAGGATAGGCTTAAAAGTTCCCAGAAATGAACATGATGGAAAGTTCACTAGGTATTCAGTGGCCAAGGCATTGAGGTCAGTGATATTGGAAGATGAAGGAAAGGCCTACAGAAGTCAAGCAGAGGAGATGAGTAAGATATTTGGGGACATGGAGCTACACCAGAAATACATAGATGACTTTGTTGATTATCTGGAAATCCATCGGCCTGCAATCAAGGATTAACACTCCAACTATTCTGTCTTCTGGTGAGTATATTGGCCTGAATGTTGCAAGTTTGTATTCATAAAATCTCAGGCTTTAGAGTGCTGTAATAATCAAAGTAAAAGGAGGTTCTCTTGCACTTTCTTGCAAGCTTGTAATGTCGTCCGGCATGTAGTATATATCTTGGTTTTGGTCTTGCTGATTGAATGATGCAGTATTTGCAATGCCAGTACAGGAGGGTTCTAACATGGGGAGGGTAGGCTACTGCAATTTTACAAGATTGGAGTGGGTGTGGATGATTTTTAAGTTTTCGTTGTTGCCCCTACAAGGCTCTAAAATTCCTAATTGCACCCCGTTTAAATATGTAAGTTTGCAACTCACTTTTGTGACTGGGCCATAGGTTGAGCATTGAGCATAACAGTTGAAAAGGGAAGACCCGCGACACAGTAGTAGCCTACTGGCCATCGAAGAATTTTTTTTTTTTTAAGTAAAATACAATTCTTGTTTTTAAGAGATAATATTATTGTAGTCTCCTCCTCTTTATTTTAAAATACACAGTTAGTCTTCGTAAAATTAAGATAAATTAGACTTTGATCTGATTTCGAATTTTCAAACTTAACTCTATATTATCTCATATTTATTATTTTATTTTTGGTTTAATTGGAATGTACTCACAGTATAAAAAAATATTACACATTTATCAAATCATATAATAAAATATTAACAAGTATGGTTATTTTCAACATTACTACTTGAAAAGTCATGCAAAAGAAGATATGTAATTGGATGATGATATAAAACTTTTTCCACTGTCAGTATATTAAAATCATACTATTCATTTTTTAAGATTAATTGGTATACATTGAAGATATAAATCCATTTTATACCGTCAACCAATTAAAATTTGATAAAAAAGTGAATTGATGAAAAAAAAATAAGAGGAAGTGGTGCAGTTACTAAAATTATAATGATATGTCAAGTTTCAATTAGTTGACAGTGTAAAATGAATTTGCACCGTCAGTGCATACTGATTAATCTCTTATTTTTTACTAATGTTTCATATATCTATATATATTTGAATAAGATAAAATAATCATGATTTATAATTATATGAAATATTTCCTTATAAATTATACCCACAGCACAATAACAAATTGTTTATAGTAGAATTTGACACTTATGTCAACAATAAATAATTGATAATTCCTTATACAGGAGGATAAATTGCTCTAAACTAGATATTGATCGACAAACTTATGAGTTTGGATAACAGTCTTTGCTTTTCAAGATCTTGATTCGGAAGTGAAAGTCTACTCCTCTTAGGTTCTCCACCAAAAGAATCGAGTGTCAAACTATTTTTGATGAAATGAGGATGGAATGGAATGCAAATGTGATTTATGTTATGATTATATGGGTGTTATGTTTGACAAATTAAAGAAGACGAAAAAGAACTTACAGAATATAAATTGATTAACAAATGTAAATAAATTCAGAAGTTACAAAGGAATTAAAGGCATAAATTAAAGTCGGACTAATCCTAAGAAAGCAAGAAAGTGGGTTAAGAATAATTACTCAGTGAACTCAGGGCTCAGTTTAGTCATTAGAGATATTTTAAGAGTGAGTGTGCGTGAATAAAAATTTCAACCCTTTACAATTTGTACAGAACTAGTATTTATAGATAACCTAGGATTCTAGGATCTTGACATTAGTCCCTGGCTGTCTTTAGATATTGTCCACGTGGCTTTAACGATTTTTTGGTTTGTCATTCATTCTTTGTCACCATTTTGTCATATCCCTATTAAGCTTATGTCAATAACTGCTACAAATCGTCAGTAACCATCAATTGACGAATGTCTATTGTGGGTCATCATGACAATCTCTTCAAGACCTTTAAAATTTTCTAAGTCTACAAGTGACAAACTCCAACTTTGACTTGTCGAGTCTCGAGCATGAGAATTAGTTGTCATTAGCATGAGAATTAGTTTCAAGTCCTACTAATCTCCCTTTGATAAAAAATTTTGTAAGTCTCAAATGACAAACTTCAACTTTAACTTGTCAAACGTCGAATATAAAAACTTTGTCAATATTGACTTGCCAACTTGGATACTAAGACTATCATAAACAATCTCCATGAGTTTCGACATCTTGCTTGACAACTCAGATGCTTTGTCGATTTTTTGCATAGTTTTGTCAGATCAGACATGCCAAACTCTTGACCAATACTTAAGCTATCCAAGGTCAAACGCTAGTTCGACAATATGACACTTAGTTAAAATTTGGTGGTAATACAAACATCTTCAAATTAAGAGTAAAAAGCCAATGAAATCCAAATAGATACAAAACATACTATCATCATATGGTCAAAAATATTCAAATCTGGGATGCAGTCCAAATACTTCACACAACGAGTTTTTATTTTTTTGTTTTCATTTATTATTTCCTATATTATTTATTAAGAGCTTAATTTCTATACATTGACAATATAAAAAAGTTATACACTATCATCCAATTATATATTAACACATCAATAAAAATAATTATATCTCACACTTACTACTTAAAATGTCATATAAATATAATAATTTAATTAAATGATAGTATAAAAAAGTTTTATATTGTTAATTTATAGGAATTAAACTCATTTATTAAATAGAATATTTATTTATTTGTATTTGTAATGATTACATATAATATGTATTATCTATACATAAGATTAGAATTATTCTATCAGAGTCAATTACTTCCTTTTTTTCTATTTATTGTGATTTTAAAATTGTCATGTTTATGAAATCATGTTATCTTGAAATATTTTTTTTAGAAATGAAAGTATTGAATCAAATCTAATTCAGAACACTGACATGACATATACTTTGTGGATTTTTGAAATCACCATATTTGCAAGCTGATAATCCATTAGACATAATTTCATAATCCCAGTTATACTTAATAGAAAGATTGCCAGAAATATACAAGTTTAGAGCTTTCAAAGTTTTCATATTTATTTAGTTTTAGTTTTAGTTTTAGATGGTAACTATAGAGAATAGTGAAGAAGCTCCGCAACCTCTTCAGATCCACCCAAATTTCATCGAAATTGACAAAAAAAAGTATCCAATGAATTGGTTCCTTCTTTGAAGTTATTGCGAATATCTATATGCATCATACTAGTGAGAATGTCATAATTGTTAATTTAATAAAAAGTATAATATTTAGCATTTAAAAAAAATCATATTTTACATTGAATAAGAAACATATTTTATTAAACCTAAAATAATTAATATTCAGTTAAGGTTTTGCTTAATATTACACTTATTTGTAAAAGAGATAACATCTAATATAATAATTAATAAGTATTAATAGAATAAGGTCATGATGTTTATTGTTTGTAATATTTTTAATATTATTCACCGTTTTACATTATATGATACAATACTTTTTCCTATTATTATTATAAATAATTTTAATCTTATATAAATATTTAGCAAAAATTTATTTATAAAACCAAACTGAATTGGTATTACAGTGGTTAATATTCATTCCCATTTTATTTAAACCATGAAAAGATAATGATGACACTAAGTGAGAAACTAAAAATGGAATCAAAATACAAGCATTAGTGCCTATATTTCACGGATCATCATGGTCCAGGGCCATGTTAGATGGATCCTTGCCGGTGGAGTGCAAGGCTCCTTTCAATGTGGAATTTAAGTTTATTTATTGTTATTTTAACACTTAAAAGTTAGTGTCTAAATAAAACACTCATTCCATTATCATTGGATATGATAATAGTCCTCACTATCTTCATCTAACTATCACATTCAATAATAATAAAATAGGTGTCTCATTTAGACATTCACTTTTAAGTGTAAAAATAGCAATGCTCTTTTAAGTTTTAACTCTGAGTGCCATGTGTCACATTCTCTTAGAGAATAATGTCCGTAAATTTTAGGCCCCATTCATTTGTGCCGCATCTTCGTATTGACGCAGAGCCCTGCGATCCAAAGTTTCACTGTTGTTCGGCATTTCAAGTTTTCAGAAGGTTTTCAAAAATGTGCAATTTAAGCTCAAATTTAGTTTTTTCCAATTAATATGCCTGTGAAGTTCAAATGATGACAAATTTTTGTTACAAAAGTTATTGAAAATAACAAAACAGATGGCTGTAAAAAATAAATAAATAAATACGTTGGAAACAAAATGAATCATCGCTAACTTTTTGTTGAAGCACGTAAAATATTGTATTCAAGGGTATTCATCACCACAATTAAGTTATTCAGTACATAATATAATAGTGACCGGTAATAGTAAAAGCAAAAAAAATGAAATTGAGATACTCGCAAAATTTACCGGAATGAAGTTTTCATGTACAGTCTTTAAGTGTAAAATTATATATGAGACTCATTCATGAAAAATTTATTCTTATTTTTAGTCTCTAACCAAATATATCCTTAGAATTGCTCTATCTACCTGTCATTCCAATCCAAAAATCTCCATGCTTGCAATAATAAGAAAAAGTATTTAATGTAATCAGTATGTTAAATATTGGGAAAAAAAATTGATAGGGTAGTGACTTAACAACAAGGTAGTGACTATTAAATGATTGAATTCATTGGATAATAACAACTCTAGCGTGTTCCGCAATTCTAGCTAAAAATGTTACAGGCAAAACAGCTAGGAAATAAAGATTACTGCCTACAGCATAAGATGAGGAGGCACTCAACAGGCACTGCTGTGCAACTCATCATAAAGGTTGCCAGATGAAGACATACGTGGTTGAAGGATAAAACTACACTTTGAAATATTATATTGTATTATATAATTAGTAATAACAACATTCATTACCCTTCAAACTTTGGAATAATTCACTGTGAAATATTTTCTTTTGCTTTTTTCCATTTAAAAACATTTCTCTGAGCACATCGAATCTCAGCTTTTCCTTCCAAGCAATACACAATATGCTATCTTCCAAGTGCCCGTTTGGAATAAGTGGAAAAAAGGGTCTTCCAGTCCCCTCCTTTGCCTCACTTTCTCTTTCTCCTTTATACGTCCTAAATGACAGATAAACCTTACTCAAGTCACATGGTTACTTTTAATCCTTGCATTTGTATGCAATCAAATATGTTTAATTGCAATGTCACGTTCCTTCTACAGTGACAATCCAAATCTCCCTGCTTGCTAAATAAATATTTTAAATCACAACAATAGTTATGGTTGATTTTTAAGCGAAGAGAGAGTAATGATCAGCCTGAAAGAGATTTTTGTCAAGTATCAAATGTCCCAAAAGGTTTAGCTACAAGGTGAAGGGTACAAGTTTTTAAGGAATTGCTAGCTGGAGAGACACCAAAGGAGTAACTAATCTCATGAGATTTGTGTGTGCATGTGTGTGTGTGTATTTCTACGGCTTGTTTCCAGAATTACCTTTCGTCCAAATTCTTACCAAATTATGTTGCAGAAAGATACAGATGGTGATGAATTTTAACTCGAGAAAGAACGTGTGGCAACAAAAACAACATCAAGAGATATTCTGTACTGTGTGAAAATAAATAAGTGGAAGACCTGCTGCCACAAAATAACAGAATTGGAACTTCATTGTTTATACAAAAACCTGAAAAGGAAACCAAATCTTTCTAAAATGAATAAAAATGAAACGTAATCTTGTTGGACCTCTGATGAACTCCATGTTCTTCTGGTTAGAAACTATTGGAGTACAATAGTTCTTTTCAAATTACCTAATGTAGTTTCCCATAGTCTTTTGCCCTTTTGACCTTTCAACTGATCCCATCTTCTGGAGCCTAATCTGTGCTTTGAACTTCGCTATAAACTCGCTTGCTTTCTTGTCCACCTCAGAATCCAGTCCTGAATCGTTGACACATTCAGTCATCCCATCTTCATCTGAGCTCACCTGAATATCCTCCAGCTCAATATCTAAGTCCTCTTTGGACACTTTCTTGGATGGTTCTGGTTTATCCCTCTTATGATGACTGGAAACTGTAACCTCAGGCTTCGGAGGAGAATAAGACTCCAAATTTTTCTTACCAATTCCATCCAATAAAAGATCAGCTTCTTCAATTTTCCCTTTGTCTTTTCTCATCAGTAGAGACTCAGTATTATTAGGCTTCTTTTCAACCTTCTCGTCACTTTGCTTGCTAGATGTTTCTCCTATTTTCATTGTCCCTGAAGTCAATCCACTTGCTCTTCTTGTTCTAACTGATTTCCCCCTTGATGAAGCTTTTGCTAGGCTTGTAGGTTTTCCTGAGTCTGACTGCAAAACATGCATCCCAGATTTTTTGTTGCCTGGTCGATCATCACCTCCAATCCCATTTGAATCCCTCAAGTCATCATTCATTTTACTGTTCATTTCATCTTCCAGCAAGGAGCCCATACTATATCCACGACCGTGAAATGGTTGCAATGAAGTTTCCCCACCACTTCTTGCCGGACGTAATGGTGAACTTGATGAAGATGAACCATGAGAACTCTTCTTTTCCCCTAAATCTTCCTTCAGCAAGTTCATATTTTCTGACAAAACAGAGTCAATGGAGGAACATAAACTTGTTCGAGGTGAGAGAGATCCCATAGACTGGAAAGACTGTGAGCTAAGTGACTCAAATTGAGTTTCATCAACTGACACTGGCCTCAAATGTGAAGGATGGGAAACAGCAGCCCCTTTTCCTTTAGTTCCCATCCTCCCAGTTCTTGAAGAAGACCCCTGGCAAACCTTTCCCAAATCTACCTCTTGGAAGTTCATATTTTCTGAAGCAGCCACATATGAAGCCTTCTGTTGTCCCATATCTTCCTCTTGGAAAGTCACATTTTCTGATGCACAAACATAGGAAGTATTCTTTTGTCTCATATCTTCCTCTTTAAAATTCATATTTTCTGACGCATGAACATGGGAAGTTTTCTTTTGTTCCATATCTTCCTCTTGGAGATTCATATTATCTGACAAAATTGAATCCAAGGAAGAATGCTTACTGGTGTGGGAGGAGAAAGATCCCAAAGACTGGAAAGACTGTGAACTGAGTGATTCAAATGGAGTTTCGTCAACTGACATTGGCCCGAAATGCGAAGGATAAGAAACAGCAGCATAATTTCCTCTACTAGTCATCCTTCCATTCCTCGAAGAAGACCCTTGGGAAATCTTCTTTCCCAAATCTCTGTTTTGGAAATTCAAATTTTCAGAAGCAGGCACATAGTATGCCTGCCTTTGTCCCAAATCATCCTCTTGAAAATTCATATTTTCTGAAGCAGGTACATAGGAAGTCTTCCTTTGTACCATATCTTCCTCTTGGAAATTCATATTTTCCATAGCAGGCAAATAAGAGGTCTTCGGTCCCATATCTTCCTCTTGAAAGTTCATCTTCTCTGAAGCAGGCAAATAGGAAGCCTCTTTTTTCCTCATTTCTTCCTCTTGAAAATTCATATCATCTGATGGAATCGAGTCCAAAGAGGAATACATACCAGTGTGGGACGAGAAAGATGCTGTAGACTGTAAAAACCTTGAGCTGAATGCTTCAAGTTTAGTTTCATCAACTGAAAGAGGCCTAAAATGTGAAGGATGTGTAACATTGCCATGTCTCCTCTCTCTTCCCATCTTTCTGGACCTCGAACGCCAAGGGATCGGGGAAGCCGATCCACCACCACCAGCATCATTGAATTTATTCTCCAAATTGGATGGACCAAGATCCCCAAATTCCCTATCTCCACTCTTATCTGAGCTTTTCGACGAACCCCTTGAAACTGAACTAGAATCACTTTCATTAGCATATCTAGTACCATCCCCTTCCCTTGCAACCGCCCTCAAACTGCGAACTGGCAGCCCAAGAGGCTTATAGCCAACAACCTCACCACATTCGCCAGCAGTGTAATGTGGTTGAGCAACAACCACCACTGGCTCACTATGAAAGTACTCAGAATTCCAAGCCTGAACCACATTGTTCCCGTTCCCATCACATCCAAAAGAATAACCAAAATCATCACCAGAAACAGGCAATTGGGTCTTGTACTGTTCATCTAAAACATCAACAGCACCCGCATTGGGGCATACGACCCCTTGCCCCCCATCAAAATACTGAGGATCCAAACAATGCATCACCCTATTCTCATCATACACACATGGATTATCCCTCCCATCACCAAAGATTGTTGAACCAGGAAACACATTTGACACATAACTAGGTGAATTATCAACAAGACTAGATTGAGGTTCTTCTAAGTGTGGTTCAATCTCTACATGCCTTCTACTAAACAAGCCATAGGCCACAGCAATGCCAATGAAGAGAAGGTGGAGGAGCTCCCAGAACTTTGTGAGTATGGTTTGGCTCACAAATTCAGGAGCTTGTGAGGGAAAAAGTGGAAGGGCAATTACAAACAGTGCCACAATAAGGTATCTGAAGATGAAACCTGAGCAAGACTTACCTTTGTTGGTGGTGACATGTTTTGGGTGGATCCGTGAGCTGAAGTGAGGGAATGGGGAATGGGGTTTGGTGAAATGGGTTGTGGAATCCGCCATTGATGAGAGAGCTCAGTGGGATGTGTGTGATTTGGGAACGGGGATGAAGGAAGGAAGACTTTGAAGACAAGGAAATGTGCATCCGGGAAAACACGGACAATGTAGGAAAGAGGGAAAAAAAAAAAAAAAAAAAAAGTCAAGGTTTTGTTGCCCCAACAGCACAAAAGGAATGAATGCTACCGTAACACGAGCTTCGAGATAAATTTTACGAATGATAATATATCAATCATTTAAAATTATAAATGTGGAAACTATTAGCATAGAATTTGTATAAAATCCGCTTAAAGTAGACATTGTGTTAATATTTTCCACGAGAAATAATGTTTCATGCATAATAAAATTGTACAATAAATAAACACTACATATCTTACTATCATTAGATGTGATATGTAACCTCCATTTATTCTACTCATTCATTGAATCCAATAATAATAAAAAGTATAATGTATATTTATTATACAATTTAATTATACACTTGTTCTTTCACAAGACAATGGGGTGAGATTTTAAAAGTGCCATTATCCATCATGGGGCCATGGCCGTTTGGTGTCAATGACACAACTACCTTCTCTTGCTTTGAATTTTTCATCATTCATCGGAATGTAGTTTTAGGGTTTGGAGAATGTTTGGGCCGTTGCAAACCCAACCCATAAGGGCCCATGACATTATAACTGAATGAGCAAGTCATAGTGAAAGAATCACTTTTTTCTTGGCCAAAAAAATTAAAAAATAGTGAAAGAATCTCTTTACCTGAGAGATTTGTGTTGTGGACCAATAGTATCAGAATCTTGGCACTCCTGCTACTTAAATTGGAATTGGATTGGATAAATGTGACATCATATATGCCCAAATTAATAAATATTCAAGTACTTTTGGAGATAAAAGAAAATAGGTGCATCTATTTGGTGTGATAATAAGTTGGGCATCAACATGGTGTGGGATGCTAATGGGGCAATGTATATTTGAAGTGAACAAAGATGGGGACAAAGATGGGGACCCTTTATCTTGTGAACATTGTGGAGAGGAGTTGATTGCTCATGCAGAAAGTGGGAGCTCAATGGAATCCCATACTTTCATGCTATAGCACTGATGGCACGTAAAAAATTTACAGTAAAATTTCGATTTTGAAGCCATAATACTGTTCATATATATTATACGTGGCACTGTAAATAATGTAAACGCAAGTTTTATTAAAGGAAAATGTTAACAAAAGCAATACTTGAACTTCGCCGACCATTTTTATTTTATTTTTCACTCAAATCTAAGGGATTTGAGAGAAATTCTTAGCCGCATGAGTACTTTTTCTTATTCTAATTCATTCACTCTATAATTTGCTATTTATTACATCATTCGTGCACGACACTCATCCCTTTTTAAAATATTGATGTGATAACCAACAAAATTTGTCACAGTTGGGAGATAGTTGAGTCCTTTAACTATATGTTAGGGATTTGACTCCTACCATGTGTATAGAAAAGGCTTTTTTAGAAGAGAAAAAACCCACTTTGATGGTCTCTAAAAGAATTATTTGAAAAATTAAAAAATAGAGTTGTCACCAATTTAATTATGGAAAAATTAGAAAACCTTTTGATTTGATCAAAACTGATCTTTTGAAAAGATTTGAGTTCAGGAGTCTAATTATGATTAAGGATTGGTGGAAACTTAATCTTATTGTACCCCCTAAAACATCTGTATAAATACGATTACCCTAATCCTCATTATGTAAATTAATTTATAGCTTTAATAATATTTATTTTTCCCAAAAAAATTATAACAATTATATACAAAATAAATAAATTAAATTAAATTAAAAAATAAATAAAAGAAGAGAATAAAATTTAAAGAAAAATTTGGCTTGATAGTTGTTAGTTATGCTGGTACATACTCTGATGTAATAAGGAACTCAAAGCCACATCATTCATCATTCATATAGAAAATGATTTTGTGTTTGATGATTTGGCCAGTAAAAGCCAAGGGAACGGTATGGCTTAATGAGTTTTGAGATGGATAATGATACTCTTGGTGGAAGAGCCAGGATGGTTAAAATGTGCAGCCATGTTGAGATTGTCTCCTTCTTTGATTGTGATTGATTACCTATTTATAAAATTTCTTTTTGACGAATTGGAGAATGATTTGAAAACTAATTAATAGAGATTTGGTCGTAATTTGGTTAAGATTTTAATTGATAAAGATTTTTTTGAGATTTTGATTGACATTGAAACAAACTAATTGAACTAATATTTAAAAAAGATTTGACACTAACAAAATCAAATTTAGAAAGAAAAGATTTTTTTTTATTTGTTCATTTTTCATTTTTTTATTTTTCTTATAGACAAAAAAGAAAAAAATACCTAGATAAAATATGGTGCTCACATAATGTACTAAACTACTGATGACAGTAAGTTGGTTGTTATTTAATTTTAGGATGGAGACATCTCTGGCAATATACAAGTACATGATTTATCTCTCCAATGGTCCAGGACTTTGGTAGGGGAACTTTGCATCTCCAATATTATCACCAACCCGATTTTGAGGAAACAGAATATGATAGGCCAAAGCAAAAGAGAACTAAGACAAAAATGATTGTCCGGTAGATCACCCAGTTGGCAGGACATCTAGCTCTCAAATAATGCAATAAATATGTATGGACTTTTGGTGCATAATCAAAGAAGTTGCCAAGGGAAGACATGCTGATAGAGAGTTATCTTCTTGTTAGAAAGAAGGTACTCACCCAAAAACTATCAACTTCTATTGTCATAACTCATAAATAAGCATGCTAATGATCTAGTCTTTATTAATGATGTAAAGCAAAGATAGAGGAAACAAAAGGGCCTATACTCTGAAGACAAACATCACATTTAAAGTTACCAAATCCATTGCATGCATAAGTCCCCCATGATGACTAGGCCAAGGACTGCTGTATCTAGAACTACATACACTGAGTGATTTTGAGGCCAGTTGGTTGGAATACACAGGTGGAGGAAAGTAATGTCTCACCAAACAGACATGACTGGCAGTAACTGAGGCAACTAGAAAGATAATGGCCAAGTCCATGTACTCACAGCAAAGGGAGTACTGCCACACAATATCAAGCCTTGTAACAAAGGAAATCACATAATCTAACACTGTTAAGTATATTTGCAATAAATTTGTACTCCACTGACTCAATTCAATATATACTCACTTGTGCTCAAATTTTATTATCTTTATTGTTGGGAAATAAGTCAATTCCCCTCCTTGAAAATCACCTTAAACAGAGAAATAAAATAGGAACACAACCACAACACAAGAATTTAACGTAAAAAGCTCTAAAACCGGAGAAAAATCACGACCGCTGTCAAAAGACAATCAAAGAATCTTACTATGTAAAAATTATTACAACACACAAACTTCTCTCTTATCGCACATTACACCCACACTCTCCAAAGCAAATATTTGAACTACACCTCACAACACTCTAAAATAAAAGTACAGAGGAAGAAAAATCAAATATGTTTTAAAGTGTTTAACTAGCCAAGAAATTGAAATGGAAGCTTGAAACTTCTATCTATAACCTTGACAACCCCTTCCATTTCAATTCTCAGTAATGTGAGAATTCTTCCCCCACACAATTTCAATCTAAAACTTAACATTTATTGTTATAAAACACTAGACTTATTATATTCATTTAAAAAGATTTCCACCGTTTGAGAACGTTTGAACAATGATGGTTATTGTCAGTAAATTGTTAATTATGGTCAACTTGGCACAATTATGGTTAATTGTCCTTCTTTACCTTAGTTTGATACATAAGAGAGAGGATTTAATTAAATGTATGGTGACAAATTGGAACATTGTTTTTATCGATTAAAATTGCAGAATTGATTAATTGTAAAGGGAAGCTACTACAATTTAGATTTGAGGTGACTAGTTGGGAATCTTTAACCTGTTTGTTATTCACCTTGTCTGTTTAAAATTGGAAAGAGGCTGCTAAAATTCTCTGTACATATATTTTAGTGATAAAAAAAAAACAGAACTCATAAAAATTTAAATTAGAAACAGGGTCGGCCAATTATCCAAAACCTGCATCCTTGGCACATGGTACCTTTTGCTTTGTTTCTTTTAACTTCCTTTAGATACTTGGAACTTTCAAAATCACGTGATGTAACCGTAATAATTAGTGGGTAACCACATACCTTTCCATCCTCACTCCCTGCTGAATGATAATCCAACTTTAAAACAGAAAAAAAGCAGCCAAAAGTCTCACAATCCGAGTCAGCTTGCCCCATCACAGACAATAAAAAAATGGAAGTCTGAACAAGATACTACTTGGTCTTAAACTGCGTTAGCGGTGCTCTAATAATCAAAGGTAGACAAAATAATTTCTATTAGGTGAAACAGTCAGTTCCTTCAGTAATAACTAATCTGACCGAACAAAGACTATTAAGTCTGATTTACATTTGCATTGTATCTGAGATAAGCAAAGGCAGACAACAATAATTTCTAATTGAGAGATCACAACATTCCTTCATGTTAAAACACTTTACCAGCCACTCCACCCTCCAATCTGCACAAAATCCCACCTCCATCTTAGCGAGTGGGATCACATTTTGATTAGAGAAACATCATAGATTAGGATTCTATTTCTCTTTCTTTCCTTTCTTCTATTTTTTTTTTCCTTTTTAAAAGTTTAAACTAACAAAGGCTAACAAAACTATTCAGCACATGAAACCAGGCCCCACTAGTAGTCCTAAAATTAACTAAACAATCCTTGGATGAAGGGTTAAACAATTGATATCCCGTAGTCCCAATAAACCACAACTAAGCATGCATTCCATGGCTTGTTTTTTCCCCTCTTTTCTTCACATCATTGGATGCATTTCTGTCTAGCAACTAAGATGTCCTTGACCCCATTCTGAATCTAAACATCACATTGTCCTGTCCAAGAATGACCATTATGGCCGAGAAATTGAGCCTTCAAATGTCCAAGGCTTGATGGCCACCGGCCGCCGGATGTTCGGACCCAACAGGTTACCGCAATTACTTGGTGGCGCTGCCGCCAAGTGAGCGGTGGCAGAAGAGGATGATGCGGACGAGGTGGCAACACGCTTGCACGAAGGGCACATTGTAAGAGTGGTAGGAGGGTTCATATGCATGTAGAGCTGTGGAGATAACTTCAATGCCCTAAGCTCTTGAACTTCCTTGTGCAACTTCCTATTCTCTTCAGCTAGATTCTCACAGCATCTCTTCAAGTATTCACAATCCACTTCAGTCTGCTTCAACTTGGTCCTGCATCAATTGAAGCAAAACCATTTGGGTTCATTTCCTCCCAGGACACTAGTTCGTTGGAAAAACATAAAACAACATAAAAAGCACAAATCCACAACAGAATCATATTATTAATCATTGTACCATTTGCCACATCAGTTTTATCTAATTCTCAATGTAATGCTGCGAAAGCACTTGTATTTTCGCATGAAAAATTAACTGTTAGAGTGTGTTTGATTAAAGGGTAAAACTGAGGACAAATTTTACATAAATAAATTTCATAGGTAATTTTACAAATGTAATACATCCATGGAAAATTAACTCCCCTTTTCCCCCTCAAACCAAACACACCCTTACAAAATTCAAATACCAAACTTTGACTTCGAAATTTGTCATTACTTTCTATTGCATTTTTGTGTGTTTAAGTGTGCCTCTCTTTACACTTTTTCCATATAATTTGACACCGCTGTTAACTTTTTTATTTTTACTTTCGTCACATTATCATCTATAACTTTAGCTTTATGTGACAGAATAATTGTGTTATTGATCACTCCCAAAGATGGGAGTCAAACCCATTATTTATTTTTAAGTTACTACATATACATAAAGTCGCTTTGATTGCAATCAACAGGTAGAAAAATAATTACGAATTGAAGAGCAAGAACAAAACCTGATGTACATCTCATTCAAAACTTAACGCGTGAAATTTGTGAAACGAAAAATGAGGGATTTTTTTTAAAAAAAAAAACTACAATAATTCAATCTTTTAGAATTTAATTTAAATGATCAATATAAAATTTATTGTGATATTATGAAAAATATTCATATGACACCACATGACAAATCGAGTTGTGTAAAGGATTTCACCTGTTATTATATCAAAATTAATCTCAATTTTTTAAATATTTTCTATTATGTACTTTTCAACTAAACATCAATTCGGTTTCTAACATTTTAGAAAACATTTGCCAATTCTCATGCTCATGACAACAAAAGAGCAACATGAGATCAACAAATAATCTAATTGTGTTATTATTTCAACCAGAATTATCTGAATTTAATTTTAATATATCGACGGTATAAAATAATTGTCAACCAATAATTGTCAACCAATGAAAATTTACCAAAGTGATAAATCATATACTCCATAACTATTCACTATCATAACCATCCGTCATTTTGGTGAAATTATTTAGGCAGTCTTATCGATATTAAACTCAATTTATTTTAACACCAAACCTTGATCAAACACTAATTCTTATGCAAATTATCGATATTCCCACATAAGAAGCATGAGTGTACAACTGAAAGGAACCTCACCTTGCTCTTCTGTTCTGAAACCAAACCTCCACTTGTCTGGGCCTAAGATTCAACTCCTTTGCCAATGCTTCCTTTTGTTTCTAAAATAATTTTTTTTCAAAAAAAAATAAATTTAACAACATGAAATCCCAAAATTACCGTCATACATGCAACGAATGCACAAAAATGCCACTATAACTCACCGGGTTCAGCGTGTTGTGCTGCTTGAACGTTTCTTCCAACAACATGGACTGTTCCTTCGTCAGCCTCAGCTTCTTCCTCGGCGTGTCGCCGCCGCCACCGTCCTCGTCGTCGCTCCCCCGCGAGCACAAGGCGGCGCCGCCGGCATTATCCTCTTCTCTCTCGCTCCGCTTGCTGCCGCTGGATACCGTGCTGTTATCGCCGTTGTCGTCGTCGCAATCCGGCACCGGCTCCGCCACCGCTAGGGGCTCGGAATTCACGTCGATTGCTCCGAGGAACGATCTCGTATTGGAGCTCCCATCTGCCGTTGCATTGCATGTGAGTTTTTGGTTTTTTTTTACTTTCAAACAGTGGCATTTTTTTAATTAAAATGAATGGCTGAGGGGCATTTCTGTACTACAAACAGCGTTTGCACTCGGAATCTTCTTTAGTATAAGATTTTCTTAATAATTAATAATAATACAAATTTTATAACCACCTTGTGCAAAAAAAATAATAATAATAAATGGCGAATTTATTTATATGACTATATTATGTAAATGTAAATGAATATTTTAAACAAAAGAATGAGATTGCGGTAATTGAAGGATCTATATAAAGGTTCTTGTTTGCATGATTTTACACACCTAACAAAAGTCGCACAATCTTTCAAAGGAATATAAAAAGGATTTTTTTTTCTATTGTCCATAAGCAATAGAGAGAAAAAGGGTTTAATTAATATGAAAGAAAAAAAGTAAGTTCAGGAAAAAATATATATAAAAAAAAACATTGAGTGTTTAGAGAAATGGGTGACAACTTGATGAGAAAATAGGAACAAAAATAGTTCGGAGGAATCTAGAAACCCAAAAAATAAAAAATAAATAAAATTGCAAGTGATGGAAGAGACAAGAACCTCGTACCAGGTGGTAACCGAAACAAGTCATTCCAGGAACTCTTGTTATTCGTAGCAACCGAATGTTGTGGCTGTGGGGGCTTCTGCATGTGATTCACCTTCAAGGCAGGAAGAGGAGGAACAGGAGATTGGTTCACTCCACATCTTCCCAAGCTCAAACTCAAACTCAACCCCAACACATCTTCTTTCTCACCCATTTTTCTTCTTTTTTTCTTTTCTTCCTTCCTTCTATCTATTAGCAGGGAAAAAAAATCGCTAGTGTGTGGTTTCTATGCTTTCTTCTTGTTTCTCCTCTTGGGATTTTTTCTTCTTGGGTTTTGAGTCTGGTTTGGTAGAAGAGCAAGCAAAATGGAACAAAATGGGTTGTGTTGTCTTCGGTGGCAGAAGGTAGCCACAGAATTTTGCTTTATTGCAGTGAACGACACTAATGGATGTGGATGGCACTATACATATACATATATAGATATAACAACAAAGAGTAAAAGAGAGAGCAGGGGAATGGGAATAAGAGTTATCTATGACTTGGGTCAGAGTGACAAATTGGCTCAATCATGACTTAAATGGTTATCCTAGGCTTTCGAGCTTAGGCTCTCTCTATATATATGCTTCTGGATTCTTCGAGTCCAAGTTTGGTTACATTGTAACCATGGTTGGGGGAACTATAACCAATGTGAATGGTTAATGTGGGTAGATGCGAGATAGAAACTAGAAAGTAACGGAGAGAAGAAGAGAGAGGTTATTTGGCTTTTAACTAGTTCTGTTGCATAAAACAGCTGCATTTCCGCTCGTGGAATTTTGACCAGAAAAAAATAACGATAATAAATAAATAAAAGGAAAAAAATAGTGCTCTATTGGCGCGTTTGTGTCACGAGATTTGACACGACATACTTGGAACCATCATCACCTTATCATGGCTATGACGAGGGATATACCGTATTTGGATACAATAATGTATTCGCAATGTAAATCATGAACCATGGTTTAGAAAATGACTTTCACCCTCAAATATTTAACATACTTGGCAATTTTTCATTTGAGAATTGAGAAGTGTCCATTGATAATAAAAATATTTTTTCATTTACAGTAAATTAACATGTTTACAATTAAAATTAAAGATTCAAAATTATATTTCCTTTGAAATAAAATATTTAAAAGATAAATTGGCAATTTAGTTTTTAAGATTATTTTTCACATGTTGCTTAATTCTTAAATTTGATTATTTTAAAAATTTCTTTTTTAAATTTAAAAAATTAATATTAAGTTATTTTTCAGAAATTCAATAAACAAAAAATTAGGTTAATATGTGACTATTAATATTTAAAGACTAAATCATACAATAATTAAATTTAAGAATCCAGTGAAAATAATAATACTTTGAAAACTGGGTTATTAACTTGCTTAATATTAAATATAATATTTTAATTTTGATGCACTTTTAATCACCAGTTACATACTTCTATTTCTAAAACTCTTAAAGCCATATAGAAAAGTTATTGGGTCAAATATATTTTTTAATCTGATATGATAATATAATTAGATGTATGCCTAAAAATTTTATACCATGATAATTTATCAAAATTTAAATCTAAATTTAAATCATTTCAAATTATAAAATAAAATTAATTTTACTAAAAATCATTGAATATGCAAGGAGACAATGAGAGTTGAGCGATTGGCGTTGAAATGTGCAAAAGTGGGTTAGATACCTGATTTTGCGAGTGTGTGGTGTGGGGCTACCTTGACATGGAATGCGACGGCATGCATTGCCAACTCCAAATCACGAGACGAGGCCAACGAAGAATGGATAATGGCGGTGGCGCGTGAGCTCGAGTTTCAGGGAACATATAGCTGAGCATTATTATTTTAATATTTAAAAATAGGATTTACTTTATTAGCATCGGATATAATAATAATTTCCATTATCTTCATTTAATTATCATATCTAATGATAATGAAATGAATGTCTTACTTAAACATTCACTTTTAAATATTAAAATAATAATATTATATATATATATATATATATATTATAATCAAATTATGCTAGTATAACTTTAAAAAAATATTATACTATTCTAATAACTTTATAAATTAACGATGATGTCAATATTGTATATTTGTTTGTGGTTTCTTATCAAAACAAATATTTCCCAATTTTGTGTAATTTATTTCAACATTTAAAAAAAATATAAAACAATTGTTTTTAAGTGTTATTTTAGAAACTTATTTAGATTTAGGACATATTTAGTTGGAGAATAGAAATAGGGATAAATTTTATATGTAATCTTAAACATAAATTTATCTATGAAAATTTATACTTTATTTTTACTCTATAACTAAACATAGCCTTAGACGCACTAAATGTTGGGGGAAATTGGTATTTTCATTGGGAACTTTTATTTTTATTTTTGTATAATCCTTCCATTACCTGCCCGTGTTAATTATTTCATGCGCTTTTAAAGTTTATAGTTGCTAATTCAATTGACTTTTTAGGCATGAGAAATATTCTTTAGGTAAATAAAATATTCCTTTTAAGAAAAATAATCCTTTAATAATGTATGGCTAAACGTGTATTGACACTTACTAGCTTTTTTATTTTTAATTCATGAAAAGTCAAATTAATTGATTTGCAATTGGTTGTCATCTTTTTTTCCAATAATTGAAGTAAATGTTTTTAATTTAAAATTGCTAATTTGATCCTTATTATTCCAAAGTTAAAAGTAAATCTATAGGACTCGAACAAAATTTTAATTTCTCAATGTAAAAAAAAGTTACATAAATATTTAATCACACATTGTTACCTCAACAAAAGAGTTTGATTCAATCACCTATTATGTTGAAAATCTTATAAATAGAAACATAAAAATATATAATCGTGTAAAAAAAATTCACATCATTACATTAAAATTATACTTCTCAAATATATAAATGATAGAGGTTTATTTAATTAATTTCAAATTATGCAGACACATTTATAGGGTGATTTGAATGATTTAATATTTTTTACTATAACCGTAGTTAATATTTAGACGTTTGCATATACTTGCCTCGACCTAAGAATTTCTCCGTCTTATGCATCTTAAAATCAATCAATGTATCGTACATTTCATCCACACATCAATAGTAATACTATTTGAGATAAGAAAAATATTATTTATACTTATTAGATGTGAGATATAATGATGACCTACATTTTATTATCATTAAATATGGTATGAACTCTATTTGAATGGTAGATGAGTTGTGAGTTAGTGTAATATTTCATATCTCATGAATACAAATAACACGATTCTTGAGATAAAAGATTCCTTTAACACCTATCCTACTGCTGTTGAAAATGGAAACATGTCTACCAAGTTGCCCGGAGTGATTAATTGATATTGTCCACAATTCAATGGCGGTGTTGATTGTCCCATAGTAACTTAATTTCTCAAATTTTCGAGATGTTAAAGTTTTCTCCGCCATCAATGAATCTAAATTCAACGAAACCACATTATGCAAGTCAAAATTTCAAAACTAACGCCCAATCGAGTTAAACGCTAGTTTTATCATGATTGGTGGAGCACACTCAACACTGGTGATAGATTACCCATGATTAATTAAAGAAAACAACGTTTTAATTTTGTGATTGAAGTCATTAGATACTAATTTCTTAAATGGAGCTAGCGATAACGATTTGATTGATTACAATATAATTTAGGATTGTAACAGGAACATTTTGTCACTACAACATAATTAATATTTACTAACGTTTTTTAAATGTTAATAAATCATGAAAAAATGTTAGCTATTTACATAGGCAACATTTTTACCAATGTTGCATTTAGTTGGTGTCACTAGAGAGTTTTAGTAATATTTTTTTATATTTTAAGTAACATTTAGACAAATGTTGCAATATGCATTTTTGTTTTTGGTAACATTTATAATATGTTGCAATATACCTTTTTTTTAGTAATTAACACTTATAAAATGTTGCAATAGACTTTTTTAGTAACACCTATACAATGTTGCAATAGATTTTTTTTTTATTTTTTGGAAGATTTTTCAAATGTCACAATTGCTATCGTTCCATGCATGCATAAAAAAATAGAACAGAACTGGAAAAAAAAAAGCTTCAACCAAATTAAGAATTCCATGAACCAAATGGAAGTATATTAACATTTTTTAATTCCAAAATCTCCTTGTCATTTATGATAATAGCATTTTTATAATGGATGCACTTGAGAACATTCTTGACTCATATCGTGAAATTCTTAACAAATAATCATATATGGCAAAAAATAATACTCATAAGTTTTCAAGTAGAAACCCCTCCATCCAACATCGATCGTTCTGTACCTGCATCCACAGTTTAATCAATTGGTAAGGTTTAACTTTGATGTCACATAAAACTAAGGTATGATTTATTCAAATTAATTCTAGAAGTATAAAAAGTGAAATGTTAATTTCACTCACTCTATCATTGAAAGACCTCTCTAATGCTACTATTTTACTAAATATTTAACAGGCAAATAAAAAGTTATCTAAAACCACATAATCAACCAAGTCCATAAGAATTGAATAATAAAAAGGTAAACAAAAAAAAAAGGATAGCCAAAAAAATAAGGTTGAACAAATACACTTCAAAATAAGGTTCTCCCTATCAATAACTTTCTACAGGATGAATCGATGTGTCTTTTTTGAGCAAAATGAATAGACACATGAATTTAGGTTAAGTTGAACAACTTTTAAGTTTAGATACATAGTTGGTCACGTACATATCATGAGGAGGACTGCAAAACCTCATACCGACCTAATATTCTAATGTCATCTCAATTTTATCACAACTCTTTTCCCCTTCCCATCAGTGTCTTCTATTCTTCAGTTACAAATTCTAAACATATAGCTAAATAATAAATATTTCTACCCACGAAATTACAGTATTGACATCCTGAGATATAGCTAAAAAAGTACTCTCATATTTATAGTCTTGTGTAAAGTTCATCCTAACATCATCTGTGGCTCTATGCTTCTTTGTTACAATTAACAATCAAGTAATTTTGGATGCTTTTCACATGAAGGAAAAAGTGGAAAGAATGGAGAGCAGGGCCAAAATCTGAATGAAAATTTAAGGACTAAGGGCGCAGGACCTTTTTAATTAGTCTTTGCATAACAAAGTCTTTGCACCGTAACATGGCATAACAGTTGGTTAAAACAGATTATTTTCATCTTCCACCTGCTTACGTAACAAATTATAAACCATGTAACTAATAAGCTAGTTAAAAAAAATAATGAGGACTTAACAAATGATTACTAATTGCAAAGCAAACAAATACTTTCATTTGTTTACTCACATCGTTCAGGCTGAGGAGGCGTTTCTTTCCACTGAAACTGTTCTTTCGAGTGTGACGGAGAAAATGCTTTTGTGCATGGGTGGCCACTTAATTGGGTTGGTGTTCTTGTTGTCACAAAGCTTCTAGATATGCCTCTCCAGTTACCCTTGCCTAGCTTCTCAAGGCCCACAAGAACTTTACGTTGCTCCTCCTCTGTCCATGGCACGCCTGACCAAAACAAAATAAAAACTAACAAGATCTAATTAATTAAGAGTTGCTAGGCCCAAACCTTACATTCAAAACCATACGTCCGTAGATTTTCATAGTTTACTAGCTAAAAATTATGTATCTCTTGGATTGTTACAAAAATAGATCCCTATAGTGTATATAGTGAATATTGTTACAAAAATGTATGCATCGATTGAATCACCTAGATAGACATACTTTTAAGTTTTGAAATAGCTAAACAATGAGTAAATTCCAAAATAGTTTTTTGTATCAATTTTTATAGGAAAGAAAGTGACACTTTTGTTCCTAGTTAACTCTTTAAAATGCTAGTTATGATGTGATTTTGTTAAGTATTTCAGGTCACATATCAATATCCATCATATCATCCTACTCATTCTCATTAACAAAAACAATGTGCTTATTGTTAGAGGCGGAGCCCAATGGGGGGATACAACTTACGGGCTAAGTAAGAGCACCATATCACTGGGTCGGACGCTACATCTTGATCAAAAATTTTAAGATAATGAATTATAACTCATTCCATATTATATATCATTCACTCAATTCATTCTGAATTAATATGGGATTTCACCTCTCACACTTAATTTCAACAAAACTCCAACACTTACTTGAGTTTAAGGTGCATGTTCAGCTAAATTTGCGAGTGAAATTAAACTTTTGAGCATTAAATGATTGGAGACCAAAGGATACAACGTCATTTTGACATTTTATTAGTTGGAGTGGCAATTACTAGGATAACAGGATGAAGAATGAATAATAGTGTCATATCAGCTACATGTCATAGTATTTAAAAGAGGTAATTGATAAAATGACCAATTGTCTAATATTTTAAAATATTAGGGGCCAAAGTCTAAGGAATGCATGTGAAACTATAATCAAACAATATATTTGTAGATGATTTGTTCCATTTATTGATTAACACATAAGTTATTATATTAAAAATATAGAAAAAATAAGATAATAATAATCTACAAAACTATCATGTCAATCAATAATGAATGAAACATAATAAAAATTATTTTGTCTTCTCTAATAGTATCTACAATTTTTTCATAAAGGTAGTCTTCTCAGTAATGCATGTGAACATATCTTGATCAAAGACAAAAAAAAAATGTGTGCAATTTCAAGAAGAAAAAAAATCTATAATTTGATATAGAATTAAAAATCAATTTTACCTCGTGAAAAGATGTGTTGATATTTTTCTTTTAATTTCTTTAGCGCAACAAAAGTTTATCTTGAGCTAAAGGGTCTCCCCATAATTAGGTTAAAGTGCCGTGAAGATAACTCATGACCTGTATTTTCAAGGGGGAAAAAGAACTAAGGTCCAAAATCTTTAAAAAAAGGTAAATTATTAGAAAAACCTGTAAGTCACGACAGTAGTCTGGCCTCAAAGAAATGCTTATGAAATCTGGTCGAAAACATTTAAAAGAAAAACTGCTCTAATTAATTTATGGTCAAAGAAGAATATTTCGAAACTCACCATATGAAAAAGAGAGAAGAGAAACGGAGAAAGATGGAACTGATATGTTTGAAATGAATCAAGAGAGGAAGAGACATGGTCAGTAGCTCCACTGTCTAAAACCCATAGTTTTGTTTTATTAGTGGTGAGAGAGAGTATGTGGGATATACCTGTGGTATCACTGAAGTGGTGGTTGTTGAGTTCAATGGAGGACATTTGGTGGATGTTGTAAGGAGGCTGAGACTCTTGATTCTAAAGTAAAGCAATTAAAGCAAGCCTCTGCTCAGGAGACAAAGCTAAATCTGAATTCATTCCTGCTTCCTTTTGGTTTGAAGGATCAGCTGCATTACTAATATCATCAGAATTATCATCAGTGGTGACATTGTTCGCAGTAGCTAACCGTTATTGTTTGAGGTGTGGCACGTAAAAATGCGCACAACATAATCTGCTTTCTTGTACTTTCTGATGGTTGCTAACCTGTAGGTGCAAGAATCAATGCAAGAAACACAAGGAGGAATATGTCTGAAATTATTTAACTATTCCCAAATTGATTCAACTTAGTGAAGTAAGAAGTAATGCTGAGATTACCTTGCTTTGCCGCATGAAGTTCTTCATTTAGCTCAGCAGTCTTGTAGATGTCTCCTCGATAGAACCGGCGCTTGACGTCCTTCCAAAAATCATGTGCGACATTGATCCATATGACACTTTGTGAGATTTCTTGAGAAAGTGATAGATTGATCCAAGAAACTATGAACGTGTTACACCTATCCCATATATCAAATAGGGGATCGTGTTTCTCTAGCTTGGGGATTGAGCCATCAATGAATTCCAACTTGTTCTTGCCTTTCAATGCTAGCCACATAGACCGAGACCAAGTATTGTAGTTGCTACCATTCAAGATCATGGTTGTCAGAGGAATACCTGGATTTTCTGACGGATGCAAGAAGTATGGACTTATTGGATCCGAAGATGGGTTCACATTTGCTCAAGAGATGTGAGCATGTTAAGCTAAAAATTGGTTGAGAAGATTCTGAATATCCACAATACAGGTTGTGGTTGATTGATTCATCACCGAAGCATCATCATGATTTGCCATGAGCAAAGAAAGAAAGAAAGAGAAGAAAAGGAAGAGGTGTGCCTAGGAAGAAAAGGCTCATGATACCATGTGAAAAAGAGAGAAGAGAAACGGAGAAAGATAGAATTGATACTTCATTAGAGTGGTGATGTAAAGGTTACAGTACATTATGATACAAGTGACACTATATACAAGATGATCTAATTGCATCTATGGTGAGCTAATTTGACTAATTGTCATAACAGAAAGTTGTTATGACTAGTTAGATGAGTGAAGTGACATATGAGGCTTTGTATCAAGTAACATACCAAATAATTAAGGATACTGACAGATGATTTACTTAGTGAAAAAAAATTCTCAAATTAAACCTAAATCATTACAAATTATGAGTGAAAGGACGATAAAATGAGTCAAACCTATTGAATGAGTATTGATCATGTTCATGATTTGAACAAAATTTCATGCAGTATTATTAAAATATTACTCCTTAATTCGTTTTCCATCACCATAGCTTAACTTATCCTGCTAGATTTGCATGCAATAATTTTATAAGTTTACTACGTAAAACATATTTTCTAATTTGTATGGTGTTTTTGCATCCTTAAATTTTTCATATGTAACTTTCAAAAAATACAACAAAATTTCACTCAAGAAAGAAGTTAGAACAAATCATCAAATTGTAACAAACCACCAGGCCACTGCCTATAGTATGACCAGAGCATTTAATTAAACCTTTTTATTTTTTTCTCTATTTTAAATAGCCTATGATTTAAATCTATAAATTGTACAAAACCAAAAGAAGCTATATGTATAAAGAAAAAGGTATATTGGTTATTAGATTCTGATTAAAATTTTTAACCGTTGTAGACACGTTCTAATGAATCAATTTATTTTAATTGTTGGATTAGGTCTACATAATTTTCCATCGAAACCAAACATAACATGCTAAGTGTGTGTTTGATTTATGAAAATATTTTTTATTTTTATTTTCTAGAAAAATTTCTATTTTTAGATTTTAAAATTTAGGAAATACATTTGGTTTGTAAAGACAGATTCTATTTCAAAAAATTGAAAACAACATAATGAAAATATGTTTGGTCTATTTGTTTTCAAAATGTAATTTTTAAAATAAAATTTAAAATACTAAAATTATGTTTGTTCTTAAACAATAAAAATCATAAGCACATATATGATTTTCACAATAAATAATAACATTAAAGTAATAAATAGCAAAAATATGCAATTATCAAAATAAATAGAAAAAAATATATTTGGTCAATTTTTAAATAAAATTTAAAATAATAAAATTATATTTTTCATCAAACAATAAAAGTTATATATATGGGGTTTGCCGCCCTAACATATTTTTTTTAGCGTAATAAATATTTTTATAACATAAAATACTTTCTATCAAAATTGCTTCTAATGAAAAATTTTGATTGGGAATATACTTGATTTTTTTAAGCAAATTAGGATTATTTTAAAACTATTATCATGTCTTCTATAAACTTGATATTCAAAAAAATTAATTATATAAAAAAAAATACAAAAGTTCATTTATAAGAAAAGCCTCAGCAGTGCACTCTCTACCACAGCAACATCCATCCTCTCATGTGCTCACCGCCCTTCATCAACAACAACTCAACTAAAGACGCAACCCACCATCGATCACAACCATCACACATACATAGCCATTGTCTCCACCACATGCGACCACCGTCATCTGCATTAGTAACTTGTAAGCTCTGTCAAGATTATTAGTGTCAAACCATCACAACAACCCCACAGTGACCACCACGCATCACCGTTCACCTCCGCCATCCAACACCACGAACCCGATGTCGAGTTTAATTTGCACACTCTCGTTGCTACTTCACTAGAGTACCCCGCTGCCTGCATCTGCCTCATATATATTGCCAGCTGGCACGCCACCTCCATCTTGGTTGCATTATTGTCACTGGCCCGTTCCCGCGGCTCAGGCTCATTATTCACGCTTTGGGTATGTATTTTACCTTGAGCAGGTCCGAACCCGGGTGGTGAAATTAAACGCAAAGTAAAGAGCATATATATCCAGTATTTACTGTCATCCCACTGCCTTTCCGATTGAAAATGTTTTCAACCCACACCAAAGAAAACACTGAAAATCGTCAAAATGATGTTTTTAAAATTTTCATAAATTTTGAAAATCTTTTCTGAAATTAAGAATGAAAATAGATAACCAAACGTGTTTTCAGTAGTATTTTATGTTTTAAGTGAAAATGAAAATAGAAAATAGAAAATACACAAACCAAACACCCTCTAACTAACATACACAGCCATAATTATTATTTTCTTCTTCTCCCTTTTGATTGATTACACACATAATACCTTTTAATTAAATACATAAAATCATTCGAAAAAATTGATTACTACACGAAGCTGTTACTAAGGTAAATTACACTATAAATAGGGCGGCACAAGGGCATCCTCTTTTTCGTTAAATTATTAATTATTAATAAAAATGGGTTTTGAAAAACAAGAAAAGGATTGCCAGAAGTTCAAGATAACGAAAAGGACAGGGAAAATAAATCTCAACATTTGTTGGTAATTATAAAATAAGGCATGTAGATTGAAAAGATGGAGCGTGCCCAGAAGCACGTGAATTAACACTTTCAAAAGATCTATGTAAGATTTGGTGGGTGAGAGAGACGTGAGAGTGAGAGGACCATGAGAGAACTCTCCTATATAAAGTTAATGCAAAGTCCCAATCATTGCCCCTTCATCATAGATGATGTGAACTACTCCTAATTCAACTCCACAAATAATTGGACTCGAATCCACAGCAATATTTTTGAGTCAAGAAAAATGGAGAAATGAGAGTGAAAGTGATGCAAATAAAGATTCTGGGACATCTGAAGGGAAAATAAGGGTGGGTGAAAGTGATATGCGAGTAAAGATTCTAGTCATATACCCTTAGATTGTGCCCATTCGCTAGGTACATGGTTCCTAAATAATATTCATTTTAGCTTTGAATATTTGGATAAGAACGAGGCTATATATTTTCTTTTATTAAAAGTTAAAAATCAAAATACATATAATAAAGTATATGGATGTGGTTTTGAGGAAAGGAGACGCCGAGATCTAGTTGCCTCACTCAGTTAACCTTTTATTCATATAATGTTATAATTTAGGTTCTATTTTCAAAATTTTCAATAGGTGATAGGTAAGTGGATCAATAAGCTTGGAGGCAAGGTCTGACTACTCAAGAATTAATGGTGTGAGTCTTCCTCTTAACCTAATATTCATATATTTTGTCAAACTTGACTTTGAATACTATGAATACAACACTCAATGTCCTTATATATAGAGATCACTGTAAGTATGAAAAATTGGAAAATATCATATGCAATATCATACATAACCTCACAATAGATGAGCGTAACTAATTTTCGTTGAAAAATATTGACCCGCAGTTTATATAGCTAATAGTCCATTTGGCATGGTGAGCGCTTAAGAAAATATATATGCGTGCTTAATATATAATATATGGTGTGAACCAAAGAGTATTTTTTGACTGGCAGTCGAAGACTAATTCCTTCGAGGCATGTGACAACAAAGCCCCTTTCTATATATATGATGTGTTTCAAACCCCCGACATATCTTGAAGGGCCTGTACCTTACCAACTTGTCTTTGGCGACATCAATAACAATGTTAGGACACTAGCTAGCTAGGAACTATTCTTATGGCGAAAATCAATAACAATGTTGAGTAAAGCTGTTGAAATGGGTGACCCGATTATCCGCGTGTGGTTCATTATGAGTCGACAAAGCGAGAGCCAGGCATGTCGATAATTATTTGAATAAGTTGAAATGACCTGACTTATTGATTTGCAAGTTTGTCGAGACCAAAATATTGTATAGAAATATTTTTTGAAAATATGTTTAGACATTATATTATTAAAGACATATAGGATTGGTATATAAATAATTTACTGTGCATTTTAATTATATTTCTAACAAACGTAATACGCGTGTATGTGGTGATGAGATAATTAGTAATATATTAATTTATCTCATTTGCTAAGATAACTAAAATATCCTGTTATTAACATATAATAATTCTCTTCACATTTCATATGGCCGGATTCGCAAATAATATATAACTAAAATTTCTAATATATAATTCTCCAAATGTCAAAATGAATATAAAAAAAAAAGTGTAAATTACACTACTTAATTATTATGAAAGTGAAGAAACTAATAATTTAGAATAAACAAAATTGACTTAATCCTTGGAAGCGGAGGATTTGTGCATCTCAGCCTCGAGTTCAATGTTGCGGATTTAGGTTGTAGGGTTTAATGCTTAAACTTCTAATTAATAGGTGTTTTTAGGTTATATATTTGAGTATTTTACAATGAATTAAATTACATGGAATTTGATTGAATAATAAAATAATATAAATAAAATATGTTATAATAAAATACATATTCTTCTTTATTAGTTTGAATATTAAAGATCGAATAAAATGAAAAAAAATTCATATCTTACCACATTGTTTAGAAATATATAACAAAAGGAGAAAAAATGTTGAAAATGTTCAGCTTTGTACTCTTGATTTATTTTCTTTTATCTCATTTGTCTACATTAATTAAAGAGAAAAATAAAATAAAATGTTGACCAAAATGGAATATTCGAATCAATTCTATCCAATGACATTTTTTTCGATAAAATTCTATCCAATGACATTATAGTTTATCGTATTTTAAACATATCTAAATAATCAAAATAAATTTTATCTTATTTTATTCGACAATATTCCATGGCTTTCTATCCACTCAGTTTTATCATTCGTCTAAGATGGTGCAATGGCTTAGTTCCTACAAGGCTGCAAGGTGATTCACAATTCTCTTTACCTTTGGTTCGTGTTAGGTGCAAAAGATTTGGGATGTTTACATCTGATGGTCTAAATGATGAACTGTAAAAATTAACTAACTTAATTAAATTTAATAAATTCAAATATAGTTTTTCCTTAAACCTAAAGCAAATCGATCCGCTTACACTCTCCTATTTAAGATTTCCAATAGATAAAACAGGGAGGAAAGGCAACAATCAAAAGCTTGGTCAATATATAACATTGATACACGTATAAAACTTTCAACAAAAATAAAATTGTACTACGATAAATTATTTAAATTTGTGTAAAAATATATTTAGATTTTTTAATATTTTGTGTCGATAACAAGTTGATTGAATAAGTAACGGCAACCTCTTCAAATGAGGAAGCATGTTCAAAGCTTAGTGCTGCAATCATTGAGTGAAAATCACAAGATTCTTATGCTTTTTCATCCAAACAAAAAATAATTTAAATAGACCAAACTTATGAAAAATAGCTCGTCATCACGACTATATACATGTGAGAGAGAGAGAGAGAGAGAGAGAGAGAGAGAGAATTTTTTGAGTGGTTCATGTGTGAAGTGGAAAGTGTTGAACACTCGAACTTTGTTGGGGACAAAGAGGAGAGGGAGTCACGTGGGATTTCACATGCATAGGCATGTCATGATGTGGCACGTGGTCCCAGATTGCACTCGTGCGTGTCCACTTTGTCTCTTTATAACCAGACACCTCCTCTCCACAATCATTGGATACTCTCTCCCTCTCATGCATCTCTATCACGCGCCTCCTTCACGCGTGACACCACTTCCTGGCTGATACCCAGTTTCGATTTACGATCACGTAGGACACATTGGAAAAAAAAAAGAAAAAGTAAATTACACCTATCTCAACAAGATTTATTGAAATATAATCGATACCTTTTATATTTTCAAATTTTGCAACACAAGCTCGTGAGGTGTGTAAAAACCTACACCGAACTCTTCTGTAATAGTGACCATTAGTACTGTTAAATAAGTCATATGTTTTAATAGTATAAATATAAATATTGAAGACTAGTATAATTATAAAAAGATGATAATATCCTTATTTTACTAAATAACGAAAATATCATCCTCCTCCCATTGTGCATATTGTGACTGAAACATCCTCCTCCCGTATTCAAGCCCACATTAACAATATTGTGCAAGTGAGGATGATATTTTTATTTTTAAGTAAAAGAATAACATCATAGTCTTTTCACAATTATAATGGTCATCAATATTTATATTACAATGTAGGTTTTTACAAATCTTAGGACCTGCGTGGTAAAATTTGAAAATAAAAAGGTGTCTATTATATTTTAGTAAATCTGGAGGGAGATGAGTGTAATTTACCTTTTAAAAAATTTAGAGTAAATCAATCACCATTTTTTTCCTTGAAGTGGTGAATTGATAATATGCTCTTAAAAAATTGAATATTTTAAATAAAATAAATTTTATTGAGTTTTTATATTTAATTGATCTAAGGGTGATTACTCATATTTTCTCATTTTATCAATTTTTTTATTTTAGATGAATCAAATCCATTATTTTAAAAGGCAATGAAAAATCAATTGTCTTAACATCACCTGATACAATGATAAAACAAGAGTAAATAACCATTTTAGTTCTCATATTTTTAAGTTGACATCAATTTAGTTCTAAATTTTTTTTTTTACTTCTAATTCCAGCATTTTTTATTTTAATATCAATTTAGTTATTTAGTTGAATTTTTACTTTGATGAGATGACTGAATTGATCTTAAAATGAAAAATATTAAAACTGAATTAATATCAAAACTAAAAATATTAGGACTGAAAATGTTGTGCCATATTTTAAAACTAAGACTCGTCATGTATTTATAACTTTTTTAAGGATTCCTTATTTGCCAAAATGTTAATAGATATAAAAGGTATTTGAGTCATGATTTCAATTATTTTTTCTCTTTTTATTTTACTATTTTCATATAAAATATTAACAATGATTCATATAAAGAAAAAAATGTGATATAAATATTATCTGGTTACTTATTCAATCCTTATCAATTACACTTCAATATTTAAATTTTCTCCCAATATTTAAAATCTTATTATTTGAATGAAAAATAATTTTTTATAAAATACTTTGAATTTTAATATTTGATTAAAAAGTAAAAAAATTATAAACATTTTAACTTTTATTATGTTTTACAAATCATAATTTATAGTAGAAAATATTTTAGCTATATTTATAAGTAACTTGTACAAGTTAGATATAATTTTAATTTCTTTAATTTAATGTTCAAAATTTAATTTGGAGAGTAAAATAATTTTACATTATCAATTAATATAATTACATTACAGTGACAAATCTTGAAAAATAACCACCTATTATCACAATCACCCATTATGATTTGTAATTTTGGCCAAGGCTATGTGTGTTTTGGCACTGGGTTTAAACCTCGTCCAACGAGCATAGAACAAAGAGCCTCTTGTTTGGATAAACTTTTTTCACACGAACACGAATTGATTTTATTGGGTGAACCTCCATTCAGCCAAAGCAAAAATTTGTTGCTTTGCCATTAATGAAGGTGAAAATTTTTTGAGGGTGCTCATAAAATATCAGCTATATATTTTTCTTCCATACTAATAATTAAGTCTTTTATAAAAGAAAGATAATATACTTTGCAATAATTATACATATAAAAGTGATTTCGATAACATTGTCCAAACAATATTTTCTCTCTTATAATAACTTTTGATACCAAAGATTTCAAACATAAATTAATCACGTTACCATTATAGGTATGTTTATTTCAGACTTTTGAAAAAGTGATTGCGGAACTTAAATTAATTTTTATATATAATTAAAAAAGCTGAAAACTATTTTTTCAAAAATTACTCTTTTTAGCTTATGCAAAAATAATTAAAAATAATTTTTTTTATATTTTGAGTATCTTCTAAAAGTTATCCAAATGTGTGAAAAATAACTTTTTGTTGAAAAAATGATTTTGAGCCTAAAAATTGCTCATCCAAACACATTTTAACTCACTTTTGACCAAAATCAATTTTATAAAATCAAGTTGGTGCTAACCCAATGTGCAAACTCTAATCCAAACATGCACACACAAATTCTTTTGATTAATAGATTAAAACTATTTTATATACTATTAGCCTAGCAATCAAACCTTTTCTTTTTTTTTTACAAGTGAGCCCATTGTCTAGTTATAAATTTTTGCATGTCTCAATAAACTATGGAGGTCACGACTCGTAAATTCAACTCTCATCCCCACCCCTATCACCTAATATCTTAATGAAAAAAGTAACTTTTTTTTTTGGTCGAATCAAACTCATTTTTTTAGGATGCATTTGTTTAGATTTTGAAAAAAATATTATGAAACTTAAATTTCATTTATAATTGAAAAAGTTGAAAACTAATTTTTTTTACAAAAGCTACTCATTTTTTTTTTATCAAAAAGCTGAAAATTGATTTTTTTTAGATTCTAATTGTTTTTAAAGAACTATCCAAATATATAAAAAAAACTTTTTTGGGTGAAAATAACGTGATTCTGGGAGGCCAGAATCACATCCAAACGCAGCCTTAATTTGCCTAATTAATCGATTTGTTTGTGTTTTGGTCTGAATATAAACGTTTTCAAAGTGTTTTTTCCTTTCTTTACGTCTGAACTTGGGCTTTATTCGATTAGCTTGAAAGCCAGTGAGTGAGGCCCTAAAGCCCATAGCAATTCTTCCTCCGTTTTATTATTCTCTTCAGCAACTTTACAAAGAAGAGAGGGTGCACCGCTGCAGCAGGGAGAGCGTAGTTCGTTGTTCGTAGAGGAGGGAGCGAACTTAGTAACAGTGTGGCGCATGATTGATTAAGGCTTTTACCTATTTCTTATTCATTGTTAATTACTAATTTTTCATTCTTAATTTTTTTTTCTTTTTTTCTTTTGTGTATTGGTTTAGGTCTGAAAATGGGATTATCTGCAAAGAAATCTAAAAAGAGGCGAAGCAGTGACAGTGATTTGGATGATTACAACGATATGGAGTTCGAAGAGGTAAGTGTTGGTGCAAAGTTTGTAATGTGTTGTTCAACCATAGTAATTTAGGGGGCCTTTGTTTGGGATTTTTGGGATGAAACGAGTGTTTTTTGCAGCTCAAAATAATTATTTTTCTTATATTTGGATAATTTTTAAAAAATTAATTAAAATCTAAAAAGAAAAATTTTTTCAGTTCTTTTAGAAACTAAAAGAGTAGCTTCTGGAAAAAAAAAATCAGTTTTCGGTTTTTTCAATTATAAATAAAATTTAAGTTTCATAATCTTTTTCCCTATTATCTGAAGAAAAATAGTCACCCTTATTTGTGAATTGTGATTAAATGAGGTTGTTTTGGTTATGTAGATGGAGCTGGGAAAATATGATTATGATGATGATTATGGTGAGGAGGAGGAGGATGAACAAGAAGAGGAGGAGGAGGAAGATGGAGAAGAGGGAACCGGGGAGGAAGAAGATGGGACGGCAGAGAAAAGTGGATGGAATGATGATGAGATGGAGCAGCTTGAGAAAGAGTATAGAGATCTTCATCATCAGGAAGTGTAAGATTCCACGCTTTTGGTTTATGTTGAAGATTGGAAGGATAATTTATATTGCTAGGTTCAAAGTTTCAGAATGATGTTCCTATCTTGGACATGTTTTAGCTAAGTCTATATTTCATTTAATTGTGTCAAATATATTTTGATGTGTAAAACATGATAATGCGGAGACAATAGTCAGCTAGACCTATTGCTGTGTATATCTATAAAATGTAATTGAAGGTTTGTCTCAGATTAACACTTTGGATATGTTTCCACTAAGGTACTCTGCATATGTTAATATGTTTATTTGCTGCTAGTACTCGGTAACCAAACAAATCATGCTCTTGGAATAGTGGATCATGAGCTGATTATTTTTGCTATGATTTTCAGTTGTATTTGTATGTATTAACTGATCTAATATAATCATTAACAATCAGGATGAATCTTGTTCTGCAATGTTTGTTGTATGGTATTATTCATCAATAGTTCGCACTTCTGTTCATAATATGCATTGCAAAATAACTGCTGGTTGTTGCTTTTCTACTTTATAGATGCATTGATGTGGAATATTGTGTTAGCTTGTTTATTATCATGATGAATCATGAATCCTCCGTCTAAGTGTAATTGTTAGTTCTTTCTATGTAACACTTGAATTATGGTGAACCTATTATATTTCCCTTTTTAAATTCATATGATTGTGTGGATCCTGAAATAAGGAAAAATTAACTTTCTTCAGAGATACTTTGAAGAATTTGAAGCATCATAAGGATGAAGATCTCCTTAAAGGCCAAGCTGTAAAAAGCCAGAAGGTGTGGTGTTGCATTTAGTGTCCTGTTTTCCCATTTCCTTTTTGTTATTTATATTGTGTTGAAAAATGTTTATTAGTCCTTAATTCTTACATGCATGTTGTCAATTGTGGCTTTTACCTTTGCTTTGGTGCCAATTACTGGACATTACAGTTTTCTTTCTGTTTTGATTTTATAATAGCATCACTGAACTTTGTTTTACCTGAAGGCCCTCTGGTACAAAATTCTTGAGCTCAGATTTTTACTTCAGAAGTCATTCTCAAGTTCAAATAGGTTCCCTCAGGTCTTTTTCCTTATCCCAATTTTAAGATTTAATGTGATTTTCTATTTATCATGTTTGAATGATGTGGTCAAACATATGACAATTTGTTTGCAGGAGCCAATCAGGTCTTCATTCTGTGAATCAGATGAGAATGTTAGAGTGGCATATTCAGATCTGATGACTTCTTCCAAGGAGACTCTAGATTCTATATTGGAACTCCAAGAGGTGTGGTTCTTGCCTGGAAATTTATATAAAAAAGAATTGAAGAATGAATGAGAATTGTTATGCTGTCATATTGTACAGTATTATGTTTGACCGCCTCTAATTTTCATCGGTAACTGATGTTGCTTTCCTCATTCCAGGCTTTATTTGCAAATAATCCATCAATTCCCCAAGCCACAAATGGTATCATTTCCTTCTCTGTTTTGATCTTATTTACTTTTTGCTTGTGGCATGTCTTTAGAGTTTCTACTGAGGTTGCATAGATTGGAGTATTCCCCCTGTAAGAGATTGCAATAATACTAGCATTGTTGCTGCAAACAGAGTATGGATTTTGTTCAAGGGTTTTTCTTGTTTTCCACTTTATTGATGCATCTATCATATAGACTATTACCTATCACCAATCACAATCTTTCACCAACTTAGTTAATGAAGTGAGGTGCTAATCACATTTGTCAAGCAAGGAATAAACATCTACCCAAAATGGTTATTGGTTGCATAAATGGAGAGAAGGAAAAATTTGGGAAATGATGCCTTCTGAAGTTGAAAATCATCAGTTTTGTTGGGAAAGAATAAATGTATGGGTGGTAGAGTTACCTGACTGTCTGCTTCATCTGTACTATGTACTATGTATTTCTGTTCAGTGTACAGCTATTCGAACAAGTTGTGCACAAATATTTTTGGGGGATTCCCTTCTAATAGCCCACATATTTTGTTTTGCTATGATTGAAAGCAAAAATGTCTAATTTGACACAAAGGTTCCACGGTCACCCTTACACTTTTCTAGTTTTAATAAAAATTTTATTGTTTGGATCCCTTGAAGTTCCAACAGTTGGAGGAACTTTTCTCGAAGGCTTATATGCTGGGTTTCAAGCCTTGAAGTTAGAAGTTATGTAATAATTGTTTGGGGTAGTTAAGAGGCTAAATTGCTTTTTATGCAGGTCTATAGTTCATTGTAGATCAAACCATGTTAAATTCTGTATAATATATTTTTTTTTTTTGTCTATTTTCTGTTAGCCCACTGGTTTACAACATTGTCCATACCTGCCATTTTCCTCTCTAAGGCTAGTAGCAAACTATTTTCATTTTAATTTATTTTTACTTTTTTTTCTTTTCATGAAGGTCCAGAGAGGTCATCAAAAGCTTTGGAAGTTTCTAGGAATTTGGATGACAATTTTGATCAAGAATGGTCACAGATTTCCCAGACACACACAAGGTATTTTTGTAATCTTCAAGCGCACATTTATTCTGGTAGGCATTAATTTTCTCAAGGTGGTAAAGAGTTGAATTTTCTAGCACTTGTTTCATGTATAATGTTTGAAACTTCTCAAATTATGCAGTTTTCTTACTTCATCTGAGTTTTGATCTTAAAACATATCATACTACCATCTTTATGCTTGTCTGGTTGGCTGATGCTATTCATGATTGTATTGTATCTTGTAGAGTAGCATCTTTCAGGGACAAGTCAATCAACAAATGGCAGAGGATGACACAAGTGACAACTGGTGCTGCTGCCATTAAAGGCAAATTGCATGCTTTTAATCAGGTCAGGTTCTGTAAGTGGACTGAGGATCCTACAGGGTGATAGGCTGGTTAATTTACTCATAATTTGTTGTCTTATTACAGGATATAAGTAATCAAGTCGCTGCTTATATGAGAGATCCCAGTAGAATGATCAAGCAGATGCAACTGAGGAGATCAGCTGTTAGTATATTTGGATCTGTAAGTTAGTGTCTTAATCTTAGTTGCTTTAAAAGCATTATGCATATTCCATAGAATGCTGAAACTAGCATAAAGAGTATGTTAAGTAAAAGGCTTATCTTTTAACCTTCATCAAGTGCACTTATGGCATATATATCCATTCTCCAGGTCGCGGAGGTTAAGGATGACTCCAAAGAAGAGGTAAGCATTACGCACCCCTGGTTTTTGAATTCTGCTTTGTTATTGGTTTTGTGCCTGGTGATCAGCAAGTAATGTCTTCCCATGGAGTGTTAACCCTGTTGCTTTAGTCGAGTTGCTTTCTTATCAATTTTTTCACCAAGACCAATGGCAAAATTGGTGCAATTACCGGAAATTAGACTTAAAGATTTTGTTCGTGATATACTCCAAAAATTCTGAAATATGGAGAACATTAGCTTGGCAAATCCCTTAAGAGGTTGATTCACATTGTAACCCACCTGCAATCATCTTCAATTCTCTCTCTTTCTCTCTTGGTATCTGTTTTTAGTTTTACGGGTCTGCTGTGTCTAATGGTATTTATGAAAGGTGGGAAGTGGATAAAGGGTTTCAAACATTGTAGGAAATGCGTCCATGTCTATAATTGTTGTTGCTTTATTCTTTCTTTGTTTTATTTTTTCAAAAATTTTCAATCTCCATATAAGTCCTTGTTTGTCTAATAACATTGGTCAATGCCTTCTTTCAGAGTTCAGACTTTCTGCAGTTCCCCTTTCTACTTCTCCTCTTTTCTTTTTTTCTTTTTTCCCTTAAATTTGCACATTTTAGGTTTCAACATGACACAGTCTTTAATATAACTCTGCTCAGGAAGCACAAACTGCTGGTGATCCTGAACTTCTGGATGACTCTGAGTTTTATCAGCAATTATTGAAAGAATTTTTTGAGACGGTTGATCCTTCATCATCTGGTAGACACTTTTTGGCTTATTGATTATTTTATAATGATATTTCTACTTTTAATACCATTGAACTGGCTTCTGTTTTTCATGATTATACATTAAGCACATGGGAATGCTACACAGCTATCATGATACAACCATAACTAAGCATTGACCCAATGAGTGGAGTTAGCAAAACAACAATAATGATACATGTAAAAAAAAAAAAAATGTTTTGGCATATGTGGTGTAGTTTCATGTTACATAGTTATGTACTGGCTTCAAAAGGCACACCGCCTTTTAGGCTTATACATAGTTCTCATTTTTCTGCTATTTTCATTTGTTTAGAGAAAGCATTTTATGCTTTGAAGAGAATGCAAAAAAAGAAAAGGAAAATTGTTGATCGCCGTGCCTCAAAAAGTCGCAAGATAAGGTATCAAAAAATAGCTACTATTATTTATTCTTTTTTTTGGTGGTACAACAAAATATATCTTGTGCCCGTCTTGTGAACTGATCAAAGCTTTTAAATGATCTAATGTTGTAGGTATAACGTTCATGAAAAGATTGTAAATTTTATGGCTCCTCAACCCATGAATCTTCCCCCTATGGCTCCAAAGTTATTTGAGAATCTGTTTGGATTGAAGACTCAAAGATCTTCAGCTACAGCCTCATAATCATGAGACTATGAGAGAGATTTGGGCCACACAGTTTTGCCTATTACTTGACTTAATATTTGTTGTGCCAATTTTTCATCGCTACAATTTGATGGTGATTATAGAAGGAATTTGGTTTTTCTCCTAGCGAGCCAAAATTTTCCTGTCAATATCTATTCGGTAGTAGTAGTGCCAAATAGACATCTAGGTACCTCATGTCTCCTTTGGTTGTCTAACGATGAATGACACTAGTGCGGATATCATGATATCTAGTGCGCAAGAGCCAATGAAATAGATTATGATCTGCTTTTAACATTTCAATTTTAAAATACGTGTTTGCCAAGAGCTTAAATTGACCAATCTACAAATGAACCCAATAAACAGTTCCGTTTTTCTTTATTGGGTCCTTGAGTCAATTTGAAGTTAAATAGGCAAAGAGATTGGAAGTCCGATTAATGACAACCAGCATACAGACGGGAGCAAATTCCTTTTAAACTCATTTTCTCTATCATTATCGTTTCAGTCAAAGGAAGGGTTGAAGTATGCAAGGACATGCACTTTCAGGACAAGCCATCCCGCTTGGGGCGACTAGTTGACAGCGTGCCAGCACCAAGGTTATGAAAATGAAAATCGGACTGGATATCGAATCGGTGAGGGTAAGTTCAAAAATTTAATCGAGGGTCCAATCGGAATATAATAAAACATATACTTATATAAATATATAAAAATATAAAATAAAATATATGTCATAAAATAACTAAAAATTAAATTAGGTATCAACAAAACTATAAAACATAATATAATTCAACTCTTTATCAAAATAAACATTATCCATATGGATCAAATCCTCAAATTACTACTTTCCATATTAGAAAAGGAAAAAAAATGGGAAATATGAAATTTTAGGTTTTTTTTTAAAAAAAACCCAAAATATGCAATTTTGTATTTTTTTACGAAAAAAAACCAATTCGAAACCGATTTTTTGGCCGGGCGGGTTTTCCTTCTTCTGCTTCTGGCCGCCTCAACTGCTTGAGTGATTTTTGTAAGGCGGTTTCAATTCAACCTGACAAGAGCCGATTCCCGGTTTAATCGGTCCGACCGGCTGGTCCGGTCCGGTTTTTAGAACAGTGGCCAGCACCAATGAGAATATATAATTCCATGTGAATGTGAATGTGAATGTGAATGATGTATGTTATGTCGAATAGGAAACCAATGCTGGTTGGGCAAATAATTTTATACACCTTACGGAGGACAGATATTATTTATCTTCTTACTTTGGCCCAATGCTAGTATCCTCTTGTTGTCTGTTTTTCAAACCAATCCTCAGTGGTATCATTCGTACATTTCTTGTAGTTTCTTCAGCCGGGTGACCTAGGTCCAATGCTTTTAAAGTATGCATGATTTTCACTTTAAGGAACCAGCAACTACACACACACAGACACAAACAAAGCAAGACTATCACTCCGCATGTAAATATTAGGCCAAAAACAATCTAAATGGAAGTGAGGCACTAATATACTAGGCCAAAAGTAATCTGATGGCCTAATCGACCACAGAAAACGGAAGATTCTTAGTGCTAATGCTGCAAAACAAACATCTTAGTGCAATTGAATGTACACTTTAGCAAATCAGCTCTACATTCTAAATGCTATGGCAGATGTGTAACACACTAGCAGGACTTCAATAAATAAAAAACAAATACCAATATTTTGTCACAGAAATTGAGCAGTGGCCCCAAGGAACTCTTCTTAATTGGTGCGCAAGAAATTAAGCTAACTCCTTATAAATACCCTTACTTTGATGGTGATGGATTTTCATTGAAAAGGAAAAGAAAAAAAGAACCCAAAAATTTCTGAGAAAAAAAAAATCCTTCAGTAAAGGAGATGGTGGGGTTTGAGCAAATGTGGTCACAAATGGGCTCAATCATGGCTACCATTATGTTCATGTATGCCATGTTTGAGAAGTTCTTCCCTCCTCATCTCCGTTTGCATGTCCAAAAATACACTCACAAACTAGCATCTTTCTTGTCTCCTTATATCCAAATCACTTTCTCTGAGTTCACAGGTGAGCGCCTCAAGCGCAGTGAGGCCTTCACTGCCATCCAAACATACCTTAGTGAGAACTCTTCCCAAAGAGCCAAAAGGCTCAAAGCTGAAGTTGTCAAGGATAGCCAGACACTAGTGGTGCTTAGCATGGATGACAATGAAGAGGTCACTGATGAGTTCAAAGGTGTAAAAGTTTGGTGGGTCTCAAACAAGACCACATTTAAATCACAGTCATTTTCATTCTATCCCGCCTCAGATGAGAAGAGGTACTACACTCTTACCTTTCATAAGCGTTATAGAGACCTCATCGCTCACTCTTACATCCCACATGTCTTGGAAGAAGGGAAAGCAATCAAGATGAAGAATAGACAATTGAAGCTATACACCAACAATTGTAGCACTGGTCGGTATCTACAATGCACAAACACTTCAAAATCTATGACATCATATGCATATTCTGTATCGGTACTCAACATAATACTTCTGCATTTTATCCACTGTTTTGAAAGTTATATTACTCGAAAAATTTGAGTAGTGGGTGAAATAGTCAACTAATAGCTGATATGTCAATACATGATTAGATGAAATTAATTCTTTCCTATTATATGATTATAATTTTTTGTTTAATACATATTGTCTTGTTCATGTCTTAATTTGTTTAATATAATTATTGTATTTACAAGATGAACTGTATATGTAACGGTGCATTCTCAGGTGCAGAAGGAAGAGTTTTCTGCACAGTGTAGAAATGTGGTTTATAACTTTTAGGTACAGGTTTATAACATTTTACTCAATGGTTTACAATTTTCTTATGCAAGATTTACACTTTTATTTTTTGTAATCACCTTTAGGAATGTTTCTATTGTTCATATAGAAATGTGGTTTATAATTTTTTAACCACAAGTTTATAATGTTTTACTCGGTGGTTTATAACTTTCTTATGAAAGATTTACAACTTTTTTTTTGTAATCACCTTTAGGAATATTTTCTATTGTTCACATAGGTTTACAACATTTATGCATAGGTTTACAATATTTTACGCATAGGTTTACAACATCTACACCATGCAGAAAACTCTTTGTTTTGCAACTGAAAATTCCCTCTATGCAACATAGGCTGGTATGGATGGAACCGAGCAAAGTGGAGCAATGTGACATTTGAGCACCCTGCAAGGTTTGAGACATTGGCAATGGAGCCAAAGAAGAAGGAAGAGATCATAAATGATCTTGTTAAGTTCAAGAAAGGAAAAGAGTACTATGCCAAAATTGGGAAGGCTTGGAAACGAGGGTATCTATTGTATGGTCCTCCAGGGACTGGCAAGTCTACCATGATAGCCGCAATGGCCAATTTCCTATACTACGACGTATATGATCTTGAGCTGACAGCAGTGAAGGACAACACACAGCTTAGAACTCTGTTGATCGAGACATCAAGCAAGTCTATTTTGGTGATTGAGGACATTGATTGTTCCCTTGATCTCACTGGAAGAAGGAAGATGAAGAAAAAGGAGAAAGATGAGTATTATGAGGAATCTAAAGACCCTATTAAAAAGGCTGAAGAAGAAGAGGATAAGGATAGTAAGGTAACATTATCAGGGCTATTGAATTGCATTGACGGGATTTGGTCAGCTTGTGCAGGAGAAAGGATCATAGTTTTCACTACAAACTTTGTGGACAAACTTGATCCTGCACTCATTAGGAGTGGAAGAATGGACAAGCACATTGAGTTGTCATATTGTTGTCATGAGGCCCTTAAGGTTCTTGCAAAGAACTACTTAGACATCGATTCACATCACTTGTTTCCTTGTATTGAGAGGTTGTTGAAAGAGGTAAATATGACACCTGCTGATGTTGCTGAGAAGATCATGCCAAAGTCAAATAGTGATGATTTGGAGGCATGTTTGCAGAATTTGATCAAGTCTCTTGAGAGTGCCAAGAAGAAAGCTGAAGAAGAAGAAGCAGCAGCACGGTTGAAGGAGGAGAAAGAGAAGGAACAGCTGACACATGAAGAGGTGAAGAAGACTCATAATGGAAAATCTAGGGATGGGGTGAAAGAGAACGGTTTCGTCCACTGATTTGGAAAAAAGTAGACAAGCAAATAAAGATCCAAATGTGCATGCATGTGTCTGGTTTTGTATATTCTATCATGGTTTCAGTGATACATGATGTGTACATGGTTTGAGGGGATAAGATAAAAGAAGTATATATAGCATGGTTTGTATATTATTGTATTAGGATATCAATGGGCAAGCTTTTGTATCTTTATAAAATAATCATTGTGCTGCTCAGGCATTGTTTTCATATACCCATTGTTTTTCAAGAAGAAAATTATCTCAGGGTAAATATGTATTTAGCTTTTATAAATATAGAGGATTTAATTTTGGTCTTCTGAGTTCTAACATTTTTTCTTAGTTTTTGGTCCTCCTTTTTTCAGCTTTATGTTTTTGGTTTCTATCGTTTTAGAATTTTGGTGCCAGTAAGCACTCTAAATATGCGTTTAGATTGGAAAAGTTTGATATCTTATTTTTATCTTTATAAATATTTCAAGTACATCTTTTACGTACATAATATCAATTAATAGTGTCAGATTAATGACACCGACCTAAAACTTAACATATTAAAGGAGGAGCCAAAAGTGTTTGGAGGGTAAAAACATTTCATTTTCTATGTGCATATCATTTAATGTTCACTTTTGTGTTAAAAATTATTTCTCTCCTAATTACCTTGTGTTTATTAGTTTACCGAATAAGGAAAAGACAAAAGAGGGAATGTGCATCATGCCTATACAATTATTGTTCATTCTATAAAAATGCTGGACAAGATCAGAGATTGGCTAGTTAGCCTTTCCCACACATTAGGGAGGAAGCGTGCTGGAACGTGTGAGTGACTCTAATTTTCTAGAACATTGGCCAAGCTAGTGCCCCTAATGCTTGGCTAATATTCTGAGAGATGATTAGGCTATGCTTTGTAGTGTATGATTTGCAGTTTCATTTTCTTTTATTGGGTGGTTATGCACCCAGTTTTTCAAACCAAAAAATTGTTTATTTTACCAATGTTGGTAGAATTTTAATGGCCTCAAAAGTGGGAAGAGAGGGAGCAATGGACATACAATTGATTATGGTGTCAAATCACCGTAGTCTTAGCTCCAGTATTCTATCGGTATAACCAGAATTAGTATTCACTCACCAAAGTTGATTGCTGCCTTAATAGTAGAATTAATGAACACCGCATATTAGAATTTTGATGTTCAGTGCATCCAAATTATCACATTGATTGGTACAAAAGCGTGCATCTAGTTACAATGTGGAAGCTAAGCACATTGTTGTTCTGTTTCTAGTTGTATATCCATGCTGCTTCTAGTACCAACCCATCTCATTTAAGCTCATAAAATTGCCACAATTTTCAGAACAAGCATTTTAGAAACCTTAAATTAAGAGCACCCAAAAGTGGAGGTCTAGGCTATGAAAAGTGCCTAACTTGGTGGAAAAGGGTGTATATAATTAAAGGCTAGAATCCCAGATGAAGTTACATCCCACAACCAAGAAACAAAGCCTTCAGTCAAGTCAATCCTATTTATAGATCCACTTCCAAATGTTCATTTCATTGCAATGGCAACCTTGTCAGGTTTTTTTTCCTCTTGTGGTTCTTGGTGTTGTTTTAGTACTAGGTGTTATTATTGTCCCTAGTGTTGAAGCTAGGCCAAGGGCATTCTTTGTATTTGGGGACTCCCTTGTTGATAATGGAAACAACAACTATCTGTTCACCACTGCTCGTGCTGATGCTCCTCCTTATGGAATTGATTATCCAACTGGCAGACCAACTGGCCGTTTTTCTAATGGCTTCAATATCCCTGATTTTATCAGTTATGTAACTTAATTGCTTACTATCAAAATCTTTGTCTTATAACATGTTAATGATTTTTCATCTTAGCATAATGTATCTATATAAGCTATAACAAGTTGTGCTGCTTCAGGTATGAGACTTGGTGCTGAGTCTACATTGCCATACTTGAGTCCAGAATTAACAGGAGAGAAGCTCCTAGTTGGTGCCACTTTTGCTTCAGCTGGTGCTGGAATCCTTAACGATACTGGAGTTCAATTTGTAAGTTAGTTAATTACCAGCCATTCCCACTTTCATTCTTACCTATACAAAGAACATATGTAATGCATACTTACGAGTTAAAACCTTCTGCATGAGCCAGCTAAATAGATTATGTAACTTCCAAACACAATTTGTAGAGTTCCATTCCGTTCTCCTAATAATCATGCAATTAAGCAAGGAACTTTAACTTTGTTCTTTTCCCTTGGTTTCCTTTCCAATCACTTCCTACCAGTTTCCATCTGTTCAGTTAACAAAAAAACCAACAAAATCCAAACATAATGTAAGGAACATTTGTTCATATTGAGACAAGCAAGTTTTTAACTTAAAAGCAAATGTTTACACTATTTTTTGCATTGCCTAATGCAACTTTTTGCAGATAGACATAATAAGAATGTATAGACAGCTAGATAATTTTGAAGAGTACCAAAGGCGAGTGACTGCTCTAATTGGATCTTCCAAGACTAAAAGACTGGTGAATCAAGCATTGGTACTCATCACTGTGGGTGGCAATGATTTTGTGAACAACTACTACCTAGTTCCCTTTTCTGCACGGTCTCAACAATACCCACTACCAAAGTATGTCGAGTTTCTCATCTCCGAGTACCGAAAGCTCTTGCAGGTAAAATCCCACAAACCACATAGGCACATTCACAACAGATACAAAAAAGTGAAAGTGCTATGTTCTATGCACATCTTATCTAAGTTATTACATTAAAAGTGCTGTGAGAGTAAAAAAAAAAAAATGGAAATTACCCGCCAAATGAAATGTTGAAACATCGATAGAATATAGCATCACATTTTTCTTATGACAAGAATACATACCTTTTTTTTTTTCTTCCTTACCTAACTAACATAGTTTTCATATTCGGACTATAAAGGAAAGAGAACACTCTCATCCGCCTTTAAACCATTTATGTTGTTATGTTGTAGTGTGTAAATATTAATATATATTTGATGCTTATTTGAACTATATCATTATATTGTATTGTCATATATTTATTTGATTGAATTCGATTTAATCAGTGATCTAGTGTCTTGGCCAAATAGATCACCGGTTTGATTTTGAAAACTATGCTAAGTAGACCAAATAACGTAATCATAAATTAATCTCGAAAGAGTTAAGAGACTTCAATTTACTTCTTAAAATATCTGTGACTCTCATTTTTTTCATGTATAATTAATAATAATGCATTGTAGAGGCTATATGATTTGGGAGCTAGGAGAGTTCTTGTGACTGGGACAGGACCATTGGGTTGTGCTCCTGCAGAAATGGCTATGCGAAGCACAAATGGGAAATGCTGTCCTGAGCTACAACGAGCTGCAAGACTGTACAACCCTCAATTGGAACAAATGCTAGCAGATCTCAACAGGAAAATTGGAGGAGACGTTTTCATTGCTGCAAACACGGCACAAATGCACATTGACTTCATTAGTAATCCAACAACTTATGGTACAATATATAAAATCTCTACATGAGAAATTCCTAGAATCCTAGGTGTTCACAGCTCCACATGAAAAGAAAAATTTGTTATTTTGTTGCATTTGATGTTTAGCAACTCAATTTTATAGGTTCATCAGCTCATACTTAAACTATACTTTTTATGACTTGATTTTGGCTCTACTATTAAATTCTTAAAAAGTTGTACACATCATGTTATACTTATATAATTGATTGACAATATAACATACTTCACAATGAAAGTATATTAAAATTAATGTTACATTTTTCAATTGGACAGGATTCACTACATCAAAAATAGCTTGCTGTGGACAAGGGCCCTACAATGGTCTTGGGGTATGTACACATTGCTCCAATTTGTGCTCGAACCGAAATTTGAATGCATTTTGGGATCCATTCCATCCATCTGAGAAGGCAAACGGGCTTATTGTGGAGCGAATTATGACAGGTTCTACAAAGTACATGAAGCCAATGAACCTTAGCACCATTTTGGCCTTGGATGCTAGCTAGCACATGAAGATTGACTAACCAAATAAACCTGATCACAATCTTTGTCTTGGCTCTTCTTGAGGGCCAGTCTGTGACAACTCTTTATCTTAATTGGGTTGTTGTTTGTATGGGGTGAAGTGTGTGGTTTTGGTTGTGCTAAATAATTAGTGCACATAATTTCGGTTATGGTTCTGATGATTGATTATAGAAAACCAATCTTTGTCAAAATCACAATGAAGGATGCTGGAAATAATAACTTTTTCTAGATAAATTCTTAGTTTCTCTTGGAATAAGAGTTTTCATACTCTAATCTATTTATTATTCAGTATAGAAGTGATTGTTGATAACTTGAAATGCGAAAAGTGACCCACAGTCAAATTCAAAATGGATCATAGTAAGAGCTTTTTCTTTCTTGTTTCAACAACAATTAAAAATTTCTCTTTTTTCTATTATAAGTAGCATCATAAATGTAAAATTTTATTTCTCCTCCAATATATTACTGGCAATTTAAAGATTTGTTTTATATACGTTTCATTTCATAGTAGAACCTTATATCATTGAGGTTATACTATGAGATGAAACGTATATAAAACAAATCATTATTAACCAAAAAAAAAACATCATATCATTGGTTTCAGAATACATGATGCTTTTATGGGTTATTTTTAAAACCCATAATTTGATTGGAAAGTTTATATCTTATAGATTATATTTATAAAATTTGACATAAATTATCTATATGATTTTATATTTATAAATTAATGATTGAGTTAATAAAAATTATACTTTACAAAAAAAATATTAAATAATGCAAGTTTGCTTAAAGTTTAATTTGTAGCTGAATGACTTGATCCTATTCGACCTACAATACGTGTACTTGCCCCACCTTTGATTTCACTTATGTCATTCAGTATGCTCTTGGTCGCGGTTTCATTTTACTGTTTATCATTGTTATCTTGTCATGTCACTACTTAGTTGATGGGGGAAAAGGTCCAACTTATATGATTTTGAATGATTCAACCGTCCATATTATATAACTTTAAACAGAACCGTTGACCTTTGACTCAACAGATTCCTTCCACTTTCTATTTTTTATTTTGGATTGTAATATTCATACTCATTGTATATAGAATATTATGCTGACATATTTTTCATCCATTATTAGATGGGATATGAACATCATTTAACTATGATCCATATCTCTTTCAATAGTAGATAAAATGTGAGTCGATATGGTATCGCATACACAGTAAATATAAATAAAAGGACAAATTACATCTATCTCTCCTAAGATATTTTAATAGTACCTTTTACTCCCTCTAATTTGCAACCTGACATTGAGCTCCTCTCAATAATCTTATAACATTACAGTTGGCTCCCATGAAAGTAATTGAAATTTTTGGTCTATTAATGTCACATTACTAGCACTTGACTTTTTATTTTTAATCTCAAAATAACATATCAAAATACTAATTTACCCTCAACCTATTTCCTATTTATTTTTCTTCATCTACCCTTTACTCCACTGTCATTCACCTTCATGTTCTTTCGCAACATATCAACATTTTTTTTTTTCATTATCAATTGCTTAGCTTAATTCTTTCGCAACTTGGTTAAGTAAAATGCCAAAAAGAGGGGGAAAAAATGGCCGTGAATACATGGTCAGCACTACACAACGTGTCTAGTTGCAAAAAAGTAAGTTGATATGTGCCAGGTTAACCATTCTTGCAAAAAGCAATGGATATGCAAGCAAGTTTTGTGAAAATCCTAAATGTAGTGAAATTGCTTCAATATAATGGACTTAAATTTCATTCCATAGTGCTGAAAGTGTTTCACACACCAATATAGCACCTTATTATGTGCCAATATATCATCACGGTAATTAGCACAAAAGAAAAGTATATACATGCAACATTTCCCAAAAATGACAGTAACCTAAACCCAAAAACATTTCCCAGAAATTAAGCTATAGTTGCCTATATCATATGTTGCAATCCTTCCATGAACAATGATGTCAAACTTTCCAAAAATTGACATCGTGGTCTGCCAAAGAAAAAAGACCATAGTATTAGCCTACAAAAATCAAGATCAGCATGATACGATGGCCTCCTTGGATAAGAAAGAACAACATGAAACATAAGATAGTTAATTAGTGTTTAAAAAGCTCTTGATACAAAAACAAAATGCTATGCAAATCAAACAAATCTTACCAATAGAGGGAGTGGAATACAAGAAGACGACGATGGAGAAGAGGAGACGATGATAAGCAATGGTGGGAATAAGAAGTGAGAAAAAAATGCAGGTTGTTGACTCTTGATTTTGGGATTTAATTGAATAGAGTGAATTTTAAAATAAGGGCAAAATGGATATTTAAAATTGGAGCCTTGGCAGTGTTCACATCAATTAGTACTTAGGGGAGCCATGTGTCATGTTGCAAACTAAAAGAGATAAAGTGTATTATTGTAATACCTCAAGGGAGGTAGATGTAATTTATCCTAAATAAAATTTTTCTTTCACTTTTGTTGCCTCTAGGTCGTTGGCAAGAAATGGAAAAATATATGTGAATTATGAATTTAATAATAATAATAATAATAATAATACTGATGTTATTATTGCAAAATCAAAGAAGTAAAACCTACATGTTTAATCATTAATTTTTTTTGATTATATATATATATATATATAAGCTTGAATTCAACATCCATCCAGCTCAATTTTTTATTTAGCCGTTGTTAAAAATTATACATTTTTTGTCCTTTTTTTTAAAATATACCTTTGTTTTTCTCTTTTTATGCATAATATATTTTTTGCTAACTGCAAAACTAAGTTACTACTAATGAGCTTATAATCAGCTTATAGCTTAATTCACGACGAATTTATTCTTTAACATTTAATTTTATGAATATTTAAATAATGGCGGTTTAACTTCTAATTAGGACTCTCTGACCTGGTGTCATGTATAACAGATACCAACTCAACAACCGAAGTCCTTTACGCTGATAATCGTGAGTAGACATCGCAAGAAATTATTGGTATAAGTGACTTTTTCTATTTTTTATTTCTATTTTATTTTTTTTTTTTATAGGAAATGACTTTTCTTTTCTATTTATTTATGTCTTGATCGACTAAACACATATAGAGTTGGCATTTCATCAAATGATATAGATTTAGATCCTTTTAAAGATAAAAGATCATTGTCAAGAAAACCGGACCAGATCGGCTAGTCTGACCACTTTGACCGAAAACTGATCACTTGGCCGGTTCAATTAAGTCCAAAAATCAGGGAGAGTCAAAATAGGGAAAAAATTGGAAACTGGTCTGATCAGGATTTTTTTTTTTTGCAAAACTTAATTTTTTTTTGTTCTAAAACTTAAATATTGATATCTTATGATAGTCATAGAATAAAAACTAAAAGAAAAAATAGAACCAAAGAAGAGTATTAATAAAAATTATTGAGTTGTTGTTCTTATCTCTCTATTATTCATGAACTGTTCACATAAACCTTACTGGTTACTAACAAGTATTGTTTTCAAATGTTTTGTGATCATATTATGAGGTTGAGACTAGAGAAATTTTATATAGATTATGTTTATTTTTACAAACCTATGAATATTTTTTTATTGATTATGTTAATGTTAATGATTTAATATATTTATTTATATTCTAATTAATCATATATATATTTATATATATTTTTATTATATTCTGGTTGAACCTCAGTTAACTGATTGGACCTCTAAACCCTTGAACCAATACCTTGATTGGTTCGATACCTGATCTGATTTTCTCTTTCTTGATAAAGATAAAGCAAAAGAATTTTATTTTTAAATCAATAAAATTAAAAATGAATCTCTTCTCCTTTTACCCTATTGATCTAAAAGTGAAACTTATCACTTTACACATTTAAAGTGGAATGGATCTAAATAGTTTAAAGATAGTATCTGCATAGCATAAGTCATCAAGCTTAATCATCATCAATTCGCTCACTATTCGATGAAAGTGATTTTGGCTCTCCAACTTATAGCCCCACATATATATATATATATATATATATATATATGGTGATGCCAGAATGAACAGGTCTTTGAATTTTCAATTTCCATTGATCTAAGAACGACGGTCTTGGAACGAAGACTAGCCTTTTCTTTTCATTTATGAGAAGAGAAATCAGCTAATAGAACAAATCAGTATCGTTAATTAATTAAAGAAACTTGGCTTAAACATTGGATGGTACTATATTTATCTTTAACTGATTGCTGTAAAGAAAAATTGTCACTAATTCAAAACACAATCTCAGTGAATTGGTTCTTCTATATACGTAATAATAGATCAATATATACATATATAGTATTTATTACTAAGAATATTGAGCTTTATTCGTCACAATGTTCACCCAAAAACTGATGGGGTAAGCAGTGTGTGTTACCTTAATTTTGACACAATTCCATGAAATTAAATAATACTGAGGTTTTGATTTGGCCTTTCAACTTGGCTTCCTCGGACCGCTTTTCCTCCGTGTACCCCACCAAATTAATGGCAACTCTGGCAGCAGCTAAAGCCGCAAAAATTGAGAACGGGAAGGAGCTATCTTGGCGCCTATATATAATATGCAGTACTTACATTTCTCTGCAATAAAGGTGGCAAAGAAGGAGAGAAAATCAAAGAGGTTGAGGAAGCCTTGTCGCGGGAGTGATGACATTGCCAGATGCAGCATTGCTGCAGGCATATATATATATATATATATATAACCAGTGTCATACTCCTGTGACAAGATATCCTACAGCCACTTCATCATATAGTTTTTCAATTCAAATTTATTTGTAGTAGAAGAAATTTTGGGGCAGCAATGGGTGTAAAAAATGGCTTATACAAATGATACTTACACATCATTTCAAATGTATTTATTTATTTATTTTTACTTTAAGGGTACTATTAGTATGGAAGTAAAAACTGGATAAGAATTTTCATAGACGGCGTCTATATGTAATTTTACATATAGATCTTATTATCAGTGAAAATTTTAATCTTACTTTTATCCTATACCAAACCCACTTAGTACCTGTTTGGTTTTAGTTTTTAATTTTTCAAAACTGAAATTTGTAGTTTTTGAAATTTTCAATGTTTTTTTTATAAAATTTGAAAAATTAAAAAACTGAAAATTTAAACCAAACAGATTTTCTATGATAGGTAGGTCACTCATTGCAAATGCATAGAGGCTTCTATTGAGTTTATAGGCCACCACATGTATAGGAAATGATGTTTACGGACGAGCCTCGCACGGTTCTTCTCTTAGATCTAAGAATCCCTTAATTGAATGGATTTAAGGAACAAATTTGTTTCCCTATTGTTTTCGTTCACTTTGTGATTCATACACCTGTTTGTATGCAATGCATGAAGACTTCAATTATAGTTTGGCTTCCACTATAATTCTTATAAATAATATCTATCAATACTATGTTGGCGTTATGTCAAATACTTGGCTTTTTAAAAACGGCTTCAAAAATGTAGGATATTGCCGTTTGAATCTGTGGGCATAACAGGGTCAAAATTTCTATCTGGATCCGTTTGACCAGTTACAAGTATAACGGGTAATGTACAAGCTTTATGTTTGGGCCACATGGAATTTCCCAATGTATAGCGTTTTGGGCTAGATACCATTTTTTGTTTTTGCATCGTTTCAGTCCTTTGCCATTTTTTTTTCTCAGTTAAACAACTTCCATTTTGGTGAGTTTGGAACTACAATTAGGTTGGCTGCTTTGTGACCCATTTTACAGAATATTTTGGTCTAAGGCTCAGGTCTTAGAGAATGTGATTTATCTCAGACCAAAAAAAAAAATTTCAATGTGATTTAGCCGTGCAGTCAATCTCAAGCCTTTGACTAGTTTCACTTTATCTTTTCAGTATCAATCAAACAATAAACATGATGATATACTCAGAGTCTTTACTTTTCCTCCTGAAATAACACATTCACTGACCATGCTAATTGAATTTGCAGATTAAAAACCAAAAGCAAATGGCAGGCCAAATAATCTTTAGAAAAAATGGTATTACTAGTTGCTTCTTGTTATACACACTGTTTTGGTCGAAAATTTTCATCTGATAACAAGGAGCTGATTAAAGTTTCAAGCCTTTTGGAACCTGGTCCTGGCCTAAGGAAGGTAGTATTACCAATTACAGAACAAGGATCAGTCCCATTCTCCCTGCTTCCTATGCACCAGCCTCCAGGAACAGCCATCTCAGCACCTCTGGACAATAGTTCCTGATCGATTTTGTCCAATATAGGATCATCTCTGTGGAACTTCCTCGCGAAGGTCGCGTTGCTATCAACGATCCTTTGCATGTCAGCAAGTGTGAGGTAGTGAGGATGTTGCTTGGGAGGATTGTCCCAAGAAATGAAATGTAGATCACTATTAACAGTTGTGTTCATGAACTCTGGAGCATTACAGATAACAGTGTGGAAGTATCCTTCCGGGGAAGATACGAAATTTGTATAGTACATGAGAGCAGTCCGTGGCAGGTTATCCCATCCCCATATGAAGTAATCGACGAAAGATCTCGATAGCACCATCCAAGCAGAACCTGTCGAGGTAAGCAATCAAATGTGAATATGTTCATAGGCACATCACCTAAAGTATAGTTTCAGATTCCGAGGATTGTGTAGTTACTTTACAGTGCTTTTAAGGGGGAAAAAAAATCTCAAGCTTAAACGTTATATATTTTCAAAACAAAGAACAATTTTTTCAAGTAGAAGACTTATTAAATACATTGCAATATTAAAAGTATATAAACAAGCAGCATGCAATCCACATTCTAAGTTCCTTCCTGCGTCATCCCATTTCACTGGCAAAAAAACATCATATTGCAAAATTTCAAACAAGGAAAAAAACATAAAACGTTCATATCTTTAAACATGTGAGTGTGGAACAAGCTTCTACCAAGGGGAGCATCACAGGAAGTCAGATGTCAATGTCTGACATTGATGTGCTACGTCACTCCAAACTAGACAAGATAGGTTCAATTTTAAGGCTGTTAAAAATATATATTTAATCATGGACATGGACCTCCACCTAACAGCTTATGAGTTTGGTCCTTCTTTCCAGATGCCCAGAATCATTGCATAATCACTTTCTAACCAGTAACTTTGGGTGAATTACAGATGAAGTTTTCGTAGTAAAGTAACCAGTAACTTTCAGGGGGAATGCAATGTTTTATTGCAATGAGGTCAGATTTCAATGTGTGGTTTGATGTGCTACATCACTCTATTAGATCAGATTAGTTCAACTAACTGATCAATTTGCTTTAAACTTTCAGTGCAAAGAAAAGTATCCTACAGGTCACACACCATAACCTTCATTTGAAAGATCTTGAGGTTCTCCGTACTATCGGATACTGTATTTGAAGCAGTGGTTAAAATTCCTTATGATATGCAACTGAAACAAGTTATTGCTAACGATAAAAGGGGGGTTGTGAATGTGGGGGCTGTTCTTTCTGTCTGTCAGAATTTCATATAGCCAGCTGCAAGAATCAGAATACACAATGCCCCATGCCTACAAATCTTCTAAACTAGTCACTAGATGTGCAAAGTTTCCATACTAAAAAAATCAACAGTTTTCAGACTCTAGTTATTAGTTTCTTAATTTTTCATTTCCACAGACAAGCAAATTTGTTTCAAATACAATTCCTCCGGATGTAAAGCGTCAGTAAAAGACATAACAGTTTTATAAATTATAACTTCACAGTTTACAAACACCAAGTTCAAAACCTTTTACGATTGCAGAGTAAAGAGAATGCAGGAAACCTTCTTACACGTGTATAAAACCCAGAACTGAACTGAAGATGCTATGAAAACAAACACATGAATAGCTTCTTAAGCTTCAACAGCGTAATTGCATTGCAATCTATTCAAATAAAAACGTTTCTTCTAATGACATACTCATCAAAGTTAACTCCAAAGAGCTAGCATTTTGTGTGCCTTCACAAAAGCCTTTATGCATCACATAGGAATAGGCATTCATATAAAATGACAAGAAACAAGCAAAAATATACAATCTAAAAGAAAGAAACCGAAAATCATCAAACAAACAGAGAAGTAAAGGATCAGCACCTGTGAAAAGTTTGAAGGCTGTTGGCCTACTCCTCCTCTGAGTTATCCAGAACACATCTTGTTTCTTGGTCATGTACAACCCCGGATCAATCATTATTGGTCTTGCACGAAGATGACTACACATAATAACACATACCATAAACATAAAACTCAGTCAAATAATCTCAATCAGAAGAAACAAAAGCCAAGCAAAAACAGAGAAAGAAACAAACAAATTAACAAATAACAAAGTAGCTGGTTAACTCACTCTTTCCACCCGATGTCACTTGTATGATCGATGAAATTAAGATCGCGAGACAAGTTCGAGAACACGTGCAGCAAATCTAGTAAAACCAAAAACCCACAAACACCTTCAGTTAACAAAAACCACCAAACCAAACCAAACAAAAACAAAAACACAGAAAAAAAAAAACCAGACATTTATTCCTAGATTCACAAACAAATTACTATCAGTTTAACAACTAGCAAATTTTTCTAGATATTTTCAAACCGCTTGAACCAATCAAGTATTAGTATCAAATATCTATTAATTCGTCATTAAAATTTCCAACTTGTTTATCAGTTTCACTAATACCAAGCTATACGCTTTATTAACCAACAATTTTACTCAGAATCAACAAGATAATAGAATAGAATAAAACCAAACCTTACTCCAAGGTCACTTTAAAAGGTTTTAATGAGAATTCATTAACACATTAATGATTGAGTAGTGTTAGTTAAACTTATAATCCGTGGTAAATCGTGCCAACTCATTCTTCATTGAATGAGACGTGGGATCACAGTGTTAGCGCGGTCCCACGAGTTGTAAGTTGAAACGAACATTTGTCTTAATTATGTAAAGCACACGTCACGAACCGTCTTGCGTAACGAGGGGATAATCCGACGCGCTGAGATTGATGAACCAATCCCAATCGCGCCACTCCCTAAGCGCCACCGCCGCTGCGTGGAGCGTGTTGGCCACCATAGTGGGCCCACGGTACGTTACGAGGTTGGCCCTCGCAACCACCCTCACGTTCCCGAACCTCCGGAACAGCGCGTGTGCCTCAACGTACTCTCTCAAACCCACGCGCTCTTCTTCCGTGGACTCGCGGTCCAGGTGCACCACGTAGCGGTTGCGCGGGTGGTACAGCGCGAGGAGCGTGCGCTTGAGCGCGTAGGCGTCGCCAGCTGAGCCCGATATGAGGTAAGCGAGGCGAGGCGGTTGAGAGGAGGAGCAGGAGGGAATGGGGAGCGCGTGGAGTTTGGATTCAACGAAGAGGGAGCGCGTAATCGTGGCGGTTATCGATTTCGGGAGGTACGAGGAGAGAATGGGTGTGACGGTGGGGGAGGTTAGTGTAATCGCTGTGAGTGAGAGAAAGGTGAAGAGAGAGAGGAGTGAGGCAATGACGAGTCGCGAAACGACGATGCGTTTTCGCTGCTGTTGTTGTTGTGGTGGTGGTGATGGTGGTGGCTGGTGCTTTAGTTTCTTCATTGTTTTTGTTTTTTTCTTTGGTTTTGGTTTTGAGGAGGATCTCACACTCTTTTACTTTCTCTAGCAGTAATGGCCACTTCTTGCAATGGAGGAAAAGTGGGGTGATTGGGTTCGAAAGAGGAACAATGAATGCGTTGGGAAGGTGTCAGTCAGAGATTGAACAACGGTTGCAAAACATAACTACATGGTACGAAAGGGTACAACTCCCTCTTTATATTGTGTTGATCTTAGCCTGGACTGATAAGTGTATGTTTTGTTTCGATCTGATTTTATTAATGTCAGGCAAATAATTGGGTAAGTTGAAGTGATTAATTTTAACAAAATAATTTTATATTATTATTAAATTAAAATAATTAATTTAAATAATTTTTTAAATAATGGATATAAAAATTAACTATTATAACTTATATGATAATATATGATTAAATAATTATATAAAAAAATTTTACATTATCAATATATGACAATTAAACTCTCAGTTTAAAGGCTATTTAATATAAATTCTTACCGTAAACTATTTCATCTAGAATAGGTTAAGGTTTTAATTTCGATGAACATTTTTCTACAATTGTTTAATTATATATAGCTGCATTATTAAATTTGCTTAATATGTTGTGATCCAGCTGTGACCGAAACTTCATTAATGTTAAGGAAATAATTGTATTTTTTTAAGGAAATAATTGTATAATTTTAAAAGCACTTTTATGCATTTTTCAATTATGAATTATTGAATTAAACTTTGATATCTCATTAGTGTAAATATTTTTATAAAGCCCTCATTCAACACATCATATAAGATATAATAGGATAAACTAATATAATATGTAATGGAGTTATCTATTATTTGATGCAAATTTCATTCACAAAACCTTCCTTAGACATTAAAATAGTAAATAATTATATCCGGTTTATAAAAGTAGAATAAGGCCTTATTTTATTAACCTTTAACTTATAGGGAGCGTGTGGAGTTTGGATTCTACGAATCTGTTTCATTTTTTGATTTAACAATAATAAATAATAAAAATATTAAATAAAATAAAAAAATTGATAAAATATAATAAAATAATCAAAGAGTTAATATAGGTAAATATTTTTAATTATATAATGAATTATATTTAATATATAAAAAATAATGATTAATAATGAAAGTACTTTAATTTAACATTAATTTGAGTTCAAATTGAGATAATTATGATTAAAGTACCAGAAAAATATTAAAATATATGAAAGAAACAAAGTATTTTACATTTTATAGTTTATTGAAATGATATAGTTATAAAATATTGAAAATCAATAAATAAAATTTACAAAAAACTAAATTTGAAATAATTACAATTAATTAATGTTGATAATAAATATAATTTAATTGATAAATATCTAAATTTATATTTAAATAATTCATAATAATTCTATTTTTATTAAATATACACTTATTATTAAAATTATTTGTAAAGAGAAGATAAATATTATATAATATAAAATATAATATCTTATGCAATGCCATCTCATACACACTATAATGCATGCATTCCAAGCATGTCCTTAATGTAATAATTGTGACAGTTAAGTAAATTGGTTATTAATATGAGAAAATATAATTAAATAATTATGTAAAAATTTTATATTAATAATAATAGATTAAAATTATATTCATAAATTAATTCAAAGATATTTAGAATATTTTGCTTTACTTGTTTCCTTGTTTGTTTGGTTGTTTTTAATTTATTATTATTGTTGTTTTAAGCGGTTTAGACTCCCATTTGGTTGGTGATCAAACGAAAAAGTTGAGGTGAATTAGGGCTAGATGCAGATGCCCATTTAGTTATGCAATGCCAAACGTTGGATGTGAAGTGGGTATTGCGTCATTGTCTTATCAACTTGTTTTCTTAGTATAGTAGTTTTTTATTTATGTATTTTAAATATGCTGGGTTAATTATGACTCTGTGGTTGTACGTTGAGATCCAACTTTCTTTGAAAACCATCCCATAAGAAACTCTTGCATTGGAAAGAAGCTTGGCAGCTTCTTAAGTGGTGACAATTAGTTTGTGATCATATACACTAAGTTAATATTATATTATAAACAAAAATTTTCTTTTCTATTTTGTGTGTTATTTCATCTTTAATCATCTTTTTCCTAGCCACTATTACTGTTAAACCACGCAGAGTCCTTTATTCTGTCACGGTCTTGGATACACTTCAATACAATCATGTAGACACTTGGACTTACTCAACCTCTTGAGTTAAATACCAAGTCAGCCTCACTAAAAAATAATTAGCAACGGAAGCTAAGAACACAAGAAAATAAAAGAACTTTTATGAAGAGACACATTGCACTACACTAAGAAAAGCTTACAAATGACTTTGAATGACTTGGATAGTTTGGCCAAGAATGGCCACCCATATATATAGGTTTCCACCTCCTCAATGGACGATGGAGATTAATTCTAATGGATGATCTAGATTGCACATCTAGAACCTTCCTACACTCCACATATCTCTACATATTTCTAGAACCACATATACATATTTATTAAGGATAATCTAGATAACTCCTTCATGTCTCTAGAAGTTCCTAGATAGTTCTATATGATTCTTTATAGTTCTACATAGTTCCACAAGTATCTAAAATTCTCTAGAGTAATCTACGTTGTTCCACAATATTTTATATTTTCCTACGGTCTTCCAAAATCTTCTAGAATCTTTCGCAAATTAACCCTTCAAAGAAGGCCGTTCGTGACAATACACTAGAAACCACTGCCAGCCACCACTTCTTTGTGGCTCTGCCTCCAGTAGCAAATCTTCTCGAGGCCAGAGGGCCAGCTACCCCTCCAAAATATTATATATATATTGTTTATAAAAAAATTATTGTGATTAATATTAGGTATTAATGTTATGTGAGAGGGAAAAATCACTCATACATTATAAGTACAAGAATTTTTCCTCTCTAATTTGTAAGATGAAAAATCAGTTAAACTTTTTTTATACTTTCTATATTGTCATCAAAACATTTCATTTAAATATTAGTATTTCAAAATTTATTAGCTTAAATATACATTTGCTAAAAAAATGATTTTTTTTCTAATTGGTGTACATAAAAATCCTCCTAATCCTTGACATGCATGTATTAGATAGCCATTGAATATTGTGTAAATTATTATAACTCATGTATCATTTTGAGTGTAATAATTTAAAATAAGTAGAATTGTTAAGTTGACAATTAAGGGGATGTATTATAATCATTCTATGTTTGCTTCCTATTTTTTGTTAATTATCTTTCACCACTGTCTACCATCACACCAAACACTGGCACAATGACCATTGATCGTCAGCCATTGTCAGGTTTGAAATTTGGAGTTGATTTGAAGTAAGACGCAGTGGAGTTGGAAAATCTTAGAGCTCTAGGGCTTATTTGATTTGAGTTTTTAGTTTTCAATTTTCTAGTTTTTTAGAATTTGTGAAAGAAAAATCGAAAATTCTGAAAATTACAAATTCCAGTTTTCAGAATTTTCAGTTTTTCCTTCACAAATTCTGGAAAACTAAAAACTGAAAACTCAAATCAAACAGACTCTTAGGGTTTTCCTATTAGGTAGCTAGGGTGCGTACAATGGCGATTAGTAGCAAGATCCTGATGAGCAATGGTGGCAGAGTGGGAGAAAGAAAGAGGAGTATGGGAAGAAGATTATAAGGATAAAATGGGAAAATCATCTATATTTTTTAAATCTTAAAATTAAAATATTTAATTTTAATTAAAGTTGACCATTAGATTTAGGACTGAAATGTACCAAAAAAATTAGATTTAGGATTGAATGGTTGAGACCTCAGAACTATGATGGTGACAAACTTATTAGTACCAAAGAAGCTGCCAAAGAACTTGCATGTTTATTGTTTCATGATTGCTTAAATGGAAAAAAGGGCATTTCTGGCATTGGCTAACGAAGCTAAGAAACATAAGTTTGTTTTAAAATTTTTTATTGGATTTTATATATATTGAAAATATAAAAGTTCACCTTTCCAATGTATAAACTCTTCCTTTTATTCCTAATTCCTAAAAGTAATATTACTAAAGACAATTGAAAACAGAGAGGGGTTTATCATAATTTCATAATGGAATAAATTAAATATGGTCCTTCAATGAGGATTGAAATATCTTTTGTTAAACATTACAGATCAAAGTCATACCAACCTATCATTAATACGCATAAATAACTTTAAAAAATAACTCTGACTAATCGTAAAGTTTTTCAAAAATAAAAATAATAATAATTATTAAAAATGGTTGTTGGCTTTAATTGAAAGAACAGTTTTCATTGAAAAAATTAATTATTATTCTCATTGAAAATTTACAACAAATTAATATAAGAATTAAATGTTTTAAGAATATAAGCATATGATTGAATAATAAAAAAAATTATTTTACACTAATAATACATCAAAATTCAATCTCTTGATAATGCATATGAAAGTTTTTAGTTCTTCAAGTCTACATATAGTATTATATGTGAATTTAATCTAATTAAATATAATATCAGTATGAAAAATTTTAAGACATCTAATCATATTTTATCGTATCAACAAAATTTGATTCTGTCATGACCTAACTTAAGCCGTGACCGGCACGTAGGAAACATTTTCCCCGGTAAGCCTTAACATGCAAATTTTTATAAAAAAAAAAGGAAAAGTTTTCTCTATTTTTTGGACATCCTCAAATTATAAAAAAAATACAACCCATATAAAAACAAAAATAAAATACAGAATCAGGTTTCAAGGATTCTCAGAGTGCACCCCAGCAATAGTTAACCAACTCAGCATATAAATTTCAATCCAAGTTCTAATATGTAATTTAAACCAAACTCAATCCTAAAATCAAAATGAAGTCAATTTAGTTTTCAAACAAGCTAGTTTCAAATACAAATTCACAACCACAAAATGTATGAGTCTAACCATATCCAAGAATATAGTTCAAAATATAATTCAAAATTCAGTTCACAAATCCTTTCCATAATACACACACACACACACACACACACACACACATATAAGTCTTAACTTCACCTACATAAGCATAAACATAAACAAAACATAAAGCTAATCTGAGGACCCTGCCTATAACATATGAAGCATTTACGGCCAGAAATATGCAGGATACCGATGGCATCACACACACACATATATAAGTCTTAACTTCAACTACATAAACATAAACATAAACAAAACATAAAGCTAATCCGAGGACCCTGCCTATAACATATGAAGCATTTACGGCCAGAAATATGCAGGATACCGATGGCATCTTCGATGGGTTGGCACATTTTTGGAAATAATTGTGATTATTTCACACACCCATCGGTAAATGTTGGCGCCAACACGTGCCACTTGGCACGCATAATGTCCGACGAGTATATATAGACGATTATTTTTATTTTATCTTCATTTTTTTTTGTTAAAATTAACCGACGTGTATTTAATAGTACATATTTTTATTATTTTATCAAGTATTACTGACCGGCTCACTGACAAGATATTATGCTTTTTATTTTTTATTATTATGAACCCATTTTTATTAAATATTACCGACAGATTCACCGATGGGATATTTAACATTATTTTTTTATTTTTTATTAATATGAACTGACGGGTATATCGATAGGTGCTTAATAAAAAAATTTAAATTATTTTTATTAAATATTACCAACTAGTTAACCAATAGGTATTTACTTTAAAAATTATTAATTATTAAATATTACCAATGGTTGTACCGACGAGTATTTGAAATTTCACTAGTTGCTGCACAACCTTTGGTATTTTGAGATGTTTGTCGGTAAACCATCGATAATTATTGGAGATTGAAATGCATAGTTTCATTAGACATATACCTGTTAGCCCCCCACTTTAGGATGATGCCCATTGTTGGGTATGCTTGCCCCCCACTTCCTCCGTATTCATACTCATAGCCCACTCGCATCAGCGACCCCTCCCCTAGCCCTATTATTACCCCTAGCCCTACCACTGCCCTAACTCCCAACCCCGTATATGAGCAGACTCCTCCTTCCTTGAGTAGGTCACAAGCACGGGATGAAGAGGGGAGACCTCTCAGGCCAGATGGCAGGCCACTTTGGCTCGATGGTAGACCACTCCCGCAGATTAGGCTGGATGGTAAAGATAGGTGAGTTGAAATATGTTTTTTTATTACATTCTAATTTTACATTGCTTATGATATTTAAAATATTTTGATTGTTTTTTATTTATTTTATCTATGTAATAGTTTTCATTCGTTTGTAGTGGCTCACCACAAGATCACAGAGATAATACAGAGTCAGTATAACCATTTATTGCTCACATGGACTGACATCCCAATAGATGTCAAGGAGTCGTGATAGAAGGAATGGAAGGTAATTCTATAATTTATAAGCTTTTGTTAAAATATGTTTATATTATTTAATTATATGCTTATATATAATCACTTATGTGATGTGAATTCATTTGTGCAAAAATCCTTTTATATTCAGGCTGAGCATGAGCCCGCAATTAAGAGGGCTTAGAGGATCAGGTCTTCCAAGCGAATGCGGAATATATTTCATGATGTTCGTAAGGACACATGAATAGCTTGTAGTTGAATGATACTACCCTTAGTGAGCTGCAGCGCCACTGGACTAGCGACTCGACCTTAAAGGATAGGTCGGATAAGGAAAAGACAAACTGAGCCTCACAGAAAGGTGGGTCACTAAACACTAGTGCGTTGAGCACCTAGGAGGGGACCTAGAAACGTTTAGTAACTCTTTAACATTTCTACATTTTATAATAACATTTACTATATTTGAATTGTGGCAAATGCTATATTTTTTTGACTTTATTGTGCTTATTTGTGCAAGTGAGGGAGTTAAACCGCCCTCCAACACAGAGCAAGCTATTTCAAGAGACCCACACTTGAACGGGTGAGCATAGGGAGGAGTTTGGAGAAGTCTGGGTAGACCCTCATTTCGAGGCGACCTATGTAAGTTTAAATTTAGACATATCTTTATGTAATTTTATTATTATTTTCATTTATGTCATAATTATTACTTACGTACAATGTGTTTGATCTTTTTTCCCTTACAGCGCGGTTTATAAACCTCTGGGAATAGGTATAAACCCAGTACTAGACCTAGATGGTTAAGGTTGGGCCCGATGCTAACATTCCTTCTCCTCCAAACGAGGAGGATGTCTTAGCCCAAGTGGTTAGCAGCCCTTATAAGATTGCATATATGGCACTATCTTGAGAGTAGATCCTTATCTTCTATCACTGGGTTAGCTACTAGGGATAATGCCCCGAGGGAGCGTGTGCATGCCCTTAACCAGGAGTTGCAACAGCAAACACAATTGATCTAGCAGCAAGCAGGGCGAGTAGTTGTGGAGTAATAGCAAAAGGAGATCCAAGAGATTAAGCTTTCATTGGAGCGGCAACAGCAGGAGCAAACAAAGAAAGAGAAGGCTAAGTTCTGAAAAATGCAACAGAAGATTATTGAAAAATGCAGGCTTTTGGATCCTCTGGCTCCGGCAATACGCTCCCCTAGATCCCATTCCCCTCCATTTATGAGGGCCATTCACATTCGGATGGTGCGGGCAACGACTATGGTTCAGATGATAATGATGATGATGCCATCGATGACGTTGACAATACCGATGCCCAGGAGTTCAGCTAGTTATCATCTAGCTTCATTTGTTTTCATCTAGATTTTTTTACATTATTGTAAATTGTATATATTTTATTGTACTAATTTCATATTTTATTTAATCAGTTTAATTTATTCATTTTATTATTTTCTTATTTAATATCAATTTAATTGATAATTAGGTTAATATATAAATAAATAAATAGTAAATTACAAATCACTTCATAATTAAATAAAAAATTTACAAAAATTATAAAATTTTACCGAGTATGACCATCGGTAATACGTAATACTTTTAAAATAAATTATTTTTCATAAATCAAATGACCGGCGGTACACCCGTCGGTAAAAAATTAATAATATCATTTTATTTATTTAAATTTCCATCGGTAAAATTAAATATATCGTCGGTATAATTATGTCTCTGATGGCCATGGTGATGCCCTTTATCTTATTGTACTAACGGCTAAATATTATATTACCCGTCGGTAAACGCATCGAAAAATACTGATGGGTTTTTTTTCTACTGTCGGTAATATTCATCGACGGTCTGAAAACCAATGCCTCCGTACCCGTCAGTAAAAATGCTACCCATCGGTAAGGGCGTTGATTACTTGCCTATTTCTGGCAGTGACTATGGACGGTTTTAACTAGGCAATACTCAAAAAGAAAATTAGGCTCCAATATACAAAATAGGCCTTCTCAAGAAGGCTCAGAGTTCGGCTTATAAGGAGCCGCAGGATTAGAACTTTAAGCTATACCTGTATTTGGAAAAGATGGGGAAACAACAGAGTGAGTTTTGCAACTTAGTGGTAGACATGATATCTATAACCCACATGAGATAATATGTAATTAATCCATAAGTAAAACAATAATATTTCATAGTTAATATAAATTCAACAAATTCTTTCATTTATGAAAAAGATTTTTTAAAACAATCAGCTTTGTATAAAATAATAAAGAATCGTCAAATTCAAGATAAATAGAAGGATTCACACTCAGACGGCCATCCCTTCGTGTGATCCTAAAACAAAATGATCCTACCCATGTGAGTAGCCGTAGAGCAGAAGGATCTACTGTGTGGTCCTAATTAAATATAGTCAAGGTGTCCCAAGGCTAACGTCCACTGTCGTTAGCTATAGATCCTGACAAAGATTCTCCCTAAAGCATATAATAAATATTTTACATATCATATCAAATCAATTCTCAGTAACTCCACAAATGGCTATAACCATAATTTCTCAAATCATTCCCTCAAGTCCATAACAGAGATAAAATGATTTTTCAAAATCAATATCATCATATCGTCTCATGTGTCAATTTTTGATAAAACATAAGCTAACATAAAGGATGTAATTTGGTTAAAATTACGTAACATAACCAAATAATTATTTGTCAGTCTCTAAATTTCTAAAATATATTTAGAGCTAATTTAATATAAATAACAATAATTATAGATATAATGTCTACTCACAAACTGGTTTAAAAGAGTTGAAAATCAACTCCCAAGTGCCACCAATCCAATGGTTGATACTCAAATACTCAATAACTCTAGGAACAAGATAAATACAATATCAGTGAGATAAAATTGTATAAATTTACATTAATTACTCTCACATACTAGAAAGCCCTAAATTTATACATTTAGGTTCCTAAAACCCCTTGATCTACTATAAATAACTATATAGAGGGATCAATAAGATAAATGGAGCAAAATTATCACTTATCCATTACTCTAGGAGAAAGATTAGAGGTAGAGGATGATCCAAAACTCATTGCTCTAACTGATTCCTCCACTTCAAGAGAGAAATCACGAGTTAGAGAGAGAAGAAAGAAAGAGGGGCGGTTGATGGTGGTGGTGGTGATGAAGAGGAGGAGGAGATGGTGATTATAGTTGAGGTTGTGTAGAGGTGATAGTAGTGGGTGAGGAAGAGAGATAAAGAAGAGAAGGAGAGGAAAAAGAAAAAAAAAAGAAAGGAAAGAAAAGAATGGAGACAAGAATTGAAGGAGAAAAGAAAAGAGAAAAAAAGGAAGAAAGGGGAGAGAGAAAAATAAGAAAAAGAAAGTGAGTCCTACCCACTAAATGTTGTACCAAATGAAACTATATTAAACATTGATCCCATTCATTTTATTTTGCACACTAACAATTATTTTAGAGACACAGAAAAAATAATTTTTGGATTATCACATATTCAACCACTTATTATCATAAAAATCTTACAAAGATGATCCTATTTGCATATAATCTTTTAACTCTGAATACCGCATTAGCACTTTAATCACAGAAAATATATGCACAAAAAAAATCACAGAAAACACACATTATATGTGTGTGTGTGTGTGTGTGTGCACGTGTATTGCTTACATTTATATAAAAATAATGTTACATATCTAAATGTTAAAAATCATGTGACATCATTTTAAAAATAAAATTTTGACAAAGCTTCTAACTATTGTAGGTAAGGCTCAATACCTGCTATGGTCAATACTTGGGTGGCAATGGGGGTGCATCACCATGGAGGAACTCCATCACACATGATATACCATATAGACCACAACACCTTATAAGAATAATTTTTATGAAAAATTATTTTTCTAGTTAAAAGAAATCAATTTCATGTTTAAAAAAGTAGAAACAAACACAATTTGCAGATTAAGAACCAAAAGCAAATGGAATGTAGGCCATATAGTCTTTAGGAAACTAGTATACATTACTAGTTATTACTTCTTGTTATACACACTACTTTGATAAAAAAAATTAATTAGATAACAATGAATTGATTAAAGCTTCGAGCCTTTCTGAACCAGGGCCAGGCTTGAGGAAGGTAGTATTATCACCAATTACAGAATGAGGATCAATCCCATTTTTCTCCCTACTTCCTGTGAACACCATATTTTGTCCATCATTCTTATTTTGATCTTATTTGTTTATTTATTTATTTATTTTATTTTTATCTGTTCAACCAATTTTATTGTAGCCCATTCCTATTACCCTGTCTTTAGCCCATTGCCTTTTTTAGTCTGTTCCTGTTACAGCAAAAAAATAAAAAAAGGGACATTGGATCCTTTATTTGGCTATTTTTTTTAAAAAAATTAAATAATAAAAAATAAAAAATAAAAAATAAGAAATAAAAGGAAAAGGAACGTTGGATTCTGTTTAGATCCGTTCCTCAAAAACAACAGAAGAAAATGGCGGACACCATCATCGCCTCTTCCCCCAACAGCATGATGCCCTTCCCCTTGTGATGATTACAGGTTTACCAGTGAGCTGTAAATGAGATCATCAATAATTTTATTTGACCAAGCAACATGATATAATCATCCATCAACAACCGGGAAAGGGGATCGAACATTTTCCAGAGCACTCATCAGCAAAGAAATTCAAAACAAAACAAAAAAAAACAAAAAATACATTCGAATTATTCAGCAAACAAGATCAAATCAAGGAAAACCTGCAAAGAAATCAACAACAATTCCAGCACAATAGCCCAATAACAAGGTAATTCCAGCAACAACAATAGTTTCATCATCATTTAAAATTTACAGAAAAAGAGAACAAAAGAGGAAAATAGGGAGGAGGCCGCGGCGGCCTCCACCCCCAGTTGCGGCCTCCATGCCACTTTCATCATCATCAAACACATCACCATCACAATATCTTCCACCGCCACTCATCCCCACCGTGTAGCCCGTGACCACAGCCTCCATGAACTCCAGCAATCACTGCCTTGCTCCTCCGCCCCTCACATCATCGTCATCATCATCGCACCGCCCCCATGCTCCGATCTGCAACCGCTGCTCCCAAGCCTCCGCTTCCGGCCGAGACACCGCGAACCAGATCGCAAAGCTCTGCGAAACTCTGCCAACCCGCTCCTCCAGAATCGCCGGCGAACACCCCCTCTTTGCCCAACCGCGACCTCAATCAAATCGGATCGCGGCCTCCACCCAAGCCCCTCACCTGCGAAACCACCTTCGACCTCCGCCCTCCACCGATCTGAAGCCCACCGTGCGAACTCCTCCCCCTCAACCAAATGCATCGCCGCAGCTCTTCCCAAGCTCCGATCTCCTTCCTCCGCGTAAACCACCGTGACCTCTCTAACCGGATCTTCTGTGCTGCACCTCCGCGTGACCACGAACCACCGCGTTGAAGCCGCGGTGACACTGTACCCTTTTCCTCCTCTTCAGCGGCGGTGTTCTTCCCTCATCGGCCATCATGACCGCGTCCCTCACCATCCCATCCTCTCCGTCTCACTCGCTCTCTCTCTTTCTTCTCCTCCTTCTCTCTCTTTCTTTCTTTCTCTCTCTGAGTTAAAACGTGTGTGTTGGTGTGTGAAGAAGAGAGGAAATAATGTGAGCGTGTATGTGTGTGAGCGTGTGTGTTTGTCATCCGAGAAAAGGAAATCGTGTGTGGGTGTGCGTGTGGTAGTGTGGGTGCGTGTGTTTGTGTCAGTGGATATGTGTGCGTGTAAGGAATGTATTTGTGCGTGTGTGTAGTGATTGTGAGTGTGTGCCACGTGTGTGTGAGATGTGTTTGTGTGTGTGTGTGTTTTTTTTAAGTTCTTTTTTATTTTTGTTAGGGTTGGTTCGTTTTGGGTCTATGGGCTGGTTGGGTTTAGAATTAGAAATCTTATTTTCTTATTTTTTTTTATGTTTTTGTTTGGGACTTTTTTTTTCTCTTGCAAAAAATATGGGCTAATATTTTTATAATCTTAGGTTTTGATGTGTAAAAAATACATGTGATAACAAAAAAAATCAAAAACAAGAAAACAGAACAAAAAAAAAACAAAAAAACCAAAAATACAAAAAATGAATTTTCTTTTAAAGTGTTAAGTCTTGTTTTTAAAATTAAAATCAATTAACCTTTTTTTTCTCTTTCTCTAATTAAAATCAATCAACTCACAATCATTTTCTACAGAACGACGTGGCTTTGAGTTCCTCATTGCACCAGAGGATACGTTGGCGTAGCAAATAACTATCAAGCTAAAACCTTTTTATATAAAATTTGTTCTTTATTTCTTGTTTTAATTTTAGCTTTATTTCTTTGTAAATATGCAATTGTCGTAAGTTTTGGGGAAAATAAATATTATGAAATTATAATCAATTTGCAGAATAAGCTCTAGGGTAACCGTATTTATACAGATGTATTAGGGGTACAGTGGAATTAAGTTTCCACCCTTCCCTAATCATAATCAGACTCCCGAATTTGAATCTCTTTTAAAAGACCAGTTTGCAAATCAAAAGGTTTTCTAGTTTTAACCATAATTAAAATTGGTGGCGACTCCTGTTTATTTTAAAAATCGATTGTCATTCCCGTCGCGGCGCCCTCCAGGCACGTTGTAGCACGGAAGAATACCAAAAGAAAAAACCATGAGACAGACTCCAAAATAATATTCCACTATATTTAGAATAATTACAAATTATCCTTTCTACACTCTTCAACCCAAAAGGCAAATATAATGTTTCTCGGTTAGAACCATCCTATTCAAATGCTACATTTCTGCAATATCAAAGAGTAATAAAGATTATACCCAAAAATATTCTGGTGTATTTACCCAAACCATACACTCTTTGGGATTTATTGATACTCTCTATTTTTCCTCTCACTCTCAGAAAAATAAGACACTATGTAATTTTCTCTTCACTCTACAACTCTTATTCTTCGATGCTTATTATTTTGTGTTGCAAATGAATGATCTTGCTCCTCTATCTATAGAGGCAACGCACTGTCTGAACATGCTCTATGTGTTGCAGCACCGAAACAAAAAAAAGAGCGTGTTCATAGCATTTATTTTCCAACTTCCAGTTGTAGCAAGTTTTCAATGTTTTCGGCCTATACATTTAACATTTCAACTACTTACTGCTGTAGCCATGTTTCATGACTTTTGCCCTTTCAACTTCTTCGGCTTTCTCTTTCTTTCTCAGTTGGACCCTTCATGTGGAACTTCCTTGTGAAGGTCGTGTTCCTATCCACCATCCTCTGCATGTCAGCAAGTGTGAGGTATTGAGGATGTTTCTTGAGTGGATTGTCCCAAGAAATAAAATACAGATCATTATTGACGGTTGTGTTCATGAACTCTTGAGCATTATAGATAATAGTGTGGAAGTATCCTTTTGAGGAAGATATGTAATTTATATAATACATGAGGATAGTCCGAGGTAAGTTGTCCCATTTCAATATGAAGTAATCAATGAAATATCTTGATAGCACTGTCGAAAAAGAACCTGACAAGGTAGGAAATCAAATGTGAATATGTTCTCAGCGATGACGCATAGATACTTTAGAATAGTCGACGTGCCGAATCGGATACATATAGTTCAAAACGATACTATTAGTTATATTTTACACATTTTTAGTTTAATTTAAAAAGTATCTTCATATTGAACCAATGTCATATCGAATTCTCGTATCAATATCCGTATAATATAGGTTCTCACCACATCACCCAAATTATAGTTTTAGAATCTGAATGAGCTAGCATTTTGTGTGCCTTCACAAAAGCCATTTATATAGCATAGGAACAAATTTTCATATAAAATGGAAAAAGATAGGAACCTAAAAGCATCAAACTGAGGAGGAAAGAACCAGCACTAGTGAAAAGTTTGAAGGCTGTTGGCTTACTTCTTCTCTGAGTTATCAAGAACGCATCTCGTTTCTTTGTCATGTACAATCCCGGGTGAATGATTGTTGTCTTTGCACGATAATGACTACACATAATAAAAACACACACCACAAACATAAAACCCAGTCAAATAATCTCAATCATAGAAAGAAAAAGCCAAGCAAATACAAACAAAGAAACACACAAATTAACAAACATCAAATGACACTAGTAACATCAATGAAATTAAGATTGAGAGGCAAGTTTGACAACACGTGCAGCAAATCTAGTAAACCAAAGCCACAAACAATGTTAGTTAACAAAAACCACCAAACCAAAACAAACAAAAACACATAAAAAACCAAACATTAGCCTATCAAAAATAAAAATTCTGTTATTCCTAGATTTTACAAACAAATTATCAATTTAACAAGGTCTACAAACCCTAGACCCTAAAACCTTGAACTTGAACTAATCAAGTATTAGTATCGAATATATATCAATTGGACATTAAGGGCCTATTTGGTTTGAGTTTCCAGTTTTTTCAATTTTTAGTTTTCCATATTTTATGAAAGAAAAACTGAAAATTCTGAAAATAGGGCATGTTTGATTTGAGTTTCTAGTTTTCAGTTTTTTAGTTTTTTAGATTTTGTAAAGAAAATACTGAAAATTTTGAAAACTGTAATTTTCAGTTTTTATTTACAGTTTTCAGTTTTTCCTTTATAAATTCTGGAAAGCTAGAAAATTAAAAACTGGAAACTCAAACCAAACATGCCTTACAAATTTCAATTTTCAGTTTTCATTTCCACTTTCAGTATTTTCTTCATAAAATCTGAAAAACTAAAAAAATAAAAATGAAAACTGAAAACCCAAACTAAATAGGTTCTAAAATTTTCCAACTTATTTATCAATTCCACTACCAATCAATGCCCTTTATTAACCCAAATGTTTACTTATAGAATGAACAATGAGATATTTCTTGGGTACTCTACTAGATTCATTACAATAGGGAAAAAAATATACATCTTACTCCAAGAGCACTTAAAAGAATTTATGAAAATTCATTCATTGACATAAATAATCAATTATTATCTCTTCATTCCTTATTACTCCATTTGTTCTTTAATAATTGTCCATTTTAAAAATTGACTTTATCTAGAAATAATTGTCCATTTACAAAGGTTAGGTAGTATTAATTATTTTTTTACTAATAATATATTAAATAGTATTGACTTATTAGTAAATGAAAAGAGAAGAAGTTGGAGTATTGAAAAAAAATAAGGGCAATTTAATAAATTATTCTTAACTTTTTCTAATATTAATATTTTACTAATCATTATCTTAATTTCAATAAATATTTATAATTAAATAATTATTCAAGAATGAAGAGCGCAACAATTACCCTGAAAAACTAAGCTAATTTGATACATTATTGACGTACCAAATTGGGTCGGTATCTCATGAGAATAATTATCTAAAGCACACATCACGAACCATGTTGCGTAATGAGGCGATAATCCGACGCGCTAAGATTAATGAACCAATCCCAATCGTGCCACTCCCTAAGTGCCACCGCCGCACCGTGGATTGTGTTGGCCACCATTGTGGCCCAAGGTACATGATAAAGTTGGGCTTCTCAACCACACTCACATTATCAAACCTACTGAAGAGCAAGTGGGCCTCAACGTTTTTAGGCTCACACGCTCCTCTTGTTTGGACTCGCACTCCAGGTGCACCACATAGCAGTTGTGTTGGTGGTACACGGCTAGGATCGTGCACTTGAGCGCGCGGGCGTGACCAGCGGAGTCGGATATGTGGTCAGCAAGGCCAGGCAGTTGAGAAGAGGGAGCAGAAATAGGGAGCGCGTGATGGGGGTTATGGATTTCAAAAGGTACGAGGAAAGAATGGGTGAGGTTAGTGCAACCGCTGTGAGTAAGAGGAGGGTAAAAAGGGAGAATAGTGAGACTATGATGATGCAATGGGAGGATGCTGGCTATGAAAGGTGGCTATGTTGCTTCATTTTTTCCATTTTTCGATTTTGAAGATAAACTCATTGTTTAGTCCTTACTTTCTCTATTAGTATTTGGTGCTTCTTAGGTAAATTAGAGGCAATGGGGGAGTTGGGTTTGGAGAGGAATAATGAGTTGGGAAGGAGTGAGAGATTCAACAACGGTTACAAAACACAACTACAAAGTAGCAGTGCAAAGAGGAATGATAATTATATTTATGAAATATGGAATATTGTCGTAACTCACCCATCATCTATCATTAAATGGAGTGTAAATTCTATTTGAATGGGATCTATGTCCTATCCAATAATAGATGATATATAAGTTGGCAAGATATCTCACACTTTACAACTACAAATAATATTACTCTAATACAAAAGGGTTCAACTCCTCCTTAACTTGTGGTCCGCTGGAACTCATTAGTGTTTTTTTCTTTCGTGATGAGTGTAGGTTTTGCTGGATTTTCTACTTTAATAAAACAAAAAGAAAATACCATTTACAAAATTAAATGTTTTCACCATTATCTACTAAATATGAACCATTTTATATATATTAGTTGATTTTGCAGGAGACTCCTACAAAATCAATTTGGTCTTAATTTAGAAGACTCCTACAAAACCAAACATATTAAATAACGTATTTGATTTTGTTGGAGTGTCTTATGAAATCATCTATTATGTATAAATTAAAATGGTTCATATTTGGTAAATAATGTTGGAAGCATTTATTTTGGTAAATAAGAATTTTTTATTAGGGTAAAAAATCCCAATTTTTTTTTTTTTTTACTGTCAGGCAAATAATTGGATCATTTTGAGGCTATCTTATATAAGTTTTTATTGTAAACTATTTTATACAATTTTAAGTTAAGATTTATTTTTGGTAGGCTTATGGTTTAATTTCGATAAAAAAATTTATAATTATTTAATCACGTATAGCTACATTATTATTAAAATTTTTTAATATATTGTGATCTAGCTGTGACTGAAACCTCATTAATGTTTTTTAAATAAAATTGTATATTTTTAAAAGCTCTTTTATGCATTGTTCAATTCAAATTATTGAAATAAAATTTTATACTAGTGTAAATATATATAAATTTTAATTTAATAATTGTGAGAGTTAAATAAATTGCTTGATATGAGGATACTAATTAAGTAATTATGCAAAAGTATTATATTAATAATGTATTAAAATTAAATTAGTACACTAATTCAAACATGTTTAGAATATTTTGCTTTACTTGTTTCCATGTTCGTTTGGTTGTTTTTAATTTATTATTATTGTTGTTTTAAGCGGTTTGAATTCCCATTTGGTTGGTTGTCAAACGAGAAAGGCAAGGTGGATTATAGCTAGATGCAGATGTCGATTTGTATATGCAAAGCCAAACACTGGATGTGAATTGAGCATTCCGTCATTTTCTTGCCAACTTGTTTTTTTTTATGGTAATATTTTTAAATAGAGTTTAATTTTGATATATTAATAGCGTAATATATATTTTTATTTAATTATTTATTTTATTTATTAAAATTTTAAAATAATAAATGAATTATTTTGTTATTATAATAATATTTTTTTTGTCCTTAAATAATTATTTATTTTAAAAAATATTTTATCCAGAAATTAAATAATAATTTATTTAAAAAATTTAAGTAGTACTAATAATTTCTCAATAATACTTCTATTTAATTTTTTCTAACTTTGAAGTTTTCTTCATCATTTCCTTAATTTCATTACGCATTTAAAACTAGATAATTAATCAATGATAGAGAGAGTATATAAATAATTTATATGAAAAATTAAGAGTTTAATTTTGATACACTGACAGTGTAAAACAATTTTACACTGTCATCCAATCAAAATATTTAGTTTGCATTAATAAAAGTCAACTATCATGACTTATGTGGTAATATAAAAAAAAATTTACACTATTAGTACATGACAATTAAATCCATAAATTAAATCATTTTGAACTTTCTTTGAAAACCATACCATTAATAACTCTTGCATTGGAAAAGAGCTACACAAAGATAACACTCATTCAAGACAACTGAAAAATGAAATTGAGAGGGTTTCTGCTAATTTCATAGTGGGGTTAATTAACTACAGCCATTCAGTGAGAATTGAAGGGGCTATTTGGAAAAGTATTTTCCAAAGCAATTTTCAGTTTTTGAAAATAAAAATTAAAAAAACTTGTTTACTTAGTTAACGAGTTTTGTGTTTTAAAAACAAAAATTAGAGAATAACTAAAAGATGTTTTTGGAATTCTATTTTTTAAAATAAAAAAGAATATGGTGGTACATTTGTAATTAGTTGGTTTTATTAATTGCTACAAAAAATAGTTTTCAAAATATTTTTTAAAAATAGAAAAACAAAAATAATTTCAAACAATCCTGGCCCTCCAAGTCAAATAATCCACTATCATAATATCATTTTCCTATTCAAAACCCAAAGCAAGTTATAATTAATGAGCATAAATACTCCGTTCCTTTTAAAATATTTATCACTTTTACATAAATACAAATATTAAAAAAGATAATAAATATGTTAAGAATGAAATAAAATATAGTGAATGAACTAATATACCCCTATTAAATAAAATGCTTTTGGAAAACTAATAGTTAGTAAGTAAAATTACTTAGGGGTACTATTGAAAAAAAGAAATAAATATTATATTAAAATATAAATTTATCTGAAAGTAGACGAATATTCTAAAAGAGAAAGAGTAACTTTTAAAAATAATTTTAATCAAAACTGTAAGAGCAATATCTTCTTTATACTAAAGAGCTATATGACTATCAAGCTAACCCGAGATAAGATGATAAAAGCCATCTTCTTTTTTAATCAAGTATCAAGCATTCAATTCCTATATTGCAAATAAAACAATTTTAAAACTAGTGACTAATGTGTTTCTCTTAATTGGACCTATACTATATGAATGGATTAGTCACTAAGTCTAGCAATAGATATCCTGGAAAGGAAAAAAAATGATCTAGCTACTACTTTTTTGAGAACGAAAACATACAGTATTTCACTAGTAAACGTAAATAGATACATACATACGTAAATATCAAGGTGTCTACTCCCATGGAGGTGGTGGTCAATGCCTTTCATGGAGTTGCCATGTGCATGGTGGAGAGAAAGACAGGTGACTATGAGATTAGTGATGTGTGGTAACTAGCTTAAGAGCAAATTAGTCATTATACTTATTATCTTGTATTTTTTCCAATTCGGGTGAAAATATGACTTAAAAACAAAATAATAATTATTCGGGAAAGAAAATAATGAGTTGAACCCCAAAAGTTGTATGTGTGTGTGTGAGGGTGGGCAAGCGTGTCCATATTGTGGTGAACCCAAACTTTATTGAAGCATTGGTCAATGAGCATTCGGTGGTGTAATGGCGGATTGATCTGTTTGTGTGCCAGCGGTGGAAGCTGTAGGTCGGCGGATCTCAATTCTTGGTTCTAGCTAGACGGTCAAAGTGTGCTAATATAACACCCTAAAAATCATTTAAAAATTAATTTGGGCTTTACTAGTTGTAGTTTCAAAAATCTAACAATTTTAGTAATAATGAGAACGGTTCAATGGATTTGTTAAAAAAAAATGAATAGTAATCTTGTAGGCCCCACGAGCCTATCGAGACAGACGAAACCCTAGAATTTAGACCCGAAGGTGTCCAAAACTGAGAAATTATAGGATTGAGATTAAAAATAGTTAGAAATGAGAATTTTATACTTAGAATTAATTTTCAGGCAACGTCTTGTTACCCGGGTACAATGTTTCACCCGTTCGGTGAAGTTTCGATGTGCAGTTTTTAACGCCGTACAAGTTACTTAATGGCTAAGTAACCTTTACCAACCACTTTATGCCAAATGGATGGCAAGGATTAAAACTTGAAAAGAAAATTTTAATCATGACCTTTGATTTATTATATTTTACTCGGGAGCCAATAACTCATCCGTTTGGTGGAATTTTGGTGTGCGATTTTAACACCGAAAAAACTACTTGCTCACCAAGTTAATGTGAGCTACTTATCTTGAGCCAAGTGGGTGGCCAAGCTTCATTCTTTGACTAAGAAACCAAATCTTAGCCATCCATTTCATTATTTCATTTTGAAAAAGGAATAAATACCCATTTTGACAACTTTTTCACTTAGATAATGATAAATCACCAAACGTTATCACTCTAACACCATCAATTTCGACCAAGACCCCAAAATACATCAGACTTCATCTTCTTTCTCTCATGCCACCATTAACAAACTTGAAGCTTCATAAACCCTAGCCTAAACTTGACAAAACCTCAAGATCTCTTCACAAAACTTGTTCTACTCTCCATAATCTACAAAACCAACCGATTAGAATTTTAAATAATCTCCAAGTTGAACCTTGAGCTATTATTCTTTACTGTTTAAGGAAGGGTTCGGTGCTATTTGGAAGGTTTGAAGTGAGGAAAAATCATTTTTGAAAGATCCTTTGGAGCCAAGATCCCTAAAGCCACCAAAGTAGGGTTTTCTTTGGCCTTTTCTTTCAAAATTTATTTTGAAAGTTTCTGATTGGTTTTAATCCGAAATTTTGATTCTATTGGCTGATGATGTATTGATATGGATGTACTAATTTTGATGGAGTGTTTGGATGGTGCTAGAAAAACCATTTTGGCAAATCAAGTTTTGAATCATGTGCTGGAATTCTCGGATTTACACTGGCAGGTTATGAATCATGAATTTTCTGATGTATTTGTATATGTTTTTATGAGTTATAAAAATTATATGTTGAAGCTAACATCCTAAGGCAACTCCATGATTTTTCTTGGGTCCTAGAAATGAGTTTACTATTTGATAAAAATAAAAAACGGAGACTGTTCTTGAGTTGTCTGGACAGCCAATTCTGAAGCTCTGAGTTTGTCTAATTTTGTCACAATAACGAATGATTGATTTTTCCATTGAAATTTTTACAAGATATTGAGGACATGTTAAATTCCAACCATGAATTTTTTTATGATTTGATATGATCATTTGTTAGGGTAATAAAATTGGAACTTTGGCTGTTGGCTGCAAATAGGAGGTTTCTGGTCTCCTAATTTATTGAATTTCGTTATTATACTTAGAAAACTCTTTTAACTCCAAAATTTTTAGAGTACCTTGGGGACACATTGAAGTGTCTTGGATAATTCTTATAGCCTTGGATTTGATGGTTTGAAATGCACAATAATTTGTGTTATGGATATGTGAAATATGTCATTGTGCTGAAAATGAATTGATGCTTGGAATTAATGAAATAATGACATTGGGTCCATGTATGATATATATGAATGCATGTGAGTGACTTTAAGAAATAGTTTGAGACATGATTGGAATCATATTGTGAATGAATATGTATATATGCCTCATGCATGCATTTGAAAAAGTAAAGTGAATGATATACACATATGACAAAAGAGAATATATGAACTTTAATCGTGCATGTTCTGACATATGAAGAAAATAGAAACAAGACTTGGATTGAATGAGGGGAAGGCAAAAGTATGAAATTGAATGAGGAGGAGGCAAAAGTATGAACTTTCCCAAAATACTATGAGTGTACCTATTTTGACATATAGAGAAAACAGAAACAAGACTTAGATTGAATTAAAGGAAGGCAAAAAGAGGAACTTCCCCCGAGATATTATAAGTCGGTAAACGTATCGACTTGGAATATAACTGTGTGTGATTCAGAAATAAAAAAAATGAAGTCTGATGATCACGTATAGGAATGAGCTCAGTCCTGATAAGCAGTTTATTTCCTTTATGTGGTGTGATCCACTATAAATACCATTTGGTATAAACCATCTATTATGGAGTTGTCCACAGCAGATACCCGTTGGGTATAAACTAAGTCTTTCCTATGTCAACGAAGAGAGAAAGTTGCACTGAATTGAATTTTACAGCATGATATAAGCTAAATCTTTCCTATGTCAATGAAAAGAGAAAAATGCACTCAATTAAGTTTTATAGCCACAATAGAAAACTAGAGGATTCCCTTTGATATATCTAGAACAAGTGAAGATGATTTCATTAAAGATTTCGGTATTTATCATATGCATATGAATATTGAATTGAATTGTCTGCCTAGGATGATTTACTTGGTGTTTGAACATTGGGCAATATATGCATTAAGTGACTGATTATTAAAAGCTACCCACTTTAATTTGGAAGTACAATTTTGAACTTTAAAAATGGACCATTATTATGAAATGCATAATCACTTTTTTTGCTAATAAACCAAAGTGGCTGGAGCGATGACGATGACGATGACATTATGAGTGAGTTTTTGGAGAGTTGCCCTACTGAGAATTGTATAATTCTCACCCCTATGTGTTTGTGTTCCCATGTCGTCTCCAGGTTGATCTAGAGAATGATGTGGTTGCTGCGTGAAAGAAACTCAAGATTGCAGTAGTTGATATTTTAGTGGTATTTAGTTGGAGTCATATATATATATAAATGTAATAGAGATTGTATATGTATTAAAGTTCATAGCATAAAGCTTCCTTATATAATTGACTTTATATTAAATAAATATTTTATATTTTTGTTATATATTTTAATCGAAATTACGTTAGTTATTACACGATTCCATCAAATTTGCCATAGTTATTTAAGAAAGGTCTACTGATTTATAAGTAACAACTCTTAAGTCTGGTATCATGACTTAAGGATGACGTTATACTTGGAAGAATGTTACAGCGAGCATCGTGTGGTCGGAGTGGCATGGGCCTTTCATGATGCAACGGCAGAAAAGAGAAAGCATGTTGTTGGAATGCCATTCATTTATTGTTCAGAATCGGCAATAGTTATTTTTGGCTATAGGTGTGGGTGGAATGGCAAGCGGAGTGGATGACTATGCACTATATAGATTTTGGACAACCCAAAATCTTTGAATTAAACATAAAGAAAGAATAAATTAAAAAAATAAAAATAAAATGAAAAATAAAAGTAAAATAAATAATTAACATTTAAAAAACAAAATAAAATATGAAAAAACAGTATGGTTCGGTAAATTTAATTCAGACAAACATAAAACTCGGATAAAAGAAAGGTAAATAATAAATGAAAAAATAATAAAAAATAACAAAATTATGCACTATGCATTACACTGATTTTGAACAACACGAAATCTTTGTATAGAAAAAAAATAAGAAAGAAAACATAAAGAAAGAATAAATTAACAAATTAAAAATTAAAATAAAAACTTAAAAATAAAATAAAATAAAATATAATAAATGATTAACATTTGAAAAAAAATAAAATATGAAAAAACGCGTACTATTCAGTAAATATCATTCGGATAAACTTAAAAATTGGAAAACAAAAGGAAAAAGGTAAAATACATAATAGATGAATGATTAAATAAATAAATAGCAAAAGCACGCCCTATGCAGTAGTGAAACACTGCTCATAACACATAATTGGGACAACCCGAAATTTTAAAAACATCAAAATGAGACTAAAAAACTTAACAATAACTAAACTTAGAAAATGAACAAAATAAAAGAAATATAAAAAAGGAAGAAAAAAAAACGCCGCACTGTGAACGGAATATTCTTGCGACAAACCCAACACTTGGAAAAAACAAAAAAAAAGGAAAATAAATAAGAAATAATGATTAACGAATTCCTAAAAAAGTTAGAGTTCGTCGGAAAAATAAAAACTAGAGTACTGTATATTAGACTATCCGAAAAAATAGACTTACATACTATTAATACTCATTCTATTAAAAAAAAAATTAAATAAGACAAGTTACGTTTATGTAACATTTCACGATAAATTTCCTCAAAAATTATAAATTTACTTAACCGAATATATTATTTTCATTTATGATTCAGTTTGTCTTTTTTACCCTTATTATTATAAACAGTTATACTTCAGTAGCCGCGTCATTAACTCACTATGTCTGTCCCCATATTACCACGTGTCTGTCCCCCATTGGCCATCTTAGTCAACTGCAGCGTAGACATTCACTGCCAATTGCGTGTAAGAATTTGCCAAACATCAATCTACGTTGTACAACAACAAAAAATCAATCTATGAACATTTTCACGAAAAAATGTTATTTGCGCATATTAAATAGCTTTTAAAATTTATGAAGATCAATATATGAATAAACAAATATTTATTTATGTTTCTGCAATTAAATGCAACAAATATGTTAAAATAATTTATAGTATATATATATATAATTGATTAATTAAAATGAAAAATAAAATTATAAATAGGAATTAGAATTAAAAAGAATCACAATTTAGAAAGAAAAAAAAAAGTAGCGTAAAAACTTGAGTTAAAGAGTTTTAATATATCCCGGAAAATACCATTTTATCCTTCTTTAATTATAGCTCATGTGTATTTACCTTCAAAATCTTGAAAACATATAAATTGACCTCATAACGTTTTTTCAACTATAAAAATCAATCCTTTAATTAATTTTTTTCATGTAATGTTAATAGAAATGACGTGCTTAAAAAACGTAGAATATCGAATTGCATTTGTTAGTCTATATTATTGGAATGTACTTGACCTAAATCAGGAGATATAATGTATTGTTTTTTATTAATAATAAGTGAAAACTTAATAAAATGACTAAAGTACACATTTTAAAAAGTTCAATGAATGATTTGCATCTTTTTAAAACTTCGGAGATAAAACACACAAAATCTATAGTTTAGAGGGGATATAGTGCATTTATTTTCTATAGCTATATAGTAAAAGTGGATAGATAGGTTATATATCGGTACATTATAGATTAATTGTTGTAACCATATATAAATTAAATAATTCATTTCCTAGATAGTACTCCATCATGCTACGGAACTCATGCAAAAGATAATAATGTGCCTTTTAATAATTAATCAACTGGTAGAAACATAATTTTATCTAAAGTGAACCCCGTATTACATAGGATGGACGTCCAATTATATATGGTCTGCACATGCTTTTTTAGTAGATAGTAACAACAATTTTAAGGTAGTGCACGTTACAAAATAAGGAATGAGTCACGCAACGAAAATATACAAGTATATAACTATATGCAGATGTCATTTATCAGCCACTGATAGAAGAGCAAAAAGGCTATAACCACCCGGAATTCTGATCCCTCATGCTGAAGTCTCTTCACGATATATCCTCAAGTTGAGCCTAAACAACGTACCCACCATTAATTAATGATATCTTACGTTTTCAAATTTATTGAGCATTTCCGGAGATACTTATAAATAATACACTAATTAATAGAAAAAAAACCTAAAATTTGAATTCAAGCGATGATAACGAATGAGTTTGAAGATTGATTAGGTGAGTTAACCCTCCACCGTCTTGTTTGATACATTAATTCCATCATGATTCTGAACATTTCTGGCTCTTGATTGATGTTGCAACAAGTTTTGTTGTACTACTTTTTATCTTTTATTATAACCACTCATCAGTTGGTGCTCTAATTAGACGCGTATGCGCCTTTCACTCGTAATTAATTAACACGTCAAACAAGCGTTCCATTTTATCTATCTTAATATCGCCTCCTTTTTTGTCTCCTCCTTGTCTTAATTTTGTATTAAGCTAAACCTGCTAATTTAACTAGACTCAACAACGTACACACAAATTAAATTAAATTCAATCCCCCATTCTTACAAAACAAAACTAAACACCCATTTTTCATACACCATCAAATCACAATTCTGAGATTCCTCATTCTGATATTGGTTCCGAGTGTGTTGAATGGAGTTCTTCCAAAAGGCCAAAGTGGTGCGCCTTAGGAGCTACCATGACAAATACCTACTGGCGGATGATGACAAAGAAACCGTTTACCAAGACCGTCATGGGTGCTACAATAATGCCAAATGGACCGTGGAGTTTGTAGAGTACGCCAACTCTATCCGTTTGAAGAGCTGTTATGGGAAATACTTGACGGCCACCAACATGCCATCCCTATTATTAGGAGCCACGGGCAAGAAAGTGCTGCAAACCCTGCCTTCCAGATTGAACTCATCCTTGGAATGGGAACCCATAAGGGAAGGAATGCAGGTACAATAATCTTATATATACTTTTACACATCTTTTAATTCCAGGGTATGTTTGGTTGAATGGTAAAAGAAGGGTAAATTTTTTATGATTAAACTTCATAAACATGGGATAAATTTTCCCTTCTTTTCTACTTCCTAACAAATCAAACATACAGATAGATTTTTACCTCTTTAGATGTGACTATGTAAAACTTTCTATACTGCTTTATTAAAATTAAATTTGCTTGAAAATAAAATCTTTAAAAAACTTGTTATTTTCTGCCAATTTCTCGATAGAGGGATGCTATATGTACGCATGGTGTAGACGCGTCACCTCGACTCACTATGCAATCCACCGTTCAAAATCATTTATTTTTCTTAAAATATTTTTTTCATCTAATATAACCATTTACAGATAGTGAATGCGGACCATGAGTGTATCATTTCTCTTCTTGATATAATATTTCTCGATGATGTAGGTGAGGCTCAAGACACGTTATGGGCAATACTTGCGAGCCAATGGGGGGCCACCACCATGGAGGAACTCCATCACACATGATGTACCACATAGGACTGCAACAACAAATTGGGTTTTGTGGGATGTGGACCTTGTGGAGCTGAGAACACAAGACCCCGATGAACCAGGACAAAAGCCCACTCCTATTGCTACGCCTGATTCTCCTCAGAGTTCTTTTTCTACCCCAGTGGATATTTCTCCTTCTCCTCCTAGTCATTCTTCTTCACTTTCAGATAAGGGTTCCTGTGTCAGAGTTGATGACAAGTCCCCAAGGCCAATTGAGGTTTGTGATCCCATTCATGTGCATAAGCATTTAATCTTCACATTCATGCAGTAATATTAGTGATGGAAATGGTCATGTCGGAATCCATGGTGGAGCAGAGCAAAGAACAAAATATGGAGAGAATTGAGAGAAAATTCAAGTGATAAATATTAATAATTGTAAAAGACCATTTTGGATTTTGCATTGTATATTGAAATTACAGACTTCTTTCAAACAACACTACACTTTTTTTCATTACAAATTTAATTTTTTTTCCTTTATTTGCCTTCTCAATGAGAGATTTATGTTATATAGTAGTCTAACTAGACAACAGATATAAAAATGAGACAAAATTTGGGAAAGGTGAGAGTAAATAAACCAAATGTGTTAACAAAATAGAAGGATAATGAGAATTTTTCCTTTTCACACACAAAATATCCATGTGCATTGATAAAAAAAATTCCAACCACTTTGTACCTCTAATAATTTAAAAAAAATTCCTATCACTTTGTACCTCTAATAATTTATTGTCACGTGTGTAAATATAAGAATCAAAATAAATTTAGAAATTAATAAATTACCAAATATACAATACATAATTTTTACTTATCAATAAATAATTTGAGAGACAAAGAATGAGACAATATTTAGAACAGAATATTTCTATTTGAGTTTGTGTCTATATGTTTGCATACATACCATTGTCAAACTTATTAAGCTAATCCCTGACCAAAAAAAAAATACTTGTTAAGTTAATCATGACCAAAAAAAAAAAAAACTTGTTAAGCCAATGGAACAAAATATTATGAACGAAGTATTGCATCCTAGTGATGATTCTATTCCTTTTCCATTAATTCAAGTATGTAAAGTATGCATCTCTTAATTTAGAGGCAACTAATTAAGGTTCACATATCTTAAATTGGTCCCTTCTTCCAAGCAGTGCAGAGATCTAGAGGAAATTGGGTCACCCGTAAAAGAAGGAAGAATTGTATTCTATGATGTGGGTGATGAAAATGGGGATGTTCCGGGTACAAACAAAGAAAAGTTCTTCACATTCAAGGGAAACAGTGTGGAGAAATTGAAGGACAAGTTAAAGGAAGAGACGGGGCATAATAATATTATCGTGTGTTGCCGCAACCCATTGAATGCAAAACTTTATCCCCTTCGTTTACAATTACCTCCAAACAATTCTGACATGCACGTTGTCGTGGTTCCTTCCTCATTCAAAGGTCAGCTTTTTTCAACGTGTTTCGTTTTCATATATACTCTTAATTTAATTCTGCATGTTCAAGAATCTCTTCCTTGCAAAGTCAAGGCAGAAAATTTTGAGCTTGGACGATTAGACTCCTTTAATTATTTTTTTTTTCCTCTCTAGTAGTTTTTTATACCGAATTACCAATTTATGGCTTTCAGAATAAACAAAAGAAGGTGCTAGCAGTCACTTATTCATTGGTGGGAATTCATCATGCAAAGAAACATTAAGAGGAAAAGGGTTCGGCCCATAGGAGATGGTCTCTTGGAGCCTTACATAAACCATATCACTCAAGAAATAATAAAGAGAATAAAGAAGGGAAGGGAACACTCATGAAAAAGTGAAAAAAAAAAATAAGTTGGGCATTTTGGTAAACAAAAACGAGGAACAAACTTTGGGCTTAGTACTTAGCATTCCACCTTCGTAGATACTTCGGACTTCATTATTCTCTTCCGGAAAGTCTAATTTATTTTTCCTCCTCGAAGTTTTTCAGTTGTCTTGTTTTGTTATCTATCCTTCCTTCATAAGTGCACAGGATTTTTAAAGGTTAATGTACAGGAAATAATTGTAACTATTATTATCCTGTTTGAACTTCTATCGAATTAGAGGGCTTGTGAATTAGAAGATATATCTAGGCTATTCGCATAAAGTATGTTGCAAGCTTTCGTTAGACAGCGCTTGCATATATGTTGTTGTAAAATAATTATTGGTGTAAAGGAAAGTTATTGCTGCGTTTTTTTAATTTAATTTAAGCCCAAAATGCCTCTAGTGTTGTGCAAAGCAAGAAAGCGTACATGTGCAAACTAAATCGGTATCCTAATCACTTGGTCAATCTGGTTGAAAAGTATGATCAAAATTTTCAAAGAATTGACCAATTAAATCAAAAGTAAAAACTCAGCTTTCAAGTCATTAAGCGCAATCGGGGTGTGGAAATGGCAAATTACAAGTTATACACATCTCAGGTGTCAGCACTTGACTTGATTTCAATGCCAATGTTAAATTAAGGCATCATAATTAAGCTAGCAAATTATGTCTGCCCAACATTTAGAGTGACTCCTATCAATAATACTCAAGAGGGGCAGCACTAACTACTCATTCCAATCCATAATATAAATTATTTTTAATTTTTTATCTCTTCCAAAATATATATCATTTTTATATTTTAAGAAAGCACTAATTATTTTTTAACTTATTTTATCCCTATATTTATTATGAGTGTGAGTGAATTATGTGAGTATACTTATTTAATTGAGAAATAATTTATTATGAGTGATAAATAATATTTTTATCTTTTATTTTTATTTTTTAAAAGACCAGTGAAATCCAATCATCATCTTAACTCCCATATGTAACCTTAAATGATTTATATTATGGACCGGAGGAAGTAATATCAATTGTAATCAAGAGATAAATAAGTTCACTCAAAGGCTAATGATGAGGGGAAGTGCTAATGGATACCAATCCTAATACAGATACTCTCTCATCTATAATATAAGTCATTTTTGGATTTTTTTTGTCTGATTCAAAATATAATTCATTTTCACATTTTAAGAAAGTATTAATTACTTTTACTCATTTTATCCCTATATTTATGTATGATAAATAAGAATGAATAGATATGATATGAGTATAATTATTTAATAAAGAGATAATTTATAATGAGTGATAAATGATATTTTCATCAATTATCCTTTTTTTAAAGATTAGTGAAATCTAATCATCATCTTAATTTACGTATATAACCTTAAATGACTTATATTATGTATTCAAGGGAGTATAATTAAATTCTATCAAAGACTAATCTTTATATCAAGTTACAATAAAAAATAATCCTCATTAGATGACACCACCTCCCTATAGTATACTCCTTTTTTAGAATATTTATATATTTTTAGATAACTTTACATTATCTTTCTTAATAGCAATATTTAAGGTTTATCTAACCAGTGTCATAAGGGTATTGGTTAAATAATCCAAAAAAGAAATAATGTTTGCATTAGAAAAGTGAGATTTCATGTTTTCACATCATGGTATTCATGATAAAGTTTTTAAACTTCGTTTTTTTTTGTAATTTTAATCTTAAGGGTATCGATTAGTAAAACTCTAATATTTATGATTGTTAAAAAGTGAGAAATATTTTGAAAGTGAAGATGAACTAAGTACACACTATTGATTCGGAATCTGTGTTCCTCAATTTTACATATAGCGGTTTCATGCCCACTGCATCCGACAATTTCAGGTGAGCCTCATTAGCGTAAGTGTTGCAACTGCACCACCTAATTCTGGACTCTGGCAGAAGTGTTCTTCTATTTGTAAGGTCTAGTCATCATATTGACTATAGAAATTTTATGGAGCTTTCATAAGAAATAAAAAATCTTAAAATATACTGTCAGACAAAAGAACTCAGCCAACAAAAAACTGTTGAAAACCTCATTAAAATGATGTATTCATATTTTAAGGGTTTTATTAACAAGTAATCTAAAAACGTTGATTAAAAAAATTAATCAAATATATATTATAATTATTTCTATTTTAATTTTACTTTTAGAATACTTGTTAAAAATATTTTTTTCTAAATAAATATAAATGTAGGGTTAGAAAAACTCCTTTACTAGTAAATTATAATTTTTATTAAATTTTTTTAATGATAAGAAGTTATAGTTTTTATTAATATCAATGTTTATGCAAAAGATAATGCGAAATATTTTTATACTATTAATTAATAAAAATAACAGATTAATATGTCATGTTTATATTTATATAAGTTTGATTTCTATTAGATGATATGATATGATAATTCTTTTAATTTCTATTGACTAATAGCGTAAAAGTTTTTTTTTTCATATAAAAATCAATCTCTTTTTTCAATGAAAAAAGTTCAGCTCATTTTATTTCATAACATTTTTTTCTTACACGTGATGGCATTGAAAACTACGATCAAGATAGAAAGACAATTTGATCAAAACCGTGTCCCTGATAATTTCCTTGAAAGTAAAAAGAAGATAAGACCAATAATGTTTTTCTGTGGCGTTTGTCGGTTGGTGATCAATAGCCTTTTCGAATTTTGACCGTTGCTTTGGTCCTTGTTGACTTACTTTGCTTTTAAATTTTAATCACTTTAATACTAAGTCATTATGGGTAATCATGGGTAATTATTACTCCACTCTCTGTCTTTTTCTTTTCAATGAATTGTATTTAGAAATCATTTAAACTTAATTTTAATAATTTTTTTAGTTAAATCATTTTAACAAATTAAAATTGCCAAATTTTTGATTTAGCAATTGTACCACTCAGCTCTTTCCACTACCAAATTTAGATTTTTTTAGGCATGTTACTCCTTCGCCGGAGCGTGTGCGTTGTGGCCTTAGGAAAGACATTTTGTATTGTCTCTATGACTGTTGTCATTCCAAGGTTGTTTGGCTTGCTCTAGGCTTTGGTCAAGATCTACGGTTCTTCACTCCTCCTTTATTTGAGTCGGTGAATGCGTATTTGTGTTTTTTGTTTAGTCTGTCATTTGTGGTTACTTTGTGGTGGGTTTGATGTTGGTATAACAAGCAAATTTTTAAACCGTCCTTGTGGACTGTGGATAATGTGATAGCCATGCTCGTTATGGATATTCATTCCATCATAATGCACTTGTCGTCAGGTCATCATAGGAATGTATGGTTCCACATGAGATGCACTGGGTTTGGCCACAAGAAGGAGAAGTGAAGTTGAATTTAGATGGCAATCATTATCGGGTTGTCGATGCGGTCTGTGCAGGGTTTGGTGGGGTCCTGCCAACTCCAATGGACTATGGATTGAAGGGTTCTCTAAATTCATTAGGAAAAATTTTGTTTTGTTTTTTGAACTTATGGCTATAAGAGTTGGCCTAGAAGGAGCTTGGAAGAAGGGCTATCGTTTAGTGTGGTGTGAGAGTGACTCACTCCATACCATTACTTTGCTTACAACTAACTTTTAGACTAAGCATCATACTTCTGCTATCATTCTCACAGAGGTTGCTCATCCAATGGCAAGGGACTGGGTTGTGTATTTGACTCATGAGATGTATGAGATAAATTCATGTGTTGATGATATGGTCAAGTTAGCAAGTACCAGTGATGATTTTGTTAAATATTGACAAACACCCCTTGCCCTCTTATCGCATAACCTCCATAAGGATGCTTTATGGAAGGGGTATTTGCGTGGTTAGAGTTTTTTTAACTTTTTTGTTTTGCCCTATTTTCATTTGTAACCAAAAAAATATGTTTCAACCTCTGACGAATGATTATGAAGACCTTCATTGATTTGGTATGAATTTGCATTTGTACCATTAAACAGTGCTCCAATTTTAATTATAAACAGGGGTGTTTACGGTTGGTTTCAAATCGATTTTGGGCAAAATCCAGTCAAATTGAACCAATTGATAGATACAAAATATCATTCAGATAGGTCTCTTGAGTCGATTTGGTTCAGGTGGTTTTCAATTTGCAACAACACATATCGAACCAAGTACATGTCATTGACTCACCTCCACAATTAAAAAAATAAATATATCTAAATTGTTCTCTCAAAAATAACTTAAAAGTCCCAATTAATTCCTCATATTTGAAAAAAGAAAATAATTTGAGATTTTTAAATTTTAAGAGATTAATTTTTTCTAGATATATTTCTAAGAGACAGATTTGGGGTAATTAATAAACATAAAACATAGTGACCCCAAAATTAGAGTTTTCAATTTTTCTCCGTTTCTTTGGGTTTGGTTCAATAATAAACATCCCTAAATTCGTAAGTTATACTCTACTGTCTTAAAGCTTATTATATTACTCTCTTTGTTTAAAAATAAATATCCGTATTACTGTTTTAAGTACATTCATATATCAATATATTTGAATATATAATCTGCATTATCCGATAGATCGAACAGGGAGACAACAGCCTTTTTTCAACTTTGACCTACTCATACACTTGGACGAAAGTCATTTGTTCTCGACGGTCTTGTTTGTTTGCTCACCAATCGTATTGTTTGAAATGTGTAGCCTAGAAAAGAGCTATCAATAGCCTAGTGGCTTAATTCCGTTGCTGGAATTGCATAAGCGTTGAATTCATATAAATGTCGTTGAATCATTTGTTCAAATTATCGAGCCTATTCATTATTCAGTTTCAAGTCAACGAAAAACAACAGTACTCGGTGGCTTTTATTTACTATTTTCAAGGCTTTAATATATAGAAATTAAAAATATAAATCTATTTGATGTAAAAATAGAAATAGAGGATGGAAAAATATCAAAATTTTATATCTTTAAAATATGATCATAAGATACAGGAATACAAATTTAATTTTTCCTTTTCAATGACATTTTGATACATATTTATTATTTATGTCTCCATTTATACTGTTTTTATTAACTCTATATTTCTATCTCTGTGCTCTTATCAAACACTATTTTAGAGACTAACTTAAATTCAATAGCCATTCAATACTTCAATTTTAGATATACATATAGATATAATAGACTAATAAAATGGTTGCGAAAGTCTCAATTTTACAACACTTTAAATATCTTCCAACAAAAGTCCACACCATTTGTCGTTTTTTTAAAATTATCTCTCAATATATATATGTATTCACTTACCCTCTACCTTATACTATATTTAATAGAAATATTATCGAGAAAAAATAATTAATATTATCTAAATTTTTTAAATAAATAATTATTTATAAAAATATTTATTTGAAAATGAAAGTTAGTATTAGTTTGCACTAAAGAGGTGTTTTGTTATGTTCTTGTTTTAATCAGATTTATGTGTGACAATTCGTAAGCAAAAGTAATATTGAACCTAAGCAAAAATTGGAAACTCTTCAAACATTATAATACTATACACTATCATCACCTATTTAGCCATATCATGTTTTAATCAAATCTATTATTATGCTAATATTAGAATGGATATCCACATAAAAAATATTATATTGAACATAAGCAAAATTAAACTATTTGGTGTATTTTATTAGGTAAGGCGAACTAAGACCTATAAATTTACCGCAGAAAATTACGAACCATAAAATCAATATTATAGTTGATTGCTAAATAAAACTGGCAAGCAAGGGAATGTCCAGTTTAAGTTTTTCTGCTCTCACTCAATAGTCAATATCCAAGATTCATACCTCACCATATAAAACTAATCGCAAAAAATGAAACATGACTAAGAATAAATTAATCACTTTAAACATTTAACAATGTTTTAGCAATGTACTATAACATAGACAAGGTTGATTAAGTACATATATAGTGCAACGTTTTTTTTTTTTTTTTTTTTGATAATATATAGTGCAACGTGTTAACAACGTGTTAACAACATTAAATCTTCAAAATTCTGTCCATAAGACCAACATCGGAATGCCATTACCTCATATTTAATTTCTAAACTCTTGGGTTAACGAAATGGAAGATTTGATATCGCAACTTACGAATAAAATAATACATTTACGATTCCATTATGCTAGTACTATATCATACTAGAACTAAACAATTGGCAATCTGGATCAAGATGGACCCAGAAAAAGAACATGAACACCTGTACATAAGTCAATGATCTTACATGTGGGGTCCTCGTGTAGTCATCAACAAATATGTGCCCTAGCATATTTAGATTCCATTTGTCCAATTACTGCAAAAACAAACCTTCTAGGCTTAAAGGTTATCCAAAAGACCATCACCCCATAAAATATTATTATCGCAGTGTCACATTATGATAGTGACACTGAAAGCGGCTACACAAACATCCTAAAGTCCGGTTCCACTTGGATTCTTTCTCAGAGAGAATTTGGAAACCCCAAATCAGAGTTCAACTTGAGAACTTTTCCCGATCTCTCTTCTTCCGGGAAAAAGTTTCCACCCCACTTTCTAATTTCCACTGCATATTCCAGAATCCCCCAAAATGTCCATTTTCATATCAAGCGACATATGCGTTCAAAAGCAATTTCTTTTCATTTGACATGTTAAAAACCGTGAATTATTTTACATATATTGGTGCTGGTTAGTTGTTACATAGTGATGTTTTTGGCGGAAAAAAAAAATGTTTGGTTCAAATCATTTTCACCACATTAATCTTTTACTAGTTATAAAAATGCTACAAATTTATAAATAATAATAATAATATATGAATGGTAATTAATTTAATAATAATAATTATTATTATTATGATAAATAACTTTTATTCGCTCATATATATGTTATAATTAATATAATCATGATAGATATTATCACATTAATCGTAAAAATAATCAATAAAAAATTAGTTTTAATATATCAGTGTAAATAGATTTCACGTCATTATCTAACTAGATATATTTTTTTATATAACTTTTAAGTAATTGCTGTGAAATTAATCGTCTTAGTTAATATAAAAATATTATAATTAGACGAAAATACATCAAAATTAAAACTATACAAAATTATATACAATTGATTAAATATAAAATTAAGAGTAAAATTTGAATGTGAGAACATCAAAATTGATTTTTCAACCAGCTGCACTCGTTTCTATATCTTTCTGTGCTTGGCGTAGCTTCCATGAACCCGTGAGCTGTAATTGCGAGGTTGCTTCGTTGCTCGTTTATCTTCTCTCTCTCTCTCTCGCCAATCCTCTATAAATTCATCACCCGAGTCAGCGTAAACACTTTTCCGTTATTTTCCTTTCAATGCTCACATAGTTCTTGTGAGCTTCTCCTCCTTGTTTCTCTTATTCTCTACATTTTCTGTTACGCATTTCTCTCTCTCTCTCTCAGGCAACGCCATCGTTCTCGTGAGTGCTCGTCGTGTTCGCGAAGAGTTCAGATTGGAAGCGTGAGTGAATCGCTGCGAGCAGCTTAAGCTTCTTCTTCTTCTACTTCCTGTTCAGAGTTTTGTGGTTGTGGCGATGGTGGTGGCGGAGGAGAAAGAAGAGGAAGGAGTGGTTCCGCTGAAGAAGACCACGATTGGAGTCTGCGTGATGGAAAAGAAGGTGAAATGTGACTCCGAGGTCCTCTCTCTCCTTTCTACAGCTAGATCCACTCTTCCTCTTTCGCTTTCTGCTTTTTTGCTCTCTTTTTCGGTCAAAATAAAAAGATAACAAGGAAAGAACACAGAGAAAGGCTTGCAATGAGTAGTTAGTTATGAATGTGTGTGTTAAGACTCCGTTGCTCTTTTTTTTTTTTTGTATTACAGGTTTCCTCTGCGCCTATGGAGCAGATTCTTCAGAGGTTAAGAGCGTTTGGTGAATTTGAGGTACTTGATTAAGTGAAAATGTTTAGTTTATTGACTTTACGGTTATCGTCATCGATTGGATTTTCGATTGTTCATGAATCTTACAGCAGAGTTCAGATTGCTTCTTTTTTAGCGCATTAAGATTAAAATGTACTACTCTTTATGTATTTTCTTTTATATTTTTTTTGTTGAGTTAGTAGAGATGCTCGTAATAGTTGTGCCTTTACTATTGTTTTTTCACTTAATTTTTGTATTACTTGTACAGGTCATACATTTCGGGGACCAGGTCATCCTTGAAGAACCAATAGAGAGGTATAATTGACATCGTCGGTCACTTAGTTGGAATTTGTTCGGACTCTACACGTTTTGAAATGCTGCATTGGTTTGTTTATTGTTAACTTTTTTTTTTTTTATTAATAAAATTTGTAGTCTGCATTTGTTTGATCAAGGACTTGCTTAGTATTTTGTAATATCTATATGCTGTGGACACTTTTCTTTTTTATTTTGGTTTTCCTTGTGGACCAAGGGATTGCAATGGGATACTCTGTTCAATCCGTATGCATAAGTTGATTATGTTAATGCTGTTCAGGACATATATGTATACACGCTGGCACGAAATCTTGGTTTCTTTAAGCACAGCAAATGTTTCAAAGTCATGTGCAGAAAAGATAACATTCCAAATTGAAGGATTTATTTTCCTGGCATTTTATAATGCCATTGATGGAAGGCATTTTAACCTGATTTAAAGAGCCGTAACGGTTGGTTTGGATGAATGGAGCTTATGATAATGGTATCAGTGCAGATAATCATTTGTTCATTTGACATGTTTAGCTTATGGAAAATAGAAAAATTGATATTTTTTATATTAGAGAGCACACTGGAAGGAAAAGGGGATATTATGGAATTTACTAGTTTAACTAATTTTTCATTAGATTCCTTTTCATTGGTGGTGGATAAATTTGGAAGTTATGTAATTTCGTTAAATAATCTCCCATTCATTTTTTTTTGTCTATCCACTATTAGAGGGTGAGCCTAGGCACAATGGTAAGGTTGCTTGCCTTGTGGCCTGGAGGTCACAGGTTTAAATCCAGGAAATAACCTATCCATAAAGCAGGGGTCAAATTGCGTACATCTACTCTCCCTAGATCTCACCAAATGGGAGCATTGTGGACTAAGCCGCCCTTGTATTGTTGGAAGGAATACAGATTAAGAAAAGAAATGCATTCCGAGGGACACCTTATTCCCTTCCCGTGCTCTCCTATTATAATGCATCCAATAGAGGGACCAAACATTTTTTTTAAAAATTATTTTCCAATATGTTGCGTGAATCATATTTGCATTTGGGACATGTAAGTTATTGCTGAAATATTTGTTGCTGTAGCTTTGTCAGCGTTTAGAGTTGTAATTTTGGCATACTAAGTTTAAATATTGTCTTATTTCAGTTGGCCAATATGTGATTGTTTGATTGCTTTCCATTCCTCTGGATATCCCCTTGAAAAGGCCAAGGCATATGCTGCTTTAAGAAAGTAAGCTTGTTTATTTTCGAACTATATTTGATTTGTATGTCATATGGACTTCATAAATAATCAGCCCCTATGTAGTCTATTCTCTATTTCTCATCAAAATTTGCTTGCAGTACAGGGCGTTTAGAAACTTATAATGAGATGGAATTGAATTGAATTCTTATGTTTGGAATGAGCCAGTAAATTAAGAAATTGAATTCAATCAAGGAATTGAATTCAATTCCTTGATTTGGAATGGGTCTAAAAATAAATGAATTTGATTAATTTTACTATTTTACCCTTCATTAATAGGTTAGGAACAAAACATTATATTCATGTAAAGTTTGTTTGATATTTTCATTTCTTGTAATTCAATTCCCACACCAAATCACACCTATTTGGGTCTGATTTCAATTCCTTAGTTTTATTGGATTTCAATTCCCATAGGAATTCAATTCCTTCACTTAAGTTGCTTCCAAACTATGGAATTCAATTCAATTCCTTGATAGAATTGAATTGAATTGAATTCCAAGGGTAGTTGAAATTCTGCGTCTATTTCTTGTCTCCTTATCTGTTCCCATATGGTTATAGCAGTGCTATATTTTGTTTTTTTGTTTTTCCCCAGACAATGGTTACTTGAATATGTATACACATAGAAATCATTTTTAAATATATATCTTTCTTTTTTACTATTTCCTTGTTATTCTTTCGTGTTTTTTTTTTCCTCTCATTTTCTTTTAAATGTTGGCTGAGAATGTTTACAGATCTAAAACTCCTTGTGTACTGTGATCCAGACCTTTTCTAGTGAATGAACTGGAGCCCCAGCACCTCCTTCATGATCGAAGAAAAGTATATGAGGTAGGAGGGATCAGTTAATTTCTTTCTTTTAGTTCTGTTCTTACTGCTTTATTTTCAGATTTCATGGCATTACAAAGCATGTATATATTTAGCTTTCTTGGATTTCCATTTGAAAAACCAATGTGATAATCTTTCATTTGCTGGAAGCCTTGAACACTTTGTGATGTGCTATTTGGAAAATCATATATCCATGAATACTTCTTTGGTGTGTTTATGAATGACCATTTATAGCTGAATTTCTTCTTCAATATATAATGTTTTAATACTGTTCTTTGGGGTTCAAGTGTCTTGAGAAGTTTGGAATCCCTGTTCCAAGATATGCCCTTGTGAATAGGGAAGTGCCATACCAACAGCTGGATTACTTTGTTGAGGAAGAAGATTTTGTTGAAGTTCATGGTATTCGATTCTGGAAGCCATTTGTGGAGAAGCCTATTGATGGTGAGCTTATTTCTTGAAATTGTTCATTCTTCATTATTTATGTTTTTCCATAGTCCCCTAGCATCACATAAATGTGTTCCGCAGTTAACAATTTGTTATTGTTTATTTTCTGAACTTTCATTAGTTGCACCATATTTTCAATTGGCTGTGAATTTGGAGAAAATGTTCCATATTTCATAGGCTTGCTATCTCCATGAATAACTCGTCATGACCTGGGCACAAAGCTGAACTGTAACTGTGAATTTGAATCTTGGAATGCTGTTTACATGGTATACCTATGGCCTAACTCTAAATACCATATTGGAATTTACTTATTGAAACTCTTGAGAAATTTGTGGGTATATTGGATTGTTTTCTAGCATACTATTCTGTTTGTGCCATATATCAAAGGAATGGAAGTTATGTTCTTTTTTTCCCAATAAGTAATGAAGCTTTTCAGTTCTGATAATTTTTCCTGAATGTGGTATAGCCCTTATTTTTTTTTCTTTTGTGAAGGTGATAATCATAGTATAATGATATACTATCCAAGTTCAGCCGGTGGAGGTATGAAGGAATTATTTAGGAAGGTGAGCTTTTGGCTGAAATGCCACTCTCCCTAATTAGGTGGGTGTAATGTAGTACTAACATCAAACAGTCTTTAGAGGACATTCCTTTTCCAAGGGACATGTTGAAACTTGGGTGTTTTGGACTTTTAGATTCCTAAGTAACAAATGAATGTTCAGCTAAAAAAAAAAAAAAGGAAAACACTTTCAAGAAGAGCAGCTTTTATTAGCTTTAGTGCTTGTAATAAGCAGTAAGCTATTCTAATTTACATGTGTGGGTTTACTTGGTTGCAATATTTGTGTGCCACCTCTGGTCATTATTATATTGTGCTAAAATCTTAATGCAAGCTTATATACTTGTTATGTTATACTTACAAATAAAACCTTTAAAATCATGGAATAGTGATTCTGTTCCACGCCCCATCCCACAAATTTAGGATTGGAATATGGAATCCATTTGCTCCTAGAGAGATGAGATTGGGATTCCAACCAATTTTCAGATAAGATTAGGTGTTTGGCTTCTATTTGATGCTCCATCCAATGTGATTTAACTTCCCTTTTCCCAACACACCTTCGTTAATTTTACAACTTGGAATTATTATCCTTGCTATATTTAACCATCTTAAATACCATGAGTATTAGAGGGTTTTATCACTAAAATATTTGAAGAGATAGCACAATTGTAACTTGATGCATCTGCTGTTAATCCACTTCAACTGATACTTTACAACTTTGTCATGAATAAGGAAATTTGCTCTGTTTTTAGTGACTATATTTTATGATAGGCAAAAATAAAAATAAACTGGAACATTTTTCTCAGTAATATATTTTAAATCGAGTTCAGTTCTATTCACATTGATTCAACATATCAAAAAACAATGCTACCAGGAAATACATAGAGCACGACAATTCCATTCCATTACATTGAATTCTTTCCATTTCTTTTGTATTCCATTTACATTTACATTCCAGGAAATTACCATTCAATGTACCAAAAATGTCATCAAGCTTTTGGAACAGTTGATGTTCTCTTTCTTCTCTTTATGTAAGAGAGATAATAAAAGCCATTCTTGTTCTTTCACCAGTCAAATTAAGTTTTTGAGAGAGATTCTTGATATTGTATCATAGTCTTTATGGCTAAGTGATCTAGATTTTGATCCTGAGTGACTCATTCTTCTAAATAAAATGTTGAATTTAAGCACAAGGTAGATGAATTTGTGCAATATCCACCCAAGGGCACTTGCATAAGTCGGTGTGTTAGAGAAATAATGAAATTTATTTATTTTCCTTTACCTCAACCTTTTTTGGGAGAGGATAATTCATACACTTTTAAATCTTGTGACTGAGGATAATTAACTAACTGGTTTCTGTTTTGGGTATTTTATGATATTAGGTTGGCAACCGGTCCAGTGAGTTCCATCCAGAGGTGAGAAGAGTGCGGCGTGAAGGCTCCTATATTTATGAGGAATTCATGCCAACGGGAGGGACAGATGTTAAGGTTTGGCAGTTTGGGCTTTCCATTAGTTAGTGTTCCTTAGTTTTAAAAATTTGTTATTTAGATGTTACCGACTTTTGTCACATTTCTATATATTTTTATGGTTTTCAAGAATATTGAAATTGATTGTAGGTCTATACAGTAGGCCCTGAATATGCTCATGCTGAGGCTAGGAAGTCTCCTGTTGTTGATGGTGTAGTTATGAGAAATCCTGATGGGAAGGAAGTAAGTAGCATGCTAAACATTTTTGTCTCTTTTCCCATATATCCATTTAATTCTTATGATTGTGCAATAATTCAGCGTGTCAGCTGTGGTTTCTTGCTTTTCATTGAGACATTTTAATGTTTGCTTTTCAATTTTCCCAATGGCTTGAATGCACATTTACCTTCTAGTACATTCTGTTGCATTCAAATAACATCTTCTTTAGGAAGCTCACTTTATTGTCAAAGTTTCTGTATTACTAACAAGGAGTGGTGGATCCGTCTCATTTGGCAGGTTAGGTATCCAGTGTTATTGACTCCTGCTGAGAAACAAATGGCAAGAGAGGTTTGCATTGCATTCAGCCAAGCGGTATGTTGTGTGAATTAACTGATCATTAAAAATTATGTATAAGGTTTTGCCATGTGTGATCATTTTCTTAAACATTCACTGGAATTGGCAATCGGTTTCTAGTTTGTACAGTTCCCAGAGTTGTTGGCCCCTTTCAAGTATTGATGTTTTGCATATCAGAACAGCTAGTGAATATTGCAATTAGTTGCATATCTTTTTTCCTTCATTTTTCTTTAATTGATCAGTAGCTTAAAAAATATGCTCTGAATCTTTTTGCTGACTGACCATCTTGAGAAGTTTTATCATTGAACATATCATAATGTTTTATAAAATGCTTTTGTTTTGTCATTGCTTAGATTTAATTGGAAATCCTTTGGCTCCTAAATGTATGTTTCCAAACAAATAGTTGTGGGTGTTTGAAGGTTCTATATTTTGAGGAATATAACTTCGTAAGTCCGGGGATAAGGTGGCTGCAAACTAACTGTTATGGGGCAGCATAATCAAAGGTGTGCCTAAGGTATGCACCCAAAAAAAAAAAAAAAGGTGTGCCTAAGGTGGTGAAACGAGGTGCCAGAGCCCAAAAGTGGTCAGTGTCAATTGCTGGTTTGGAGCTGCCCCTACAGCCAGGCAGATGCCTCTGACACCTTAGGCACATCTTTCTGGTTAGGCAAAGCTCACTTTTCAGTTCTGTTGAGTTTGTAGAAAAATATAAAAGAGAAAGTGGAGGCTGAATTGCTTAAGCTTAGGTTGAATGCTTGGGTATAACCATAAGCACTATATATAGTGCAATAGGAAATAAATAAAGTTGACATTTTAAGAACAATAATGAAGACTTAAACCATTTCCTATAACTCCTATTGTTCCAATGCCGTTAATTCTATCATTTTCAATGCCATATTAATCACATGGCAGCAACACATTTCCATGCCATGCATATAATAACATGATAGCTACGCATTACAATGGTACACCAGTTAATCACACGCATCATTTCTAACAAGTTTCTAATTGATAAATGTAAAAAACACGAAATGTGCAAGTCGTACATCTTGCTAACTGCGATGTTGAAGAGGGTAAAATAGTAAGACATTAAAAAACATAATAGTTGTTGGTCCTTGTGACTCTTAGCTAGCGGCAAGCAGCTGAGGGTTTTGTAAGCTCAACATTTTAATATTTTACTCAACCACAAATTTTATGTTTGAGTAGCTATTTTTATACGCAAATTAATGCAAAATAGTTGAGTATTTTCCTGTTACCTTTGTTATAATATTAATGTTCTAAAGTATGGCATGCAAATTTTTGCACTCTTGCCATGTGCTAAAACCCCAGAACTCCTTCAATTACCTTGGCAAGGGGTTACTTACTTGAAGCTTTCCCATTCTTGTATGAACTAGAGCTCACATGGATGTGATTCAGTTGTAACAGTGAGGTTTAAAAAATGGTCACATCATTATTGTTAGAAATAAGAAAATATCTATTAATATCATAGAATATTTCATATCATATCTTAGATTGATTTATATTTATTTAGGTTGATTATGTCATTATGATTAGATTTTATCTTTACCTTATAAATAGGATTATTTTATTGTATTACAACAACTACACAATATATCAAATATACTTTCATATTATTGAGTCTCTATTCTCTGTCTTTTCTTCCTCCACTATCTAAAACTCTCAATTTCAACATGGTATCAGAGAGGTACCATCCACCGTGACCTGTGTCCATTGTTTCGTTGCAAAGATTCCACTAATTTGGAACTCACTTATACTGTATCCCTGCTATGTTTACTCTTCATTCTATCCCGCCATTCTACCTGTCAAGCCCTTCAATGTTGTTTTAGGTTTGATAGTTTTCTTGCTTTTCAGAAATTTCAAACATCAAACCACTGCTGTTTCTGCTTCTGGCCACTTTTCCGATGACCACCGCCTCCGGCGACCTTTTTCCGATGCCGATCCTGGCCAGAGAGCCCACCACCATGCTCACCTCCTCCTGCGCAACCAATCCTTGAAAGCCACGCATGGAAACACTTTTTCCCTGCTGTGTGTCACTTCTAGTAGTAAAAAAAACCACTGTCCACTGCCTTCCTCCACCGTCGGTGAGCTTTCCCGGCGCCGATTCCCGGCGCCGACCCCACCGCTAGCCTCGCCTTGCCCTGCGAGGTCGACCCCAGCCAACTGCGCCTCCAAATATGTTGTCACGCGCTCCCACGCGCCACTCCTTCCTTCTGCGGTGTTCTCAGCCGCCGCTCCTTTTGGCCGCGTGTCCGGCCTCTGTTCTGGTCGTCGTCATTTGACTCAGACCGCTTCTCTCTCTTCCGGATCTGCCCTTTGTTTCGCGATCTGTGCTCTTCGAGGACGTCACTTTTTTCTTATTTCCGATTCTACCCCAACTTGTGATCCATGGTTGTGACCTGTGAATGATGAATATTAGGTTGTGCTCCCTACCAACCTCCTATTGTGAATCCTGCCAATAGTGATACTTGTCTCTCACTCAGTCGCGCCGATGCTATGCTCTTTCGGCTTTGGATTTCTAATCTTTCAACTATTCAAGGCTTCCATATGCTGTTCTTGCGATCTATCGTTGCATGTATAGGGAATTTCCATTGCCTTCATTGCGTCTCTTCCAACGCTGATAGCTGTGTGTGTCTCTTCTTTTCCTAGTCTTGCAATTATCCAACAAGCTGTTCAAGCTGTGTGTCATTCCAGCTGCGTTGTTGTATTATCTTTTCAGACGTATCCAGCATCTTTGAGTTGCCTTGCTAGTCTTTCTTAGGGATTCTTTGATGTTTTAAGGGTTTAATTGTAACAAGCTTAAAGCTTAGTAAGCTTTAGCTTGAGGGGGAGTGTTAGAAATAAGAAAATATCTATTAATATCATAGAATATTTCATATCATATCTTAGATTGATTTATATTTATTTAGGTTGATTATGTCATTATGATTAGATTTTATCTTTACCTTATAAATAGGATTATTTTATTGTATTACAACAACTACACAATATATCAAATATACTTTCATATTATTGAGTCTCTATTCTCTGTCTTTTCTTCCTCCACTATCTAAAACTCTCAATTTCAACAATTATGTTTAAAAGAAAATAGTTTTCGTCTATTGCTCTTCATTTTCCTGCTGTAAATTTTTCTTGTTGCTTGTAGGTTTGTGGGTTTGACCTCTTGAGATGCGAGGGTCGCTCTTACGTTTGTGATGTCAATGGATGGAGCTTTGTTAAAAACTCACACAAGTAACATTTTGTAATTAGATTTTCTGGCATTGTTTCTTGTAGTATTGGAAGCATGGTTTAAATTACCTTATTAGTTATTCACTTTGCTTCTGGTAATGAGAAAATCTTAGCACAACTCTTTTCCCTGAGATTTATACCTGAGTTCAGGATTTTATTGGGACGTCCTATTCTTAACACATGTTGGAAAAGATGGAGATCCTTTGACTGCTATTCGCAAAATTATTAAAAAAAGAAAAAGGAAAAAGAAAAAGGATTGTATCGACTGTTGGTTATAACTTGCTTGTATGATAACCAATGTGCATGTTATTGAAAGCCCATAAGCCCTATTTGTTGAGAGCAACATTTCTAACTTTTGCGATTGTGCTTAACATGATATTGTCTATCTTTGGATTAAAACTATTACAAAGAATTTTGCCTTCGGGAATCAATTTGAAATATTTTTGAATCAAAGATTGCCCAATTATTGTTTGTGCATAATATTTTTTTTTGGTTAGCTCTTTTCCCCCCACTTTTTGGTGAAAATCTCATCATTTTCTATTTGCTGCTTCTTAAGATATTATGATGATGCTGCCTGTGTTCTGCGGAAGATGTTCTTAGATGCAAAAGCACCTCATCTTTCTTCAGCAATTCCACCAACTTTGCCGTGGAAAGTAAATGAACCGGTCCCACCTTCTGAGGGACTAACTCGTCAGGGTAGTGGTATTATTGGCACTTTTGGACAATCTGAAGAACTACGTTGTGTAATTGCTGTTATTCGTCAGTATGTTCTGTTCCCCATTTTGTTTTTTAGATTATTTAAGCACCATGTGCTTTCCTATTTACTCTTCTTTTTTGAGTTCTTGGCAGCGGTGATAGAACTCCTAAACAGAAGGTAAAGCTAAAAGTTACCGAGGAAAGGCTGCTGAACTTGATGTTGAAATACAATGGGGGCCGACCTAGAGCTGAAGTAATATTATTTTCTAGTGCTTTTGTAATGTTCATCAAATTCTATTTGAGGACTTGGGACCTTTTTTGGTTTGATCTGATGATCTTTTGTTTGCAGACAAAACTTAAAAGTGCTGTTCAGCTGCAAGATCTGTTAGATGCAACACGCATTCTGGTTCCTCGCACCAGGTATTCCACCTGCATAGGCTCTCAATATTGATTACACATTAGCATCACATGCACCTCACTTTCATTCCCGCACCAAAGATTAATCAAATATCAGTAGATTGTGAATGGTCTGACACAGTCAACTTCGTTCCTGATATATAAACCATTCTTACACCACATGCATAACTGCTAGGTCAAGTGGTTCTTTGACTTGTGCCTGGTACGAGGTCTCATTGGCCTCAAATACAAACAGAGGACTGGAAATTTGTTTAAATGCCTTTTTTGCTTTGCTTTGATTGTTTTTGTTATCTTCACAAATGACGATACCTTCATTTCCTTTCTTTTGAATTTAATTTCTTCTCGTATTGAAAAAATTCTAGATTCCTAAGACTTTACCATGTTAAAGTAGCTAAGTTGTGAAGCCAACCCCTTTGTTGTTGAATGTATGCATCGCCATTTCTGTTTGCAAGTAATTGTAGGTGTAGCCATCAGGTTCTCAAGCGGTGTATATTTATTGTTTATGATGAGCAAAAGTTTGGGATGACTATAGCTGTATATATTATTCAGACCTGATCGAGAAAGTGATAGTGAGGCTGAAGTTGAGCATGCAGAAAAGCTCCGTCAAGTTAAAGCAGTTCTTGAGGAGGTTGTTAACTCTCTTGACTTTAGATAGTAATTTTGAAAATTACATTTCGGTTGATATGAAGTTAGTTTTTCATTCTACTCTGCACTGACTTGTGCCTCCCTTTGATTGGGTTTGTTTTTGGGAGATGTTGACTGAGCTTTATGGTCTATATGAATTTTCATATACTGCTCTGCTACTTGGAAAATCTGTCCAACTTCTAGCCATTTTGACTGGCAATTCTTCCCAGGAATGAATAGAAAAAGTATTTTATCCTTTTCTATTGTTCTTAGTATAAAGGTATATGGCAGAATGCAGTATCTTTCTGCATAGCTGAAGCTCATTCCCCTTTGGTTCAGTGCCAGTAACTCACACACATTAGTATAAGGTATCCAATGTAATTTTCCTAGCTTTGCTGAATCCACAACCATAATTGATATATATAAGGCAAATTGTAAGGAAAGCTGAAGAGACAACCTCCCACATTGGCTGGCAATCCGTAAAAATTTAATTACTGATATTGTCCTGTCTTAATCTAGAGAAAAGATAAACGATCTTACTCTGTTGTACATAACACAGGATCTCTTGTCTGTTAGCTGTGACATCCTAAGCATATTGCTTGCAAAAGAGAAAGATAATACCCCTGCGTTTAGTTTTAGAGCCTGAATAGCTGCATTTTTTATTTTTGTCTTCTATAAATTTTAACCAGAAACTCTTGGTTAGTTTCATGTACTAATTTTTTTCTCCTTTTGCTCCTCAATATCAGGGAGGACATTTCTCTGGCATATATAGGAAAGTTCAATTAAAGCCACTAAAGTGGGTCAAAGTGGCAAAAAGCAATGGTGAAGGTGAAGATGAACGACCTGTTGAAGCTCTGATGGTTCTTAAATATGGTGGTGTTCTTACACATGCTGGGAGAAAGCAGGTTCAGATTAACAGATACAGAGGGGAAAATTGCTTCTTTTCAGTTTGAATTTGATTCCACTGCTATTATTGTAGAAAATAAATTTGAAATTCCAATCTTTAATCTTCTTTGCAGTTGTGTTGATTATTTTTCCTCTTTGCAGGCTGAAGAACTAGGAAGATATTTTCGGAATAATATGTATCCAGGTAAGTCATAGATTTTCAGTCAGCAATGTATTTCAGGAGTTTATTGATACTTCAATAATTGTAACTACAGTTACATTGGAAACAGTGACTGTAATTCTTAGGTTTTCGTTAGCGTAATATGTTTAAAACATGTTCTTTTATTCTTCTTGTGATACCGACATGATGATTGACCGAACCATCTATAATAAAGGCAAAAGGCAAATCAAGGTATTTTTTAAATTTGCAGGAGAAGGTACTGGGCTGCTTCGCCTCCACAGTACATACCGCCATGATCTTAAGATTTACAGCTCTGATGAGGGTCGTGTGCAGGTATGGGTTATTTTGCAGTCACCCTCCCCCAATCAAAAGAAGGATTAAGTGGTTTTACGGGACACTGCTTCACTTGTTACTTATGTTTGGTGTCAAGATTTTGTTGCTAACTTGCCTAATCTGTCCTACATGGTATCATTTATGACTCATTTTATACTGGATCTGTGTTAACAGATGTCTGCAGCTGCTTTTGCCAAAGGTCTTCTTGACCTAGAAGGGCAGTTAACACCAATCCTGGTTTGTTTTTGTTTTCTTTAATTGTTTTTTAATCCTCAAGAAAATATTTGATTGGTTTTGTGTTGGATATATTTGACTGAAATGGTTATTTTAAAGGTTTCCCTCGTTAGCAAGGACTCTTCCATGTTGGATGGGCTTGACAATGCTAGTATTGAAATGGAAGAAGCCAAGGTTTGTAATATGGTGATTTATTTTGTTCTTCTACTATATTGAAGGCATTGCAATTGTATTAGGTTCATGAATAGTTTTTATATCGTACTTTCACATCCCCTTCATGCAAGAACCCTTTGAGCTACAATAAACCTAATTTCCAGTTAACTTTTGGATGAACTTGTTATCGGAGTTTGCAATTCTTAAAATATAAATGAAATTATGTTCTTCTATTTGAAATATAGCAAATACTATTTTCTAGTGTGGCTTGTTGGAAATAAAATAGTATTGAATATGATGTTTAATAGTCAGGCCAATGAGTAAGGCTAAATTTAGGACGTTGTCAGGAAGACAAAGAAGAACAAAGAAAAGAATGTGGGAACTATACCAGTGGTAGTGTTGGATGGAATGAAATAAGATTGGGAACAGAATGCAATGTTCATTCCTATGTTTTGTTTGGTATGCATATTAATGAAATGATGTATGGATCGTGTATGTATTCCATTTTTATATTTGGTATGCTGAATTGATAAAACAAATATGGCAAAAAGGGTTTTTTTTTTTTTTTTTAGGTCAAACAAGCTTGACTTGTCCCAATTTAGGCCAACCAAATTTTTGGTCCATGCCAGCAAAGGTTTGGTCTTGACCAATTCTTTTTGGATTCTTGAGGATACAAGGCTTGACACCAACAACTTTGGGCTGGAACAAGTAAGCCAGATGAGCTGAGGCATATTGAACACTAACATTTTGGTTAAACAGAACAATGATTCTGTCTCCTTAGTGATGGAATACCTATTCCTACAACCGTTGGAATGCTCATTCCTATGATCCCATTCCTTCATATAACTGAACATGGGGATTTTACTGACTTATTCCTGTTCTAGTTCTTTTCCATTCCATTGCCTCCGATCAAACATGCTGTAAAAGCCTGAGCTGCTAGGAGGCTCATGAATAATATTAATATCTCTAACACACCCCTTAGACTAGAGCCTTTTGGGTTTAAAGCACAGACATTGCAAAGGTGTGTGTTACGTTGTGCTTCAATTTAATTTTATTATGAAGAGTGGGCAACAAGGATTAAGTCCTGAATGCTAGCTCAATGGAACCTGTTGAAATTGAGGATTTTAGATTGTGAAGAAGGAAAAGATAGAGAATAACAACTCTGAATAATATGAAAATATATTGATATATTGTGGTGACATTGTAATACAATAAGGTAATCATATTTATAAGGTAAAGATAAAATCTAATCATAATGACATAATTAACGTAAATAAATATAAATCAATCTAAGATATGATAAGAAATATTCTAAGATATTAATAGATATTTCCTTATTTCAAACACTCCTCGTCAAGCTAAAGCTTACTAAGCTTTAAGCTTGTTACAATTAAACCCTTAAAATATAAAAATGATCTCCATTGAAGACTAGCAAGGCAACTCAAGGATGTTGGATATGTCTGAAAAGATAACACAACAAGGCAGCTAGAATGAATATCAGCTTGAATAGCTTGTTGGATAATTGCATGACTAGGAAAAGAAGAGACACACAAAGCTTATCAGCACTAGAAGAGACACAATGAAGGTAGTGGAAATTTCCTATACATGCAACAATAGATCAAAAGAACAACATATAGTAGTCTTGAATAGTTGAAAAATTGGAGATGCAAAGAAGCTGGGATAGCATTGTGAGCACTTGAGAGGTCACAAACAGCCATGGACATAAAACAGGGCACAAAATAGGGGTAAAATCGGAAATAAGAAAATGCGATGTTAACGGAGTGCACGGATCACAAAAAGAAGGATAGATCTGGAAAATGGGCAGCAACACGAGCACAACGGTGGGCAAGGCAGTTGAAGAAGCCACCGGACGCGTGGCCACGCATGGTGGAAAGTGGCGGAGAGTAGCTGGTCTCGCAAAGAGAGAGAACGTGCGTGAGAGCGCGTGGTTACTGGAATGAGGACATAGTGGACCAAGATTGGCGCTGGGAAAAGCCATCAGAGACAGTGGCAAATGTGGACAATGGTTCTCTTGCTGATGGAAGTGACACAGCAGAGTGAGAGAAGGTCAAGACACTGCTGAAGGGGTTGACAGAAAAAGCCGCCGGAGGCAATGGTAGGTGTGGAGATAGGAAAAGTGGCCAAAAAAGTGGCTAGCAGTAGAAACAGTGGTGGTTTTATATTAATTTTCTAGAAAGCAAGAACATTGTCAGACCTAAAAAAAAATTGAAGGGCTTGACGAGCAGAGTAATTGTGGGACAGGAAGAAAAGTAAAGATAGTAGGGGATCAAGATAAGTGAGTTCCAAATTAGTGGAATCTCTACAGCGGAACAATGGATATAGGTCATGGTGGATAGTACCGCTCTGATACCATGTTGAAATTGAGGGTTTTAAATTGTGAAGAAGGAAAAGGTAGAGAATAACAACTCTAGATAATATGAAAATATATTGATATATTGTGGTGTCATTGTAACACAATAAGGTAATCCTATTTGTAAGGTAAAGATAAAATCTAATCATAATGACATAATTAACCTAAATAAATATAAATTAATCTAAGATATGATATGAAATATTCTAAGATATTAATAGATATTTCCTTATTTCTAACAGAACCTAATGCTTACGTACTTTATAACTCACGTTCCAGTTAAGATTTGGGTATCACAGGAACACTGCTATACTCAATTTTACTTTTTGTCTCCATTGAATACTGTGTAGGCTCGTCTGAATGAAATCATTACATCTAGTTCAAAGGCAGTTCAAAGCAATGGATCGCTCGAATTTCCTTGGATGATTGATGGAGCTGGATTGCCACCCAATGCATCAGCGTTACTTCCCAATTTGGTAATACTTTGTTAATTCACTAATGCATCATCGTCCTTAACCTCTTTATTAACACATCAATGTGAAACTATTCTTGTGAAAGTGAAGCTAAAGCTATTTTTATGTCTCAATTTTTCCCTCATTTGTCCTAAACAGGTAAGTTTGACGAAGAAGGTTACTGAGCAAGTAAGACTACTTGCCAAGGATGAAGATGAGAAACTTACAGGAACAAGCTCATACGATGTAATTCCTCCTTATGACCAAGCAAAAGCCCTTGGGAAGACAAATATTGATGTCGATCGAATAGCTGCTGGATTACCATGTGGTAGTGAAGGATTTCTATTGATGTATGCTCGGTGGAAAAAGCTTGAAAGGGACTTGTATAATGAGCGGAAGGAGTGAGTATTCTTTTGGTTTAATCTTGTTTGCTCTTATTGTATTTTGTTCAGAAAATAAAAATCCAAAGTGTTGCTTCAAGTGCCATTAATTGATAAGAATGGTTTAGTTGCATATATGACCAAATGCTGTCAGACCTGATGTTTTGAAAAATACAATCTAGTTATTTGTGAAGTTAAAACTCATTTCTGGTTTGAATTAGCATTTTCCCGTGACAATTTCATTCTCAATACTACCATGAGTTTGTATGCATTGCTTGTAAAGTCATTCTGCTTTGATGTTTCTTGTTCTGTGTACATATAAAGTATTTGCTGACGCTGATGGTGAGTTACTTGTACAGGCGCTTTGATATCACCCAAATTCCTGATGTTTATGATTCATGCAAGTAAGTTATCTTTTATATTAGGCGTTTATTATATCTTAACCATTCTTTTCGAGCACTACATCTGCAATCTGTTTGCAATGCAGCAACTATGGAGATAGATTAGATTCGTGGCCAGAATGTTATCATTCTTCGAATGTAATTTCCATAAAAAATTGTCACGACTTTCAATTTCTGGAAGTTCGTTTATTGTAGCCTCTTGTTTCCTAGTGGCTATTATAGTGTTAGACCAGTATTTCGTCTTCATATTTTCCCTTCACCTTTCACCTGAACTATTCCACCAGGCCTACTTGCAACCTTTGTGTAACCATTTAATGGATTTTCTTTTCTATTAAATTAGGGTATTTTTCGCCCATAAACTCAACTTTAATTATCGAGTCACTGTCTTTAGTTTTTTCACTCTTTCTTCCTCTTGGTTTCTCTCTTGAACTGTTGTTCTTCTCTCCCACCCATCCCATCTATTCTCTTCTCCTTGTCTATCATTCCTATAGGCACTCCATCTGGTTTTACGTTTGTGTCTCAATATATTGGTATCTGAGTCATGACTAGGCAGCAACCTTTAGAAGGCTCTCCTACAGTTGGTTGAGGACAATTTAACTGTTGAGCTGTCATTCGACTCTATTTTATATATTTATGCTTCATATATGTATAGAAGTAAAATTAATCTGCAATTTTATGAATTCAAAGAAAAAATTGGCAGTTTCGTTTAAGTTGTGGAGCTTCTTTTATTCTTTTCAGATGCAAAGTTAACTCTTACTTACATATTACAGATATGATCTATTGCACAATGCACATCTTAATCTAGAAGGACTAGATGAGCTTTTTAAAGTTGCTCAGGTATGTAAAAATATGTTTGGGTAACTTGTGCTTAAAACTAATTGGTCCAATATAATGCAAACTGGGACAGAAACATTTGAATCCACTTTATATACTTACAAAATATAAATGTTGATTATTATCTGCTGGTCATGTTTACATGTCATTGGGTTATGTATAAAATTCATGCTGGTAGCATTGTTGATAGTCTTACATCAAAGTGCTCCATTGTGTGTTTTGTGGAGTACAGATTTCATTTTCTATATTTATATGTAACTTTTTCTCCCTTATAATTCAAGTTGATTCATTTTTGAAAGAAAACCAGATTGTCAAACCTGAGCTTCCCTCACACAAAAAACATTTTTCATAAAATTCTGAACAGTTTTGGATTCAGCATTTTGAGAAAGTCAAATATTCTCTTTCAGAAAGAAAATCCCTACGTATAATATTTCTCCACTGTCCATACATTAATCTACTGTGACCAATAAGCTCAATCTTTTCGCTTTTGTAATTTTTCCACCTTCTTATTTGCAGGCACTTGCTGATGGTGTAATCCCAAATGAATATGGAATTAATCCGAAGCAGAAGCTGAAGATTGGTTCAAAGGTAAACCCCTGTTGTGAGGAATCTTGCAAATTTCCTTTCATCTTTAGGAATCTTGCAAATTCCTTTCTTGTTACAAATCTTTGAACAGTTTCCTTATGGTATCTCTACAAAACTCGGCTGCTTTTGATGTAAACCCCCCTCCCTCCACCCCATTTCTCTGTGATAAAGGGAGAGATGATTTGACCTCCTACAATGAACATGAGAATCATCAAATGCCATGAATTATTTTTCATCAGCTTAATGATAGTTCATGACAGATTCATCTAAAGATGCAACAGCAAAGCAAAAGCTTTTTGGATGTGGCAACATAAATTTTAGATGTCTTTTTGCCTTTGAGACACCTGCTTACATTGTTTCAATTGTTTGTGCTGTTTTAATTCAGATTGCTCGTCGATTATTGGGTAAAATTTTAATTGATCTGAGGAATACTCGTGAAGAAGCCATTAGTGTTGCTGAATTAAAGAGTAACCAAGATGGTGATTCATCATTGACAACAACTGAAAAGGAAGATTCTGAGGCCAAGTCAAAACCTCTAAATAACAATGGGGAAATAAGAAAATCTAGCACTTTGAACGATATATCTATGGATCAGGACGATGATGATGATAAAGAGACCAAATATCGATTGGATCCAAAGTAAATATCAGGTTTTTGTTTGATTTTGTAAATTATTAATTTGTAATCTAATCATTTTTTATCCTCCACCAGGTATGCAAATGTAAAGACGCCTGAACGACATGTGCGGACACGCCTATACTTCACATCAGTGAGTCTTGTATTCTGTTGTATTGGCAAAAGATATCTATGATCTGGTTATTTTAATTAACTAGTCCTATTTTATGGTTAATTGTTCACAAACAAAAACTATGTACAAAAGTTCTTGCAATTTTCTACTAGTTATTTTATCATGTTGGCGGGGGACTATGTTAGAGAAGGAGATCTATTGCATCTTGTTTTTTTGGCAGTTGCTTTGCTGTATACCGTGAAAAGTTTTACATAAACTTTCCTCAGTATGAATCTATTTCATGTTTGGTAGTTTGTTCTTATTGCATCGTGTATTTTATTTCACACAAACCTTTTAGATGAGAACTGTTTTTTAACTGGTCATCTTATTTGAACACTCAATTACTAATATCATTCTCGAAATACAATGCATGCAAACACATTAATAAAATTTTGTTGTTGACATTTGCATAAAATTTCTCTCTTGATATGGTTTTATAATCTTATATTTTTAACTTATTATTATTATATTGACAGGAATCACATATTCATTCTCTCATGAATGTTCTCCGCTATTGTAATTTGGATGAGTCTCTTCAAGAAGAAGAGAGCCTTGTTTGCCTTAATGCTTTGGAGCGCCTATATAAAACAAAGGAGCTTGACTATATGAGCTACATTGTGCTGAGGATGTTTGAGAACACAGAGGTCGCATATTTTAGCCATTGTCCAATCAACATTTCTAATGTGTTATTATAAAAACCACAATCAGGCCTTTTTCCCACTAGGTGCTATATCTAATTTGTTATTGATAGAATAAAATATGGTTATCAAGTGTTCAACATTACAATGGTTCCTTCCACTCTCTTTCTATTGGTACAGAAAGCTTATGGTGGGAGAAGAGGCTATCCCATTATAAGGTTAGGGCTTGCCACAAACCTTTAGTGAGGGCTTACTGTGGTGGATGTTTAATTGCTGATTATTTTAAGCCGTTTAGTGGCTGGGATTGATGGCTGTTTGGCATGTTTCTCAATGGGTCAGTCTCCCACCACCTGTTTGGTTGAACTGTTGCCTGTGACAAGTCATATAGTTGGAGTGATGTTGAGTAACTAGGATGCACCCGGTGTAATTAATCTATTTTATCTGAGATGAGTTAATTAGATATCCAATCAAAAGCTATAATCCTTTCAGTGAACAGTTATGATGTTTTGACTGGCATAACCAGTTGTCATGAATTATGTAATGTGTAATTTATATAGTAATTGAACACTTTTAAACTGCAGGTGGCTTTAGAAGATCCAAAAAGGTTTCGCATAGAGCTTACCTTCAGCCGAGGTGCTGATTTATCCCCCTTGGAGGTAATTATTGTCAGTTTATATAGCTTGCCCATTAAGAAATCTTGAAGAGGGGTTTGAATTCTATTCATTTGCCGTTGCCAATTATATCTGGTGTGCGGCATGAGATTGAAATTCAATTCAGTGTGTCCATTTGGCTTCAGGACGTGCATGGTGAAATTGGTTTGAAACTCCTGTTAAACCAGAAGTTTTCCTCATTCAAGCTATTCTGGCAGATTGCATCATTGTTTTTTGACTTGCTGCTTATAACACTTAGTGATATGCAATGAGCTTACCATTCCATGCAAATTCTATTTATTTATGCAAGATTTCTGCTATGAACAACTTTTCATCATTTCATGTGAGGAATATAAGTGAATATGCTCATTTTAGGTGTTGAATTTATTTTTAGTAGCTAATATCTGATCCCTTGTATGGTTGACAGAAGAACGATAGTGAGGCCACCACATTGCACCAGGAGCACACACTGCCTATTATGGGTCCTGAAAGGTTGCAAGAAATAGGATCATATCTCACATTGGAAAAAACGGAGATGATGATTCGTCCATTTGCTATGCCTGCAGAAGACTTTCCTCCACCAGCAACACCTGCTGGGTTCTCTGGCTATTTCTCAAAAAGCATGCTTGAGCGTTTGGTAAATCTTTGGCCTTTCCATAAGCACGGCGGTTCTAATGGGAGAAGTTAACCTGAAAATTCTGTCCCTCTTTTTAAACGTTTCCTAATGTACATGTGAAAATTCTGAAATAGTCTGCAATTTTTGGAATTGACATCGTCCCATCGAAGAATACTGGTAGTAAAAAGCAGCCAAAATGGTTGAAGCAGACATTTTCCCCAGCTCTTTCTATTATTTTTATTTTAGCAAGAAAAAAATAGCAGGAAGAAACTAGCATGACGAGCATGAATTTATCCAGGGTAAACTGCTATTAACTAAGTTGGATGAAACATAAGGGTAAGTTAACTTAGGTTTAGACAAGATTATGGTTTTGGTTTTCATAGTTTAAACTTTTAGGTTTTAGTGTCACAAATTTAGTTCTTGGTCCTTCCAATTTAATTTTATTTATTTTTGCCCCTAGAAAATTTAATGGCTTTTATATAAAAAATAAATAAATTTTATAGGGCAAAATCAAAATTTGATAAAAGACCAAAATGATATTTAAACCATTAGCATACGATCATCTTTCTAAATTATGCAACAATTTACATCAAAATATCTTGTCGATAAAATTTTAACGGTATCTTTAAATTTTCATGTATGCAATTTTCTTTCTTCCATTGGCAGTCGATCAGGGAAAGTGAAAGCTACATATTCCCTCCATGTTACTCTGTTTTATCGCTTCATGATCCGTAGTGTACGTTTTTATAATATATCTTGGTCAATGATCATGTGCTTTTTAAAATACTGAAATTTAGATTTGACGTGGAAATTTACAGGTTATTAATTCTCCATACAGCAAATGAAAAACTAAGAATATTTATCATTGAAATTAAGAACGCGCTTCTGACAGTTGACCTGTTTGGTCAAGCCTGCAAAAATTATTCGAAAATTGGCACTCGTATCGCTTCGTTGGATCGCGCAAATTGGCAATGGTTTAATGCACCAAGGATTCAACACAGGTCCTCTTAAATTTGTTGTATACTAGATTGTTTATAGTTCTTGGATATTTAATAGAAAAATATTCAGTCCCTATATCCAACGAAAACTAAGGACAATTTCAAAAGCAACATGATATGTAAATTTGATTTCAGTGTCAGATTTAAGCTTTCATTTTGCAAATTTGTTCAAGATATTTGATTTTATATGAAAATGGAGCTCGAAATCTGATTCGGGATCGCATCTTCTTAGAGCCATGCTATATCAAATGGAGTTCAACTATAAAAATTTTCACCCCAATCAAACACATCCTAATGTTTTATTTTACGTATTTTAAAATCAATAAGTGATATACGTAAACTTATGATGTAAATGTATTTATTCCTAGAAAGATACTTTTATGCGCATTTACAAAAGACAAGCACGAAACATGAATATCAGCCATTGATTAAATTTGTAGTAATATATAGAATAGATATTTGCCCTGTGTCTAGCTTAGGTACTCTCTCTCTCGTCAAGGAACTATATCCCGACGACAAGAGGTTTTTACCTTTGGCTGATTGGCTTCTTTTGGAACAATTCGGTTCTCTGATGGATTTGTCTACAAGTTAGTGCAAGCACTCAATCACGAACTTGCTCCGATATGTTGGTTCTCCCTCAGCATCATGGACAAATGAAATGTCTTTTTATCAATCTAAGCAACATTGTGTGGTATTGGGGTGGGAATCACATTGCTTCAGTAACTCCAGTCAAGAAAAAATCTGTAGATTGTTCGAGACCCAACTTTTTATACTGCAGACATTTGAATAACAGATTATGGTGGCTGCCAAATTATCACCTTGTTAAGCTTTACAATCGAAAAAATGTACCCACTACATCGGGCCATGGAAGAAATTCCTAAGATCTCAATCTCCGAATTTGGAGCAACAGAAATGTTGATGTGGTTAGCTCATCACAGTGGGCCATATAAAGTGAGAACACGATTCTGAAAGTTCTCACCAAGAATATCAAGTGTGACAGCGTAGTTAGCCAGTGGCTGCAACTAGCATTGTCCAGGACTGTAGGGAATTATTTACAGGACTCGAACATCTCTCCACTAAGCAAGAGGTACCCATAAACTGGTTTCTCCAAGCTCAGGTTGTAAGTGCAGTAGTGTTATGGTGGCAAGGAAATCAAGCCATTTTCTAAGAGGCCTACGCCTAAACCATACAGGACACAACGAAATATATATATTAAACTACCTTGGCATGATTATACTGCTTCCTGGATACTACATGACAGCTGCAATGGTCAAAGACCTGACTAATCGTCCAGAGTTTCACAGATGTTACAAGCATTTCACGACATGGGTGGTTCACTAGTCAAGTCTGGAAGAACTATGGCAGCGTGTACGTAATATCCAAGCGCAAAACCCAAAAATCCCTCAATTCTGAGCTGCATAATTCTAGTCCCCAGTGATCTAAATCCAATCCAATTATTATATCTACGCATAACATCAACACTCCACAGCCGTAGGATTAATTTAAAAAATATATATATTAAAAGATGTAAGAGATCACAGTTAATTATCATAGTAAAGTACAGCAGCGGAGGTCACGGGCTTCCCACCATTTGTTTGAAAGCCCTTATTAATGAGCAAGAAGGGCTCACGCTCAGCTACAGTTATGATAGTTTTATTTTTTATAAATTATAAATGATATATCACATAGTCATCCCAATTCATCACGCGCACAAAATATTATAAAAAACCTGAAAATGAAACGAAATGTAAGCATCCCAACAGTCAAACTATATATATTTTGCTAAATAGCGAAATAGACATCATCTTTGTGACTCTGTGAAGCAAAGACCCAACAAGTTTAAATTATACAAGGTAATCACGATCATGGTCATCATCATGATTATAGCCAAATCCAACCACTTCATTAAAAACCATGTTCAATTTTCATTTTTTTTCCCCTTTGTTTTAAAAGAGGAAATGATATATAGCTGGATAATGAGGAATTGAAGCGGGAGCTAAGCTTGTGTATCTCGGTGCTTCTCAATCTTCTTCACAAGCTCATCCTTCCTTGCACCAACAACCCTTTCAACCTCCTTCCCTTTCTTCACCAACACGAACGTTGGCATAGCCTGCACATTAAACTCCTGCGCCACACTCTACTGTGTGTTTTGCCCAAAAAAAAAAAAACCATGAGAAGCATAAAAAAGAAAACTGAAATCATTCAATCACGGGGGGAAAAAGTTAAAATTAGAATTAAATAAAAGAGTAAGGTGCATGCTCTGATGGTGTACAACCAAAATGTATCATGGTGGTGTAATGAGGTGGGCTAATGAATGAATGACAAATGTGCAGAGTTAAAATTTAAATGTCTTCTAGAAAGAACAATCCAATGCTGCTTCTTTCTTTTCAGAAACCACACAAAAAATAACTCAAAAACAAGAAAAAAGAAAGGCCATAAGAACAAAAGAGCTACTACAACAACAATGCTACGTCCTCCTCCTTCTCCCGGAAGTGAAGATGTTGACAGGGTACGATGGTGGCGACGTGGAAGAGAATGGCCGGAAGTGAAGGCACTGGCAGGGTGTGGCAACAAAGGCGCAAAAGACAAGGCCTGGAAGTAGCGGCGCGACAGACAAGGCCAGGAGTTCGTCATCCCCTCCTCTTGAGTTTGGGTTGAACCAGCAAGGGGAGGACATGTTGAAAGGCAGCTTTGCAGGTGTGTGAGGAGCTCTTGGACTTGTCCAAGGACAGAGTCTTTGACTCAATGGGGGCTTTAACCAAAAAGACCACTCATTCGCCGCAAGATGCACACACATGGCTGAGCAGCGTCCTCACTAACCATGCCACTTGCGTGGATGGATTAGAGGGAAGAAGGAAGAAGCATTGGATTGTTCTTTCTGAAAGATATTTAAGTTTTAACATTTCTTTTTTTTTCATTTTAATTTTATTTTAAAACACAAAAATCAACTCATTAAATCTGCTTTAATTAAACTTGTCACGTGTATGTCACTTTGACCCCTTTAATAAAAAAACTACACATTTGTCATTCACTCATTAGCCCAGCCCATTACACCACCATGATGCATCGAGGGAAGCTTGTTAATGAGATATGTGACAGAAATAAATGCTTCATCCCAGTAGTGCAGTGGAAGTGAAGCGGTGGCTAGTAGTGATAGACCTACTTCAGTGATATGTCTATGTTTCCTCTCAACTCTTTTCCCTTTTGCTGATATGCATAAGGGCAACTTAGCCTATGATGAATGCCATGATCAATAAGGAATTGTGAGAAATTGTGTGACAGATATTCACCCTCATGATCTGTTTGGAGAGCTTTGATAGTGTGACCAGTTTGTTTTTCAATGAAGTTTTTGTATCGAGTGAAAGCCTGAAAGACCTGTGACTTGTTTACTAAAAGATAAAGACAAGTATATTGAGTAAATGCTTCAATGAAACACACATAGTATCTATGACCAGATTTTGTAGCCATAGGGGCAGATCCCCACATATCTGAGTAAACAAGTTCAAGTGGTTTTGTGTAATTGTGCGTAGAAGAATAATAAGGCTGCTGATGTAACTTAGCTTTGCAGCATGATTCACAAATTGGACTAGAAAAAGAATCTTTATTCATATGCAATGGAACTTTACTAGAGGTTACAACTTGAGACAGAATTTTAGGAGAAGGGTGGCCAAGTCTTCTATGCCACAAAACAGAAAACAAATCACTGGATTTATTACATTGTGTGTACAAAGCAACTGAACCTACATGTTTAGGTACGTGCACTCTAGTGAATTGGTAAAGTCATTCTTTAAGCTGGCCTTGAAGCACTACCTGCTTGGTGGCCTGTGATTTAACAAAGCACTCATCAGGAAAAAACTCAAAGAACACATGGTTATCCCTAGCAAATTTGGAAACTGAGATGAGATTCTTTGTAATCTGTGGAACATGCATTAGATCATTCAACTTAAAAAGGGAATTAGAGGATGCTGAGTGTAAAGTTGAATTGCCAATATTCTTAATGCAAATACCTGCTCCATTGCCAACTTGCACATGTTCCCCATTGAATTCAGAGCCAGTGAGGAGATTGGTCTGGTCAAATGTGAGATGGTGAGAGGCTCCTGTGTCTGAGTACCAAGACTCATCCACTACAATGGAGGGTGTTGCAATGCAGGCCTTGGGGTTGTGAAAAGATGCTGAAGGACGTGCAGGGCAGTTTGCAGCCATTTTACTGGGGTTCTGAAACCCTTGATCGAACCTATGATAACAGTTCCACACTACATGGCCAACCTTACCACAGAGTTGACATTGAGGTCTGTTGTTGTTCTGCCAGAAAGAACGACCTCACCTAGAAAAATGACCTCTGCCCCTTCTTCCACCATAGCCTCTACCAAAACCTTGTTGATATTGACCATTCTTTGAATCTTGAATTGACATGTGAGCCACATTAGCTTGAACAAGATTCACATCAGTTTTTCTGAATCTTTTAATAAGATCCTCTTGTCCCATGATAAGGGCTTCTAGCTCATCAATTGTAAAAGGTTCAGATCTTGAGAGTACATTAGTGATCATAGAACTTTAGTCTTCATTTAACTCATCTAAGATTACCTCTATGTGATCCTCGGTTGAGACTGGTGCTCCCACTGAGGGCAAGGCATCCACCACTTTCTTGATCTTCAGCAAATAGTCAGAGGCTTTATCTCCTTGCCTCTTGATCACCTTCAATTGCAGCTTCAGTTGCTTAACTCTTGCTCGAGTTTTGGATGCAAAGTAAGTTTAAAGTTTGTCCCACATTTGATAGGCATAGTCACAACCTATCATTCTGTTGGTAAAGGCACTATCCATAGATGCTAGTAACCAAACAACCAGATGATGATCCTGTTGTTCCCATTCTAAGAACTTGTGTTTCTACATCATTTTCTTCATCAGTTGTTGAAGCATACCTCTTGGGAATCGTTTCCTTGGACAGATGCTTCTGCAGCTTGTTTGCTTTGATTGTGAAGAGCGCTTGATGTCTCCATGGCAGAAAATTCTCATCATCAAGCTTGATGAGCAGAGGGCTTGCGAACATCTTAGCTACAAAGGTTGCCATTGGAGGATTTGATGCGGAAGGTGTTACAATTTCAGGTTCCATGGATCAGTACCATGAAGGTATCAGAGTATGATCACACGAAAAGAAGAAAAGAGAGGTTGAGAGAAGGTGTGAAAGAATGAGCCTTTGGCTGTGTGCTGTGTATTGAATGAATGAATCAAGAGTTACAGAGTTGGTCCATATATGTACAAGTGTATTTCAGCATGTGATCTAATTGTAATAACAAACTAACCTAATTCAGTAACAAACTATCTCATTTAACAGCTAATACATTCCAACTAATTCAGTTATTCCCATCACCTATCAGGTTGTACACCATCAGAGCATGCACCGTTTTAAAAACCATCCATCATGACAAATAGATGGAATAGTATAATATTTATTTCCCTTTTTTGTTCGCTTCCATGATTTTGAGTCTTTTGCCTTACTCCTTTTTCTATCCAGACATCAATTATTGTACAATATTTAATTACTATAATTAATTTTGCTATAGGCATTCACAATTTGCATTTCCTTGAGTTTGATTCAGTTCTCTGTATTCTGTAGTATTCTATTTCATCATGAACTAGACAGAGCTAGTTGTGTTATTCTAGCTGTAAGCAGTTGAGCGTTTTTTATCTCTCTCTCTCCTTTTTCTTTTTTTTTTTTTTTTTTTTGCTTCAGAGGACAAATTGGAGTTGATGGCATTCAATATACATGCAAATTGAGACAGAAGGATCCAAGTGCAATTGGAAGAGTGTACGTGTATTCAAGTTCAAACCCCAAAAACAAGAAGGACTCAATAAAAGAAACGAAATGTAAGCATACTTTGCAAAGCAAAGACCCAACAAGTTTAAATTTTACAAGGAAATTATCATCACCATCATCACCATGATGATTATAGCCTACTCCAACACTTAATTAGAAACCATGTTCAATTTTTTAATCTTTTGTCTAAAAACAGAAAAGGAAATGATACATAGCTGGATAATGAGGAACTGAAGCCGGAGCTAAGCTTGCATAGCTCGGTGCTTCTCAACCTTCTTCTCAAGCTCATCCTTCTTTGCACCAACAACCCTTTCAATCTCTTTCCCTTTCTTCACCAACACGAATGTCGGCATAGCCTGCACTTTAAACTCCTGCGCCACATCCTATTGTTTGTTTCACCCCAAAAAAAAAAACCACACCATTAGCAGCATAAAAAAGAAAACTGAAATAATTCAATCACAGGGAAAAACAAGGTTAAAATTAGACTCAAATAAAAGAGTAAACCCCTATTTCCAAAAACAATTATGACAGCAATTTTATCTCCTCAATATGCAAAATGACATGATTTTGATCCCTCAAAAAAAATTAGAAAAACGAAAAGAGCAGCAATTAAGTTCTTAGAAAATGCAAAGACTGACTAATTTTCCCTCAATTGGTCTCGAAATACAAAGTAAAGACATTTTGCAACATTCTTAAAATATAAAAAAAATAAATAAATAAATTAGTGTATAAATTTCTTGAGAAGCAAAACAAAGATTTTTACAATACTTCGCAGGACAATAAAATAAAATAAACTGATATTTGAGAGAGAGAATCACAGATAATTCGTCGACGTCGATCTTGTTGAAGTCAACGTCGGTGAACTTGGCGGCCATGGCGTGAATCGCTGGCTCTATGAACTTGCATGGCCCGCACCACGACGCTGAGAAGTCTATCACAACCTTTTCAGTTCAATAATAGCAATAACAAAAAAAAAAAATCAGATCCGAAATTTGAAAAAAATAATAATAAGAAAAGTGGAAAATATTATAGATCTAGAGAGCGAGAGAGAGAGAGTGGGTGTTAGTTACGAGCTGATTAGATTCTTTGAGTTCATTGAAGTGGAGTTGCCAGCGAGCAGACGAGTGGAACGTCCTCACGGCAGAGTCCTCCGGCGACGACGATGAGTCTTCTCCGCCACTGCCGCTGCCGCCGCCTAAGAGGGATGAGAGAAAAGAGCCCATTGTCTTTCTGTTTAGTTTTTCCTTTGACTCTGTGCTGTGCCCGCCTTGGTTCTCTCGTCACACACAACACAAGCTCTCAAAACGGAACCAAACAACTTTTGAAACGCACACAACACAACCACCCGTTTCTTGTCGGTCCCTTTATGGTTTGTTTTGCTTCCTTGCCACGCGTTCCTCCTTAGGCCGGCTATTATATATACTATCAAAATTAATCACGCGACATAGTACAGAGGCAACTGAATCTTTAAGTGCGTAGTCGGGGTTTTAGATTTTAACTTCTAAGCACTAGTTTGAGATTTTACATTTGTTAAAGACAAATATTGGGGGATTTCTCATTACAAACCAATTTGAGAGTTTTTGATATTTTTTCCCTACAATTATTAGTATTTTTTTTTGTTGTTGAGGAAATTATCAGTCTATTATGTTATCTTTGTTTAAATTATCAGTATTCGAGATTTTCAAATTTTCAACTAGTTTAATTCAAATGAAGTCAATTCGCTGTAAACAAAAAAGTTTTTGACAATAGTATTTCTTATCCAAAAAATTTAAATATGATATAATTTTCTTTTTTTTTTTTTTGGTCAGCTAGGGAGGGGTTCATTTTTTCACAGCCAACTCTGCTGGTTGGAACCCAGAGTGCACAGCTTTGGGGACGGACAGATTGTCCATTAGAGCAACGCCTCAAGTGCAAATATGATATTTTATTTAATGAGAACAGTTGTCAATTTTTTTTTTTTGGTCAAAAATTGCCAAATCACTCAAATCATGATGTTAGGTTTCTTTTGTAAAATAATGTTGGTTTTTTTTTTGTCAACATCAAATTTTTTTTTAAACGTGGTCGACATCTGTATGTTAGTTACAATTATTGGTATATCGAGTATGGACTATAGGTGGAAACCTCGAATCGATATTGTTGTTTGGGCTTCGGCCCATTCACCTGCCAAAAACAATAATTACTTTTGGTCAACCGAGTAATCTTATTTAGTATATAATACTTTGGACATAAAAAAAAGGTATATATTACCAGGATGCCTGTAATGGAAGGCCAAGGCCACGGTTTCGTTCTTTCCAAGGGACTCTGTTGGCGGTTGTGAACCGTGATCAAATTAATAGCAAGGATAACTTATAGATTGTTATCATTATCAGCTCAAAACTATCATGAGATTGGTTGAGTTAATTGGTATTTTGATCCCTTAACCAATTATCTTGAATTTGAGTTTTGAGAATGAAAAAAAAAAATTCGTTGTAAAACCTCTATTTTGTTAAAGAACTTTCAAGTCAAGTTAAATTAGTTAAGTTCCTGTTAATAAGAGACTGATGATTCCATTAAAATAAAAAATTAGCATAAAACTCTTTTATTTTTTCTAAATTATTTGTCCTACTCATAACATCATTGTTTTTAGTACTTTCTTAATGCTATTCACACTTAAAAAAAAAAAAATACACAAGTCGTCTTTAAGTCATCACTTGTAGAGTATTCAATTATAAATGGAGGATTTTTATATAAATTTTCAATGTGTAATTTGTTAGCTTTAGAATTCTTAAATGATGATAAACATTTGTTATTGAATGTTCTAATATGTGTATTAGTATTTTAACCATCAATTAGATGATATATTAAAAAAAGAGAAAATGGGTTTATCAAGAGCTATAAAAATCAAGAATGAAGACAATAGCTAAAGATAAACTTTTGCCCAACAGTCACTATTATGTTTCAGTATACAACCAAAAAAAAAAAAGACAGCAGCTGGAGCAAAGTAATAGGCCATGCAACGGTCAAAAAATTGCTTCATTTCAAAATACACCTGGTTAAAATTTATCTGCAAGAAAAAAGGCTTCCATGGACTATTATCTTTAAGGAATAACTTGTCTTTCTCTTCTCCAAAATATTGTTACTACTGCACCATCCACCCCATACTCTTGCAACGGTAGGCAACTTCCTCTATATATAAAGAACCGTTTTAGGTAGCAAGCAAAAATTAGAAAAAGAGAGCCCATTGTTGCATATCATTTTCGAAGAAGAAAAACTTGCTACCTTCCTCTTTTTCTCCTCTCACACTATTGCATATTTCCAAGCACTTTGAATTGTTGTTTTTGTAGAAAGTCTGAGAGAATTGAGTATATGAGAAAATCACTATAAGAGGCAGATTTATTTGTGAGTTTTTTGTGAGTGATAAAAGCCAAATTTGTGATAGCTTTTGGTTAAAGAACTTTGTTTCCTTTCTTTAATTTATGAAAAAAAACTGAAAATGTAAGAGGCATTTGTTTGTGATAAAAACCATTTTTTATGAGCTTGGAGAGCTTATTGTTAAAAAGTACTTTTAGTTGTAGCTTGTAAAGCTTTGTTTGATTTAAACTTGTGCTAAGTGGTAAGTTTTGTTTTGCATTTGGAAACATGAAATTAGTGGAACTCTCACCTTTGAGTGGAGATTGAATGTAGATCTTACATTAAGGTCGAACCAATATAAATATTATGGTGCATTCTTCTTAAACCTTCTATTTATTTCACATATAAATATCTATATGAATCATCTTAGCTTAATTTCGTTATATATACTTGTAAAATTGTTCTGTGATAACTTTTCTTTCTACTTACTATGTTCTGAATCTATCCCCCAAATTTTAGAAAACATTAGTTGAATATCTCCTAAAATCGCAGGAGACATTTTGTGAACTGTCTAATTTGTTTATTAAGTGTGCATAAATTTTAAAGGGTACTTGATTCAATCCCCCCTTTCTCAAGTGCATTGCTACTATCATACTTATATTATGATATGTCCTTAGTCAGTTTATAGACTTATTTTTGTACATTGGATGGCATTTTTGTTGACTTATAAAGGAGAAAAAAAATAAAGATTGTAACTAAGTCATGAGAGTCTCCACCCTCTTAGAAATCTTACTTCAGTTGGGTCGAATTAATTAGCATTTAGATTCGTAATAGGGTTTGGATATCAATAATTTCATCAAGACAAAAAAAAACTTTTATTTCATTACCACAAAATAATATCTAGGATGGGTTGGATTGAATACTTGGGTGTTTGATGCATTGCTATATGTGTCATTTCACGTGGGTTTTTATATGAAATGTTATGCAAGAAGGAGAAGAAAATATTAGAAACATTTGGTTTAGCTTTTGATTTTGAATTTGTGAAGGAAAAATTGAAAATTTTGAAATATGGAATTTGTAGTTTTCAGAATTTTCAGTTTTTCCTTCACAAATTCTGGAAAACTTAGGGCCTGTTTGCTTTGCATTTTCAGCTAGTTTAGGTTTTGATTTCCAGATTTGTAAAGGAAAAACTGAAAAAACTGAAAACTGAGGGCCTGTTTGCTTTGCATTTTCCAGTTTTCAATTTTTTCAGTTTTTCCTTCACAAAACAGAAAACTGAAAACAGGCAAAGCAAACAGTTCCTGAAATTTTCAGTTTTCAGTTTTTTCAGTTTTTCCTTCACAAAATAAAAAACTGAAAATTGGAAACTGGAAACTGAAAATTGAAAACTGGCAAACCAAACAGGCCCTTGAAAACTAGAAACTCAAACCAAATAAACCCTTAGGGTGGGTTTCTTATATGAAAAATGTTGTGTGAGAATGAGATGCAAATATATTAGGGTGAGTTTGATGTATAGATAAAAATATATGGAAAAATTTTCTATCCATTTTTATCATACATATCAAATTGAACAAACACTCAAATTGGTTTGTGATAATTTCATTGATGGACAAATTAATCCTTGACAAAAATATATTAGTAGTGTTGAGGTCACTCACAAATGTAAAAATAAGATATTGTAGGTCGTAGACAATTTCATTGATGGACAAATTGATCCCTGATAATAAAAAATTAGTGTTGAGATTCTTTACAATTACAAAAACAAGACATTATAGGTCCTTGATAATTTCATTGATGGACACACTAGTCCCTACTAAAAAAATATTAGTATTGAAATCTCTTACAATTGCAAAAATAGAATACAATAGGTCTCTGATAATTTTATTGATGAAAAAATTGGTTTGTGATAAAAAAATATCAGTATTGAGATATCTCACAATTGTAAAAATATGATACTATAGGCCCTTTGCTATGCTGCAACATACTAATTATTGATCTATGTGGCACCTACTAGTCTCGATTTACTAAAATGCACCTTTTATTTTTGTAAGTCCCTCCCTAAATATTTCAAAAATTAATCGAGCATCCCATATCAAGTGTTGTAGTACTGTGTTGTTTTGTAATACACAATCATTGTACTCTAGCAAATAACTCTTTTGGAAAAATAATTATGAATTCATGATATTGGTACCATACTTCCTCATAATAAGATGGTAATAAAGTATAATAAATTTGATTCCAAATCTGATTCGTTCTTCGAATGACAAACTTGGCGCCAAAGGTTTCTTTTTTTATAATAATGGGTACGATGAAATACTAGAATGTTAGAGTAGGAATTTGCAAAAAGGTAAAAAATAAAAACAAAAGAGTTTGCTTTAGTTAGTATTGCCTGGAATTAGTGGGTATCACATAGATCAATAATTAAAGTCTACATTAGCATTTAATAGGTTACAAGTTAATTAGGGACCTATATGTCCTATTTTTACAATTGTGAAAGACCTCAATACTAATATTTTTTTTATCAAGGATAATTTGTCTATCAATAAAGTTGTTAGGGACCAATTTAGATATTTACTCTATCAATTTCATGAAATATAATTTTGGAAAAATTTCATTTTAGCCCCTTTAATAAAAGGTTTTCTATATTTTGGTCTATAAATTGAAAAATTATGTGATCAAATATGTGAAAATGTGATCATAAAGTTTTTTACTTGTGCATTTTAGTCTTTCCACTAAGGAGTGTTTGGTACGATATATTAGGCATGATGGTATAAGCTAATACTATATGTTATACTTTTATGCGTTATTTGATACAAGTAACGTATCGTATAACTTTACACACAATAACCCCCTCATACATCAAAATGCTGTATACCTCAACATAGTATGGGGAGGCTGTATTAAGCCTTATTAGCTTTTAATGTGTAAGATTATTTTTTTAAAATATTTTATTAAATTAAAATAATTCTTAAATGAATAATAATAAAATAAATACAAATAATATATGATATCAGTTTAGTTATATATAATAAAAATAAATACAATTGATAAACAAAAATAAAATTAAATAACAAATAAATATTTTAAATAAATAGTAAATAATATATAATATAAAATTATATATTATTAACTAATAAAATATATAAATAAATAATAAATAATATGTAATATATAAAAGTAAGGATTAGTAACTTAAATTTAAATAATTATGATTAAAAATATAAAATATTAAAATATATAAAATAGTATTTTTATTTATATATATTATTGAAATAATAAATAATTATAAAATATTGAAATAAATACTAAAATTTAATAAAAATTAAATTTTAATTAGTAAATATTTACACAAATATAGTATTTGAAAATTATTATAATGAAAATTCCTATTTTACAATTATTTGATTTTATTTAATATTTAATAAAGATATTAGAATTATTTGTAAATAAATAGTATGATATTATCGAATAAAAAATCAAATATCGTATGTAGTGTTATACCATATACTATATAATATTAAAAGTTTATCAGACTTTACACTATTAGGTTTTATTTTATCAGGTCTTATACTATCAGTTCTTTTTGTATTAGGCGTCCTCAACGAGCCCTAAGTTTCCATCAATTATCAACGTTAAGAACAACTTCAAAGATACAAAGGGAAATATTACACTTTTTTTTAAAAATAGAGGCTAGGGCACATATGGCTTGAACTTTAGTAGGGTGAAATGCATTTGTTTGCTTTTAACAATGAAAGACATTCTAACAAAATGACTCAAAAAATATGTATTCAAAAAACGTCTAAGGGATCAAATTCTACATTTTCTTAACTTAGTGAAAGAAAGGTGCACACAATCTATAATTTAAGGGGTCTTTTTTAAGACTATTCCCTATAATTTTTTTAATAAATAAAAAGGGATAACTCCCATATCAGAAGGAATTAAAAAAATGTATGGATAATTTATAATGGTGTTAGGAATAGTGTTACCCACACCGTCAAATAGTCAGCAAAGAGAATCCTTGATAATTAAGATAATCAAAGTAAGAAAGAGATAGGAAAAAAAAAAAGATGACGATGTTTGCTGGAAATCTGCAGACACCTTCTTGGCAGGTACAAAACCACCCATAATAATAATAATTAAAAAAAAAACAGAAAAAAGCGTTTAGACAATCTCCAAAGCTAGTGCTATGTGCCTATATTTCTTCAGAGTGGCTCTCTTATTGCGACAATACTCCCTACCCTTTCTTCTCTTTCCCTCACTCGATGAACCAACCCCACAATTCTTGTCACCATTCGGCATCACAAAATACAGATAAAAAAGCAGTGTGATGCCACATATTACAAACGCAAAGATGAAAATAGAATTAGCTAGGCTCATATATCTTGAGAACGCACAGGCATATGCCAGCATGATGGAACTTCCCAAAACATATATGCCTATGTTTAGAGGATGCATCTTAGTGTATTTCACACTTGGTGGCAATTTTTCGTGCAAATTAGACCAATAGTTCAACAAGTAGGTAGCAAAGTACAAGAAGGTTGTAAATACCACCGTGGGAGTGTCACCATTTAGGCATGCCCTATAGATTGAGGTGCCACAGCTTATGGTCATGCTGAGGAATCCAAAGAAGGGGAGAACACTCTTAATCTTTGTAGCACCACTGGAATTGGAGAGAGGGAGAAGAGGTGAACTTGAACCACTTTTCCCTTGATGGGTTGCCATTGATATGATTTTTTTGAATATTATTGTGGTGTGTTTGTGTGAGCTAACAAGTGAGTCAGTGTTGGAGAGACGGATACTGAGGGAGATGGCTTTCTCATCCTTTAAAATGAACGAACAAGCAGATAGGAGTTTCTCAGAAATTGCGAGTAAGATTCCAGGCACTGAAATGAAAGGACACCCACCACGCACACGCTAGTGCCTTTCCAAGAAGCATCCAAGAAAGTGATAAACGGATGAGAATTAAGTTGTCACCAGTCAAGTCAAAATATAGGGCCCATTTGATTTAGATTTTTATCGAATTAATTTTTAAATAATTGATATTGAAAGAATTAATTTATATCTAAAAATTATGTTAAAAAATAATGTTAAAAAATAATTTTAAGATTTTTTTTATTAAAGTGAAATATCTCTTTTGAAGGTAGAACACGAAACCAAACTGTGTTTCAATTTTTCTCAACCCAATTCTATCCAAAGAAACGCGAAAAGTTGTGTAAACCAAACTGCTGATAGTGATTGGCATTGAGGGCGAATTTGGCAATAGCATTAACAATCGGATGCAATATTAATTTATCTCCCTAAAGATTTGAACATGAATTTAAAAATAATTAATTTCATTTTTACTTTTAAACTTTATGAATAAATAGTACTTTTTGTTATCAATGATCTGAAGTAATAAAACTGTAAGTTATATAAATTTAGTCATAAAGAAAAAGTGCCGAAAAGAAAAATAACAACAAAAGCCACTTACTACATGATAATAAAATTAGAAAGTCCTACTACATGATAATAAAGTTAGAAAGTCCTATTTTTGGATGCTCAACCTTGTACCCTTTATTTGCTTAATTCAAGCTTTAGTATTTCTTGCGTAAAATTAGCTTATAGAGCAGAAATATATTTGACCTAATTTATTTTGTACATGTAGTGAGTTCTTAGTAAAAAATTCTATTTGGTTTAATTTGTTTTTATGATAAAGTTTTCTAAATAAATAAGTAGGAGCCAAAGTTGAGAAATTAAACAAATTATTCTAATATAGTAACACAATTGAAGTTAAAAGTTGTGGTCGCAATAGAAGTAAATTAGGAACTCAAGAAAATTTTATCTACAATATCAATGGTTCAAATATAAAGGGCTCAGGCTTTGGCTAAATTATTATATCTTTAAATGTATCAAAATTTATAAAGATATTTACAGATAATCATCCATCAATGGAAGAATTCATAAATCAAATTCAAGTCATGTTTATGTATAAATGACCAGCTAGTCAATTTTTTTTTTTAGGTATTATAATATAAGTGAGCATTGTTATATATTATTACGAAAAATTAAGTTCATACAATAATTAAATACAAGATTAAAATACGGAGTATCTTCCCTGTTTTTTCGGCTTTACCGATTTGATCATCCGGTGTAAGTTGCCGTGAAATATAGACAATGGATGAATGTAATCACGGTTTCCATTTTTCCCATTGCCCCCCAAAATGCTCTATGACTATGATGTTAGTGCCCGGAAGCTTATTTGTAAATGTGGGGAACAAATAAAGTTGGCGCAACAGGCCATGACACTAATTATTCTTGTTCCCCAAAACTAAAAAAATACAGAAAAAAAATCTCTTAGATCAGTATCTTGTTTGGGTGATACAATGGGGCAAGCCCAAACCTACAACAGGACTACACAAATAGTTTGGGTCAGCAACTCCACGGCTCCAACCACGTCCTCTCTAAGAAACGAGCCCAGTTTTAATGTGTATCTAACTAGGAGAGATTTTTTCTCCTCTCCTTGGAGTTAGTTGTACACTTGTACATTAAAATTTTGTAAAGTTAGATATAGAAGCTTTAGAGTATATTTGGTTGGGAAGTAAAAATATGGGCATAATTTTTTATGGTTGAGTTTATTTTGGGAGTTTTATACTTATTTTTACTCTCTAACTAAATATACTCTTATAGTTAGATATACCTTAAAGAATGCTTTTTCTTCTCTTCTTCCACAATTTTAATGTAAAGATAGTTTTGTAAAATTAATTTATCTTTTACTATTATTAATATAATTAATTGGATTTTCTATTTGTGTTTGACACCTATAATCACGGATAGTATGAAGCAAATGAAATATTATTTTACTATGGGGGGATAAAGAAATAATTAAAAGATTAAAATTGATCTGCATGGGTTCTCAGTTATAGATTTTAGAGATTTCAGAATATGTTGCTTTATTTGAGTAGTATATGACACTTTATAATGGTACTATAGTAATAGCCATGGATTCAATTACTTTAGAATAATATTTGGTGTATAATAAAATTGCACAATAAATACATATCATAAGCAATTAAATGAGTGAAATAAGTGGAGACCATACATCACATCCAATGGTGATAAAGTGTGTGATGTGCATTTGTTGTGCAATTTTATTATACATCAAACATTACGCCTGAAAAAATTATAAAAGCAGAAAAATTTAACCATGAATTTTAGAAAAAAAATGTGCCTAACTAATTTAGAGTGAATGAGATAAATTCTCTACCAAAAAAAAAAAAAAGAGTGAATGAGATAAATTAGATAATTGTCATTGCTTGCTAGCAATCTAAATTACTGTGTAGGTAGAAGTCTTCAGTTCAAACCAATACAAACAAAATTACACAACCCCTTTTGTTTTTATTCCTCCTGATCCTCCGCGCTACTATTTTTGTCAGTTACCTTATAGCTTTGTATACACTTGCTCCCACATGCATTTTATTTTTAACCCTTTTCTCTGTTTGATTTCGTGTATGCACACTTAAATTTTCAAATTGATTTGTTTTTGATGATTTTTTTAATTAACACTAATTAAATATATTCCCTTACTTCATTTTCTTTGTCCCATCCATTCATCTCTTCCATTTCCTTTCAGATTTTTATTTTAAGAAATAAAAAAGGAAACCAAATAGTACAAGGATATTGTGCTGGGCCAATCACTCTTTGAATCCAACTATTAAAAGGCCTATTGGGCACCCTGAAAATGATTGATTCCATTGTCTCTTCCCTTAGGAATTGGCTCACAAAACGTTCCAAAAGTTAGGCACTATTCCATTGCCCATGAGTCATTTGTCCCATCCCAAAAATGGCCAGTATTTGAAAAATTGGTAATTAAATTATTTTATGGCATAGAAAAAGTTCAATGAGAATAACGTGACACTTTGTGAATGAATAATTGTGCTATTGTTGCTAAGTCCTAAATTGCCTTAGACCCAAAAAAAATATTTTAATAAAAATGGAAGTCTGTGCATGAAAATAGGCCACCTAAACTGATCTAGCATATTAAATGATATATAACATAGTTGAGATTTTCATTTAATGATTGGTGTGTTTAATACATATTTTTAGGAAAAAAGATCATTATCTGTGCAATAATTCATAGTGCTAATCAAATAGGAGCACGACTATTATTCAAATATAATACTTATTTTATTACATTTAGATGTGATGGATCTGTGAAAAAAATTATAATTATCATCACATCCAATAGCGATGAAATGAGTGTTCGAATTGAATACCTAAATATTTTTAATTAAATAAAAGTCAACAATTGAGAGAAAAGTTTGATATTGGGTATGTTGTAACATGCAAGTGCTCTCCTCATAATAAAAGGAAAAAAAAAAAAAAAGAGAAATGGAAGTCACTCTCTCTCTCTCTCCTGCCCACACTGCCCTGCTGCCTGCTTTTCGCATTTTCAAGCCTGCCCGGCCGGCCCGTTGTTGAAAATACTTTCTTTCACATGCATTCTCCCACTGCCTCTCTCCTCCACCTACAGCCCCTTTGGACTGAATTTCAGAACTGGGTCTGCGTTTGTTTCTAGTCATTTGTCAGTGTATTTGGGTTGATCCTTGTTATCATTGAATACTATGTTGTTGTTGTTCATTCTGTTAAGTTCTTAGTGATGATGATTTATGTTTGATGAGGTTGTGTTTTGAAGCCTTCAATTATTGGAAGTGAGGTTGGTTGAATGGGCTTTTTTTTTAATTATTATTTTTAAATATTTTCTTACTGAATTTTGAAGCTTCTGGAGACTTTTGAGCATGAAAACTTATTGGTAAGAGTTTGTGGGAAGATGGGGTTTGGGAATAGTGCAATTCAGGCAGGGAGTTTGGATGTTGGAAAGTCAAAGGGAAGGAAGAAGGAAGATCATAGTGATAAGAAGGACGTGGCTGGATGTTGCCTTAAATTCAGCTGCTTTGGAAGCTGCATACCTTCAAGATCAAAGGTTGATAACTCCATAAGCGGCACTAGTGCTCACAGTGGTAACTTTTCTTTCCTTACTTGTCACACTCAGGAAATATTTTCTATTTGATACCAATTTGAAGTGAAAAGAAAAAAACTTTATTTAGTTTTAATTCTGCTTCTATCTTTGAGCTGCTAATTTTAGTCTTAGGAAGCAATATAAATCCTGAGTTATTAAAGTGATATAGTTTTTATTTTCACTCTTCGAGGATGTTGGAGGTTTATCCAATTCGTTTGCAAACAATTGAGCTTCAAAATAATGATCTGTTGTCCATAACCATACACATGCATAATGTTTTGTTTGGCAGTAGTACTAACTATGGCTGATCTTAGCCTGGCAATGGTGGGGTGGGATTAATTGCAGCAAGGGTCACAACTTCATAGATTCATTTAATTTCCTAAGCTAAAAAAGATTGTAGTTGATAGCATCACTATACCCATCTTGACCCGAAAGAACATATTATGTTGCACCACTTAGTATTGAAATTGAGAGATCATTATTGAATCATATAGAATAGTGACAGTTAAACCTTTTCATTTTTCCTGAATTTCCATGGACACCTTTTGTGGTATGACCATTTTATTCGTACAGTGTGTGTGATTGTACTTAGTAACTGTACATGTATACTGATCCGCCAATGAAGTTGTATAAAGTGAAGCATGTCAGATTCATATCAAGTACTAGTGTTCATTAATTCTTAAAATGCTGAGCATTTAGGTGATAAGACCAGGAAGCAATAACTGAATTTAAGTTTATGGTTTTTTAAATCAGTGTATAAAACCTCTGCATATGAGAAAAGCAAAAAGGAAACAATTGCTGCTCCAGAGTCCTCTACAACAACTAGTAATGCAGGAAGTATCCCTTCCACTCCAAAGTTCAGTGAGGAGTTGAAGGTTTCTTCTCGTTTGAGAAAATTCACATTCAATGAGCTTAAGTCTGCAACTAGGAATTTCAGACCAGAGAGTCTTCTTGGTGAGGGAGGGTTTGGTTGTGTCTTCAAGGGCTGGATTGAGGAGAATGGAACTGCACCTGTGAAACCGGGTACTGGGCTTACTGTCGCAGTCAAGACCCTCAACCACGATGGACTTCAGGGTCACAAGGAGTGGCTTGTACGAAACTTATATACTCTTCTTAAGTTCTTTCTTTCTATGGATTTTTCACTTTTACAATTCCTCTTTGTTAACATTCTCGGTTGCTTTCTTTTTCTTTTTGTGTTTCCAGGCTGAATTAAACATTCTTGGTGATCTTGTTCATCCTAATCTTGTCAAATTGATTGGTTTCTGTATTGAAGATGACCAACGATTATTGGTTTATGAGTTTATGCCACGCGGAAGTTTAGAGAACCACCTCTTTAGAAGTACGCTACAAGCCTTTTTTATTTCTATTGCATGTTTTCACTGCAGCTTGTTTATATCTGCATTACCTTGTCATCACGGCAAATTTTGAAAATGAGGTTTATTGCTATTGAAGCTACTATCCCCAATACAAACATTAATGCTACATTCCCAATTCAATGTGCTGCCATAATCTTGATTTGGTGTTTTTTTTTGTCAATAGAAAAAAGAAATTTCATTAGATAGAAGAAAGTGTACAAAAGAGGATGAGACATTCTCATATAGATACCCAAAAAAGAAAAAAAATCATCTATGACCTATATGGATGAACCATGTACAAAGCATGCCAATCCCTTTGAATTAGATGTGTTTGATTCACATCTAATCCTTAGAGTCCAAGATTATTAGTTAATTCCCAGGCATTCACTCATAAAGAAAACGCAAAAACCACAACAAAATGATTCTCTTCTTATAGTGCATTGTCCTTATAAATTTTGTATGCATGAGAAATTTTAATTGTTTTCTGGTAACAACCATGAATTATGCAGAAGGGTCCTTGCCTCTTCCTTGGTCTATCAGAATGAAAATTGCACTTGGGGCCGCAAAAGGTCTTGCTTTTCTCCATGAAGAAGCTCAGAGAGCTATAATTTATCGCGATTTCAAGACATCTAATATTTTATTAGATGCGGTATGTGAGTTATCCAGGCATGAGGTTTTTAATTGGTTGCTATTCATCCTCCATTTCATAAACATAAAATCAAAATTGTTTTTAGGAATACAGTGCCAAACTCTCTGATTTTGGACTCGCCAAAGATGGTCCTGAAGGGGAAAAGACACACATATCTACAAGAGTTATGGGAACATATGGTTATGCAGCTCCAGAGTATGTGATGACCGGTGAGTTTTGACCCTTTCCTATGCCCTTCTGAGTATAAATTTGTGTTTAATTGAATTCACTTTGTAATCCAGGCTCTGGATAGCTTTCTAGGAATTGATATTATGGAAGAGTGGAAGCTGATTTGTTACATTTATATGAGTTTTAAGCTAAATTCTTGTTTGTTCTAAGTTCTTGGGCCTGTGATAAATTAAGATTTGTTCTAAATAAAGTTGAAATAACAAATGCTAAATATTTCCAAATTGGTTTATGCCTTTTTCCCCCTTTCGTCTATTAGACTGTTTCATCAATTACTCTGCAAACCTAGTTGTAGTAATTGAAAGAACTATTTGTTATCAAATATATCAGAAGTAAAACTTAGAAACGATTGTGTTAAATGAAATCCTGAAGGGCTGCTGCTTCATTAAATGAAAATATGGCCCACAAATATGGATTCTGGCCTTATGCTTTGATTTTGATATTATCCTAGTATCCTTTGAGATCTAAGCTTGTTACACAGATCGTCTGAGATATCCTTACAGATTTGGTGAAGTAGATACTGTGAGTAATACTAATACATATGATGAATCAATAAATTATACTTTTTTAACACAAAACAAAACCAGTCCCTGTTCCCAGCAAACATTATTGAAATTCCATGACAAAAGATTGGCATATCTGCTTTTGTAATCCATGACAAATGATATTGAAAATATTATGCTAAGAGTGGATTGGTTGGATATACGTTGACCACTTCAAATAATATAATATCAGAAACAAATACATGGTTGATCCTTAAAATCAGGGAAGGGGGTGGATGACTTTAAAACTTTTAAAAAGTGTTGAATATTCTTTCTTTTGGTGGTTCATGTTAAATGTTCTTCTTAAATGCATGATCTTTATCTTAAATGTGTGATCTTCACGTTTGCTTTTTCAATTGATAATTTGGTATCCATTTGGCATAGCTGCACAGTTGAGCTTTTGATTTTGACCTGAAACTGCCGGTTTTGATCAGGACACTTGACGACAAAAAGTGATGTTTATAGTTTTGGGGTAGTGCTACTTGAAATGCTCACCGGCCGGCGATCTATTGACAAGAATAGACCAAATGGGGAACACAATCTTGTGGAGTGGGCAAGACCTGTTCTCGGGGACCGAAGGATGTTCTATCGGATAATTGATCCTCGCCTTGAAGGCCACTTCTCCGTTAAAGGTGCACAGAAAGCTGCCCAGCTGGCGGCTCAATGCCTAAGCCGTGATCCAAAATCCAGACCTATGATGAGTGAAGTTATTCAAGCTCTAAAGCCTTTGCAAAACCTCAAGGACATGGCTATATCATCTCATCACTTCCAGGTTGTGCGAGTCGATCGCACTATGTCGATGCCAAATCCTAAAAATGGTATGCAGACCCAGTTAACATCTTTATCAAGGAAGGGCCAACCTGTAAGGACATTGTCAAGTCCAAAAGGTCCAAATGTTTCTCCATTTCATCATCATAGCAAGTCACCAAAACCTAATGGATAAGAGTCAAATCACAGTTCAATATCTTTGGATATCTCTGGTTTGCTTCTCTATTCATTCAATTCAACACCCTCAACTTAGGTCATCTGCTTGAGAGAAGCTGTTGTGTTTTGAGGATTGCTCTAAAGCTTGAGGGAATCATTAAACTTTTTCTGTCATTATATTATCTCAAGTAACCATGAGACAGTTTACTACAACATAGTGGGGACTGAGTTGGCAGAAGCTGAAGACAAAACTAGCATATACAGTTTTTATGTGGGGAATTTGTTATATTTTTATTAGGATTTCTTCCTTTCAGAATGTATTTTTGTAAAGAAAACAGGTGGTGATGATTATAACTCATGTTATTCATAGATATTTTCACATAATCATTCCTCAAAATACTTTTCAGTGAATACTTATTAGTGTAATTATGTGTCATACTTGTACGAGAATCATGGTAGGGTTTTGAATGAGTTAGATGTGCTGGACATTTCTTGTTCTTGGGGGTGAATCCGCAGGTTATTTTTGGTATTGTGTTGCTTGTTCAGCAAAAGATTTGTTTGTAATGTGGATTTGGGGTTTATTGTAATTATGTAATCATGTTACCCACACGACTCTTTATATTTGGCACACTGCACTATTTACAGGGGGCTATGTGAGTTTATTCTCACTTGATCTTATGATGCTGGACACTGGTACAGTTCTTCAGTGTTGAATGCACTTTTTCCATTGCAATCTATATATCTACCTAAAATTAACTATAATTTGTAATTATTACAGGATATACTTAAAATTTTAACAGTAAAAAAATGAAATAATAAATAAAGTAATATCACCTTAGTAACAACTATAAACAATATGGAAAAATCAAGTCGAATAGAAGGATCATGTTACTCTATTCTATTGTACTGTTTTATTTTATATAATCACTCCATGATTTCTATTAAGAATGGCAAAAATCTGTTAGCGGAGTAGTATTGCGGAATAAGTGTCTGTGGATGAGCTTTGAAAATTTATTTCCAATCTTTTTTACTTTCTAATCAAACACACTCTTAACACTATCTTTTTTTTTCAATTATTTTTAGGGTAACTTAACACCTTCTTTCACGCCACGTAAACCAGAACCAATAATGTGCAGAACCCATCTCAACTCTTAGAAGTCCAAACCAGGTTACTTTCTAGGCAGCTTTGCAAGTTGTTCACGTTCAGGTCCAAATGACCCAAATATAAAAGGCTAAGTGATAAGCAATATCTAACCACACATTATCCTTTGGCCTATATCTACAAGACTACAACTACAAAGCCATGAACACCAACTCCCTCTTCTCAAACTCACCCTCTATCACCATTCTCACTAAACACTCTCTGCCGTCAACCAACCGCAAACCATTCTTCCTTCCCCAGCGTCACAGTTCTCTCAGATTCAACCTCGTAAGCTGCACTAGCAGCAGCAGCAGCAACAACAACGATGGCAATGATGCAGACTCAGTTCAAGCACCAACTGCAGATGCTGAAGTGGGAGTAAGGTTCCGGAGAAGGTCATCAAGAAGGCAATCCAGACAACAACAAAGGGAGAATAATGGAGCTGTTGTCTCAAGTGGTAGCATGCAATCCACAAGGACAAAGGTTTCTGAGACTCCTAAGAAGTGGGAGGACATGAGTTTGAGTGAGAAGGCAATAGAATTGTATATGGGAGAGAAGGGTGCTCTCTTTTGGCTCAACAAGTTTGCATATGCTTCAATCTTCATCATGATTGCGGCTTGGATACTGTTCAGGTTTGCTGGTCCTGCACTCAACCTTTACCAGTTGGATTCTCCTCCACTGTCCCCTTCTGATGTATTCAAGGGATCTTCCTGATGTCAAGTTAGTTTTGCATCACCAAATTAAAGAACCCGTTCTGTCTTTTACCACTATGGTTGGAATAATTGTGTGTAATTAGGAAGTATCGATATATAAGAATGAGATTAATTTTGTTGCACGATCTAATCATCTATTATCATACTTATGATTTTTAAGATAGTGGGCTATGAGAGTAAGACGTTTCGACTGATATTGCGATACATGATTAGATGACTATTTACAAGCATGAAGATTAGGTTCTGTAGAAGAAATGATGCCATAAACAAAATATATCTATGTACCCACCAAATCAATGGAAACAAAGGGCAAAGACATTACTTAACAATGCAGATTTGAAGGGACAAAATAACCATCATCTTCTTGACTATAATTTCAACCACCTGAAATCGACATAGTTCAATTTTACATTACGGTGCTATATCAAACATGGCTATAGTAGGATAGCGGAAAAAAGCATTAATTACACGGAGGCATAAAATTAGAAACAAAATGAAAACGTGGGGCGTGTGATGTCCATTATCTACAGCTATGTATGTGGATTAATGTCTGGTGTGTGATTAAAATGTCGGATTCGGGTTTTGAAGTTCAAAGACTAGCAGGAAAAATATGAAGTAGGGGATGTGCTATCCAATGAATCGAAAGTACTTTTGTGATGTCTTTTGTGATGTGTGGAGGCTTTAATGTGTGCAAATCTATGGTTGAAGATGAAACTGTGAATGTCTGAATTTGGTGCTGGTATATGCAACTGTGTCAGTACTCATGGATAATTGAGGCCATAGTTGTAATTCAAATATGGGGAATGCATGCCATGAATGGGGATTGAACATGCTGTGGTGTGTGATTTATGTGTAAGTGAATAATTTTCAAACCAATAGGAGCTGGTTTTTTGTTTTTTTGGTCTCCATGGAACCATATGTATCGGGGTCCTATTAATATGAACTCGACTAGTCCGGCTTGGTATGACCGTGGTTCCTTAATGGAGTAGGAATCTCCCAATGAGAATATAATGTTTTCCATTATCAAGACTCGAATCCAATATTTCTGGTTAAGAAACCAAGTTACCTACCACCTAGCTAACTAATACCAGTTTGGGGGAGTTGGTTCAAGAACATTATTTTGCTTGCCATAAAGTTGAAAAATGCATCATGTTTGAGGTTTTATTGGAATCAATGTGTAAAGTGGCAGATTGAAGTACAATTTCTCAGAAGAATTTTGCTTAACGAAGAGGAAACATGGACTTCATAGTAGAGTGATCTTCATTCATCATTCCTTAAAGCTGCAATGGCCTCACCACTTCTACTATTTGGTTTTCCGTTTGAAAATTTATATTATAATTTGAGAAAGTTTTTTTTAATTATAGTTTTTGTTTAACTTGTGATATTTTAATTTTAAACAGCAATTCAAATGCAGTTTTGCCAGGTTGCCGTCCCTCTTGACCTCACCTCCTATGCGTAGGATAGTAGTCAGCAGCTTATGAGAGAAAATTATAATTGTAGACTGATTCATCATGTATTAGAATGAGAATTTAATTAGAATGCACTGACAGTATAAAGGAGTTTTACACATTTATCTAATCATGTAATAACACATAAGCAAATATAATTACGTTCAACCACCATTACTTGAAAAGTCATACAGAAGAAAAGATATGATTATATGACAATATAAAACTTTTTTACACTGTCAGTGTATTAAAATTAAACTCTTAAAATAATAGGCAAAACCCAATCACATGTTTAATTGGATAGGGAGTTATCTTTGTTTTTTTTTGGTTGAATAAAAATAAAGAGAAAAAAAGAATTGTTGTCAGTTAGCAAATCAAAATCAGTTTTCAAAATCTTTCAAATGACAAGAAATATCACTAATGAGATAAAAGATAAAACTGAATCTAGTATTGTGGGTTGTTGAGATAAAGCAGAAAATTAAAATTTAAAAAGAGAAGATTCTCTATAAAAAGGATTAAAAAATTATTATATGTGAGAGTCAGTCAAAAGAGTGATAGCAATAGACACTGAGAGAACAAAAAGTGAGAAGTGAGTTTTCTCACTAAGGTGACCAGAACCACAAGAAATTTCCTGATGTATAATTGAGAGATCATATACAATAGTCATTGTTCATTTCTAAGGTATGTCCTCAAACTTTTTTCTGTGAATTCTAAATTATATCTAAGTGATCTCTTGAGTTCATAGTAATTGAATTATTGTTGTGGTTTGCTCCTGCATATGCTAGGATTCCTAAGATCATGGCCACTGTTAGTGACGTGAAAAAATAATTGGTGAATAAAGAGTGCTATGAAGTAGGGAGAGCCTGGTGTTGTACTAAGGTGAAAGTGGTTATATGGTATTGAGAAAGGAAAGAGATGTTTGCAATTAAAATTTGACATCTTGTCATTGGAAATAACGACTAATTATCATTATACGGTGAATGGCGATCAATATATTAAGTGGTAATTAACATGCATTATGTGATGAATTTTGTAACAAGAAAGTCAAAACTAAGGAACCCCTTGCAAGTCCTCTATCAAAGTGAAGTCTTCAAGAAAAGCTTTCTGCTGGGCTCTAGATTACGATGTTGGAACTATGGAAGAAGTTGGGTGCACACCTTATATGAGCCCAAAATGATGCTCCGAACTTCATATGGAACGAGTTTTCTTCGTTAGCCTAAATTTTTAATTCAATAAAAAAAAAGAAAAAATCAACTATAAGTCAATTTGGGTTTGCATAAGTTATTTTGTCATGGATTTTAAAATTTTATTAGCTAGACAAAGAGAAGTGGACAAAGAGAAGTGACAATTGACAAGGATCTTTGCCTTTTTCATAGTGGGAGTTGAGTTTTCACATTGTAGGTTCTACTGCCACAAGTTTTCAGATGAGATGAGCCGACTTTTGTTGTTACGTCAAGTTTGTTTGCTTAAGCTTATATATAGCATTAAGAAGTTTTGCATTTCACATAGGCATAGAAGTAATTGACGTAGCACATTTTACTAAAACTAAGGACTAAATAAATAACTACTTTGGATTAGATTGTGTGTAATAAGAATGCACACAAAAAAAAAAAATGTATGCAAAGATAAATACATTAGGTTGACCCAGTTGTGCATTGAATGAAGTCAACATACTTGATGATTGAGATTTGACAATGCAGAACACCGAGTATTGTTATTCTAATATTTAAAAGTAGGTATTCAATTGAGACACCGACTTCATTATTATTAAATGTGATGGATGAGTGAAAAAAGTTGAGACTATCATCACATCCTATGATAATAGAATAAATGTCTCAATTAAATGCTTATTTTTAAGTGTTGGAATAGTATCTTTAAAACAGGCACCACACATGATTCATATCCTTCCGAAGCTGAAAAAGACGTTCATATTTGATAGTGCAACATGATTTGCACGACGCAACTTCAGTTTCACAATATTCAAAGACGCTGCCAATTAAGTTCGGTCTACATGTATTGATTGTTTATTATTGCAATCTGTGGTAGACTTTGTCGTAATTTATTTAATGAGCCTATGACGGAGGATAGAAAGTTATTCTTGTATGTTATTCGTTCCTATTTATGTAGACTTACGTGCTGCGTGAGCAAACAAAAGTTTAGACTTTTATAACCACTAAAAAACTTAAAAATAAGAAAACAAAGCCCATAGACTTGTGCGAATCTAAGTGAATTTCAATTCTGTGGATTCCCACTACTAAGCAAATTAAATTTACGAACTTTTTATTCTTGCAAGTTGTTCAAATTTTATTATATTCTAAAATTATTTCCGTTTATGTAAATAGTAGTATACTATATGAAATAAAATTATAATACTTACAAAAACGTTATCTTTATAAATTTCTCATAAATATTATTACACGTAAGTTTCATTAGTGAATAAAATAAAATTGCTCTTAGAAAAATAATAGTAACATATAAGGCAAGCTTTTTTTTTTCAAAATTGATGTCAAGTGATTTTTTGATCAGCTTATACAAACTACTTTTTCTGTCTTGTTTAAGAATCATTTATATTAAAACTGCAAGGGAGTGTTTGACAATCCTTGGAAAATCAGATATTTAAGTTTCAAAGCTAACAATATTAAATTAGAAACTATTCATTTTTATATCAACATAGCCAACTTTATTTCGTATCTCATTAAATTGTTTTTTTTTTTCAAGTTGTCACACATAGCTTAGGTTTGAACCCAAAACTATTTAAATGCAAACTAGTTCATTCTTGTACAATTTACTCCCATATAAAACATTAATCTTAAACGGCAGCTTCCCTCTTGGATCGTATAAAGTAAGTTAAAGTTGAGAAACAGCGAGGAAAAAGATATTTGGAAACAATAAATCTGGCCTCCATGTGTAGTGATAAGGACGCGTAGTCCCATAGACAAAGCCAAAACCAACCAAATAGTTCACACTTCTAAGGACGTTTTCTTAGGCACACTCACATAAAAGTTAGTGAGATTTATAGGTTAATGAATATATTTTAAATAAAGTTAATAAGATTCATTTTTATTGTGAATGTGTCCAAAAATGATACGTTAGACTTGCGTGCAAGAATTTCTCTGATAATTAAACCACTAAGGATCAGATTCTTGTGACGTTTAACAGTTTTACAGTGTTAATCACCCATAACCAACCCTTCCCAACTCTGAGCTTTCTCCCTTTCTTTCTATATATATGTATGTACAAAACTCACAAGTTTACAAGGCTCTTCCATTGCTGGAATTCTTGTTATTTTTGTCTTGTTGCTTTGCTTGGAACTCAAGTACAGTGCTGGTATCTCGGTGAGAGTGCATGAGTTGCCTTTTTCAGTTGTAGTAGCTTTGGTTTGCCTTTTTTGCTTGCTTTGTACTTCATAATTCCAAGGGAATTGAAGATCAACACAGAGGGAAAAAAAAACGTAAAAAAGAAACTGAAGAATTGTGTTAGCTTAGCTAAGCTTTAATTGTGGTTTTTAATTCTCCCATTTTTATATGTTTTGAAATTTGAACATGTGTGTATCCATTTCTCAGAATTTTCAGAAAGTTCGTTTGATACTATTAAGCAGCAGCATTCATTAAATTTGTTTTCTACACTTGGTTGATGTGAAAGAGAATTCTAATGTGATTTACTTACTTTGTCATTTTCTCATGACATACCATGAATAGTTTGATGGTTCTCTCGGTGAATTTTATTCTGCTGCTAGCTTGTTGGGTCATCATATTCATGATAAATGTATACTTCTTTCCTTCCAGTTTTCAGCAAAAATAATGTTAACGATTTAGGATATAAAGTTCAAGTATTAATTTCTAATTGTGTATCTCTGACTGTTTAATATTTATCATGGTCTTACACTTGTGTGCATTGATGTCTGTCAGTTGCCAATTTTTTTGTTTCTAGTCTTTAGTTTTTCATTCATCTGAAAAAATAGTAATGTTTCAGTTTCATTGCTTTTCCTTTTCTGATGCTAGTTCCATACTCTCATAAATGATTGACAACCAAAACTTGGCATTGCCTTTATTTCTCTGTTTGTTTAAAATTTCTTCATGAGTATATTGTTTTGCTTCTTCCTTTTCGATTTTTATTTTTATCCTTGTGTTTTTACTCACAGTTTCATTACTGCTACTAATGTTTAGAGGAATTTCCAGTTACATTTGCTGCTATAGTTAATATCATTTTTAATATGTATAACAGCAACAGAAACTTGGTAACTGTAGTAATTTAACTTTCACCTGGAGGTTTTGGCAAGATGGTTGCATTGATTAATTGTACTCTAGTTTGATGAGTAAATGATATTCCATTGCAGAACTGAAGGATGGGTCAATCTTTAGGTTGTATTCAAGTAGAGCAGTCGAATGTGGCTATCAAGGAGCATTTTGGAAAATTTAATGATGTTCTGGAACCTGGATGCCACTGCTTGCCTTGGTGTATTGGATACAAGATAGCTGGTGGCCTGTCAATGCGTGTGCAGCAACTCGATGTTAAATGCGAAACAAAAACCAAGGTTTTCTGCTGCTTCCTTCTTTCTCCTCCTGTTTTGTGGTGCTATTACTTAGTCTGCCTGACCTGAAATCATTAATTGTCTAATTAGTTCTTTTGATAATATGATTTGCAATCACTTTGTTTTAAAATTTGCATAATGAATGAGGTTTTCTGTAATTTGATTCTCTGTTTTCCTATCTTATTCCATTTTATTAATCAATTTTAGTCTTTTGATCTATGTTCAGGAAATTTCCTTGTCCTCCAATGTACTGTTTTTTACTTTTTAAGATTTAGAAAATATATATGTACATTTTGTTAATGTAATTTATTATGAACTGTTGTTGGAGTTTGACTCTCATTAACTTGCTAGGATAATGTCTTTGTCAATGTGGTTGCATCTGTGCAATACCGTGCCATGGCCGAGAAAGCATCTGATGCCTTCTATAGGCTCACCAACACTCGGGAACAGATACAATCGTATGTTTTTGATGGTATGTCGTTGTGCTCAGTTCTATTATAAAGGTTCCACATACCTGAAATTAATGCAGGAATCACTCCAATTGCTGAATTCATGGTTACCATTTATGGAGCAATTTACTTTCTGAGCTTTGTATTATAGCATAACTAGTTGTGGACTGGGGTGATTCTTTAAAAGCTGCTAATATATTGCACTTCCTCAGTGATCAGGGCCAGTGTGCCAAAGTTGGAGTTGGATGTTGTCTTTGAGCAAAAGAATGAGATAGCAAGAGCTGTAGAAGATGAGCTTGAAAAGGTGTCATTTTGGTCTACAATCTCTTTTCTTTAAAGCTTATTAGCTTCCTTGTCAATTGTTTTATGATTAAGTCAACCTTAATATTTTAGGCCATGTCTACTTATGGGTTTGAGATAGTCCAGACCCTCATTGTTGATATAGAACCTGATGTTAATGTCAAAAGAGCCATGAACGAGATCAATGCAGGTAACCTGTTCCAGAGCCTCAATTTACTTTTAACATGCATAAGTAGCCTTTCACTTGGTCTGAATGCAGCATGCACATATATACAATTCTATTGCAACATGCGCTTGCTTTGTGAGTTTCACCTTTTACCTTCAAGGTTCAACTAGTAAAAAAATATCACAACTTCTATATGATAAAATAGAATTGGAAATATATGGATGTATTGTGGTGCTACATTGGGATAAACTTATATAGCTTGTGTCTTATTCTGACACCCTTTTTGTGATTATAATCTTGATTTATCATAGTCATGGAGAGTGGAGACTATATCCTAATCTTTTTCACAATTTTCTGAACAGCTGCTAGACTGAGGTTGGCTGCTAATGAGAAAGCTGAAGCAGAGAAAATACTGCAGATCAAGAAAGCCGAGGGAGAAGCCGAATCCAAATATCTGTCGGGGCTTGGAATTGCTCGTCAACGTCAGGCCATCGTGGATGGACTGAGGGACAGTGTGCTTGCATTCTCTGAGAATGTACCTGGGACGACAGCAAAAGATGTCATGGACATGGTGCTGGTGACTCAATACTTTGACACCATGAAGGAGATTGGTGCATCTTCAAAGTCCTCATCTGTTTTCATACCACATGGCCCTGGTGCTGTGAGGGACATTGCTGTGCAGATCAGGGATGGTCTCCTTCAGGCCAATGCTTCCCAGAATCTATCAGATTAAGCCTATCAGCAAGTTTAAATAGCACATACTTATGTTGGGTTTGTTTGTGAATATTTGGTTAATTGGGCTTACAGACTGATTATTAATTTACAACTTCGAGGTTTGCTGTAAGAATTACTTCGAATGAGGTTATTCTTCAGTCTGTCTTATGAAACTATCAATATTTAATGGATTAAGAGGATGGTCATTACATACTGTTCACACTTAAACTACTCTCTTAGCTTGTTGAACGTGCTTCTTAAGTTTAAGGAGCTGCATGAATAGTATATGGTTGAGATGGAACTTACATTACAGCACCCAAACCAAGAAACAAGCTAGCTCATGTGACACCTCATCTGCATCACTAACTTATAGTAATGTCTCCACCCTGAACTTCACTAAGGCAGGGTGCTAATGCTAATGTAGGAGAGCTTCACCTTATTTTGTTCACCTCCCTAAATTTCATGCACCGTTAACCACTATTTTCCTTTTTATGGCATACAACTTTGATATCTCCATTTCATAGAAGCATTGATGACATCTAACTGAAATTACGAACAACTAAATATATGCCTGATGTCAATTTATTTATTTATTTATTTATTCATTTTCTAAATATGATATTTCTGAGAATAGGTTGAATCTATGCTGCCTTTAGAATAACTTGAAGAAAGAAATTTCGCTGAGCAGTAATTTGATGGATACCGCAGACAGAAGTATTTTGAATATTGATTCTGAAACTGATTTCAGTTTGTAACAAGGGGGACTCTTATCATGGCAATTTGTGTGGTGCAAAACCGAAATCACCAATCCATTCAAGTTCTAGGTGTATCTCACCTAATGCCATGTGGGCAAGTATGAGATTCAACTCTTTTATGTCCAAATTGCATTCCTCTAGGATACATTTGGATAAAAGTTAAAAGTGGGGGTAAAAATTAAATAATTAAACTTCATATATTATTTTACACAAAGAGTTCAATAATATAATTTTCACTCCTATTTTACCATTTAATCATACACACTCTTAGTCAATCCAAGGACTTCCCCTTACACTGAACTCAAACTCAATAGCTTTTCACAATGCAACATCACCAAACCATAAGATTTGAAATAGGTGGAAGACACATTTGACAAAAATACAAGGTTTCTTAAAGCGTATTTGGATTGGTGGAGTTGTGTAAAACGAAACGAAATAGAATAGAATGAAATAGAATAAAGTAGAATAATTACTCCATCCCATTATTTGAGTATTTTTCATTCCATTTTGCCCAATTTTGGAGAGCAGGGAGAAGAAAGTTTAGAAAAATGGATAAAATTGAATGGAATTAAAATTGAATGGAATAAAATTATCCACCTCCACTCCATTTCATCCAAGTTTAATAAATCCAAACAATGAAACAAATTAAAATACCACTCCGCACCCTTTTACTTTGTCAATCTAAACATACCCTTAAAGAAAATAGGTATTCGTAAGATGTGACTTATTTTAGAATTTTCTTTTTGGAAAACTACTCTCATCAACTTAGGGAAGAAATATTAAAACTACAATTGTAAGATTTTCACCTTCTGTCAACATAATTATTCAATTATCTTTTTAAAATTCACGTCTCTCAATTAAAAACATAACATTTTCCTTTTGAAAAAACTAAACCAAATAGCCCATATAATCTAATAAAACAATATCACTGACACAAAGAAGCCTAAAAGAACCAAGTATTGAAACATCCATCGCATCCAAGACCTGACAAACAAACTAGAATGTAAAGAAATATTGCGGCAAACAAAAGCATCAGAATAAAAAGGATAAAATAATTTCGCGAGTCAAAACCTCAATAATGAGTTCAAATCCTCAGTTCAACAAAGAGCTTGCTGAGCGCATTTGGTTTATAGAAAACCTACTTATTTTTACAAGTTGAATTGCTCAAAATGTAAACAAAACACCATAAAAACGTTTCTTGCCCAAGAAGAGATCAACCAACAACTTGAAGAAAATAATTCAGTCTGACCGCCTGCATGCTTTCCTATCCTCCTAACCTCAAAATTCTTAGGGCTTGAGAACCAAACCCAATCCAACCTTCGCGCTCTTTTCGATGGCCTTGGTGTCTACCTCCCCAGAAATAGTGAAGAACGACTTGGGGCGCCACTCGTGCTGGATGAGAGCACTGGCCCTGCCATAGTTGTTGACGCGGGCCTTCACCGTGGTCAATGGGTCCAATGCATGCTGGGTACCAAGCGTGAGGGTGTTCTCATTACTTGAGAACCTGTGAGCCACCTCAGCACCAACCAGGGTGTTGGTCAAGGGGCTGACTACATGATAATACGATGCATTCAAAGAATCGCCCTTGTCATTACTGCACACAACAACTCATATCAGACAGGATATAAAATATCAAAGCCTCGGGAAAACATTTTTGAAAGTTTGCCAAAGCAAGCAGGCATATCTCAAAAGTACACATTTCTCTGTTCTTATATTCGAGAACTTATAAGCAAACATGACAAAATTCATTTTTAAATAGATTAATTTATAAATTCAATATTTCCCACAAGTAGTGGCTAACACTCAGGTTAAGGGGAAATAAATGCAGACAATTCAACTAGATGCACTCCTTGAGAGGGGCATCAATTACTCACAAATTCAATGAGGCGATCAAGTCATCCTTGGAGAAGCTCAATCCAGCATTGGATTTTGTTAAATCCCCAGTTTTAGTGTCAAAAGAAAGATCAGCACCAAGAGCTAGAATGTTTGTTCCAATAACACCAGAGAAGTTGACAATTGGGTTTGCTGTCAACCCAACGCTAGCGCTTATTCCAGCATAGTCATGCAAGTATTGAAGTTCCACCTGTCCCATAAATACGACAACAATTTATTTTGAAGGAAGGGCAAGGATGAGAGAACTAAAGTTTTAAGGTTAGTTTCTCTAACTACATGACTCATTCTGCAGATAGAGATTTCCTTTGCAGATTCAAAAGCTTCTTATGCAAGAAAGTTGACTATTTTACCTTTCCAGACCTTTGATCAGGAACTTTGAAGCTGAAAATAGCCTTCAAACCAGGTGCAGGCTCATCAACAGTGATAGTTGTGAAGAGCTGGAATGCACGAACATTAATCGAGTTTAGTGTAATTATCATAGGAATAAAGAAGTCATAAATAAGTATTTTGTAACCAAATACCCTTCATTAACTCGCGAATTTATTTTGAGATTTTCTACTTTGAAAAAATTAACTTAGAATATGTGTAAAAGCTAGCAAAATAAATCATTCAACCATATGTATTTACCTTATTGGCCAAAATTACTTTTTTCTCAAGATAATAAAGAAAAAAGAGAGAGAAAGATAGAACAGATGGACTAGACTCATTTAAAAATGTTGAGAATGAGTAACTTCAAAACAATCAGACAATGAAAAGGTGTTCCCTTGAAAAAAATGAATTTCAGACTTCAGATAGATCAATTTTACATGCTACCTTATAATTTGACAAACCAACAAAATGAATAGTCTAGAAACCCACCTTCCAAGTGTAATAAAACAAAGATGAATCACAAAAATTGGTTTAATTATTCCGTACAAGGCAGCATACAACTCAGACTCAGTTCAAGCTAATGGAAGAAAAAAACAAACATCCAAACAAGAATGTCAAACTTACATTAGAATCTGTATCAACTTTGATATCAGTGGTGATGTTTTTGTTCTTCAACTGGGTGTTGACATCAGCCACAAACAGGTCACCTTTCCTGACTCCTGATGATGTTATAGCCTGTAGCAGCAGACACAAACATAAGACATGTAATGCTACACAGAATAAAATGATACTAAAATCTTTTTTCAAGCATGTAACTGCAACTAATATACTGATCTACATCAATTTCCATCCACTTCAATCTAGGGTTCTGCATAGCATAGGATACAAGTTACACTATTTCTTTTTAATATACACATACTACAACTTTCATGCGAACTATTTAAAATTAACCCTTTTAATTTAATAGCATACAAATTAGACCTTGGCAACAAGTAGGGCAGAGTGGCTACCCTCAAATGTTGGGGTGACACAGGATCTCAGAGTAGCCAATACGACAAACATAGTGAAGGTAATGAAACTATGAGAATTTGTTAGACATACACAGTTAAAACTCCTATAATGCTTTAGAAATTGATAGCATAAAAAGTAGGAAACAAACGAAGTTTAGACTCAATTTAAGATGCATGCATCAATTATTTTCGTGAAAGTGTTATAGAAAGAGTAAATGATCCATAAATGTAATCTAACAAGCATAACGAAATAAACTTCGTCATTCTCACTTCAATAAAAGGGAGCAATGAAACTTAACGAAAAAGGGATAGTAATATCAATTGTGAAAACAAAAAACAGTAATGTAAATTTCCAAAAGAAAACAGAGGAATGAATTCATCTCCTTAGAGGGAAAAAATCTGAATACATGGACTTGGATTGGAGGATGGAAAAAAACAACGGCAGCTTTTTTTTCCCAAAATGATGGAGAAAAGGATAGGCATATTCAGATTAGCTTATCCTGTATTGAAAACAGTTATAATCAAATGCCGAGAGAACTATTGGCTACAAGACTGTTTTTTATTTGATAATAATCAAGCAAAACAAAACATGTTAATCTCTCGGAACTAAATAGAAATGAAAACAGAATAGAACAAACGGTAAGGAACACAGATTAGTAAAGCAGCTCTCAGACATATCATTGTTGAATGAAGACCAACAACATGTATAGATAATGATACACGGAGAGACTACAAATCTTTTTTTTTTCCTTTGAAAAAAAAAGGAAGACCCTAATCACTCCAACCAGCTCCTTCACGACATTACTCACACAAGAATGAAAGTAACATCCAATAACGAATCCAAAACCAAATCGAACACACACGCACCATTCATTCAGCAGAAAACAACAAAAAACTAAACATTAAACCGAAAAAAAAGAGTAGAAATAAGAACTCACAACTCCAGTGGGTGAGTAGGTAGTGATAGTGAACTTCTGGTCACTGTGGTAATCTTTGAACAGCAGATCTACACCCAAAAAAACAAACAACGAAAAAATGCCCATTTCAGGTTCCATTATAAAAATCACAAATTTCACATAGAAATAGCTAACCCCCAATTTGCAACATCAAAATCCAGCTCCACCAGCTGAAAAATCTAGAGACAGAGAAAGGGGGAAGAGAGAGAAAGGGTGTGTACCCCTGGCTTTTTTGCCGATGTCAGTGTAGAGACCAGGACCCTTTGCCATTGCTTGTTTGCTTATGGAGAGAAAATGGGGATCGAGAAAATTTTCCTGGGAAAATCTGAGGAAGGTGGTGTTTTTGGGTGAGCTAATCCTTAAAGGTGGAACCTTTGGTCAAATAAATAGGTTGAAAACCCTAAAATTTTCTGATTTCTTTTCGGAGATGTTTTTCCTTTGTAACTTGTTTCCCAGGAAATTGTGACAAAAAAATCTGGACCGTTCGATCTTCTAATCATGTCCTCTCCCAAATTTGGTTTTTTTTTTTCAAAAAAAATTGGACTATAATTTGTGCTGTTCTGGAAGGAATCTTCTCATTTAGTCATGCTTTTATTTGTTTCCAAGATTTTGTTATTGTTTAATTGGAATCTAGTTTACTGCTTATGATTTTTATTAAACTAAAATAAAAAATTATATATTATCATAGTGTTTTTTTGTTTTTGGTAACGGTTTTATTATTAGATTTAGTCTAAATGCATGGAAAGTGCAAAATTCTTTTGACCCTCTTGTATAGTAATGTATTGTTATATTTGTAAATATGATTTATTTTTATATTCATTAATTAAAAGTTATTCAAATAAAAGAATTTAATTGAATAATAATATAAATATTTTTTACACTATGAGTATATCAAAATTAAATTCTTTATTAGTTTCAAAATAGTATTTTACATTTATATTGTTACTTATATTTTAATCTTAAATAAAAAATGAATATTATTTTTAATTTTTTTTTTTTTGCATTTGGTCACACTTTTATTGTTGTCCAAGTTATCATTATTATGTTAGTGGGATTCACATTGATTGCAAAAGAAAATAATTTTCAGTTTCCCAAAATTTAATTATTTTTTAATATGTCATTATTATTTTAATGTAATCTACACTATGAGTAACATTTCCTAATCTCACAAAGAAAATATTAAAAAATGAAAGTTGAGCAAAAATTAATAAATAAAAAAATTAATCTCCATACATTATGGTTGAGTTCAGCCAACTCTTAGCCTAATCCTTAAGAGAGAAAGAGAACAAGTATAGTCTAATAGCATCATCAAACACCCCATTAATCTTCAGTGTGTCACATAACTAAAGAAAGTTGGCCAAGTGCATATTTGGATCTTCTGAAGGGAATCCTCCAGATTGCTCTTGTTGTACAAGGTGTATGTGAGCTGCACTAATCTTAAAATAATTTGCTTTTATAGGAGGTCAAACAATACTTGAAGCATTCCCCTTAGCTATAGGTGTAGCATAATCGCCTAGAGTTTTCCTCTCTTGACCTTGTGCTGCCATTTTCTCTTTTAAGCCTAGCCAACCGCTTATTTGCTTTTACAGTGCAGGGTCAAACTTGAGTTGATCTATAGGAACAATACCTCGCATAAACAAACTCAAATTGCTAAGTAACTTGAAAGAAAAACCAAAATTAACAAAATAAAGTAAAATAAAGGCAAAATTAAAAAAAGTAAAAAAAAATGCCTAGAGTAGTATTCTTCTTTGATACTAATGATATTGGTTGCCAAAACAATCCCCGAAAACGCTGCCAAAAACTTGATGCTGCTCCGGCAAGTATACCAGATCGTATAGGTAATAAAGAGTGAGAAAGAGCATCGTCTCGCAGGGATCGTGTAACTAAGTGCCACTTCACAAGTCCAAATACAATCTAGGCTAACCGATTCAAGATTCTAATCTAATTCTAAGGAAATCAATAAATCAATGAAGAAGGAGAGAATTCAATGAAGGTTAAAGCGCTAGAGATTCAATTTCACCTAATTATTTATATAAGTGTTAAATTCTCAACCTAATAATGTTTAATCAACTAAATTGATGGGGGATTTCCTAATTTAGTTTATAACCAATTCCTTGGCATACTAACCTTATTGGAAAATTAAAGTTCATTTAATTCCTTAACATGAACCCTAGATTTAAAGGCATTATTGTGTTCTATGAAATCTTAATATCAAATCCTTCACAATTTATTAATCTCTAAGTTATGCACCAATTTCCCAATTGCCTACACATCTCACAACATTAATTTATGGGTGGTCAAGCCACAAAAGTATTAAGAACAAAGATAGAAACTCAATTGAAAGAAGGAACATGCATTAGATTAAAAGGAATTCATCAACTCATAATCTCAACATAGGTTACATTATCATCCTAGCTGTGAAAGAGTTTAGCCACTAAACATTGTTATAACATCCATAATCAAAGAGATAATAAACATTAATGACATCAAATCACAAGAGAAAGGAAAAGAAGAACAAGAGTTATAGCATAAGCTTTCTCCTGAGGTTATGTCCAAAACCTAGCAAAGCTTCCTTGAATCTCCAATTGACCCAATTGATTCCAAGTGTAAAAGGTGTTCTACATCATACATTTGATGTTCACTTAACCTCTCTTGACTTGTTTTTGGTCTCTAAAGGCCTTTTTTTGTCAAAAACAACCCAAGACATGACTTAAGCAAGTAACAAAGGGCCAAAACCCCAAAAATACATTAAACCCACAAGCGCAATCACATAGGGCCATGTTATGCTCTTCATAGCATCACAATTTGCTCATTGTTGAGGTAGTGCAGATCTCTACAACTAGATTCAGCCTTCGGGGTCTTCATGAAAGTTGAAGCTGTATATGTTATATTTCCAATTTAAAATCATCTTAATTGGATTTCTCTAGCTCAAGATATAGATGAATTAGTACAGAAAGGCTAGGATTGACAACATCAAGAACATATTGCAACTTCTCTCTTTCTTCCATTTTTCTCCTTAAAGACTTGGGAATTAGGAAAAATGCATAATAACGAAGTTGTAAATTTCTTTCTTATTTCTAGGGAATCTTGAATCACCAAATCTAAATATTTGGAATGAAAGTTATAGAAATTTATCCATAGAGTGGTCTGATTCATTTTGCTCTCCAATTCTCCATATGTTAAAATGATGTAAATATGACCTTGAATCCTTATTTAGCACCTAAAAATCATTACATAAACACAAAAAAAGGAGTAACCCAATTTCTAACAATTTAACGCATAAATAGCTAATTTAAACCAAGTAAATCACACAAAATCAATCATATTAAAACAAGCACTAAATGTGTGTCTTTTATACACATATCATATTAGCAATGTGCAATAATTTTACATTATCATCGACTAGAAATTATGAAAAGTGTAATGTCATGATGGGTGATTATCTTCAAATATACCATGTTATCCACACAAATATATATATAGACCATCTTGACACTTTGTTTAATTTCTATTAGATAATATACGTATTGATAAAACTCTTTTAGACATAAAAGTTGTGTTTATTTATGATAGATTATTTCAAGATTATATATTTCTAATCCTCATAAATATGAGTCATTTTATTTTTCAGGTTTTTTTACCAAAAAAAATTAAAAAAATTGATTAATTGTGTGACAATTGGCCAAACAAAAAAAAAGTAAAGACCACCCATGCACTTTAAGTGGTTAGACCACCATAGAACCCTCCATAACTTTTTTTCTTCTCTCCTTCCCCTTATTCCCGTTCTCATTCTTCTTCTTCCCCCTTTTCGTTTTCTTCTTCTTTCCTTCATTCACTCCTCATTCCTCTTTCTTCCTTTCATTTTCTTTCACAGCATCACCACCACCACCTCCACACCACCTCACTTACGATCATCTTCATCATTATCATCACTCAAACCATGTCTCCCTCTCTCCTTTCTCTTTCTAACTCATGGTTTCCCTCTCTAAGTAGAGAAATTGGGTAGAGTTGTGAGTTTTGGTCCTTCTCTAGCTCAAATCTTCCTCTAGAGGGTAAGCTCTAATAACTCTCTTTTAATTTGATTCCACTGAGCTTCCTATGTATTGTTATGGAGGATTTATGGGTTTATAAAATCCTATAGTGTAGAAATTAGGGGTTTAGTAATTTGGGACTAATTTATATAAATTTGTGATATTATTAGCTCACATATATTGTTATTGTCTTGTTCCTAGAATTGTAGAGCAATTGGATGCAAATTGTGGATTTTTTGGTAGCTTGAAGAGTGTTCTCCGTTTCCTTGGGAACCATTATTGTGAGTAGATTTAGTATTTGTGTTTAATTTCTTATCCTATGAATTATTAATGAATGTTATTTAATCCTTGTTGTCTCCTATTAACTAATTTATATGATTTACGTATTTGGAAATATTTAATTGTCACTGTTGATTGAAAAGTAAACATGTTTTAGTAATCATATGAGGCAAATAAATTATTTTATACAATATTATAAAACATAAGTTTGGATAGGATGAACATGGATATTAGAACTTGAAATTGATTCACGAACTAAGTCCCAATTAAATTGATGGATTGAAAAATAACTAGACCTTGAATAGTCCAGGAGAATGCTTATATTTAGTATCATGTTTGAAAATATTTGAAAAAGGTATTGAGTAATGGAAATGATTGATTCTTTTATAGATTATTTTGGGAATGCATGAGATAGGAATTGTAGTTAATGGCAAGTGGCGTTAGCCAATGTGCACATTGACTGATGAGAGTGTTACATGACCATATGAGAATGATACATGATGGATGAGTGTAGGTCCACATATTTATGGATCCTAATGGAAAACGGGATCACACAAGGGAATGGCCGCTCGATTGTGCTATTCTGATGGAATTTCCTGCCTGAGACCACTTCCCCATGTTATTTATTTTGATCTATGAAAATGTTTTTCCCATATTATTTACATAGCTTTCTAATATTATTGGCTTGATTTTGATTTTGTCTTATATGGGCTATGAATGTTTTATCTACTTACTGAGTTGTCAAACTCACTCTGTTATCCTTTCTCCTTTTCAGATTCAGGTGCTGGTTTGAATTCTAATCCCCTATCAACTTAGTAGACCATGGGCTCTCTCTTTTAGTAAGCCCACCTTGATTCATGGGCCATGTTGAGGGAAAAGGTCCCTATTCTTATGATAGAAGTTGCTCCTTTTTGTCATAGGCAAGATCAGGGATGAGTCATGTCTTAAAATTTATTTTAATAGATATTTAAATGCGATAGCAATATGTTATGTTATATTTTGCTATATATGTAGTTTGATAGGATAACATTGTATTTTTTAATTTCCTAAATCTAAACATTATGGATTGATAAGTTTTATGGTAACTTATGCTTGAATTTAATATGATGTAATTGATGAGAAAATCTTATTTTGAGACTTATATATATATATATATAGTGTTCTGGCTATGTTGTGGTATTAGTTATTGTAATAATGTATTTTTACATGTATTGTATTTGGAAATTGTCTGAAAAATAGAGGAAACTCTATCCATTTTTTTGATAAATTTTTGTGTCTTAAGGCTAACTAGGGAACAGGTTCTGTATGCACTGGTCACAGTCTGAATTGGGCTGTGACAAATTGCGGGTATACATAGGTTTTAATATTATTTATCAATATACACTTTTCTTTTATTAAAGAATTACATTTAATAGTCAAGCTAAAAAAGTAGGTTGAGTGCTCATGTATTCTATTTAATAGTCAAACGTATTGTACACATTGTATCACGATGACAGAACGAATTCCAAGACTAATTTTTCGTTCCACAGTCAAACACATTATTTGCTTTATTTTCAAACATAATATGTTTGACACTCTAATGTATTGCATACAAATAACAACGCTTAATAAGAAAACTACCAATCCAACATTCAATTAACTCAGTTCATTTCAAATTGAAAAAAAATGTAGTGTTGTGCTATAAAATGCAAAGCGAAAAAGGGGGCATTAATGTGCACCTAGATGTGCACAATTAAATATGTGAACGTGTAAAATATTGAATAATAAAATATTAATAGAAAGATAAATTTTTTTTACACAATTGTGTGATCCCTTACAATTAAAAATGCACTATAAGTTAGTCTTATTTCAATATTTTGATGGACATCATTTCAAGATTTTGATGGACTTATTGTCCTATTTGTGTTTTAATTCGCGATTAATTTGAACTATTTTAGAAATTATTGAAGATTAATTTGTATATGTAATAACCAAAAATAAATAAATAAATAAATAGAGGTGAGGGCCACCCATGGACCTTAAGTTGTATATACTATTTTAGCTTCCTCACCTCTCTTTTCTTTCTCCTCCTTCCCCACTTTCTCGTAACCACTCTTAATCTCTTCTTCCTCTTCACGTTCTTTTCTCCCTTCTCTTCCATTTTCACTTTTCTTCTTCCCTCTTTTTCCTCCCACTTTCACAAAACATCATCGCCACCTCTATCTTCATCTCTTCCTCTTTCTCATCATCATCATCAGAACCATTTTCTTTTTCTCTCTCCCCACTACTTCCTCTTTCTTTCCCCAACTTCCATTGGAGAACTTGGAGCTTTGAGAAAGTGTTGGAGTGATTTTATTTACCAATTTTACTCTCTAAGTGGTAAATAAACTTATAAACTACTCTATTTAAATTATTAAAGCTTCTAGTCAATTTAGACCTACTGTTAGGTCTCTTTAAACCTTAGAAATTTGGGGGTTTTGGTGATTAGGGGCTAAAATATACAAATATGTGACATTGTTAGCTCACAAATATTAATGTTATCTTGTTTCTAGAAAAATAGAGCAATCGGGCATCAACATTTGAATTGGCGGCATCTGTGGAGTTGTTCTTTGATTCTTGTAATCACTAGTTGTGAGGATATAACGTATTTACAGTTTACTTTTTGCATAGTAAATTTCAATTATAAATATAAAACTAAATTAAAAGCTAAAAGTATGCTAATCTATGATAAAATAATTATTCTTAGTTGAACTGTAATGTGTGTTGAACTTTTGTTTTAGAATATCTTATGTTAATAATTAAATTTGATTTTATCTTATGTCAACTATATCTCATATATAACCTTGAAAATGGATTTTATGTTATAAGAATATCATGAAATCGGAATGTGCCTGATTGTGATTTAAGTTGAGAAAATTTCATAGTTAGAACCTGTAGCTAACGGTAGTGGCGTTAGCCTTGATACACTGTGAGAAACTCCAATTAGTAGGTGAAGAACTAACCCGTACATAGCTGCAATTATGTCTGGACATATATTTGGCTATGGATCAACTCCAATTAGCAGGTGAGATGCTAACCCGAACATGACTTTTGTCATGTCTAGACATGTATATGGCTATGGGCTAACTCCAATTAGCAGGCATGATGCTAACCAGGAGATGACCTTGGGTTGTGTCTAGACAAGTTATTATTCTGCTTCGGTTAACTCCATATTATGTTTGGTTTTATGTGATTATATAAAGTTATGTTTTCAAGAAATTTTATGTTATGACCATAACCATATTCTTATGAGTACATATATATTATTATGTTTATATTATTTTGTACTTGCAATTAGTAAACTATGGATATCTTATCTCTCTCTGAGTTACAAATCTCACCCTGTTGTCCTTCCTTCCTTCTCAGATATAGGAGTTGGTGCTGGTTCTATTCCTCTGGCACAGTCATAGATAATTTGGCGCCCATTTTTTTAGAACCCTCATTTTGTTTTAGCTTTTAGTTTGTCAGTTGCTCCATATGTCACAGGCATGGGTCCTTGGATTTATATTATCCTTATGTTTGAAAAATTATAACTTAGCTATATAGATTATGTTATAGAAAAGATTTGTAAACTTAATTCAATTTTATGCTTGAATTATATTTTGTATTATCTTTAATAGTGTCTGAAAATTAATTTGTTATTATGGTTGGACTGATAGTATGGATTATGATTAATACGTATTAGTCTACACTGAGATATTGTTATATGATAGAATGATGCATTCTGAGAATGCTTAATATCCAAGTGTTGTGGATTTATTGTGAATATTGCAAGTTGTATTGGAATTTGGGAAAGGTCCAACAAATAAAGGAAACTCTGTCTAAATTTTCCTAAAAAATAATGTTTATTAAGGCTTACTAGGGAAGGTGTTCTCTATATGCTGGTCATGACTTAAGTTGGGTCATGATATATTGTACTATAAATCTTTATCAAACCTTAGAATAAACTTCCAAGTTGGTTCTTGAAAAAATAGAATCTGACAAATTGGCCCTTCAAAAAAAAAAAGTAGTCATAGTCATTCACAATTAAATATATAGGGGTAGCTAGTCCTTTCTTAATATTTTTAAAAAATTTATAATACAAATTAATATTGAATAATTTGCAAAATAGTTTAAATTAATCATGATTAAATTAAAAACACAAATAGGATAATGAGTTCATCAAAATTCTGAAATAAGACTAACTTATAGTACATTTTTAATTGTAAGGGATCACACAATTATGTAAAATATTTTTATTTCTCCATTAATATTTTATTATTAAGTATTTTACATGTTCACATATTTAATTGTAAGGGATCCCAATTAATGTGTACATCTAGGTACACATGAATGCACTCTATCTCATGCCCCCAATTGTCCATTTTCGCTTTGCTTTTTAGTGCATATGGCACTAAATTTTTTAAATTATAAATTAACTAAGTTAATTAAAGGTTGGCTCGGTAGTTTTCTTGTTAAGCGTTTTTATTTGTGTGCAATTCATTTGAATGCCAAACGTATTATGTTTGAAAATAAAGCAAGTAATATGTTTGATTATGCAATGAAAAATTAGTCTTGGAACTCAGCCTGTCAGTGCGTCAGTTTTTGTGTCAGTGCGATACAGTGTGCACAATACGTTTGAGTGTTAAATGTATTATTGTATGAGAACTCAACCCACTTTTTTCATTTGACTGTTAAACAACACATTCCTAATAAAAAAAAAGAGTGGATAGTAATAAATAATATTAAAATCTGTGTACATTCGTAATCAATCAATTTTTGGGTAAAAAAACCTAGTTTTGATCCCTCTAAAATTTTTGTTTTGATTTTAGTCTCCATTTTCCGAATATTATGTCTTTGGTCCCTTTTGTGTGAATTCAATGTTAAATGATTATATTTATAATGATCAAGAGAAGATTATTGAAATATATAAATGACAAAAATAAAATTTTAATATTTATAACAACTAAATACATATTCAAAAATATTTATTGAGTTCATCAGACCAAAATTTAGAACAACAAAAGCCAAAAACAAAGAAAATAAAAAAAAGCTGACTAAAATCAAAGAAAACACTTTAGAGGGACATAAATCAAAATAATTTATATTTATTGTAACTAAAACCATATATATAAATAAGGCTCTTGATGTAAATTTGTTTCATTGTTTACAACGGAATAATTTAGTGGATTGAGCTGTTATAATATGACTTCCATTTGAATATTTTTTTTTAAAAAAAACACTTTGTAAAAAGATCACGTGATTCCTATGCTCTCTAAGTAAATTAAAACTAATTCTATAAGAAATAAATGTAATTGATATAATTAACTTTTTTTAATTATACTACAGGGGAGGTGTAGAACTACCTGAATGAATCTCAAGGGCCTCTATTGATAATTTTACAATTTAAAGGGTGTCAAATATAATATAATTACACTAAATCTCAAAAGAAAAAATTAAGTACATTTCATCTCTAAAAATATGTAGACAGAAATGTGGTTAAGCAAAATTAATTAACTTTAAAAGTTAGTAGGGCTACTCATATTTTGAATTGAAAACGATTTCAAACGAAACAACGCTGGCTGCAAAAGGAAAAAGAAAAAACAATAACAAGAAAAGAAAAGAGAGCATTCAAAATACTAGTTATCATCATAAACCACATTTAAACTTCTACTTTTTCTTTTTCATCCTCTATCTGCGTTTGTTTTTAATACGCCCTGAGTAATTTTTTTTTTGGGTACGTAAACCCTGAGTATTTTGTGAGATTTGTTTGTCAGCGAGTTAAAAAAAAGAAAAAGAAAAAGAAAATACAGTTGTGGAGAAATGCTTGAGTGTTACGTTTGTGAGCCTTTGTTAGTGAAAATTAAAAGCCTTGTGGAGTTGTGGTGAACTTTTGTTCTTTGTGAGGAACTTCTGTTTTTCCGGTAAACAAACGAAGTTAAAACTAATACACAATGCGTCAATTTATAAGAAAGATGGTTGATAGTGAAAAATCTCACCATTAATAAGAGTTGAATGTATACTCTACATTTGAGATCAAACCATTATAAATTCTTCTTAGTTACCCATAACACTCTTATTTGCTTTATTTTAATTCTGCTGATTGATTACAACCTTTCACCTTGTAACATATATTAGCTTGAATTATTATAAAAGAGCATTCTCTTAAATTCTAGAATTAAATTAATCACGTTCCATACTTTATCTCATTTCACAGCAAGAGATCACATGTTGATATATATTTTTCTTATTTTTTATAAAATATTGTGTGAACATTTTTCGTCCGTATTTTTTAGTGTATGCAAGGGACTTGATTCAACCCCTTCTCAACTCTATGATACCACATCAATTTATTCTATCATCCTAGTTTACTTCATCCGATTGATTCTTAATTGATTTCTCTGGAAACCAAAACATTTCCACTAACTTTTTTGCAGTGCTACACTAATCATGATTCAACTATTAAAAATTTACATAGGCATTTACAACATGTCATCATGAGCCCACAAACATAATAAGCTTCCAGCTAAAGATTCCAATGTTGCATGACACGTACGTCAAACACTTGCAGTACAGTAGTGAATTTGTAACTCCATTTTTTCTCCAGACATAGCAAATGAACCTCCTCATATAGTCACGTAATGATCAAAGACTAATCATTGCAATAACTCCTAGGCATGTAACTCCAAACCGTAATTAACCATCCAATTCTACTCGCTTCCATTAGGCCTCCATGTATATTATTAGTGTATATATTGTTCAATCAAATTATAGCTAGAAGTTTATCTTACATTAGAGAGGCATACTTATTGTTACATTGACCCGAGTTTAAGTAAAAAAAAAAAAAATTATTTCCAAAGAAAATCTTCATCAATCAATAATTATCTGAGAGTATAAATGTCTTAAACGAATTTTTTTTTAATGTTATTATTGTTTTTTTACTATTACCACTAATTAAGAAGTCTTCCCAATAATTATCTTGTGTAGGCCTAGATCTTGATCCTCTTCCTGAAGTTCATTTATATCACTGCACCCTGTTACTGATGTTCAATTTCATTTTGATTAAAAAAAGCCCAAATAAAAGCCAAAATCGCATCTAGAACAGCATTGATTGATCAGATCTATGTTTCAACCATGAACAATGTATTCATCTCCCAAAAAACCAAAATACGTATTTTCTTCGAATCTTCCTTACAAAATAATCCCACTTATAATCAATAGACATTCTCCACTACAAAAAAAAAGGACATTTCAATGGTTCTCAATAATTAAATTGTCAATAAAAGTGTTGTCAAGAAAAGTAATTTCAACATAAAATAACCATTGAAAACATATATAAATTTTTATCGATAATTAGTATATGTCGAAAATATATCTTTTGAGTATTCTCAGACATGAATTAATTGTGTGATAACCGTAAAAAAAAAAAAAATGAAGTGAGGATCACCGTGCACCTTAAGTGGTATAGACCACCATATACTTCTTTTTTTTTTTTTATCTTCTCTTCTTCCCCGTAACACTCTCTTCCCTTCTTCTTCTTCTTCTTCCCCTTCCCGTTCTCCTTCCCTCCCTCCACTTCCTTCTTTTATTTTATTTTATTTTATTTTCCCTCAAAACATCATCACCATCTCCATCATCCTTATCATCTCCTCTTCTTTCTCATCCCCATAACCGTGTCTCTCTCCTTCCTTTCCTCACACCTCCACTTTCTCTCTCTAACTCTATTTGAGAGAGCTTGAAGCTTAGGAAGAATTGGAGTAATTTTTTTCACCAATTCTACACTCCAAGTGGTAAATTAGCTCATAAACTACTCCGTTTAAATTATTGAAATTTTTGATTATTTTAGGAATATTGTTAGGTTTATTGAATTCTAGAATTTGGGGCTTTTATTGAATTGGGGCTAATTTATGTAAATTTGTGATAATGTTAGCTCACAAAAATTAATATTATCTTGTTCCTAGAGCGATAGAGCAATTGGGCATCAACACTTGAATAGGTGGCATCAAAGGCATTGTTCTTCGGTTCTTTGAACCAATAGCTGTGAGTAGATAGTATATCATGGGATTACTTTATCATGATAAACAATATAAAATGGTATAAAGAGTTGAAAGTATGTTGATATAGAAGAAAATAATTTATTTATTGAAAATGTCGCTTTATGTTTGAAATGATAAACTTTTATTTGGAGGCCATAATATGATTATTATGCTTGTTAAAATATTTTGAGTTGAACTGTAATGAATATTGAATTTGAGAGCAAATTATGTTACTTTTATATTATGTAATATGCATAATTTTGAGTTAAATTGTGGAAAATTCTATAGTTAGAACACATTGTAGTTAGCAGCGGGGCGTTAGCCTCGGTGCCCAAGAGTGAGAAACTGTAGTTAGCAGGTGAGGTGCTAACTGGCACATAGCTATAGCTATGTCTGGACTTGTATATGGCTCACGGCGATCTGGTTAAGCAGAGTGTGGTGCTAACCCGCACATGGCCTTGGGTCATGTCTGGACTTGTTATCGTTCTGCTTTGGATAATTCCCCAATGTATTTGAATTCATATGAGTATATAAATCTTATTTTATGAGTACATATACATTATTATGTTTATATTGCTTTATGCTTGCATTTAGTAAACTATGGATACCCTATCTCTTATTGAGTTGCAAAACTCACCCCGTTATATTTCCACCCTTTTCAGATACAGGTGCTGATGCTAGTTCTGGTGTTCCTCCGGCACAATCTTAATAAATTTTAAGTTGGTGAGCCTTTTTGTAAAGGCCCTTTTAGTTTTCATCCATATGTAGTTTAGCCTATAGATGTCAGTTGCTCCATATGTCACAGGCAGGTTCCTTGGACTTGTGTTGTATTTGTATTTGAAAACTTATGACTTAGCTATATATGTTATGTTTGGAAAAGATTTGTAAACTTAATTTGGTTTTTATGTTGAAGCGTATGTTGGCACTATGATTGGGATATCTTTGAAATATTATTATGTCTTTGGAAGGCGCATTCTAAAGAATGCTTGATGCCCAAATGCTGTGAATTTATTGGAAACATTGCAGGTTATGTAATTATTTGGGAAATGTTCAAAAAACAGAGGAAACTCTGTCCATTTTTCTAGAAAATTTAGTGTTCTAAGGCTTGCTGGGAAAAGTGTTCCCATGCGCCGGTCATGGCCTAAGTCGGGTCGTGACAAAGTTGGTATCAGAGCTTTAAGTTTCCCTGTGTAATATGGAGCAAGTGTCCTTTAGTAGAGTCACGATTGTGTAAATGGTTGCTGGCCAATTTTCACAAAGCACGATCCTATCAAAGGCCTAATAGGAATGTCTTCTTGAGTTTGTTTTTAAGCCATGTGGTATTATGTCATTCTTATTCGAAAATTTGTACCTGCGTTCTAATTCCATGTTCAATATATTAGGTACGATGCCTCCTAGAAAGCGTCAACGTAACATGAGGCTAGGAGGTTATAACCTCTCCAATGCAGGACCTAACCAAGCTCCCAATCCTCCACTTAGAAGAAGGGGACAAGGTCAGTGGAGCAGTAGAGGGCAAAGTCAAGGTGGAGCCCGTACAGGTCAAGGCCGAGGTAGTGGCCTTAGAGGTCATGGTTGGGGTGGAAGTCGTAGAAGAACGACTAGGCCTGAACCTGAGCCCAAACCCGAGCCTAAACCTGAGCCCGAACCCGAACTCAAACCCGAACCCGAACAGGGTGAAGCATCAGGCCCACAACGGCAATCAACTGATCTTGATGCACGGATGTTGGGCATGCAGTAAGCCATTGACAATTTGGTGGTAGTTTTAACCTAACAGGCAAGAGATAGAGCCCAACCACAAGATGAACCTACCCCTGGTGCTCGAAGAAATACCCAAACTTTTGGACGTGAGGAAGTAACTATTGAAGCATATCTTCGGCTAAACCCACCTACTTTCACCGGGGACTCTGCAGATGAAGACCCACAAGAGTTTTTAGACAGATCAAAGAGAGCCCTTAGAGTTCTTAAATGTGAGGATGATAGAGCAGTGGATTTTGTATCCTATAATCTTCAAGGTACCGCAGCACACTGGTATGAGTCTTTATTAGAAGAATATGCAGCTGATATGAGACCACCTCCAGTATGGGAAGAATTTTCACAAGCCTTTAAGGATAGATTCCTTCCAGACAACAGAAGAGAGAGACTTGCTAATGAATTTGAGAAGCTGAAACAAGCTCCAGGAATGTCAATAACTGAATATGCTACTAAGTTCACCAGGCTGTCTAGATTTGCACCACACTTAATTGTAAATGAAGTAATGAAAGTACGAAGGTTCATCAAAGGGTTGAGAGAACCACTATGCACCAACCTACTTCCCGAAGTAGGAAGAATGTCTTTTGCTCAAGTGGTAGATGTTGCCTATGCTATGGAGACAACAAGAGAAGAAAATAGAGCTACAAGGGAGTTAGCTAAGAAACCTAAGATGAAAGGAATTTATTCTGGAGGTCCTAGCTCAGGAGGAGGTTACACCGCTCCAAGACAACATCAGGAGCACTCAAGTAGAGCCACACCTTATATATCTACTCCTATGACCGCATCCGGCTCTAAACCTTATTCTATTAGCCAATCTCAGGGGAGCATACAAGGTTCCAGGCAATCAGGTCCAATAAGGCCATTATGTAGAACATGTGGGAAGCACCACTTTGGAAATTGTCATGAGAATAGATGGGCATGTTATGGTTGTGGACAAACAGGTCACTTTTTGAGAGATTGCCCATGCTCAAGAGAGGTCCAAGGTCAAAATTCAGCCCATCAAGCCATACCAGCATCATCTCAATCAGCCCTTTCCCAAAGGAGTTCCTTTGGTTCTGGTGGTAGAGCAATAGGTGGTAGAAGCCCAGGTGGTAGAGAGTGCAGTCAAGAGGCGAGAGGTCAAGCACGGGTATTTCCCATGACACGACAGGATGCTCAAGCATCCAATGAAGTTGTTCTGAGTACACTCAAAGTTTGCTCTTTTGATGCACAAGTTTTGTTTGACTCGGGTTCTACACATTCATATGTATCTTCATATTTTGCATCTCGTTTTGGCAAGCAACCTGAGTTGTTGGAAAACCCATTTTGGGTTAGTACTCCAATAGGAAAATCTTTGTGGATCAGTTAGTATTCCAGTCTTGTATTGTCAGTGTGAATGGGGTAGATACATTAGCTGATCTGAAACTACTTGAGATGGTTGATTTTGATGTTATTCTAGGCATGGATTAGTTAGCTCCTTATCATGCCAATGTCGATTGTTATTCTAAAGTAGTGAGGTTTAACATTCCAGATGGTCCATCTTTCATGTTTAAAGGGGATAATTATCTCATCCCAGCTAGTTTGATCTCATCCATGAGTGCTTTGCATTTGATGAATAAAGGTAATCAAGCATTCCTTGCGATGGTTAGAGACGTTGAGGCTGAAGTGCCTAGCATTGACCAAGTCCCCATGGTTAGAGAATTCCCAGATGTGTTTCCTGATGAATTACAGGATTGCCTCTGAGAGAGAGATAGAGTTTAGCATAGACTTGGCCCCGGAAGTTGAACTTGTATCTATTCCTCCTTGCAGCAGCTCCTGCGAGTGCGAGTTAAAAGATCGATTACAAGATATGCTAGAAAGGTTTTATTTCGTCAAGAACATCCCCATGGGAGCTCCGATCTTTTGTGAAGAAGAAAGATGGTTCAATGTGACTATGTGTAGACTACCGGCAGCTTAATAAACTTATTGTGCGTAATAAATATCCACTACCAAGGATTGATGACTTATTCGATCAGCTTCAAGGAGCTTCTTGTTTCTCTAAAATTGATCTCCGCTCTGGGTATCATCAATTGAAAGTCAAAGATGAGGATATTCCTAAAACAGCCTTCCGTACTCGTTATGGGCATTATGAATTTTTGGTGATGTCCTTTGGCTTAACGAATGCCCCAGCTGTTTTTATGGATTTGATGAATCGTGTGTTCAAACCTTTCCTGGATCACTTTGTGATCGTCTTTATCGATGATATCTTGGTATATTCCAAGAGTGTAGAAGAGCATGAATACCATCTAAGGATTGTACTACAAACATTGAGGGATCACAAGCTTTATGCCAAGTTCTCCAAATGTGAATTTTGGCTTGATCAAGTGGCTTTTCTTGGTCACATTGTATCCAAGGATGGGATTATGGTGGATCCGAAGAAGATTGAAGCAATCCAACAATGGCCAAGACCCACTTTAGTTACTGAGATTCGTAGTTTTCTAGGATTGCTAGGCTACTACCGTCGATTTGTTAAATATTTCTCAAGAATTTCTGCGCCATTGACTAAGTTGACTCAAAAGAATGTGAAATTTAGGTAATTAGGATGCATGTGAGAAAAGCTTTCAAACACTTAAAGATTGCCTAACCTCATTTTGTGCTTGTATTATACAGTTGGAGGTTTCTCGTTCTTTGTGATGCTTCTCGGATAGGACTTGGTTGTGTTTTGATGCAACATGGTCGAGTCATTGCTTATGCTTCACAGCAGTTGAAGAAGCATGAACAAAACTATCCCACTCATGATCTAGAGATGGCAGCAGTAATCTTTGCTTTGAAAATTTGGAGGCATTATCTTTATGGTGAGACATATGGAATTTACACTGACCATAAAAGTTTAAAGTACATATTCCAGCAACGGGACTTGAATCTGAGGCAACGAAGGTGGATGGAGTTGCTTAAAGATTATGATTGTACCATCTTGTACCATCCTGGAAAGGCTAATGTTGTAGCAGATGCTTTGAGTAGAAAGTCTATGGGTAGTTTGGCTCATATTGCTTCTGTAAGGAGACCATTAGTGGATGAAAGTCACAAACTTGAGGCTTGTGGTGTTTAGTTTGACTTGGGGGAGTCTGGGATACTCTTGGCTCATGTAAGAGCCCATTCGTCCCTCATGGAGCAGATTAAGGTGCTTCAAAATGAAGACCCGAGATTGCTTAAGCTGCGGGATGATGTTAGAAGTGAAGCAACCTCTAAGTTTGTAATAAACCAAGAGGGAGTGCTTCGATTTGGTAACCGCTTATGCGTACCAGATGTTTGAAATCTTAAAAAAACCATTATGGAAAAGTCTCACAATTCTCGGTACTCTATACATCCTGGATCAACTAAGATGTATCAGGATTTGCGACAATTGTGCTGGTGGGAAGGCATGAAAAAAGATGTTGGTGACTTCGTGTCTCGTTGTTTGGTGTGTCAGCAAGTTAAGGTTTGAACATCGACCCTTGGGTTACTTCAACAGATAGAAATACCTGAATGGAAATGGAAACGAAACACTATGGACTTTGTAATAGGATTACCTCGCACCATAAAGGGGTATGACTCTATATGGGTTATAGTGGACCGTATGACCAAGTCAGCTCACTTTCTTCCTGTAAAGACCACATATCGGGCTCATCAATATGCACAATTATATATTGATGAGATTGTCAAACTTCATGGGATTCCGATTTCCATCATATCTGAATGTGGGGCCCAATTCTACATTTCGATTCTCGGAGAGCTTTCCAGAAGCCTTAGGAACTTCGGCTTGATCTCGGCCACGACTTTCCATCCTCAAGCGGATGGACAATCAAAAGAATCATTCAAATTACGGAGGATATGCTCAGTCATGTGTTTTGGACTTTGGCGGAAGTGGAGTAATTACCTACCTCTTATAAATTTTCATATAACACTTGACTACCAAGCGGTATTCAAATGGCACCTTTTGAGGCTTTATATGAGGAAGCGTTGTAGATCTCCATAGGTTGGTTTGAAGTTGGTCAAGCTAAGATGCTGAGGTCACGACCTTGTACAAGAATCTCTTGATAAGCTTAGTTTGATTCAGAAACGGCTCTTTATTGCTCGGAGTAAGCGAATCCTATGCAGGATCATCGAAGGCGTAACTTGAGTTCTCTGTAGGAGAACATGTCTTTTCGGGTTTCCCCTATGAAAGAGTTATAAGATTTGGTAGCGAAAGCTCAACCCTCGTTACATTGGCCTTTTTGAAGTTCTGGATAGGGTTGGTGCAGTGGCATATCATTTAGCACTACCCCCTGAATTATCTATGGTTCATCCAGTGTTTCATATCTCTATGCTTCGAAAATATATTCCTGATCCGTCTCACGTAATCTCTCCTCAAGTAATCCAACTTGATGAGAAATTATCCTATGAGGAGGGTAGTGGCCATCGTTGATCGCCAGGTGAAAAAGCTTCGATCAAAAGAAGTGGTGTCAGTGAAAGTGGTTTGGAATAACCATTCTAGAGAGGAAGCGACTTGGGAAGTGGAAGAGGCTATGCAAGCCAGATATCCACATTTGTTTGATTCTTGAGGTATGTGTTTTATCTTCGAGTTATTGGAAATTCGGGGATCGAATTTCTTAAGGGGGGAAGATTATGATGACCGTAAAAAAAAAAAAAATGAAGTGAGAACCACCGTGCACCTTAAGTGGTATAGACCACCATATACTTCTCTCTCTTTTTTTTTATCTTCTCTTCTTCCCCTCTTCCCCATAAACTCTCTTCCCTTCTTCTTCTTCTTCTTCCCCTTCCCGTTCTCCTTCCCTCCCTCCACTTCCTTCTTTATTTTATTTTATTTTATTTTCCTTCAAAACATCATCACCATCTCCATCATTCTCATCATCTCCTCTTCCTTCTCATCCCCATAACCGTGTCTCTCTCCTTCCTTTCCTCACACCTCCACTTTCTCTCTCTAACTCTATTTGAGAGAGCTTAAAGCTTAGGAAGAATTGGAGTAATTTTCTTCACCAATTCTACACTCCAAGTGGTAAATAAGCTCCTAAACTACTCCGTTTAAATTATTGAAATTTCTGATTATTTTAGGAATATTGTTAGGTTTATTGAATTCTAGAATTTGGGGCTTTTATTGAATTGGGGCTAATTTATGTAAATTTGTGATAATGTTAGCTCACAAAAATTAATATTATCTTGTTCCTAGAGCGATAAAGCAATTGGGCATCAACACTTGAATAGGTGGCATCAAAGGCATTGTTCTTCGGTTCTTTGAACCAATAGCTGTGAGTAGATAGTATATCTGTAGGTTACTTTATGCATGATAAACAATATAAAATGGTATAAAAAGTTGAAAGTATGTTGATATAGAAGAAAATAATTTATTTATTGAAAATGTCGCTTTATGTTTGAAATGATAAACTTTTATTTGGAGGTCATAATATGATTATTATGCTTGTTAAAATATTTTGAGTTAAACTGTAATGAATATTGAATTTGAGAGCAAATTATGTTACTTTTATATTATGTAATATGCATGATTTTGAGTTAAATTGTGGAAAATTCTATAGTTAGAACCTGTAGTTAATGGCAGGGACGTTAGCCTCGGTGCACCGTGAGAAACTCTAGTTAGCGGTGAGAGTGCTTAACCCTTGCATGCATTTTGCGGTATGTGCGGACTTGTATATGGTTCTGCGGGCCAACTCTAGTTAGCAGTGTGGTCTTGCTTAACATGCGTAGCCTTGGGTCATGTCTGGACTTGTTATCGTTCTGCTTTGGATAATTCCCCAATGTATTTGAATTCATATGAGTATATAAATCCTATTTTATGAGTACATATACATTATTATGTTTATATTGCTTTATGCTTGCATTTAGTAAACTATGGATACCCTATCTCTCATTGAGTTGCAAAACTCACCCGTTATATTCCACCCTTTTCGAATCTAGGTCGATGTCTTTGATTCTCGGTGTTCCTCCGGCACAATCTTAATAAATTCTAAGTTGGTGAGCCTTTTTGTAAAGGCCTTTTTAGTTTTAAATCAGTATGTGGTTTTAGCCTATAGATGTCAGGTTGCTCCATATGTCACGAGCCGAGTTCCTTGGACTTGTGTTGTATTTGTATTTGAAAACTTATGACTTAGCTATATATGTTATGTTTGGAAAAGATTTGTAAACTTAATTTGGTTTTATGTTGAACTGTGTTGGCATTATATTTAGGATATCTTTGAAATATTATTATGTCTTTGGAAGAGCGCGTTAGAATCTTGATGCCCAATTGCTGTGAATTTATTGGTAACATTGCTGGTTATGTAATTATTTGGGAAATCTTCAAAAGCGAGAAACTCGTATCCGTTTTTAGAAAATTTAGTGTTCTAAGGCTTACTTTGGGAAAAATGTTCGTCATGCGTCATGCTAACAAAGTCAGTCGTGACAAATTGTCAATAAAAATTTATAAGTATTTGTAATAATCACTTTATGTTAAAATTATTTTTCTTGACAACACTTTAATTATCGAGTACAGTTTAAAATGCTTATTTTTCTTGTAGTGTTTGTGGTTGTTCTAATTATCTGGAGTTTAAACTCTGAACAAGCAGAACAAAATACACAAAATTTATTTTTCTTAATTTGCTAACTTCGTTAATTTCTTTTAACTCGTGCCAAATTTACTTACATCATGTACGATACAACTAGGGTGATGTTATTATTTTATTTTATTTTTCCCTTTCTTTCCTGTGGATCAATGGTGTAATTAGCTTTTATGTCAACAAAAAATAAGAAAGAGATGCTAGCTGTAATAAATTTACAACTACATATTTCAAGCCGTTAACAAAGCCCTTCATAGTGCTAAAAGGAAGTAGTAGGCCAATTCCACCGGCAAGGCAATGAGCATCCCAATTACAACCCTGTAATAAAAAAACGTGAACAGAATCAAATCTTAAGCAAGATATACATGCAATGCAAAGTTTATCAAAATAGATGCTTTAATTTGGCATCACTTACCCAGTGCTTAAAACTGCAGGATGAACATCATACTCTTTGGCAAAAACAAAAGGAACAATTCCTTGTGGTAGTGCTGCCTGCCACATGCAAAATCATATACATACTATTCACCTTAAAATTATGTGGAAAGTGAAATACAAAATAAAAGTAAAAGAAAAGAAAAGTTTACCTGAACAATTGCTACTTTAAACAATAATGTGCCCCTTAATCCAATGGCAATGGAGGCTATAGCCATTAGGGTAGGCCCGACAACAAATTTCAGTCCTATTGCCACCATTGCCATCCTTGGCCCACATGCAATAATGCTGGATTGTGATGCCATAAACAGACCTGATAAATGTGGAACAAGATATAGCAAAATAAGTACCTTTTAATGCAAACTCTACAATTCGAAAGTGCTCATAATAACATGAAACCGCATTGATCATTTACTTTTGATTTCCTTACCTAAGCTGAACATTGCCATGCCAAGGCCTCCATTGGACAATATTTCTATTGACTGACTAACAACTCGAGGCATATGCACTCCCCACCTGCAACAGGGTCAGGCTCAACCTTAATTATGAGGATCCAGTAAATACAACAATAATCTCTCTCTTGGCATGGCTTAAGACCTGCATGCATCATGCATGGACATGTTAAGACTTTAGTGCCTCTTCAATGTGTGCTAACCTGAACTGTATACTTGACCAAATAAGCCCTACTAAAGTTGCAAAGGTATTAGGATTTCTGATTAACTTCTTCCCCACTGTTACAAGAATGAGCAGGGTCTTCTTTTTTCTTTTCGTTCTAGGTTCTGCTTCTTCTTCTTCTTCTTCTTTTGATTGTACTTCATGAGCAGTAGTCTCCGTTTCTCCTACAAACAAAAATCAAGAAACTAGGATATGATAAAATAGAAATGGAACCATTCCATTTCTGGAATACATAATTGGATGTTTTTTACTCTTGGGGGACTGTTTGTATCTAAATTTTGTACAATATATGCTATCATTAAGCCGTGACATGGTGTTACTTTAACTGACACATATATCTGCTGCTAAAGAACTAGGATATAATTTATCAACAAAACAGTGCTTAGGAGGACTAAAATATATGTTCTGGGCCCACTTTTGATTGTCTTATATGACTTCATTTAGCTGACCAGCCAAGATTAATCCATCATATATTCTAACATAATAACCTAAAAATGAATAAATAATACACTAAGTTAATCTCAAATTCATCAAAATGGGTTTTGACTGCGCAATGTTATCATAGAAAATGACTTGGGGAAAAATTTTAAAAAGAAAAAAGAAAAGAAAACGAGGGATGCATCTATATTGTAGATTTATATATTTGTACATATCATTTTTCAACTCCTCCTTATTATTTTCACTACAATCAACAATGTCCTAAATCTAAATCCTTTATTATGTATATTAACCAGTTCTAAGTTTCCCACCTGTGCCTTGTGATGGTGGTGCAGAAGGCTTGGACTTGGCTGCATCAAACTCATAAAGGAACAACAGCAAATTGTACCAGATCATGCTCTGCAAGAAAATAACCTGTCCAAGGGGAGGAATTGCTTCCTCCTTATACATAGCCCTCATGAGTGGAATTCCCAGAATCAAAGTGTTGGGAAGTGTTGACAATGATAAACCAGTTATCATCCACTTTAAACCTCCCCGGCCACTGATCTTAGTGATTGCTGCTAAGGCTAGAAACGCAAGCAACTTCTGAACAAAGTCGGCACATATGAGTTTAAGGCTCATTTTGTAGATGTTGTTGGAAGAGATTACTTGAAATGATAAAAGTGGGACAGAGAACTTCGCCACAAATTTGTTTATGCCTGAACATTGATCTGGTGTGAATAGCTTCCACCATTTCACAGATATGTAGGCTAATATCATGGTCACATATAATGGGATAGTAGCTGCTACTACATGATAAGCATCAGCTAAGGAAATCATGATGGCTAAAATTGTTGAAAGCTTTAGGATCACCTAGAGGGCTTATTGTGCTGCGTTATACATGCTTTCTAGGCTACTTTGTTGTGTTGAATATTGAATGTATTAGATATATATAGAGTAATATAATTGGATGAACAAGCTTCTTTGGAGGCTAGCTTTCTTCTATTTTTTCATAGTTAATTACCTTAAGCTTTCATCAACCTACATACCTCCCAAAAAATTAAAAGAAAAAGAAAAAGAAAAGGATGTTTGTGTAATTGGAATGCTATTTACAGCTTTCTTTTCTACTTTTCTCCCTTAATCTCTGTGATATGTTCGGAATTGCTATCTTGGCTTTTTCAATGTGCATTAAACTAGATTCATAATTCTCCTAGTCTACTGTTAACCGCATGTTTTGTGACACATAAATATAGCTTATTTCCCTTTATAATGAATCTGATGATACTTGGGTAGATAGTTTGATAATTGTTCGATCAAAAAGGAACTCAACAATGAATAAATAAAGTGAGGGCATTTAAGTCTACATGAACTGAAAAGATAGATTCCTATTTTCTTCTTGGCATTGTCTTTCGGTACATAGGTTCTTTGTTAAAGCAAACCTACATAAGACCCTGCATGCTAACCCAAACTTTCAAAATCCTATTAGATTAGAAAATCATGATATAGTTACATTCTCATTTTTCAATGTAAAAGAAAGTAAATTCAAGTGCCACATTTTTCCATTCAGCACTTTCAGTTAGCAGCTTTTGCCTCAATTCTCTCTGAACAATCTTCAATATTCAGCAACATGCAAAAAGCTTTCGGTTCAGAGATATACTAATTGAAACAAATCAAACAATTAATTTTCAGCTTCAAATTTGCCTAAATGAATTTGAGATTTCTTTTCCAAATTTCTGAACTAAAAAATAGTGCAGACTTTCAGTGCTGGGAAGGAAGAATAAAGAAGTTAATTGTGAGTGAAGTAATGAAGGACTGAGTTTAGAACTGTGTGAAGTAGAATACTTTCTAATTTTGGTCAAAAGTGTAATAACAAGTGTTCCAACAAGGAATTTGCTTTACAAAATGTGATTTTTTTCCATAAAAGACCCATCATCTCTTTCTTCAGGTTTTCTTTGAGAGAATGAAAAACTCAATACATCATAGATATTCTATTCCAATGATAATCACAAGATTATTTGATGGTCATGGCTTATCAAAGTAACTGTGATGAAACCTTTTAATTTCAAAGTGCACAACTGCACAAGGTGTTGATAAACTTTTTCAATAAAGCAAGCTTCCTCATATAATATTTTTAAATTGCGATTACAATCCAACGTGGAAAATTGCAAAAAAAAAAGAGAGAGAACACTGTTGACATGGCTACAGTTACTGCTACGATGAGGTTATAGAGGCCACTGTAACAACAATATTGCTGCTCCAATTGTGATTGCAGACCACAGTTTAGATCAGCTGTAATGTGATTAAGATATTGTTTTGGTAACAGTTTTTTCAATTCTCATGAATACGTCTCACATAAAGACCAAATCACAATATACATTTGTGGGACTGCTCAAAATTTTTATATATTCTTTAGCAATTTCTTGATCTCCTTAATTCCGTATGTTGAGCATATCAAAGACCAAAGGACATTTGTCAGAGAAAAGAAAACTTATTGTCCACACAAAGTCTGCAACAGAAAATGCTTCTAAGCTTAATAACTACACAATCCACATGTTGCAGGTTCATTACTGTTGGCAAAGTTTAATTTAATTAATAATTATACACAAAAAGGGATATTTTTTCCAATATGATTTGTGATGATAAAATTTATCATGAAATAAGTTTGATTGATAATTTATATGAATATGATTTGTGAAATGGTGAGATTTCATTAAAAAAAATGTTATTTTTTTAAAAAAACAAACCTCTTCAAATCATCAATCATATTTAATAAAATATATATTTTTCAAACCAAATCTCGTATAGTAATTCATTAATAAAATATTATTTTTTTAATAAAGCGGCTAAAATATTATTTTTTAATCCAAATATCACTAATGACAATATTTTATGAATAAAATATAATTTTTTTCAAATGAAATCTTATCAATAGCAAGATTTCACACTATAATAATGTAATTTTTCTCTTAATGTAATATATCAAGCATTGTATACTTCATATACCATAAAAAAAAAAATAATTACCCAAAAAAAGTCTCACAATACAGGAAAAAAAAACTGTTTAGGAAATTTGTGCCTCATACAACATCTTAATTAATAACATTTTTCTAATCAGTGTCCTTATCAAAATTCTAATTAAAACAGTGTAAATTTATACTATGAATAAAAATATTTTTTAAATCATCACATTAAAAGGTGTAGATCAAATTAAATTACAGTTTCAGCCTCTTATAGTTGAATTAATAATTTAGCATTTATGATACGTATACGGGCATCTGCATTGCTACGGAAGAATTGGGAAGCGTGGAATAGGAATAGTTGTCATTCCGAAAGTACGTAACTTGACTCTTAATCTTTTTATGTTTCCATTGTTTAAAGAAAAGAATGGTTATTTATATAGGGTTTTGCTATTTCAACATCTAATTTTTTTAAATACCTAAATACCTCATTCATAATACATATAAATTTTATTATTTATTTTTTTTAACTTATTATCTCTCTATCATTTCTCTTACATTCTATAGAATCTATATAGATGTCTATATTCATATGGGTGTCAAGATATTATTTTTCATTTATATAAGCTGATTGAGTCAAACAGCAGTTTTTCTTTCTGCTAAAGTGAAAGTCATGTTAGATTAATAATATACATTCGTTGCTGCAGGGGGGAAGCTTTTGACCAGCCCTACCGGCCACCTACATTATTAATGTTAAAATAAGTATATTCCCAGCCATATCTAATTAGTTAAATGTATTATATTGCTACTGTTCATTCATTAAAACAAAGCCCTTTTTCTAGGTGATTCTATATTGATCAAATTTTTCTTTCTTTTGGGTTTCAAAAGTAAATAGTAGTAAGATTTCGATACAATTTCAGTGTAAAATATTTTGGTACACTGAAATTGTATACAATTGACTGGATTATATTACTCAATCTCCATGTGTTCTCTCGCCGTTTGGATATATATAAACACATACATGATTATTATAATATTCCAACAACAAATCTATGGCATTTTTTTCTTTTTGTAAATAAAATCCATGACAAACTCCTATTCACCCGGCAAAAAGTGAACATACAAGAAGTGAAAAACAAGATTCTGTGCAAACAAAAAGGAAGAAAACTAATTAGTACGTTCACCATGTTAAAGCTAGAATAGTTTGATATGCATATATAATTCATTCTTAATTAACCAAGTAAATAAAACAAAGGCTTGCAAGTGTTTCAAAAAATCAAAATATAGATATGATCCAACCTTTCCCACAAGGAATGCTTTGTTCATATTGAAGCACACACAAAAAAACCTCTTAATAAAGCACATTTATCCGTACACAACGCTGAGTAAGTAAAATAAAAAAACGCACCAAATCAAACTTAGCAAATACGACAAACTGCTATTCACTCGGGCAACAATTGAAGTGAACTGTAGAGACAATTCATGAATTATATTAGCGATGATACTAATTGGCTAAAAAAAAAAATCGTGAAACGGCAAACAAAACACATTGTAATTAATAGTTTGCTTGCGTTTTGTAGAATATATATAGTTACTCTCTCTTCCCCTTGATTTTCGGATGTGCTTTGAATGATTTTATCCACGATTGTACTAAGGTCACGAATCTATTTTCGAGCCAAGAAGCATTGCTTTTGTTTCAGTGGTGACAAAGCCTGGGCGAAGTGGACGGATATTGGATGTCTTTGCTTTTTCAAGCAAATTTTACCCGTGAGACCCTTTTCTTAACCAAGTTTAAACATGGAAACTGAAATAAGCCAAGAAACACAACGGTGGCCCACTCTCCACGCTCCTAAATTTAGGAGCAAGCGTTTCAATCTTCAAGGGATGCCATCATTATTTAAGCATGCACATTTTGCTTTTCTTAAGAACTCACACCAAGCACTATGCTTCCTTGTATTGCTTGGTTTTAATTGTTTTTGGCTCGCCAAGGTCTTTTGGCCCTTCTTTGCACTAGGCTTGTCTATCAATCCCAAGACCTTGGCCACCTTTTCCTTGTAAATCAGAAAAAAAAAGAAACTTAGAGTCCCAAGCAAAATAAAAAAAAAAACACAAATTATTGGTCGTAGAGGCATTGGAAAAGAAATGATGAAGGTTACCTTTATCCTCTTGGTTACTTTTGCCATTACAATTCCATGCCTTGAGGCTGGCATTGCTGATTTTGATGACTATCTCAAAGCGCAAGCTGAGATGGCCCATGAAATTGCCCTCAAGTCCTTCGTGCCCGACCCTATAAACATCACAACCGAGCTCAACTTTCACGTTCATAAGTACTTTCTATTATCTACTTTTGTGATGTTTACGTAGCTAGAATTTTACAAGATAGAAACACATCTCTCAATTCTATTAGCTAAAACTAACATCTTGTTTGTTTTTTATCATCTTGGAGAAGTGGTTTTTCTTTAAATTATCCTAAGCTTTTTTTTTCTTATTGTAAGATTTTTTTTTGTTAGAAATTGCTCACGCAGTGCTATAATTTATAATTGCAGTCCGTAGCTACAATTGCGGAAAAATGCTGTCGACACAACTATAATATTGCTATTGTGATACTCTTCGCAATTGCATCACAATGACAATTGTGGCCGTGTTGACAATATTTTTTTACAATTTTTTGTATCACAATACAACTGTAATTGCAATTTAAAACCACGTGCAACACAAGTTAGAGATGGTGGTTAGAGAATTTGAAAGCTTATAAGCTATTTTAAATTTAAGTAAGTCTAAACACATAGTAGTATATAATTTTGATGATTCTCACAAACACTTTGATGCAGGGCAATGGAAGAAGTTTCAAATAGCACGAGGAGAGACCTGAGGGAGAGACGTGGATATAGTGGACCATGCATGGCGACCAACCCTATTGACCGTTGCTGGAGGTGTAAGGCCGATTGGGCCCAAAACCGCCAATTGTTGGCCAAATGTGGGAAGGGTTTCGGCAGAAGGGCCACCGGAGGACTCGGTGGTCCCATCTATGTGGTCACCGACAAGTCTGATAACGACTTGATTAACCCTAAACCTGGAACCCTAAGGTATGGTGTTGTCCAGAAGGGACCACTGTGGATCATATTTGCCCACAGTATGGTCATTAGGTTGCAGCAAGAGTTGTTGGTCTCCTCGGACAAGACCATTGATGGCCGTGGAGCCCATGTTCAGATTCAGGATGGTGCTGGCATTACCCTGCAATTCGTGAACAATGTCATCATCCATGGGCTCCGTATCAAGAGGATCAAGTCCATGGCAGGTGGCATGATTAGGGACTCTTATAACCATATTGGTCTAAGAACCAGGAGTGATGGTGATGCCATCTCCATTTTTAGCTCCTCAAACATTTGGATTGACCATATTTCTTTGTCTGAATGCGATGATGGGCTCGTCGATGTTATCCAGGGTTCCACTGCAATCACAATCTCAAATTGCCACATGACCAAGCATAACGATGTACGTAACTCATTGATACTCTTCATTTCACGCTAACCCTTTCTTTGTTTCTACTATTATTTTTTTCCTGTTAATTGGTAGCTTAAAAAGATATGAAAGTAGCACTGAGTTTTTTTTATTCTAACTTTAGCTAATCTTGTACTTTTAGTCATACATGATTAATGATGATTATATAGAAAAGCTACATAGTCACAGTGAATCAGAGTTAAATGTGTGAAAATAATGACCAATGTAGTTCAAATAGCACCTCTTCTAGTTCAGTGAAAAGGCGATCATTGGCTTTGGATCAGAGATTCAATCTCTATTTGTTTTAGTCCCTTCTCGACTTTGAGAGCTCTAAAAAGGTATGAAAATATTGCTATATATTTAGGGAACACTGACTTAGCTAACAAAAATTGTGTACAATATTGCTCTCCTAGGATTAAAAATAATTTGACATGGTTAGTCTAATTTGGAATATGTACACTAATCCGGTGAATGAATATGAATACTCCAGGTGATGCTGTTCGGAGCTAGTGATGCCTACTCCGGTGACAAGATCATGCAGATTACGGTGGCATTCAACCATTTTGGGCAGGGATTGATTCAGAGGATGCCAAGATGCAGATGGGGATTCTTCCATGTCTTGAACAATGACTACACTCACTGGCTCATGTATGCAATTGGTGGCAGCTCAGGGCCAACAATTCTAAGCCAAGGAAATCGCTTCATTGCACCAAACAATGATGCAGCCAAGGAAATCACACATAGAGATTACACAACACCAGACAAGTGGTCTAAATGGCAATGGAGCTCAGAGAATGACCTCTTCATGAATGGGGCAAAGTTTGTTAAATCTGGTGCACCTATTGGTAACCTACCCTTCAACAAGGGCTACCTAATGAAGCCAAGGCCTGGATCTCAAGCCAATAGGCTAACAAGGTTTGCAGGTGCCCTTAATTGCAAGGTAGGCCGTCCTTGCTAGAGACATGTTTTCTTTATTTCATACTTATTGTTCTTGTAAAGAAAAAACAATGAAAAAATGGATAGGATTTTGAATTCCCCCTCTAGGATTTTTGGCTCTTCCGTTTTTGGTTGAAGCTTTTCAGCAATGTCAAATGTCACTTTTTTGTTGATCAGTCAAAAGTTTAGAGGGAAAGATTGTATAGGGAATATGGTTCCGTGGTGGCAGTGGAGAGAAAGTTGTTGCTTGGGTTTAAGATGACGAGAAATAAGATGGGAAAGTTCAAAATCGCTTGAGATTTTTTTTTGAATTCTTTCTTTTCATTTCATGTACAGTTCTACCATGTAATTTGTACTCATTGATTCACTTGATATTGCCTTGAAGTTGGAGATTTATTTATTTTCTTTTTTAAAGTACCCAAAACTTCACTAAGAGAAAAAAGAGATAATATAAGGTCGGAATAATCATATATTCTTTAACATAACAAAATATACAAAAATTCAAAACAAAAAGGGCTTTTTTAAGCAACAATATAATCTCACATCTACCACTAGTTTGGTTATTGGATCCATTAATAGTGAAAAGTATAATCATACAGCACTTAATTTTATAGTATTTTGTTTGACAAGTTTTAGTAATAAAATATATTATATTAGCTAATTGGTATACATTCCAGTGCAAAATATATTTTAATTTGTATATCAATTGAATTTCAAAATAAAATTGAAGAATGAATATATTTTAAGAACATTTTTGGTATCCTTTTTATTTTTAATGCAATTCATATCTTAAATTATATTCTTGTCGTTAATTATAAATCTAAAACAATTCTATTTAATATGATTCAAAGAATACTCCTTATGTCAAAATCATTGATTTTTAATAAATAAAAAAAATCACATATTTTGACATAAATAATGTCAAGCACAAATAACATTAACCACAGTAGCATTGTTCCTTTGAAAATTGAATTAATAAGGTCTAGGGACTTCCTAGTTTTTATTCCCAAACCCCCCATCAAGTAATAAATGGGAGAGTACTTCTATTGCAAGCAAACACAAGATTTCAAGTTGCCTTTAAAATTTGAATTGAATATAGCCATGATCCTTATATATAACTCGAAATATCTCAGTTGTTTGCATCAATTTTTTAAATTGCGGATTATTGCATCAATTTTTTAAATTGCAGATTATATCACGTGCTGTGACCGCAGTATTGTGGTTGTAGTTTGCAATATAACTGCATCAGACTGCAATTGCGGTGTGATGTATTTTCATGTAAAATGATCGCAACATAATCACAATGGAACCGCATCGGGCCATATCAGGCTGAAACGGGTATCAAGACCGTAATGGGACCTCTTTCAAGTTGTAGATACAAAAATTTCATGTTGCATTGGCTACAATGCACGTCATGATAGCCACATTATCCGCAACCACCACCATGATTGCAACCACGATTTAAAACACTGGCATGTATGTATGTCTTCACTCTCAATTGGGAAGGCAAAATCATTGACATAATTTCATACAATGGCGTTTTAATTCACAAATTAATAATGCACTTTTGATTTTGATACATTAGCTTTCTTCAAATAATGTACTCAAATTAGAATCACAAAGGATGATATGATAAGCTCTCCTACTTTTAGATGGACAATACCGTAGAATAATATTAGATCTCACGCCAGAATATTATCATAATTAATTAAAACAAAATTTCAATCATTTGATAGGCCCAAACTTTTAATCATATACTACAAAGCAAAATGGCTTTGAACTTGCTTACTTCAATAAACTAGTCCATAGCATTAATCCGAAAGCAAATAGAAGACATATAGGAAGATGTCAAAGTTTAATTTCCAGCTGTTCAATTGCAAAATATAAAGACATGTTGAATGAATACTAATATAAGCTTCCCAACATAGGAAACACCGATTGTTGATACCGTAGGGTAATCAAATTCTATCTTGCTCCAAGGAAGATTCCGACTGGGCTGTGATGAATCCAAGAAAAATCTAATGCACAGAAGCATTATCCTTTTGCTCATTTTCATTCATGTTTTTCTTTATTTATTGTCTCATTTGTCTGTAATAAAAAAAAGCAAAAAAGCGGTCCATCTTTACTTAAGCTGCTTGACAACCAAAGTGCAGAGAGCATTCTGGATCATTCCTGTCACCGACCAGCACTTGTTAAATAACAAAACTTGTTTGGCTTCGGTCAACTTGCAATATCACTTTCAGAACAATTTTTCCCAGGATATGAAACATGATGAATCATCTCTCCAAAAAACTTCAGATATTGATTTAGTGGGTATAGGTGCACATTCGCACAAAAAAAAAAATAAAATTAATATTTAATAAATCTCCTTATGTAAATATATAATATTTTTTGCACTTGAAGCGCAAGCAATTTTTTCGAATTGTGTATAATAAAGTTCGAATCCTTATCACTTGATTATGGGACTTTGATACTACATCATCATGAACCACTTATCACTTGATTATGGGACTTTGATACTACATCATCATGAACCATATCTCTGAGAAACGTAAGCTATTGGATAGAGATATAGAAATGTTTTTGCATCTAACATGAAATACATTACAAAATAACATCCAGAATTTGTTACAAGTCAACAACTATGACAAGGACTGCCAGAGAAAAAGCAAGAGAGATAGATATAAAAACTTCAGTAAAAATGATAAGGATTACCATTTAGCAGGTTGATACCGCATTGGTTTCGTTACAGGCTTAAAGCAGAGTTTAATAACACCCATAAAACAGCAATTTATCAACTTTAATTGACTTCTTTGCATTTATTGTGGCGCTATAACATGTGCAAGTGAATGATTAACCATTTAGGCTGCCTAATGAAGTATGTATTGATGTACGTATATACACTTTCATTAGTAAATAATAGTATCGTATTAAAGGTTTGATTTGGTTCAAAGGAAAAAGGGTTGCTATGAGAAGTGAATTTGAAATGGCAGCTGCACTTCATGAACCTTACGACCACTAACAAGAAGCAAATTCAAAACTTCTGGACTTTGGAATAGCAATAAGACAACTTGAATCTGTCATCTAATTTCCCTGAAATTATCGTTCCCTTGATTATAACTCCAACCTTGTTAGTAACACTGAAAACAAAAACATAATAAGGCCAAAACAAGCATGCTTCCTATAAGAACTCATGCCTCACACACATTGCCTCAAGTCAAGCACAGTCGAAAAGGGTTAAAAAAGGAAAAAAACTTACCTAGGAGGAAGAACATCACAGTACAGGAAATGGAAATCATGATAGAAAATGAAGTGAGCTTGCGAAGGAGCCAAATGTCAATGGAAGAAGGTGAGATTCAAGAAGCATTCTGTATCAAGAAACGGCGAAGAGATCTTGCTGCAGGAGTACATTGTTCTGATGATAATCCCCAGCAGCAACAGCAACAAGTTGGAGAAAATTCTACTATGAATACTACTAAGAGGAGTTCAAGATTTCGCGGTGTGAGTCAGTAGGTGGTTAGAATGTATTTCCTTCTGTAACTTCAAGTAGATGTTAAGCACCAACAACTTCAGTTCTTCTGTTTGATTTGCTAATACTTGTTAAACTGTAAACAAACAGACACAGATGGACGGGTCGGTTTGAAGCTCATTTGTGGGACAAGCTCTCTTGGAATGTAACCCAAAAGAAGAAAGGGAAGCAAGGTAGATTTCCTCCTCTTTACTAGAATCTTTGCGCAAATTTACTTATTTCAATGATGTAGCATACTTGTTGATCCTAGAATGAGAAAGTGGGTTTTAACACTTTATTTCATCTAGCAATTTTGTTTACAGTGTAGCATTATTCGTTTGTTTTTGCTTGTGATCAACTTCTCTATTGCTCATTGTATGTTCCTCCTTGCTAACTGATGTTTTTGATGTTCATCCTTTCATTTTGGAACATGGATTGGAATTGCACACTGGGACTAACAGTTTACCTTGGTGAGTGGCTTAGTTATGAAATCCAAGAATTTGGTTTAGTCACTCTATTAGTTAATTATAAGCTCACTAGTTCTCTCTCAAATATCACAGGGGCTTATGATGAGGAGGAATCTGCTGCCAGAGCATATGATTTAGCTGCACTTAAGTATTGGGGAACATCAACTTTCACCAATTTTTCGGTATGATGATAGTAACTACAGTTCACTATGAAATGGTGTATATATTTGCTTAGATGCAGCAGATTTATCTGATGCTCCTTGTACAATCCAAAAGATATCAGATTATGAGAAAGAGTTAGAAATAATGCAGACTATGACCAAAGAGGAGTACTTGGCCACTTTAAGGAGGTAAATGGAATTCCATAATATAGGGTCAAGTGCACTGGATCATCACTACATCACCCTGAATGGCCTTTTTTTTCCTTCATAATTTTGCAGAAAGAGCAGTGGCTTCTCAAGAGGCGTATCAAAGTACAGGGGAGTTGCAAGGTGATACTCTTGACGTATACAACACTAAGCATCTTCTAAGTTGTTGGCTATGAACATGAATGAATAACTAATGCTTGGTCAATGTTTTGCAGCCACCACCACAATGGTAGATGGGAAGCAAGGATAGGGAGGGTTTTTGGAAACAAATATCTCTACCTTGGCACCTACAGTAAGTTAAATCTCCACAAGCCATCATGGTGGAACTTAAAAATAGACTAACACATGCACTAACACTGAAAGAAAGAAAGATATAATCATGCTTTTCTCCATTCATTATCCTCTCAATAACAAGTTTGTCAACCAATGTAGGCAGCCAAGAGGAAGCTGCTCGTGCTTATGACATAGCAGCCATTGAGTACAAAGGAGTTAATGCTGTAACAAATTTTGATTTGAGTAATTACATAAGATGGTTAAAGCCTGAAGGACAAAATATCCCAGAGTCTCAAGCAACACCATCCTCATCTAACTGTGCTTTAGTTCAAGAGTCAAAATCTTTGGCCCTTCACAATAGTTCTTTCAGTCCTAATAATAACTTGAATTCGCATGAAAAGCTAGAAGTCCTTGATAAAAAAGCTTATGGATTCTCGAGCAATAAGTCCTCATCTCCCACTGCACTTGGCCTTCTCCTCCGCTCTTCACTATTCAGGGAATTAGTTGAAAAGAATTCAGATTGTGTATCAGGGGATGAAATTGATGCGGAAGTCACAAAGGATCAACAACAACAACACATAGCTAGTGATGATGAACTTGGTGGGATATTCTATGATGGCACAGGAGACATCCCATTTGTCTGTTATCCTAACATAGATACAATTTACAATCGCAAGAGAGAGACCTCTACTCAATTTTTTGAACTAAGATGTGTAATTCTCTAAATAGTAATGTAAACTACGATAGGTCATTTCAATTTTTTACTATTTTTCTAGATCTCAATTACTCTCAATTTTGCACTACACATTAATGATACTAGTTAATAGAAAACGAGCATGAATGGCCAGATTATGTATATGGAAGCCACAGTCATAACATGATCCTACTTAACAAGAATACATTTGTTGTTCATCTAAACCCTAGGCAAAATGCTTCAAAGCTAATTACCGTGTTCAATAGATGAGAACCATTAACACATTATTTTTATTAAACCACTAACACATTATTAGCAAGCATTAACTATAGGTAATCACAACAACCTAGGACCCACAGAAACACCATTTGAATATCATGTTATATGTCCTTTTTCGATATTGTATAACACACATTTGTATATATTTAATTTAAAAATTACTTTGTTTACTCTAATACAAAAAGACGTCATATGGATAAAGTAATTTATTTTTTTTAAAAGTAATACTTAAACTTTGAGTTTTTTATTTTCACTTTATTTTTAAGTAATTTTACATAGTACACTCTTACATGGCGCAATTGCAATAACTTAGAAATAACACAAGAACAAACGAAAACCATCAAAGAGTTCATATTTCTGAAGTCTAAAATATTGATTTTTAACTTAAAAGATCTTCTTCAACCACCTGATAATATCTGAACTGAAAGCATTTCCCAATGCTAACGAAGCAACAAGTCCACCCCCATATCCTATCAAAATTATTTTCCAGTCAAATTCAAGGAATGATCCTGAGTCAAAAGGTGGAAAACATCCAACTACAAAATGAATTCGTAGCTGGATTACTCATTAAAAAATTACCAGAGTCATGGAAGGACTACAAGCAACAATTGAAACATAAAAGCAAGCAACTTTCTTTCACCGAACTGATCAAGCATGTAATTATAGAGGATACAAATAGGAAGGAGATTGAGGAGGCAAGAGCAAAGGCATTGGCCACAAGAGCAACTATGGTTCAAGCCCACAAGAAAAGGTACAATAATGGTGAAAAATTTAATTCTGATTACAATAAATCAAATTTTGTTCCAAGCTTTCAAAGGAGTAGAGGTTGTTACGTGTAGAGAAAACTAGGGCATCATGCTGCACAGTGTCATAGGAGAGGAACCATAATGAAAACCCTCTGAAACCAAGGGCTAACTTGGTTGAAGGAGATGATATAATTGCTGCGGTTGTTTCTTAAGTATTGTTGATGGCCAATGTGAATGATTGGGTGATAGGCTTCGGGGCTACCAGGCACATATGTGCTAATAGAAATGCTTTTACCTCTTACACTTTTGTGAGAGATGAAGAAGAACTTGTGTATCTGTGGTACCTGAGGTAGACGTGGCGGCGGATAAGTTCCGTACTAGCATAGGGTCCCCTGGGACCCACTCATGTGGCCGGGAAGGCCCAAGATGCATGAATGACCCTTGAACTGGGTTTTGTGGTGAACTGTCATCGCTATAGCGGTCCAGGACCGCTATAGCGGTCATAGTTGGTGGCAACAGCGTATTTTGTCCTTTGGGGACCGCTATAGCCGTCCAAGACCGCTATAGAGGTCGTAAGTGGGGGGTAGACCGCTATAGTGGTCATACACCGCTATAGCAGTGTGAACAGTGCACGAACAGTGCAAAACGCGTCGTTTCGCGTAAATGAGACCCCCAACCCCTTTATAAACCTTCCCCTTCGGATTTTTCCCCAGAAATCTGAATTCCCTTCACTCCCAAACCCTCCTCTCACCTCTTTTCTCAATCCAATTCAAGTTTAGTTCCCCCAAATCATCAAGGTATGTTTATGTTGATAGATTTTGTCTCTGTTCTTCCCATTCTTTTATGTTCTTGGTTTAGGTTGTTGTTTTTCTCCATTTTTGTCATGTGGGGATGCTCCCCCAATATTGTTAGAGCTAGATTAGAGTTGTTTAAAGATTAGTGGAGACTAATCTTGAGTCTATATTGCTCTATGGTAGTTGTTGATGTCATTCCATGCTTCGGAGGTCAAGTTGGTGGTGCCTACATACTCCCGGCTCCAAACAGTGAGTGGGTTTGATCTCATGGCCTTAGTTTTATCATTATGAATATGTTTATGCATGATGATGGTCAAATATGACATTAGAGATGAAGTTATGACTGTATATACATACATACATACATATATATATATATAAAATTTTGCAAGTATGACAATCTAGACAAGGAGTATGATTTTCAAGAGCATGAATTATGTATTTTAGAAAACCATGGGACCATGATTGACTATAAAATGCTACAAAAAAGGTTTTATACATATTTATGAGGAGATTTCTTGCAAGAGCATATGGTGTAATAAGTTGACATTTTATCAAACATGTTTAAGAGTTTATGATACCCTTATGTTTCAAGACTAGAAACTTTGAATTATGATTTCAGAGTAACAGTTAAGATATTTTGGCAAATATGTCAAATAGAGATGCTATGTTATAACGTTAGAGAATTTACGATTTGAACCTTTTCGTTTTAATCTATGTTATTAGAGTTATAAATTTATAAAAGAAGTTATCTTGAGAAAAAAGACTTTTAGAAAATCCAGTTTTGTGATATTCCAAAGGTATGGAATCCAGTATAAGTCGTAGTGACTGCCAGATACATACTCTGTGAGCTTGAAATCGGAATGCCTGCAAGCGGGTGATCCCTTGGGCATGATTTCACAGTCACAGTTATGCTAAAGTCAGGTTGCTAGATTTATATGAGTCCAGAGCTTTTAGAATTTCAAGAGTTTTCATATTTAAACGGTTTCATAAAGAGCTAGAGAATGAGTATGATTGTATCTAGAGACTTTATGAATTATCTCGATGATTTCAAGAAATAGAGTATTTATGTATGAAGGAGTTCGATACACATATTAGAGTATATAACAGAGATTTAGAGAAAACAATATATTTGTTGAATTAGAGACTAGACGGTAGCTATAGAGAAACAGACAGTGAGTTAACGGCTGAACCCCGATCGTTAACCTTGGTACCAAGTTGTCTCGAGAGGACAATCTCATAGAGCAGAGAATGGAACCTATTTAGGTGTCCGTATTAGATTCCTGATGGATCATAGAGCATAACATTTTCGGTTCTTGAAGAGCTATAGAGTAGAGATTCCTGTTTCTCTAGTAGAGTACTGTTGTTTATGTTTTCAGAGAAGATTAATGATTTTCAGAGATTATTGATGTTTTACGAGAATATTTGACTTAAGAGATACTATACATATGAGAAATGATTTTCTTGTTGAAGTACGGATTTAGAGATATTTTTCTGAGTTTATGAATACAGAGATATATTTTATTAGATTATATACAAGAATATCAAATGGTTTGTAACAGATTATGGTTTAGAGGTGCTTGTTTATGAATTCATGGCATGGAAAGTGTTTTTCCCGAGAGTAGCTATGTTATGTAAATATTGGAAATGTTTTTCTAGTGCATGTATAGATATATGGTTGTTGTTGTCCCATATGGGTGATAGGTGAGAGCTCACTCATTGAGTCCATTGACTCACCCCTCTCCCTTCCTCCTCATAGTTGCAGGTGCAGACGTTGCTCAGCTTACAGTTTGGCAGACGTTGCCGTTCTCAGTGGTGAGTCTTACTTTGAAGTGAGACCTAGTTAGAGTCTTGTAGAGTAGAGTGCTCCAATAGATGTGCAGGTAGGATCCGACCTATGCATTATTTTCATATTATGTATTTGGTTTCAGTATTTGAAAAGTTATGTATTTGTTTTCAATTCACGTGTGAAGATTTGAAATTTATAGAATTTAATTAGAATTTATGTAATAAACTAGAGATTTTCTTATGATTCAGTTCACACGTTAAATGGATTTTCAGAGTATGATTAAGAGGTTTTCAAAACTTCATATATTAAGTAATTTAGTTTTATAATTTCATATATACAGTTTATATAGAGTTTTAGAAAAAGTTATGATTCAGAATGAAAAGTATATTATTTTATGCATATAGAGAGACTCAGAGGTCACGAGGCTTACGTGGGAATGAGGATTCCCCACGTGCCGGTCACGGGCCCAGGTTGGGTCGTGACAGTATCTTGGTGATTCTAGAACTGTAACAGTTTTAGGAAAAATGAAAGTTCTTCTAAAGCTCGCTTCGGGCAAGACTCTAGCTTTGAATGATATTCTACATGTGCCTAGTATAAAGGCAAATTTGGTTTCTGTGGCCTTACTAGGAAAGGCTGGCGTCGAAATATCTTTTGAATCTGACAAAATTGTTATGACAAAGAAGAATGTGGATTGGAAAATGCTATTGTAACCAAGGACTGTTTGTATTGAATGTTTCAGAAATAATAAATTGAAATACGTTTTCTTTTACTTACTTGTTTGATTTTATGAACATGTGACAAAGAATACGTTTAGATTAAATTATTTTAGTGCACTAGTTTACATTTGTGCAAAGTTACAAAAATTGTTGTATTTTGAAAAATTATTCAAAAGGTAAAATAATAATAATAATAAGAGAAGATTTCCATTGATAAGCAATCGTCCTTAATTTGCAGGATTTATCACATCAATGTATTGGTTTTCTTTTAATTGCGAGAATTAAAATTCTATCATCATCTTATTATTTAATTTGTGCTAATTTACAGAGACTTCAAAATTGTTTGGAAATTGTTTTATGATCATCATCATATTTCTTTATAATTACTATTGATATTTTATGGGAACATATGTTTATAGAATCTTTAGATTAGAGTTACACTGAGATAAGATAAATCAGTGTAATATTATAATTATTGTGATTCATTAAATAATATTTAATATTACCATTAATACTAAATAATCTATTAATAATTTCATACACTACTCTGAATATCAGTTTGTGCCTTTAATTCTGATTACATAGATGTATATATGAATAAAACAAATGTGATTATGAATGTTAATTAAAATTATAAAGAGGTATGATAGTGTAATATCAAAATCAGTATGTTGAGAAAATCACAAATAATAATAAGGTTTTAGTGTCATATATGACGATGTTGCCGAATTTGAGTCGGTATTGATTGGTCTATTTCATCTTCTGAATTGTGTCATGTATAAATTAAGTAGATATACAGAATGTCTAATCAATGAGTGTTGGGCCACATTGGCTAGATTGATGAAGTTTCCTAGAGATATTATATATCTGGATTTATATTGAGGTATATCCATATGTACTTTGAAAGTACTATGATGACAATTTGATCAACGATTTAGAAAAGACTAAATCCAAAAGCGGATTTATTTTACCATTGGTGTGTTGTCGCTTGGAGATCATCCAAATAGACATGCGGTTGAGATATGATATAATAAAGTAGCTGCTAAGATTAGAAGGAATTATTGTCAGCTCAAAAACCCTTTGTGCTTATTTATTTTGAATAACAACAAAGCCATTTAAAGAAAATGCTTTGAAGAATGACTGATGTCTCTACTGAGTTTCTTGTAAGATTATAACAGGTTTCTATCATTTAACAAGAACAAGGCCTACTCAAATAAGAATATATTTCACAATGCATGTGTAAACATGTCTATCTCATATTATGAGATCTGAAATGAAATAGAAGTGAAATTATATCTTTATCCAAGCTATTGATAGCTAACAATTAGAAGAAGTTTTCAATGCTATAAGAAACCAAGTCCTGAGACTTCAGAAAGCAGTACGAGACATCAGAAAGTACACTCAAGATAAAGAAATCAATTTATGTCCAAAAGCAACGTGTCACTTAATCTTCAATCATCACAATCGCAAAGAAATAATCAGCAAAGAAGATTAGATTGAAGATTAGAAAGTGAAGAAAGTCTTCAAGGAACTGACTGTGCACTTCAAAAAACTCACTTAACTGTGAAGCACATAATGCTACAAGAAAAGGGGGAAATTTGAATTTTGAATTTCAAATGTTAAAGTCAAACCCAGATTCAAACTAATATGTCATCTCTTCTGCCTGATTGATCAACTAACCTGGCTTCACAAATGAGGAATTCAGAAAACATGTTCAGGAAGTAGAAAAGTAGTTTCTGAAGTAAAATCAGAAAACTCAACATTATAACGGCTTCTGCAACTGATGTGATAGATCTTTTAACATCACTTCTAGCTGTCTCTTTCAAGACACAACTGATGATCAACACATGCACTCGAAGAACTGATCAAGGGCAATGGTCACAAAGGAAGACCGCTATAAATGGAGATGCTATACTTAAAGGTTGATAAGAGATTTGAAGATTCAAGAGAGGAAACTCTGTAAAAATCTTTTTCTACTTCCTAGAATATTCAATATATATCATGTAATCAATTTTTATCCTTGAAGTGTAAAAATCTTTCTTCTATATTCTTAATTAGACTTATGCTCTTCCTTAAGAAGAAGTGATAGAAGGAAGTCATTCAAGTTTTCCCATGATTTTTTCATATATATGTTAAGGAAACTTGAGTGTCGGTTAGTTTGAGTGGTAACCCAAACACTTAACCTTTGTATCCTCTATCTGGTAGTGTTCGCAGTGTGATGGCTTGGAGAAGCTATTGTAAAACTACTTGCAATGCGACAATAGAGGTTGCTACTGCTCACAGTTTAGCTTGGAGAGGCTAATTAAGGACTACTTGCAGCTTGGAGAGGCTAGAACAAGACTACTTGCAGGTTGGAGAGGCTGGGGCAAGACTACTTGCAACTTGGAGAGGCTGGAATAGACTACTTTCAAGTGACAGTAGAGGTTGCTACTAGTCATGGGTTAGGCTTGGAAAGGCTAATGTCAAGACTACTCGGTTAGGCTTGAAGAGGCCAATGTCAATACTACTCAATCTGTGATAGCAGGTGATTTTTGAAGGTCACAGATGAGAGTTTGGGAAGGCTAATATAAAGACTATCCATTTGCTATTTCTCAGGTTGAGAAAGATATTTTTAGTGGAATCTCAACAGTTGTTGAGTACTAGATGTAGGCGTTTTGGCCAATCTAGTATAAAAATATTTGTGTCTATCTTTCTCTCTCTGATCTTCTTTACTCTTCTTGTTGCACCTTGTTATTCGTTTACAAGCAGAACAGATGTTCCTAATCTTTCTGTTATTCATTTCTTGATGAACATTTATTAACAATACTTCAGAAATCTACTTTCTAAAATCACTGACAACGTTTTCACTGCACTACAAGTTTTACACTTGATAGTATCTGTTTTCAAGTACTTCAGAATTGCAAAAAGATCGAAGTAATGCAGGATTCAACCCTCTCTTCTCGTGCACATTTTCATTTACATTTATATCCATGGAATATATGAATTTTTATAAATGCCACATTGAGGAGAATGAGACTTTAGCCAATATGAAAATTAACAAGTGATAAGAACCCAACCTTTGTGAATGGAGATCCCTGGAATAAGGTTCATATGGGTAATAACAGGTCACTTGTTAGTTCTTGCTAGCACTTTATGTGTCTCTTTCTATGGTGTAAAAAATATGAGTTATGCTAGACTGCATAATGAGAGGGTAAACTAATGCTTTTAATGAATTTCATAGCCTTAAAGGGTGGTAGATAAAGTGCAGTATACACTTGATGAAAATCACCTATATAAGTGTAGGAGTGGAGCTGCTCCTATGAGATTGTGTGGCTAAATCTCTAGAGCACTCATGAATAACCAGGCGCACGCATGGCCAAAAAGTGCAAAGTAGCATTAACAACGATAGTGATATGTTTTGAGGGCATAAATGTGATCAGAGAGGATTCTAAGTTACACTAAAAGATGTTTGGTTCATAGAAGTAGACAAAATTTCGGCAATATATTGCAATTTAAAGTACTTTCTATCTAGGTCTAGTTCATAGTGCAAGAGATATCATATTCCAAGCATTTTCACCCATGTATGACTCAGGATTTATTTTATTTTATTTCTTATTTTTTAAATGAAAACCTTTTGAAATAGGTGAGAGATTATTGGATCTTATGAAATTTATATATATATATATATATATATATATATATATATATTTATTTCAAAAGGTTTATTTATTTTATGTATATTTATTTATCTAATTATTTTCACATGGCCTATGAAGGTTTTAATTGGCTTGACCTTGATATTAAATCAAAATATTATAGTTTCGAAGAGGATTATATACTACTAAATTTGATATTATTTTTTTATCAAACATCTTATTCTTTCCAGATTTATATGCCAATGCATTAGATTTAATAGGTATATGCAGTGGTTGTGATTTCTCTTTTAAATCCTCTTTAAAGTTAAAATCGGCCAACGTGCATGATTTCAATCTTTTAATTACAATTATTAAATCAATTATTCTTAAATATTTAAAGCAAAACCATTGACATTGTTTCAGCATATTAACATTATGGAGTCATTAAAATTGATACGCTGGGCTTATTCCATATATATTAAAATCTAGCTTTGATTTGGAAAAACAGAGAATTGATTTTGTAAGCGATATAGCCTTGAGTTTTTCTTTTTTTTGTTAGATATATTGTTATTTCATTGAGTGGGGGTGTGTTGTGTTCACACGAAGGAAGAAATAAGGAAGGAAAAGAGAAAGAAAGACAAGAAGAAGAAAAAAGAGAAAAGGAAAAAAAAGGTGGATTATACCCATTAACATTGTAAAATCCAATATGTACTTAACTTAGCATATGTCAAACACAAATATCATTTAATTTAATTTATTTTACATACTAATAATACTTTAAAGACACAAATAAGGTCCATGCCTATATATATAGGGATAAATATATTTTTTTCTTAGTGAATTTTATGTCATGTGTAATTTATATCTCAACTTTTCAAAATGTGCATTGCCACACCCTGAACTTTCTAATTTGGTAACTAATAAAGGAAAGATTTATGAGTTCTTGATAGTTCTAATTTGTGCAACTTGACACCTTATCCGTGAATACTAGTGCAATTAACCTACTGATTTTTTTATTGTGTGCAACCCGATACTTTGCTATTAAAAGTTTAGAAAGTTTAGGGTATCGTTATGTATATTTTGAAATGTTGGAGTTTAAATTGTACTTGACCTACAATTCAAGGAGAAAAATACATTTAACCCTTGTTATTTATTATATGGAAATGGAACTTTTTTTTTTTGGGTCACCACATCTGGTTGTTGTATTTTTGGCAGATGTATGCATTGACGTTTCAAAGCAAATTAAAGAAAATTTTCAAGTGGTAATTATATATTCGTGGATTTTGGGTGTAAAAAATTGGCAACATCATGCCATTCATCTCACGACGAGGCTAGCTTTATTGACTCCACAAACGTTATGTGATCAATTTTCTCAATTTGTGTACAGTATTATGGTGCATTTTGGTTGAGAGCTTCAACCTATGCCCGAGTCTCTCCAACTCCGTAGTGGAAACGACCAAAGTCTATGTCACGCGTTACCTCCACAACTGTCCTGCGTCAACAGTTTTAAGTCAAGTTGTTGGTTATGTTATGTATCCACTTATCTCTAATATTATTAGGCTTCGCAATTTCAAGTCTCCTCTTACTTGATTATATTTGGTAGTGGTATAAGCACTAAATTTAGTATTGATTATATTTCTAACGACCAACAGTACATTTAGACCTTATTATTTAGTTTATTTTATGTTAGATAAAAGGTTTACCTAAATGTTTTTATTAAAATATTGTAATAATAAACTATTTTTATAAATTTAAAAACTGAAATATACATTTATTGACTATAAAAATCAAATTATAAATTATAAATATTTAATATATACAACCCATGGTATAGAAGGATAAAATAACTAGTTTATAAAATATTAAAAGGAAAAATTAGGAGATTATAAAGCCTAAATTAACTAGAATAACTTAAAATTGTTTTAACAAACAGACATGGTCAATAGTTAAAAAATTTTACTATTTAAAGTAGGACTGAGATATCGTTTTCAATCCCAATAAATCATAATATTAATATTTCAGAATCATTTGAGAGAAAGTTTTACACGTATCGCAATGAGATATTTTAGAACCCATGTCTTTTAAGAAATTATTCATTAAATTTTTTTGAAAAAAATAAAACCACAATTATTATATATTATTAGCATATCATTGATAATCATCCGTATTTAATAATAGGATTGCATTGTATTAATTAAATATCTTTAATTATTGTGATGCTAAAATTATGAATTATATTGATAAATTAATTATAATTTTAGTATTAATTTCACATCTAAAATTTTTATATTTGATGCGGGTGGTGATTTTATTTTGAATACTATTATATTAAATTTATGAAATTAAGTATATAAATTATAAGAAAGATACAAAATATATGCGCCAGATTATATCATTTACCTTTTTTTATTAACAATAAGATTATGATGAATTTAATTATTTAAAGTCAGAATATTTTTTCGTGTCATTAGTGATGACATTATTTGATTATATATATAGACTAATTTAATGATTTGAAGAACAAGAATATGTCAATTCAATAAAAAAAAATTTATATATATATATGTAGGTGAAAATGAAAATTTTGAGATCACCTGGGATGACCATAAAATTATACCTTCAATAACGTAGCCTCTAAGCTTTTGCAAATAATTTTGATAATTTTATATTTTATAAGATTTGAATGAATTTTGAAAAAAAATAACTATACAATTCATGACAATTTTGATAATTTTATACTTTAAAAAATTTGAATGAATTTTGAAAAAAAATTAGGGAAGATTTGAAAAAAATGATAGAGATTTATCAAAATCTTATTTATAATTTTAAGTTATTAATGATTAAGATTTCGTATAAAATTTATTGATTGTATAAATCTACTATACTAATATTTCAGACCCATTTCATGAAAACTATTACGCATATCATTCATGTAGTGATTTAGGCTTCATAGGTCATTCATATAGTGATTTAGGCCTCACTTTTCTTAATATTTATGTCTGAAGATTTTTTTAAACTTAGTTTATAATTTAATTATTGATTATTTTTCATATGAAATAAAATTAGATATTACAATTATTAAATAATCAAATATTACAATCATTAAATATTATAATTTATACTAAGAGAGAATCCATATTAATATAATTATGATCTATAATTAAATTAAGAACCATTAATAGCCTCACATTATGAAGGTAATATAAAAAATTATAAAAAATATTTTCAAAATAAATAAGCTTTAAAATTAATATATATATTTTTAAAGAAAATGGGTAGGTTAAATTGTTAATGATTTGTTAACTGATTGATTTTGATATGATAATAATTCAAAAGTCAATTTATACCAAATTTATTCTTAATCAAATATTTAAGGCACATTATAATACTAATATAATAATTTATTTTTAATCAAATATGATAATAATTGATATAATACTAATATTTAAGACTCATTAAATAAAAATTTTTTCATATGTTATTTGTAGAAAAATTATACTCCACCCTTTTCATAATCTTAACACTTAAAGCAAGTTTTTAAATTTAATTTATTTTCTAATTATCAATTATTATTTTTTCAATCATACCTTTATATCTCTCTACTATTAAAAAAATTGATATAAAAATAAAAAATAGCACAAATAAAATTATAATTCAATATATTATACCATAAAAATTTTATATATATAATCATAGTATTAACGATAACAAACATATTATAATTGTGTTGCATTAATAGTAATTGTTACTATAGATATTTATGTTTTGAAGTTCAAAGTATTTTTAATTTTTTTTAATAAGCCCATAAATATCAATAGATATTCACATTTCCATGTAAAATGAAAAATAAGAACTTGTGATCGAGATGTGCATGAGAATGGAAGTAAAATTCTAAATAAAGATGAAATTAGTAAAAATTTCTAATTTCAAATATAGAATTTTTGAAAATCATAATAAAAAAAATTATCTATTTATATGTACCCCTATATTCTATTTAATTTTTTGTAACTTAAACATTCCAATATATCAATTCCATATTTTTTTATACTAATTTTTTTGAAAAAATACTTTCAATTTTTTAACACTAAAATATTTTAAAAAAAATCAATTTTATAATTTACACCCTTTGATAATGATATTAAATATTTATCAATTTTTATAAAGTAAATAATTATATTATTTTTTATTGAAAAAATTGTATTTGGTATATCACTATAATAATTGAGATTATATCAATTAAAATTATAAATAATTTTTTTACTAATTATTACATATTAATTATAGCATATATTTTAAAATTTAAATTTAAATTTATTAAAAGGATGTATAAGAAAAGGACATGTAATTAAAATTATATAAATTAAATTTATGTATTATTTTTATTAATTAAAAAATATATTTTATATTTTAAATATTTTAATTTACTAAAAAAATATAAACGGCTAGGGATGATAAAAAAATTAAAAATTGGTACACACGGGAATTATACAATGGGAAAGGAATTGACACATATTTCACCTTTATAAAAATGATTTATGGGGGCTAAGTCCCCGTTTGTTAAACAGGATAGGGACAAGGATAATATATCTTTATTTTTAATTATTTTTATTATATTTGAATTTTGTATATATTTTTTAATTTTAATTTGGATTATGTTATATCAATAGTATTTCTTACTATGAATATTTATGTTTCAAATTGTAAAATATTTTTAAAGTTTTTCTCTTTTCAAAATTTATTAATAACCCTTGAATACCATAGGGATTCAAAATCTATATAGAAAATGGGAAATGGGGACCCATAAGAGGGATGAGGATAGGGATCAGAGGCAAGATTATAAATGGTGATGGGAGGCGTGGGATATGTTCCATTTCTCATGGATACTCATTGTCATCCCTATAAATGACTCATGAGATAATAAAATTATCTATTTATTTTCTTTCTTTATTCAACAATTTCAACTTTCAAAATGTGCAAAATTTTCATAAAATAGGCTCTTTATTGTTAGTTATAGATCATCTATCAAGATATTTTTAACTTTATAAATATGATATTCAATATAAGATATAAAATAGAATAACTTACTTTTAAAATAAATTTATATACTTAATCTTCTATAAGATATATGTAAATAAATTATCATTTATTTTTTATAATAATCAATCAATTATTTTTTATTATTTCTCCGTACATCGCACGGGTCAAACAACTAGTATATATTATTTTGGTTTTAATCCCTGGATTTTTTTTTTATCTTTTGGAATTTTTGAAAAAGTATTATGTTTTAAGTCCTTATCATTCAATAGATTTATAAGGACAAAAAGATCAGTATTCATAAGGATTGAATGGATATTCTAAAATATTTATTGGAATCTAAATTTAGAATATCAAATCATCAATCATTGGGACTAAAAGTAGAGATTAAAAAAATCAAAATATTTAAAAAATTATTTAAAGGAATCAAAATGAAAATAATTTCTATTTATAAGAAAAAAAATATTTAAGCCTTTAAAGTAACTTGATATTAAATTTGACAAGCATCAAAGTTCCTCATTCGGCAAGCTTCAACAAGCTATATAGCACACTATGAAGTTTTGTTTTCAGTTTATTTTTAAGTATTTTTATATTACACACTCTTACATAACACAATTATAATAACTGAAAGAAAAAAGAACAAATGAGGAACATCAAACAGTTCACACTTCCAAAATTCAAAGTATTGAGTTTGACTTAGAACCTCTGTACCCATCTAAGAACATCAACACTGAAAGCACTTCCCAATGCCAACCCAGCAATAAGTCCACCCCCATATCCAATTAGAATTGTTTTCCAATCAAATTCAAAGAAAGTTCCTGAGTCAGAGTCTTGATCATCAGCAGGGGCAAGTGATGGAGGCTTAGCATGATCTTCACATTTTTTCAACAATTGCAGTCCACACCAGTCTTGGTTTCCCTCAAATGAATTGCCTTGGAATGTGGAAAATTGCTTATTTTATGGTGTACAACCTGAGAGATTATTGAAAGACACATTAAAGAACCCTAAAAATGTGAGTTTTGTTAATTCCTGAGGAATTGTCCCTGACAAATAGTTGAAAGAAAGGTCCAATGCTTCAAGGTTTGTAAGCATTCCTAAGGAAGATGGAATGTTGCCAGTAAACATGTTGCTAGACAAGTTGAGCAAACCAAGAGCCTTCAAGTCTCCCATGACGTCGGGAATCTCTCAAGAAATTCTATTACTTGAAAGATCGATTGCTATGAAGTTGTAAAATTGTTGAAGCTCCACATAATCCAAAATAACCCCTTTGTTAGACATTGTGAATGAATAATGATTATAACCACCCCAACTTTGTGACCAAGATTTTCCATTGCAAAAAATAGAGTTGTCCTCATACCTTAATTGACTTGTGTCATGGATTTCCAGCTCTGGATTATTTCCAGAGACAAATTTCCAAGGAACTGATTGTGGGAAAGATCAATGATATGAAGGTTGGGAAATGTGCATTTATTTGGGCACATAATAGCTCCATGAAATTTATTATAACTCAAACCAGTAACTTTCAGCTCTGGAAGATTGCCCAACCAAAAGGGAAATGAATCATTGATATGGTTATGGCTCACATCAAGAAGCTCTAGCATTTTACAATTGACCAATGCTCTTGGTAGCTGACCTTCCAAATTATTATTACTGAAATCAATCATCCTAAGGTCACTCCCTATCATATATGATTGAGGAATGTGGCCAAACAATTTGTTTCCTTGTAATGTCAAAGTTTGAAGAGATTGGCTAAAGCTTCCCAAACATGAAGGAATTATACCGCTTAAGTTGTTATTGGACAAATCAAGAGCGACAAGTGATTTTAGATTGCAAATCAACTGGGATATTTCACCTGTCAAGGAATTGTTGGAAAGATACAAACTCTGAAGATTTCTTTTACTCCACATCCAATCGGATATTGACTTTAAATCATTGTTTGACATGTCAATAGATCCTAACTCATTCAGGTCTTGAAAAAAATCTGGAAGTTCAACCAAATTGCATGAACCCAGATCTATCACCACCAATGGAGGTAAGGTTGCATTATGAGAAACCTTTCTAGTGTGCAAAGACAATTTGTTGTGAGACAAACCAAGAAAAGTAAGCTTTTTAAGCTTCAGAAACATGTCAAGCTCTAGCTGTCCTTCCAAAAAGTTGTTGCTTAGAGAAAGAGTTGCCAGATTCTCGAGTCTAAAGAGAGAGTGAGAGACTTCACCATGCAGGTTGTTTTCTTGAAGACTCAAGACAGACAAAGTGGTCAGGTTCATTATCCAAGATGGAATTTCACCACTTAAATTGCATCTATTCAATTCCAACTGCTGAATTGGAGGAAGAATAACATTGGGAGAACTTTTGCAATGAGCAAAGACAATTTGTTGTTTGACAAACGAAGAAACATTAGCATTTCTAGTTTCAAAAACATGTCAAGCTCTAGTTGTCCTTGCAATGAATTGTAGCCTAAATAAAGAGTTACAAGATTCACTAATCCAAAGAGAGAACTGGGGATTTCACCATGAAGATTGTTATATTCAAGATGCAAGAAAGTTAAATTGGTTAGATTCATTATCCAATATGGAATTTCACCACTCAAATTTCACCACTCAAATTTCACCATATTAGAATTAACTTTTCGATTGACGGTTAGGCTATAGCCATTGGTACCTTGGATCATTGTAATTATCAATTAAATTGATATCTCATTTATTTGTTAATTTCATTGATCAACTCTAGGGATTATTAATCACTAGTAGAATTGCGAGTAATTTATTACTAATAGCCAGCAATGGGTTTAATATTTGGTTAATGATAATTGATTTCCAATCCTAGGAATACCTTGCACTAGTGCCTTTCTTCATTGTTACTATTATCTTTTGATTTCAATCATTTAATTCTCATGCTTCCAAAACCCCCAATTTTCACAACTAAGTATTGAAGCCTCTTTAAGAGATGACCTAAGTTATGTCCTTTACTATATTTTTGGTACAACTTAGCACTTTATAAATTTTAATTTGTTTGTGAATTGCGACAGCTCGCATCAAATTTTGGCGCCGTTGCCAGGGAGGTATTAGAACTTAGTTGTTTATTTTTTTTGTTTCTATTTTTTCCCAATTTATTTATTTATTTATTTTATTTAATTATTGTTTTAATTTAATTAATGTTTTTAATTTAAATTTCCAATTTTTATATTTAATTAGTATTTTTAATTTTTCTGCAAAAAAAATGAAAAAAAAATTTTCTGTTCCTTTGTGTCAGCAAGTGAAACCATCTGAGCATTCTAATTCTCTGTTTAGTGTTTCAGGAAATACAGGTAACATGGGAGATCAGAATAGGACACTAAGGGATCTCACTGCTCCTAACTTTTACCCAGCAGCCCTTGGCCATTACTTACCCCAGGATAGACAATGATTTTGAGCTTAAAGGGTATATGGTACATGCTTTGCCAAAATTCCATGGGTTTTCTGGAGAAGACCCCCGTCAGCATTTGAAGAAGCTTCATATGGTGTATTCTGGGATGAAACCTAATGGGGTAGAGGTGGATGATATTAAATTGAGAGCATTTCTCTTTTTCCTTGAGGGTGCAACAGAAAATTGGTTCTTCAACCTTCCTAATGCGGTTGTCAGTAACTTGACTGGAATGAAGAAGCTTTTCTTGGAGAGATATTTTCCTGCCTCTAGAGTGACTTCTATCAGAAAAGAGATATCTAGAATTCGATAGTCAGATGAGACTCTTCATGAGTATTGGGAGCGGTTCTAGCTCCTCTATGCAAGCTACCCCAACCATCAGATTCCAGAGCAACTCCTCCTTCAATACTTTTATGAGGGGTTGGCACCTACTAATAGATGCATGATAGATGCTGCTAGTGGAAGGGCGCTCTTGGATAAGACACTGGAAGAAGCTCGTGCTTTGATTGAGAATATGGCTGCCAATTTTCAGCGATTTGGTTCTAGGGCAGCCACAACTACTAGAGGCTTTCATAGAGTGAGCCGGCCAGAGAATCCATTGTTGGCCCAGACTTTGCAGCAACTTTCTGGCCTTATGCAACAGTTAATTGTGAGCCAGGAAGCAACTCCAGTGGTTTCTAAGGTCTGTGGCATATGTATTTCAAATGATCATCACATTGATATATGCCTAGCATTGCAAGATGACTCAACCATTAGGGTAGCAACAACATACCCCTTTTAGAGTTAACCTCAGAATTAGGCAGGCCAGTTACTATTTGGGAATACCTATAACTCCAACTGGAAGAATCATCTCAATTTGAAGTGGGGTAGTAATTCTCAATAATAGGGCCAACCTTCACAGCAAAAGTACCTGGCACCTCATCAGAGGCAAGCGGCCTTTCCTGCACCTCCTTCATCAGATCCTACTATGATTGAGATGATGACGGAGCAAATGCAAGAAATTAGAAGAGAAAATACCCAGCTCAGAGAGCAGGTGACTCAGATGAAAAATAGTCAAAGCCATCAGGTCCCAACTGCCCAGTTACCCTCTCAAACCATGCCCAATCCCAAGGGAAATGTCCGTGCTATCACTCTCAGGTCTGGGATAAAAATTACATAGATGACTAAGCCTGAAGGATATGGAGTCAAGGAGAGAACAAGGCCCGTAGAGGATTCTGATGACTGCTGCAGCGCTCCATCACTGCTGCAGTGGTTAACCGAGAGTGATCCACTGCCAGCTTCTGAAGAAGAGTCCACTGCCAACCGCTGCAGCGGTCAACTAGAACTGCAGCGCTCAACAGAAGCTGACAAGGTTCTAGAATTCACTCCTCCATTGCTATTCCCACAAAGGATCTAACCCAGAAATTCTGTTGCATCAAAATTGGATTCCAAAACTTAGGAAACATTTAAAAAAGTGCAAGTGAATATTCCTCTATTGGATGTTATCAAACAAATTCCTAAATATGCAAAATTCTTGAAAGATCTATGCACCAATAGTAGGAGGACCAAGGGCAATAGGGAGGACAAGGTGACTATAGGGGTCAATGTTTCTTCTATCATCAAGCCAAGTAACCTGCAACCAAGTGCAAAGACCTGGGCACATTCTATATTCCTTGTACCATTAGGGACTTGCATATTATGAGAGCCCTAGCTTACCTTGGGGCAGGCATTAGTGTTATGCCCAAATCACTCTACCAGTCGTTGCACTTTGGAGAGCTCAAGCTAACCGGGTTGCAAATTCAGCTGGCCAACCACAGCATCATAAGACTGGAGAGAGTATTGGAAGATGTCCTTGTCTAGGTAAATGATTTAATATTCCCTGTTGATTTTTACGTGCTTGAGATGGAGAATGACACCAATGCCAACCAGCATACATTGATCTTGGGAAGACCTTTTTTGAAAACTGCTAAAACTTTGATTGATGTTCATGCTAGCAAATTATCCATGGAGTGTGAGAAAATGAAAGTCCAATTTAATTTATCTAATGCTATGAAACATCCTCATAAGGAACACTCCGTGTTTGGCATTGATGTCATTGATTCTTTAATTGATGATGCCTGTGGTAATTTGATTTATAAAGATTCAGATCCCCCTTTCTCCACTTTTTCTTCTTCCATGGGATATGATGCAGTTGTTGTTTTAGAATGTCTCAAGTTTTTGGATACAGGTACACCACCCAGGCAGCAATCATCGGTTTGCCAGGTGCTCCACGATTATCCCATGTTGGGTAAGAAGCCCTGTGAGGGGTAGTGGATCTTGCTGCATGAGCCCCGGGCAAAACTAATGGCTAGAAGGTCAAAGACTAGATGGAAGAAACCATTCTTGATCACCCATGTGCACCTTGATAGTGCAATTGAGTTGGATTTGGTGTGACATTGAGGGGTACCGGCTAATGCACCTCCATGAGACACCCATGGATCTAAGGGCTCAAATAGCTTATCTTTGGGTTGAAGTTACATATCCTCCATGAGGGTTCTGATCGTCCAACTTAGGAATGTTAACGCAAAGTACTAGGTAGGAGACAACCCACCGTGAGGTTTTTCTTTACTTTCCCTTTTATTTTTCTGCATTTTATTTTTTGTCATTTTTAGTTTTAATTCTTGCATCATATTTATTTTCATTTATATTTTACACCATCCCTTTGGCACCTTAGAGGTTACATGCATAGGCTCACACCACATGGACCTTATTGACTTGCTTGGCATTGACTTTATCTTGTGTTGCATGGTTGGTAGATTCATTGTGTTGTTTGGATTGATTACATGCACTTTTACCTATAAGATTTTGAGCTTCTTTGCTTGAATTATAATATGCCATCCTTATTTGTTCATGTGTGTTTCTCTCTTTGGATTTGTATTCTACAACTTGCTTAGGGTCTCGCTTGAAAATATATTTCCATTTATATTCTTGAACATGATTGAGGCATTTTTCTTATTTATAACCACTTGCCCATATAGCTATCCTTTACATGTTACCGTTGTTTAGCCCTTTGAGCCTTATTATCTATTCTTTTGTTTTAGCACATCCCTAGCCAAAAAGTGAAAAACCATGAAAATTCCCAACCTTTTAGGCTTAGGAGAGCATTTGTGCATTTTTTATATGTGCTTGAGCATAAGTGTGGAGGAGAGCATGAGGACATACCTCAAATTAAGTGTGGGAGAGGAACAATGTGTATCCCAAAATTTAGCAAGTGGCACACCAAGAAAAATTGCAAGAATAAAAAAAAAATTCTGAAAAAAGTTTGGTTGAAGATGTGCCACATTGTAAGAGAAAGGCCTGTAATAGTGTTAAGTTGGACAAAGTGTACCCTTAGACATTTGTGCTCTTAGTGTATACAGTTGCTCTCTTTTGGCTTAAGGTTAACACCATTGGCCTGTATTTTATCCACTTTCACCCAAGCCCCATTACAAACCAAAGGGAAGTCCTCTTGATTCAGTATGCATATGTGTGTAACAAAATGCTGAACGAGACCTATAGCAAGCTTATGGTAATGCATTTTCATTTGAGGTAATTGAGTGTACATCATAACCCAAAATACTTGAGTGGATGAGGGGTAAACATTGACCTTGGGAGGATTTTTGTACTTTATTCATGCATCATATATGGATTCCATCTTGTGTGCTATGTTCTTGTTCATGCCTTGCTTGTTGTAATCCTCTTGATTGTTGGTGTGAAAGCTTACTATTGTGCCTTTAGATTCATTGGATTGGTGTATTGCCATTTAATTTCATGCATCATGCATTTTAGGTTAGGAGTCTAGTGTACTCCTTGTTTACTGCTTCTCATCCATGCCTTGGTTTGATTTTAGTCCCTTATGAGGACATGTGAAGGCTTAAGTGTGGGAGAGTTTGATAAGAGGTATCGATACCATTTATCTTACATCTAAACCTTAGTTTTTTACATGAGTTTTAAAGTGTTGTCGATACAATTAATAAAAATTTTAATTTATTTCTCATTGTGTGATTTAGATAGAATTGATGGCTTTTGCATTGTTTTTGGGATAATTTGTAATTACACCCTGTTGCGTTTGACTTGTCTATTTGAGTATAGTTTTGAGCACAAGAGCTTTGGATCAAATGCAAATGTCAAGAACCAGGTTGGAAACTATTGGGAAGAATTTGGGAGCTAAATAGAAGAGTTCTTGAGCTTATTTGAACACAATTGCAAAAGGCATTGTAATGGAAAATCCGTATCTCCTTCTACAGGGATCGGATTAAGACAAATGAAGATATTTTGGAAAGCTCAAGAAGTTCTCTACAACTTTCATGTTCAGCTCAAAACCCAATTCTAAGAGCATCTTGGTGAAAACGGAGTTGCAAGATTAAAGGCTGCTGATGTTCTGATGCTATCCAACTTGACCTCCAGTCAGTATTTTCGCAATATCTGGAGCTACAGATATCCGATTGAGGTGATTTTGGTGATGTTGGAAAGCTTATTCAAAGGGTTACAATTGCTATTTCTACTGCCAAGGCCAAATTCAATTTTTTCCACTGCTGCAGTGCTCTTTAACCGCTGCAGCGGTCAACAGCACCTAAAAAAATATTGTTCAGCAGCATAGCTCACTGTTGAGCGCTGCAGCGGTCAATGAGCGCTGTAGTAGTCATGGATGACGCAGAACGGCTTATTTAACCTGTTTTTGGGCCCCACTTTGACCCATTTTAGAAAGCAATATATAAGGAATTGTTATAGACTTTTACCCTAGCTTTTCACTCAGTTTTTACTTAGTTTTAGGCTGGCACTTTTAGTTGCTATTATTCTCTCTTTACATCTCTCTTTTCTCCTTCTCTCTTCTCTCTCTAAGGGTTCCATTGGTGAAGGTGCCTTATTTTGAAGATTGTGGGAAGGATTATTGCTGTTTTTTCCAGGTTCTTTTACTTTCATTATTGTAATCCTCCAGAGATGGAATAGTAAATTTCTTTACTAGTGTAGAGATTTCCGAATGGATTGGGATGACATTTGAGACCCATTATTTATATTAAATACATTAGTTTTCTTAATGTTTTGCAGTTTCTATTCATTTAATTATTGTGGTGATTGCTATAATCTTTATTGGAATAACTAAATTGTTGATTGTCGTTTAGGAAAATCCCTTGGGCATAAATTGATATATCTATTGATTTATGTTGAGAGGAGAACATTAGAATTAACTTTCCAATTGACTACCTTGGATCATTGTAATTATCAATTAAATTGAGATCTCATTTATTTGTTAATTTCATTAACCAACTCTACGGATTGATTAATCACTAGTAGAATTGCGAGTAATTTATTACTAATAGCTGCCAATGGGTTTAATATTTGATCAATGATAATTGATTTTCAATCTTACGGATACCTTGCACTAGTTCCTTTCTTCATTGTTGCTATTATTTTTTGATTTCAATTGTTTTAATTCTCATTCTTCCAAAACTCACAATTTTCACAATTAAGTATTGAAGCCTCCTTGAGAGACAACCTAGGTTGTTCCATTTACTATATTTTTTGTGCAGTTTAGCACTTTATAAATTTTAATTTGTTTATGAATCGCGACATCAATAATGCGCAAATATGGTGCCTAGTTGTGACTGGAAATTCGGTCACTAGTTTTGTGACGGAAATCGATCACAAAATCGATCTCTAATTCTTTTACATCTTGCAATTTCGGTCTCAAATTCGATCGCTAATTTTTAATTTGTCACTAATGGTTGTTCTAGAAAACAATCCAATCTTTTTTTTCTGGATTCCTAGTTTCACGGACCTGATTTACATATTCATATCACCAACACACAAACATAAAATTATACATCAAACCTACTATATATCAAGTAGCTGGTGCCAAATATTAATACTAAATAAGATAAAAAATAACCAATGTCAATCCAAAATACAAACAAGTAATTATAACTTGTCCTCCTAATCATCACTTTTCTCCTTCTCAGCTCCTAAATATCAACTAGCTAGTGCCAAATATCAATAAAAATAACCAATGTCGATCCAAAATACAAGCAAGTAATTATAACATGACCTCCTAATCATCACCTTTCTCCCTCTAAGCTAAGCCTCCAGCAAGTGATTGAATTCTACTAAATATCATTCAAAATGGAATAAAGTAATTATAACTAGTCCTCATCCTCATCCTCCTCCTCTTTATCATCATCACCCTCCTCCCCCTTAGTTAAGTCTGCAGCAAGTGATCAGAGATCAGAAAATTGAATATTCATTCACCTCATAATTTCTTGCAGCATCTTTAATTAATTCTAAAAGTAATTAAAATTGAGCTCCAAGAACCCAGAATATAATAATAACCAAAAGATAAAAGAGAAGAATAAATGAGCAAAAACACTCACCTTATGAGAATGATATCAACTCCAAATCAACCGAGGTTTTATTTATAAACCACAACTTAACATTGCCCGCCCTTGACATTAAAAAAAGACATTGACAATTAGATACCCAATTCATCAAACTGAGTACAAGATAACCCATAACAAGATGAAAAAAAAAGGCACAAATTTTTTCTGACTACATGTATTATACTAGAAAAACCACAAATGAAGAAATTAGAGATAAGAATTTGTTCAGTAATATGTCATAGTTGAGTTATAATTGGTATTTTTATTTTATGAAGTATAATAGCTAGAGTCTTATGTTCACTTTGAGTAAGTTGTTATATTATATTTGAGCATTGTGAATTAAAATTATAAAAAGCCAGCTCGACATGAACCACATTAGTCAAACTGTTGTAGGTTATAGACACAAGTATTTAGAAAAACTAGCTCTATTATTAATACACAATTATTTAGACATCAAAATCGATATTCAGTGAAAGAAGCAATGGAAAGATCCCCACTTCTAATACAACACACTTCTTATACAACAGAGAGCAGCTAAAGCTGCCCATAACTAGTGAAATTTGAATCCCAAGAAGGGCAGCAATTAGCAAACAACTTTTGCTTTCATTGTAGTAAATTACTAGGAAGGTCCACTCCTTACAAATTTTATCTAAATATAATTGTTAAAATATAATGCTCTAATGATTTGTTACAAATCAAAAGATAGTAGAATTAGTTACCCATTTTTATTCCACCTTCGAGTTCATTCCATTTATTTTACATGTCTAAACAACAATAAGAAATCACCATCTAATTAATCCCTCAAATCTCTCCCTTTTCTGTTTTTCCTTTCCTTTTTTTGGTTTTCAATTCCTTCCCTTTGTTTTATTCTAAATTTCTAACTTCCAAACAATTAAACAAACCAGGAAGAATATTGATCTACTTTAACATAATTTTCTTATTTGTCCATTCCTTCTATCTTTTTCTATTTATTCTAGCCAGTAAGATTCAGTTGGTAACCTAGATTTTTTTTTTTTTTTTGAGAGAAGCTCAAATTACCCTGCGAACCATAGTAGTGAGCATAGTCCAAACAAAAACCAAACTGCAAAATAGCTACATATCAAATAGGGAAAAAAAAAAAGAGAAATGCACGAAAGATGCATGCACTGACACAAAAGAAGAGACTTCCAGCAAGCCCCAGCTCTGCGAGCCTATTTTGAAAAAGCCTTCTTCCTCCATGCATGTAATAAGTGTACTGATAGATCACATACAGCTACACCATACCAAAATCACGTGAACATCCTTGCCAAGAGACACCAAATGCATGAGCCACCAAAAAGTGTTGGTCCCGCATGGTTCTTCCTGCAGGCAAAGGGCAACATTTCACAGCTGCAACTCTGCAATCCAATCTATAAGCGAAACACATTGGGGGAAAACCAAAAAATCCTCAGCTTTCAGCATATAGAATTCAACAAACCTGAAGCGCGAGCTTGAGGGAGCGAAGTCGCATCGGAGCAGCGAAGCAGAGGCTTGGCGGAGCGGAGTCGCGGCAGGGGTCACGCAAAGAAGAGGTGAACCGCGACGGAGGTATCTGTGATTCGGAGCAGAAGCTGAAACCGCGACGCAAGGCAGAGGCACGAGCTTCGAAGCTTGACGGGGATATTGTGGCGGTGATGGTGGATGAGTTACTGAGAAGAGAAGAGGAAGAGTGGAGACAGGGTTTCGAGTGTCATTTGGGGCTGCAAGGAAGGTTCAGTTATGGGGGCTGCAAGCAATGTTGAATTTGGGAATTAATAAACCAAAAGAAAAGTTTCTAAAAATTTTTAAATTATTATAAATATGAAAAGATAATAAAGTAAAACTTAAATAAAGCTAGTGTTTTAAGCATAAGGGTGATATATATTTAGTTTAATTTTCATGTACTAACAATATAAAATCTATTTTATACTGTCATCTAATAATATAACTTGAAAAGTAATATAAATAAAATAATTTGATTAGAAAATAATATAAAAAAATTATACTATCAATATATAAAAATTAAATTTATACATACATAATTAAGATAGAATAAAAAATTATCTAAATTAGACAGTTTTATTTAAAAACATATGAATTAGATGATAATCACTACAAATATTTTAAATAAAAATATTTTTTATTATTTATTTTAATAGTTTATAACTACTTATTATTTTAATAAATAACAAAAATATGAAAATACTCTGTATATTTTATATAATTTGATAGTTTTTTAATATTTTCTATCATAATTATTGATATTCTAATTTAATAATGAATATTATATTAAAATATTTTTCACTACTTATCACTCTTATACATTGTGAATTATCCATTATTTTGTGACATCAACGATTAGTGACTGTATTGGTGATCAATTTCATATGAAAAGTACTTGTTTCTTTGAATTATGTTGGTCACAAAATCAGTCACTAAATTCAAATTAGTGACCAATAGAGTGATTGTTTACTCTCAACTCTAAATATAATATTAGTCACTAAATTGGTCACTAATTCAACCGATTTAGGGACCGATTCAACATATAATGTGGGGTTGCTAGAACGAAACACATTTGGTCGCTAAATTGGTCACAAAATTTTCTATTAATGATCGATTCAACATATATCGGGAATGAAATACATTCCATCGCTAAATCAGTCACTATATTTTTCATTAGTGACCAATGTTGTTAGGAAAATCACCTTTCCTAATAACAATATCAGTCATAAAATCTGTCACTAATGATACAATAGTAACCGATTTAGTGACTGATTTTTTATGCAAACAGTGAATCCTAATATCGGTTACTAAATCAGTCATTAATATAGTTTAGTGACGATTTATTGACTGATATTTGTTCACTCATTCATCCTTTTTGATGGCTCAATTTGGTTGCTAATTCGATCACAAAATCAACCTTCATTTAACACATTTCTATATGAGGGGCTTGGGCAGTACGTATGAAATCTTAGGTTTAAACTTCATTACAAATAATGTAATTTCTAAAGTACCAAAAAAAAAAAGAGAAAATGAAGCATATCTTTTTAACAAAAAGTATAAGTGAAGCTTATATAAATTATATTTTGAATAATATATCATTTTCTGTAAATTTTATTTATATGTATATATATGTTGTGTCTGTATGCTATAATTTTTCAATTTTAATGTGTCCTCTATGTCCATGTCATATCGTACCGTGCTTCAGCATCCGTGGTTGATCGTGTATACAAAGACTAGAAAGGATGTATTTCAGAATGTCAATGGTTGTGTGCATGGTCTTTGGTGGATCTTGATTCCTCATAAGGTTTTTTGTTAAATAGTACAAGATACTTTGTTTTATTGTGATATTGTAGCCAAATTTGAGACAGATATGATGCACCCAAGAATTTCCTATTTTCTGTTGCAACAGATATCTCTAGATTTGTTTTCCTTAATTTTTTATGATGATAACTTCCTTTTCAGTTGTGTGATACTTTGACTTTCCTTGCATTTAGTTGTGTGAAATAGTGTTCTAAATTGCTGTCGCAGTCACGGTTGCAATATTGGTTGCGGTTGCAGCTGCGGCAATTGCAGCTATTGTGGCTATTGTGATGCGCATTGCAGTCAATGAGGTGTGATTTTAATTTTCTTGCACAAAATACAAAATAAAAAGAAGTACAAAAGTTGTGACATCAAAATAATATGCCTCCAACCTATTTAATACAAATTTGGGTTTTTAACATATTCGCATACAAGCTTTTATGTTTTTAGAATAATAAAATATAACAACTCAAAGAAAAATTGCTACAACTATGATCAAGTCACTATTTGTCCAACCCTTGAACAATTTTATTCTACTCTTTCATTCATTTTAAAAAATAAAAAATATAACAACTCAAAATAAAGTTTGTAAAGCAACTCACTTTTAGAGAGGAAAAAAAATAATAAAACCCCAACCTGAAGTCCAAACCCACCCAATTGTTCATCAAAAAATGTTAAAAAGATTAAAATTAAAAACACACACAACTACGGCCCACTCAAGAGAAAAAAAATAAATATAAAAAAGAACAAAGAAAAGAAGCCCACAACCTATTCCAGTGTACCCTTCTCCCCCACCTACCCCCACTTTCATAGTTTCTACCATAGTTTTCAGACTCGAACCGGTGATCGACTTGGTCAAGACACCGGGTCATTGGGTCTCTGGTTCAACCGATGGGTCATTGGTCAAACCAATTAAACCGGATTTGTACAAGAAAATAGATAAAAATTTAAATAAAATACAATAAAATGACAACTAATTAATAATTTAATACTCTTTAAGGGGTCCAAATACAAAAGTATAAATAAATAACATAAATTCCTAACTATTATTCATATTTCACGATCATGAATCACAATTGATAAGTTTAAAATATAATTACATCAACAAACTCGCAAAGTTTTACATTATAAACTCACAAGTCTTGACAATACAAACAAAGTTATTGCATTTTTCTCTAAATCAAATTAAATTTTTTTGAAGGTTTTACAAAAGACATCATTTAGCAAAAACAAAGCAAAAAAAGAAAAAAAAACTCAACCCTGTCCAGTTCGGTTCAACCAGCCAAGTCACTAGTTTTGATACAAAACTAGTCAAGTCAAACTGGGTCTTACCTGTTTTGATGTGGGACTGATCCAAATAGTGACTTGAACTGGTTTCATGACTGGTTCATCAATTTTTCGGTCGACCCAGCCAGTTCGAGTCGATTTTTAATACTATGGTTTCTACACACTTCTTCCTGTTCTCTATTCCTTATCTTCATTCAACCAAAACCCCTAACTTACAATTTTTTCAGGAAAAATAATGCTTTAATCGCCACTTTCAAATAATTTTAAAGACAATCCCTCCTTCCTTTTTGTATTCCTTTTCCTCCTTATGTCTAAATTTTCGTCAGCTCCACCCCCACCTATCCTTTCCAGGCTTATTCTCTATTTCTCATACCGCCACTATTGGCCATCCCTTTCCCGGATCTTCACTCTATCTTCCACCACTACATGACGGTTGAGGCTGTGCGAGAATAGAAATGCAAAAATTGGAAAGATGTTTGATTTTGAGGTTGGTTACGTTCTAGTGTGACCGAATCACCATCACGTTGTGGCCACATCACCATTACGTTGTGGATTTCTTTGTGATTTCGGTTCATAGCGCAATTGCAGTCTGTTGCGTTTGTGACTATAGATGAAACCGCAATTTTATAGTCGCATCGCCATTGCATACCACAATTTAGAACCCCGATTGTGAAGAATCTTCCTTTCCAAATGAGATTTGGTCAGTTAGCTTTCCAATCAATGCAGGATGTAATGATTTGCTCTGCCCTTGACATATTCTTTTCCTTTATCACACATTGATTTTCTTTTCCTTTATTCCCTCAACGGATCTTATTTTTCTAATACGTATATATGTCTAGTTGTCTATCACATATGACAGCATTCATTCCCTTTTGAGTTTTATTGAAATATTCAAATAAAGAGTGCTAAATCCCTTTGGGTATTTTACCAAAGAAAAATAAGAAAAAACATTATTTACGAATATGCACTACTGTGCACATTATTGACGGATCTACACCGGTTCTGATTTAAAAGCAATACGTGACACTATGTCACGTATTATATGCAAGCAAGTTGAACATAATACGTGACACTGTGCCATGTATTCTTTACACTGCGTAGTGAACAGAATAGGTTGGACTATCTCACGTATTTTGCTCATAATAGGTGAGACAGTCTCACATATTCTATGCTGGCCCACTATAAAAAGTAGGGGACCACCACCCTCACGTATTATACCAAAGAAAGAGGAAAAAGTTCCACCACCCTCACGTATTATACTAAAGAAAGAGGAAAAAGTTAAGAGTAAAGTTTAAAGAGAAAGCATAAAGGAATTCACTATGGCTGAAAACAACAATATCTATCGGAGAGATCAATGCGGACACATCTTAGCAGATTTGGCGACACATGTAAGTTAAGCAATTAATATTATTTCTTTGCATTGTATCGTTAAATGATTTAATTTTATATTTTTAGAGTAATTAGTTGATAAATTAATTTGGATTTAGATTTAGTTTGTTTAAAAAAATGAATTTAATTTGTTGATAAAAGTAGTTAATAAGTTTAATTTAATTAATCAATATTAATTTATGAAATCATAATTTAGTGTAATAGAAACGCATTTAGAATTTAGTTAGGAATAATAAATTAATAAATAAACTGATAGTTAAAAAAATAAAAATAGTTCCCATAATCATATTTATTCTTTATAGCCAATAGTAAGTTAGCAATAAAAATTTTATGTAATGGTTAGTTTAATAAAAAATCTTAAAAATAAATAAATAATATAAAATTATTTCTTTTTATATGCCATCAATTTTAGAGAGAGAAATTATCAATTTTAGAGAGAGAAATTATCCTTAGTCTTTCATATTTCTTTTTATATGCCATCAATTTTAGAGATATAAAATTAAATTAGCTTTGTTTTTAGAGTTACAAAAGTCGAATATGACAAAATTATCCTTAATCTTTCATATTCCTTTATATGCTATCAGTTTATAAAGTTATGACTCTTTTTATTTAAGTTGCTCTATTGAAAGGTTAATTTTTTATTTGTATGTCTTCTGTGTAGTCTCGTCGAGTTTTGCGTGGTAAATCTGACTTTCACCGCGCAATTCCTGATGCTCGTATTCAGCCATATTTGATGCAGGCTAGGTTTTGGCATGCTTCACAGATTCCGTATTACAAGTATGATAATGGATTGCTATCGGCATTTGTGGAGCGCTGGAAACCCAAGACGCATACTTTCCTCCTGCCAGTAGGTGAGTGCACCATTACTCTACAGGATGTTGCATTCCAGTTAGGAATGCGAGTGGATGGGGGACCAGCGAGTAGTTTCACGGGTTCATGGACTCTCCATCATGATGGTATGGACATGTGGGAGCTTTTTGATCACCTGCTAGGGAGGGTGCCATCGGAGGATTATCAGAGGGTGTATAAGAACATGCTATCCATGGACTGGCTTACGAGAGATGTGCTCCCATTAGGCCCACAGGCGACGGAGGCACAGATCATGCACTCAGTGCGTGCATATATATTGTTGCTGATTGGAGGTGTGCTGCTTGGTGATATGTCTTCTTCCAAGGTGCATCTAAGGTATCTCCCGCTACTATGTGATTTTGATGAGTGTGGGAGCCTTAGCTGGGGATCTGCTGTGCTGTCAACACTCTACCGAGGGCTTAGTCGGGCTTGTGGCATGCATGCCATAGATTTTAGTAGATGCCTTTATTTGCTCCAGTCTTGGATTTGGTGGAGAGTGCCACAGTTTCGATCGAGTGTTAACGCTGGTATACTGTTTCCACTGACGTTGAGGTATGTCAAATTCCCCTTTTCGTTATAAAAATCTTTCCTTACATTACTCGCTTTTTGTGGGTAGGAGATATTAAAAAAAAGGAAAATATGCTTTTTAGGTGGCGCGGATATAGATGTTCACTGGATGTTGCAGGCACTAGATTACAACAGATCAAGATGCAGCTTGATTTACTGTCACACGATGATGTAAGTATATTATTTGCTGGATTAAATATTCTGATTAACACAATATAATTATGGAGGATAATGAGTTTTTATCTAATTGCAGTTTATCTGGATTCCATATGACACTTAGGATATACTTCTGGCCACACCTGAGTGGGTATATCAGGAGTCACGCCTGTGGACTTCCGTGACTTCCCTCCTATGCTTCCTGATTGTTGAGTGGCACCAGGTGGACCGTGTACTCAGACAGTTTGGTGCACAGCAGCCCATCCCAAGTAAGCCACTGAACGTTGATGGGCTGATTGGAAAGGATGCACGCAGCCATTCACCATGGTGGCCTAACTATTATGGGGTGTGGTACAACTTATGGGCCATCAGACACGAGAGATGCATCATCATAGAGCAGTGGCCCGAGTTAGTTTAGGTGCCATCAGTTGAGTACTTTACATGGTATTGTGATGTTGCGCATGGGGTATTGACACCCAGTATTCCACAGCACACATACTTGCTACTCGATGCACCAATGCATGTCCCCATGGTGCATGTTCCGCAGAGGCCTGACCACGTCCTAGACAGGGGTCGAGTCGAGAGGCGTGCTCAAGTGTGGACCCGCACTAGACATCAACAGCCTCGACATGAGGATCCTGATCATGCTGATGCTGCTGATGGGGATGATGGCGATAGAGGCGATGGTGGCGATGATGGGGGTCCTGGCAGGAGTGGCTACCATGGGGAAGAGGCCAACACTCATCCCAGTACTCAGCCTGAGGCTAATGGGAGTGGCTACTAGACTGGTGAGCCTAGCACTCAGCCTGATTATTAGTTCCAGCCACAGTTTCACATCAGTGAGTCTAGCTCACAGCCTAGAGTCTCACAACCGGCTTATACAGACCTACTCCAACAGGTGGACCCAGTCGAGCAGATGACGTAGGGGGAGCTCTATGGATTGTTAGGGTGGTCCCCGTATGAGCATAGGGCGCATGAGTTCGATCTAAACGCTTTGATCTTTTGGGCGGAACTCCACCCTCGGCCCGATTACATCAGGGCTCAAAGTCTCAACGACGATGACCCGGAACTGACAATCGGAGTCTGAGGAGCGGCGGCTGGGAGGCCGTCGCGAGACATCTGTCCTCGTCAGTGTTACACCGGAGGTCACATTGGAGCTCCTGTTCATCGTAGGCAGGGGCCACTAGGCCATGAGGTTAGGAGCTATACGATTATATTAATCTATTTTTGTCTTTGTGTATTACATGGTTCTTGAATTCAAAATTTTAAACTAATTATGTACTATGGTATCTTTTGTAGGTGTTGGTTGACAGATCTGTGAGTTCAAGTACTTGGCAGATCAAGAGAGCCGTGCTTTTTATGCTAATTTCTCTTAAATTTTGAATTTTATATTATTTGTTTATGTAATTTTTTCGTTCAGTGTACATTCTTAGTATGGTCTTCTTTGCTCTTAATGCTTTTGTATCTATTCTCGTATTGTGTGAATAATGGCAAAAAAAAGTAGTTGAACATAAAAACTATTGCGAATTACTGAAATTTAAAGATAAACATGCATTTGACAAAGGGATTAATAGCAAAGTTAGATACTTCAAATGACTCAAATGAGTAGATAATGGCTACGGTGCCAATAGTACACTACACAACACGCAAATTAAGAACATAACTACAATTATTATGAGTCTCCTGCTTGACTAGAGGTAGAACCCAATACTTGCGGGTAGCGTCGCCTATTGTGACCTGGCTGTCTGTACATTCCACGCTGCTTTTCATGACCAGTCTTAGTATCGTCCATTTCATTTTGAATTCTACTTGATACAGGTCAACCCTCCTTCGCACGTCTAAGCTCAGGATTAGGCCTAAGTCGAGGCCCATTGAATTGAGGCCAGAGTGTTTCATTTGAAGCAGGTTGAAACTCCATCCTGTACACGTTGAAAATGTTCTGCATGCTATAAACATCATCAACAAAGGAAGTCCAATCCAGGTGTACCTCTGGATATCCACAAGCAGCCAGTACATGTTGACAAGCATAATGTAAGGCTTGAAAGTGTTCGCAATCACACCAACACTCCCTGAGTCTCACTCTATAGGTTCCACAGCCTAAACTACCCAATGCTCGGGTCTCTTAGACAACAAAGGACTCATTGGATCGTGAGAAATTAGTAACAAACATCTCACCAATCGACTGCCTGTTGATTTCAATTGCTCGCAAAAGGGCTTGTGAAAACCTTGCGTCGCTCGCAAGCTGTGCCTCTGCCTGTTGCCCTTTTTTACAAATAATGCAGCAAGACGATAGTATGTTGCTTTAACTATGGCAGTTATAGGAAGATTATGAACTCCTTTCAAAACAGCATTAATACACTCAGAGAGATTAGTTGTCATGTGACCATACCTATGACCTTCATCATGAAGCTGCGTCCACTTTGACAGAGGGATTCTTTTAACCCATGCATCATATTCGGGCTTGAAACTCTCCACTAACCCATAATAGTGGTCAAACTCTGCTTGAGTCTTTGCATATGCTGCATTGACTAGAGCTCGCTTAGCTTCTTTGTCCTTGAATTTTAGTGCAAAGTTAGAAGCAATGTGGCGAATACAATAAGCATGGTACGCCAGTGGAAGACGCCATCCACTGCTTTTCGCATCTAAAGCAGCTTTGATTGCAGCATGTCTGTCAGAGATTATAAGAACCCCTCTTTGTGGTGTCACTTGCCGTCAAAGATTAGTAAGAAAAAATGACCACGTATCTATTGTCTCTCCTTCAACCACAGTAAATGCAATTGACAAAATATTCGAATTACCATCTTGTGCAATTACCATAAGTAGTGTACCCCCATACTTGCCATATAAATGCGTCTCATCCACTGAAACAAAAGGCTTGCAATATTTAAATGCCTCAACACAAGGCGAAATGTCCAAAATACACGATGAAACATCACACATGTACTCATAACCAAGTTTCCCTCATAATAAGGTAGAATTGAAATTTCAAACACTGTTCCTGAAATGAAAAAATAATAAAAGAAAGTAATTACTTAATCTATTAATCAGGAAAATAAAATGACAATTAAATATGCAAAGGTACCTGGCATAAAAGACTGCACACCCAATAGCCATTTCGGAAGCTCATTATAAGAATCTTCCCAGTTTCCATAAATCTGAGCAATGGCTTTTTGTTTTGCAAGCCATGCCCTCCTATACGAAATAGAAAATCTATATTTTTCATGAACTGAGGCTTGTACCACTCTAATTGGGACTGTCGAGTCAGCTTCAACCAAAGAAAATATGCAAGAAATGATGACATCAACGTCCAAGTAGGAATTGTATTGTGAAACTCCTCTAGCCAAGCAAGTATATTCTCCGTTGTACTTTCGAACCTCCCATACCCTTATTTTTCGTCTATACGTGATGCGGATGCTCCAATTACATCCATTCCCAAAGTGCTTGCATTTGCCTTGATATTTTGTTTGATCTGACTCATGGACCTTGTATTCAACATCCCTTCGGATTATATAATTTTTTACTGCAAGTAGCATTGACTCTTTATTGGGAAATTGTTGCCCCTCTTGCAAAGGATAATCTCCCGATAATTGCACATTGTATCCACTACCAACAGTGCCCCTCAACCCCCCTCCATGCTCACCTGAGCTTCTTCCATATTCACACTTAAATAGTGACCAACCCGTTCACTTTCACTGCGCATGATAAATGTCTGGGTCTGAGTGGGGGGCACTATCTCGTCATCATCATCATCTTGTGGCACTAAAAAATTATAACAAACAATCCATAGATGAAAATTTATAATCCATATCTGCAAATTTATAAGCTAAAGTAAAAATTTTAACAAATTCCACTACATAATTATACAACCCCAATTCATAAATAAGATTCGCACAACATTAAAAAATATGTTAACTACAAAATATACAAAATATATAACAAACTTGAAATAGTATAATTAGATTTTACCGTCGTTCGGCTCCTTTTTAGAAATTATTTCATTGTACGGCTCATAGCCTGTAATTAGACCATCCAGTTCAAGTTCTCTACCTCCTTCAATTACAGGTTCTCCCAAGATCAACCCACTGGCCCCTTCTTCCAAATTCACTGGTCTAACATTTTCATTTTGTACTGGACTTTCTCTTGAAATTATTCTATGATGCTGAGCCAGTGTTGCTCTATCAAAAGCTTGAACGAGATTTGATCCTTCATAACTCAACTGCATACGTCCTACAGCTACAAATACCTCTATAACATGTAGGTCGCGAAACTGACTATGGCAATCAAACATCATCATCAAGTCATCATCAGTATCAATGCCGCAACTTCCATACCGCACCACACATTGACTGATCAATATAGGGAGCCGATATAGTATCTAGGTTATTTGCTTATTTTCTTCCCTTAACTTGTGAAGAATTTTGCTGTGAACCTCAGAAAGGCTCATGGATGAATGCACACTAATAAGTACTGGATTTTGAGCACAAAACTTGACTCCATCTTGGGAATTTTGAATAATTTCACAATTATAGTGAACAATTAAATAGTATTTTCCAGACTTTTTTTCAAAGATGAAAAAGTATAACTCACTCACTCAGAAATAGACTGTTGTATGTTTTTGAGCAAAGACCTTTGGCATCCCATATTTAAAGGACGCGGACACATAATACGTGAGACTGTCTCACCTATTATGAACAGAATACGTGAGACAGTCCAATGTATTCTGTTCACATCGAAATGCAAAGAATACATGGCACAGTGTCATGTATTATATTCAAATTGATTCCATACAATACGTGACACAGTGTCACGTATTGCTTTTAAATCAGAATCGGTGTAAATCCATCAATAATATGCACAGTAATGCATATTCGTAAATAATATTATTTTTTATTTTGGTAAAAAAGCCAATCCCTTTTGAGTTTTATTTATATACAATAGATCCATCAAACGGTTTGTCATCATTATTCAAATTCCTAAGTCAACATATGACGTGATCTTGGTAGTCCACCCATACGTTGTAATTTTTGAATTTCTATCCTCTAACTACCTAAATAAATCAAATCGTTCTGAATCTTCTGATGACAATTCAGTCAAAGCTATTTAGATAAACTGTATTAGTTATCTTGGATGCAAATATTTTTCTTAAGCTTGTGAAATCACGCCTATATGACAGATTATATACAATATGTACTTTGAAAGCAAAAATTAAATGTACTTATTTATGCCATTCCAAGTTGCATTGATATATCAGTTACAGCTTGGGAGCCCAATAGAGAAGGTACAACTAACAGATTAAGTGAGTAGTTCATATCACCGGCTGGATGTCACATCTTGACTCAAAATCTTAAGGCAATGAGTCATGGTTTCTCCTATATTATATACTATTCACTTAGTTCATTCTCAACCAATATGAAAATTTACTTTTCACACTTAACTCGAACAATATCTGCTTTACAAAGCATGAGATAAAGAATTGAACTGGAGCAAAATATTAATTTAATTTTCAGTGGAAATGCATTGTCCTGCGAATGGTTATTTTGCCATGTTTGATTAGAGAAGAAAATATGCTGTCAAATCGTAGGCAAGTATATGGTGTTCTTTTAATTATTTTAATGCAAGAAATAGGATGACTAGTTTTTTAGCTTATACCACTGTGCCACTATTTAGTTTTAATTTTATGTTAATGTAGAGTATCAGGTTCTTTTTGGTATATATAATACAGTATACGAAGTCTAAATTTAACCATTGTTGTTGGGAATCTGTTTATAGGAAAAGTTTTAGTCCATATTCAGCGTTAGTCCACTTATCTATAATTTTATTATTAGACTTTGCAATTTCAAGTCCCCTCTTGATTATATTTGGTATTTGGTAGTGGTATAAGGAGTAAATCTAGTATTTTCTTTTATATTGACTAAATCTAGTATAGATTATATTTTTAAAGATCAAAGATAATTAAACCTTACTATTTTAATTTATTTTGTTATATAAAGGTTTTACCTCAATGTTTTTATTAAAATACTATAATAATAAAATATTTTTAAAATTTTAAAAATTGCAATGTATAATAATTTTTCATTATAACAAATAATAACTATAAATAATAAATATTTAATATTTTCTTTTGATTTTCCAGAGTATCAATTGTCGACAATGGTAACTAATCCCTTCGAGGTGTAAAAATTTCTTAAGGGAGTAAATATTTGATATATACAACTCGTGGAACAAGGATAAAATTAAATAAATACTTTATAAAATATTAAAAGCCAAAATAGGAAAATTATAATGCCTAGCTAACTTAGTTAATTAGAATAACTTAAAATTGTTCTAAGAAACAGAGATCGTCGGTGATTACAAAATTTGATTATTTAAAGTAGGACTTAGATACCCTTTTATCCATATAAATATATATTTTTTTGGTTTTAGGCATTGTATTTTTTTTGTTTTATCTTTTGGTCCTTTTTTCTAATATTATGTTTTTAGATACTTATATGTATTAAAATTAGATTCTTAATATACTTATAATTCCAAAAAAAATATTCAAAATTTGTAAGGACTAAATGTGTAACACTCGTTCACATAGAAGCTAAAAGTATGAATTTATACATGAAGCACAACAGTTAACATTAAATAAAAGATTACAAGTATAAGATTATAGTATGACCACTTAATGTTATTAACTACAAACCAACTCTTTCTAAATTCACAATATAAATCACATACTAATTAAATATAAGTTCATAAGTTTCTAGCAACTATCCTCTATTTGACATTACTCAGCTAATTTTGAAACCATCAGAAATAAAAATAAAGAAAAATGAGAATTTAAAATAAATTCTCAGTAGAAAATGAATAGTTTTGAAATATTTGAATTATGATTGGTTTCAGCTGTGTCTGTACGGAAAATACACAAAACTACAATAACGTTATATAAATATAATCAGTTATTGTAAAATAAATAAAATATACCATGTAGAATACGTCATGTATATCTTAAAATTATGATTTCTTTACTTTTATTTTTCTTTCATTTGTTTGCTTGTCTTACACATAATTGAAGGCCTTATCTTAAGGCATTCTCATTCTTTCGCATTGTTCTTTACATCGTGACGACAAAGCAAGACTTTTATGCCATTCTAACCGAGGCAGGTAATATAAAAGGATCTTACATGTATTCCTCAGCCTTATCAGTGGTTAGCGAAAAATTTTAATTAATTATATTCTTTTTGAATTAATTAATAATTATTGTGCATAATTTCACAATATGAAATTCATAAAGCTTTAAATAAAAGTTCATAAATAAATCAACAATATAAATAGTGAAGTATAAATGCACAAAATTTAGTATATTTTTACATCTGATTTCCTTATAGAAATTACTATAAACATTGACAACTCAGATTAACATAATATTATATAGATAATATGATAAATTCTAAAATGGATGAATGATATATTAATGTACAACAGATAACAAAATAGATAAAAAAGAATATTTAATTAACTTGAATTAAATAATAAATCATGTAAGTGTAAAGAAATATTAAAATAAATAAAGAAACTGTGGCGGTGGTAGTCTGCACTAGACCAATGGAGCGAGACAAGAATCTCTATGATTAAGTGATAAAATAAAAGAAAAAACTGGGCCGGCGGTAGTCCACACTAGTCCAGTGAAGAGAATCCTTATAATTAAGTCATAAAAGAAACCAGAGCGTGGTAAACCAATGGGACCAATGGAGAGAGAATATGATCATATTATTTTAGTCAATATTCAAGTTCATAATCATCAATAATGATAAAAGAATGACAAGAAAAATGATAATAATAAATAACTACGAGCATCTATAAAAATAATGACAGTATATAAAATGAGTAGTAATAATAATAACTGTAGCCATCATTTTATTTTGCATAAAATAAATACATTCTATCTCAAAATTCCATCGACAAATAAAAATTACGTATATTAGTTAAGTTTTTTTTAATACATTAACCTTACCATCTCTCTTTTTTTCTTTATTCTTTTTTTTCTCTCTCTTTCTCTTTCTTCTCACCTTCTTTCTCTCCTCTCTTCTCTTTCTTTTCCTTTTCACAACTCTTCTCTCTATCTCTCTCTTTCACTCAGACACTCACTTTTCTCTCTCTTTTTTATAAAATTATACACCTAATTATTAAAATTTTATATATTATTACTTATTATTCTTAATAAATTTTATTTTTAACTTAGTATACAAATAAAATGTTTGCATTGATACATGACTAAAAACTTGTTACAATAAAAATTATTATTGTCATTATTATTATTATTATTATTAGGATGTTACAAAATGCATATTCTAAAATTATTTATTGGAAACTAACTTTAGAACATCAATAGTTGGGACTAAAAATATAATATTAAAAAATCCAAAATATAGAAAAACATTATTTAAAGAAATTGAAATCAAAATAATTTATATTTATAAGAAAAAATTTTAAGCCTTTAAAGTAACTTAATGTTAAATTTGATATACACTAAATCACTAGAATTAATCTAGCCATGAAAAATTTGAGTTATATGAGGTCCTAAATTTAAACCTTACTATAATATAATTTCAAAAGTACAGGAAAAAGAAATTGACATACAATAAAGTTCCTCAATCGGCTAGCTTCAACTTCTATTAGGGAAAAAAAAAGTTTTAGATATATCATAAAACATGTACCGTTGTGAACTATAAAACCAAATGACAGGAAAACCACGCAAAGAACACACTATAAGACAATCTAATTAATTATGAGAACATGACACAATTACAATAACTAAGAGTGAATACCCTATTTTGTCTCTCAAAATTTTTGCATTGGGCTATGTCATTCTTTAAAAAAAAAAAATTGTGGCCCCTCAAAATTGAAAATAATGAACACATTAAGTGAAGACGGACGGTTGGAGAAGGAGCTAGCTAGAGAAAACGGGATGGTAAATATGAGGGAGAGAGAAGAATTTAAAGTGAGTCATATGTTTTTTGTGTTTCAATGCACCCTTTCATCATATCCCTTAGATAACCTGGTGTGTGGTGCTCAATACAAAGTATGGAGCATGGCAACCTTCAGTAAGATATGCCTCCAGATGACCCACAACAATCCTTTTAATCCCCATTTTAAAATAATTTTCACTTTTTTAATTTTTTATGTTTTAGAATATCTGTTCATTTATAATATCTAAGTATTATTAATTTTTTTCATTTATATCCTTAATATAAATGTATAAGTTAAGTAATTAATAAACTTACCAAAATAAATAGTAATGATTCTACAAGGATAGTTTTATCAACTCATAAATTTCTATATCTATCAATATATATTTTTATTTTCCTTAATATGTGTATTGTTTGGTTTTCTTTTATGGTTATTCTGAAATGGAAATGGATGGATTAGTTCATTAGTATAAGATAAATTATACTAAGCTCTTCTAAGATTTAATGAAATTTGATTTGGCATGCTTTTATTTTGTAAAATTATATTGGCCTTCACTATATATATTAATCCATTAATTTAAGTGTCAAAAGAAGATAATATATGACATGCACATGATTATTACTAGCAAAATTATAATATTTTGGTAATATTTGACATATATATCAATTAAAATAACATCTTTTTATCATAAGTCATATTTACAAGTTTTCATCTCCATGTGATAAAATACTATTTTATTCAATCAATATTTAACATTATCAAAATATCATTATTTTATCATTAATATATAGTTAAAGATGGATTCAGGATTTAACTAATGAGGGGACCAAGCTTATAAAACTTAGGGAGTAAGGCTAACTGTTTATTTCAACAACTATGGTTAAAAAAATGTTCTTTTTTGGCCTTGATTGTTTCCATATTTAGGAAGTTTCCATAATATTATAATTGTTATTAGCAAAGTTCTTGTAAACTTTAATGACTGATTGAAATATTTCTGTTGATATGGGCCTAATTTGAGACTCAGAGAGGATTCTTAGTTTTTTTTCCAATTAAAGAGATAGGTAGTACCACATTGTAACAATTTACAGCATCCAATGATTCAAGTTGCACCTCACTCGTTAACTTCTTGATATATTTTTTCTTACAAAACATCTCTGTAATATCTTTTTACATAAATACATAATATTCATAAACATATTAATATTAATTTATATATATTATGAAAAATCCTGAGAGGGCCACAACCCCTACTCACATCCCTAAATCCGTCACTCTATATATCATATGTTATTTTTTATCAGTTAAATTCATAAATTAATATTTATATGCGAGGTTAATATGATTTTAGTGAACCTTAACAATCTTCTGATAATTTTATAAAATAGAATAGTGATAAGTGTAATTAGGCTCAATTTTACAAAACGACGGTATAGTTTCCTCTTAATTTGATGTCACAAATCTCCCCGCATTTTTGCAGTCTCCCCACCACTATTACTGGTCTTGGTGAAGTCGGCCATTCCAGAATTGGCAAGAAGGGAGAAGAAATATGATATAATAATTTATGTTTGTTGATGGCCTTTTCTAATTTTCTTGGCCCTTTCTGTTTGGCTTCAAGGAATATATTAATTTTTATCTATAATAATTCATAAACATATTAATTTTGATCTAATATATTAATTTTGATCTAATCTATATATATAGGTTAAAAGTACATATAAATATTATTCCAAAAACAATTAAAATTCAGCCAAATATTTACTAAATAAATCTAGCCTTTTATTAAACTGTAAAACGTTATAACTATATTTTTATATATTAAATAATTTTAATAATTGATTCTTTTAAAAATCCTAATGAGGAGAGAGATATATAACTAGTCTTGAATCTTTTATTGTGAAATTTTTGAAATCAGTAATTCAAAGGATATATGTTCAGAATTAAGAAAAAAACTATTTTAGTTATTTTTTAATTCCAATAAATCAGATAATGAAATTATAATTCTATTTCTCTGTTTACTCCAAACATAAAAAAAGAAATTGGACCGTCTAATTTCAATTTTAAACTCCAATTATATATTCAATTTCGTACGCTAAACAAGGGGTAATAGTAATGGACTCGAATGCTGATTCATTTATGTGATTTTTTCATTTTACCCTCCATTATTTTATGATGGGAGTTAGCTTATTCAAGAGCATAGTATGTAATGCGACCGAAGCATAGGAGAAGTCAATTTATTTCTTCCCATTTATTATTAAATTTTTTGACAAAAATCATGATGATTATCATATAAAATGAAACGATATGACCTATTCATTTATCAAAAAATTAATAAGCACATGCCACGTCTTTTTGAAGATTAAATTATGGAAAAAAATTTACTACACATTTTTTTTTCTATTTAATGCTCAATTTGATATCGACTAACGGTTCATATTTAGTTTCAAGTCTTCAACTCCACTTCTATTAATAAAAAAAAAGGGACTATAAAATGTACCAATGTGAAGCATAAAACAAAACCATAGGAATACACGCAAACAAAGAAACCAATGTATGACATCTTAGGTTGCTAGAGGGGGCGATGGTTCCTATGGTGGCGGTGGTTGTGGGAGGAGGCTGGAAAGAACAAGGGACAATAGGCAATTAGGGTAGTTTAGTAATTTTAAATATTTTTGTTTTATTAAATTACTAGTCGTTTGACCCGTGCGATGCACAGGAAGAGATAATAAAAAATATTTTTTTAATTATTATAAAAAATAAATGATAATTTACTTACATATATTTTATAGAAAATTGAGTATATAAATTTATCTTAAAAGTAAGTTAATAATTAAATAATTAAATAAGTGGATAAAATATAAATATATTTTTCCATTTTATATCTTATATTGAGTATCATATTTATAAAGTTAAAAATATCTTGATAGATGACCTATACCTAATAATAAAGAGCCTATTTTATGAAAATTTTACACATTTTGAAAGTTGAAATTGTTGAATAAAGAAAAAAAATAAATGGATAATTTTACTATATCATGAGCTATTCATAGGGATGACAGTGAATATCTATGAGAAAGGGGACATGTTCCACGTTTTCCATCACCATTTAGAATTTGTCTCTCATCTCCATCCCTATCCCCCTTATGGGTTCCCATTTCCCATTTCCTGTTTTCTATGGAGATTTTGAATCCCTATAATATTCAAGGGTTTGAAAAACTTTAAAAATATTTTACAATTTGAAACATGAATATTCATAATAACAAATACTATTAATGCAACATAATTCAAATGAAAATTAAAAATATATACAAAATACAACTATAATAAAAATAATTAAAAATAAAGATGTATTATTCCTGTTCTTATCCCGTTTAATAAACAGAGATTTAGCTCTCATAAATCATCCCTATGAAAGTGAAATATTTTCCAATTCCTTTCCCGATTAGGTAATTTCTGTTTGTATCCATTTTTAATTTTTTTTATCATCCCAACCATTTATATCTTTTTAGTAAATTAAAATATTTAATTTAGAAATATAAAAAATATATTTTCTAATTAATAAAAATAATATAAAAATTTAATTTATATGATTTCAATTACATGTCATTTCTTTGTACATCCTTTTAATAAATTAAAATATCAATTTTAAAATATAATAATTAGTAAAAAAATTATTTATAATTCTAATTTATATAATCTCAATTATTAAAGTAGTATATCAATTATAATTTTTTAATAAAAAATAATATATTTATTTCTTTTTAAAAATTAATAAATATTTAATATCATTATCAAAGTGTAAATTATAGAATTAATTTTTTTAAATATTTTAGTGTTAAAAAATTAAAGGTATTTTTTCTTAAAAAAATTAGTATGAAAAAGTTATGGAATTGATAGATTTGAATGTTTAAGTTGTAAAAAATTAAATAGAATATAGTGATACATGTAGATAGATAATTTTTTTTTATTATGATTTTTAAAAGTTCTACTTTTGAAATTGAAAAATTTCCCCTAATCCCATCTTTATTTAGAATTTTTCCTCCATTCTCATGCACATCCTGATCATGGGTCCCTAGTTTTCATTTCACATGGAGATTTAAATCTCTATTGATATTTATGGATTATTAAAAAATTTAAAAAAATTTCAAAAATACTTTGAACTTCAAAACATAAATATCTATAATAACAAATACTACTGATGCAACACAATTATAATAGGTTTGTTATCGTTAATACTATAATTATATATATATATATAATTTTTATGGTATAATATATTGAATTATAATTTTGTTTATGCTATTTTTGATTTTTTATATTGATTTTGTTAATGGTAGAGAGATATAAAGGTATGATTGAAAAAAATAATTGATAATTAGAAGATTAATTAAATTCAAAAACTTACTTTAAGTATTAAGATTATGAAATGGGTGGGGTATAATTTTTATATAGATAATGCATGAAAGACTTTTATGTAATGAGTCTTAAATATTATTATTATAATGTGTTTTAAATATTTGACTAAGAATAAATTTGATATAAATTGAATTTTGAATTATTATCATATCAAAATTAATCAATTAGCAATTCATTAACAATTTGACCCACCTATTTTCTTTAAAAAAAATATGTTGGTTTTAAAGCTTATTTATTTTAAAAATATTTTTTTATAATTTTTTATATTATCTTCATAATATGAGGCTATTATTAGTTTTTAATTTAATTATAGATCATAATTATATTAACATGAGTTCTCTCTTGATATAAATTATAATATTTAATGATTGTAATATTTGATTTTTTGATGATTGTCATATCTAATTTTATTTCAATTGAAAAATAATTAATAAGTAAATTATAAATTAAGTTTAAAAAAATTCTTTAGACATAAAGATTGAGAAAAGTGGGGTCTAAATCACTATATGAATGGCATCTGTAATAATTTTCATAAAATGAATCTAAAATATTAGTACAGTAGATTTGTACAATCAATAAATTTTATACAAAATCTTAATAATTAATAAATTCTAGTTATAAATAAGATTTTGATAAATCTCTATCATTTTTTTCTTTTTAAAATCTTCTCCAATTTTTTTAATTTTTTTCTACACTAACTTGTTTTTTTTTCAAAATTTATTCAAATCTTTTAAAGTATAAAATTATCAAAATTGTCATGAATTATATGATTAATTTTTTTAAAAAAGATTCATTCAAGTCTTTTAAAATATTAAATTATCAAAATTATCTGCAAGAGCTCAGAAGTTATTGAAAGAATAATTTTACGGCCATCCCAAGTGTTATCAAGATTTTCATTTTTACCTGCGTACATATATAATTTTTTTTATTGAATTGACATATTCTTGGTCTTCAAGTCATTAAATTAGTCTACATATATAATCAAATAATGTCATCACTAATGACATGAAAAAATATTCTGCCTTTAAATAATTAAATTTATCACAATCTTATTGTTAATAAAAAGGGTTAATGATATAAACCTGATGCATATATTTTGGATCTTTTTTATAATTTATATACTTAATTTCATAAATTTAATATAATAGTATTCAAAAGAAAATCACCACCCGCATCAAATATAAAAAATTTAGATATGAAATTAATACTAAAATTGTGAAATTAATTTATCAATATAATTCATGATTTTAGCATCGCAATAATTAAAGATACTTAATTAATGTAATGCAATCTTATTATTAAATACAGATTATTATCAATGATATGTTAATAATATGTAGTAATTACGATTTTATTTTTTAAAAAAAATTAATGAATAAGTTCTTAAAAGATGTGAGCTCTAAAACATTTTCAATGTGACACGTGTAAAACTTTCCTTCAAACGACTCTGAAATATTAGTATTATAGATTTAATAAATTTTATTTTGTAATTAATCCATTAAAAATTTTAAATAAGGTGACTATGACAGGATCTAAAAGATGGAGGGATTAAATTATCCTCCACCTAACATGTTAATTATTTCAACGCGAGAGCAAGCAAAATACATAACACACTATATTTATGTTTTCACTTTATTTTTGACTAATCACAGCACATTCTCACATATAGCGCAACTGCAATAACATCATAGGAAACATAAACAAATGAAAATCATCAAAGTCCAAAGTCTTGATTTTTGGCTTAAAAGATCCTTTTTAACCATCCAACAAAATCTAGACCAAAAGCACTTCCGAGAGCCAAGCCGACAAGAAGTCCACCCACATATCCAATTAGAATTATTTTCCAGTCAAATTCAAAGAAAGATCTTGAGTCAGAGTCTTCATCAGCATTGGATACAAGTGGTGGAGGCCTTGCTTGATCTTCACACTTTTTAAACAACTGAATCCCACACAGACCTTGGTTTCCCTCAAAAGAACTTTCTTGGAATGTAGAAAATTGTTTATTTTCTGGTATAGGACCTGAGAGATTATTGAAGGACACATTAAAGAACTCCAGAAAAGTGAGTACTGTTAATTGCTGAGGAATCTTCCCTGACAAGCTGTTGAGAGAAAGGTCCAATGTTTCAAGATTTGAAAGCTTCTTTAAGGAAGATGGAATGTTGCCAATAAACATGTTATTGGATAAGTTGAGCAAAATAAGACTTTTCAGGTCTCCCATGACATCTGGAATCTCTCCAGAAATTTTGTTACTTGAAAGATCAATGGCTACCATGTAGTAGAAGTGCTGAAGCTCCTTATAATCCAGAACAACCCCTTTATTAGACATTGTGAATGCATACCAGATATGACTAAACCAAGATTTTCCCTTGAAATGAATACTATTATCATCATACCTTAATTGACTTATGTTGGACATTGTCATGGATTTCCAATCTTTGATTATTTTTGGAGGCAAATTTCCAGAGAACTTGTTGTGAGAAAGATCAAGGATATGGAGCTTGGGAAATGTGCATCTCTCTGGGCACATAATAGCTCCATAAAATTCATTATGACGTAAAGCAATAACTTTCAATTCAGGGAGAGTGCCTAACCAAAAGGGAAATGGACCATTGATTCCGTTATGGCTCACATCAAGAAATTCTAGCATTCTGCAATTGACCAATGCTCTTGGTAACTGACCTTGCAAATTGTTTTCACTTAAATCAACCATCTTAAGGGCACTTCCTTTCATATATGTTTCAGGAATGCGACCAATCAATTTGTTTCCTTGTAGTATCAAAGCTTGAAGAGATTGGCTGAAGCTTCCCAAACATGACGGAATCATGCTGCTTAAGTTGTTAAAGGACAAGTCAAGATATATAAGTGACTTTAGATTGCAAATCAGCGGGGATACTTCCCCTGTCAGTGAGTTGTGGGAAACAGACAAACTCTGGAGACTTTTTTTCTTCCACATCCAATTGGGTAGTGACTTTAACTCATTGTATGAGATGTCAAGATATGCCAGCTCATCTAAGTCTTGGAAAAAAGTTGGAAACTCAACCACATTGCATGAAACCAAGTCTAACACTTCTATTGGAGAAAGGGTTGCATTGGAAGAAACTTTTCTGTTGAGCAAAGACAGATTGTTGCGTGATAAACCAAGGAAAGTAAGATTTTTTAGATTCAGAAATAGGTGAAGGTCAAGCTGTCCTTCCAACAAATTATCTTGTAGAGAAAGAGATGCAAGATGCTCTAATCTAAAGAGAGAGCGAGGAATTTCACCTTGAAGGTTATTTTTTTGGAGACTCAAGTAAGACAAAGTGGTTAGGTTCATTATCCAAGATGGAATTTCACCACTTAAATTGCATGAATCCAAATCTAACTTCCGAATTGGAGGAACGGTTATATTGGAAGAGCTTTTTGTAGTGAACAAAGACAAATTGTTGTATGATAAATCAAGAAAAGTTAGCACTTTTAGCTTCGAAAGCATGTCAAGCTCTATTTGTCCTTGCAAAAAGTTATTTCCTAGAAAAAGAGTTTCAAGATGCACTAATGTAAAGAGAGAGTGAGGGACTTCACCATGAAGATTATTTTCAAGAAGATTCAAGTAAGCTAAATTGGTTAAGTTCATTATCCAAGATGGAATTGCATCACTTAACCTATTGTATCCGAGGTCTAACAATACAAGCTGAGTGAGGTTTCTAAGTGAATAGGGAAGAGACCCATAAAAATTGCATTGCGAAATTGAAAACAAATTTAAAGAATTAAGATTTCCAATTGACGCTGGTAGAGTGCCATAGAAACTTGTGCCTTGGAGATTTAGTGAGCTGATGAGTGGGCTAGAGTGAAAATCAGGCAACACACCACTGAGGTTTTGATTGTCTTCCAAATTCAAAATTCTTAAGTTTGGAAGATGAAATATTCCAACTGCAAATTCTCCATATAGTTCACAAGAGCAAAGAGAGAGTTTTTGCAAATATGTAAGATTTGTGAATATATCAGGCACAGATGAGGAAATAGTCACAAAATCAAGATGAAGTTCTTCGAGTCTGGTTGAGTTCAGAATTAAGCTTCTTAGAGTGGATATGTTGAACTGCAACTGGTTAAATGGATCACCAAGAAATGAATCAATATAACTGCGTAGATCAAGAGACAGCAAGTTGGACAATCGTGAAACTTCTGACGGAATTGAACCAGAAAATGTGCTCTCACTGATTTGAGAAAGGTTCAGATATTTTAGTTGTGAAAACTCACCTATCTTGGCTGGAATTTGGGAGTGATTGAAGTCATTATCAGAAAGATCAAGCCTTTGAAGGTGTACAAGTGAGAAAAGAGTGCTATTGGCATCGATAGAACCATAGAGCTGACTGCTACTAAGATCAATGCCAATCAGATGGCTTGTGACCTCATCACATTCGATGCCATCCCATGAGCAGCAATCTGTGTTTGCCATCCAAGACACTGTTTTAGGATAGCTGAAAGGATTGAGAGAAGCAAAGTTATCAAGGGCAAAGCTTTCCTTAAACCGCAACAAGGCATAGCTTTCATCTTCGTGACATTCACGAGTTGGATGAACAAAAGGTAAACAGTCTGTGAACATGGATAGGAAGAGTGAGAAAAGGAGAACAAAATGTGTTGACAAATTGAGAAACCCCAACAACCCCATTATAATTTAATAATTTTAATGCAAACGCTCATATGAAAAGTTTGGTGCACCAATTGGTTTTTATACTCAAGGACTCGACGGTGATGGCCTTCCTACTATCAGGAAGGTTCCATGTTGGTCAATATTGGTGAGAGGACTATTCTGCGAATGTGCAAACGTATATTTCTCACAAATTAAGCATGAAGAATGGTACTGCAAATTTATTTTTTGAGTACCATAACAATGGAAATTAATGTGTATACCTTTGGAGATTGTAGTATATAATATGGGGACGCAAATCTTGTTCTTTGTCTAACTTTTGTATCCTGTACAGTTAATTAACGGGAGAACCATGTGTAAAATTTTGAGAATTTTTTAAAGAGTGAAATTTTTATTGATACATCAAAATCTAGGGGGCAGATTCGTTAGTCACCCCTGCATTCAAGATATGTGTGTTAAAAAGACAAAATTGACCCTGTTTTATTTGTTGCAAAGTTAGGATCAATTTATGAAATTTTGCTAATATAGCCTTCAACACTGTGCAGGGTTCTTTAGGTTGGGGTTCTCACTTCCTTCCCTAAATAAACAGCACAGCACCGTCGTCGGCTACTCCCGCCAAGTCCAAGCATTTTTACTTTTTTAATCTCTGTCTCGACTCTGCAACTGGTTATTTTTTAAGTCTGTAACATTTGCATCTTTCTTGAAGCTTTCATTTTCCTACGTACATTTAAATTTGGTTTAGAACAAATCAACTACATCTTGAAAAAAAAATCCACCAAAAAGATGTGGGTCAAGCGGCAAGTTTGAAGTAGAGGGGAAGAAATTTTCCCACGCGTGAACAGTGAAATAACTGCTGATGTCGATGTTTATATAAGAATTTTTGGCGTGAGCGAAAATCATCACTGTTTACATGTGAAGAGTTCGAAGGAGAATTTTCAACGCGTGAACAGTAAATTAATTACTGTGTACGCGTTAAACTTCCTCTATAAATAGAGGCGAGGAAGCAACTTCAGATCACAAACAGCAGCAGCGGATGAACGAGCTGTAAAGAAGAGAAAAATAACAGAGAGTGTGTTATTTTTCTGAGAGTGAGAGAAAAATAGAGAGTGTGAGTAAATTTCAGAGAGTGTAGGGTGTGGGTATATACACTGAGAATATTTTTGGATATCATCTTTATTACTCCTTGGTACTGCAAAAGTGTAGTATTTGAATAGGAGGGTTCTCACTGGGAAACACTATATTTACCTCTTGGATTGGAGAGTGTGGAAATAATATTGTGTAATTATCCTGAATATAGTGGAACATTTTTCGGAGTTTGTCTCGTGATTTTTCCTCCGGTATTTGGGGGTTTCCACGTTAAAAATTCGGTGTGCATATTTTTTGATCTATTTTGGTGGCGTGAATAGTGACGTGAGTCCTACCACAGTGAATAGTACTCTGAATTTACTATTCACGAGAATAGTGATACAGTTCCATTGCAAGGTGCTATCCACGTAAATAGTGATAGTGGGCTCCACCGTGAATAGTGATCAGCGGATCCCACCATGAATTACTATTCATCCTAATATTTATTTTTCCACAGATCATCTTTGGTAGATTTAATTTATCGATTTATTTTGGTACTCATTCGCCACATATTGGCGTCATTTAATTCTGTTGTGAATCGATCTGCAGAGCGACAAAAGAATCCCAAGATCAAACAGCACTAGTAACGAATAACTACAGTAGAATGAACTAACTGCTCCGAAAAACATCACTTCTTCGCAATGTTTTAGTTGTTACAATATACAACATGAGGACAGCAATATAAATTAAACATGGTAGGATGCAAAATGGCTTGCTTGTGTAACATGGTGGGATTCTTTGGTCACCCTCAGCTGGGAATACACCGCTCAAAAAATGCAATATTTGTTGTGAGAAGAGCTCAATGTAACATGTGTGCTATATATATATATATATATATATATAGACACACACATATACATAGATATATATTTTGCACATTAACGCCTTTGCTATGTTTTCATAGGTATAGCCTCTTTGTAATACACGCCAAAGCAAACTCTCTCTGCCTCCACCTTTTGCCAGTTTGCCGTACCGACTTCCTTCATCACCCTCTTCCAAGAAACTTATCCTACTCTGAACAGAAGGAAAATTTTCTGGCATTCGTCGATATAGCGTAGAAAGAGCATTTGAAGCTGACACATCCAAATCAAGCCCTCATTTAATCCCTTCACCGTCTATCTGCCATCCTAACGTGATCCGACCCAAGCTTAGCTTGCATAAGAACTCAAAGTATTATAATAACTGAGAAATTTGAGGCCAACATTCCATTTCTCCTCGTTGTATGGAAATAGGCAACTACTTCCTCAAATCGATCATTGTGGTCAAGGCCAGAGATTAGTTCCATGAGACAATATCTTTATTTGCGATGCATTCGACAATCACCGCTCATGTGCCCTTCTAAAGATCGGATAACCTGACTGCATAAGCTGAACCCCACTGCCTTTTTATGCAAAATGAAAAAAATAATGTGCTAATATGCAATATATTAAGTAGGGTCATTTTTGCATTTTCCCTATGAATCTAGCATTTTTTAGGGGTGTTTACTCCTATTACCCTAAAAGAAATGTTATTTATATTCACATTTTGTGGAACACTATGTTGACACATTTTCATCTATCATTGAATGAGATGTGATTTCCAAACTAAATGGAGTCCACATTCCATCCCATCCAATGATAAATATGAGTATGTCAACATAGTATCCAATAAATAATGAGTATAAATAACGTTTCTCTTTAGCCTCAACCGCCTATAATAACCCAACTTAGAGAGGTGACTATCGAATCCCCACCTGCATTGACTTTCATAACAAGCATGTTTCCAAGTGAAAACAACAAAATGAGACCCTAAAGCCATGATTGGATTGGCAGTAAATAATAAAGCAGAATAAGATGAAATAAAATAGAATGAACAAGGAATGAAGTGGCATAATTATTTCATTCTATTGTTTGAAATAATTTGTATTTCATCCCATTTTCCAAAATTGGAGGGAAGAAAAATAGAGGGATATGATGAAATTGGATGGAATGGAGTTCATCTATCTTCACTCCATCCAATTTTATTATATCCAAATAATAGAGCTTATTATAATTTCATTTCACCCCATTCCACTTCATCATATGAATCTAAACATCGCCTAAGACTATCGTGCATTCTGAGCAAGAAACACTGGTCTGTTTCTGGTTTGGCAGGTGTACGCATTTCAAACCGCATGCAAAGACTTTTCATAGCAAACTAATGAAAAGGTTTTCAACGTCCTGTGCATACATTTCAAATCATATCCATAATACATTGACGTGTTATAGCAAATTAATGAAAAAATTCAAGTGAAAATCACAGAGTGAGACGTTTGTGCATTTTGGATATGAAAAAATCTATTGGTCTGCTGGCTTTTCATGTCACGAGGCAAGTTCATTACATTACCTCCACAAACTTTTTGTCTGGTCTATGAGCTTGAGTTCCATGAGCTTTTATGTTTCATATTTCATTTTATTCAGTTCGTATATAATTTCAAACATGCATATTATTAAGAGCTTTAACAAAATTCAATATGACCTCTCTTATTACGTTGCCAAAATGAACATGCATCCGTTTCAATCTTTATCGTGCAATGAGGAATTCATTACCCACAAAAATTATTGTCCATTAGAAGTGCTAAATCTCTGCATTCTATCGTTATATGCTTCATTTTCTCGGTGTTGGATGGGACGGAATAATATTTCTTTTTCTTTTTCTTTTACTTTTTACTATTACTCTAACATTTAGTCCCTATAAGAATTGTTGTTTGTACTTATAACTTATGGGAGATAAATAAGATATAAAACCTAAACTAAGTGAAAACTACGTCTTATTTAATGATCGATGAAAATGTATAAATATCCTACAAATTGTGAATATAAATAATATTTCTTACAGAGACCAAAATTTAGAAAAGTGGAAATAAAAAAAGAAAAAGAAAAGAACAGTGACCAAAATCAAAGCAAAATGATCAATATTTGCGCTCGTTTGAATGTTGTTTTAGATTTTTTTTAATTGATCTTTTAAATAAGATCTTTTTATAAAAATAAAAGTTATTTTATATTTGAATATAATGTCAATTTATATTTGGATATAATATGAAAATATATTTTTTATCAAACATTTTTTTTATGCTATATAAAAGATCTTTATTAAAAGTTGAAAATCCTAACTTCTCAAAAATAATTTTTATTTAATTTTTTTATAATGATCGTTCTTTTACTTAAAAAAATATACCGTTCCCCTTCAAACATACTAAGTGATATTGAAAGATTTTTCTTTTTCATAAAAGGGGATTTCTTTTGATCAAAATAATAGTTATCTAGACAAACTCTTATAGAGACTAAAGACATTTTTTTATGAGACTAGAAACATATTTAAATCTGTAAATTATTTTCTTGAAAAATTGGGAAGGATAAGCTCCGCCCCATCTTCCTTTCATGCGTGTGTTTACGTAATAGAAATTATCACAACCATTAATCTCAACCAATATACCAACCCCAAAGACTTTTAGGCACCTAATTAACCTTCTTCCTCAACCACCTTCGATATATCAAGTTGGTGTATCATATTAATTATTATCTGGAGAAAGAGGCTCACAATTTTATATGAAGATGATACGGTATTTATTGCTCAGCTAAATGAGATTTATCAAAGGAGATCAAATGAAATAACTATAAGAGAGGAAAATAGTGACGAGAAGAAAGAGACGTAATTATTTTCTCTGACTCGGCAATCTTCTGATTCCCAGTTGGGCCTCAAGGATACCTAGTTTATGGTAACAAAACTATAAGAGAGGGAAATAGTGACGAGAAGAAAGAGATGTAATCATTTAACATTCAACAAAGTCCAGTCCTCACGCGCATCCTGGTAAATATAGGAAATAGAAAATTAAAATGTCATTGAAAAATCAAAAGATTGCCGAGTCACAGAGAATTGCGCCATTCTAACAGAGACAACTCTTAATTTTCTATTTCCTATATCCACCAGGATGCGCGTGAGGACTGGACTTTGTTGAATATTAAATGATTACATCTCTTTCTTCTCGTCACTATTTCCCTCTCTTATAGTTTTGTTATCATAAACTATGTACCCTTGATCATGCCTACTTGTCTTTCAATTTCTTTGGTCGTTATAGTACATTTTCTTTTTATAATAGTTGTTATAGTACAATAAATATAGATTGGATTGAAATACATTAAACACGTCTGTTATATAATATCCCGTCAACAAGAAAATAAAAAAAAAATTAGACAGCACAAGTGCACCTATAAGGGGAGGGGGAAGAGCTGTTACTAGACGACATTAAAATCTAAAGGTGCACCTACGGTGCACTCCCCTTAAGGTTGCACCAGTGTTGTCTATTCTTTTTTTGGTGGAGTATTACATAAAGAGGGAAAGGAATATTATACCCTTTTCTTTTTTATTGAAATTTTTATTTCACTAGTTTTTACTTGATAATGTTTTTAAAGGGACAGTTCTAAACTCTCATTATAAAAATATTGTACTCTTTTCCTTTTACTAAGATATTTTTCCAATGAATTTTTTCTTAGTGATTGTTTTAACGATGCATATTCATGGTGGACATTTACGCGGAGTGTTATGAATTATTATTTGGATATAGATGTCCTTATTTTTAACTAATTTGAGTAACAATATTTGATTAGATAGAATTATGTTATGATCTTATTTAATTTGATCTTATATCTCTTATCCTTTGGTTATAAATACCTTTGTTGGGTGCTCCATATATTGTACCTCTAAGACTATCAATAATATTATATTCTTTTTGCCTTTCCATTATTTATTATCTTCAATATTTTTTTTCGACAACAAAACACATTTTCCCCTTTATTTATTTATATGTTCCTAACAAGCATGATGGAGTGTAGTTTTGTTGAGCGGAGTTGTCATCCTTATTCTTTGCTAATAACCCGGCCATTTTCTTTTATTTTCGTTGTTTAGGGTCTTGTGTTTTATTTTGTCATTCCATTTGTGATGATTTGTTGTCCCATTTTTGAGTGTTTTGCTTTCCCCTTTTATACGTGTTTGGTTTCTTCTTGCAGGTATTTTTCTTTTCTTGGTCTTTCAAGTATGGAGGTAATCGGATCTATGTTCAAAAATGGCATAATACATTTTTTAAGTTGCATCACTAGTTGTGGTAGTTTTTGATATGGAAGATGTTTAGATATAGATAATTTTCGAATAAGAAGTATAACCACAAATCATTTGTTAGTTCGAAGTATAGAATATATTTATTTCTTATTCAATATGAATTTTATCTATCTATTTCGATTTATAAGTCGCTAGTCTTTTTCATTCATGAATATCTTTTTGCCTTTTCCAAAAAAAAAAGATGGAAACAGTAAATTTTCATACCTATCTATGGGATCGTTGTATTTGTTCTATGGTAGAGTCCTTTGTTTTTAAAAAATTTATATTTTATGAATTATTACTAACTGTTTTCTTTAAGATCACTTTTTTTTAACACTAAAAAATAGGTCTATCACTATTAGATATAATGGATGAGTGAGTTGAATGAGAACCACTATCAATTTAATGAGGATTGTAACATCCACCTTTAAAAGTTAAAATAATATTTTCTTCCTTTAATATTAATATGACATGAATAGTATCGCTTTAGTATTTTATTCCTTTAACTCTTTACTTGCATTTGTTTTTCTTGACGCGATTGTTGATAATTTGGATCACTGTAGACCCAGAACTCTTCCTGTCTAGTTGTTGTTTTTGCTTGTGCCGTTTAGCCCCGTTTACGTATAAAAAAATAGTATCACTTTAGTTAGTTTCTTTAATTTAATATACTATTAGTACGCATAAAAAATTCTATACAATTATCTATTAATACATTGACATATTAGACAAAAATATAACTTCTACAATTTCTATATCAAGAGTTACAAAATAATAACACAGTTAAATCATGGTGTAAAATTTTTTACACGTATGGATAATGTATTGAAATTGATCTCTAGTTTTTTTGTGTCACATAAATTTTATTCAGTTACTACTGTTATCTTTAAAATTAACATTGCTTAAAGATAATAATGAAAATTTTAATAATTTAGTAAAAATAAAGAAAAAATTAAAATCATAATTGGAGTACTTCTTATTTTAGATTGACAGCTGATATATTTTTTTTTTCACATAAAACCAATACTTTTATTTCAACAACATTACAACTCCGAGGTTAATACGCAGGCCCTTTTCAGACCAAAGCAGAATTTGAATGCAGCACCATGAGACGACAGCATTAACAGAGTGTTATAGAAGAAGAATGTAGAAACTCATTTTATTTAGGACCTTGTGGGGACTCTCCATCATGCACCATCAAAAGATAAGTTTTTTTCGTTTTAAATATTTTGTGATAGTCTTTAATGATGAACGATAGATGGGTCGACCACAAGTTCATTGGGTTCAAATAACACGTACACTTGAGTTTATTCCTTACTGGATAAGGCTGGGCTATTTCCCAGAACTGAAGGACAGAACAAATATTATGGATTCTTCTTTCTTAGAGCTTCATTATGGTGGCCTACTGGTGGGCAATTAGGGCGTGGGGGATAAATAGGGTCACATACATCCGCTGGAGTGCGCCTGGCAATAGGTTGTGAAACTGCACGTCTCTCAACTGCATAATATAGCATATATCTTTAGATATATTTTCAGATTTCACATCAAAAGCTTACAGCAGGTTAGTTAGAAATATATCCTGCCAACAAGCATAAGTGAAAAGAATGCATCAATGGACAAAATAAAACAACAAATTCAAATAAGGAAAGCATATGATGATAAATTAGGTGTAGCCATCTCGGAATTAAAGGGTATCTTGGTTTGTATTTTCATTTTCTATTTTTAATTTACGTCTTCAATCTGTTTTCTGGTTTTTCAAAACTTTGTTTAAAAAAAATGTGAAAAAAAATGAAAGCATAATATATGATTAACAAGCCGTAACAAGTTCACTGCAAAATAAATATGCACATGCGTACGAGCTTGAAAGGATTAGAGAGGAATTAAACAGCCTTACTCTTCATGCCTCGAGCTACAGTTGAGGTGGGAAGAAACATAACGGAAGCCAAAAGCAAGTATGCAACAAAAATGGCCTTCATCATGATCGAGAAATATTTACAGCTCAGTGTAGATACAGTTCAATTTTCCTTTGGACACAATGACTTTCTAGCCATCATGTATTTATGGTCCCCATGTTTTTTTGGTCTGACATGTAGAGTTGGAGATTCATTAATGTTAGTCCCCGTGTTATAATTACGTAAATGACCTTTTGAACTTTAAGAATTACGTCGAAAGAAAGGCATGGGTCCCAGCATGGACGAAACAGGTGCAGATGATGAGGTGCAGCTGCAGCGGTAGCTGTAGCACCAATGCGATGTCTCTTCGAGATGGGTATTATGGAAGCTCGTTTTATTACAGGAAGCTGAACGATGTGTTGAGAGAAGAAAAGTAGAGTGGGAAGTTACTTAGGTGCCATGGGATTAGTTAGTCCGCCCGTAGTTAGGTGCCAACCTTTCCTTCCTTCGGGGTAAATGATTTTCAATCATTGGATGTTCAATTTTTGTTGCCGAACGGTTCAAAGTTTGAATACATTGATTTTGCAATGTGACTTGACTGATAAATTACTATTGTATACATTATTTCCACATGGAGACCTTGTTTTGCTTTGTCATGTCTGCCTCCTTTATCAATAGCATGAACCTCGACCCCCAGTTCAACCTCCTCTAACTCTCTGAATCTCATTCTTCACTATCAATTTCCACTTTCAATCTCCAAATCTCATTCTTTACTGTCGAATTCCAAAGAAGAAGAAACAGAAGAATACGAAACCCTAAGCCCCAAAAACCCATCGCATGCAGTCTAGCCGCCCCCAATGTCTGATGATCTCCTAGTGGAGGTTGTCACTGTCATCCTCTCCTACCTCCTAGTCCCCTCCTTGCCTCACCCTTTCACACTCACACTCACTATGAAGCCATCACACACAAACAAATAAAAAAAAAAGAAAGGATCTTATGTCATGACCCGACCTGGGAACGTGACCGGCACGTGAGGAATCTCATCCTCACGTAAGTCTTATGGGTGGCGTGTCTCTTGTAAATGCATAAAATAGTATGACTTCATATAAATGAAATATAGTTTTCCTCGAAATCCTTATCACTTTCTTAATCAAAGCATAATACTCGTAATCATAAATATTGAGAAACTTAACTTAATTTTTGAAAACATTTTAAACTTGAATCATAGATATATCTCTAGTTCATTACATAAATCTCTTCACCATAGTTTACATTCCAAATACATTCTTAAACTCTGAAAATATTTGAGCCAAAATGGTTGATCATGAAATCATAAGTTTGTTTATCATATGATATAAATTTGAAAACCCGTTCAACCATTGAAAACTGAATCGCAAACTAAGCTGATCTTTTACGTAATCTAAATCAAAATCAATGATCAAAGTCCATATTTCAATTCAAGTAACATATGCGGAAATATATAAACTTTGGAAATAACTATAAGGTCTCAAAATATATGCGTGGCTTGAATCCTGCCTGCAAACCCACTGGAGCACTCTAACAACACAAGCCTACTTTAAGCCTTACAACAATATAAAGCTCACCAAAGGATAGCTATGGCTACTGGACCGGAGACTGAACAATGCCTGTACCTGTAACTGTAAGGAGGAAAGGAGAGGGGTGAGTCAACGAACTCAATAAGTGAATTCTCACCCGTCACCCACATGGGCTACCAACAACCATATATAGATATACATGCACTGGCAAAATATTTTCAATATTTACATAACATAGCTACTCTAGGAAAAACACTTTCCATACATGTACACAATAGCCCTTTGTCGCAACCGGAATCGCGACGGGGACAGCGAAAAAAGAAATTCTGTTTTGAAAATTATGGAGTCGCCACCAAGTTTATTAAAATTTGGAAAAACATGGAAAAACTCATTCATTTTGAAAATGGTCTTCGAAACCAGATTTGAGTTCGGGAGTCGGTTACGCATAGGGAAGGGTAGGAGTTTAATCCTGCGCATCCCTAATACACCCGTCTTTAGACGGTACCTCTAATTAACTGTGCAAATTAAATAATAACCCTTTCAAAAAAAATTATTTTTATTTTATTATAAAAAAGAAAAGAGAACATCAAGTTGTCATAACTCAGATGTTCTGAGGTATCCAGTTAACAAGCCGTCACGGCTAAATTAACCTCTTTATTTGAAATAAAACTTTTGATAAATAAATGAATAAATTTAAATCGAAATGAAAATATAAATTATAAATACTTACAAATATAAAAAAATATATTTATTTTTTATATTTTTATAAAGAAAAAAAATAACAAATATAAAAGAAAAAAAAATATTTTTAGAGATATTTTCGGATCATTAAGCTGTCACAACTCAAATGCCCGAAATATCAAGTTAACAAGCCGTCACGGCTAAATTAACATCTTTATCTAAAATTCCCCACATAAATGAATATTAAATAAAATATTTCAAAGAAAAATTATTAGAGAAATTATTTATAAATACACCAAATACAAATATTGCATTAAAAGAAAATTTACAAGAAAAAAAGAAAATGTATTAGGAAAAAAATTTGCAAATAAAATGAATTATGAAAAGCTAATTTTGACTTGACAGGGATTGAAATCGCCTGCTCCTACATATCCCCTGGTGCAATAGGGAATTCAAAGTCACGTAGTTCTATAGAAAATATTTGTGATATCGTTTAATCTTATTTTGAAAAAAAGAGATTTAGAATATTAAGTTGTTACAGCTAAAATATTCTAAAACATAAAGTTAACAAACCATCGCGGTTAAATTAACTCTATTTTTGAAAAGAGATTTTGAATATCAAGCTGCCACAGCTAAAATATCCTTAAAACATAGAGTTAACAAGCCGTCCCAGCTCAATTAATCCCTTTAAAAAAACACAATTAATTAACTAAGCAAATCTTTAATAAATCAAAATACTCAAATATTTATTTTAAATCCAAAATGAACAAAATTCCTCCTTTTTTCTTTTTTGACATAAGCTAAACCTAAACCAAGTAACCAAACCTAAAAACAAAAAATGAAATGAACACCTAACCAAACAGGTAAATTTAAATCCAAGTACTAACTTCAAAAGTTTATTCGAAAAAGAAATTGACTTACAATAAAAAAAGAAATGAAACAAAATTTTTTAATCATCTTATTTCTAATTTTGCTGAATTAATTTCCTTAACCTTTTCTCTTTTTTTTTGGTTTATAAGACAAGAAACTCAAACATTTATTTTGAACCCAAAATGCATAAATTATATTTTTAAACTTTTTTTTTAGATCTGAATTAATCTAAACAAAAATAAACAAAGTCGAAAATAAAATAAACATTAACCTAATGCCCAAATTTTAATCTAAACAAACAAACCAAAATTTGATCTAAAACAAATAAAATAATCTAAACCCCAAAAAAAAAATTCCTAATTTCTTAACCTAATTCTACACTTCCCCAACACACGCACACACACTCCCTCACGCGCGGACCCTCTCTCTCACCTATGCACTACAACACTCTCTCACCTTCTCTCACACACAGACACGGTTCTCTCACCCTCACGAACACACACGCTCGCAACTTTCTTTCACACACAAACATAAGCTAAAAAAGAAATAAAAATTAGAATTCTCTCTGTTTCTCTTGCACACACAGACCACTCACGCACATGACCACATTCACACAGGCACACTTATTCACTAAATTAAAAGAGAATGAGAGAAGAGAGTTAGAGACAGAGAATTAGAAACTGAGAGAGATGAAGTGTGTGAGAGAGAGAGAGAGAAAGACAGACTGGGAATGAAGCGGAAGTGCGGGCACGAAGGGGAGGACCGTGGTCGTGTTCAGTGGTTGAGGCTCCGTGGATCGCTTCCCACTGAAAAACAAGCAAGTGTGAGGTGGAGCAAAGGAAGAGGAGAAAGAAGAAGGCTGTCGGTGCTCCGGGAGTGGTCAGCGGCGGCGGATCTCGGAGCGGAAGAAGGTTCTGCGGCTTGAGGTGTAGTGGGGAGGAAGGGCTTGTGGTGGAGAGGAGCTGGGCTGAATGGGTCGCTGGTTTTGCGCTTGAGGTCATGGGTTCATCGCGGTGCGGGGGGGGTCTCTCTCTTGAGGCGGCTTCACGGTTTCAGAGGGCAGGAGCGACGGCTCAAAGGCGAAAAGGGAGAGATGACTGCGGCTGGTGGTTGCAGCTACTAGAAAGCATGCGGTATAGCACTATGGCAGAGAGAGGGAGATCGGGCACGGTGGCAGAGAGAGGGAGATCAGGCGCGGTGGCCATGGTGGAGGAGTGATGAAGGGGGAAATGGGGAAGGGGATGGGGAAGAAGATGGAGGCCGTGGCGGTGATGGTGGCTAATGGTTGTGATGATGGAGAGGTTGAGGAGAAGAAGTGGTGGTGGTTGTGTGGTGTTAATGATGAGGAAGACTGGGAGGCCGCGGCTTAGGGAGGAAACCGCCGCGGCCTCCTTCCCTTTTCTCCTTTTCTTATTTTCCTTTTCAATTTTTGATGATGATGATGATACTGTTATTAATGCTGAATTTTACCTTGTTCTTTTCTTTGTTGTTTCTGGATTGTATCACTGGACTCATTATTGTTGATTTCTTGTAGGTTCTCAAATTGATGTTCTGATGCTTCTGTCTCTGTTTGAATTTTTCATTCAGTGTTTTTTTTAAAAAAATCCTCTGATCGTCCCCCAAACCAGTGTCCTTTTTCAATATCTATATCATGTTTTTTTTTCGGATACTCATAACTCCACCGAAAGAAAATTCACCCGTTGCCAGTAGTGGAGTCAAACCTCATTATGATGTTTTTTTATCCCTTTTTTTATTTTTTTTCAAAGCTTTCCCATCCCTATGCCTCACGGGTATACCTTGGGGAAAGGAGAATCGGACACAAGTCCGTGAACCTACAGGGAAAAAAAAGGAGGGCAGCAAAGGAGCTCGAGTCCTGTCTTTTTTTATTCTTTTATTTTATTTTGAAATAAACAAATAAATAATAAAAGAGGTTACAATGAGTTGGGCTTTACGAAAGCTGAATGACTAATCCCAAACAAAGGAATAGCCTGAGAACAATAAAAATGGATTGGACAATACACAATTGGACCAAAACCAATTTTGGGTATTAATGGGCTGAAAATGTAAATAAACTAAAAAGGATTTTTTTTTAATTTTAATTTTTGGAAATAAAAACAATCAGAAACTCTTTTTATCAGATTTTTCCACAAGAAATGAATAAAGCAACCGTAAATTAGATATCATAAATTATGCAAAATTTTTTTAAAAAAATTTTGTTTTGTTTACGAGCCGGACAAAATCGGGTGTTCACACCCTTAATTCAAATATTCTCTGAAAGCATCAATAATCTCCAAAAATATAATTAATAGTACTGTAATAGAGAAACACGAATAATCTGTTTACTAATTGTATGATGATATATCCTCCAGTTATGCATGTCAACCATGACATAACCAATCCTCTATGGGTGCCAAACAGGGGCTCCACCCTCAAGGTTTTGTTCCTTCCCCCCATACACGGGCACAGAGAAGAACACATTTTCTACTCTATGAGATTACCCCTAAGGACAATTTGGTACCAAGATTGACTATCATTTTTCCTAGCCGTTAACTCGCTGTCTGTTTCTCTATAGCTACCATCTAATATAGTTTGTACTTAATTCATATAATCTGAAAACTCTTTAAAATCTCTTAAAGTTCTGGAAACTTCGAAATTCTGGATTCATACAACTCTAACAAGCCGGCTTTAGCATAACTATGACTACGAAATCATGCCTGAGGAATATGTATCTAATAGTTGCTATGATTCATACTAAACTCCATATTTCTGAGTATCATGAAAACATAAATTTCAAGACTTTTATTTCTCAAGCTAACCTCTTGTCATAAACTGGGTATCTCTAGGTTCATACCTCAAAATCATGAAAACTCTAAAATCATAATATCACTTTTGTTCCTGAAACTAAATCATGTTTTGTTTAACATTTCTTCAATATATCTCAACGAGATAAACAAAAGGACATAATCTGAAATCTGACATCTTGAAATCACAGTGATGTCATAAATTTATAATACATATTTGGCAAGCCTCATAACTCTATTTAAATCATACATTTTCTCAGTGATCATTCTAGTAGCACATAAAGCATTTTTATAACATGCATCAGTCCAAATCATGGTCCCATGGTTTTGTAAAACTCAATTTTTCATGTTATCATCATAAATCAAAATTTTTCTAGCTTGATATAATTATGTAAAATCATATTCTATACTTTTGCTCATCTCAAATTTCATATATGACAATAATCATGCAAGAAAAATAGACATAGTGATAAAATTAAATCTATGAGATCAAATCCACTCACCGTGTGTAGCCAGGAGTATGTCGGCACCACTAACTTGATCTGGAGAGCTTGGAATGGCACCAACAACTGCCATAGGCTAACATAGACCCAAGATTAATCTCCATTAATCTCTAGACAATTTTAACAACATTGGGGGAGCACCCCCATTTGACAATAATGGGAAAAAACCATAATCCAAACCATAGAAAATGAAGGGAAGGGGAAAAAGGAAGCACAAAACCAATAACCAAACTCACCTTGAAGCTTGGAGGAGGTGGATTTGATGGAGGATGAGAGTGAAGGGGGAGGAGATCACCTTAAGGGGGTTAGGGTTTGGGTTTTTGCTTTTGGGAGGAGGAAAAACCGAGTTGGGTATATATAGGGCTCAATAAATAAAACCGCGTCATTTTACACTGTGTTGTCATCAGGCTCTCTCACTGCAGCAAGTAAAGCTCACTGCGACTACAGTGAGTAACGCTCGCTGCAATGAGCCTTCTAGCCTGTCTGCTCGCTGTAATGCACAATATTTTTGGGCTATGGCAACACCAAACTTGGCAATGCCTAGAAAACTATTGCTTAAAAGGGCCTATGGCCACAGTTTTTTTTACAGTTTTTGGTGTAGATGAATTTATATAATATGTTATTACAACCGTATGAAACCGTACTCTTAGTATATATATAAGCAATGGTTTATGAATTGTTGTATTGTTTTTATTTTATACAACGGTTAATTAAATGTTGCCTATATAAATTTATAATAAATACACTTAAATACCATTGCTAATGTACATGAAACTTAAGAGTATATGTAAAAACCGTTCCCCAATGTATTATCACCTTTTAGGGGTTCTTAGCCATTGATGGCATACATATTGCCATTTCACTTTCGAAGATCTAACTTGAGCTATTGATGGACTCCTCTCTGATTGACACTTTTAATTTTGGGGCTTTTCAAAGGGCTACTAAGATGCGCAAAGAGCTACAAAATAAGATGGACAAATGTGATACCCGAGGTACACGGGTCAGCAGTAAGGTTCTGTATAGCCTCAAGGATTCCCTGGGAACCACCGTCGGGTCCTGAATTTTTACTAAGTCTGGATCCAACACCTCCTTGGAGGGCTATATGATAGAACCATATTCTTGGGATCAAAAATCCCGGTAATTGTTCCTCGAGGGAAAACAAGTTGAAGGGTGATTTTTAATGAATTTTATGAAACCTGCAAATGTTTCGTTATTAACCCACAAGTTTAGAAAATCTCGAAAATTCCCGGATTTGAACTAAAACCCAAAATTTGAATTCTGATTTGATGGAGTTTTGATTTTTGTGATATTTTATTTGAATCCAAATGGGAGGTATTTCCTTGTTTACATTTATGTTGGAACAACTCAGATGCTGGAATGACTGAAAAAACACAGAAGTTGGGAGTTGTTGTCACCGCTATAGCGGTCCAGGACCGCTATAGTGGTCACCAGCACTTGTTCAAGAGGTGTAGTGGACTGAGGTACCGCTATAGCAGTCATAAGTGACTCCGTGGGTCTTGCAGTGGACTGAGGTACCGCTATAGCGGTCATAAGTGACTCCGTGGGACTGTTAGACCGCTATAGCGGTCATATACCGCTATAGCGGTGTCAGTAAGTTTAAAAACCCCCAAATCGGGGAGAAGAGAAGCAGAAACGCGATTCTCTCCCTTCTCTTCCATTTTTTCTCTCTTTCTCTCAAATTCACTCCAATCCATCATTCCAAGCTTCAAGGTAAGTTCATGTTATTAGATTATGTCTTTATTTCTCCATGATCTTGGATTTGGACCGATTATTTTTCTCATTTTTGTCAAGTGGGGGTGTTTCCCCAATTTTAGTAGAGTTAGAATAGAGCTCTCTAGAGATTTTTAGATGTTAATCTAGAGTTATGGTTGCTTCATGGCAGTTGTTGGTGCCATTCCAAGCTCTTCAGATCAAGTTAGTGGTGCCTACATACTCCCGGCTTTAAACGGTGAGTGGGTTCAAATCCTATGATCCTTATGTTGATCATTAGAGTTAATTTCAGTAAATTATAGCATGAGATATATATGTTTTTCTGAAAACTCATGGGACCATTATTGTTAAAGTGATTTTTATCAAAGAGCTAGAGTATATATTTAAAGATTTATGGAACATTATGATGATTTCCATAGTAGAGAATATGTATATGATAGAGTTTTAGAGAAAATAAGTGCTTTTATGATTCTCAGAAGTATAGAATTCAATATGATTTGTAACAACTGTCAGATACATATTCTGTAGGCTTGAAATCAGAATGCCTACAAATGGGTGATCCCTTGGGCATGATTTCACGGTCACAGTTATGCTAAAGTCAGATTGTTAGAGTTATATGAGACCAGAACTTTTCGAGTTTCAAGAGTTTTCATATTTAAATAATTTTATGAATTTCAGAACTGTTGATTTATATGCTAGAGCTTGTGAACTCTAGGGTAGAAGACTTATGAGATATAGAGAAAAGATTTAGATTTCTGATTGAACTGGACAGTAGCTATAGAGAAACAGACTGTGAGTTAACGGCAGTTATTCCGTTAACCTTGGTATACCAAGTAGCCTTAGGGCTAGAGAAATAATGAATGAGACCTATTTAGGTGCCCCGGAGATTAGAGACTTTGTTATGCTATGCATAACCAGAGATTTGTTATGTCACATGAATTGGGCATAACCAGAGATTCCTGTTTCTTTATTAGCATACTATGGTTTATGATTTCTACAGAGTAATGATTTTAGAACTATTTGTTATTCCTATGAATATGAACTTGAGAGTTATTGCATTAACTGGTTTGATGAATATATATATATATATATATATATATATATATATATATATATATATGTATTTATTTCCCTTGACTGTCCCATGAGAGGGTTATGGGTGAGGACTTACTTACAGAGTTTTAGATGAAACTCACCCCTCTCCTCTCCTCCATTACAGGTGCAGTAGACACTGCGGGTTCTTCTTTTCTATCTCCTCCCCCGCAGTAGAGATTTTCCAGTTGGTGAGCTTCACTTTGTGAATGAAGTACTTTTGGTATTTTGTTTAGAGATAGAGTGCTCCAGTGTGCATGACGGGCAGGGTCCCGGACCATAGAGATAAACTGACATGTTTTTATCATGAATATTTTGTATTTTCATGGTTACGAGTTCTATGGTTTATTTTGTATTAAGAGCAACTTGTGTATTTTGTATCAGAGATATTTACTAGAGCTTGATTATGAAAGTATTTATGTTTTGGAAAAGGATTTTATATTAAATTATGCATATAGAGGGACTCAGAGATCACGAGGCTTACGTGGGAATGAGGATTCCTCATGTGCCCAAGTCGTGTCGTGACAACAAACTATTTGCAAGCTGATCTTAAAAGAGGAAACATTTTTGTTGAAGAGGAGGGCATGGTTGCATGTGCTTCTTTTGGCTACAGGTTAGTATGCGATACCATAACATAATCAACCAAATGAACAAGTTGGCGATTATTAGTCAGTATCTTAACAATTTGGGGCTTTTTTCCAATACTGATTTTGTGGGTATTACTGCATTTCAATTCTCTTATTTTCATATTAGTTTAAAACCAATAATCCCAATTCATCTGCTTGTTAATATGCACAACAAAAAAAGCTCAATAGATGCCCATATATGCGTAAAACACCTAAAATTGACACATCATTATTTTCATATTGAATAATAATACTAGTGTTATCTAATCTCACGACCTCCATCTTCATGTACAATTTCAATTCAGCCAAAGGTTTGGTCCTTGAAAATTTATTCTTCCTGTTATATGGTAGAGTACGTATTCTAACATTCCAATGATCCCATATGAGCTTCTTCGTAGCTAGTGAGTCCAACTTTATGCTCTCTGAAATAGTCAAAATTTAATGAGTTATTGTTTTCATCTTTAAATTATTTGCTTGTAGTTTCTTTCATCTTTTTGTTTATCAACAAACATCTTTGATGGGTTGATGCCTAATTATTATTTTTTTGGTTCATTTACTGCTTTATTTCATGTAGTAATCATTTAATTTCAGTCTCATGGATGACACAAGATAATTGAAATTAGATCTGACATATTCAAGATTCCTTATGTTCTTTTTAATTCATCCCTAGTCCAGGTATGCGGCATGCATGCATGGACATTTACTTTAATTTGTTTGAAATAATTTGCTATATGGTACATTTGTAGTTTTCCACTACTTGATTCTATGCTAGGCTTTTGGGGGTAGAAAAACAAATTAGGATTGGGGGGAAGAATCATGATATATTGTTAGGTTGAATTTGGATTATCACCCCTTTGTGTCACTACCAGAAAAACTGTTGTTACCAACGGATTTTACCAACGGATTTTGTCAACTAGAAATAATGTCGTCGAAAATCATTATTGACGAAAAAAATCCGTTGGAAATTTTCACCGACAGATTCTTCGACGGATTCTTACAAAAAAATCTGTCGGTAATTTGATTCACAAATTCGTCAGGAAAATCATCGATCGAAATTTTTACCGATAGATTTTTTATTTATTATTGACAGATTTTTCGTCGGTAATATCTTAATTAAATTAAAGTTTTTTATAATTTTTTGAAATTTACCAATAGATTTTTCGTTGGTAATATTACCGATGAAAAATCCATTGGTAATCGTTTGAAATAAAATTTTATTTTTTATTTCTTAATATTTACCGATGGAAAATCCATCGGTAATCATAAAATCCAAAATTTTTTTATCTTTTATTTTACCGGCGGAAAATCCGTCGGTAATATTTTAAATTTTTTTATTTCTTAATATTTATCAACGGAAAATCCATCAGTAATCATAAAATCCAAAATTTTTATTTTTTTATTTTACTGACGGATTTTCCATTGGTAATATTTTAACATTTTTTATTTTTTAATATTTACTGACGAAAAATCTGTCGGTAATCATAAAATATAAAATTTTTATGTCTTTTATTTTTTATTTTACCGACAGATTTTCCGTCAGTAATATTTTTAATTTTACTTTTATTTTTTTATTTTATGGATGGATTTTCCATCGATAATATCTTTATTTCTTTTTTGTTTTACCAATGAAAAATCCGTCGATAAATTTTTTGTTTAAAAAAATAAAAATTTAGCAATATTTAGATTACCTGATTATTTAAGAATTGAAGTTTTATTCAACAATAATTATAAATACATTTAATAATAAAAAATTATAAAAAAATACTCAATTAATAAGCAGAACAAAGTTTCACCATCGTCTACAAACATAAACACAAATGCAACAAAGTCTATAAGCATAAACATAAAGATGTCAACATATGATAAATAAAAGAAAAACAACAACTCAAATCGGGAGAAGTCAGCAGCATCATCAGCATCACCATCACTGCCACCGCCATCAGCATCACCATCGCCGCCACCACCTGTCTGGTGGTGCAGAAGAGCCTTCTTGCATCTTTTGCCACAAAGATATCATCTCTTCATCTGCTTTCGTAATCTGATCTCCAAAGCCTTTTCGTTGTCTTTAATGTTCTTTTTCACCTCCTCCAACTCTCGCTGAGTCGCCACATCCTTCTCTTGCATATGATGAAGTTCCGCATTGAGCAAGTAAACTTGCTTGTGAACCTCATCATCATCAGTGGTGGACCCAGTACCTGTAGATGCCCTAATGACAGAGCCAGTGGATAAACTACTCACATAAAATGATCCCATGCCGTAGATATGGTTCTTGTAAGGACCGCCGACTACCTCCTGCCACAACTTGTCCTTATCAAGCAGTGGGCAATCCTCACCAGCTGTGATCCTCTGTTCTCACTGGATTGTGGCCTCCTGATAGCACTGCTCATAGGCATGCTATAAAAAAATGAAAGTAATGACAGTCAAATATATGAAATAACAAATTATGTATATATATAATCAATAAGTGTATAGAACATATATACCAAAATATTCTCTGAGCGAGGATCGACCCACGTCTTCTCTAGCTTGCATGTGTAAGTCTTTCTGAACAACTCACTCTGTGTAGGTGGCCTCTTCAACTCATTGGTCTACATTTCGAGTGAAACATGTAAAACATTAGTATGATAAAATATAAATTTAACAAGAGAAATTAAAATATGTTTAAAATGATGACTAAACCATCCAGCGACGTGTAGACTCGATACTAGCAGAACCACCACAATGAAGGGAGCCACCCTTATGCGACGCTCGGCTCTCCTTGGCCTTCAAATACTTCGCTTTGAACTTGTAACCTCTCCAGTATTACCACAAATAGTCCAGGTTGGCATAAGTCATCCACCTGGGGTTCTTATCCCGCTGCTCCCGAATGTCAATGTACATGTCTTGCAGCCTATGAGCTGCCTTGGATTTAAAGCACTTAAACATAAACTCTTCATCTTTGGGATGGATGATGAAGTGGCTCTACACATGAAAATAAACAAAAAAGGTAATTGAAAGTCATATATTTTGTAATAATTATTTTATTAACCTTCCACTCAAGAAACAGCGGTCCTTCTCGAGCTTCGACAACTTGTCAAAGGACTCAATCGACCTTTCATATAATTTTTGATGGTGTATGTCACCTCGTGTATGGCCGCTGTGTTTGGCTCCCAACTGCTTGGCAAAAAATACAAAACATCGGAGATCGTATGTCAAGAAATTGTTCAAATTATTACAACACGACTCATAAGAAATTGAAAGATTAATTTACTTACTTGTCACCGACACGTATAAGCTTTATCCAGTTATCTGCTGTAGACCCATGTCTTGATTGCCCCACCGAGGAACCACCAACTGCCCCGCTTTCGGCACCTCCTTCTGAGTCATGTGTGGGGGTGACCATAGGATCTGTCAATGGTGATGGAGGAGGAGATGAAGGCACTACTCCGGTCACATGCCCAGGAGTAAGTATCATAGTAAACTCCCTATGGGCATGGGGTAATGGCATGGAAGGGATAGAAGTGGAGGTGTGAGCAGCTGTGGTGGATGGTTGAGTGGGAGGGTTGATTCTTTGATTGTTTGGGACACCTTCCCTTTGCCCTTATTTTTGAGTTTAGGTACCATATTTAAAAAAGATTCAACAATGTATGAAAAATCAATTCGTAGTGTAATAATTTAAAATGAAAAGAATATAATAAATTGACGCTGGACACATCACATTTAATCTGAAAGTTGAGGACTATCTTCATCATTCTCAGTCTCACATCATCCTCAAACTCATCTTCCTCGTCTTCCCTAACCTCCTCATCACTACCATCACTTTCATTGCTTTCACTCACTAATTGATCACTAGAAAAGTGAATTATCTGAACATCACCCGAATTAGAACCTAAAGTTAGTAATGTTCCCATATTAACGACTACCTGAGAGGGAATTGGGTCATTCACTTGATAAGCATTGTCAGGTAGTTCTTCGACCTCAACTCGACCCTTAGGTTTAGTTTTTATGACCATCTTCCAATCCTTACTGCATTTTCCAGGGTATAGTGCATAATATAGCTATCTTGTATTCTGGGCAATAATGAAAGGATCATATGAGCGTATCTCTTAGTATGATTCACCTCAGTAAGTTTATATTGATTGTGTGTGCGTGTTCCGTCAGGACGTCTGGGGTCATACCAATCACAACTAAACAGCACTACCAATTTTTGAGGTCCATCACCTACATATTCATTCTCTAGTATTTGTTTAATTACTCTATACCAATCACTCTCCCCACTACCTGCATACCCTCTGACACATACCCCACTATTGTTTGTTGCTTTTCCTTGGTCCCATTCAAATATATGAAACTTATATCCATTCACATAATACATTGGCCAACCGTTTGATTTGTTAGCAGGACCCCAAGCCAAATTTTGTAAATAAGAACATGTTAAATTATTGTTTTTATCAAACACCTACATGAATAATTAAACTTCAAACATCAACACAAAAGATGACAACTAGAGCAAACTAGAACATGTGTATGAATTTTGGATGAAATGGTTACTAGATAATTAGATCACATACAAAGGATCTGAACCATGCTGGAAATTAGTCAAGGGTGTGTTGCTCATCAACTTGTTCAAAATACCTATAAATTAAACATTGCAGGTAAAATAAGATTTGATGCATGACAGTATATCAACAATTGAAAGTGATGCATTGATAAAACTTACATCTTAAATGGTTGGACTTCATCACAATTGATTAAGATATGCAAATGCGCAGCATGTTTCTCTCTTTCTGATACCGAATGTGGTTTGGACTTTCCAGCATTCTGACTAACCCTTGTTCGTCCAGACTGAACATGAGACTCAAAGTAATAGGAATAAAAGAAAGATGTCTCCTTTGAGATATATGCCTCATATATGGAACCTTATACTTGAGCTCTATTTTTTATAGTTCTCTTAAAACTTTCAATATTTCTTTTAAACGGATACATCCATCTATATTGAACCGGCCCACACACCCGCGCTTCGTATGCCAAGTGTACGGGCAAGTGTTCCATAGAATCAAAGAAACCGGGATGAAATATTCTCTCTAATTTGCACAGAATTATAGGGATGCTTCTCTCCATAATTAGTAGATCTTCAACCCTCAAAGTGGACAAGCATAGGTCTATAAAATATTGACTCAACTCAGTCAATGGCTTCCAAAAAGGGAGAGGTAATTCTCTAAATGCAATAGGAAGTAAACACTCCATAAATACATGACAATCATGACTCTTCGTGCTAAAAAATTGTCCTTATGCAACATTGGCGCATCTACCTAAATTTAAGGCATAACCATCAGGCATCCTTAACTCTTGTATCCACTAACACAATGCTTATTTCTGCACAGAAGTCAGTGTGTAACTGGCCTTTGGCTTACACACGCGACCGTCTGGAAGTTTCTATAAACTCAACTTAGGTTTTTTACAATACTCAGCCAAATCTTTTCTTGCTTTCACATTGTCCTTAGTCTTATGGGTGTCCATTACAGTATTTATGATATCATCACACACATTTTTTTCCACATGCATTACATCAATACAATGACGAACTAGATTATCCCCCCAATAAAGCAGCTCCCAAAATATACTTTGTTTGGTCCAATTATGATCTACCCTATATCCTGGCAATCGTATGGATTTTCCCAATTTAGTTATCTTTGGAAAGTCTCAACTCTGTACCAAACTTGGTTACCACTAAGCCTCACAAGAGGCTCATCACCTTCAACCATCTTCTTTTTAAATGCATCCTTTTTACCCCTAAATTCATGATCAAGGTCCAAAAACCTCCTATGACAGTCAAACCATGAGTTTTTCCGACCATGTTTCAATGTAAATGTCTTTGTATCCTCCATACATTTGGACATGCCAATTTTCCCTACGTCATTCAATCAGACAACATTCCAAAGGCTGAAAAATCATTGATAGTCCATATCAATGCTGCCCTCAGCAAGAAATTTTGTTTCGTGGAAATATCATAAGTTTATACACTCGAATACTATAGCTCTTTAAGTTCATCAATCAATGGTTGGAGGTAAACATCAATCTTGGCTTTGGGATTATCGGGACCAGGGATTATACAAGTTAGAAACATGTAAGGATCTTTCATGCACATTTTAGGAAGCAGATTGTAAAGTGTAACAACCACAAGCCAGGAGGAATAAGGTTTGCTAAACTGATTATTCGGAGTAAATCCATCTGCATAAAGCCCTAACCTAACATTCTTAGGATCCATAGCAAAATCAAGATAAGTTTGATCAAAGTGTTTCCAGGCTTCACCATGTGAAGGGTGGATCATGACACCATCATTTCTCTTATTCTCAAAGTGCCATTTTATGTGAGGTGCTGAACTCATTGAAGCATATAACCTCTTTAACCTTGGAATTAGGGGCAAATAGTGCATGCTTTTGCAAAGAACATCCTTATATCTTCCATTTCCAGATCTTTTTGGTTTAAACCTAGGGTTTTCATAAAATTTGCATTTGGTTAAGTTTGTATCATCTTTGTAGTACAATATACATCCTTTCAAACAACAATCTATTTTTTCTGATTTTAGCCCAAGTTTTGAAACTAATTTCTTGGCCTGATAGAAATCCTTTGGAATAGAACTAGGTTGTGGACTAATCTCACTCATCAATGTTGCCTACTGGTCAAACGAATTTTGACTTTGGTTTGCTTCCAACTTTATAGCTAACATCCTAACCGCTAGATAAAACTCTGAGTGTACACACCCTTCCTACAGAGGGGCCCTCACAGCCTCTAATATAGAGAAAAAATTCTCAGCCTCGGCATTAGGAGCCTCGACAGAAGGTTCATAATCTGCATGAATTTGAGGACCAACTGCATCATAAATCATTTCCACATATCGCCTAGAGTTATCCTCCCAATTAACATTTCTCGTGACATGCTCACCAATTTTAACTCTACTTGAACTAACTATAACATAGGCATTTTCAACACTAACATGTTCAAAATTTTGTGTGGCAACTTCCCCATGCATATTCCAAACCCAATAATTCGTCATAAAACCATCCTTAAAAAGGTGATACCTAATGTTGTCCATATCAAAATATTTCCTACATTTGCACCTAGCACAAGGACACCCAACTTTCTAATCATTCATAAATTGAACTGTCTGACAAGCCACCCTAATAAATTGTTCAACTCCCGCATAAAATTCAGGTTTGATTTTCCCTCGACTAGGGTGCACCTTGTCATACATCCATAGTCTGTTTGTGGGAATCATGGTTCCTGCCTGTGTAATTTAACCTAACAAATTTATTTAAAGATTCAAAATTAAAATTTTAATTAAAATTTTGAAAGCAAAAGTCTTTAAGTAAATGGATTGTGGTCTTTAACTTCACAGAATATCTTCCAACTTTTAACTTCAAAAAAAATCGACAGAACCTCCCCTTAAATTAAGACATCCTAGGAAATTGATTTCAATATACATATATATATATATATATATATATATATATATATATATATATCAATCCAGTCAAATAAAGTTCACAAACAATCAAACGAACATTTAAAGATCCTAAAACCGTTCTAGAGCACACCCCCTTATAACATCACAACATGCATTTCTTGCAATCTCCGTATACACAATCAATCTCCATAGCAAACAATGCAAACAAGTTAGGAAATGACCTCTGCGCCTTTGCCCCCAGTCATGCAATCCCAATTTCCTACAACTTTAATTTATAAATCATAAGTTTCTATCCTAATAAAAATATAATTAAATGAAGAGAAGAAATAATTACTTATGTCAGAATTGTCGGATGGTCCTTATATATGGCTTAGCTCTTTGAATGAATTCTTCTCTTTGTGCCTAACAGAAGTAATAAACTTTAAGGAGCTCTTGAATTAGTCATGCATCATGCCACTACGATTACTCTTTTCTCACAACAAAGAGAAGTGCAATCAGCCTAACCTCGCAGATAAAAAATACCCCATAATGGAAATTAGCTGAGTCTAAAATGTAGTGGCAAAATATTTAGTGAGCATGAATAGATCTATCTTTGTCTATGTCTGAAGAGGCAATGTTTGAAATTACCTAGGACTAGTGGTTCATGCAAATAGAGGGAAAGAATAATGGATAAAGGGTAGAAATAGAGTTAAGGAAGTGAGAAAAAGAGGCTTACACCGTTTCGTCTTCTTTCAGCGGGGCGGCGGGCGGGGGCAAGTAGCGGCGCGGTGGGGCCGACAGAGCGGGGGCGAGCGGGGCTAGACGAGAGAGGGGCGGAGGGGCTGTTTTGGTTCGCAGGTTGCAGGGGCGACGCGACTCTAGGCGGAGGGACTGGCCTGGGTCGCGGGTCGGAAGGGCTACGTGACGCTAGGTGAAGGGGCGACGCGGCGCTGACAGTTGCAGTGCGGTGCGAGAGGCGGCGGGGCACGGTCGGCTTCTGCGGGTTGAAAGTCGGGGCACAGCAGGTTGGCGTTGTTGGCGGTACAGAGAGAGTTGAGAATGGAGAGGACGTTTCCTTTGAAATGAAAGTTATCCAAGTATATGTAATTGTATTACTGAAGGATTTTCAAATTACCGACGGAAAATCCGTCGGTATTTTTTAATTTATAATTCCAATTTATTACCGACGGATTTTCCATCGGTAATAATTTATTCCAAAAAAATTAAAAAATAAAATTATCGATGGATTTTTCGTCGGTAATTTTTAATTTTTATTAACTTATAATTCCAATGTCGATAATAATTAATTCTGAAAAATAAAAAATTATAATTACTGATGGATTTTTCGTCGGTAATTTTAAATTCCGGAAAAAATTAAAAAATAAAATTATGGACGAATTTCTATCGGTAATTTTCAATTTTTATTAATTTGTAGTTCCTATTTATTACTAATGGATTTTCCATTGATAATAATTAATTCTGAAAAAATAAAAATTATAATTACCGACGGAATTTCCAACCGTAATTTTCAATTTTTATTAATTTGTAGTTCCTATTAATTACTGACGGATTTTTCTATTGGTAATTATAAATTCTAAAAAAAATTTAAAAAATAAAATTACCGACGAATTTTTCATCGATAATTTTCAATTTTTGTTAATTTGTAGTTCCTATTAATTACCAACGGATTTTCCATCGGTAATGTTAATCTCAAATGATAATTTCCATCATTACCGATGGAAAATCCATAGGTAAAAATAATTTTTGAAAACAAAATTTTAAAATAAAATTACCGACCGATTTTCCGTCAGTAACTTGCATGCCTTATTTCATGCAATTTGGTGGGAAAATTACAGGTGGATTATCGACGAAAAATCCGTCGATAACGTCTTCAGAGCAAAAAAAAAAGAAAAATTTCCTTGTATTTCTCATTTTTCGTTGGTAAATCCATTGGTATTACCAATGGAAAAATTCCGTCCGTAAAATCCATTGATAACCCAGGTATTTCTTGTAATGTGTCTTGCTCCTCTATACAATATGTTTATTACTTCAATGTAAATCCCATACAATCTCTGACATGGAGAGTTTTGCAGATATTGCTACTTTAGTTCCTGGCCTTTCAAAGATGGTGTTCATTTTATTTTAGTGTTATTTTGAATGCTTTTGTTTTGTATATCTCAGAATTTAGATCTTTCACCTCACCAATCATGATTTTGTTATTTCTTTTGAATATGTGCAAGTTATGGAGAGTATTAATAAGTGTGATCTAGACATTTAAAGAGAACTCTTTAGTAGCATACTAGTAAATTTGATATTAACTCGGTGCTCCTCCTTCTTCTATCTCTTCCTCTCTTGTATGTCTTTGGGTTTATATTTTTGACACCACTAAAATTGATTTTGTTTTCCTTGCAACTTATTGGTAGTAAGGCTTCAATGGAACAATTGAAGGAACACATTGAAAAGAACTTGCTATAGGTGAGAGTTATAAAGGAGCATATATAATTTTATCTAAACAATGCTACTTTTATAGATTATTCTCCTTTTATAAACCCACTATCTATTCATGTTGTTCAAATTTATGGAAGTGTGCTTTGTTTTTTGGGACTTGGTGTGTTCAGCATAAGCTCTCTTGTAGGAAAGTGACATGTTTCAATGTATTTAATATGACAGGTTAACTTTTGGCTAAGTATAAATCCCTGTTCCTAGCTTCAGGTTGTTTAATGAAGTAATCTTGGATCCAAGGAAGTGATATAGACATTAAAAAATTGACAGAAAGCAGTACAAAGTTATAATCACCTACTATTGGACTATAGAAATCAGGAGAAAAAGGGCTTTGTGGGCTTCTTTCATGCTATTTTTAGATTAGCCTTGGCTGTTTATTTGTGTAGTTTTGTTTATACCCAGGTACATTTGATATCCTTCCACTTATGTTGTACATTATGTTAGTGGTTCTATTTTGATTTATTTAGTGATAGGGGATGTATAATACTGCTATACTATGTACATTAGGCTTCTAGGAGTAATTCCTTCTCCCATGCTAGATTTGAGGCTTATACATGTCCATTTATGTACTAGTTAAGTATGAAAGCACTCATTTTCTAGAACTTGTACAAACAATTGGTTCATTAAGAATCAACTATTAATAACTAAAGTGATTCAAAATTTTTAGTTCAAGACAACATCTAATTTGTGCTTCAAGACCAAAGTGATTCAAAATTTTTCCTGATACAAATTGGTAACTACTTCTAATGTATTACTAATTTTTCATCAACTTGTTGGTAATTTTTCAAAAAATTTGTATCTTTTTGGCTTATATTTGGATTAAAGAAAATATGAATTCAATGAGAAAATAAATTAGAAAACTAGTCAAGAGGATTCATGGGCTCTATGAATTGATGAATCAAGTCTCAACATGACATCCAATTTTTACTCTGGGGCCAAAGTTATTTGATTTTTTTCTAATGCATGTTGCTAACTACTTCCAATATGTTGATAATTCTTTATCAATTTGTTGGTAATCCATCAAAAACGCTGGTGTCTTTTTGATTTATGTTCAAATTAAAGAAAATATGAATTTAATGAGAAATTGAGTTAGAGAACTAGTTTAGAGGACTCATGAGCTCTATGAATTGATGAATCGAGTCTCAACACGACATCCAATTTGTATTCAAAGATTAAAGTGATTCAAAAAAAAAAATTTCTGAAAAATGTTGGTGATTCCCTATCAATTTGTTAGTGATCTTTTCAGCAAGTTGGTACCTTCACAATTTTAGTTTATATTAAAGGAGATAGACATTTTATGGAAAGTTGAGTTAAAGAACTAGTCTAAAAGACTGATGGACTCAATGGTTTGATAAAATAAGACTTAACATCACATCCAATTCATGCTCCAAGACTAAAATGATTCAAAATTTTTTTTTGAAATATGTTGATAAATACTTCGAATATGTTCGTGATTTCCTATCAATTTGTTGGTGACCTTTCAAAAAAAGTTGGTACTTAATAGGTTTTGTTTATATTAAAGAAAAACAGATAGAAATTTTATGAAAAATTGAGTTATAAAACTAGTCTAGAAGACTCGTTGACTTTATGGATTGATAAATTGTGCCTCAGCACGACATTCAAATCTTGTTTCAAGACTAAAGTGATTCAAAGTTTTTTTTAAAACACATTGGTGAGTGCTTCCCATATGTTGGTGATTCTTTGTTAATTTGTTTGTGATTCTTCAAAAAAGTTGGTATTTTTTATATGTTAAAGAAGATAGAAATTTTATGAGAAATTGAATTAAAGAACTAGTATATGGAACTTGGACTCCATGGATTGATAAATTGAGTTTCAACTTGACATCCAATTTGTGCTCTAATATCAAAGTGATTTGAATTTTTTTTTTAATATATGTTGGTAAGTGCTTCATACATGTTGGTGAATAATCTTATTACTTTCAATAATCAAAAGACATATATATCAACTTTCTTGGCAACTTATCAATTTTGTAAACTAGAATTACCAACAGTTTTGAGCCATTTACCAACCATTGATAGGAAAAGGAAAAAAATTAAAGTCACAAAGTGATTTTGACAATAATGAGTCCTTTTAACTTACTTTCTAACCCAAATCTACATGAAAAAATGCTAATATTTTGAAGATTAACAAAATGGGAAATATTGCCAACATTTGAAATAGGTAACTAGCATTTCAGCTAACATTACCAACATGAATAAGCTACTTACCACTTAGTGCACGAGAAATTACAAGCCCCTTTGCAATTATAGCATTGCTTGCTTGATTCAATTAGATTCTATTCATTAATTTATATTATGAGTCCTCTTAACTTGCTAACTAACTTGAATTCATATAAGATTCATAATATTTCAAAAATTAATAAAATCTAAAACATTACCAGCATTCGAATCAAGTTACCAACTTTTTGAACTAATGTTACTAACGTTTTGTATGCCAATTACCAACTTATTGCAGAAAAAATTTTAAGTTTCGTCACCATTGTAGCATTGTTTGCATGATTTAATTAGACTCCTTTTGTCAATTTATAGTACTAAGAAGTTCACTTAACTTGCTTGCTAACCCAAATTTACATTAGAACGCTAATATTTCAAAGTTAACAAAGTTTGAAATATTGCGAACATTTTAAGGAAGTTACTAACATTCTGAACTGACATCACTAATATCTCTGAGCTGATTACCAACATAGTGCAGGAAATTTTTAAGTCACTTTACCATCTTAGCATTGCATGTGTAATGCAATTGGGCTTCCTTTATTAATTCTTAGTACTAAGGAGTCCCTTTAACATTCTCTCTCCCCAAAATTCACAAAAGAATTGTAATATTTTGAAGATTAACAAAATCTAAAACATTACCAACATTCTAAGCAAGTTGCCGACATTTTCGCCTATATGGTTTTTTGAACAATGTCGAAGTCATAAATATTATAAGCCCGAACTCTACCAAATGTAAAAAGATTGCACTAGAGAACAAGTTTATAGGACTCTTGGACTATATAAATAGATGAATTGAGCCTTAACATGATATCCAATTTGTGCTCCAACACCAAAATGATTTTAAAAAAAATTTCAGATAAAAGTTGGTAATCGATCGTAATATGTTGTTAAATATTAATCAAAATGTTAGTTACTTGACACAAAAGTTGATATCTTTTTTGTTTTGTTTATATTGAAGAAAATTGAAACACTTTGGTCTTAGAACACATGGATGTTGCGTTGAGGCTCAATTTATCTATTCATAGGGCCCATGAGTCCTCTAAACTCTTTTTATAACTCAATTTCTCGCAAAATTCATAACTCCTTTAATATAAACAAAAAACATACTAGCTTTTTTCTAAAAGCTACCAACATTTTGATAAGGAATTATCAATGTATTGGAATCATTACCAAGTTTAAAGATCAATAACAAATTGATAAGAAATCATCAATATATTGAATATTGACCAATGTGTATCAGAAATTTTTTTGAATCACTTTGGCTTTGGAGCACAAAGTGGGTGTCATGTTGAGGCTTCATTCATCAATCGATAGAGTTTATGCGTCCTCTAAACTATCTCTCTAAATTAATTTCTCCTAAAATTCCTATCTTTAATATAAATAAAAACTGATAAGATACTAGCTTTTTTGAAAGATCACAAATACATTGATAAGGAATCACTAATATATTGGAAACACTTATCAATGTGTATAATAAATTGTGGCAATTGACTAATGATGTTGGTAATTTTCCAGCTTTTGCTATCTTATAAAGGATTTCTTGTCATTAAAAAATTATGACAGGTGCCTAAATACATGGTTTCAAAATATGACTTCAAATTTTTCCTCTAGTCAAACATGGACTTTTGTTTACCGAAAATAAGTATCAAATCACTTCAACATTATTTTAATTTTATCAAGCCCCTTGAGATCTTCACACAAGTCCTTCAGTGAGCTCATCTTTCTTTTGAAGCAGATCTTGTTTTAGCTTATCAACTTTAAGCTTTACTTCTTGAATTTGGTTGACTTGTGCATTATGACATTTCTTCAAGTTCTCAAGTGAATCTATCTTGCCTCTTAGATCTGCCTTCAATTTATTGACTTTAGCTTTAGCTTCATCTAGCTATTCATAAATCTTGTCCATTTCTATGTATCTGCACAAATGACATTAATGAAAAAGATTAGATCCTCAAAAATCAAAATAATCTTTCTCAAAGTTGTAAAAGCTTTTAGAGAATCATAATGCCAAGCATCTTCTTGCTTAATACCATTGGCCTTGGTCCATCTTTCTACTAATCACAAAAAATGACATCCCAATTTGATCCCGACACTTAACAAACTAAGACATTCTACTAATTTCTTTAACTAAAAATGGTTTGCTACCAAATTAGTCATTTCAATTTAATAATTTCCCAACCAAAGCACTGGCTTTTCCTCGGGTGATCCAAAAAATATATCATTGCTACAATTTTGCTTAACATTTATCAAAACAGAATGGGTTTAATTGACATATTCAAATCGATTGATTGAAAGCAAAAAACCAAAAATTCAAGGCCTTACGTCTTTTGAAGGAAAATATTCTCGGGCTCAAGTTCAATCTTGAATTAACTGATTCAAGCTTCATTCAAAGGAACCGCAAAATATAAGTTATTTTTCACAGATTTAGATTCAGTGGTTCAAAAGAAAGATAACATCATTGGCTGGCAGTGCTTAATAAAGCAAGACCACGCAAATTATTTCCGGATTCTCACCTTGGCCAGAAGGTAGAAATCGCTATCCATAAGCTCATCCTTCTTTGTCACAGGCGTGGCGACTTAGGAGACATCTACACTTGGAGTTGTGGATTCGGTATTTTTGATGAGTGCTCAAACTACCGCGTTGAAATTTGGTGTTGGAAGAAGGGAACTTTGTGAGGTCTTGCTCGATACCCGCCTACTATTCTGCTACTCTACAAGCACAGTTTTGACGCACGATAGGTGTGGCTTTTGGCACCGTACCGAATGAACCCATTGTAAAGAAATTGCACAGAGAATAAAAGAGGGACGTGCAAGATTCAAGCTTTTGAGTTTGGTTCTATAGATTTGGTGTTGGTTAGGAGTGAAGGGAGAGGTGAGAGAGGTGATACTGATGTGAGGGATTCAAGGTTTCATGGGAGAAAAAGAAAGTGAAGGTGGGGTACGAAAGCACACTTCTTTTCTTTATATTTCAAATTTTGTTCTTTTATTTTTCTACTTTTTTTAACTCCGCTCCTCACTCCACCGTAGACCTTCACAAAGATAGTGCACAATAAACTTCTCCACTTTCGTACCGTATGCGTCGCATATTGTGTTGATTTGGTGTGTTCGTATAACAGAACTCCGTATATTTCTCACAAATTAAGCATGAAGTATGGTACTACAAATTTATTTTTTGAGTACCATAACAATGGAAATTAATGTGTAAACCTTTGGAGATTGTAGTATATAATATGGGGACAGAAATCTTATTCTTTAACTTTTGTATCCTATACAGTTATTTAACGGGAAAACCATGTGTAAAATTTTGAGAATTTTTTAAAGAGAGAAATTTTATCGATACATCAAAATCTAGGGGGCAGATTCGTTGGTCACCCCTATATTCAAGATGTGTGTCAAAAAGACAAAATTGACCCTGCTTTATTTATCGCAAACGTAGGGTCAATTTATGAAATTTTGCAAATATAGCCTTCAACAGTGTGCAGAGTGCTTTTCAAACACCCAGAAAATGAGTGTTTATTAGGATATCCACTTAATAACTATTATATATGGAATCTAACATCACATCCAATGATTATTAAGTGAGAGTCCCAATAGATATCCATTTTTCTTGTGTTAAAATAGTATTTTTGTAGGGTTCTCTAGGTTGGGGTTCTCAACACTTCAAAAACTTGCCTTCAACACTTCAAAAATGCAATATTAGCCGTAAGAAGAGCTCAATGTAACATGTGTGCTATATGAATATATATATATATATATATATATATATATATATATATATATATATATATATATATATATATATTTGCACATTTATCCCTTTATTATGTTTTCAGTTTTCATAGGTATAGCTCCTTTGTAATCCACGCCAGAGCAAGCTCTCTCTGCCTCTACCTTTTGGCAGTTTGCCCTACCGACTTCCTCCATCACCCTCTTCCAAGAAACTTATCCCATCCTACTCTGAAGTCAGAAAGATTTTTAGACCGTCGATATAATGTAAGAAGAGCATTTGAACCTGAAACATCCAAATCAAGCCCCCATTTAATCCCTTCACCATGTATCTGTCATCCTAACTTGATCCAACCCAAGCTTGCACATGAACTCAAAGTACTAATAACTGAGAAATTTAAGGCCACCATTCCACTTCTCCTCGTTGTATGGAAATCGGCAATTCCTTCCTCAAATCGCTCATTGAGATAATATCTTTATTTGTGATGCATTCGATAATCACTGCTCATGTGCCCGAAAGATCGGATGCCATGACAACTCCACTGACTTTTTATGTAAAATGGAAAAATAATGCGCTAATAAGCAATACATTAAGTAGGGTCATTTTTTTTTTATTTTCTATATGAATCTAGCATCTTTTAGGGGTTTACTCCTATTACCCCAACTGCCCTTAGTAAACCAACTTAGAGGTGACTGTGGAATCCCAATGCATTGACTTTCATAACAAATATGTTTCTAAGTGAAAATGATAAAATGAGACGCTACAATTGGATTGGATTGGTGATAAATAGTAGAGTGAAAGAAGATGAAATAGAATGGAAATGAGTGAAATGGTATAATTATTTAATTTTATTATTTGGAATAATTTGTATTCTGTCCTATTTTCCAAAATTGGGAGGGAAGAAAAATAGAGGAATATAATGAAATTACATGGAATTGACTTCATTTATATTCACTCTATCCAATTTTATTGTTTCCAAACAATAGGGCTTTTTATAATTTCATTCCACTCCATCCTATCCTTTGAATCCAAACATAGCCTAAGACTATATCGTGCATTCTGAGCAAGAAAAACTGGTCTGTTTCTGGTGGCAGGTGTACACATTTCAAACCGCATGCAAAGACTTTTCATAGCAAATTAATGAAAAGGTTTTCAACGTCTTGGACATACATTTCAAATCATATCAATGATGCATTAACGTTTTATAGCAAATTAATGAAAAAAGTCAAGTGGAAATGACAGGATGAGACGTTTATGCATTTTGGATATGAAAAAATTAGTCTGCTCATGCTTTTCAAGTCACGAGGCAAGTTCATTATATTACCTCCACAAACTTTTGGTCTGTTCTCTGAGTTGAGTATCATGAGCTGTTATGTTTCGTACTTCATTTTCTTCAGTTCGCATATAAGTTCAAACATGCATTTTATTAAGAGCTTTAACAAAATTTAATATGACCTCTCTTGTTGCGCTGCCAAAATGACAATGCATCCGTTTCAATTTTTATCGGGCAATGAGGAATTCATTACCTCCACAAACATTATTGTCCATTGGAAGTACTAAATTCTACTAGTGTTTCTATTTATTAGCCTGTATTTGACTCTGCATTCTATTGTTATATGCTTCATTTTCTCCGTATTAGGTGCGCGACAAAATAATATTTCTTTGTCTTTGTTTCTTATTTTCCCTATTATTCTAAAATTTTGTCCCTATAAAAATTGTTGTTTAATTTGTACTCATAATTTATGAGAGATAAATGAAATATAAAATATAAACGAAGTGATGACCCCATCTCATCTAATAATCAATGAAAATGTATCAGCATAATATCCCATAAATTGTGAATACAAATAGTATTTTTTATAGAGACCAAAATTTAGAAAAGTAGGGGCAAAAAAAAAAAAAGTGACCAAAATCAAACCAAAAAGTTTAGAATGACTAAAATCAAAACGGTAGATATTTAGGGCGCTTTAGGATGATGTTTTATATTTTTTTAAATTGATCTTTTAAGAAAGATCTTTTGTAAAAGTAAAAGTTATTTTCTATTTGGATGTAATGTCAATTTATGTTTGAATATAATATCAATTTTTTTTTTGTCAAATATCTATTTTATATTATATAAAATCTTTTTCAGAAGATGAAAATTCTAATTTCTCAAAAATGATTTTTATTTTACTTCTTATAATGATTCTACTTTTACTTAAAAAATATACTCATCAAACATACTAAATGATATTAAAAGATTTTTATCTTTTCATAAAAGGATTTTTTTTTCACCAAAATAATAGTTATCTAGGCAAACTCTTATAGAGGCTAATTGTTTTTTTCTTTTAGACTGAAAATTGGGGAGGATAAGCTCCGCCCCGTCTTCCCTTCATGCGTGTGTTTATGTGGTAAAAATGATCACAACCGTTAATCTCAAGCAATACACCAACCGCAAAGACTTTTAGCCGCCTAGCATTCTTCCTTGACCACCTTAAATGTATCAAGTTGGTGTATCATATGAATTATTCTCTGAAGAAAGAGACTCTCACAACTATATAGGAAGATGACAGGGCATTTTAGCTTAGCTAAATGAGATTTATCAAAGGAGATCAAATGAAATACATTTTCCCAACACTGTTTTTCGAGAAATATATACGTGCTCCGGGAGTAAGATGATACATTTATTCTGTTCCATTTAATAAATGATACATTAGCTATTACAATAAATATGCAAGAAAAAAATGAGAGATAATACTGGCTTAGCTATTGCATTAAATATGCAGGAAAAATGGGAGATAACATCGGCTTATAAAATTAATGTGTCATTTATTAAATGGAACAGAACAAATATAATCTCTTATTCTTAAAGCACCTCCAAGAATTTATGATCATGCAAAACACGGAGCTGAGCTGATGTACAACAATCTAATCAATTAATGAATTCACCATCCACTCATTTGGAGAAAACAGTGCATAAAATTAGAATGCACTCATTATCAGATTTTAAATAATACTTCAAGAGGGAAAGGGTTATTGTATCCTTTTTCCTTTAATCAAGATTTTTATTTCATTGGATTTTTACTTGATAAGGATTTTAGCAAGACAGTTTCAAGCTTCCATTACAAGAATATTGTATTATTTTTCCTTCACTAAGATATTTTCACAATGAATTTTTTCTTAGTGAGGTTTTAACAATGGATGTTCATGGTGGACATCTAAAGGGAGTGCTATGAATTATTTTTTGGATATGAATGTCCTTATCTTTAGCTAATTCGATTAATAAAATTTGATTTTATTATATAGAATATGTTACAATCTTATTTGATCTTATATCTCTTTTCCTTTGGTTAGCTTTGTTGGGTGCTACATATATTGTACCATTAAGATTATCAATGATATTATTCTGTTGTTGCCTTTCCATTATTTATTCTAGTCAATTTTTTTTCACAACAAAGCACATTTTCCCCTTTATTTATTTATATTTTTTTAACAAGTGTAGTTTTGTTGAGTGGAGTTGTCGTCCTTATTCTTTGGTGGCAGCCCCACCATTTTCTTTTCTTTTTGTTGTGTAGGGTCTTGTGTTTTGTCTTGTTATTCCATTTGTGATGTTTTGTTGTCCCATTTGTGAGTATTTTGTTTTCCCCTTTTATAGGTATTTGGTTTCCTCTTGTGGGTATTTTTCTTTTCTTGGTTTACAAATATGGAGATGTTCGCATCTATGTTTAAAAGAGGCGTAATACATTTTTTAAGCTGCATCACACATTGTGGTGGTCTTTGATGTGGAAGATGCATAGACATCAATAATATTCGGACAAGAAGCATAATCACAAATCATTTGCTAGTTCATGGTTTAGAAAATATTTATTTCTTATTCAGTATGGATTTAATCTTTCTGTTTCGATTTGTAAGTATCATTAGTCTTTTTTATTCATGAATTTTTTTTATGTCTTTTCCATAAAAAACAAGATGGAAACAATAATTTTTCATACCTATCTATGAGATAGTTGTATTTGTTTTATAGTAGAGTTCTCTATCATTTGTTAAATTTCTATTTTATGAACTACCAACTATTTCCTTTAAGAGTACTTTTATAAAAATAGGTCAACTATTATTGGATGTGATAGATGAATGAAAATCAATATCATATTTAATAGAGATAAATGTAATATTCACTTTTGAATGTTAAAATAATATTTTATTTCTTTAATAGTATCATTTTAGTTAGTTTCTTTAATTTGATATACTATTAGTATGTATAAAAAAGTCTCTACAATTATCTAATAATACATTGACATATTAGACAAAAATATAACTTCTACAATTTCTATATCAAAAGTTACAAAAATAATAACACATGGTTACATTATGGTGTAAATTTTTTTACACATATGGATAATGTATTAAAATTGGAATTCTACTTTTTTTGTATCACATAAATTTTATTCAGTTACTACTGTTATCTTTAAAATTAACATTACTTGAAAATAATACTGAAAATGTTAATAATTTAATAAAAATAAAGATAATTGGAGCACTTATTATTTCAGATTGACAGCCGATATTTTTTTCACATAAAACCAATACTTTTATTTCAACAACATTACAAGTCTGAAGTTAATATGCAGACTTTGAAGGCAGCTCCATGAGACAATAGCATTAACATAGTCTGTTACATATAGACGAAGAATGAAGAAACTCATTTTATTTAGGACAATGTGACGACTCTCCATCATGCACCATTAAAAGATAAGTTCTTTCGTTTTAAATATTTGTCTTTAAATGGTGAATAATAGATGGGTCGAAGTGTATTGGGTTCAAATAACACGTACACTTGAGTTTATTCCTTACTAGATAAGCCTGGACTATTTCCCAGAACTGAAGGACAAAACAAATATTATGGATTCTTCTTTCTTAGAGTTTCATTATGGTGGCCTACTGGTGGGCAATCAGGGCAATTGATACGGAGACAAATAGGGTCACATACATCCGCTGGAGTGCGCCTGGCAATAGGTTGTGAAACTGCACGTCTCTCAACTGCATAATATAGCATATATCTTTAGATATATTTTCAGATTTCACATCACAAGCTTACAGCAGGTTAGTTACAAATATATGCAGCCAACAAGCATAAGTGAAAAGGATGCATCAATGGACAAAATAAAACAACAAATTCAAATAAGGAAAGCATATGATGATAAATTAGGTGTAGCCATCTCGTAATTAAAGGGTATCTTGGTTTCTATTTTCATTTTCTATTTTTAATTTACGTCTCCAATCTGTTTTCTGGTTTTTCAAAACTTTGTTAAAAAAAAAGTGAAAAAAAAATGAAAGCATAATATATGATTAACAAGCCGTAACAAGTTCACTGCAAAACAAATATGCACATGCGTACGAGCTTGAAAGGATTAGAGAGGAGTTAAACAGCCTTACCCTTCATGCCTCGAGCTACAGTTGAGGTGGGAAGAAACATAACGGAAGCCAAAAGCAAGTATGCAACAAAAATGGCCTTCATCATGATCGAGAAATATTTACAGCTCAGTGTAGATACAGTTCAATTTTCCTTTGGACGCAATGACTTTCTAGCCATCATGTATTTATGGTCCCCATCTTTTTTGGTCTGACATGTAGAGTTGGGGATTCGTTAATGTTAGTCCCCGTGTTATAGTTACGTAACTGACCTTTCGAACTTTAAGAATTACCTCGAAAGAAAGGCATGGGTCCCAACGTGGACGAAACAGGTGCAGATGGTGAGGTGCAGCTGCAGCTGCAGCTGCTGCAGCTGCATCTGTTGCACCAATACGATGTCTCTTCGAGCTGGGTATTATGGAAGCTCGTTTTATTACATGGAGCTGAACGATGTGTTGAAAAGAGAAAAGTAGAGTGGGAAGTTGCTGTCATGACCTAACTTAGGCTATGCTTTAACACCCACAATTTCTTAGGAAAATAGATAAATTTTTTTCTATTTCTCAAACATTTTCCAAACAAAAATTCAATCTGCCATGTCCGAAAAAGAAAAAACTATAACACTTGGATATCAAGTATTATCAGAATGTACTCTTTCAGAATATAATAATATCTCAATATAGACCAACATATATTAACCACAATACCAAATTAAGTTTATAAATTCTTTTTATAACATAATCTATATAGTTAAATAATAAAATCTCATCCATAAGCATAACTTAGGTCAAAGGACCTTGCTTGTGACATATGGAGCAACTAACATACTAAAAGATACTAATTTAAAAAGGATCTTGATGATAAAAGAATGCCTTCCGAAGAAGGCTCATCATATTAACATCGATTAACAGCTAAGCCAGAAGAACAAAATTGGTACTAGCATCTGTATCTGAAAAAAAAGATGAAAGACAATAGAGTGAGTTTTACAACTCAGTAAGAGATAGGATATCTGTAGTTTACTAGATGCAAGTATAAAACAATACAAACATAATAATATATGTGTACTCATAAGAATATAGTTTTAATCATAACATGAGATTTCGAAGTATAATATAAAAAATAGTTACTAAAATACACTTTCTCATTATATTCACCAATTCCTCATTCTCACATAAAATCAGTTTTAGCATCAAATACTCAATTACTCATGATGGTTACATAAGAAGCACAAATTTTATTTACAAGGTTTGTGATGTCTCAAATAAGGTTCTTTCAAATTTTATCTCACTGAAAGAAACTATGTGTACATAGGCCGTTATATCTCTTCGCTACGGCAGACACTACTGTCATTACATCTCATTGCTATGGCAAATGGTATTGTCATTACATCTCTTTGCCATAGCGAGCGGTATTACCATTACTTCTCTTTGCTATGGCAAGCAGTAATTCCATCTTAAAACCCATCACGGTTTTCTTAAATAAATTTTTATCAAACACAATTTACAAATGTAAAATTCAATCTTCATATTTATCTAACATTTCAAATATCAAATAGCATATATCAAAGTCACGACAATATAAAATCAACGAAGAAAGCTAACAATAATTTCAATTAAATCATCAAATCGTGTTCAATAACCATCATATTTAAGAAAATTAGCGAATCAAACTAACCAAATAATCTACATAGCTTCGAATGAAATTTTTATCAAATTTATTAAGTTAGTTTCATCATTTCAAACTAAGAACTCTTTTCTTTTCTTTGTTTATTCTGTTTTCCAAATCCTGGTCTAACAATGACTCCACAACTTGACATAATTCAAATACATATATAATATCTTATAACCAAATACGAGAACTTCTAAACCGTCACACTTCATTTCAAAAATATTTTTCAATTTAAATCCATAATTTCTCAACTAACTCCATGACTATTTATGAACAAAATCCACTAAATAAATATAAAATACTTTAATAGCATATTTATAATTAAAATTTAATATTTAAAAAGTAAAGTACAGATATACTATCTACTCACAACAGTAGTTCCCAAGGAACCATAGAATACTCCTCAAGCTATCGAAAATCTCCAATTGACATTTGTTTGCTCTATAACTCTAGGAATAAGATAATAAGAGCATATGTGAGTTAACTATGCCATCAATTAACATAACTTAGCTATAGATTTCAAAACCCCTAATTTCTAAAGCCTAGAGTTCCCAAAACCCCCAAGTCCTCCATAGCAACCATACGAAACTCAATAAGATCAATTGAAAGCTATTGAGACTTACTCACATTGTTAAAATGAAGAAAAGAGGGAAAATATTTTTTATAATTCAAAAACTGAAATATATGATAAGTATTTATTTATTATAAAAATCAAATAATAAATTATAAATTATAAATATTTAATATATACGACCCGTGGAATAAAAGGATAAAGTAACTACTTTATAAAATATTAAAAGACAAAAGTAGGAACATTATAACGCCTAAATTAATTAGTATCACTTAAAGTTATTCTAAAAAACAGAAATCGTCGATAATTACAAAATTTGATTATTCAAAGTAGGTCTTATTTTTGGTTCCAAAATGTTTAAGTTGGGGTAAGCACTAATATACCACTAAGGTGAGGGAAGATCCCAATCTTTTTAAGGATTTTAGGAAAAGATTACATATCACTCAGTCACTGAGATCCTCATATATATTGGCCAGCGGATTTGAGTTCATGTCCTTATGGGGTAATCTTAACCCAATGTTTCTACCCTTGTTGGCAGAAGTAGGACTTATAATTTGTTTTTACTACGTACACCAATATATATTGTTTTTGTTTTATGCCCAGGATTTTTTTTTTTAAATGTCTTTTGATCTCTTTTGTGATATTATGTTTTAAGTTTTTGGATTTATTAAGTCGTGGTATTTACAAATATTAAAAAGAAAATTCTTAATATATTTATATAAATAAATTTTTTTTAATGATTGTAAGGATTCAATGTATATTCTGAACTATTTATTGGAAACTAAATTTAAAATATTAATTTTTGGGACTAAAAACATTATATTATAAAATCAAAATATAGAAAAACATTATTTGAAGGATGAATTAAAAGAAAAATAATTTATATTTATAAGAAAAAATGGTGTTTCAGTTACACAGAGATAGAATACAGCTACTATGCATATGTGTTTTGATTTTGCCATTCTTTACTTTTATTTTAAAAATAAATATAATTAATGATGACCTGGATTCACTTAATTTGTTAATTGGGATATGCCAACAAGTTCGGGAACCTTAAGTCGGGTAATTATCAGGAATAATAGCAAAACTCATAAATATCACACGAGCACACAAATAAATAAAGAAAACAATAAATTACAATTTAATTATTTCAATAAGAGAGTAGACAAACTATAGTACGCTGTTTTCTCATTTTCAATTATTTTTATGGTATGTTGCATCAGAAATGCTACTTGAACACCTAAAAATAGATATCCTATTGAAACATCTATTTTATTATTTTTGAATACAACAGTGATTCTCATTCATTTAACTTTTCCATCACACTATCGCTTCTGTGTATCATAAAATGGAGGTCGCATTAGAATATTCACTTTTAAATATTCAGGGAGCAGTACTCTATTTTACATATCACACTCTTACACAACACAATTGCAGTAACATGAAATGAAGATCATCAAAGGAGTTCACACTTTCAAGTCCAAACTCTTTATGGTTTCTAACTTTTAAAAACCCTCTTCACCCACTCAGATATTTCTAAATTGAAAGCGCTTCCCAATCCCAACCCAGCAACAAGACCACCGCCGTATCCAATCAGAATTATTTTCCAGTCGAATTCAAAGAAAGATCCCGAGTCGGATTCATCATCTTCATCAGATGCAAGTGATGGAGGCCTAGCATGATCTTCACATTTTTTTAACAACTGAATCCCACACAAGCCCTGGTTTCCCTCAAAGAAGTTCTCTTGGAATGTGGAAAATTGGTTATTTTCTGGTATAGGGCCTGAGAGCTTGTTAAAAGACACATTAAAGAAGGCCAAAAATGTGAGTCTTGTTAATTCTTGAGGAATCTTCCCTGAGAGGCTGTTGACAGAAAGGTCCAAAGTTTCAAGGTTTGAAAGCTTCCCTAAAGAAGATGGAATATTGCCAGTAAACATGTTATTGGACAAATTGAGCAAAACAAGACTCTTTAAGTCTCCCATTATCTCTGGAATCTCTCCAACAATTTTGTTACTTGAAAGATCAATGGCTATCAGGGCATAAAACTCAGATTGAAGCACCTCATACTTCATGACAACCCCTTTGTTAGACATTGCAAATGAATAACGAGTGTTGCTAAACCAACCTTTTCCCTTGTAACTAACAACCGTGTCCATGTAATGTAATTGACGCGCATCGGAAGTTGTAAAGGATTTCCAGTTCTTGATTATTTCAGGAGGCAAACTTCCAGAGAACTGGTTATGAGAAAGATCAATGATGTGAAGCTTGGGAAATGTGCATCCACTTGGACAATTTATAGCTCCATGAAAGTTATTATGACGTAAACCAATAACTTTTAACTCAGGAAGTGATCCCAACCAAAATGGAAATGAATCATTGATCTGATTATTGCTCATGTCAAGATACTCCAGCGTCTCACAATTGACCAAGGCTCTTGGAAATTGACCCTGCAAGTTATTATTACTGAAATCAATCATTTTGAGGGCACTTCCTCTCATGTATGTTTGGGGAATGGGACCAAACAACTTGTTTCCTTGAAGCAACAAAATTTGAAGAGGTTGGCTAAAGCTTCCTAGACATGAGGGCATCGTACCGATTAAGTTGTTATAGGACAAATCAAGACGCACAAGTAATTTTAGATTGCAGATCAATGGGGATATTTCTCCTATCAATGAACTGAAGGAAATATCTAAACCCTGAAGACTTCTTTTTCTCCAAATCCAATCGGGTACTGATACTAGATCATTGTATGACATGCCAAGATATGCTAGCTTGTCCAAGTCTCGAATACATATTGGGAACTCAATTAAATTGCAACCACCCAAATCTAACACTTCTAATGGAGGAAGAGTTGCATTTGAATAGCCTTCTCCAGAGAGTAAAGACAATTTGTTGTATGATAAACCAAGATAAGCAAGCTTTTTGAGCTTCAGAAACAAGTCAAGCTCTAGCTTTCCTTCCAACAAATTACCACTTAGATTGAGTGTGTCAAGATTCTCTAGCCCAAAGAGAGAGTGAGGGATTTCACCTTGAAGGTTGTTTTCTTGCAGAGACAAGTATGATAAAGTGGTTAGGTTCAAAATCCAAGATGGAATCTCACCACTTAAATTGCATGAATCCAATCCTAAGTTCTTAATCGGAGGGAGTATTACATTGAAAGAACCTTTTCCAGTGAGCAAAGACAATTTGTTGTAAGACAAACCAAGAGAGGTAAGCTTGTTTAGCTTCAAAAACATATCAAGCTCTAGTTGTCCTTGCAACGAATTGAATGCTAAAGCAAGATTTGCAAGATGTTCTAGTCTAAAAAGAGAGCAAGGGATTTCACCTTGAAGGTTATTATAATGAAGATTCAAGTAAGCTAAATTGGTTAGGTTCATTATCCAAGATGGAATTTCACCGCTTAAATTGCATGAAGCCAATCCTAACACTCTAATTGGAGGAAGAGTTACATTGGAAGAACTTCTATCAATGAGCAAAGACAATCTGTTGCTAGATAAAACAAGAAAAGTAAGCATTTTTAGCTTCAAAAACTTGTCAAGTGGAAATTCACCGTACATGTCACACGAGGAAAGAGAGAGTTTTCGCAAATACGTAAGATTTGTGAGTATATCTGGTATTGGCGATGAAATATTCACAAAATCAAGATTGATCTCTTCAAGCCTAGTTGCGTTTTGAATTAAGCTTCTTAGGGTGGATATGTTGAGTCGCAACTGGTTGATTGGATCAGGAGGATTTGACACAGTAGTGTAACTGCGTAGATCAAGAGACAACAAGTTGGACAGCTTTGAAATTTGCGGTGGGACTTCACCAGAAAATGTGGTTTCAATACTTTGAGAAAGATTCAGATGTCTCAGCTTTGAAAACTGACCTATCCTTGATGGGATTTGAGAGTGATTAAAGTCATTATCAGAGAGATCAAGCCTTTGAAGGTGTACAAGTTGAAAGAGGCTGCTATTGGCATCCACGGAGCCATAGAGCTGGCTGCTACTAAGATCAATGCCAATCACATGGCCTGTGAGCTCATCACACTTGATGCCATCCCATGTGCAGCAATCTGTGATTGGCATCCAAGATGCTGTTTTAGGATAGCTGGAAGGATCATAAGAAGCATACTTACTAATGACAAAGCTTTCCTTGAACTCCAACAAGGCATAGCTTTCATGTTCATGACATTCACGAGGTGGATAATGAACAGAAGGTAAACAATTTGTAAGCATGGATAACAAGAGTGAGAAAAGGAGAAGAAAGTGTATTGATGACAAAGTAAGAGATTTCAACAACTCCATTATATATTGATAAGTTCAATACAATCGTTGATATGAAAAGTTTGGCACACACCAATTGGTATTTATACTCACAGGCTCAATGTTTGTTGATTGGCTGGTGGCTTGCCTTCTTGGGAGGAAGCTTGCCGGTCGGTCTAGGAGGACCTTTTTTTTTTTTTTTTTCGTTTTTATTTTATGCCTAGTGCATGCGTGTATCAACTTTCAAGGAATTTTTTACACTTTTAAAATAAAAAAATCTTTATTTACAAAAATAAACTATTTGAACTTCAATTGCAAAAAATAAACCATTTCAGATTTAATAGGTGATTTCGTTGGAAGTTCTAAGAAAATTTTCAACTGGTAATTATATATATATTCGTGCATTTTGGCTAAGAAAAATTGGTAATATCATGCCAATCATCTCACAATGAGGCTAGCTTTATTGACCGTAGAGTGTAGATTTTTTAAATAAATGGGGTGAAATATTATTTCTTAATACCTCAAAGGACATAAGTGTATTTTATCAAAAATAATAATAATACTAACTTATACTACTGCCAAATATAATCAACTAAGAGGAGACTTGAAATTGCGAAATCTAGTAATATTATAAGTGGATTCATAACCAACAACTTAACATTGTTGACGCAGGACAGTTGTGGAGGTAACGCGTGACATAGAATATGGTCATTTCCACTACGGAGTTGCAGAGATTTGAGCATGGGTTGAAGCTCTTTGAAGAAGCTGCCACTCACTGCAATGAGCTTTTCTGGTCCACCTGCTCACAGGCTGTTCTGCAGAATTCTACAGCAATAATACTCAATCTATATTCCATGAATCTCTACCCATCCAGAACTTTCACAACAACATAGGTGGATCTTAGGGGACCCTAAGACAGTATGAAACATATCTACAAACACGGATAGTCCGAGTTCTTTACATTGACTTTTTGTATTTTAGTATTAAAATATCAAAAGCCAACCACATGAATTTGGATGCAACAGGAGAGATGTAAAGATAAGAAGGATATTCAGACCTTTCGGATTTCATGAATTGTTTTTCTTTAACTTTTTAATATAATAAAGAAAAAGGAATTGGATTTTTATCTTCTATTTAAAGAATGATCTATTTAAAGAAAAAGAAAACATGATATAAAATTGGATTTTTATCTTCCATGATTCCTTCCTTGATTTTAGGCAAATCTTTATCCAAATATTCTATTCAAATTATTAACTTCTATTGCTATTTTTTTGTTTTGTAACAAAAATAAAAATTATGAGAATATCTACCAATTAAATTTGAAAACTAAAATTAACTGCAAATTAAAAGATAATCTCACTAATAGCAATATATATAATTTAAATTTAATGAAAAAGTAGAATTGAATTTATTAACAAACAAATGTGAGAAAAATAAGATAATAATGCTTGTTATCAAAAGCACCTTTGTTGGGTTGATCGATTTGGTTGATCAATATTCACGGTGGGTAAACCGTTAAACACAAAAATTAATTTTGCCAAAATTCTTTTATCCATCTTGAGCACTTGCCCAAATTCGGCACAGATAGTGCTATCTTTTTTCGAGATTGCTCTTAGAATCCCTCTATCTAATTCTTCCAATTAATTATTCATAATTATGTAATTAACTATATACATGCCTTATATACGTAAATAATGATTTTTTTTGGTTTTATTTGTCTAAAAATGTCCAATGTAACTTTAATGAACCTTATAAGAGGTAAATGATAATTTTACCTTTCTTATATTTCTTTTTTGTTATTGCAATCTTTATTAAAAATATTGGTTTTGACCTTTATAAATAAAAATTTGATTTTGGTACGTTTATAGTATAAATTTCACTACTAGAAAGTCACGGGATACCAATGCCCATTACCAATGGGTACAAAATCGTCGGTAATTACCGACGGCATTTCTGACGGGTTGACACGCTTTTGGAAATAATTATTGTAATTACGAACACTCGTCGGTAACTTGTTAAGCAATACCCGCCACTTGGCGTGCATAATATTCGATGGGGTAGTACCGATGGGTAATTACTATATTTAATATTAATTATTTATTAATTAATTTAATGGCAGGTCTACCAATGGGTAACTACCATATTTAATATTTATTATTTATTAATTACATTACCAACGAATCTATCGACAAGTGATTACTAAATTTAATATTTATTATTTATTGATTATATTACTGATGGGTGATCAAAACGATGTGTTTCATTAAAATTATTTACCAATGGTCTTACTGATGGGTGTTTGAAAATTCATAAGTTGTCACGCAAATGTTTGGTATGTCTAAATACTCGTCGGTAAATCTATCGGTAAATAATTTCTAATGAAATGCATCGTTTCATTAATCGAGCAGCCGTCGGTAACCCACGGATATCCCACCCCCATGACCTTTCTTCCTATTCACTTGGAAACCTCCTTCTCTCTCTAAAACCTTCTTTTTCTCTCTAATCGTGCCACCGCCGTCTATTTTTGCCTTCGTTCGTCGCCATTGGAGCTACGTTCGAGAAACGGAGGCCACCATTATGATCTTGGGGCTTTGGTGAGCATTTTAATCGATTTAGTATTTTGATTTGGTTTACTTTTTCCTTTCATTTATGGGTGCCCATAGGGTTGTGTTTTGTTGTATTGGGGAGTAATTATTGTTGTTAATTTGTTAATGCAGGAGTTTTACTTGAGGGTCACAGCGATTATCGACTTTGGGATCAGTTTGCCATTCTTTTTCTTTATGTTATTTTAAGTTTTATATGCATATAATTGTATTGATTTAAATTTATGGTATTGGATTGTCAAGATTGGATTTGGTTAAACGCCAAGAGCTTTCCTACATTTTATATTTTTTTATTACTATAGAGGTTAGTAACTCAGTCCTTATTATTTTATCGTTTAATGATTTAATCTATATGTAAGATATATGGAGACTTATATTTTCTAGGATAGAGTTGTAGGAAATGAGGATTGCATGACTGGGAGAAAAGGCGTAGAGGTCCTTCCCCCACTTGTTTGATTTGTTTGCTGTGGGATTCTTTGTGTTTATGTTGTGGAGTTATAAGGGGATGTACAATAGAACGGTTTTTAGGATTATGTGAATTGTATGTAATTATTAACATGTAACTGTTTCACTATACCTATTTTGTTGTTGATCTTTGTAACAATATCCATAATTATTGAATTGACTGATATACGTGACGATGGAAGCTCCTAATTTATGGGAAAATGCTGTCAAAATTTTATTAACTTTTTTTTAGGAATAATATATTAAATAAAAGTTACTATATATTAAGAAAAACTTAAAAGGCAATTGAATTTTTTTAAAAAAAAAATAATTTAAATAAAACTTAGAGACCAATTATATGTGTTTTAAAGACCAAATACAATAAATATTTGATGATGGATGCTCCCAATTTAAGAAGAGATGCTATCGAAATTTTGTTAAAAAAATTTGAATGTGCTTGAAAGTACTAATAAAAATAAGACTTAAAGACCAATTGAATGTGTTTTAGAGACCAATTAAAAGAAATTTCTGATGACGAAAACTCCTAATTTAAGGGGAAATGCAGTCGAAATTTATTAGAATTTTCGCTAAGGAAATAAGATTAAAAAAAGGATTAAAAGTAACTGTATTAAAAAAATTAAAGAAAACCAATTCAATATGTTTGAAAATAATAATTTGAGTTGGCCGTTAATTGTTTCAGTATGGCTGGTAGAGGCAGAAGCTGACATCAGAAGGTCGGTTTACCCACCACCACCTCAGCCACCGCCCTTCCCATCACCTCCGCCACTGCCCCTTCCATCACCTCCACCACCTCTCCTTCCACTACCTCTGCCTCAGTCCCTACCATCAATACCCCAGGCTTCAAAATGATGTCTACTCTTAGGTATGCCAGGCCCCTACCTCCCCCGTATTCACACCCTCAGCCCACTCGCATCAGTGGCCCCTCCCCTAGCTCTCCCACTGCCCCTAGCCCTACCACTACCCTGACTCTCAACCCTGTATCTGATTAGACTCCTCCTTCCTCCACTAGGTCACAGGCACGGGATGCAGATGGGAGGCCTTTCGGCCTTGATGGTAGGCCATTTGGGGTTTATGGTAGACCACTTTGCTAGATCAAGTCGGACCGTAAAGATAGGTAAGTTGAATTTGTTTTTATTACATTATAGTTTTACATTACTTATGATATTTAAAATATTTTGATTGTTTTTTGATTTATTTTATCTCTATAATAGTTTTAAGCTATTTGAGACGGCTCATCACAGGATCACAGAGGTTATACAAAGTCAGTATAACCATCTGTGGCCCACATGGACTGATGTCCCTAATGATGTCAAGGAGTCATATTGGGCAGACTGGAAGCTAATTCTATGATTTATTCATTTTTATTAAAATATATCTTTATATTATTTAATTATATGCTTATATATAATAACTTGTATGCTGTGAATTTGTATATGCAGAAATCCTTCTAAATTAGCCCTAGCATAAGCCCGCAGTGAAGACGGCTTGGAAGATTAGGTCCTCCAAGCGACTACGGGATATGTTTCATGATGTCCATAAGGGACACATGAGTAGTTCGTGACTGAATGATGCCAAGCTGCAGTGCCACTAGGCCAGCGACCCGACCTTTAAGGATAGGTCGAATAAGGGAAAGCAAACCAAGCCTCACAGAAAGACGGGTCGCTACACATCGGTGGGTTGGCCACCCAGGAGGGAACCCGCAAGTGTTTGGTAATTCTTTAACCTTTTCTAGATTTTATAATAACATTTACTCTATTTGAATTACAGCAAATACTATATGTTTATGACTTTATTGTGCTTATCTGTACAGGCTAGGGAGTTAAGCAACCCCCGTCACAGGGCGAGTTGTTTCGGGAGACCCACACCCGAAAGGATGTGCTTCGGGGTGATGATGAGTCTGGAGAGGTTTGGGTGGACCCTCGCTCCAAGATGACTTATGTAAGTTTGAATTTATACACAACTTTACTTGACTTTTATTATTATTTTCATTTGTCATAATTATTACTTACAATGTGTTTTATCATTTTTCCCTTGCAGCGCGAGTTTACTAACCTCTAAGAGCAAGCATAGACCCAGTACCAGACCCAGGTAGCTAAGGCTGGGCCCAATGCTGACATTCCTCCTCCTCCAAACGAGGAGGATGTCTGGGCCTAGGTGATTGGTGGCCCTTACAAGGGCCACATATATGGGATGGGGTACTATCCTGAGAGTATATCTCCATCCTCTGCTACTAGGTCAGCTACTGGGGATGATGCCCTGAGGGAGCGTATGCATGCCTTCAACCAGGAGCTGCAGTAGCAAGCATAGTTGATCTAGAAGTAGCAGGAGCAGCAGGCATGTAACGCCCGGGGATTGCGAAGTCGGGGAGTGATCACCGGTGCAAGGAGGCGCGGATAAGGAGCGGCTCCTGGCAGACTTCGAAAGCGGCGGGGTACATGAATGAACCGATTACACACCCGAATGAGAGGGATCCTGAGACTGTATAGGTATGAGACTATACAGTTGAGGAGGGCTTATATGAATTGATTTGTACTACCTATACAAACAAAATGCATCTTCTTTTCGGTAGCCCAAACTGAAAGAACTCCACAGTTAAGCGTGCTTGACTTGGAGCAATTTTGGGATGGGTGACCTCCTGGGAAGTTTTCCTAGGAAGCATGCGAGTGAGGACAAAGCACGCTGAAAAGACCCGTGTTGGTTTGTGGGGACAGTCGTCAATCCATAAAGCAGCAGGGGATGTTACAAATGGTATCAGAGCCTGCACTTCTCCCAGTACGGTGTGGTTCGGGGACGAACCAAGCGGAAGCTGGTGGGCATGTAACGCCCGGGGATTGCGAAGTCGGGGAGTGATCGCCGGTGCAAGGAGGTACGGACAAGGAGCGGCTCCTGGCAGGCTTAGAAAGCGGAGGGGTACATGAATGAACCGATTACACACCCGAATGAGAGGGATCCTGAGACTGTATAGGTATGGGACTATACAGTTGAGGAGGGCTTATATGAATTGATTTGTACTACCTATACAAACAAGATGCATCTTCTTTTCGATAGCCCAAACTGAAAGAACTCCACAGTTAAGCGTGCTTGACTTGGAGCAATCTTGGGATGGGTGACCTCCTGGGAAGTTTTCCTAGGAAGCATGCGAGTGAAGACAAAGCACGTTGAAAAGACCCGTGTTGGTTTGTGGGGACAGTCATCAATCCATAAAGCAGCAGGGGATGTTACAAGGCACAGCTCCTTCAACAGCTCCACGAGTAGTAGGCAGGCTGAGCAGCTGTAGAGCAGGAGTTGAGAGACATCCGAGAGCTTAAGCTCTCCTTGGAGCGCCAACAGCAAGAGAAAGCAAAGAAGGAGAAGGCTCAACTCCAAAAGATGCAGCAGCAGATCACTACAGGTGTGATAAGCCTCTTTCAGGGCATGCAGGCTTTGAGATCCTCTAACTCCGGCAAGACGCTCCCCCAGACCCCATTCCCCCATATCCCACTCCCATCCATTGTTAAGGGCCACTCACAATCGGACGGGGCAGATGACAATGATGGTCTTGATGATGATGATGGTGATATCGGCGACGATGCTGATGCCCAGGAGTTTAGCTAGTTTTTATTTAGCTTCATTTTTTTCCATTCTGGATTTTTTTTACATTTATTGTAATTTGCGTATATTTTATTGTCATAATTTGATATTTTATTTAATCAGTTTAATTTACTCATTTAATCAATTTATTATTTTCTTATTTAATATTAATTTAATTGATAATTAGTTTATTATATAAATAAATAATTAATTAATAAATAACATATTATCAATCACATCATTGTTAAAAAGGTATTTTTTTAAAAAAATTTACAAACCATCGGTAAACCCGTTGGTAAAATATAAAAAAATAAAATAAATTTATGTAAAACCCGTCGGTAAAACCGTTGATAAAATATAAAAAATTAAAATTATTTTTGTAAATACCATCCGTATGATTTATTTTTCTGATGCCGTGCTGACGCCTTTTATTTAATTATACCGAAGGCTATTTATCTAGTTACTAGTCGATAAACGATTCGAAAATAACCGGCGGGTTTTTTAATACCATCAGTAATATTCATCGACGGCCTCATAACCGATGCCCCATAACCGTCGGTTAAAAGCTTACCCATCAGTAAATGAGTCGGTATACCACGCATTACTTGTAGTGTTTTTTTATATTATTATCTAATCAAATTATTTTATTTGTACGACCTAATTTCAAGAAGCGTGAAAATCATCTATATTTGGTTATATGACAATACATAACATAATAGTGTAAAATTCTAGTACACTGTTGCTCCATAAAAATTTAAAAAAATTAATTTTTTAATTATTGTAAACATCATTTGACAAATTTTTATAAGATCAAAAAATATAACATAAAAAAGAGATTAGAATCTCAAAAAGTTAAAAGTGCTGAAAACTAAAATAACTATTGGATCACCTCCCTTTAATAATATTATTTTATTAATAAATTAACTTTTCATTGAATTTGGACGGTCTGAATTCTTCTGTCCGAGTTTTGTTGATTTTTAAGAAATAATATTTTAATAAAAGATATAAAAACATTATTTTATTACTAAATTGAATATTAAATTCAAATGGTTTGAATTCATTACAAAATTCACCTCTTCTCTGCTCAATTACAATTTAAAAATTGCATGAATATAAATTAAAGTGATACTGAGATCCTTTCTCTTTTTTTTTTCTTTGTTTGTGCGTGATGGCTTCACAGAAAGATTATGTGTGTGCGTGTTTTTTTTTCTTTGTTTGTGTGTAATGGCTTCATAGCACGAGAGAGAGAGAGAGTGTGTGTGTGTATGTGTGTGTGAGAGAGAGATCATCGGACATCGGCGGCGGCTCAACTACGTGTGAAGGGTTTTAATTTTAAGGCTTAGGGTTTAGTATTCTTGTGCTTCTTCTTCTTTGGAATTTGACAATAAAGAATGAGATTTGGAGAGTGAGAGTGGAAATTGGAAGTGAAGAACGAGATTCGGAGAGTGAGAGACAAAGGAGGTTGGATTGGGGGTCAAGGTTCACGCTATTGACCGAGGAGGCAAACACGACAAAGCAAAACAATGTCTCTATTTGCAAATAATGTATACAATAGTGATTTATCAGTAAAGTCATTGCAAAATCAGTGTATTCAAACTTTGAACCGTTCGATAATAAAAATCGAACATCCAGCAATTGAAAACCATTTACACTGAACGGACTAACATTGGCACCTAAATGGGAGCAGATCAACTAATCCTGTGCCACCTAAGTAACTGAGGTGACCAAAAAAAAAAAAGGATAGGCACCACTGGTGCACCCATAAGGGGGTGCACCATAGGCGCACCCATTACATCTTAAACCCCCTTTTTTTCTTTTCAGACAGAACCCCCCCCCCCCCGGGCGAAAAAAACTTCCTTCCTCTTCTTCTTTCTTTCTTTCTTCCTTTCTCCATTCCCGCATGCTTTCTCGCGTCTCCCTCCTGCCATCGCATCCAGCCACTGTCGCTGCCATTGCCTCTACCACCATCACAAGGACACTGCTGGCAACCGCTGCTTGGTCTCTCTCCTCTCGTCTCTCTTTAGGTAAAACTTTTATATGACATAAAATAAATTAAAATAATAAGATTTAAATATACTTTAATTTTGGTCTTTAAAACATAATTAGTACTAGCTTTATTCCTTATACTACTACCAAATATAATCAAGTACGAGGAGACTTGAAATGGCAAAGTCTAATCTAATAATATTATAGATAAGTGGATACATAACCAACAACTTGACTCAACATTGTTGACGCAGGACAGTTGTGGAGGTAACGCGTGACATAGAATATGGTCGTTTAATTTCCACTGCGGTGTTGGAGAGACTTGAGCATAGTTTGAAGCTCATAACCAAAACGCACCATAATACCACTACCAAATATAATCAAGTTAGAGGAGACTTGAAATTGCGAAGTCTAATAATATTATAGATAAGTGGATTCATAAGCAACAACTTAACATTGTTGACGCAGGACAGTTGCGGAGGTAACGCGTGACATAGAATATGGTCGTCTCCACTACGGAGTTGGAGAGAATTGAGCATAGGTTGAAGCTCTTAGCCAAAATGCACCATAATATTGTACACAAATTGAGGAAATTGATCACATAAAAGTGCAAGGGTCTATTTACTTTGAGTTTCTAGTTTTTAGTTTTTTAATTTTCAGGATTTTATAAAGGAAAAATTGAAAACTGGAAATGAAAACTAAAAACTGAATTTTGTAATTTTTAAAATTTTTATTATTTTCTTTGCAACATCTGAAAAACAAAAGAAAAATGAAAATTAAAATCTGGAAATACAAAATATAATTTTCAGCGTGCACTTTGCCTATGAATTAACGTTGGACGAGGACGTCAATCTATTTTTTTTCGTTTTGACGTGACCGAGTAAATGTCATTGAATATGTCTTCAAAAGTAAATTAAAATCTAAAATTAAATCTTAAATGAAAATAGATCAAGTTTTGTTAAAGAGGAATGGTAATACAGTTTTGGATTTATAGTGAAACTCACCTGTGGTATTATAGTATTCATTTAAAATATAATTTAAAGTAAAAAATATAAATGTTATAAAAGTATTTGTGGAGATTGTACCACGTATAGAATTCACTATAAATTTGAGTCTATATTAATATTTTCCTGTGTTAAGTCCATGCTTTCGTGCATTATGGTTGAAAACTTAAATGTAATTTTTTTTAATATTAGTATAACTGAATATGTCTTAAAAAATGAATTAAAATTCAAAATTTAATCATAAATAAAGGTGGATCATAGTTAAAATATCATTTTATTATTGAATATGAAATATGTCCACTTGATACTCCAAAAACATATAAGAAATTCTCAAACTTAAATGTGTTTATAGCTGAAACGGTACTTCCAAAAACATTAAGCAGATTAATAAATCAAGTGCTTAATTAGTCAAAAAGAGCAAAACTGGAGAGTTTGTAAGATTTAATTTTAATACAGTGACTATGTAAAAAAGTTTTACGTAATCATTCAATTATATAATGCTACATTTGTAAATATGGTTAAATTTCACTCATATTATTTAAAAAATCATACAAATAAAGATATTTAATGAGATGATAGTACAAAACTATTTTACATCATTATTACGTCAAATTAATGTCATTTAAAAAGTTGCATGTGTGTACATTTATTAGAAATTAGAACTGCTAACTTTTTGTATGCACCGAAATATTATATATTAAAAATTCGGTTTGATTTATTTTTTAGAGATATATAGTTTTCATCCTCTCATAATTAAATAAAGAGGTGCAACAATTGCTTCATATTTATAAATAATGTAAAATAACTTTTTAAGTTTTTTAAGGTATATAACTTAAATTTGAATTAAGTTCTTATAATACTAATAACTTCTTGAATATAGTAACTTCTTACACATGTTTAAAATTATTGTAAAGAGAAAATTGCACTTTTATCTCTTTGAACTATGTATAGGCTTTATATTAAAAACAAAAATTATACCCACACTCCATAAGCTTCAATTTGAACGAACCTCCATGTGAAGGAGAAGCGGCTACAGATTCACTGTGGATAGCTTCAATTCAAATGAACCTCCATGCAAAGGAGAACAAGCGATGTTAGATTGGTGTAAGTGCAACACTATCGGAAAACGTGAGATACTAACAGTAGTTACTAACGGGCACGAAATAACCGTCGGTAGTTATTGATGGCATTTTCGATGGGTTGGCGCATTTTTAGAAATAATTGTGGTTGTTTCACACAACTTTCAGTAAAACCATCGAAAAATGCTGGCCCCAACATGCGCCACTTGGGGCGTATAGTGTCGAACGGCTGTACCGACGATTATTTTTATTTTATCTTTGATTTTTTAGTTGTTAAAATTGATCGACGGGTTTTTAATAGTATTTTTTTTATTATTTTTATTAAATATTATCGACGAGTTCACTGACGGGATATTTAACATTATGTTTTATTTTTAGTTTTTATTAATATCAACTGACGGGTGTAACCACGGGTATTTAATAAAAATTTTAAATTATTTTTATCAAATATTACCATTTGGTTAATTGGTGGGTAATTAAATTATTTTATTTAAAGTATGCTAATTTTATGTTACCAACGGATTAATCGATGGGTTTTTGTAAAATTATTAATTATTAAATATTACTGACGGGTATTTGAAATTTCACTAGTTGTAGTGCAACCTTTGGTATTTCGGACTTTCCGTCGGTAAACCTGTCAGTAATTATTTGTGATTAAAATGTATCAATTCATTCAATGGGTTACCCGTCGGTATACCTACTGGTAACCCGCCCATATCCCCCAACCGTGCGTCTCCTTCCTCCTCACTCTATGAACTTTCTTTTTCTCTCTAAACCTTCGTTGCCTCCATCCTTTTTGCTGTTATACGCCACTATCGAAGCTCCGTTCGAGAAACGGAGGCCACAATTACAATCTAGGAGCTTTGGTGAGCATTTTAATCGGTTTAGTTTTAGATTTGGTTTACCTTTTTCGTTCATTTATGAAAGCCCATAGTCTTGTGTTTTGTTTCATTAGGGACTAATTATTATTACTACTTTGTTAGTGTAGGAGTTTTGTTTAAGGGTGACAACGATTAACAATTTTGGGACCGGTTTCCTATTCTTATTCTTTATGCTATTGAATGTTTTCTATGTATATAAATGTGTTGATTTAAATTTATCATATTGGATTTTCAGGATTGGATTTAGTTGGATGCCAAGAGCTTTCCCATATTTTGTATTTTTTCACTGCTATAGAGGTCAGTAAATAAATCCTTGTTATTTATATCGCTTAATGGTTTAATATGTATATAAGATATATAGAGACTTATATTTTCTAGGATAGAGTTGGAGGAAATGAGGATTGTATGACTAGGGAGAAGGGCGTAAAGGCCCTTCCTCGACTGGTTTGCATTGTTTGCTGTAGGATTCTGTGTTTGCGGAGATTGCAGGATGCATGTGATGGAGTAATAAGAGGATGCGCAATAGAACAGGTTTTAAGATTATGTGAATTGTATATAATTATTAAAATATAACTGTTTCATTATACTTATTCTATTTTATAATAATATCTATAATTGTTGTATTGACTAAAATATATAATGATGCCAGCTCCTAATTCAAGGGGAGATGCTGTTAAAATTTTGTTAAAATATTTTGTAAGAATAATAGATTAAATAAAAGTAACCATATTTAAAAAAACTTCAAAGCGAGTTGAATTTGTTTAAAAATAATAATTTAAATAAAACCTATAGATCAGTTGATTGTATTTTAAAGACCAAGTAAAATAAATATCTAATGACAGAAGCTCCTAATTAAAGGAAAGATGCTGTCAAAATTTTGCTAATTTTTTTTAGGAATAATAGATTGAATAAAAGTAACTATATTAAATAAACTTAAAAGCCAATTGAATTTGCTTAAAAATAATAATTTAAATAAAACTTACAGATCAATTGATTGTGTTTTAAAAACCAAGTAAAATAAAGATCTGATGATGGAAGTTCCCAATTTAAGGGGAGATATTGTCGAAATTTTGTTAACTTTTTTTTTGAGGAGTAATAGATTAAATAAAAGTAATTAAATTAAAAAAAACTTAAAAGCTAATTGAATTTGCTTAAAAATAATAATTTAAATAAAATTTAAAGACCAATTGATTGTGTTTTAAAGGCCGAAGCAACTAATTTGAGGGAAGATGCAGTCGAAATTTTATAAAGATTTTTGTTAGGAATAATAAATTAAATAAAAGTAACTATATTAAAAAAAACTTAAAAGCCAATTGAATTTGTTTAAAAATAATAATTTAAATAAAACTTAAAGACCAATTGAATGTGATTTAAATACCAATTAAAAGAAATATCTGCTGATAGAAACTCTTAATTTAAAGGGATATGCTGTCGAAATTTTTTCAGAATATTTGTTGAGGGAATAAGATTAAAAGTAGTTGTACTAAAAATTAAATAGCAATTGAATTTATATTTGAAAGTAATAACTTGAAGTCTTTAAAAAATTGTAGGGTCTAGGGTTAATCCCAAGTGCAATGTTACCTTGAAATTTCTTGATTTAATTAATGCTTTTTTGTGAACTTTTTAATTGTTTCATTATGGCTGATGGAGGCAGGGGCCGACCTTGGAAGGTCGGTTTACCCACCACTCCCTTAGCCACTGCTCCTCCCACCACCTCCACTACCTCCCATTCCATTACCTCTACCTCAGTCCCTACCATCAGCAACCCAGCCTTCAGGATGATGCCTACTCCTAGGTATGCCAACCCTCCACCTCTTTTGTATTGACACTCACAGCCCACTCGCATTTGCGACCCTTCCCTTAGCCCAACCACTACCTCGACTCCCAGCCTTATATCTTATTAGACTCATCCTTTCTTGATTGGGTCACAAGAACGGGACGCGGATAGGTGGCCCCTCAGCCTAGATGGTACGTGTAACACCCTAGTAATTAACCAGATACACCTAGGTTGAATCTGATTAATGACTAGACTTTACTCCTTGCTTTGGTTCTTTCTTCATAATTTGAAAATACTTAGTGAAATTACGAGCCATTTTTTTTTTAAACACATAATTGAAAACGTGAGCCGAGTACAACGTGAACGAGTAAGCGGAGTATAATAAGACGTTTAAGAATATATCACATCATATCACTTAGGCTCCATCATATAACATCCATAAGCACATTATAGCATATATTTACATACAATAACCTCACTCAAAGGGTGGGTTATGTTCATACATCATTATCTTATGCAAACCCATAAAAGAAAATATACTTAAGGAAATACATGCCCCTAAACTAGATAACTCCATAAGCCGGGAAGGTTATCCTAAAACTAGGGTGGATGATCAGACATAAACTTACTCAGAACCCTCTATGGCCACTGTCTTGAAATGGGGAATAAATCCGATCCATCGATGAGCTCCCTCGGGGGACACACGAGATGCACCAGTCAGTCGCATGCACGGCCTTCTTGCTAACCTTGGCTGAACAACTGTTTCCTCACTACCCTCTCTTACACGTGTGGGAGTAGAAGCAGAGCTCTCAGAATATACATGAGTAGGAGGGTCCTCAAGGATCAGTTTCAGAATATCTCGTCTCGAACATACTGAAATCCATGGACAGCAGATGAAGCGGGATAAGAACGTAACATCCTTTCATCAAGTGGACGTGCATGTTCGAAAACCATTTCATCGCCATAGGGAGAAGTAGGAGAAAATCGATAACTAGGGACAGGATGTACAAATGGATGACCTATGTAAATAAAAACACGAACTGCGCACCTCCCTTCAAAATGATACGAGCGATGCACTGGATCATAGTGAAATTCCCAAGTAGGGGTATCAACGAACAGGACGAATGTCGCCATCTGAATCTGGAGACAATGACGGAAATAAAGAAAATGGAGTGAGAATCTTGCTAAAGAATTCTCAGTAAGGTACCTCCTTCTACAGTGTCATCATCAAAGTCCCCAGGAACCTCGGGATTATTCTAAAATAGTGAGCTTGCAAAGATTCATTTTAAGTTCGGACAAATACTTAACCGAGGTTCGTCAATTTTTAATCATGCGTCTTATAATGCATCATAATCTTAACATGTCATATTTACAATGAACTTTTCCTTTATCATTACATCATTTTCCTCATCATCATTATCAAATAACATGTATAAAAGAACGTCATATAATATTAGCTACACGTGGACATAGTGCACATATTTCATTTCTTTAGTGCCTTAGGTGACTTAAAATCTTATCATCATCATTATTTTCCTTAGGCCACCCTATACTCCACCCTTTTGGGAGTAATTTAGGTTATGAGCTCATATTTTACTAGTCGTCACTAGCATATACTTATCCCTTTTGATAAGCTAAAGTCCCGACTCTACCCTTTTGAGAGAACGGGTTAGGGGGCTAAAATCACTTTTTCACCACCTATAGTCTGATGGTTCCAAAGGATCATTTTCTTATAAGTTTAAGTCACCATTAAATCTTTGCATGTTCACAATACAATTCATAAACATCATAACATTTTCTCATTTATAGTCTTAAGCTAGAATAATATATATCAACTGTAATCATACATATGGGAGATTCCCAAGAAAGAAAGGTGGGTCACAATGGACACGCTTAAATACCAAGTCTTTCCTTAGCCAGAACCTTTCCAAATTACACTTTTACAATGATACACTTTCTTCTAGCAACAAAGGTAAATTTTACATAATAAAGAACATTTCATGTATAAGCATTCTCATTATTTGCAACAGCAATTATAACATGCAAGCCAGGAAATCATTCAATGATATCAAGTACTTAATAAGCATCCAATCCTTATATAGAATTATCAATTATAGAACTAATTAGTTACTAAACCAATTATGAATCATTCTCTTAACAATAAACCATAATTATCACAACTTCAATCATATCAAATCATTATCACACATTGATACTAAACTCGGATCGTTGGCGAATCATGAACCTCATGCAATTACATAGAATCATATTTTAAGTGCATATAAAATACTAGTTCCCCGTAAAATCCTTGCAAAGCCTTAAAACTCATTTAGAAACTAGTTCTTTTGTCAAATTTGGGAGGATCTTCACAATTAAAATTCTCACTTAAGATAAAAGGAGTAAGTCTTGAGCTTTAGAGATTTAGGTGACATCTTAGAATTATAAACATGCTATGCAACCTTATTTTAATCTTATCTTTATAAGGTGATAGCTTGGAATTATAAACATGATATGCAATTCCATTTCTTTATCTTTAAGATTTAAGGTGAAGACTTGAAAATTAAAGATGATGCAAGAACTTGAAATATAAACATGATACAAGAAACTGGAGTAGCGGTAATCCGCACAGGACCAGTAGAGGGAGAAGAGAATATTAAGAAACTGGAGCGGCTGTAGTTCGCACAGGACCAGTAGAGGGAGAAGAGAATATTAAGAAACCGAAGCGGCGGTAGTCCGCACAGGACTAGTAGAGGGAGAAGAGAATTATTATTATATCTTTTTAAGCTCCAATCTCAAGACTTTTTAAAGAATAAATTCTTTAACTCCAATAATCATATTTCTTTGCTTGTGATACATGGGCAAGTCTTTGAGCTCTAGGATCTTTAGGTGATGGCATAAAATAAACATGCCATGCGTTGATTCTTTTAGCCATTATAAAATATAGTGAGAGCATAAATTAAATATGAGATGCAACCTCTTTATTATCTTGAAAGATTAAGTGATGACTTGAAACATAAACATGAAATACAAGCTTGGAATTTAAACATGAGAAATTCAAGTTCATTTATTCATTCTTGAAAATTTAGTGATGACATAGAAGGTAAACATGGTTATGCAAAACATAAACTTAATCATGGATGCAAATTCATTTTGTTTCTTTACTAGAGCTCCTTCAAGACTTTAAAAGAATTATAAATTCAACCCAATACATATCTTAACAAGAAATAAAACATAAAAGGAAAATACATCTTTCAAGTTCTAAACTAAAAATCTTTGTTTTAGCATCATAAAGCATTATTCTTTAAAGTTTTGCATCAAGTGGAATTTTCAAGCTTTAGAGGCCTAACTTGTGATGGATTTACAACCCACCCTCAAGGTCCTCATCATCAAGCCATCATCTTAGTTCCACCTAGGCCATATGGTTGAATTGGTTAAAGAAAAATTGAAGAGGAAAACCAAAATGAAAAGCTAAGGTAAGTTCATAATTTCATCATTTTGAGCTAAAAACACAACTCCTCAAAGCATAGAAATAAATTTAGAAACTACTCCCTACCTAATTTGAGTTGAAGAAGAGGAAGAGAACTTGGTTTCTTGAAGTGAAATGAAACAAAATCTCTTTGAAAAAATTGAAGAAAGAATTCAGCCAAAGAGGGGGAAGAAAGAAAGTTTTTGGTGCTCCTAAAAACTAGTTATGAACCAAGCATTCCAAGACCACTCAAGCAAGCCTATTTATAGAAGATTTTGAGGCTTCTAATTGGCCAAAATGATGAGGTAGTGGACGGAATTTTGCAGGAGAAATAAGGGAGGAAAAATCATTTTAGACAAAGTTGTATGAAATTAAGGAATTATGTCTCTTATGGTGACATTTTGGCATTTTGTTTTAATGCAACTTTTGGCAATAATTCAGCTGCATAATGGCATCAATAATTTCGTCCATTACAGCCCAAAGAAGTGAAATTTGTGTGTTCCATGCATTATTTAGGTGTAGGCAAGGTATTCATGTAATTTAGAGAATTTACGGTTAAGGGTTTAAGTGAATTAGTAAGCAATTTGGGTGTTTTTGAGCAATTTTGGGTTCTAATCAATCTAAATACATAATTTTGACTCTAGATTAATATTTAGAATTTAATAAGCTTTAATTTGAGCCTAATATTGCTTAGGTTTCGTATATCTGAATCAAAAATCCCGAAATTCACAAAGCGCCAAAAACAGGGCAAAATCGTACTTTCACTTAAAAACTGCCCGAGGCCACCCGAGCTTAACCAATGGTTAATCATGGCTTAAAAACACATTTTAAAACATTTTAGTGAGGTTCGGGCTCAGTCGGCGCGCACATCGGAGTTAAAAGCGATTGAGGGCATTTTGGTCATTTCGCGCGTCGGAACTCAAAATTGAGATCCTTCTGCTCTATTAACACACATAACACAAACAATCCCTTATTATCCTCAAAATATCTCCTTGAGAATAGGTGGGGCCCACGATCCTCATTTTCTGAGTAAAATAACTTCAGGGGCATTTTGGTCATTTTATACGTACAGAAATTCGGGATTTGCGACTCTCACATGAATCGTTCCTAACCTTTCTTCTAATGTTATATTCCTTTATTGAGGATTGTTCGGCCTCAAATCTTATGTAATAATTACCTACGGTAATTCGGTAATTGAGTAATTTCTAATAACATTAAAAATTACAGTAAAAATTGGGGCATTACAGTAGGCCACTTGGGCATGATGGTAGACTGTGCCTGCAGATTAGGCTGGACAGTAAAGATAGGTAAGTTGAAAAATGTTTTTGATTACATTCTAATTCTATATTGCTTATCATATTTAAAATAGTTTGATTGTTTTTTGATTTATTTTATCTATGTGATAGTTTTCATCCATTTGCAGTGGCTCATCACAGGATCACGGAGATTATATAGAGTCGGTATAACCATCTATGGCCTACATAGACTGACATCCCAATAGATTTCAAGGAGTTGTGATGAAAGGAGTGGAACGTAATTCTATAATTTATTCGCTTTTGTTAAAATACCTTTATATTATTTGATTATATGCTTATATATAATCACTTATGTGCTATGAATTTGTTTATGCAGAAAACCTTTTACATTCAGCCCAAGCATGAGCCCACATTTAAGAAGGCTTTGTGATATCCCAGATTTGTATGAACAGTAAGAACAATGAATTTTTGTTGCTATTAGTTTTCAGCCAATAAATAGTGAGAAAGAGATCAGCGAATTAACGGTTGCAAGATTGATCGTTAACCTTGGTACCAAATGAGTGAGCTAGTAAACTAGCTCATCCATAGTAAGGAACCTAGTGAGGTGTCCATTATGAGACCTAGTTAGGTGCCCATCAGATTAGACATTGGCTCAGATTCAGCTATTCAGCTCAGATATTTATGTACAGAATAATTCCTATTTCTCTACTAATTATTGTCATGGATTCAGTTAAATTATTGTTTTAGGGTTTAGGTTTTAGGATTATTGTTTTCAATACAGTTATATGTAAATATATATAAAATGTTTTACATCAGTTGCATGTATATGTTATATATTTTATTGTTGTCCTATATGGGTTGTGAGTGGAGGCTCACTCACTGAGTTTTGATGAAATCGCCCCTCTCTTTTTCTTCCCCCTATAGATACAGTTACAGGTTCAGTTGTACCATAGGATCTTTCTCAGTAGTGTTGCAGCTTCTTTTCACGAGCTTTGCTTTGGAGTGGAGCTTGTTATAGGTTATGTTAGTTTAGTAGTGCTTCAGTAGTTATGTAGACAGGATCCTAGACATGCATTATATTATTTTAGTTATTTTCACAATTTCAGTCATTTAATTAATTATGTTTGGCTTTGGCCTAGATTGTGGATTTTATGCAGTTCCTTATTCAGGAGTTATGTTTTAGAAATATTTTCAGATTATGGAATTTTAGTTGAACTTGAGATATTTTTAAGTGATTTATTTATGCATGTTAGTCTGTCACGCTACCAGAGGCTTCTGTAGGGACCTAATACCTCACATGATGGTCACGTTCCCTAGGCAGGTCATGACAAGCTTGGACGATTAGGTCCTCCAAGCGAATGGGAGATGTGTTTCATGATGTCTGTAACGGACACGTGAATAGCTCATGGCTAGATGATGCCATCCCTAGTGAGCTACAGGGCAACTGGGCTAGCAACCTGACCTTCAAGGATATGTCGCATAAGAGAAAGACAAACCGAGCCTCATAGAAAGGTGGGTCGCTACGCACGGGTAGGTCGAGTACCCAGGAGAGGACCTGGGAGCATTTGGTAATTCTTTAACCTTTCTACATTTTATAATAACATTTACTATATTTGAATTGTGGAAAATACTATATTTTTATGACTTTATTATGCTTATTTGTGCAGGCGAGGGAGTTAAGCTGCTCTCCGACACAGGGTGAGCTATTTCAGGAGACTCACACCCGAAAGGGTATGTATCGAGGGAGTCTGGAGAGGTCTAGGTAAACTCTCACTCCGAGGCGACCTTTGTATTTTTGAACTTAGACATATTTTTAAGTAACTTTTATTATTATTTTCATTTATCTCATAATTATTACTTATAATGTGTTTTTTTCCTTTGTAGTGTGAGTTTACAGACCTCTGGGAGCAAGCATAGACCCAATACTAGACCCAGATAACTGAGGCTGGGCCCAATGCTGAAATTCATCCTCCTCCAAATGAGGAGGATATCTAGGCCCAGGTGGTTGGCGGCCCTTACAAAGGTCGTATATATGGGATGGGGTATTGTCCTGAGAGTAAATCCCCATCTTCCACCACTAGGTCAGCTACTGGGGATGATGCCCTGAGAGAGCATGTGCATGCCCTCAACTAAGAGCTACAACGGTAGGCATAGTTGATCCAGTAGGTGCAGGAACAGCAAGTAGGGCAAGCAGTTATGGAGCAGGAGCTGAGGAAGATCCAAGAGCTTAAGCTCTCCTTGGAGCAGTAGCAACAAGAGAAAGCAATGAAAGAGAAGGCTAAGTTCCAAAAGATGCAGCAGAAGATCACTGCAGATGTGATGACCTTCTTTCGGGACATCTAGGCTTCGGGATCCTCCGGCTCCGGCAAGACACTCCCCTAGATCCCATTCCTCCATATCTCACTCCCCTCCATTTCTGAGGGCCGCTCACAGTAGGATAGCTCAAATGATGATGATGATGCCACTGACGCCTCCGACGATGCCGATGCCCAAGAGTTCAGCTAGTTTTTATCTAGCTTCATTCATTTTCATTCTGGATACTCATTTATTGTAATTTTTATATATTTTATTATAATATTATAATATTTTATTTAATTAGTTTAATTTATTCATTTTATTATTTTATATTAATTTAATTGATAATTAGGTTATTATATAAATAAATAAATAGTAAATTACCAATCACTTCATAGTTAAATAAGAAGATTTAAAAAAAATTAATAGCTTTTACCAATAGTTAGAATCGTCGATAATATGTAATATTTTAAAAATAAATTGCTTTTCATAATTCAAACTACTAGAGGTACACCTATCTGTACAAGATTAAAAAATTATTTTATTTATTTAAATTTTTGTCCATAAAATTAAATAAATCGTCGATATAATTATGTTTTTAACGGCCAGAGTGACGCCTTTTATCTAATCGTATTGACAGCTAAATATTTTATTACCTATCGAAAAATACCAATGGGTTTTTTCTACTGTCGATAATATTCATCAATGGCTTGAAAATCGATGCCCTCGTATCCATCGACACACCCATCGGTATAAATGCTACCCATTGAAAAACCCGTCAGTAATGGTACTGGTTACTCGCCCATTTCTACTAGTGCAAATTGATGCTTGAAGTTACCATACCACGAAAGAAAACTAACACATGAAGCAATAAGAAGAATAAAATTAAAAGTAAGAAGATCTCTCTTTGTTTAAAAAAAACCAAAAAAGAGATTAGGGATTAGGATATCACAAAGAGGGGTGGCCGCGGCCTTCTATGGCAGTGTTACCTGGGGCACATGGTGGAGTCGTGGCTTTGATGATGGAGGAAGCAATGGCGGTGCTCGCGATAGCTTTGCATGATGAAGGAGGAGGAGACTACGATGAGTGTTAATGGCAATGGCTCATGGTGACATTGGACTTCACTATGGCTCGTGACGGTGTTATTGGAGCAGTTGGTCGCTGTGGCTTTATGAACAAAAGCACGATGAATCGGTAATGTGGTGGCTGGAGCAAAGGCATAATGGCTGAAGGGTTAGACGCCAATGCCTTCAATTGGGAACGAACGTCCATCCGAAGATTACTAGAAATCCATCTTGCGATTGCAACAATGGCAGTGAAGGATTAACTCATTGATGTCCTGCTCAATAGAGAATAATCACACTCAATGGAAGCAAACTTAGCTTGCAAAATTAGGGTAGCTATGGAGTCAAGTAAGAAGATGAAAAGTAACAAGGGAAAAAAATTAATGGGAAACGTATTTTTAGATTGGTGCTAATAATAATGGTAAGTGATTATTGTTGGAGGAAAAAAGCTAAGTGATTATAGAGTGGGAGTTTTAGTAAAAAGAAAAATATAGAATGTGATCGAGTATAGGACTATAGGTACACGTTGTTGTATACCTACGGTTAAAAAAACTTAAAGTGACCAGAAAAATAGAAGTGTGGTTATGTATTCTCTATATCTGCGATAACAAAAAGTTATAGTCATGCCAAAATATAAGTGTAGGTGTACACCCTTTATACCCATCATAAAAAGATTTTATAGTGATAATAAAATATAAGTGTAGGTATACCCTTACAATATTCATGATATTGATTTTTGTCCCTAAAACTTATACTGACGGTACCATATATTTGTGGGTATATACTACATATATCTACAATTTTTATATGTTTCACTAAAATAATTGTGAGCATATGGCAATTTTCTTCGAGTGAGTATTGATGAAACAAGAGACCACGGCAACCCTATTGTACCTTAATAATTTTAATACAAATGTTAAAATTAAAAGCTTGGCATAGATCGATTGGTTTTTATATTCAAGAATTGGATACTAATGATCATTATTAGTTGGAAGGTGGACATTTACAGTGGTTAGGGTACCTTGTGAACAGAACATAATTTTTGTGCTTTGAGCCAAAATAGAGAGTTTGTGGAATATATTTTAAAGAAAAAGAGTACAATGTAAGCATTTTCTGATGCGAATTTTGATGCCAGCCAGTCAATGCATCTAATCTAATTAACTTGGATCGTGTAACCGTCGGTAGCATATGTCAAGTGATAATGGCAAATCAAGAGTCTTGAGCAAGGTTCTGAAAACCAGACCGGATATCGAACCAGTCGGGGTAAGGGGTTCAGAGGTTCAATCCGGGATCCAACCGGAATATAACCGGTATATAATAAAACATATATTTATATAAATATATAAAAATATAAAATAAAATATATGTCATAAAATAACTAAAAATTAAATTAGGTATGAACAAAATCATAGAACATAACATAATTCAACTCTTAATCAAAATAAACATTATCCATATGGATCAAATTTCTCAAGTTACTACTTTCCATATTAGAAAAGGAGAAAAAAATAGGAAATATGATATTTTAGGCTTTTTTTAAAAAAAACCCAAAATATGCAATTTTTTTACAAAAAAAAATAGTTCGAACCAGTTTTTTGGTCGGGCCGGTTTGCTTGATTTACCGGTTCCCTGCTGGTTCTCAGTGGTTCTTGAGCGGTTTTTTGCAAGGCAGTTTTCAGGTTCAACCCGACCGGACAGCAGGCTGGTTCCCAATTCAACCGGTCTGATCCGGTTTTCAGAACCTTGGTCTTGAGTCATTAATGCATTAATTTGGGCAAGAAAAAATTGTCTGTATTTGGTAGGTTGTATAGACACGTCACATCAAGGACACAAATATTTCCTCCCAAATCATATTTTTTGTCCTTCTCCTAAAACTATTAATCAACATATATAAAGTAATAATAAAAAATAGAATTAAAAATTTAAAGTGAATATTAGGTCTTTTAAGATTTTTCTACTGGACTATTAAGTTCCTTGAGAAAAGATATTGATTTGGTGATCCTAAAGATTAAAAATAATAAACACATTAGTCCTTCTATTAATGGACTTATACATATGGCAAAACATAATGATAATGAGTCGTTAAACCATTGGATGTAAGCAAAACGATGCCATTTAAGAATATATTGTACTCACTTTAATATCTAAAATTATAGAAAATGAGTTATTTTAAATTTTATTATACTTTAAATGACACACATTTTATTAGTGTTTAAAAGATCAACTACACAAAGTGATATGTTCTATTATTAAAATCTTGATATCATGGGCTTAGTTTTAATTTTTATAGGACTAAATTGTCTTATGAAATTTTGTTGAAGGACTGCTTGAGGTACTTTCTCAAAAATTTATAAGTTACAAATATATAATGTCAATCTTTCACATGTACATAAATACTCAGGGAGGCTAACTTCATTGGCACCATCAATATATATTATGTCAATTTTATGAGCATTATCTTATTCATTATATCTGTCTACGTGCTTCAATTGTGCCATTTCTATAAGAACTTCAATGTAATTGAATACGATCTTTCATAATTCCGTGGCCAAAAATGATCAAAAGGGGTGCTTCAAACTTTATCTTATACAGAGCCTTTCTTCATCACCCCCACAAAATTTCTTGTTTGTTGATTGTCCTAAGGGTTTAATTTGGACTGTTTCTATATATTAGTCTCTAACATTAATATAATTGACTTTGCAATTTGCACTCCGTCGTTATGCTTCTTGGAAGGCTAAATTACTTTCAAGTGCTGGGAGATTGATGCTTATAAGATCAATGCTAGGTTGCCTTCCCATTTATTATCTCAATTTATTCAAGATTCCTAAAATGGTGGCAAACAAGATTATCTCTATATAGAGATGCTTTTTCTAGTTTGCTGACTCCACTAGGAATCCCTTTGATCTCTTGGGATGTTATTCAGAGACCAAAATCTCTGGGTGATTTGGGTGTGGGAAATATCATCATTTAGAATGTGGCGTTGTTATTCAAATAGTGGTGGAGATTTTTTGATGGATCTACGCCTTTGTAGAAGAGAATCATTTGTTCAAATCATGGGGTGTCCAGGCAATCTCAGTTACATGCTTTGGTCCCCTGGGTCCACTGAGTGTATAGAGACAAATGTCAGATTTTAGATACTTTGAGAATGATGTACATCAGATTATGGTGAATGGTCTAAGGAAAAGGGTCGGTGAGGGTACCCTAACAAGATTTTGGTCTGATATTCAGTTGGGGCAAGTCTGTTTGAAAGATAAATTCCCTAGATTATTTTCAATTTCAAATAAGCAAAATTGCATGGTTTCAAAAATGGGTAGTTGGGAGAATCGATACTAGAAATGGGGTCTGGAATGGAGGCAAAGGTTTTTTACTCGGGAGGAACCTCTGTTTGCTAATTTTCTTCTAGCCTTGAACCAACACTGTTTGATAGAATGTGTGAATGACGAGTATTTTTGGGCACATACCTCTTCAGGTACATTTTCTGTTTCTTCTTTCTCTTTGTATGTATTCCAGGATAGTGTTTCTTCCTCTCCTAAATGGATAGAGGGGAAGAAGGCATGGAAAGGCTTAGCTCCCCCTAAAACTGAATTGTTGATGTGGTTTATTCTCTAGAGAAGACTCAACACGAAGAAAAGGCTTTATAGAATCAACTGTTTTCCATCTGCTGATTCTTCTTATTCCTTTTGTGGTGCTGTTGAGGAAACATTGGAACACTTTTTCTTCTCTTGCCCAAGGTCAGTGTATCTGGAATTTTTGTTCTCAGTGGTGGCACATTACTTGGTGCTTACCACGTGATTCAATTATGTTTTTCGATGCATGGCTCGGTGCCTCTTTTAGGGTTTTGATAAAAACCGTGGATCTCTCTTTTGTACGTGGTTTGCTAGTCCATTTGGTGGATTCGTAACCATATGGTCTTTGAAAATTTCGAACCAAATTAGGAGTTGGAAGTGGGAAACATTTTCCATAGACTGGGCTATTGGATTAGAGCTTGGTATGATAAGTTACCTTTCTATCCATAATTTTTTACAACTTACATTTAACAAATAGCAATTGGAACGGGTAACAAGACATCTATCCTTGGAGCACAATATGCTATTTTCCCCCTATTATATTGGTTTTCTTATGCAAAATGGATTTGAAGTGGTTTTAGTAGATTGTGGATGTGTACCCTGTTGCTACTTCTATGTTGATATGGTGATGATTTTGATCTGAATGTAGACCAAATTGTGATATCTGTTGGTGCTAAGATGAGGTGTGATGATTTTATAGCGAGAAGGGGCAGTTTTGTTTTCCATTATGGTAGCTATTGCTAGCATATCCTATAACAGATATTCCTTTATTTTTTTTCCTATGCTTTGTTATTGGGTTTGTTTTTCTTTTTTTCATTTGGGGTGTAATGCTAAGCATATATCTCTAGGACATGGTGGTTTCTATGTTTGGTGTAGAACTGTTTAGTGTATGCTCCAAACTTTGCTCCTCTCCCTCATGGGGTTGTTGAGCTTTATCATTTATCGAAAAAAAAATGCTTCATTTCTTGTGTTTATATGATGAAGCCTAATATCTTTAGGTCCATTTCAACCTCTATGTCCTCAACTAACTTTGAATTTTGGTCTTGTTACCTACTATTACCTCGGATAGATGTCGGACTTTAAGGTGTGACGACCTTATCCCCCCCTTTTAGAGATAGGATGAGGAGAAGTCCACCCTATACCATCCAGGTAGGCCAAAACATTAAGGCTAGAGGGGTTCCCAACAAATGACTTGCCCATTTACAACTTCCCATGTCCCTAGGTTTGTCGGCTCTCGGATATCGGGTAAAGCGCGATATGAATGGGATGAGCGCGGGAACTTGAAAATCTACTAGAAAGATCTATATACATGACGATTCATATACCCTTCATACTATACAGGCCAACCCTAAAAACCCCATCTTTGAATATATTGGTAGAGTATAAAAGAGAGAAAAAGAGAATAATGTAGGTGAGCTTAAAACATAATACAAATTGCCTATTACTCCTTTCACTGACTTGGGCGTCGGAGTCCTTTTTGCAGGTACCCCCAAGGCTTCATCACTGCCGTGAGAAGGGGAGAATCGTCTAATCAAGTCAGTGTTTACCCCGCTAGAAACACTCCCAACATTACGGTATGTAACATTGGCGCTGTTGCCAGGGACACACTGACCACCATACACAACCTAACCACCACACACAACCAATTCACCATACAATCTATTTAAACCCACTCACTACCCCACATAGCTATATTATGTTTGCCTAGTCCTTAGATGGCTAGAACAAAGACCACTGGCAGACCCATCTTTGAGGCTGGCAGGGCCCTAACATCTCTACCGGGACCCTCTACTCCTCCCCCCAGGATGGGCTCACGACGTCAGAATTAACCTCTACTACCAGCATGCCTAGGCAAGAGCCGAGGGAGGTTTCAACGGAAGAAACAATACGCCTCAACAGAGCTTAGTCGGTTTCAGTGGTGCATGTTCCCGAAGGCGTTGGTTCCCTATCAAGAGATGCTAAATTTACTACAAGAACAGAGCTCGATGATGGCAAGCTTAGAGCATGAGCTGGAGTGGAGGAACCACTATAAGGAAAGGTGCCGAAGGGATTATGTAGTAGCAGAAGAGGATGAAAGAAAGCTCAGAAGGCGAGATGGACAAATCCAAAAGTTAGAAGAAAGGCTCCATGACGCAGGAGAGGCCCCTTCATCAAGACCTCAATTTGAAGAGCGATGGATGCACTAGGAGCATGATAATCCCGAAGAAAATATCTACAGTCCAAACAGCCCAGACCCAACTTTCCAGCCCAGCTCCAGCCGGATGCTGACTTCTATGCCAGTGTCCTCAACCTAGCAGTGGTTTAGGCATTGATCAAACAAAGAACATAGGACCAACAGTTTCATGATCTCGGAAGCTTATGATGACTTGGACATGCCTTTCGATGAAATGATCATGAAATATCCTATTCCAGCAAATTTCAAACCTTCTACCAACATAAAGTAGTATAACAATACCACTGACCATCAAGAGCACCTAGACATTTTTCAAATGAGAATGCTCCTCGATGGGATAGCAGATCCCATCAAGTGCAAAGCTTTTCCTCTAATACTGCAAAAATCAGCCCTAACATGGTTTAGCTAGCTCCCAACGGGGTCAATTCATTAGTACTCGGATCTCAGTAGTCGCTTTCTAATATAATTTACAACTAGCCCCACCAAAGTAAAATTGGTAACTAGCCTACTTGGCTTTTATCAACTATTGAATGAACCATTCTAGGACTATCTTGACCGATTCAATCAGGAAGTACTGAAGAAACACAACCTGACAATTCAAATAGCCCTAATAATCATCATAGGTGGACTCACACAGGGGTATTTCCAGTGATCGTTGGCGAAGAAGGAGCCAAAGATGCCTGAAGAACTCCAAAGAAGGGCAAAAAAATACATCAACTTGGAAGAAGCCTTAAAGCTAACAGAAAAAATTGATTCACGAAGAATAAGCCCACGAAGGGATAATAGAACGCGGAGGGACCCTCGAGCTCCGAAGGTAGGCCATTTTGCTGAGTACAGTAAGCTTTGGGTGTTGTTAGCTTAAATATTCTGAGAAATCCATACCATGGAAAACTTGCCCCGACCCGAACAGCTTAAGGTTAACCCTAACGCTGATAAGTCCACATACTACGAATATCATCGAAGCCATGGCCATTGAACTGAAGAATACAGAGACCTCCTGGATGCCATAGAAGAACTGATCAGAGCAGGGAAACTAGCTAGATATATAGCCTCTCGAAGAAGTCCAAGAAAAAGAAGGCCGTCACCAAACCAAAAGGAGGCTGACAGAAGACCTAAAGTGCCAATGCTCAATGACCGAGGAATCCAAGGCTAGGGTGAGATGTGTCGAGAAGCCGTACATCGTATGATCTACACCATTTCTAGAGAGTTCACCAGAGGAGAGTTATCCAAATCCTCTAGAAAAAGAGCCCTGAAGGAGGTCACGAGGATCGATGGGAGAAGCCAAAATTTAAAAACCCCCATGCCTCTAGCCCATCTCTTTTTTAGAAGTAGATAATCCTGACATTATCCCCAGACATGACGATCCGATGGTAATATCCGTACTTACAATGAACACAGAATTCAAGAGAATACTGGTTGACTAAGGCAGTTCAGTCGACATCCTATTCAGGGATGCCTTCGATAAGTTAGGATTAAGAGATATTGATTTAAAGCCTACCTAGAAGATCTTGTTGGCTTGGGAGAAGAAAGAGTAAGGCTAAATGGCCATATCACCTTGCATGCCATCGTGGGATCATCTCCATTAGCCAAAATAGTATCGGTCAATTTCCTCATTATCTGAAGGCCTTCGGCATACAACATTATCATGGGAAGGCCGTTCATCAACAATTTGGGGCAATCGTCTCTACTGTGCACCTCGTTATGAAATTCCACACTGATGAAAGAAAGATCATCAGTATCAGAGGAAGTCAGAAGATAGCAAGGCATTGCTATAACGCAAGCCTCGAGTTGAAAGAGGAATGATGAGACAAAAGAGTAGCTGCCATAGACCTGGAAGTTAAAAGTCAGAAGTGCAGTAATCACCTTGAACTAGAAGGTGAGTTAGAGGAAGTACAGGTCAGGAAGAAAGGAGAACATACTACTAGAATCAACAAGAACTTACCGGAGTTGACAAAAAAAAAAATTGCTCAGGTTCCTCCTGGAAAACAACAATATATTTGCATGATTGGCAATCGACATGCTGGGAGTTGATTCGATATCATGACCCACAAGCTATCTGTCTATCTAGGTGTTACCCCAATTGCCCGACGAAGAAGAAAGATAGCACTTGATCAGGAGCAAGAGGTAGAGAAGCCAAGAGCTACAGAAGACTAGATTTTTTCGGGAGATACAGTATCCGACATGGCTATCCAATGTCATCATGGTACCTAAGACAAACGAGAAGCTACGAATGTGTGTGGATTATATGAATCTGAACAAAGCTTGCCTAAAGGATCCTTACCCCCTCCCAAGCATAGACGGTCGGGTGGATTCGGCTTCGGATTTCAAATTCTTGTCATTCATAGACGCTTACTCAAGCTACAACCAGATCCCTATGGATCCAAAGGACGAGGAAAAAACTGCATTCATAACTCCTTACGCTAATTATTACCATAGGGTGATGCCCTTTGGGCTTAAAAACTCCGGTTCCACTTACCAGCATCTTATGATTAAGGTATTCGGGAATCAACTAGGACAAAATCTTGAGGTGTATATTGATGACGTGTTGGTTAAAACCACAAGCTCAGAATCCCTCATCTCTGACCTGCAAGTAGCTTTCGCTTGTCTTCGATAGTACAGACCACGGCTTAACCCTTCCAAGTGCACTTTCACTATCAACTCAGGAAAGTTCTTAGGGTTCATGCTCACCCATTGGGGGATAAAAGCCAATCCCAATAAATACTGAGTGGTGATAGAAATGAGAAGCCCAACAAATCCAAAAGTTAGTAGGAAAGCTCACAGCCTTATCCCGATTTCTATCCCAGTAAGCCCAAAACTATTTCCCACTGTTTGAATTATTAAAGAAAGGCAAGACATTCGCATGGATGGAAGATTATGAAATAGGTTTCCCACACTTCAAATAGTACCTATCTTCCTCATCGATTCTAACAAAGCTAGTGGAAGAGGAAGAGTTGGTCTTATACCTATCAGTAGGAGATCAAGCAGTAGGCGCAATATTGATTTGTGTAGAGGAAGGGAGACAACAACCAATGTACTTCACTAGTAAGGCCCTACATGGGCCAGAACTCTAATATTAGAAGCTAGAAAAAGCCGCATTTGCACTAGTTCTAGCAACAGGAAAACTCAGACAATACTTTCAAGCCTACCAGTTCAGAGTACATACCAACCAACTAATTAAGTAGGTCCTTCAAAAACCAGATGTGGTAAGAAGAATAATATCCTAGTCCATCAAACTCTCTGAGTTTGACATCTGGTACGAGCCGCGAGAGACCATAAAAGCTTAGGTGTTGGCCAATTTCATCCAAGAATGGATGAACAATGAAGTTACACAGACGATTTGTGGGTGGAGGCTCTTCGTAGATGGTTTTTCCAACCTAAAGGGAACGGAGCAGGAGTGATATTAGAAAAGGGAGAAGAAACAAGGGTAAAAATGTTGGTTAGCTTCAAGTTTCCGACCTCCAATAACCAGGCAAAATATGAAGCTTTGATAGCTAGCTTAAACCTCACAAAGAACTAAGCATCACCTGTTTGGATGTCTTTACTAACTCGCATATTGTAGCATTACACATATCAAGAAAGTATGTGGCAAAAGAACCTCGACTCCAAAAATACGTGGCACACACAAAGAGCCTCATATTGGATATTAGGAATTTGCACGTCCAGCACATTCCCCGATAAGAAAACTCGCGAGCCGACATCCTATCCAAACTCGCTAGCACCAAGCTAGGGGGAAACAACTAGAGCCTAATCATTGAATCACTGAAACAGCCAACAATCGAACAATGTAGGCCAATCATAATAATATAAGAAAGGACCAATTGGATTTTCGAGTTTAGATGCTTCCTAGAACACGAAACCCTACCAAAAAACCAGGCCCAAGCAAGAAAAATTCAAAGAGAAGCGCCCCAATTCACCCTCATAGATGGCATCTTGTATAGAAGGAGTTTTTCCCAGCCTATGCTAAAATGCTTGGATGCCCAACAAAGCAGATACGTGCTTGAAGAAATACATGAAAGGATTGGGGGACAACATCCAGACGAATAGACCCTCGCCTTCAAAGCTCTTTGAGCTGGATATTATAGGCCAATAATGAAGAAAAATACAGCGGAGTTTGCAAAAAAGTGTGATAAGTGTCAGAAGAACGTCAAATTTCACATCGCCCCTGCAGAAAGAATCTCGGTGATTACCTCATCATGGCATTTCGACCAGTGGGAGCTCAATCTTCTCGACTCATTCTCTATGGGCCCCAGGTAGGTCAAATACCTAACTGTTGGGGTTGATTACTTCACAAAATGGGTAGAAGCTGAGCCCCTGGCTACCATCACCTCAGCCTAATACTGAAAGTTTGTCTAGAAAAACATCTTGACACACTTTGGTATACTGAAGAAGGTAGTCACGGACAAAGGAACCCAATTTACTAATAAAAAATTCAAGCAGCTCCTGGAAAATTTTGGAGTACACCATTACTTCACGTTGGTTGAACACCGGCGAAAGCTAATAACAAGAACATCTTACAAAGGATAAGGAAAAGGCTTGACCAAGCAAAAGGAGCATGGGCAAATGAGTTGGGAAGTGTGCTCTGGGCATACTAAACTATACGCCAATCAACAACAGGAGAAACCCCCTTTCAACTGGTCTATGGTTCAGAGGCTATAATACTCGTGGAAATTGGAGAAGTTACACTTAGGACAATCTCTTACTCGGAACATGACAACCCACACCGACGAAAAGAAGAATTAGATTTTCTCCTAGAAATCTGAGAGCTAACTTCCATCCGAGAACAAGAATTGAAAAGAACAGTAGCCAGAAGATACGACGAAAAGGTCCGCCCGAGATCATTTTCCTATGGAGACCTCATCCTCCGAAGAGCAGACATTGGGCTACCACCACCAGGCCAAGGAAAGCTCACACCAAATTAGGAAGGACCATACAAAATCATCAAAATCTTAGGGAAAAAAGGATACAAGTTGCACAGCATGGAAAACAAAAAAGTCCCTCGAATATGGAATACTATTAATTTAAAGAAATATTATGTGTAACAAACTACGATTTGTTAAGGTACTTTTTTTCCTTGCCTGGGTTTTATCCCACTGGGATTTTCCAGGAAGGTTTTAATGAAGCCTTAACCTCGTAGGTCGAGTCAAACAAAAAGCCACTAGTATCTACTTAATGAAAAGTTTCATTCTCTACTTTTTACACTGTTCTAATTATATTTCAAAATCAATGGTCACAACCGAACCCATTCAGGCTCTAATCAAGCCAAGCGAGCACTACACCAAAGTCTCATAAGAATATCAACATTAATCTAAAGTACGCTTCAGACCTCAGGGTCATATCCAAACCCAATTCATTTCCCGACATCCATGCCACGACCTCCACAAAGTCAACCATGGTTATCTGGGGCATGAGATGTAACGCCCGGGGATTGCGAAGTCGGGGAGTGATCGCCGGTGCAAAGAGGCACGAACAAGGAGCGGCTCCTGGCAGACTTCGAAAGCGGAGGGGTACATGAATGAACCGATTACACACCCGAATAAGAGGGATCCTAAAACTGTATAGGTATGGGACTATACGGTTGAGGAGGGCTTATATGAATTGATTTGTACTACCTATACCAACAAGATGCATCTTCTTTTCGGTAGCCCAAACTGAAAGAACTCCACAGTTAAGCGTGCTTAACTTGGAGCAATTTTGGGATGGGTGACCTCCTGGGAAGTTTTCCTAGGAAGCGTGCGAGTGAGAACAAAGCACGCTGAAAAGACCCGTGTTGGTTTGTGGGGACAGTCGTCAATCCATAAAGCAGCAGGGGATGTTACATGAGAGGGTAGCAATAAAATAAAAGGGACAACTAGGAAAAATACAAAAACACTCAAGTACATATAACCTGAAAAGGAGAACTGCAAACAAATATTTAAAACATAAAAGAAGTATGAGAAACTCCAAAACAAAGAAACTTCATTACAAGAAGAGCCCTAAGAGGACATACATAGATAAAACAAAAAACCCATCCCATTCACTTAGCATCATCCAGAATATCTTTAATGTGTTCATCCACTACATGTCGAAACATACCCGCTTGGACAAATCTATATCAGGGCCCACTATTACTCGAACCTGGGACAACAAATTGTTAGAGAGGTCGGCAGAGCTATCCATCCAAGCTTTAATCAACTTCGAGCCCTCCTCCCCAAATTCTGTAGCAATACAAGCAACTTTAACCTTCTCAGCCTCCAAAGCTTTCACAGAGTCCTTTAGCTTTGATCGAAAGTCAGAAGCCTCCTTCTCCCAGCCCTCTTCCTTAACCTAAAAAGATTTCACCTTGGCCTTAAGAGTAGAGACTTCCTTCTCGGCACTTGAAACCAATTCTTGAAGACTTACTTTCTCGATTTCTAGGGAGTCAATCTGCTTCCTAAGAATAGGAACTTCAAAAAGATCATCTTTATAATAACCAGGGTAACTTGCCACCTTCACCAGGTCCTCTTGAAGGTGGGAGAGTACCTCCTTCAGATCTCTTTGGCAAACGTGATGGCAGAGGGCCGTGTTGCATATACTTGCCATAAACTCCTTGAAGTGAAAGCTGGGGGCAAAAGGAGATAAAGTAAGAAACCCCTCCAAGAATGGGAAGGGGGCTAGTCTCAATCCCTATTGGAACCTCAAGCTTAGGGGGAGAAGAAAGAGGAGTCAGCTTCTTGGGTAATTTTCTCTTTCTATTAGCTAGATGAGAGGAAGAAGCCTCGAATGTGGCCTCTGAGGTCATATCCTTCTCGGATGACAAGACAAAGTTAGACGCTGGAGCTCGGCCAAACAAACGGAGAAGAGCAAGATTCTTGTTGGAAGCCGTATCTGCAAAAATACAACTTACATTAGTACAAGGTCAAATATTCTCCTCAAACAAAAATAAAAGTTAGAACAAACCTATGTATGACTTCGCATCATGAATAGGCACATCAAGAACCCTCTTCAGATTCAGATAATCGGTACGCCTTCCTTACGTATTGGCAAAGAATTTCACAATACCCGACTCCTCAAGAGTAAGATTGTGAGCACAGTAAGTGGTGGAAGAGTAAGAAATTTGCCAGTACAGTAGAAACTTTTGAATAAGGTTGGCGTTTAAAAAGAATGGGGAATGACCGGCCCTACCTTGGACCTTGAAATATCGCGGTTTGAAGCCATGGTAGGATTTTTCATAAATATCAAAGCATTTTTTGTGCCCCACGGCATGGAGGGATACTAAGGCTAGTTTTTTATCTTTCCTGGGGGTACCCATCAACATAAATAAGGAGAAAAATACCCATTGCGATAAAGCAATCTGGAGGAATCGCATATCATCTTGAACCCCCAAAGGATGGCCCAAGAGTTAGGATAAAGCTGTGAAGGGGCCATGTTCATACGATTAAGAATGGCCGCTTCAAAGTCAGAAAAGCGAAGGGTAACTTTCAAGTGTAAAGCTATAGTATCATACATCCAAAGAAAATCGTCCTTACCTTCCCCGGGTCTACCACAGATTCTCTCCTCAAGTCCCAGAAGTTCGAAAATATGGTGGAAGGCCATCTCGGCATCCGAAAACAAGGGGAACTCATTATATTTCCTCAGCATCCTCTCGTTCATGATACCACGAACCTTGGCGATTTCTGCGGAGAAGTGGTCCACCAAAATCTTGCTCCAAAGAGTCCGAAATCACAATCTTATCTTCCATACCCCCTACAAGGGAACCACTATGAGGGAAAGCCTAAGAGTGGGGGCAAAATTTCAAAATAAAGGAGGGAAAAAAATAAAACTAACCTATAGGTGGTTCCCCTACATCTAGGGTGGCGCTAACCCTCAGACTGCAAATGGCACTAACAAACATTACCCTCCCCCCAGATCCCATGAAGAAACAAAAAAGGAAAGCAGAAAATGCAAGAAACACACAAAACCACAAGCAAAAAGAGGGAAGAAGACACTTACAGAAATAAGAATGATGAATATAAGCGGCAAAAGGAGGAAACCACTAACGCAATACGGCCATCTGTAGGAGGAGCACAATGGAGCACAAAATGAAGAAGAGGAGAAGAGGTATCTTGTCAAGAGAGAGGAAATGCAAAAGGTGGGGAGAAGGATAGAACCCCCTATATTTAGTTGAAAGACCGAGGGAAAAATGGCCTCGAAGGGGCTGAGCAATGCCTTGATCCCCACAAAACGACGCGTATCTCACTCTCATCAAAGAAGGGGAAACATCATGTCATATGAAGTCACATGGTCTTGGAACGGCTAAAATGGTTGGGGCTATTCAGAATGAGCTCTAAACTCCCTTAGGAAATATCCGGATACCGTGTCAAAGGACCCGTACTCACCAGGATGAGATATCGGACTTCGGGTTTAGGGACTGAGAACATGGATATGGCATCCGTAGCCTGAAGAGACTAAACAGCCAGATCACTGAATAGGCTTCTGGTAAAACTCGACAACCGATCTCACCATTCAGAGGCTGAGTTGGGGGCAACCGTTGCCTACTAGTACCTCAGATAGATGTCGGACTCGAAGGTGTGATGACCTCGTCCCCCCTCTTTTAGAGATAGGATGAGGAAAAGTCCACACCTTACCATTCGGGTAGGCCAGAGGGGTTCCCGACAAATGACTTCCCCATTTACAACTTCCTATGTCCCCAGATTTGTCGGCTCTCGGATATCAAGTAGAGCACGATATGAATGGGATAAGCGCGAGAATTGGAAATTTTTCGAGAAGGATCTACGTACATGATGATTCATATACCTTTTGTACTATACAGGTCAACCCTAAAAATGCCATCTTTGAATATATTGGTAGAGTATAAAAGATATAAAAAGAGAATAATGTAGGTAAGCCTAAAACACACTAAGAATTCCTGATATGGGTGTCGCTACCCGCAACAAATTAAAAATAGTTTTTATAACCAAATTACACGAAAAATGTAGCTATAGTGCAATTCGGGTCGTTTCATGTGGAAGCAATGTAATTGATTCTAACGAAATTGGGGTTTTTTTAGAATCATTGACAGTAAATTGAATCGGGAAAATTATAATGCAAAAGTTACCTGTACAAAGACTCCTCCAGATCAATACGTGTTCTATCATTGGTTCAAATGGATAAATTCATGGTGGTGACAACCTACGTAAATTATGCTCTCACACAAAAGACGACACAATTCTACTTAACAGTTATACGAACATACTCCCGCTAAGGGTTCAACTAACACAAGAGCTAGTGATCACAATCATGACCCTATAAACCTATGTTAATTTAGTTATCAATTGCGGTAGCCTAAATTCTAATGGAGTTAATTTCGACCCCTTATCAATTGGAATTAATCAAATCAATCGACCCAATTTCCCAACGGTGTCCAGATTATGCATACAAACAAATACATGATCAACAACTCTCAAAAACATAATCACAAAAATCATTGCAATCATTATTTTAAAGAGAAAGCAATAAGGACGAAAAACCAACCATGAACTTAATTTAAAATTGAGAACCTCAAGAACAATTCTGACCTTCAGTTATCTCTGTGCATTGTAAGAAATTACTCCTCCATTGGGGGAGTATCACACTCGTAGTTTGATTAAAAACAGTAAATTACAATCCAAAATTATCTAAAACTGACTAAGAACCCTAGCCTAGAGAGGGTGTGTGAGAGAGGAAGAGTTCAAAAACTTCTCAAGTCTGGAAACCTAAAAAAATAAATAAATAAAACTACGTTACTATCTTTACATTTTCTCCAAACTCGATTATATCAGTAAGCATAGGGCATGACTCAAACGAGAACATGAAGGGACGCTGACGCTGGGCCACTTACGACAGCTATAGCGGTCCCGCCCTTGCCTTCTCATACGTTGCCGTCAAATTCCCTCTCTGATGACCGCTATAGTGGTTTCTGACCACTATAGTGGTCACCAGAGGGATGAGTTTGACTGCAGCAATGAGGGGCATTGCTAGTAGTCTTGTCCTCAACCCTTCAGAAGCTGTCGCTTGTCAAAGTGCTCCATGACCCTTCCCAAGCTTTGGCACACCCATTACGAACTTCCTGCTACTCAACAAAACTCACCAAAAAAAGGTTAATAGCACAGATAATTCCCAAGAACAATTATTTACTTCCAAATGGTGTTAAGAGTTATGAAATCACTCAACAAAATAAAATGAGGACAAAGTCTAACTTCACCAATTGAATACTACTTAAGAACAATTCAAATGCAAAATATTTAGAGTTAGGATATAAAATGGGTGCATAAATACAACCCATTAATTCCCTATTATTCCCTTCACTGACTTGGGCGCCGGAATCTTTTTTGTTGGTACCCCCAAGGCTTCGTCGCTGCCGCGAGAAGGGGAGAATCATCCAATCAAGCCAGCATTTACCTCGCCAGAAACACTCCCAACGTTATGGTATGTAACAGGTCTGTTTCGATCCACAAGTCTATGATATGTTATAATTTATTAGATACAATGTCAATCGTGCATTGTGGGCGGAAAAATATCAATGAATCTAGGTGAATATCTCTCCAATTCTGTATCTTTGGGTTCATTTGAAATGAGAATGTAATTAAAATTGTTTAATTAAATGTGGGAACCTATACATGTTGTGCAGTTGCTCACAATAGTTGCTTTTAAAAATTCAAATTCTATTTTTGTTTTATATATTGCTTGCTATCTTGATCTATTGTTTATGATTACCGGCTTGTTCACGGTAATTAGATATTAGATCTATGATAAATTTAAAGCTCGCAAAATAACTAAAGAAAAGAGTTGTTAAGTTTCCATAAATCAAGGGCAAGTTTGAATGACAATTGACAAGCAAACACCGCAATATATATTAGTTTTACAAATTTTTGCAAAAAAATCTATATTTATTAGTTTCACTCTGTATGAATTATAAATGAGTAATAACGACACAATTCTATTATTAAATATTCGGTTTGACATAACCCAACTTTAGCCTTATCTAAAGGAAAATACTTGACGTCCAGATAATCAGTCTGAACCTATTGATCATGATGTGGCAAAATATGGTTTATCATCTTTTCATACCCACCATGATTATTTGTTCTTCTGTTTCTCCAATATAACACAGTTACCACATCGGTCGGCCGATGAAGAGTATTTCTGGCAGCTACCTAGCAATTCTCTTATCTAAAACAGGTATAAAACAAAATCACAAGAAGCCACAAACAAACAAATAAAGAAAACAAGTAAGCAGAAGAAATCAAGTGTTTTATGAGTGAGACTGTGAGAGCAAAACTAGAGACTAGAGTTTGCTAGAAAATTTGAAGAGTGTAGTGTGTGTCTGCGCGCATGTATTGGGGATTAGGATATAAACTTTGTAATTGTCTGTAATAATAATATGATAATACTAGAAAAAGAGTCTCACAGAGCATGATGACAATTGAATATGTTTCCAGGTGACAGTGATAAATTGAGAGTCTGAGCCAGTCGTGTACTTTGGAGAAGAAAATATTTTGGGTGAAAATTTTTTTTATGTGTAATTCAAATTTATAATATATTTACACCTTAATATACATGGATTGGAAAGAATATATTAAAAATAATTAAATTGAGGTTGGATTAAAATATTTAGTTTTTATTGAATATATATCCCTGAGTAAGAATTTCTAAATACATAGTATGGATATGTTTCAGTTTGGTTTTAAGAATTTAATATTGGAATATTAAAGAATACGTAAGCGTAAGAAAATACATACATTTTTTATTTTAATTATTAAAATTCCCTTAAATTTTATAAAAATATATTTTTAAATTAAATTTTAGATTTTATACTTTATTTATTTTTCTCGATTGATTTTTAATCAGTTATAGATAGAGACTGAATAAAGAGGACAAAGTGAAAATTGAACTAATTATTCTCTTCAATTGTCTGATTCTTACCTAAAAATTAAAAGAAATATATAAAATGAATAGCACTACTCAATAAGGGTTGAAAACACATTGGTTTTTTATTTTATTCATTGAAACCTTTAAATATTGTGAATAGTAAATAGATATATTTCAAATTGAATTTTGAATTTCATAATAATTTATGTTTGTTCTCTTCATTTTTATTATAATAAATTATAATAAAAAATGATACAATAATATAAGAAATTTTTTATTATTATGATAATATGACTCTTACTATCTAAAACTAACATTTTTCAGATATTTATTAAAAATAAACTATTTTTATCTTATAATTTTAAAAATCTATGCATATTAACTGTAATTTTTTAAAAAACACACTAGTTTGATATAGGTTAAAGTTTCGCAATCAGCATCATTCCCGTTTCTATACGGGAAAAAGTAGATTGTATACCAACGTGAAGTTTCTTGAAAAATAACATGAATACACAAACTAAGAAAGCAATATATGGAAATTAAATTATTAACTAACTACCTCAAATATACACGTAACATTATTGTAGTCCCTGGAAAATATTATATATCAGTTTAGTCCTTTTAAAATAATGTTAACATAATTTTAGTTTTTATTTTTTTTAAAAAATTCACATAAGTTTTGTTCCTAAAAAGATATATATGACATTACTTTGATTTATGAAATATGCATATTCACTTGTTTCGTCATTTTCCATTAATTATAAACTTATTTAATGTTATATGCAATGTTAATAAACTAAAGTGACGTCACATCTATACTTTAGCACTAAATGGATATAAAAAATCTTTCTATATTCTAGGAATTGAATTGATAAAAAAAAAAGAAAAAAATTAAAGACTATAAGCTGATATATTTTAGGGGCCAAGTTGCTACTTTAATCAAAATTATTTTATCATAAGAATGAACATGCAAAATCCCCCTCAAAACAAGAACAAGAAAAATGCATAGCACACAATTGTTTTCACTTTATTTTGAAGTAATTTTACATATCACACTCTTACATTAACCCAATTACAATAATTAATTAAGAAAGCAAACAATAACAAAATAAAACCATCAAAGAGTTCACGCTTTTTGATGGCCAAAGACTTGATTCCTAACCTTTTTCTTTTTGGATGAGATTCTTACCTAAAAGATTCTCTTTAGCAATCCAAGAATATTTGGACTGAAAATGCTTCCCAATGCTAGCCCAGCAACGAGTCCACCCCCGTATCCTATCAAAATGATTTTCCAATCAAATTCAAAGAAAGGTAATGTGTCGGAGTCTTGATCACCCACTGATTCAAGTGGTAGAGGCCTAACATGATCTTCGCATTTGTTCAATAATTGAATCCCACATACGCCTTGGTTTTCCTCAAATCAATTGCTTGAAAACGTGGAAGACTACTTATTTTCTGGTATGGGACATATGAGATTATTCGAAGGACACATTAAATAACTCCAAAAAGGTGAGTTCTGCTAATTGTTGAGGAATCTTTCCTAAGATGTTGTTGTGAGAAAGGTCCAATGTTTCGAGTTTTGAAAGCTTCTCTAAGGAAGATGAAATGCTGCCACTAAGCATGTTATTGGACAAGCTGAGCAAAGTAAAACCCTTCAAGTCTCCCATGACATCGATTTGCAATCTCTCCAGAAATTTTGTTACTTGAAAGATCAATGGTTATCAAGTTGTAGAATTGTTGAAGTACTTCATAATTCAAATCCACCCCTTTTTTAGACATTGTGAATGCATAATATGCATAACGAATCCATGTTTTCCCCTTGAAATGAACAGTATTGTCCTTGTACTCTAATTGACTTATGTTGCACACTGCCATGGATTTCCAGTTTTTGATTATGTCTGGAAGTAACTTTCCAGAGAACTTGTTATGAGAAAGATCATTAGCATGAAGCTTAGGAAATTTGCATCTCTTTGGGCACATTATAGCTCCATAAAATTCATTATTATGTAAAGCAATAACTTTCAACTCGGGAAGAGCTCCCAACTAAAAGGGAAATGAATCATTAATCCGGTTACAGCTTACATCAAGAAACTCCAGCATTTTGCAATTGACAAAAGCACTTGGTAGCTTACCATGCAAATTGTTATCACTGAAATCCACCATCTCAAGGGCACTTCCTTTTATAATTTTTTCAGGAATGCGACCAGCCAATTTGTTTCCTCGTAGCATCAAAATTTGAAGAGACTGGCCAAAGCTTCCCAAACATGATGGAATCATGCCGCTTAAGTTGTTATAAGACAAATCAAGATACACAAGTGATTTTAGACTGTAGATTAGTGGGGATATTTCTCCCTTCAATCAACTATATGGGAAATAGTCAATTCTTGAAGACTATTTTTTTTTCCACATCCAATTGTGTGATGACCGCAAAAAAAAATGAAGTAAGGACTACCGTGCACCTTAAGTGGTATAGATCACCATATATTTTTCTCTTTTATTATCTTCTTTTCTTCTCCTCTTCTCCCGTAACTCTCTTATTCTCTTCTTCTCCTCTTCTTCTTCTTCTTCTTCTTCCCGTTCTCTTTCCCTCCCTCCACTTCCTTCTTTTATTTTATTTTATTTTGTTTCCCTCAAAACATCATCACCACCTCCATCATCCTCATCATCTCCTCTTCCTTCTCATCCCCATAACTGTGTCTCTCTCTCCTTCCTCTCCTCTACTCCATTTTCTCTCTCTAACTCCATTAGAGGAAGTTTGAAGCTTAGGAAGAATTAGAGTGATTTTCTTCACCAATTCTATACTCCAAGTAGTAAATTAGCTCCTAAACTACTCCATTTAAATTATTGAAATTTCTAATCATTTTAGGAATATTATTAGGTTTATTGAATTCTAGAATTTGGGGCTTTTATTGATTTAGGGCTAATTTATGTATATTTGTGGTATTGTTAGCTCACAAATATTAATATTATCTTGTTCCTAGAATGATAGAGCAATCGGATATCAACACTTGAATTTGTGGTATCAAAGGCATTGTTCTTCGGTTCTTTGAACCAATAGTTGTGAGTAGATAGTATATTTGTAGGTTACTTTATGCATGATAAACAATATAAAATGGTATAAAGAGCTGAAAGTATGTTGATATAGAAGAAAATAATTTATTTATTGAAAATGTGGCTTTATGTTTGAAATGACAAACTTTTAATTGGAGGCCATAATATGATTATTATGCTTATTTAAATATTTTGAGTTGAACTGTAATGAATATTGAATTTGAGAGCAAATTATGTTACTTTTATATTATATAATGTGCATGATTTTGAGTTAAATTGGGGAAAATTCTATAGTTAGAACTTGTAGTTAACGGCAGGGACGTTAGCCTCGGTGCACCATGAGAAACTCTAGTTAGCAGGTGAGGTGCTAACCCGCACATAGCTGCAGCTATGTCTGGACTTGTATATGGCTATGGGTTAACTCTAGTTAGCAGGTGTGGTGTTAACCCGCACATGGCCTTGGATCATGTCTGGACTTGTTATCGTTCTGCTTCGGATAATTCCCCAATGTATTTGAATTTATATGAGTATGTGAATCTCATGTTATGATTAAAATCCTATTTTATGAGCATATATATATTATTATGTTTATATTGTTTTATGCTTACATTTAGTAAACTATGGATACCCTATCTCTCATTGAGTTGCAAAACTCACCCCCGTTGTATTTCCACCCTTTTCAGATACAGGTGCTAGTGCTAGTTCTGGTGTTCCTCCGGCACAATCTTAATAAATTCTAAGTTGGTGAGCCTTTTTGTAAAGGCCCTTTTAGTTTTCATCCATGTGTTGGTTTAGCCTGTAGGTCTCATTTGTTCCATATGTCACAGGCAGGTTCCTTGGACTTGTGTTGTACTTGTATTTGAGAACTTATGACTTAGTTATATATGTTATGTTTTGGAAAGGGATTTGTAAATTTAATTTGGTTTTATGTTGAACTATATTGGCTCTATGACTGGTATATGCTGAAATATTATTATGTACTGGAAGGGCACATTCTGAGAATGCTTGATGCCCAAGTGCTGTGAATTTATTGGAAACATTGCAGGTTATATAATTATTTGGGAAATGTCCAAAAAACAGAGGAAACTCTGTCCATTTTTCTAGAAAATTTAGTGATCTAAGGCTTGCTGGGAAAAAGTGTTCCCATGTGCCAGTCATGGCCTAAGTTGGGTCGTGACAAATTGGGTATTGACTTTAAATCATTGAATGACATGTCAAGAGCTCTCAATTCCTCCAGGTCTCGAAAAAAAGAAAAATTGGGAAAATTGGATCAACGTAAATCTAACACTTGTAATGCAGAAAGGGTTGCATTGGTAGAAACTTTTCCAGTGAGTAAAGTCAGATTGTAATTGTTTGACAAACTAAGAAAAGTAAGCATTTTGAACTTTGGAAACATGTCAAACTCTAGCTGCCTTGGAATGAATTGGAGTTCAGAGAAAGAGTTGCAAGATTCACTATCTGAAAGAGAGAATAAGGAATTTCACCCTAAAGGTTATCATCCTCAAGATCCAAGTGAGCTAAATAAGTTAGATTAATTATCCAAGATGGAATTTCACTACTTAAATTACATGATCGCAATGGTGGAAGGATTATATTGGACAATCTTTTCCCAGTAAGCAAAGACAATTTGTTGTTAGATAAACTAGATAAAGTAAGCATTTTCAGCTTTAGAAACATGTCAATTGGAAATTCACCATATAGTTCACAATGGGAAAGAGTGAGCTTTTGCAAATATGTAAGATTTGTTAGTATATATGGTATATATGATGAAATAGTCACAAAATTAAGGCGAAGTTCTTCAAGTCTAGTTGAGTTTTGAATCATGCTTGTTAGAGTGGATATGTCAAGTCACAATTGGTTGACTGGATGAAAAGAGAGATTTTCAATATAGCTGCGCAGATCAAGAGACAACAAGTTGGGCAAATGAGAAACTTCAGGTGGGACTTCACCAGAAAATGTGGTTTCACTAAATTGAGAGAGATTCAGATATATTAAATTGAACGCTCACCAATCCTTGCTAGAATTTGAAGGAAGTCATTGTCAGAAAGATCAATCCATTGAAGGTGTACAAGTGAAAAAAGAGTGTTATTGGCATCCATGGATCCGTCTACTAAGATCAATGCCAATCACATGACCTGTGACTTGAGCACCAGTGTTTTAAATTGCGGTTGCAGTCGCGGATATGGTTACGGTTGCGGATAATGTGGTCGTCACAATGCGTGTTACGGCTGATACGGTGTGAAATTTTTTCGCGTCTGCAACTTAAAAAAAGAACCCGTTGCAGTCTTGTTGCCGCCTGATGCGGTCCAATGCGGTCCCGTTGCGGTCAACTTATGTGAAAATGCATCACACCACGGTTGCAGTCCGCAGCGTGCGATTGCGGTCCGATACGGTTGTGCTACGGACCGCAACCGCAATATTGCGGTCCGCAATTTGAAACCTTTCTAAGCACACTCAATGCCATCCCACAAGCAACAATCTGTGGTTCGCACCCAAGATGCTATTTTGGGATAACTGAAAGGATTGAGGGAAGCAAACTTCCTAGTGACAAAGCTTTCCTTGAAGTGCGACAAGGCATAGCTTTCATGTTCATGACATTCATGAGTTGCATGATGAACAGGAGGTAAACCGTTTGTGACCATGGATGACAAGAGTGAGGAAAGGAGAAGAAATTGTATCGACAAAGCAAGAGACAAAACAACCCTATTGTATCTTAATAATTTTAATGCAAACGCTAGGATGAAAAGCTTGGCACATGCCCGTTGGAGTTTATACAAAAGAACTGGATGGTGATGGCTTGCCTTCTGGCACACGAAGCTTGCTTGTTAGTCAACAATGTTGATATTGGTTTCTACTTTCTGTGGGTGGACGGTTGTTTATTATTTGTTGAAGGTGAAGTATATGTTGGCCAGCGAAAGTAACTGCATTTACAATTGTTACAGAGAGTAAATTTTGTGCTTTTAGCAAAAATAGAGAGTTTGCGTAATATATTTGAAGAATAAGAGTGTAGTGTGAGCTGTTAAATTTACAGGATCGCATCCTAGAATTTAGAACACCAAAAATTAGAATGTTATGAACTAAATAAAATGTGTATCTCTTGAAGTCATACTTCCATATGATCAATATGCGAAGCATAAGCGTGCGCACACACACACGTCTAGTACATGTCTTTCATTCATTCTCCGTCTGCTATGCCACACACTGGATAGATGGAGCAGTTATAATCATGAATTATGGATTGGAGTGGGTATTCTATCCAAAATAATAATATTGTAACTGGACCTGTCCATCATGGGTCGGAGTCCACTATAAACTCACATCATTTTGCACACTCACAATTGGGCTCAAGCCCAATAACAGAGTAAATCTCAACCCTTAGCGGATCACAAAATAATGATGAAATGGATTTCCAGCAAATAATCAGACTATCCATTCAACTTGATTTTATAAAACCAAAATATAAACCAATTAATAGCAATCCAAGCTTGGAAAATTCTTACATGAGCATTTATTGATGTGTACTTTGGACGCTTGGCAATTGATCTAATTAGGATTGCGCTTCCTAAAGTGAAGATGCTGGTAAAGTGTAAAAATAATAGGTTAACTATCCTTAAAATATTTACTGTGATCCACAGATTATCCATAGATAATGGAAGTTATTGATCCAAGACTAATTAACCCTCACTTTTGCAGTTTATTAATTTTCCCATCTTCGCATAGCCAAATACATCTAGGTAACATGCACCATCTAAACGTAAAGCATATGTTTTCAAGCGACAATAATAAATTGAGAGTCTTGAGTGGTCGATTAGTCTTGCACTCTGGGCAAGAAAAATTGGTCTGTTTATGGCTGGTTGTGTAGAAATGACAGTTTGAGAAATTCGTGCATTCTGGTTAAGAAAAATGGCTCTAATTTTGCCATTTATGTCATGCCGAGGCTAACTTCATTACCGCCATAAACTTTGTCAATTTTTCAAGCGTAAGCTTATGCGTTATTATTTCTGTACTTGTCTTATTTGTGCTCTTTCTCTATGAACTTCAATGTAACAGAATCTGGTCGTTCATTATTCCGAGGCCAAAACGTCCACAGGTATGTTTCAAATTTTATCTTAAACAGAGCCTTTCTCCATTGCCACCACAAACTTTCTTGTTTGTTGATGGTGCTGAAGGTTTGGACTGCTTCTAACTTTCTATAAATTTGTCTCTAATATTTGACCCTGCAATTTGCATTCTATGCTTCATTTTCTCTGTTCATTATATGAAACCTAATATATTTAGGTCCGTTTCAACCTTTACATCCTCTACTAACTTTGGTATTTGGTCTGTTTCGACGCACTCTTCTATGATATATTACATAGTTGATTACATATCTAGTTGTATATAATGTGATTCGTTCATTGTGAATATCTCTCCAGTTCTGTAGCCAAACGAGCATAGGTCTTGTTTAAGCTTTACGACTATGAGGCATCTTTGGGATGATTTGAAATGAAATGTCATTAACAATGTTCAGTTAAATGTGGGAATAATAAAAAGTTACACAGTTACTCACAATAGTTGCTTTTTTAAAATTGAAATTCTATTTTCATTTCATGGAGTAGATATTGCTTGCTCTCTCGGGTTTATGATTCCCAACTTGTCTGTGGTAATTACATATTAGACATAGGAGAAATTTAAAGGGAAGAAAATGGCTAAAGAAAAGAACTGTTGAGGTTCCATAAATTCCGGCCAAGTTTGAATGACAAAGCAAACACTACTATAAAAGTTGGTAGGATCCATATAGAAATATTTGTATTTTGAATAAAGTTAGTGGGACTCACTTTTGTTGTGAGTGTGTGCAAATATGAGTTGTTAAATTTATATCTATGCAAGAAATTCTCCTTCAATAATTAGTCACCACGTTAATCGATTTGGCAGCTGCCTAGCAATTCCATTATGGAAAACGGGTGCAAATCTAAAGTATAAAACAAAATCAGAAGAAGCGACAAACAAACATAGAAAACAATGTAACACAAATTTAATTATTTCAGCATGAGAATAGGAAACTGCATAGTACGTTTTTGTAAAAATCTTATTTGTATGTGATTTTACATAGCACACTCTACACAATACAACTGCAATAACTAAGAAAGGTAAAGAGAACCAATGACAACCATTAAAGAGTTCATACTTTCAGATTCCAGTTTCTTGATTTGGACTTAAAAGAACCTCTTTATCAACTCAAGATTGATTGGACAGAAAGTACTTCCCAGTGTCAGTCCAACAATAAGTCCATCCCCATATCCAACCAGAACTATTTTCCAATCAAATTCAAAGAGAGATCTTGAGTCTTGATCACCATCTAGTGGGAGTGATGGAGCCCTAGCATGACCTTCACACTTATTCAACAACTGAATCCCACACAAGCCCTGGTTTCCCTCAAATGAATTGCCTTGGAATGTGTCAGATTGTTTGTTTTCTGGTATAGGACCTGAGACATTGTTAAATGATACATTAAAGAACTCCAGAAAGTGAGTTCCGATAATTGTAGGGGAATCTTCCCTAATAGACTATTGTTTGAAAGGTCTAATGCTTCAAGATTTGAAAGCTTTCCTAAGGAAGAGGGAATGGTAAGCATGTTATTGGACAGATTTAGCAAAACAAGGCCCTTCAAGTCTCCTATGACATTTGGAATCTCACCAGAGATTTCGTTACTTGAAAGATCAATGGCTATCATGTTGTAAAATTGTTGAAGCCTCTCATAAACCATGTCAAGCCTTTGTCAGACATTGTGAAAGAATAACGATCACTTTCAAACCAATAAGTCCATGTTGCTGGTATAAATGATCCGATTGATTGTACAGTAATTGACTTATGTTGGAAGCTCTCATGGATTTCCAACTCTTGATCATTTTTGAAGGCAAATTTCCTAATAATTCATTGTGAGAAAGATCAATGATATGAAGCTTGAGAAAAATGTCTGTCCTTGTGCTGCTAAAGTTGTTGAAGGATAACTCAAGATGCATGCGTGACTTGAGATTGCAGATCAACGGGTATATTTCACCTATCAATGAATTGTGGGAAACTTGAGCTTAAAAGATTTCTTTTCCTCCACTTCCATGGGGGTGGTGAACTTATACCATTGTTTGACAAGACATGACATGCTAGCTCATTCAGGACTTGAAAAAAACTTAGAATTCAACTAAATTACATGAATCCAATTCTAGCACCACAAGTTGACGAAGGCTTACATTGGTAGAACATCTTCCATTGAGCAATGTTAATTTGTTCTCTGATTGACAAAGATGACTGAGCATTTTGAGCTTTAAAAACATGGCCTTGAACATATTTTGCCTTCTTTATGATACTAGATAGAACCTTCACAACTGTCCTGTGTCAATGTTAAGTCAAGTTGTAGGTTATGTATCCACTTATCTGAAATATTATTAGACTTTGCTATTTCAAGTCTCCTCTTACTTGATTACGTAAAAATAATGATAAAGGAGATTTCAAATTAGAACTAAGGCACTGAAAATAGTGAATGACATATGGACTAGCTATTTTCTATTTGCTATGTGCAAAGTTGTGAGTTATAATCGACACCAATAGAGAAGTGCAGTGAGGTACAAGTTTTGAGAACCGATCATATGCGAAATGGATAAAGTCCCCGCTCAACTAGGGGCTGGAAACTTCTTATGTTGATGACTAGGTTTAGAAGATTCTTAGTGCGTGTGGAAATCTTGATTATAGAGTTTCAAAATTTTGTATGTGAATAAAGGGCATCAACATATGTTCTGGGAACATATATATTCTGCACAATCACTTGATTAAACGTATTAGTTTATTGCTATAAAGTGGATGAAGCTAAGTCATAGGAGATTATAAAATTAAGCTGTGTTATTTGTATTCATGGGGTATGGAGTATCATGTTGACTCACACCTCATTATTCACCATTAGATGAGATGTTAATCCCATTCAAATAGGATCTAATGAGGTGTGAGCTGACATGGTATTTCATATCCCATAAGTACAAATAATATTTTTCTTATAAATTATATACTGCTTATTAGTTTTGGTTAAACATTTCTATTGTTATATCTCATTGTTTGTGTTTAATTTATTTTATTTTTAAGCGAAACGAAGCTAAAAGCTGATTATTTACCTTTTAGCAAGCATTTACCTAATTTTAAAAGGCTAGATCTTAGTGGGTAACAATAATTTGAAAAGGTTAGACACTAGTTAGAATATATATAGTTAGAGACCGAATAAAGAAAACAAATAGAAAATTGAACTAATTATTTTCTTCAATTGTCTGATTCTCACTTAAAAATTAAAATATATACTATAAAATGAATAGTGCTACTGAATAAGGGTGGAAAACACATTGATTTTTTTATTTTATTTATTGAACCCTTAAATATTGTAGATACATATATTTAAAATTTAAATTTAAATTTCATAATTTATGTTTGTTCTCTTCACTTTTATTTTAATAAATTGTAATATAAAATGATATAATAATATAAGAAACTTTTTTGAATTATTATGATAATATGACTCTTACTATCTAAAACTAAAAAATTTTAGATATTATTCATTAAAAGTAAACTACTTTTATCTTATTTTTAAAAAAAATTTATGTATATAATAAACTGTAGTTTTTCAAAAACACTAGTTTGTTATAGGTTAAAGTTTCAAAATCAGCATCAGTCCGGCTTCTATTCGGGAAAAGGTTGAACTATAAGGTATACCAACGTGAAGTTTCTTAAAAAATAACATGAAAGAATGCAATTAAATTATTTATTAACTACCTCAAATACACACGTAACATCATTGTGGTCTCTGAAAAATTATACATACCAGTTTAGCCCTTCATAAATAACGTGACATGAAGACTAATTAAAATGATACTTTTTAGGAATTAAATTGCTGATTTAATCTAAATTATTTTAACATAAGAACAGGCAAAATTTCCTCTCAATATTACAAGAACAAGCAAAATGCATAGCACACACTTGTTTTCACTTTATTTTAAAGTAATTTTACATAGCACATTCTCACATAACCCAATTACAATAATTAACTAAGAAAGCAAACAAAAACAAATTAAAGCCATAAAAGAGTTCTGACTTTTCGACGATGCCCAAGGACCTGATTTCTCACCTTTTTGTGGTAGGAGATTTGGACTTAAAAGATCCTCTTTAGCAATCCAAGAATGTTTGGACCGAAAGTGCTTCCCAATGCTAGCCCAACAACAAGTCCACCCCCATATCCTATCAAAATGATTTTCCAATCAAATTCAAAGAAAGGCACTGACTCAGAGTCTTGATCACCAGTTGATTCAGGTGATGGTAGAGGCCTAACATGATCTTCACATCTCTTCAATAATTGAATCCCACACAGCCCTTGGTTTCCCTCAAATGAATTGCTTGAAAATGTGGAAAACTGGTTATGTTCTGGTATGGGACCCGTGAGATTATTGAAAGACACATTAAAGAACTCCAAAAAGGTGAGTTCTGCTAATTCTTGAGGAATCTTTCCGGATAAGTTGTTGCGAGAAAGGTCCAATGATTCGAGTTTTGAAAGCTTCTTAAAGGAAGACGGAATGCTGCCAGTAAGCATGTTATTGGACAAGTTGAGCAATGTAAGACCCGTCAAATCTCCCATGACATCTGGAATCTCTCCAGAAATTTTGTTACTTGAAAGGTCAATGGCTATCAAGTTGTAGAATTGTTGAAGCACTTCATAATTCAAATCCGCCCCTTTGTTAGGCATTGTGAATGCATAATATGAAGAATACATCCATGTTTTCCCCTTGAAATGAACAGTATAGTCCCTGTACTCTAACTGACTTTTGTTGCATATTGCCATGAATTTCCAGTTTTTGATCATGTCTGGAAGCAACGTTCCAGAGAACTTGTTACGAGAAAGATCAATGACATGAAGCTTAGGAAATTTGCATCTCTTTGGGCACATTATAGCTCCATAAAATTCATTATTATGTAAAGCAATAACTTTCAACTCGGGAAGAGTTCCCAACCAAAAGGGAAATGAATCATTGATCTGGTTATGGCTGACATCAAGAAACTCTAGCATTCTGCAATTGACAAAATCTCTTGGTAACTGACCATGCAAATTGTTATCACTGAAATCCACCATCTTAAGGGCACTTGCTTTTATAATTTTTCCAGGAATGCGACCAACCATTTTGTTTCCTTGTAGCTTCAAAATTTGAAGAGATTGGCTAAAGCTTCCCAAACATGATGGAATCACGCCGCCTAAGTTGTTATAAGACAAATCAAGATACACAAGTGATTTTAGATTGCAGATTAGTGGGGATATTTCTCCTGTCAATGAACTGTTGTAAATAGACAATGCTTGAAGACTTCTTTTTCTCCACATCCAACTGGGTATTGATTTCAAATCATTGTTTGACATTTCAAGAGCTCCCAGTTCATCCAGGTCTCGAAGAAGAATTGGGAACTCAACTAAATTGCATGAACCCAAACCTAACATTTGTAATGGAGAAAGGGTTGCATTGGGAGAAACTTTTCCAATGAGCAAAGTCAGATTGTAATTGTTTGACAAATCAAGAAAAGTAAGCATTTTGAGCTTTAGAAACATGTCAAACTCTACCTGTCCTTGCAAGGAATTGGAGTAGAGAGAAAGAGTTACAAGATTCTCTAGCCTAAAGAGAGAATGAGGAATTTCACCCCGAAGGTTATTGTCCACAAGATCCAAGTCAGCTAAATTTGTTAGATTCATTATCCAAGATGGAATTTCACTACTTAAATTGCATGATGCCAATCCTAACTCTTGAATTGGTACAAGGGTTATATTGGATAAACTTTTTCCAGTAAGCAAAGACAATTTGTTATAAGCTAAAACAAGTCTAGTAAGTGATTTTAGCTTTAGAAACATGTCAATTGGAAATTCACCATATAGTTCACAATAGGGAAGAGTGAGTTGTTGCAAATATGTAAGATTTGTAAGTGTATCTGGTATATATGACGAAATAGTCACAAAATCAAGGCGAAGTTCTTCAAGTCTAGTTGAGTTTTGAATCAAGCTTCTTAGAGTGGATATGTTAAGTCGCAACTGATTGATTCGATGAAAAGGAGAAGTTTCAATATAGCTGCGCAGATCAAGAGACAACAAGCTGGGCAAATGAGAAACTTCATGTGGGACTTCACCAGAAAATGTGGTTTCACCGAATTGAGAGAGATTCAGATATACTAGGTTTGAAAGCTCACCAATCCTTGCCGGAATTTGAGAGTATTTGAAGTCATTGTCAGAAAGATCAAGCCTTTGAAGGTGTACAAGCGAAAAAAGAGTGCTATTGGCATCCATGGATCCATAGAGCTGGCTGCTACTAAGATCAACGCCAATCACGTGACCTGTGACCTCATCACATTCAATGCCATCCCACAAGCAGCAATCTGTGCCTACCATCCAAGATGCTGTTTTAGGATAGCTGGAAGGATCATAAGAAGCATACTTACTAATGACAAAGCTTTCCTTGAATTGCAACAAGGCATAGCTTTCATGTTCATGACATTCATGAGTTGGATGATGAAAAGAAGGTAAACAGTTTGTGAGCATGGATGACAAGGGTGAGGAGAGGAGAAGAAACTGTATTGACAAAGCAAAAGACCACAACAACCCCATTGTATCTTAATAATTTTAATGCAAACGCTAGGATGGAAAGCTTGGCACATACCCATTGGAATTTATACTCAAGAACTGGATGGGGACGGTTTGCCTTCTCCCATACGGAGCTTCCTTGCTAGTCGTGCACTTTGGGCAATACATCTAATCAACATGGGCCATCTAAACGTAAAGAAAATGTTTTCAAGTGATATTGTGATAATGATAAATTGAGATCCTCGAATGGTCGATTAGTCGTGCACTTTGGGCAAGAAAAATTGGTCTGTTTATGGCGGGTTATGCAGAAATGTCAGATCACATGCGATTATTATGTTGGTTAAGAAATGACAGGTTGAGAAATTCGTCCATTTTGGTTGAGAAAAATGGCTCTAACTTTACCATTTATATCATGCTTAGACTAACTTCATTACCGCCATAAACTTTATGCCAATTTTTCAAGCTTAAGTTTATGCATTATTATTTCTGTACGCGTCTTATTTGTGCTTGTTAGGAAAAATCCCAAATTCAGACGAGAAAAAAAAAATAAAAAAAAAGCAAAAGGAGCACAATAATTTAATCTGTTTAGGCCAACGATGCCTATGTTTATAATTCAATAAATCAATTCACTAATTTTTTTATGAAAAATAGAATCATCAATCTAACAATCTCTCATAAATCCAAAACCCAAATAAATCCAATCTTACAAAATAATTTATCCACCTAATAAAAACTCACTCACAAACAAAACACACACACTCTCTCCCCAAAAAGTCACACTCACTTTTTCTTCATTTGTTGTTGTGGCGCTGTACCCCTTAACACACTCCCAGTAGCCAATATATATATAAACCAAAAGTGTGGACAGCAACAACGCATAAACCCCTTTTCTTTTCTTTTTTTTTAACTGGACTTTAGTAAAACATACCCAATCCAAGGTAAACAAGGTCGAACAAATCTCTACCTTACCTTTTGATTGGAATAAACTTCATATGTCAATAAGAGTCAGAAGACTTTATCAAAATATTAGTAAATATTATTACCTTTTTGTTTGGCACATATACATGCTCTGTCTTTCTAACATTCTTACGTACTTTGTAATTGCCTATGTTCACAAAAGTTACCCCATCAACTGATATAAGTTATCACTGGTCTTCTTACCCTTCATTATCTTTAAAGAACCTCAACTAACTTGTATTGCTCCATCTTTTGTAGAATATTCATAGCCCAACACATCAAGTCTGCCAAAAGAAATAAAATTTCTTCCAAATATAGGTACGTACTTTACATCATCAAATGTCCACACACAACCATAATGCATTTTAATTTTAACAATTCCCTTTCCAATAATGTCAAAGCAATCATCATTAGTCAATCTAACAACTCCATCACTACAAGCATCATAAGTGTCAAACCATTCCCTGTTGCAACAAACATGATTAGAACAACTGGAATCTAAAAGCCAGTAATCACTATTAACATTTTTCTCTTCTTCAACCATCAATACTTCAGTTTCATAATTTGAGTTCTCAGCTATAGTAGCATCTTCAAATTTATCTTTTCCTTTTCCTTTACTCTTTTCAAATTCTTCTATACCTGATTTCAATTTCCTGTAATAAAGTTTAGTATGACCTATCTCATGATAATAATAACATTGTTTGTCTTTATAGTTCAGTCTTGACACTGAAAGATCTTAAATTATCCCTGCCAAAATTTTCGTCACGAAACATGCTTCTACCACGGCTAGTTCTAGCAACAAAGATACTTTCTTCTGATTGACCATTGAATCTTTTCAATTTTTTATTCTCCAATAATATGACAATCACATTATCAACTTTCAAAATATCTTTTCTGACTAACAATATAGTGATTAAACTATCCTAATTATTAGGAAGAGATGATAATAACAACATTGTCTTATCTTCATCATCAATTTTCACACTAATACTAGATAACTGTGTAATCAATTTTGTAAAATGATTCACATGATCTGTAATGTTAGCACCAACTCAATCTTCAACTGATATATTTTATAACTTCTTCCACAAATCAATAGCAGAAGTTTCATTCAAAACATTTTACTTTACCTTAGGTGCTAGACACAAGTGAATTGTACTAACAGTTTTCATCTCCATCACTTTCCATTCTTCATCTGACATCTTTTCAAGTTTTTTCTCTTTCCTATTCAAAGCTTTAGTCAGCCCCTGTTGCACTACAATATCTTTAATATTACTTAGCAACAAACTAAATTTCTTTTTTTTTATCAAAAAGATTCCACCTCAAATTTGCTCATTGAACCTTGTATCCTTGCCACCAAAAAATAAGAAGTGGGATCAGAACCCGCTCTGGTACCAGTTATTAGGAAAAATCCCAACTCCATGCAAGCCATAAAAATAGAGCAAAACAAGCATAATAATTTAACGTGTTTAGGCCAATAATGTCTACGTCCACAACTTGAAAAATCAATCCACTAATTTTTTGTGAAAAATACAATAATCAATCTAATGATCTCTCATAAACCCAAAACTCAAATACACTCAATCTCACAAAATAGTTTCTCCACCTAATAAAAACTCACTTAAACAAAACACACACTTTCTCCTCAAAAAGTCACACTCACTTTTTCTTCTTTTGCTGTTGCGGTGCTGTGCCCCTTAACACACCTTCAGTAGCCAATCATACACAAATATATTTGTCTCTAATATTTGATTCTGCAACTTGCATTCCGTCCTTATGGATCGTTTTCACTGCTTATTACATGAAACCTAATATCTTTAGGGCCTTTTCCACTTTTACGTCCTCCACTAACTTTGATATTTGAGCTGTTTCAATGCACTTGTCTATGGTACATTATATAGTTGATTATATATTTAGTTGTACTTGTATATAATGTCATTCGTGCATTGTGAATATCTTTCCAATTCTGTAGCCAAACGAGTATCGGTCTCGTTTAAGCTTTACTACTGCGAGGTGTCGTTGGGATGGATTGAGCTGAAAATGTAATTAACAATGTTTAGTTAAATATGGGAATAAAAGTTATGCAATTGCTCACTATCAGGGTTTCGAATTGTGGACCGCATCACGTGATGCGGCCGCAATATTGCGGTTGCGATCCGCAGCGTAACCGCATCAGACAGAAATCATAGTATGATGCATTTTCACACAAGTTGACCGCAATGGGACCGCATTGAGCCGCATCAAACCCACATCGGGCTGCAACGGGTTTCTTTTTCAAGTTGTAAATATGCAAAAATTTTACACCGTATCAGCCGAACGCATATTGCGACGACCGCATTATCCGCAACTGGAACAACCGCAATCACAACGGCATTCGCAACCTCAACTGCAATTTAAAACACTAGTCACTATCGTTGCTTTTTAAAATTGAAATTCTATTTTTCATTATACGGGGTAGATAAGATATCGTTTGCTGTCTTCAATCGTTTATGATTCCCAACTTGTTTATCATTTTTCCTATCGTGCATGTTGGGTAAGAACTTCAATCTAATTTTCCTTCTTTTCTATGCCAGACTACACGGCCATGGGTGTATGTCATTCTTACCCACATGGAAAGACTAATTAATTTCTATATGGCCTCCACGAACTTTGCTATCAATTTAAGGCCTGAAGATTTTTGTAACTTTTCGATGCACCTTTTGTTTGGTATGGGACTAAGCACCTTGTCTTGACTCGTTCTAGTCCATTATTTAGCAGTATATATACCAGTTGGATCGCGTATTTTGGTTTGGTTAAAGACTTCAATCTAGCTGAGTATCTTTCGAATCCAATTCCGTAGCCAAATTGAGCATACACATAGGTCTATTTTAAGCTATACTATTCTGTGAGGCTTTCTTCATCACCTCCAAAAACTTGGCTATGAACACAGCTCAGATTTTTTGGACGGTTTGATACTGTTACATCTTATACTCTGCAATATTATCCGTTATTATCCATTATATATATAATTGTAACAAATTAATTAAACGTAATTTAGGGGGTCGTGGAGTTGTAGCATATAACTAGCATTAGCCCGTTCTCCTTCTTAGTTTATTGGCAATGATCTCGAGTATCTAGTATTTACTCCTGCCTTATAATTTTTGTACTTCCAATCATGTTAAATATCAAATCCCGATATTACGCATTCACAGATGATAATTTAGTCAATGCCGCCTAGATGCAATTCATAGTTATCTGCCATTTTGCCTTGGATCGTAAGATTTTTCTTAAATAAGCTTGTGAAACCATGGCCACATGAAACATTACATAAAAAATAAAAATATGTATTTTTGAAAACAAAAATTAAAGGAATTTAATCCTTTCATCGTATTATGAAGTGATATTTTGTGATCAATCCATATTAGTGTTAATAATTTTGAAAAAAAAATTAAAATGAACATTTTTTATGAGTTTATTTATCTAGAGAATATATCAATTACAGGGAATATACCAAATTGTAGTAACAATAACAATAACGGGGGTGCACCATAGGCACACCCTTTTCACCTTAATTTATCATCCCCTCTTTTATATTTTTGGGACAGCAACCCCCCAAACATTTCTTTCCTTTTCTTCTTTCTTTCTTTTTCTTCCCTTCTCTATTCCTGCATGCTCTCTCTCGTACCTCCCTTTTGCCATTCCGTCCAGCCACCGTCACCACCACCATCACGAGGACGCCGCCAGCAACCACTACTTGGTCCTTTTCCTCTGTCTCTCTCTCCTCCATGGTGGTTGCAGTTTTCTCTCTCTAGGAAGAGAGTTAGTTGCAATCGTGAGATTTAATGCATCTACTCCCTCTAATCTTCTTCTTAGAACAATGGGTAAGCTTTCATCTTGTTCTTTTGGTCCTATTGAGCTCTATCTGTGCTCCTATGAGTATATTGTGGTTCTTTGAAACCCTAATTAAGTTATAGATTTTGGGGATTTTAGGATTTAGAGCTAATTTATGTTAATTAGTAACATTGTTAGCTCACAGATGCTGTTATTATCTTGTCTATAGAGTTATAGAGCTAATAGACACTAACTGGAGATTTTAGCAGCTAAAGGAGTAATCTTCGGTTCCTTTGGGAACCACTGTTGTGAGTAGATAGTATATTTGTAGTTTACTTTTTACATTGTAAATTTTAATTATAAATATACTATTAAAGTATTTTATATTTACTTAGTGGATTTTATTCATAAATAGTCATGGAGTTAGTTGAGAAATTATGAATTTGAATTGAAAATTATTTATGAAATGAAGTGTGAAGGTTTCAAAGTTCTAGATATGATATATGTATTTGAATATGACTTGATGATTTGATTGAGATTATTGCTAGCTCTCTTTGTTGATTTTGATTTTATAAGACTATGATTTTGCTATTCGTTATATGTTATTTCAATGTACATTGGAAACATTTATGACATTTGACACTTCCAAGGTTAGATTAAAATGAATATTGAATTTCATATTTATAAATTGTATTTGATAAGAATTTATTTAGGAAACCATGATAGGTTCTAAGATGGAATTACCACTCGCTATAGCAAAGAAAAATAATGGCAATACCATTCACCGTAGTGAATAGATATAATGGCAATATCACTCGCTATAACGAAGAAATATAATGGCACTACCACTTGCCGTAGTGAAGAGATGAAACGGTTTATATGCACATAGTTTCTCTCAGTGAGATAAAATTTGACAGAACTTTATTTGAGACATTACAAACCTTGTGATTGATGGGTTGAGATTACTCCCCAAATAAAATTTATGCTTCTTATGTAACCTTCATGAGTAATTGAGCACTTGATGTTAAAGTTGATTTTATGTGAAAATGGGGAATTGGTGAATATTGTGAGAAAGTATATTTTAGTAATTATTTTTGAGATTATACTTTAAAATCTCATGTTATGATTAAAATTGTATTCTTATGATACACATATGTTATTATGTTTACATTGTTTTATATTTGCATCTAGTAAATTGTGGATATCCTATCTCTCACTGAGTTGTAAAACTCACCTCATTGTCCTTTATCTTTTTTTCAGATACAGGTGCTTATACTGGTTTTGTTTTTCTGGCTTAGCTATTAATTGATGCTAATATGGTAAGCCTTCTTGAGAAGGCATTCTTTTTTATCGAGATCCTTTTTAACATATTACTTTTTAGTATGTCAATTGCTCCATATGTCACAGACAGGGTCCTTGGACTTAGGTTATGCTTATGTTCGAGATTTTATTACTTAACTGTGTATGTTATGTTATAGAAAGGATTTGTAAACTTAATTTGGTATTACGGTTGGATTGTTAATCTAGATTATCGTTAATACATGCTGGTTTATACTGAGATATTATTATATTCTAGAAGGGCACATTCTGATAATGTTTAATGCCTAACTGCTGGTTTTATATATTGCAGGTTGAACTTTTATTTGGGGAATGTCCGAGAAACAGAAAAATTTCTGTTCATTTTCCTAGGAAATTGTGTGTTAAGGCTTGTTGAAAAATATGTTTCCTATGTGCCACTCATGACCTAAGTTGGGTCATGAAAATAATCTTCACATTTCTTTGACAATTGAATCTCACGAAGTCCATAGTTTCCCTCAAATGAATTGTTTGGAAATGTGCAAAATTGTTTGTTTTCTGGTATGGGACTTGTGAGAGTATTGAATGACACGTTGAAGAACTCCACAAAGGCGAGTTCTATTAATTGTTGATGAATCTTCTCTAACAAGTTTCTGAGAGAAAGGTCCAATGTTTCAAGGTTTGAAAGCTTCCCTAAGGAAGATGGAATGTTGCCACTAAGATATTGGACAAATTGAGCAAAACCAGACTCTTCAAATCTCCCATGATACCGGAATCTCTTCAAAAACTATATATGTTACCCGAAAGATCAATGACTATCATGTAGCAGAGTTGTTGAAGCTTCTTATAATCCAAATCGACCCCTTTTTGGACATTGTGAATGCATAAAGAGAACTGACAATCCATTCTTTATGTTTTCCCATAAAATGGATATATATAGTATCCTCCTTGTACCACAATTGACTTTTATTTGTTGAACAGTGTCTTGGATTTCTAGTTCTTAATTATATCTGAAGGCAAACTTCCAGAGAACTTATCATGATAAAGATCAATAATGTAAAGAATGAGAAATGTACATCCCTTCGGATACATTATAGCTCTATAAAATTCATTATGATGTAAAGTAATAATTTTCAACTCAGGAAAAGTATCTAGTCAAAAGGGAAATGAATCATTGATCCAGTTATGACTTATATATATCAAGAAACTCTAGCATTTTACAATTGACAAATGTTCTTGGTAATTGACCCCCAAATTATTATTATTGAAATCAATCATCCTAAGTTTACTGAATTACTCCTTATCATATATATGATTAAGGAATTCGGCCAACAACCAGTTTGTTTCCTTTTAGCATCGAAACTTGAAGAGATTGGCTAAAACTTTCCAGACATGAAGGAATCATACCACTTAAATTGTTATAGGAAAAATAAAGAAGCACAAGTGATTTCATCTTGCATATCAATGGAAATATTTCCCCGGTCAATGAATTGTTGGGAACAAACAAACTCTGAAGACTTTTTTACCCCACATTCACTTTCAATCATTGTGTGCCATTTAGAGCCATGATGCACCGAGTAAACTCACTTGCATGTTTTCTAGTGAAAATGCTAAAATTTACAATCTGATAACTGCGTGCATTTTGGGCAAGAAAAATTGGTCTATTTTTGGCAGGTTGTGCTGACATTTCAAACCTCATGCGTTGACGTTTCATAACAAACAAATGGAACAACTTTCAGGTGGCAATAATAGAATGAGACATTTGTGCGCAAAGAAAAAATAGGTTTGTATATATGCGATTCAGCTGTTGACGAGGCCAAGTTCATTAACTCCACTAACTTTTTAGTTTTTGTTCTATTTTGTGGAGTTGTGTTACTTATACTAATGAGGTATAAGATATCGTGTCGACTTATACATCATTCATCATGGGTGGGATGTGGACCCCAAATCCCATGAGTACAAATAATATTTTTCTATTTTGTGACCTTAAAGGTTGCTTTTAGAAAACTGTAAAAATAGGATATCTGGCCTAAAATTTTAGGATGTGCCTTCGGATGACCCTCTACTATCTTTTTAATTGCTCCCCCATTTTAGAATAATCATTTTTTATTACTTTTTTATGTTTCAGAATATTTATTTGTTTATAACATTTCAATATCATTAATTTTTTTATTTATATCCTTAATACAAATATATTAGTTAAGTAATTAATATATTTATCAAGATAAATAATAATAACTGTATAAGGATAATTTTGTCAGCTCATAAATTTCTACATTTATCAATATATTTTTTGGTTTTCTCTAATATGTGTATTGTTTGGTTTTTTTATGGTTATTCTAAAATGGATGGAGTAGTTCATTAGTATAAGATAAACTAGTCGTTTAACCCGTGAGATACACGAAGAGATAATAAAAAATAGTTTGTTGATTATTATAAAAATAAATATATATCTTATAGAAAAGTGAGTGTTTAAATTTATCTTAAAAGTAAGTTAATAGTTAAATAATTAAATAAGTGGACAAAATATAAATGTGTCATTCTATTTTATATCTTATATTAAATGTCATGTTTATAAGATTGAAAATATCTTGATAGATGACCTATAACTAACAATAAAAAAGCCTATTTTATGAAAATTTTACACATTTCGAAAGTTAAAATTGTTGAATAAAGAAAGAGAATAAATAGATAATTTTACTATAACATGAGCTATTTTTAGGAATAATAATGAATATCCATGAGAAAGTGGATATGTTTTATGTCTTCCGTCATCGTTTAGAATTTTGTCTCTTATCTCTATTCTCATTCCCCTTATGGGTCCTCATTTCCCATTTTTCATTTCCTGTGAAGATTTTGAATCCTTATAGTATTTAGAAATTTATTAATAAATCTCAAAAAGAGTAAAACTTTAAAAATATTTTACAATTTAAAACATGAACATTCATAATAACAAATACTATTAATACAATGTAATCCAAATTAAAATTAAAAATATATACATAATGCTAATATAGTAAAAATAATTAAAAAAAATAAAGGTATTCTATTCTCGTCCCTATCCCGTTTAAAAAATGGGGACTTTGCCTTCATCGATCATCCTTATAAAGGTAGAATATATCTCAATTCCTTTTCCCATTGAGTAATTCCCGCATGTACCCATTTTCAATTTTTTTATCATCTATAGCCGTTTATATCTTTTTAGTAAATTAAAATATTTAATTTATAAAAATGTAAAAATATATTTTCTATCTAATAAACATAATACATAAATTCCATTTATATGATTTCAATTACATGTCATTTTCTTGTGCATCTTTTTAATAAATTAAAATATCAATTTTAAAATATACATTACAATTAATGTGTAATAATTATTAAAAAATTATTTATAATTCTAATTTATATAATCTCAATTATTAGAGTAGTATATCAATTATAATATTATTTTAATAAAAAATAATATAATTATTTACTTTTTAAAAATTGATAAATATTTAATATCATTATCAAATAAGTGTAAATTTTAGAATTGATTTTTTAAAATATTTTAGTGTTAAAAAATTGTATTTTTTTCAAAATAATTAGTATGAAAAAATTATGAAATTGATAGATTGGAATGTTCAAATTGTAAAAAATTAAAGAGGATATGGTGATATAGGTAGATAGATAATTTTTTATTATGATTTTAAAAAAATTTAGATTTGAAGTTAGAAATTTTTCCTATAATCCCTTGTTCATTTAGAATTTTACTTCTATTCTCATCCACATTCCCATCATGTGTAACAGTCTAGGCTGTTTTATGGATTAATGACTATTTCCATAAATCAACATGGGGTCTTTTTAGCGTGGTTTGTTCTCATTCACATTCTTCCTAGGAGGTCACCCATCCCAAAATTGTTCCAAATCAAGCACGCTTAACCATAAAGTTCTTTAGTAATAGGCTACCAAAAAGAATATGCATCTTATTGGCATAGGTAGTACAAATCAATTCATATAAGTCATCATCAACTTTATAGTCTCATACTTATACAGTCTTTAGGATCCCTCTTATTCTAGTGTGTAATCAGTTTATTCATGTACCTCTTCGCTTAGAAACCTGCCAGGAGCTGCTCATTGTCCGTGTCTTCTTGCACCAGCGATTATTCTCTGCCTTTGTCACTGAGCATTACATCATGGATCCTCATTTCTCATTTCACATGGAGATTCAAATCTCTATTGATATTTACAGGTTTATTAAAAAATTTCAAAAAGGAAAACTTTTAAAAATACTTTGAACTTTAAAATATAAATATCTATAATAACAAATAATACTAATGCAACACAATTATAATAGTTTTGTTATCATTAATACTATAATTATATATACATATATATATATATATATATAATTTTATGGTATAATATATTGAATTATAATCTTGTTTATGCTATTTTTTATTTTTTATATCGCTTTTGTTAGTGGTAGAGAAATATGAAGGTATGATTGGAAAAAAATTGATAATTAGAAGGTAAATTAAATTCAAAATCTTACTCTAAGTGTTAAGATTATGAAAATGATAGGGTATAATTTTTCTATGAATAACTTAGGAAAGACTTTTTATGTAATGAGTCTTAAATATTATTATTATATCAATTATTATCATATTTGATATATTAAGAATAAATTATTATAATGAGTCTTAAATATTTGATTAAGAATAAATTTGCTAGAAATTAAATTTTGAATTATTATCATATCAAAATCAATCAATTAGCAATTCGTTAACAATTTGACCTACCTATTTTCTTTAAAAAAAAATATGTTGATTTTAAAGCTTTTTTATATCAATTAATTATCAATCATAATCATATTGACATGAGTTCTCTCTTAGTACAAATTATAATATTTAATGATTGTAATATTTTATTCTTTAATAACTGTATTAACTGTAATATCTAATTTTATTTCATATGAAAAATAATTAATAAGTAAATTATAAATTAAGTTTAAAAAATTCTTTATATATAAAGATTGAAAAAAGTGGGGCTTAAATCACTATGTGAATAATACGTGAAGCCTAAATTACTATATGAATGACACGTATAATAGTTTCTATGAAATGAATCTGAAATATCAGTATAGTGCATATATATATATAATATGATTTTCAAAACTCTAGATTTGAAGTTAGAAACTTTTCTCCCAATCCCGTCCTCATTTAAAATTTTCCTCTCATCCCTTCCTCATCCCTATCATGGGTCTTCATTCCTAATTTCTTATGGAGATTTGAATCCTTACGTGCATTCATGGATTTATTAAAACATTCCCAAAAAAGAAAAATTTTAAAATGGTAACGAAAAGGATAATAATACTATTAGTATGCATACGTTATTGATTCATATAGATATTAGTATCAATTAAAGGCTACAGTATTAGGCTTATAAAAAAGGGTAATAATACAATTAATTATTAAATTTTGTTGTGTTTCTATTGTTTTGAGGTGTATGTGTAATATTAGCTTTTTTGTCACTTAAATGGTTAGTAGGGGGTTAGGAAAATAAAATTAGTAATCTATCAATAATTATTTTTTTATAAATAAAATAATATACTAATAATGATTATACCTTGAAAAAGCAAACACAAATAAATATGGATTGTATATAGATACGAAAATAATATTTTAAATTGTATCAATTAATTTAAAGTTTTAGTATGAGAAAAGAAAAGGGAACAATAAATGCATATATTGGAAAAAAATCAATATATATATATATATATATCAGCATATTCGATTCACATCAACATAAAAAAGAATATTAGTTAAGAATTAATTTGTATAATGTTAATGCATAATGGAAATTTTAAATAAAAAATATAATTTTGTTTGAAAATATTATTCATCCTCCATAATTATTGTTTGTAAATAGAATTGAAATTATAATTCAATAGCTATGTAAATATTGAATTCAATAGTCTTTAAGCCTAAAAAAATAATGAAGAAAAAATAAATCAAAGAAGGTGGAACAATATAAATAAAGTCAAATAGAGATTAGTTGATGCATTTTGTCTAATATTGCTATTGGAATCATTAGCTAGCTTGGTTGTGCACTAAACTAACTAAGAAAAATGTTGTTCTTGACACAACAATACTTCCCTCTCATATAAATGTTCTGTCAAACAAATGAGCAAAATAAAGTCAAAGGTAAAAATAGATGTAAAACCAAATACCATCTTCAATTATTCTTTGTCCTTAATTTTAACTACCTTAAGTTCAGTGAAATGGCCAGTTAAGATAGTCCATTAATAGCATCTCCTCTACTTAATTGTGGTTTCCAATTCTGAAAAGGAAAAAATTATAAAATCATTAATACTCATTTATATAATAATAAAATTAATCTCAAATTCAATAAAATATTTATTAAATTATATATGAAAAATACAATTATCTTTGCTAAAAATGATTGAACAATACGTAAACCTAGTGGCTGTCTCCTGCACAAAACATATAAAAAGACTATTAAGAAATATATACAAAGTTAAAGACTAAATAAATATAGATAAATCTCTATACGAAACAAAAAAAAAATCACAAAGAAGAAAGGTAGAAATAAATTGGATATAAATAATGAAAATGAAAAGGATAAATAAATTGGTTTATTTTAAGAGAACTTAAAAAAAAATCAAATATTTATTTCATTGATGAAACATTTAAATGTATAAAATAATAAAATATATATACAAATTAAAAATACTAAACAAACATAAAAAATGTTATACCAGGAAAAAGTCTCACAAAGAAGAAAAGAGCTTCAAAGAAGAATAGTGAAATATTTGAATTTTCTAACCTACAAATTCTTATTTCTTAATATAAACCATGAAGAAGAAAATTAAAAGATGAAGTAAATTAATGTATTTTGACGAAATTAATAGATAATGAATGAAGAGAAATTAAAAATATGGAAATATGAGAGGAAGAATGGAAGAGAAAAGAAAGTTATGGAATAGAGAAGAGAAATAAAATAAGGTGTTAGTATTTCAAACTAAAGCTTTAGGTAGTAGAGATTTCAGTAATAAACTAATATTGTGGATTTTAAAAGAAGTTAAGGGTTGTTATTTCGATGAGTATAAGTGGCAATCTTTTATAGCAATGAGTATGTTACAGGGGTTAATACTTTGATTATAGTAGACCTTTCTTGGTAGCAATAGTTTTTGTTTCTAATTTTGTTTTTATAGTAATCTGATTGGATTCTAGTTAAGTAGTCTATTGAATCCAAAATTCAAAACATCAAGATGAATTTAAAATTTAAAATTTTGTAATTAATATGAAAACAGGTATTTAATTGAAAAAATCAAAAAAGATATATATCACCTGAATATCCATTTTTAATGTTAAATAATTTATATTAGCATATTTTGATCAGTTATATCATTTCAATTAAGAATTACAATGGTTTAAAATCCAATATTTTATGGAAAATATTTATGTTGTATTAATGAAATATATATAAAGGTAATTTTATAACAAAATAATTAATAATCAAAGTAATAAGAATCGTAGACCATAAATTGCTTTATGAATGACACTTATAAAAATTTCCCTAGAATAAGTCTGAAATATTAGTTTTATAGATTATAGATTATATTAAACTCTCCTGAGATTTAGTGAAATTTAATTTGGTACTCTTCTATTTTATAAAATTACATTGGTCTTTGCTACATATATTAATCCATTAATTTAAGTGTCAAAGGACGATAATACGTGATATACACATGATTATCACTAACAAAATTATAATATTTCGACAATATTTGACATTTATATTAATTAAAATAATATTTTTTATCATAAGTTTTTTTATAAGTTTCATCTCCATGTAATAAAATATTATTTTATTCAATCAATATTTAACATTATCAAAATATTATAATTTTATCATTGATATATATATATATATATATATATATATATATATATATATATATATAATCAAGGATGGATCCAGGATTTAATTAATGAGGAGGCCAAACTTATAAAACTTAGGGAGTAAACATAACTATTTATTTCAACAACTATGGTTAGAAAAAATGTTCTTTTTTGGCCTTGATTGTTACCATATTTAGGAAGTTTCTATAATATTATAATTGTTATTAGCAAAGGTCTTGAAAGCTTTAATTACTGATTTAAATATTTCTATTGATGTGGGTCTAACTTGAGACCGAGAGAGAGGGTTCTTAGTTTTTTTCAGGAAAAGAGCCAGGCAGTATTACATTGTCACAATTCACGGCACCCAATGATTCAACTTGCACCCGACTCTTTAACTTCCCGGTATAATTTTTAATTACAAAACATCTCTATAATATCTTTTTACATAAATACATAATATTCATAAACATATTAATATTAATATTAATATATATATATATATATATATATTTGTGAAAAATTTTGAAAGGGCCATAACCCCTACTGATATCCCTAGATCTGTCACTGTATATAATTATGCATGTATCATATATTATTTTTTATTACTTAAATTCACAAATCAATATTTATATACGAGGATAATGTGATTTTAGTAAACCTCAAGGATCTTTTGATAATTTTATAAAATAGAATAGTGATAAGTGTAATTGTACTCAATTTTACAAAACGACGGTATAGTTTCCTCTTAATTTAGTGTCACAAATCTCCCCGCATTTTGGCAGTCTCCCCACCGCTATTACTGGTCTTGGTGAAGTCCCACCTTCCCCCAGAGGTCGACCATTCCAGAATTGACAAGAGATATTTAACCAGTTTTGAATTTTTTTATCGTGAAAGTTTTGAAATCAATAATTCATAAGATATATGTTTAGAATTAAAAAAAATTATTTTATTTATTTTTCAGTTTCAATAAATTAGATAATAAAATTATAATTCCACTTCTATGTATTACTCCAAACATAAAAATTGAACTTGGACCGTCTATTTTCAATTTTAAACTCCAATTATATACTCAATTTTATATGCTAAACAAGACATAATAGTAATGGAATCGGATGCTAATTTAATTTTATGTGATTTGTTCATTTTACCCTCTATTATTTTGTGAGGGGAGTTAGCTTATTGAGGAACATCGTATGTAATGTGGTTGAAGCATAGGAGAAGTCAATTTATTTCTTCCTATTTATTATTCAAATATTTGACAAAAATAATTATAATTATCATATATAAAATGAAATGATATGACCTATTCATTTATCAAAAAATTAATAAGCATATGCTACGTCTTTTTGAAGATTAAATCATGGAAAAAAATTTACTACACATTTTCTTAATTTAATGCTCAATTTGATATCGACTAAAGGTTCATATTTAGTTTCACGTCTTCAACCCCAGTTCTATTAATAAAAAAAAGGGGCTATAACATGTACCAATGCGAAGTATGAAACAAAACCACAGGAATACACACAAACAAAGAAACCAATGTATGGCATCTTAAATATTTCAATATGAGAGCAAGCAAAATACATAACACACAATATTTATGTTTTCGCTTTATTTTTAAGTAATCTGTGAAAAGAGAAGAGAAACAGAAAGAAAGAAAGGAGGAGACAATGCTTCATTCAATATGGTGATGGAAAGATTACAGCATATTGTGATACAACTGAGACTATATACAAGATGATCTAACTGCATCTATCTAACTGCCATAACAGAAAGTTGTCATAACAAGTTAGATAAGTGGAGTGATATGTGAGGCTTTGTATCAGGTAACACCCGCCCATAAGCTTGGAATGGTTGAAGAATGAAAATCAAGCATGCCAAGCTTGAGAACGCTGTTTGAGAAAGGAGCTGGGGCTAAAGCCTTTGTCGAGATGTCAGCAGTTTGATCATTGGTGTTGATGGAGAGCAACTGAATGAAACCACTTTGGACTTTATCTCAGACTATATAGCAATTAATCTCAATGTGTTTAGTTCTTTCATGGAAAACTGGGTTAGAGGCAATGTGTATTGCACTCTGGTTGTCACAGAAGATGGGAATTAGTTAGTGGACTGGTATTTGCAGGTCTGCTAGTAGATAGGCTAACCATTGCACTTCATAGGTTGCAGGGGCTAGGGACCTGTACTCAGCTTCTGAAGAGAATCTGGCCACTGTAACCTGTTTCTTACTTTTCCATGAGACTAATGAGTCTCCTAGAAAGAAGTAGAAACCAGAGATAGATTTGTGGGAGTCAGCACATGAACCCCAATCTGAATCTGCATATCCAGTGATTTTGAGGTCTGACGAGGTTGAGAAAAATAGACCTGATGCGGGGGATTGCTTTAGGCATCTAAGGACATGATGAGCAGCCTTTATATGTTGAGAGGTAGGACAGTCCAGAAATTGGCTGAGCTTTCCCACAGCATAAGAGATATCTGGCCTAGTGTTGGTGAGGTAAATCAGCCTCCCAATGAGTCTTCTGTAACTGGTTGTATCAGGGAGTGGACCGCCCGAGTCTTTAGTGAGCTTCATGGTATAGTCCATAGGGGTAGAGGCAGGTTTTGCAGAAAGACAAATTATTGTATGATAAATCAAGAAAAGTTAGCACTTTTAGCTTTAAAAGCATGTCAAGCTCTATTTGTCCTTGCAAAAAATTATTTCCTAGAAAAAGAGTTTCAAGATTCACTAATCTAAAGAGAGAGTGGGGGATTTCACCATGAAAGCTATTTTCAAGAAGATTAAAGTAAGCTAAACTGGTTAGGTTCATTATCCAGAATGGAATTCCATCACTTAACCTATTGGATCCAAGGTCTAGCAATACAAGCTGAGTGAGGTTTCTAAGTGAATACGGAATAGACCCATAAAAATTGCATTGTGAAATTGAAAACAAATTTAAAGAATTAAGATTTCCAATTGATGCTGGTAGAGTGCCATAGAAACTTGTGCCTTGGAGATTTAGTGAGTGCGCTAGAGTTAAAATCAGGCAACACACCAATGAGGTTTTGATTGTCTTCCAAATTCAAAATTCTTAAGTTTGGAAGATGAAATATTCCAACTGGGAATTCACCATATAGTTCACTAGAGCAAAGAGAGAGTTTTTGCAATTATGTAAGATTTGTGAATATATCAGGGACAGATGATGAAATAGTCACAAAATCAAGATGAAGTTTTTCGAGTCTGGTTGAGTTTTGAATTAAGCTTCTTAGAGTGTGTATGTTGAACTGGAACTGGTTAAATGGATCATCAGGAAATGAATCAATATAACTGCGTAGATCAAGAGACAGCAAGTTGGACTATTGTGAAACTTCTGATAGAACTGAATCAGAAAATGTGCTCTCACTGATTTGAGAAAGGTTCAGATATTTTAGTTGTGAAAACTCACCTATCTTGGCTGGAATTTGAGAGTGATTGAAGTCATTATTAGAAAGATCAAGCCTTTGAAGGTGTACAAGTGAGAAAAGACCTACTAAGATCAATGCCAATCACATGACTTGTGACCTCATCACATTCGATGCCATCCCATGAGCAGCAATCTGTGATTGCCATCCAAGACAGTGTTTTAGGATAGCTGAAAGGATTGAGAGAAGCAAACTTATCAATGACAAAGCTTTCCTTAAACCGCAACAAGGCATAGCTTTCATCTTCATGACATTCACGAGTTAGATGAACAAAAGGTAAACAGTTTGTAAACATGGATAAGAAGAGTGAGAAAAGGAGAACAAAATGTGTTGGCAAAGTAAGAAACTGCAACAACCCCATTATAATTTAATAATTTTAATGCAAACGCTCGTATGAAAAGTTTGGTGCACCAATTGGATTTTATACTCAAGGACTCGACGGTGATGGCCTTCTTACTTTCAGGAAGCTTCCATGTTGGTCAATAATAGTGAGAGGACCATTCTGCCAATGTGCAAACTTATATTTCTCACAAATTAAGCATGAAGTATGGTACGACAAATTTATTTTTGAGTACCTTAACAATGGAAATTAATGTGTAAACCTTTGGAGATTGTACCATACAATATGGGGACAGTAATCTATGTCTAACTTTTGTATCCTGTACAGTTATTTAACCGGGTAACCATGTGTAAAATTTTGAGAATTTTTTAAAGAGAGAAATTTTTGTTGATGAATGTTATTTGTACTCATTATGTGTGGGATACCGTATTGACTCACATTTTATCTGCCATTAGATATGGCATGGACCCAATTAAATAGGGTTTACACCCCATTCAATAATAATTGAGATGTATATCGGCACAATATCTCATGTATCATGAATACAAATAACATAATTCTTTCTTGATTCATCATAATCTAGGGGGCAGATTTGTTAGTCACCTGCTCACCCCTATATTCAAGATGTGCGTTAAAAAGACAAAATTGACGCTGCTTTATTTAGGTTTAATTAATTCGTCAATTCCTATATTTCACTGAATTTTCAATTGGGTTTCTATACTGAAAATAAATATTTAATTGAGCCCCTAACCTCATCATCCACTATTAGAATTTTCATAATATTCTTTAATTATAATTTTACATTATAAAAAATAAAAAACCCACCCTTTTTCCCATTTCCCTCCCCTTCCCCTTCCCCTTCCCTACCACCACCATCAGCCCCTTTCTCTCCAAGTGAGCAGTCTATCACAGAGATTCGGGTGGAGGTGGTGACTACGATATTCCCTGGCATGGCAGGGTTGGTGGTTGGGATGAGGTTTCTCATGGGGGGAAGCAAATGCCAATGCTGTGGTGGTGAAACAAGCACTAAAAGCGGTATATATTGATGCCATCGGGTTCACAGTGGTGATCGAGACTGAGGCTGCGATGAACTCTCTGAACCACGAGCTCACTTTTCAAGTTTCAATTGGAAAAAAAAAAACACAATCTTAAAACCTCAGAACCCCATTTGTCACAAATTACATAAAGAATTTAAAGCAATACAGCTTTTCATAGAACCCAGTAATTAAATGAAAAGGCAAAGACTGAAAAAGAAAATAAAAACAAGAGGTGATCACAGATGATGATGACGCCAATGGTAACAAGCCAGAAAACAAGGTGTGGGGAAAAAAAATCTATATACTGTTATAAGGGAATTGCACAAAAGAGACACTTCTAAGTGAGACCTATATATAAGAGAACCCGGTCAACGAATCAGCTAGGGAACAAGGAGTGAAAACTCGTGGAGTTTGATGAATTCTCTAGCGGTGCCACGTGAAGAAGAAGAATAACGGGGAGAAAATGGAGAAGAAAAAAAAGTGTGAACAAAGACTTGAGTTGGATCTCGCATTCTGATTGACCGTTTGAAGAGATGCACATTTATGATCGTACCTTCCTTTCCGTTTCTTTGGAGCATGAAGAACTCAAATTGTCATTACTTTCCCAGAAACCACAGTGCCGTGAGGGAATGAAGTGTCAAAAAATTTATGGTGATAAATTGGAATTTGTCAACGCAAGAACCTACATTTCTTTTTTCTTTCAAAAATAACAAATATAAGAAGAGATGCAGAAGGAAGCACAGAGGGGACATGAGGACAAAGAGTTTCTTTTGGAAACTCTCTGCTTCTCCTTCTTCTTTGTTTTGTCTTTTTGTCTTTTTTTTTTCTTTGGTCTATGTTTTTTGCTCTCTCTATTTCGTGGGAAAGCTACGCAACTCATCAATGGTGATAGAGGGTCTCTCTCTTTTGAGAAAGTTTATTTTTTTTAATGTAAAATTATAATTAAAGAATATTTTAGGAATATTATGTTAACTCTAATATTTTTGTAATGGATAATGAGATTAGAGATCTAATTAAATATTTGTTTTTAGTATAGGGATTTACTTGAAAAATTTTAAAATATAGAGATCTAATTGAAAATTTAGTGAAACTATAAGAATGAGCAGATTAATTAAACTCTTTATTTATTGCAAAGGTACGATGAATTTATGAAATTTTACAAATATAGCCTTCAACAGTGTGCAGGGTTCTCACTTCCTTCCCTAAACAACACAGCAGCGTCGTCGGCCACTCCCGCCAAGTCCAAGCATTTTTATTTTTTTAATCTCTGTCTCGACTCTGCGACTGGTTGTTTTTTAAGTCTGTAACATTTGCATCTTTCTTGAAGCCTTCATTTTCCTACGTACATTTAAATTTGGTTTAGAACAAATCAACTACGTCTTGAAAAAAAATCCACCAAAAAGAATCCCAAGATCAAACAGCACTAGTAACGAATAACTATAGTAGAATGAACTAACTGCTCCGAAAAACATCACTTCTTTGCAATGTTTTGGTTGTTACAATATACAACATGAGGACAGTTATATAAACTAAACATGGTACAATGCAAAATGGCTTGCTTGTGTAACATGGTGGGATTCTTTGGTCATTCTCAGTTGGGAATACACCCCTCAAAAAATGCAATATTTGTTGTGAGAAGAGCTCAATGTAAAATGTGTGCTATATATATATATAACCCCTTTGCTATGTTTTCATTGGTATAGCCCCTTTGTAATACACGCCGAAGAAAATTCTCTCTGCCTCCACCTTTTGCTAGTTTGCCGTATCGACTTCCTTCTTCACCCTCTTCCAAGAAACTTATCGTACTCTGAACCGAAGGAAAATTTTCTGGCATTCGTCGATATAACGTAAGAAAGAGCATTTGAAGTTGACACATCCAAATCAAGCCCTCATTTAATCCCTTCACCATGTATCTGTCATCCTAACTTGATCCGACCCAGGCTTAGCTTGCACATGAACTCAAAGTGCTATTTTTTACATGATGCACACTGCATCATGTGCCAAAATGTATGAGCCAAGGAATCTCACAAAGTGTTCTTTGGAGCAACACTGCCCCAGATTTATGGCATGATCTCAAGCACTGCCACTACCAAGGAGATGTATTTCGAGTAGCGGAGCTCAATGAAGAGCTTTATTCCATAGGACAAGGTGACTTAAGTGTCACATCCTATTACACAAAGCTGAAAGCTATTTGGGAAGAAATAGAAAACTTCAGGCCAATTCCAAGGTGTGTTTGCTGCAATGGTGCATGCACACGTGGCCTTGGAATAGGATACAAGCATGAAGATTATGTTGTACGCTTTCTTAGAGGGCTAAATGAGCAGTTCTCAGTTATTAAGTCTCAGATCATGCTTATGAAGCCACTGCCAGACATCAATGCTACTTTTTCTTTGCTCACTCAGCAAGAGAGACAACTCCAACCTGATGTGCAAGATCCTAGAGTGTTTTTTAATTCCTCTGTTTCCAGTGCAACTAATAATGCAGCCTTTCAAGGAAGGGGAAGAGGTCAAGGAGGAAGATGTAACATAACCGAAAAAGAAACAAAAATATGACAGTAGATTTGTAATTCCTCACACTTCTTTTTTAGACAAAGTAACCCATCCCCCCCCCCCCCCCCACACACACACACTCACTTTACACATCTCTCTCCCTCCAGTCCCCCTCTGTTCCCTCACTCACACCCACACCCACATTCACGACTTCTTCTTCTTCTCTTTTCTTCTTATTTTGTCAACCCACAAACTCCATTGTGATCTTAGTTTGTCATTAAATCTTCATACCCATTTGCTTCCAAGCTTGAGGTAAGTCTCCAATCTCAATCCCATTATTTTTTTTTGGCTACTCTAGGATATATCTTAAGAACTAATAAGCTCTCAAAATGGTGGATGGGTATAGGTTTGGTATTTTAAGTATAAATCTAGTAAGTTAGAAGCTTTAATATTAATAGATTGTAGTGGATAGTATTAAGACTTGATTTTTCTCTAATTCTTATGAACCATAGGTTCCATAAATTGGGGGTTTTGTTCAATAGGCTCTCTAATTGATAAATTTTTTTAAGATAAATTATTTAAACTTGTCAAAATGTTATGTTTGCTAGATTTTGTTGACGCGGAGCGAGCTACTCCCTCCGGAGCTGTCAGGGAGAGGCCTAGTTGATCCCTTTATACTGTGAGTAGCTATTTACATAATGGCGATGTTTTAGATTATTTTATGGAAGCAACTAATTTATTAGATTTGGTAAAAATTTCATGTTAAGCTACTTGGATTAATTGGATAGTTCGACTAGTTGATTTTCTCAAATATGATAGTTATTAATATGACTTGATGATTGGTTGACTCGATGATTTGGTTGAAATTATTACTAATTCTCTTTGTTGATTTTATAATGCTATGATTTTGTTATATGTTGTTTCGATGTGCGTTGAAAAAGTTATGATATTTGGCACTTGTAAAGTTAGATTAATATGAAGATTGAGTTTTAGATTTATAAATTGTGTTTGATAAAAATTTATTTAAGAAAACCATGATGAGTTCTAAGATGAAATTTCCGCTTGCTATAGCGAAGAGAAGTAATGGCAATACCGCTAGCCATAACAAAGAGATATAATGGCATTATCGCTCGCCATAGCGAAGAGATATAATGACAATACTACTCGCCATAGCGAAGAGATATAATGGCACTACCGCTTGCCATAGCAAAGAGATATAATGGCATTACCGCTTGTCGTAGCGAAGAGATGTAACGGCCTATGTGCATATAGTTTCTCTTAGTGAGATAAAAATTTGAAAGAATATTATTTGAGAATTAATAAACCTTGTGATTTACGGGTTGATATTACTCCCCAAGTAAGATTTATGTTTCTTATGTAACCCTCATGAGTATTTGAGTATTTGATAATGAAGTAAATTTTATATAAGAATAAGGAATTAGAGAAAAATGAGAAAATGTGTTTAGTAATTTATTTTTTTGAGACTTTGCTGAGAAATAAAATTTCGAAGAATATTTATTGTCAAACTATGGAAGAAATATAAAAGTATGGCCTATTATATTGTTATTATTGGCTTTTGGAAATGTGTATAATTTATAGCCTATCTTGTTTCTTATTACATGCTCATGCGTTGATCGATTTCTCCTTCTCGTCCACTTTATTTATAGTCCTCACTGGGTCTGTTTGACTCACCCCTCCCTTTTTTCCTTCAGATTTTCAAGTAGCTAAGTAGTAGGCCCCTGGGATTACTGTTTGCGCAGGGTATTCTTTTTGGTAGGCCTCTGTTGCCAATTGAGGCTTTTTTTTGTTATTGACTCCAATATTTTGTAGCTATAGGACATAGGTCGTGTATTTTGATTATGTGTGAGCAAGAGTTTAAGCCTAGTTATTTTGTATATCTGGAATTACTGGAATATCCTGGCTGTTGATTCTGGATTATGAAATTGCATTATGTAGCAGGTAAATTTTATATATGGATTGTCCAATTTTTAGGGGAGGTGCTGCCTTATTTTCGGTAGCCAAAGTATTTGAGTTCGAAATTTATTTTAGTGAGATCACATCTTTAGGCTTGACAGGCTAGGTGAGTTCATCTGGCCTGTACGCCGGTCATGGCCTAAGATTGGGTCGTGACAGAAGAATTCCAAGATCTGGTAGAGGAAGTGGTGGAAAAGGTCAGTCTACCACTAAGTTTTGCTCATTCTGCAACAAATCTGGGCATTTGATTGAACAATGCTTCAAAAAGTATCCTCACCTATGGCCAAAGACAGGAAGCATCAATCATTTAGGCATTGAAGAACTTGATGACAGTGTTCCTATGTCTCGGAGAGAAGAAAGTCTGAATTCAAGTCTTGTTCTAACTCAGGAGCAAAAGCAAGCCTTAATTACCTTATTGCAACAGCCAGAGTTAGCAATCTCATATAGCTCTAACCAAATAGCTGCCATTTCAACTCAGCCATCCACCTCCCAAGGTATCATACCCATAAACTCTCTTTACAACCTTAAACCTAAAATTGTAACCCTTATAATGGCTGTGTATAATAAAAAATGGAATTGTTGAATTATTGATACAGGGGCCACTGACCATGTATCACATAATCTAATAGATTTTCAAACCTATTATCACATTAAACCCATATCAGTCAAGTTACCAAATGGTACCAAAACAACAACTGATATTGCAGGAACTATACAACTCTTTGTTAACCTTTACATCACTACTGTCCTATATATCCCATCCTTTCAATTGAATTTGTTATCAATTTCAAAACTAACCAATCTCTTAAAATGTATGCTCACATTCAATGACACATGCTGTAAGATATAGGACTGCCACTCATTGAAGATGATTGGTGTTGCTGAAATAAAGTGTAGCCTCTATGTGATGGAAAAGTCCACTTAACACATCATCACATCTACCAATCCATAAGTTCTAAGCATAGTCACTGATGCAGCTCCACCAATTTGGCATCTTAGATTAGATCACCTAGCACATAGCAAGTTGTATAAACTGAAAAAGGATTTTCCTTTCATTGATTGTACCTTGAATAATAGCCCTTGTGAGCCATGTAATTTAGCAAAACAAAAAAGGCTCCCTTTCAATAACAGCACATCTGTATCTGAATTCTGTTTTGATATAATACATGTTGACATTTAGGGTCTAATCTCTACATTATCTACTGCTAGTCACAGATATTTCTTAACAATAGAGTAGATTCATATGGATATTTTTTATGAAAGCAAAATCTGAAACATCTTAATTGATCAAAAACTTTGTTGAAATGGTTCAAACTTAGTTTAATAAGAGAGTAAAATGCATCAGAAGTGACAATGGACCTGAATTTAAACTTCAATCCTTCTAGACTTCAAAAGGTATTTTTCACCAAACATCATGTGTGGAGACACCACAGTAAAATGGCATAGTTGAAAGGAAACATCAGCATATCCTAAATATAGCTAAAGCACTCATATTTCAGTCAAATTTGCCAAAATGCTTCTGGCATTATGTTGTTTCCCATGCTATCCACATTATAAATAGAATTCCTAGCTCCTTTTTGCATGGTAAATCACCTTGTCATATTTTATACGACAAGTTGCCAGATTTATCTCATCTTAAAGTTTTTGGTTGCTTGGTTTTTGGGTCAACTCTTACTAACAACAGAAAGAAATTAGATGCAAGAGCAAGGAAATGTGCTTTTCTTGGTTTTAAGGAGGGTACAAAAGGTTTTGTGCTCTTTGACATGCACTCAAGGGAATTGTTTGTTTCTAGAAATGTTACATTCTATGAGAATCATTTTCCTTTTGTGTCACATGATGCTACCAAATCACCAACAACAACATCTAATCACTCTCAATACATTGATCCCTTCATCACATATGAGTCAGCTTCACCATCACATAATATCCACTCTCAACCACACATGCAGCCTTCACTTGAGTCAGAAACAGTAGAAACACACTCCTCATATCACACACAAGTCATTAATGCCTCATTAGATCATATACAGTCACAGCCAACACAACCCAATTCTAACATTGCATTGAGAAGATCCACTAGGCCCATGAAAAAACCATCATACTTACAGGACTTTCATTGCCTAGCAGCCACTAATTTATCAGCTGACAATTCAACATGCAGGTATTATCCTCTACTAAATCATGTGTCATATTCTAACCTCTCACCTAAACATACATCCTTTTCTCTTGCAATTTCTAATAGCAGAACCACAAAGCTATGATGAGGCTGTAATCGAGGCATATTGGAGGAAGGCAATTAAGGTTGAGTTGAATGCACTTGAACAAAATAATACATGGGTTCTTACTTCTCTTCCCCTTGGAAAGAAGCCTATTGGATGCAAATGGGTCTTCAAAATAAAATACCATGCTGATGTGACCATAGAGAGACATACCGCTTGCTTGGTAGCCAAAGGCTTCAAACAAACCCCTGGTGTTGATTACACAGATACTTTCAGCCCGGTTGTTAAGATGACAACCCTGAGATTGCTACTCTCATTTGTTGCAGCCAAAGCTTGGCATGTCCAGCAACTTGATGTGAACACGACCTTTCTCCATGGAGAACTGAATAAGGAAGTCTACATGCGGGTGCCACCTGGTCTTGATGTCCTACAAGCAGGAATGGTGTGCAAATTACAGAAATCTCTATATGGCTTGAAGCAGGTCAATTGGCAATGGAATACAAAGCTAACAACTACACTTGTTGGATCGGGCTACAAACAGTCAAAGGCAGATTACTCCCTTTTCACCAAGTCAACTTAGCAGGGATTTACTACAATTCTAGTGTATGTTGATGACTTGGTCTTAGCAAGGGATGATTTGAGTGAAATTTAGAATGTCAAGAAGTTGCTTGATGATCTCTTCAAGATCAAAGACCTAGGTGATTTGAAATTTTTCTTGGGAATGGAAGTAGCCCGCACCAAGCAAGGAATAGCACTTTATCAAAGAAAGTATGCTCTAGATCTCCTTGAAGACTCTAGACTACTTGGTGCTAAACCAGTAAGCACATCTATGGACTACACTTAGAAACTGTCTAGAGAAACTGGCTCACCATTGGATAATTCATCCAGCTATCCAAGACTGATAGGGAGACTGTTGTACACAACTAACACAAGGCCTGGCATCGGCTTTACAGTCAGCCATTTAAGTCAATTCCTGGATTTTCCAAGCACTGCACATCTGCAAGCAGCCTATTGAGTTCTGAGATATTTGAAGCAGGCACCAGCAGTAGGCCTATTTTTCTTCCCAGACTCAAATTTCATGCTCTCAGGTTACTCTGACTCAGATTGGGGCACTTGCAGTGATACTAGAAGATCAATTTTAGGGTACTGCTTCTACTTGGCTTTTGCTCTTGTTTCATGGAAAAGTAAGAAGTAGACAACAGTTGCAAGGTCATCCTCAGAGGTAGAATATAGAGCACTAGCTCAAGCCACTTGTTAAGCACAATGGCTCTCATACCTTCTAGCAGATTTCAACATTCCACCTAAGGGACCAATAGCTCTGTATTGTGATAACCAATTAGCAATACATATTGCTACAAATCTGATTTTCCATGAAAGAACAAAACATATAGAGATAGACTGTCATGTTGTAAGGGACAAGGTTCAAAATGGGACCATCCAGCTCTTTACCATATCAACTAATCAACAAATAGCTGATATTATGACCAAGGCACTTGCACGAGGACCATTTAGTACATTTCATTGCAAGCTGCGATTGCTAGATTTCCACAATCCTAACTTGAGGGGGGTGTTACATGATGCACACTGTATCACGTGACAAAATGTAATAAGTTATTTAGTTGTCATTCTTTTATATTTGTTGTTAGCTCAGTTGTTTAGTAGCAAGTAGTATAAAGGTCATGCACTGATGTATTGAGGTTTATCCTCTTTCATTCTTTCCATCAGTTTCATATCCAGTAACTCATCATGAGTTGTATTCCATTCTTCTTCCAACTCCACTCTTTCCATACTAATAACTGAGAAATTTGAGGCCACCATTCCACTTCTCCTTGTTGTATGGAAATAGGCAACTACTTCCTCACATCGATCATTGTGGTCAAGGCCAGAGATTAGTTCCATGAGACAATATCTTTATTTGCGATGCATTCGACGATCACCGTTCATGTGCCCTTCCAAAGATCAGATACCATGACTACATAAGCTGAACCCCACTGACTTTTTATGCAAAATGAAAAAAATAATGTGCTAATATGCAATATATTAAGTAGGGTCATTTTTGTATTTTCCATATGAATCTAGCATTTTTTTAGGGGTGTTTACTTCTATTACCCCAAGAGTAGTGGAGAAATTCTTAGGTGCTCTTAGAGCAAGCTAAAGTATTTGCTCTGCTTCATTTATTAATTAACAAATCAGCTATTATGTTAAAAATATAGGGAAGTGACAGACAATAATGACTTGCACAACTTATGTATCAATTAATAAATGGATAAAAGCAAGTGATTTCTCTTACTCTCAGTGCACCTAAGTATTTCTCATAGTAATGTTATTTGTATTCACACTTTGTGGGACACCGTGTCGACACACTTTCATCTACCATTGATTGAAATGTGGATCCCAAACTAAGTAGGATCCACATCGTATTCAATGGTGAATATGAGTGTGTCAGTATGGTATCCTACAAATGATAAATACAAATAATATTTCTCATTAGCCCAACTACCTATAGTAACCCAACTTAGAGGTGACCATGAATTCCCCCCGGCATTGACTTCCATAACAAGCATGTTTCCAAGTGAAAATGATAAAATGAGACCCTAAAGCTATGATTGGATTGGCAGTAAATAACAAAGTAGAATAAGATGAAATAAAATAGAATGAAGAGAAATAAAGTAATATAATTATTTCACTCTATTGTTTAGAATAATTTGTATTCCATCCTATTATCCAAAATTGGAGGGAAGAAAAATAGAAGGATATGATGAAATTGGATGGAATGAACTTTCATCTATTCCCACTTCTTCCAATTTTATTATATCCAAACAATAGAGCTTTTTATAATTTCATTCCACCCCCATTCCATTTCATCGTATCCCGTGAATCCAAGCATAGCCTAAGACTATCGTGCATTCTGAGCAAGAAAAACAGGTCTGTTTCTGGTTTGGCAGGTGCACGCATTTCAAACCGCATGCAAAGATTTTTCATAGCAAACTAATAAAAAGGTTTTCAACGTCTTGTGCATACATTTCAAATCACATCCATAATACGTTGACGTGTTGTAGCAAATTAATGAAAAAATTCAAGTGAAACCGACATAGTGAGACTTTTGTGCATTTTGGATATGAAAAAATTGGTCTGGCTTTTCATGTCACGAGCCAAGTTCATTATGTTACCTCCACAAACTTTTTGTCTGTTCATATTTCATTTTAGTCAGTTCTTATATAATTTCAAACATGCATATTATTAAGAGCTTTAACAAAATTCAATATGACCTCTCTTATTACGTTGCCAAAATGAACATGCATCCGTTTCAACTTTATCGTGCAATGAGGAATTCATTACTCCACAAACATTATTGTCCATTGGAAGTGCTAAATTCTACGAGTGTTTCTATTCATTAACCTAATATATGACGTTATATGCTTCACTTTCTCGGTCGTTATAGTACATTTTCTTTTTATAATAGTACATTTGGTCGGTCTTTCAATTTCTTTGGTCGTTATAGTACATCTTCTTTATATAATAGTTGATATAGTACAATAAATATAGATTGGATTGAAATACATTAAACACGTAGTCTTAAAGTTTTCATATAATATCCCGTCAACAAGGGAAAAAAAAAGTTTAGACAGCACAAGTGCACCTATGACGGGTGGGGGAAGAGCTGTTGCTAGATGGATTAAAATCTAAAGGGTGCACTTATGGTGCACCCCTCTTATGATTGCACCGGTGCTGCCTATTGTTTTTTTTTTGGTGGAGTATTACATAAAGAGGGAAAGGAATATCGTACCCTTTTCTCCTTGATCAAAATTTTTATTCCACTAAGTTTTTACTTGATATTTTAAAGGGACAGTTCTAAGCTCTCATTATAAGAATATTATATTCTTTTTCTTTTACTAAGATATTTTTTCAATGAATTTTTCTTAGTGATCATTTTAACGATGTATTTTCATGATGGATATCTAAGCAGAGTGTTATGAATTATTATTTGGATATGAATGTCCTTATCTTTTAACTATTTAAATAATAATATTTGATTAGATAGAAAATGTTATGATCTTATATCTCTTAATTACTCTTTGGTTATAAATAGCTTTGTTGGGTGCTCCAAATATTGTACCTCTAAGACTATCAATAATATTATTCTCTTTTTGCCTCTTCATTATTTATTATCTTCCATATTTTTTTTCACAACAAAACACATTTTCCCCTTTATTTATTTATATTTTTCTAACAAGCATGATGGAGTCTAGTTTTGTCGAGCGGAGTTGTCATCCTTATTCTTCCCGGTTAGCCCCGCTATTTTCTTTTATTTTCGTTGTTTAGGGTCTTGTGTTTTGTTTTGTTATTCCATTTTTTGTTGTCCATTGTGAGTGTTTTGCTTTCCCCTTTTATACGTGTTTGGTTTCTTTTGTAGGTATTTTTCTTTTCTTGGTCTTACAAATATGGAGGTAATTGGATCTATGTTCAAAAATGGGGTAATACATTTTTTAAGTTGTATCACTCGTTGTGGTAGTCTTTGATATGAAAAATGTTTAGATATCGATAATCTTTGGATAAGAAGATCATTTGTTAGTTCAAAGCATAGAATATATTTATTTCTTCTTCAATATGGATTTTTTCTATCTGTTTCAATTTACAAATGTCACTAGTCTTTTTCATTCATGAATATCTTTTTGTCTTTTCCATAAAAAAAAAGAAACAATAAATTTTCATACCTATCTATGAGATCGTTGTATTTGTTCTATGGTAGGGTTCTTTGTTTTAAAAATTTATATTTTACGAATTATTACTAACGTTGTTTTCTTTAAGAGCATTTTTTTTTTTACACTCAAAAATAGGTGCACCACTATTAAATATAATGAATGGGTGAGTTAAATGAGAATCACTATCACATTTAATGAAGATGAATGTAGCATCCACCTTTAAAAGTTAAAATAATATTTTCTTCCCTTAATATTAATATGACACGAATAGTATCGCTTTAGTATTTTATTCCATTAACTCCTTTCTTGCATTTGTTTTTCTTGACGCGTTTGCTGATATTTCGGGTCACTGTCTAGTTGTTGTTTTTGCTTGTGCCGTTTAGCCCGGTTTAATTATCAAAAAAATAGAATCACTTTGATTAGTTTCTTTAATTTAATATACTATTTGTACGTGTAAAAAAGTCTATACATTTATCTAATAATACATTGACTAACTTCTACAATTTCTATAACAAAAGTTACAAAATAATAACACATAGTTAAATTATGGTGTAAAATTTTTTACACGTATGGATAATGTCACAAAATTGATCTCTAGTTTTTTGTGTTACAGAAACTTTACTCAGTTACTACTGTTATCTTTAAAATTAACATTACTTAAAGAAAATAATGAAAATTTTAATAATTTAGTAAAAATAAAGAAAAAACTAAAATCATAATTGGAGTAATTATTATTTTAGATTGACAGCTGATATTTTTTTTCACATAAAACCAATACTTTTATTTCAACAACATGACAACTCCGAGGTTAATACGCAGACCCTTTTCACACCAAAGCAGAATTTGAATGCAGCACCATGAGACGACAGCATTAACAGAGTGTTATAGACGAAGAATGTAGAAACTCATTTTATTTAGGACATTGTGGGGACTCTCCATCAGGCACCATTAAAAGATAAGTTTTTCAAATATGTTGTGATAGTCTTTAATGATGAACACTCTGTATTGGGTTCAAAAAACACGTACACTTGAGTTTATTCCTTAGTAATCCTTACTGGATAAGGCTAGGCTATTTCCCAGAATTGAACGAAAACAAATATTATGGATTCTTCTTTCTTAGAGCTTCATCATGGTGGCCTACTTTTGGGCAATCATTGCATCCCGGCAGACGGGACGACCTGTCGCAAATAGAGTTACATACATCCCCTAGAGTGCGCCTGGCAATAGGTTGTGAAACTGCACGTCTCTCAACTGCATGAGATAGCATATATCTTTAGATATATTTTCAGATGTCACATCACAAGCTTACAGCAGGTTAGTTACAGCTTACAAATATATCCAGCCGACAAGCATAAGTGAAAAGGATGCATCGATGGACAAAAAAAAACAACAAGTTCAAATAAGGAAAGCATATGATGATAAATTAGGTGTAGCCATCTCGGAATTAAAGGCTATCTTTGGTTTGTATTTTCATTTTCTATTTTTAATGTACGTCTTCAATCTGTTTTTTGGTTTTTCAAAACTTTGTTAAAAAAATGTAAAAAAATAAAAAAAATAAAAAAGTGAAAGCATAATATATGATTAACAAGCCGTAACAAGTTCACTGCAAAACAAATATGCACATGCGTACGAGCTTGAAAGGATTACAGAGGATTTCCTTGGAATAGGATTAGAGAGGAGTTAACCAGCCTTACCCTTCACGCCTCGAGCTACAGTGGAGGTGGGAAGATACATAACGGAAGCCAGAAGCAAGTATGCAACAAAAATGGCCTTCATCATGATCCAGAAATATTTAGAGCTCAGCGTAGATACAGTTCAATTTTCCTTTGGGCACAATGAGCCATCATGTATTTATGCTCCCCATTTTTTTTGTCTGACATGTCGGGTGGAGGATTCGTTAACGTTAGTCCCCGTGTTATAGTTACGTAACTGACCTTTTGAACTTTAAGAATTACCTCGAAAAGAAAGGCACGCGATGTTAGCTGCTGTTGGCATGGGTCCCAACATGGACAAAACAGGTGCAGATGGTGGGGTGCAGCTGCAGCTGCAGCTGTAGCACCAATTCCATGTCTCTTCGGGCTGGGTATTATGGAAGCTCATTTTATTACAGGGAGCTGAACGATGTGTTGAAAAGAGAAAAGTAGAGAGGGAAGTTACTTAGGTATGTGAGTATCGTGACATAAAGTCCCTTTTGTGAAAAGAAAAGAAATAAAACAAAAAGGAAAACAACTAGAGCATCCAGTCAAGCAAACTTTCGGTGGATTAAAATACACAACTTGCAAAACACGAGGTGGCAAAAATATAAAATAATGCAATACAAATGCAAGTTTTCTCATCAAATTTATCCCACTCTGTGTATATATATATATATATAGTATCTTCTAAGAAGTTTCTCCCATTTTTATAGAGAGAGGTGTAATTTTATCTTTCATATAGTAAAAATCTTTCTCGATCTTGCCTATAGTTTTTCCCTTATTATTAGGAAGCTTTCCACGTAAATACTCTGTATCAATTCCTATTTTTCTCAACTCTATTTTAGTTGCGTTGATCTGTTTTCATAACTCTAGTACCCAATAGTGGTATTAGAGCTTTGGTTTGGTAAGATTTATTCTTAGTATGCTCTGTGGTTACAGTTTAGTCTGATCTTTCACATTAAAAAAAAATTTCCCCCTAGTGCCTATTAGAGCCACTGGTTATAATCCACGCTGCGAGTTACTATTTACGGTCACTGTTCATATGTGTAGTTGTATATTTTTAAAGTATTGTTAACATATATCAGTAAATACCATGGCAGCAAAATTTGAGATTGAGAAGTTCAATGTGAATAATTTGTCCTTATGAACATTGAAGATGAAGACAATCTTGAGGAAGGACAATTGCCTACCAGCAATTGAAGGCCAACATGCTGAAATTGCTGATGACAAGTGGAAAGAGATGGATGATAATACTGTTGCCAATCTGCATCTTACAATGGCAGATTCAGTATTGTCAAGTATTGCAGAAAAGAAGACAGCAAAGGAGATCTGGGATACTCTTATAAAATTATACGATCAAGTCACTTCACAATAGAATATTTCTAAAGAGAAGGTTGTATACTCTTCGGCTGAGTGAGTCCACATCGGTGATGAACAACATCAACAATATGAACACATTATTCTCCAAGCTTACAACATTAGATTATTAAATAGTGGAGAATGAACATGCGAAACTTCTACTTCAAAGTCTACCTGACTCATATGATCAACTCATCATCTACATCACAAATAATAATACTACCAACCATCTATTATTTGATGATTTCGCTAGTGCTATTCTTAAAGAAGAGTCTAGGCGTAAGAATAAGGAAGATAGGTTGGAGAGCTCAAAACAATCAACAGAGGCATCGTTGGTGACAAGAGGAGCATGACTCCAGTGGGAGTCATGGCCAGAGTAGATCAAAGTTAAAAAGAATGAAGAACTTTAAATGCTACAATTATAGCGTGAGAGGGCACTTGAAGAAAGATTGTTGGCATAATAAGAAGAATACAGATAAAGCTTCGGAAGCATCAACTTCTTAAGGATGTGTTGCAAGTACCTTTGAGGATGGAGAAATCCTATGCAGTGAGGCAGCAATTGGTTCTAGAGGCAATAAACAGCTCATTGATGTTTGGATAATGGATTCAGGAGTTTCATGGCACATGACTCCACACCGTGACCAGTTTTACAGTTACAAACCTGTATCGGAAGGATCTGTGTTCATGGGAGATGATCATGCTCTAGAAATTGCTGGTATTGGTAATGTGAAAATAAAAATGTTTGATGGTTCCATTCGAACAATTCAAGGGGTGCGACACGTGAAGGGCTTAAAGAAGAATATCTTGTCTATTGGGCAACTAGATGACCTTGGGTGCAAGACCCATACTGAAGGTGGGATCTTAAAAGTTGTTAAAAGTGCTCTTGTGGTGACGAAAGCAAAAAAGACATCTACAAATCTATACAAGCTTCAAGGTGATACGTTGCAGGAGGCAGATGCTTTAGTTGCATCAGCAAACCAAGAAGAAATGACGATGATGTGGCATCGCAAATTAGGCCACATGTCGGAACATGGTTTGAAGGTTCTTTCGGAACGTAATCTCATTCCCGGGCTCAAATCGGTAAACTTACCATTTTGTGAGCACTGTGTTCCAAGCAAGCAGCATAGATTGAAGTTTGATAAATCAATTGCTTGGAGTAAGCACATTCTAGACTTGATTTATTTTGATGTGTGAGAGTCACTAGAAATGTCCTTAGGAGGAGCAAAATATTTTGTATTATTCATTGATGATTACTCTAGGAGACTGTGGGTGTACCCAATTAAGAAGAAGCCAGATATGTTTCCAATATTTAAAGACTTCAAAGCAAGAGTGAAACTTGAATTCGGGAAGAGGATCAAGTGTTTGAGGACAGACAATGGAGTAGAATATACAGATAGAGATTTTCTAACATTTTGCAAGCATGATGGTATTCAAAGATAATTCATAGTTGCACATACAACTCAGCAAAATGGTATAGCAGAGCGGATAAACAGAACTCTTCCAGAAAGAACAAGAGTAATGCTGAAAACAACAAGTTTAGCTAAATCTTTCTGGGCAGAAGCAGTCAAAACTGCCTGTTATGTCATTAATCGATCGCCATCAACCACGAATGGTTTAAAGACACCAATGGAGATATGGAATGGCAAGCCAGCGGATTATTCTTCTCTACATGTGCTCGGATGTTCGGCATATGTAATGTACAACTCCCAAGAAAGAACAAAGTTGGACTCAAAAGTCCAGAAAATATATATTCTTGGGTTATGCTAATGGTATAAAGCGGTATCACTTATGGGATCCCACTGCCCGCAAGGTTATTGTCAGCAAGGACGTTATATTTATAGAAAATAAACTGCAAAGTGAAGAAAGAAATGACAACACTGTTAAGAAGACAACTATGGTTTAGATAGATGAGTAAACTAGAGAAAAAGATTCTGAAGCAGAGCCAGAGCATGATGAACAAGTACCAGAAGTAGCCAATGATACAGAAGTTAGGCAATCAACGTGCCAAATACAGCTACCAACATGGCATTCAGACTATTTTATGGCAAGCCATGATGCATTCTGTCTTCTAACAGAAGAAGGAGAGCCATCAACTTTCAAAGAGGCTTTGAGTAGTTCAGATGCTTCTCTACGGATGGCAGTAATGCAGGAAGAAATGGAGGCCCTGCATAGGAACAAGACATGAGGCCATCAACAACAAATGGGTTTATAAGATCAAATGATGGTAATGATCAAGTGGAACGATATCGTGCAAGACTGGTGGTAAAAGGATTTGCTCACAAAGAATGTATTGATTTCAATGAGATATTTTCTCCAGTTGTCAGACTTACCACTATCAGAGTAATGTTGGCTATGTGTGTTGTATTTGTTTTACATCTTGAACAATTAGATGTAAAAACTGCTTTTCTTTATGGAGAACTTGAAGAGGAGATTTATATGCTCCAACCAGAAGGCTTTGAGGAACAAGGAAAAGAAAACTTGATTTGTAGGTTGACCAAATCTTTGTATGGTTTAAAGCAGGCGCCAAGGTGTTGGTACAAGAGATTTGATTCCTTCATAATTTGCCTTGGATACAATAAACTGAGTTCAGACCATTGTACATACTACAAGAGGTTTGGTAACAATGATTTTATCATTCTGTTCTTGTACGTTAATGACACATTGGTGCTGGGCCCTAGCAAAGACCGAATCCAAGAATTGAAGGCACAATTAGCTATGGAGTTTGATATGAAGGATTCGAGAGCCACAAACAAGATTTTAGGAGTACAAATTCACTGAGACAGAAAGAATAGGAAGATCTGGCTTTTCCAGAAGAATTATTTAATGAAAATCTTGTGGCGCTTCAATATGCAAGATTGTAAGCCAGTTTCAACCCCACTTCTTGTGAATTACAAATCATCCTCAAGTATGTGTCCTAGCAGTGAAGTGGAGAGGACGGAAATGTCTCGGGTACCATATGCATCAGCGGTGGGAAACCTTATGTATGCCATGATTTGTACTAGGCCAGATATTGCTTAAGCAGTTGGAGTGGTTAGCTGGTTTATGGTAGATCCAGGAAACGGGCATTGAAATATTGTGAAGAGTATCCTGAGATACATTAAAGGAACCTCAGGTGCTACGCTATGTTTTGGAGGATCAGAATTCATTGTCAGAGGATATGTTGATTCAAATTTTGCAGGTAATCTTGATAAAAGAAAATCTACTACAGGTTATGTGTTCACGCTCACAAACGGAGCTGTGAGCTGGTTATCCAAGCTACAAACTGTTATAGCTCTCTCTACTACAGGAGCTGAATATATGGCAGCCACCCAAGCTTGCAAGGAAGCTATTTGGATTCAAAGGTTAATGGAGGAACTCGAGCAAAAACAGTCAAAGATTACTATATATTGTGGCAGTCAAAGTGCCTTGCACATTGCAAGGAATCAACTTTTCATTCTAGGACGAAGCACATAAGTGTACAATATCATTTTGTTTGAGAGGTAGTTGAAGAAGGGAATGTGGACATGCAGAAGATTCACGCAAAAGATAACCTAACAGATGTCATGACAAAACCGATCAACACTGACAAGTTTAAATGGTGTAGATCTTCCTATGGCTTATCAGAAATATAGGCAGCATGAAGCTGGCAAAATGAGAAAAGATTTTGAAAACTCACCAAAAGTGACCTTAAGTGGGAGATTGTGAGTAACGTGGCATAAAGTCACTTTTGTGAAAAGAAAAGAAATAAAAAAAGGAAAACAACTAGAGCATCCAGGCAAGCAAACTTTCAGTGGATTAAAATACACAACTGGCAAAACACGAGGTGGCAAAAATATAAAATAATGCAATACAAATGCAGGGAATGTGAAGGATGCAAAGGAACGTGGGGAGGTGCCCGCCTATAAATAGAGCTCTCCCCCCATCAGTTTTCTCATCAAATTTTAGAGTGTGTATCCCACTCCTGAGTGTGAAAATATATACATAATGTTTTTTGAGAAGTTTCTCCTATTTTATAGAGAGAGGTGTATTCTTCTAGTATAAGGGAGAGTGTTATTGTTCTTTCCTTATATTTAGAGAAAGGTATAATTTTATCTTCCATATAGTGAAAATCTTTCTCTGTCTTGCCCGTAGTTTTTCCCTCATCATTAGGGAACTTTCCACGTAAATACTCTGTGTTAATTCCTATTTTTCTCAACTCTATTTTAGTTGCATTAATCTGTTTCTATAACTTCGGTACCCAACAAGGTATAGGTGTTTTGAGATGAAAAGAGAAAAATAGATAATTAGCTCGGTTTTCCACTACTATTAATAAGGAATAGAAGCTAAGACCTAATTATTACCTTCATTGTTGCGCATAACCCAAAAATCAACTTATATATTGAGAACAGGGAAGTACCTTGACTATTTAGTCATGAACAAGGTTGGGTCTACACAGTAATTTAAGTTGAAGAATCGTATAAATTGATAGAGGTTGGGTTCACTATTAGCAAAAGGCGATTTTTTAGCAGAAGCCGTCTAAAGCATATCACACATTGTTGACACTTGACACTTTTGGAGCTATTGCTTTTCTGGTTTTGTTGAGATGTTTGTAATATGAGATTTTTCTATTTTATTTGTTACATGTAGTTCATTTCTTTTGGATCCTTCCTATTAAGAAAGTTTATGAGCTGCTTCTTCCATTTTCAGAAAAAAAGAAGAAGGGACATCTGCAAATGATGCATGAGGGGATTAAGAAGTATTAGATAGAGCAAAAAGGAGAAGTCTTGTTATGGGGTCTGTAGTGGTGCACCTTCCAACCACATTGAGTCAAGACTAATAAAGGCTAATTTAGCTAGCTCATAGGTTACTCAATTTCCATCCCTTTTAACAAGTGAAAACTGAACTCATCTAATGAAATTGAGTTCATGTTCATTTTAGTCTCTTATTTTTTACTCATAAGTCATTTTAGTCCCTGATTTTTAAAATGAGTCAAATTAGTTCTTGACATTATAAAATGTGAGTCATGTTAGTCCCTTAATCCATTTTTACTTAATATTCTATCAATTAAATGATGATAGATAACCTTAAGTGATATCTTGATATATCATATGTCATCTAAAGTAGAATAAAGTTTAAAATGACTCATTTTAGTATTTAAAATTATACAAAATGAGTTATTTAAATATTCATTCTAAGCCATGCAATAACTCATTTTATACCATTTTAGATACCAAAATAAGTTATTTTAAATTTCATTTATTTCATATGACACATGGTATCATAAAATATTACTTAACGTTATATATCATCATTTAATCAATAAAATATTAAATAAAAGTAAAAAAAATGACTAACTTAACTCACATTTTGTAATTTCAGAGACTAATTTGATTTGTTTTAAAAGTTAGGGACTAAAATAACTTATAAATAAAAAATAGGGGACTAAAATGAGTATTAACTTAATAAAATTAATAAGAGAAAGGCAGTTCCTAATAATAACTCCAAAATAGCTGTGTGGCCAATTTTTTTTTGGGTCATGGGTGTCTGGTTAATTTGCCTTAGACAAAACTTGGATTACGTCAATTTTATCACTCTCCAAGGTGAGGTCCATGAAACAACAATGTAAAGCCTACTTTAGGCCCAACTCAGGCTAGGGTCTTCATGATTTGGGCATCTAGACCTGTGGGATAACCATGAGCAGCACCCAAAATATCACCTTCCAAACCCCTACACAAATGTATTTTCTTTTGGAATAGAAGAATGAATAATTTATCAGAATTTGGAATAATTAACAAAGTTTGAACCTTGGTCACTTGATTATGGAGACTTTGATACCATGTCATGAATCATATCTCCCAACAACTCAAGCTATTGGGCAGAGACGGATAAATGGTTTACATATAATCTGACATACATTACAAAATAACATCCATAATTTGTTACAACAAGCCAACATCTATGACAAGGACTACCAGAGAAAATGCAAGAGAAAGATAGGTATTAAAACTTGAAATAGAATGATAAGGATTACCATTTACCAGCTTAATCCCATTTTTGGTTTCGTTATAGGCTTGTAGCAGAGTTTAATAACAGCCATAAAACGGCAATTTATACGCTTAAATGGACTTCTTTGCAGTTATTGTTGGGCTACAACATGTGCAAGTGAATGATTAACCATACAGGTTGACTAATAAACTATGTATGAATGTACACTCCAATTAGTAAATGATAGTGTTGGATTGGGCTGAGTTACCATGATGTTTTTGGCCGATGAGAGTAGTCATGTGATGTTTAGTAAATATCTTGTCTATTTTACTGATGTAACCTTGTTGGATTAGTCTGGAAACATGAATATATGGTTGTTAATGGGTCTAATATGGTCAGGAATTTTTTTGTTACAGCTGCTGTAATTTTTTGCTGATATTTGAACTAAAATAGAGAATGAAGAAGATGATGTTCGATGGTTTTTACAGCACATATCCTGTTCTTTCTCTGTTTTCATGTCCTGCATTTTTTCTGCATTTTCTCCATATTTGAGCTGTCCTTCCAGCCACTAACATTATCAATAGTGAGTGTTTCATGTGCTCAAACCAACAGATAGTATCATATTATAGGTTTGATTTGGTTCAAAGGAAAAAGGGTTGTTGTGAGAAGCGAATAAGAAAATTCAAAACTTTTGGACTTTGAAATAGCATTAGGACAACTTGAATCTGTCCTCTAATTTCGCCGAAATTATGGTTCCCTTGTTTATAACTCCAACCTTGTAAGTAACAATGAAAACAAAAACATAGCAAGGCCAAAACAAGCATGCTTCCTATATGAGAACTCATGCCTAACACGCAGTGCATCAAATCAAGTGCAGTTGAAAAGGATGTTAAAAAAATAGCTTACCTAAGAGGAAGAACATCGCAGTACAAGAGAAAATACACTACTAGAAATGGGAATCATGATAGAGAACGAAGTGAGCTTGCGAAGGGACCGCATGTCCATGGAAGAAGGTGAGATTCAAGATTCAAGGGGCATTCTGTATCAAGAAACAACGAAGAGAGCTTGCTGCAGCAGCAAATTGTTCCGATGATAACCTCCAGCAGCATTGGGGGGCACAACAAGTCAGCAACAAGTTGGTGAAAGTTCTTCTATGAAGTATGAACACTATTACTAAGAGGATTTCAAGAATCGCGGTGTCAGCAGGTGGTCAGAATGAATTTCGTTCTGTAACTTCAAGTAGATGTTAAGCACCAACAACTTCAGTTCTTCTGTTTGATTTGCTAATCCTTGTTAAACTGTAAACAAACAGACACAGATGGACACGTCGGTTTGAAGCTCATTTGTGGGGCAAGCTCTCTTGGAATGTAATACAAGAGAAGAAAGGGAAGCAAGGTAGACTTCCCCCTCTTTGCTAGAATCTTTATCCGAATTTATTTGTGATACGAGCCGGTCAAATGGAAATTTCAGCACCAGATAAAAAAATATTATTATTAGTAAATTTATAATTGATAATATATTTTGGTTATATTGGGTCAAGTTTAATTTATTTAGTTTATTAGTTTATATTTTAAAATATTTCTAGAATTGTTTTATTTTATGTTTGTTAAGCCCAATTATTAGGCTAGTGATTTGGGCCTAGTATAGTAGGATTAGAAATTAATTTAATCTAAATAAGAAGTATAAATACCTCCAAACTTGGTAGCCATTGTTTCTCAGTTTTGATTTTGAATGAAATTTCTCTAATTTCTTTTCAGAAACTTTGTGCGTACAAGTAAGGTTGAGTTATTCCCTTATCTTGTTGCATCAGGAAGCTGAATAGGAGATTACAAGGTAAAGTGATTCCCTTGTAGTATGTTATTTGGTTTTCAACCCTATCTTTCATATCAATTATGTGTTAGGATTTCTGGATTTTTGATATCCATAGAGTTCTACATCATTTGGTATCAGTTTTATGCATTAGGTAAATTCCTATTTATCTATTTTTATTTTATTTCTAGATTCCGTGTCTTTTTTCTTTCTGGTGAATTACTCTTCACTGTTCATTGTTTTGTTTGTTTCCAAAAAAATAAAAAGTCATGCATTACTTGTCCACGTCGTGTTGTCATCTCCATCCTCCACCTTTTTTCTTTTGTTGAGCAGCGCACAGCCACGAAGCATCATTGGTTGGGAAAGAGGAAAAAAAAAAAGAAGAAGAACACCAACGCAAAAAAAAAAAAAAGCAAAAGAACAGTAGAGCTTAGAAAAAAAAAACCAAAAGCGGCGCCACCAAAAAAAAATTGTTTCGAAAAAATTTTACAACATATTCTAGATTTTTTTTTCTTTTGGATCCTTCAAATTTTTCTTTCATTTTATCTCTTTTTGGTCATTTTTTTTTTTTGAGTTGATCTCTATTTATTTCTAATTCTTTGATTTTCCTTATACCATTTAAATATTCCTTGAGACTTTATCTTATTTGAATTTATTTGGTTTCTGAAGTGCAACATTTATAAGGGGTCCAGAGTGATAAAAAATAAGAGTGATGAGCACAAAAAAGGATAAAAATCATATTGAGTGCAAATATAAAAGTACACCCTTTGAGTGAAACATGTGAGCAAGTGCTTTGTGAGGTTGTCTCTTTTATTATTTTGAAGATTATTCGAATGACTATTAACATATCTAGGAGTGATAAAAATACTGATGGAGTGAATGCCATAAAGCTTATGCTCAAAACCATTAAGCAAATGCATAGCAGATTAGATGGTATGGAAGTGCGACTACAAGAGGTGTCACAATCTAAGTCCAAGGGAAGTATCAAGGCTATTCCACGGAACCGACATCATTACAGTGATTCTTCTCATAAGCAATTTGTGGGGGAGCTTGATGCAGCTGATTTTGTTTGGCATAAAAGAGTTGGGGATAATATGAAGAAGAAGTATCCAAAATCATACCATGACAAAGGATTTGGTCCTTGTGCATATGATTACCCAATCACAATAACCTTGGATGTTAAAAAAGGTGAAAGTGTGTCTGATTCTAATGATGGTTCTGAGTCTGTTGAATGTGATGTTATATCATCCTTGAAGGGTTGCTCTGCTAATGATGAAAATGTTGACAATCTTGAGCATGGTGAGCCTCTTGCTACTAGGCCCGCATTAGGTTTACAAGTTCATGAGGATGACACCGTAGAACACAATGCACATATTATTGTGCCATCATCTCCTCATGAGGTGTATCTTGTTCAAATCAACAGTCAGCAATCTTCTCTTAGGAATTTAGAGCATGAGGTACTAGAAAAAAAAGCACCAATAGAAGCCATGAGAGAAAAGCATGCAGAAAACGGCTCATTGGTGCGTGCAGCGGAAGAAGAGCATGTGAGATATGAGTGAGTGATAAAGTTGAGGGGATACAATGTTTATATGCAAAGGAGAAGGATTTGCAGCATGTTTTGTTCGGCATTTGAGCTTTTGTTCCAATTTGGTTCAGAAAAGTTTCACTGTCTACTACTACAATTCATCCAAAATTTTCATCTCATTTTGTCTCTTTGTTGCAAGAATTTGAAGATGCTGTGTTTGATCTTGGACCATGTTCGGTGCTAGCAAGGACAAGTAGAAACGATTACAAGATTCGAGGACGGATCTTTTTTGAGGAAGGAGGGAATGACACGAGCTTAGGAGGGCCAAATTGACATTTCAACTCCAGACGAAAGAAATATTATTATTAGTGAATTTGCATTGATAATATATTTCGGTCACGTTGAACCAAGTTTGATTTGTTTAGTTTATTAGTTTATATTTTAAAATATTTCTAGACTGTTTTATTTTATGTTTGTTAAGCCCAATTATTAGGCTAGTGATCTGGGCCTAATCTAGTAGGATTAGAAATTAATTTAACCTAAATAAGAAATATAAATACCTCCAAAGTTGGTAGCCACCGTTTCTCAGTTTTGATTTTGAATGAAATTTCTCTAGTTTCTTTTCAAAAATTTTATGCGTACAAGTGAGGTTGAGTGATTCCTTTATTTTATTGCATCAAGAAGCTGAATAGGAGATTACAAGGTAAAATGATTCCCTTGTAGTATTTTATTTGATTTTCAACCCTATCTTCCATATCAATTGTGTGTTGGGATTTCTGAATTTTTGATATCTACGGAGTTCCACGTCAATTTGTTTCAATGATGTAGCATACTTGTTGATTATAATACTTGATCTCATCTATCAACTATTCTTGTTTTCTGTAGAAAAATATTGCAATTTTGTTTAGAGTGTAGCATCATACGTTTGTTTTTGCATGTCATCAACTTCTCTATTGCTCGTTTGTATGTTCGTCCTTGCTAACTGATGTGTTTTGATGTTCATCCTTTCATTTTGGAATGTGGATTGGAATTGCACGCCGGAACTAACAGTTCATCTTGGTGAGTGGCTTAGTTATGAAGGCCAAGATTTTTGGTCTAGTCACTCAATTAGTCAATTACAAGCTGACTAGTTATATCTCAAGTATCACAGGGGCCTATGATGAAGAAGAATCTGCTGCCAGAGCATATGATTTAGCTGCACTTAAATATTGGGGAGCATCAGCTTTCACCAATTTTCCGGTATGATGATACAAATATCTCTACCTTGGCACCTACAGTAAGTTAAATCTCCACAAGCCGTCATGGTGGAACCTAAAAGTAGACTAACACTACAAGAAAGAAAGATATGGTTATGCTTTTTTCCATTCATTAACCTCCAAATAACAAGTCTGTAAACCAATGTAGGCACCCAAGAGGAAGCTGCTCGTGCTTATGACATGGCAGCCATTGAGTACAGAGGAGTTAATGCTGTAACAAACTTTGATTTGAGTAATTACATAAGATGGTTAAAGCCTGAAGGACAAAATATCCCAGAGTCTCGAGCAATGCCATCCTCATCTAATTGTGCTTTAGTTCAAGATTCAAAATCATTGGCCCTTCACGATAGTTCTTTCACTCCAAAATAATAACCTGAATTCTAGTGAAAATCAAGAATCCCTGATAACAAAACCTACAGATTCTCGAGCAATAAGACATCTTCTCCTACCGCCCTTGGCCTTCTCCTCCGCTCTTCACTATTCAGGGCATTAGTTGAAAAGAATTCAAATGTGTCAGGGGATGAAACTGATGAGGAAGTGATCACAAAGGACCAGCAACCACAAAACATAGCCAGTGATGAAGAACATGGTGGGATCTGCTATGATGACATTGTCGACATCCCTTTTGTCCGTGATCCCAACAGATATAACTTACAATTGCAAGAAAGAGACATCAACTCAATTATTTGAAAAGGGATGTGTAACATTCTGAACAGTAATGCAAACTATGATGAAACATTTCAATTTTTTCTGTTTGTCTAGATCTCAGTTACTCTCGATTTTGCAATACACATTAATGATACTTGTTAATAAAGAATGAGCATGAATGGCCAGATTATGTATATGGAAGCCACAGTTATTACATGATCCTACTTAACAAGAACACATTTGCCGTTCATTTAAACCCAGACAAAATGCTTCCAAGCTAATTAGCATGTTCAATGTTCTCTCTATTCTTAAATAATTATCAATTTCAAAAAATTTCTTTGTTCAGGAATAGTTGTCGTTTTCAAACGTTTAAGTAGTATTAATTATTTCTTTTCAGTAATACACCCAGTAATTAAATACTATTGAACAAGGAGAGAGATACAGTGAATGAGAAGAGATAAAGTTGAATTATTAAAAAAAAAAGAGCAATTCAGTAAATTACTTTTAACTTTTTCAAACTTTAATATTTTCCCAATTACTTCTCCCATCGTTGAACAACTGTCTATTTCAAAAATTTACTTTATTTAAATATAATTATCCATTTCAAAAGTTTATGTAGTATTAATTAATTATTTTTTACCAATAACACCACAATTAAATATTATTGACTCGTTGGTGAATAAGAAGAGATGAAGTTGAAGTATTGAAAAGAAACAAGGACAGTTTAGTAAACTATTTCTAAATTTTATCAACATTGATATTTTATCAATCATTTTCGTAATTTTAATAAATATTTATAATTGGACAATTATTCAAAGATAGAGGGGCTATTTTCTTAATTCCAGTACGCATTTAAAATTGGACAATTATTCAGAGACAGAGGCCAGGACTATATAAGAACCATTTACACATTATTAACAAGCATTAAAAACCTAGGAGGCACAACTCACCATTTGAATATCATGTTTACAAGTTCGTATTGAATTTTTGCATAGCACATATTTGTATATATTTAATTTAAAAATTTCTTTGTTTACTCTAACACAAAAAGACATATCATAGATAAAGTAATTTAATTTTCTTTAAAGAAGTAATACTTAAATTTTGAGTTTTTCTTTTTTTAATTTTCACTTTATTTTTATAAGTAATTTTACATAGCACACTCTCACTTTTATATGACACAATTACAATAACTCGTCCATTTTGTTTGAGAAAAATGGCTCTAATTTTGCCATTTATATCATGTTGAGACTAACTTCATTACCGCCATAAACTTTATGTCAATTTTTCAAGCTTAAGCTTATGCATTATTATTTCTGTACGCATCTTATCTGTGCTTGTTAGGAAAAATCCCAAATCCACACAAGCAAAAAACAAAAAAAAGGCAAAAGAAGCATAAGAATTTAACGTGTTTAGGCCAACAATACCTATGCCCACAATTTAACAAGTCAATCCACTAATTTTCTATGAAAAATACAATTACCAATTTAACAATCTCTCATAAACCCAAAACTCAAATACATCCAATCTCACAAAATAATTTTTTCACTTTATAAAATTCACTCGTAAACAAAACACACACTCTCTTACCAAAAAGTCACACTCACTTTTTCTTCTTTGAGTAAAGTATCACTTTTGTCCCTGAAATTGCACGCATGAGTCACTTTAGTCCCTGAAATTTGGAAATTAACTATTTAGTCCCTGAAATTGTAATCTGTGAGTCACGTTAGTCCCTCAAGCCATTCCCGTTAGAGCGCCATGACGGATTTGCTGATATGTAAAATAACGTGCCACTGTGGCTTCTAGCGTGGCACTTTACGTTTTAAGAATGTGTCAAGTTAGTTCCTGTACCAAAACCCTCTTACATTTTGGTCCCTGTACCAACTTTCACCCTAAACCTTTTACTTTCCCTTAATCTCACCTTGACCCTTCCCTTTCAGCATCCTATACTCTTACTTTTCACCGAACGTCATCTTTCACTTTCACCTTCACTTCACCATAGCCTTAATCCACCCATTCGTTGACTTCGTCTTTCATCACCGTTCGATCGTATCAACTCGCACTTGGGATTCGAAGCTTCTTCTTGTAGCTTTGATTGCATTATTCAAAGGTAAGAATAATATATTATATTGTGTTGTGGTCTTGCATAATGATTATGGTTGTGGTCCTAATAATGTCTATGGTCTCCATTGTTTTAGTGTATATGGTCCTATTCATGTCTCCCTGTTGCTGTTTTTCATTTTGGGGAAAATGAAAAAATATGATTAGAATATCTTTAATATTACTCAGCTACAAACTCAAAATTGCTTTTTCTATTCAAAGACTCCACCTCAAATTTGCTTATTGAACCTTGCATCCTTGCCATAAAAAAACCAGAAGTGGGATCAGAACCCACTCTGATACTAGTTGTTGGGAAAAATCCCAAATCCATGTAAGCCAAAAAAAAAAATAGAGCAAAAGGAGCACAAGAATTTAACGTGTTTAGGCCAACAAAGCCTACGTCTACATCTCAACAATCAATCCACTAATTTTCTATGAAAAATACAATAATCAATCTAACAATCTCTCATAAACCCAAAACCTAAATACACCCAATCTCACAAAATAATTTTTCCACCTGATAAAAATTCAATCAAACAAAACACATACTCTTTCACCAAAAAGTCACACTCACTTTTTCTTCTTTTGATGTTGCGGTGTTGTACCCTATATATATATATATGAAACATAAACCAAAAGTGCAAACAACAAAAACGCACAAACCCCTTTTTTTTAACTGGACTTCAATAAAATGATAACGGAAAGGATAATAATACTATTAGTATATATACGTTATTGATTGATATGGATATCAGTATCAATTAAAGGCTATAGTATTAAGCTTATAAAAAATGGTAATAACATAATTTATTATTAAATTTTGTTGTGTTTCTATTTTTTAAGGCGTGTGTGTAATATTAGCTTTTTTCGTCACTTAAATGGTTAGGTGGGGGTTTAGGAAATAAAATTAGTAATCTATCAATAATTATATTTTTTAAATAAAATATATTAATAATGATTATACCTTAAAAAAAGCAAACACAAATAAATATGGATTGTATATAGATACAAAAATAATATTTTAAATTTTATCAATTAATTTAAAGTTTTAGCATGAGAAAAAAAAGGGAACAATAAATGCATATATTGAAAGAAAAATCAATCAATATATACATATATCAGATATTCGATTCACATCAACGTAAAAAAGAATAATAGTTAACAATTAATTTGTATAATATTAATGTAGAATGGAAATTTTAAATAAAAAATATAATTTTATTCTAAAATATTATTCATCCTCCATAATTATTGTTTGTAAATAGAATTGAAATATAATTCAATAGCTATGTATATATTGAATTCAACAATCTTTAAGCCTTACCAAATAATGAAGAAAAAATAAATTGAAGAAGGTAGAACAATATAAATAAAGTCAAATGGAGATTAGCTTATATATTTTGTCTAATATTGCTATTGGAATCATTAGCTAGCTTGGTTGTGCACTGAACTGACTACGAAAAGTGTTGTTCTTGACACAATAACAATTCCTTCTCATATAAATGTTCTGTCAAACAAATGAGTAGAACAAAGTCAAAGGTAAAAATAGAAGTAAAACCAAACACCATCTTCAATCATTCTTTGTCCTTAATATTTACTACCTTAAGTTTAGTGAAATGATCAGTTGAGATAGTCTATTAATAGCATCTAGCTCCTTTACTTAATTGTGGCTTCTGAAAAGTAAAAAATTATAAAATCATTAATATTCATTTATATAACAATAAAATTAATCTCAAATTCAATAAAATGTTTATTAACTTACATATGAAAAATACAATTACCTTTGCCAAAATGATTGAACAATATGCTGTTGAGCCTATAACTTAGTGATTGTCTCCCACACAAAATATAGACAAAGATAATTAAGAAATATACACAAAGTAAAAGACTAAATAAATATAGAAAAATCTCTATATGAAACAAAAAAAAATCACAAAGAAGAAAGGTAGAAATAAATTGGATATAAATAATGAAAATGAAAAGGATAAATAAATTGGTTTATTTTAAGAGAACTTAAAAAAATCAAATCTTTATTTCATTAATGAAACATTTAAATGTATAAAATAATAAAATATATATACAAATTAAAAATACCAAACAAACATAAAAAATGTTATATGAAAAAAAAGTCTCACAAAAAAGAAAAGAGCTTCAAAGAAAAATAGTGGAACATTTAAATTTTCTAACCTATAAATTCTTATTCCTTAATATAAACCATGAATAAGAAAATTAAAAGATGAAGTAAATTAATGTATTTTGACGAAACTAATAGATAATGAATGAACAGAAATGAAAAATATGAAAATATGAGAGCAAGAATGGAAGAGAAAAGAAAGTTGTGGAATAAAGAGGAGAAATGAAATGAGGTATTAACATTTCAAACTAAAGCTTTAGGCAGTAGAGATCTCAGTAACAAATTAATATTGCAGATTCTAAAAGAAGTTAAAGGATTTTATTTCAATGAGTATAAGTGGCAATCTTTTATAGCAATAAATATATTACAGATTCTAGGAGTAATTTACGGGGTTTATACTTTGATTATAGTAGACCTTTCTTGGTAGAAATAGTTTTTGTTCATTTCCAATTTTGTTTTTACACTAATCTGATTGGATTCTAGTTACATAGTCTATTGAATCCAAAATTCAAAACATCAAGGTGAATTCAAAATTTAAAATTTTGTAATTAATATGAAGAAACACGTATTTAATTGAAAAAATAAAAAAAGATTATAAAGAAAATCATTATTAAAGATATATATCACATGAATGTCCATTTTTAATGTTAAATCATTTAGATTAGCATATTTTGATCAGATATATCATTTAAATTAAGAATTGCAATAGTTTAAAATCTAATATTTTATGCGAAATATTTATGTTGTATTAATAAAATATATATAAAAGTAATTTTTATAACAAAATAATTAATAATCAAGGTAATAAAAATCGTGGGCTGTAAGTTGCTCTATGAACGACACCTATAAAACTTTTCTTAGAATGAATCTGAAATATTAATTTTATAGATTATAGATTATATTAAACTCTCCTGAGATTTAGTGAAATTTGATTTGGTACTCTTCTATTTTGTAAAATTACATTGGCCTTCGCTAGATATATTAATCCATTAATTTATGTGCGATAATAGGTGATATGCACATAATTATTACTAGCAAAATTATAATATTTTAATAATATTTGACATATATATAAATTAAAATAATATTTTTTTATCATAAGTCATATTTATAAGTTTCATCTCAATGTGATAAAATATTATTTTATTCAATCGATACTTAACATTATTAAAATATTATAATTTTATCATTAATATATATATATATATATATATATATATATATGTATGTATGTGTGTATAATCAAGGATGGATCCCGGATTCAACTAATGAGAAGGCCAAACTTATAAAACTTAGGGAGTAAAAATAACTGTTTATTTCAACAACTATGGTTAGAAAAAATGTTCCTTTTTGGCCTTGATTGTTACCATATTTAGGAAGTTTCTATATTATTATAATTTTTATTAGCAAAGTTCTTGAAAGCTTTAATTGCTGATTTAAATATTTCTATTGATGTGGGTCTAACTTGAGACATGTTAATTATTTCAACACGAGAGCAAGCAAAATACATAACACACAATATTTATGTTTTCACTTTTTTTTTTTAAGTAATCACAGCACACTCTTACATATAGCGCAACTGCAATAACATCATAGGAAACATAAACAAATGAAAATCATCAAAGTCTTGATTTTTGACTAAAAGATCCTTCTTAGCCATCTAACAAAATCTAGACTAAAAGCACTTCCGAGAGCCAGCCCGACAAGAAGTCCACCCACATATCCAATTAGAATTATTTTCCAGTCAGATTCAAAGAAAGATCTCAAGTCAGAGTCTTCATCACCATTGGATACAAGTGGTGGAGGCCTTGCTTGATCTTCACACTTTTTAAACAAGTGAATCCCACACAGGCCTTCGTTTCCCTCAAAAGAACTTCCTTGGAACGTAGAAAATTGATTATTTTCTGGTATTGGACCCGAGAGATTATTGAAGGACACATTAAAGAACTCCAGAAAAGTGAGTGCTGTTAATTGCTGAGGAATCTTCCCTGATAAGCTGTTGAGAGATAGGTCCAATGCTTCAAGATTTGAAAGCTTCTTTAAGGAAGATGGAATGTTGCCAATAAGCATGTTATTGGATAAGTTGAGCAAAATAAGACTCTTAAGGTCTCCCATGACATCTGGAATCTCTCCAGAAATTTTGTTGCTTGAAAGATCAATAGCTACCATGTAGTAGAAGTGCTGAAGCTCCTTATAATCCATAACAACCCCTTTATTAGACATTGTGAATGCATACCAGATATGACTAAACCAAGATTTTCCCACGAAATGAATACTATTGTCATCGTACCCTAATTGACTTATGTTGGACATTGTCATGGATTTCCAATTTTTGATTATTTTTGGAGGCAAAGTTCCAGAGAACCTGTTGTGAGAAAGATCAAGGATATGGAGCTTGGGAAATATGCATCTCTTTGGGCACATAATAGCTCCATAAAATTCATTATGGCGCAAAGCAATAATTTTCAATTCAGGGAGACTGCCTAACCAAAAGGGAAATGGACCATTGATTCGGTTATGGCTCACATCAAGAAATTCTAGCATTCTGCAATTGACCAATGCTCTTGGTAACAGACCTTGCAAATTGTTTTCACTTAAATCAACCATCTTAAGGGCACTTCCTTTCATATATGTTTCAGGAATTCGACCAATCAATTTGTTTCCTTGTAGTATCAAAGCTTGAAGAGATTGGCTGAAGCTTCCCAGGCATGATGGGATCATGCTGCTTAAGTTGTTAAAGGACAAGTCAAGATATATAAGTGATTTTAGATTGCAAATCAGCGAAGATACTTCCCCCGTCAATGAGTTGTGGGAAACAGACAAACTCTGGAGACTTTTTTTCTTCCATATCCAATTGGGTAGTGACTTTAACTCATTGTATGAGATGTCAAGATATGCCAGCTCATCTAAGTCTTGGAAAAAAGTTGGAAACTCAACCACATTGCATGAAACCAAGTCTAACACTTCTATTGGGGAAAGGGTTGCATTGGAAGAAACTTTTCTGGTGAGCAAAGAAAGATTATTGCGTGATAAACCAAGAAAAGTAAGATTTTTTAGATTCAGAAACAGGTTAACCTCAAGCTGTCCTTCCAACAAATTATCTTGTAGAGAAAGAGATGCAAGATGCTCTAGTCTAAAGAGAGAGCGAGGAATTTCACCTTGAAGGTTATTTTTTTGAAGACTCAAGTAAGACAAAGTGGTTAGGTTCATTATCCAAGATGGAATTTCACCACTTAAATTGCATGAATCCAAATCTAACTTCTGAATTGGAGGAAGGGATATATTGGAAGAGCTTTCTGTAGTGAACAAAGACAAATTGTTGTATGATAAATCAAGAAAAGTTAGCACTTTTAGCTTCAAAAGCATGTCAAGCTCTATTTGTCCTTGCAAAAAGTTATTTCCTAGAAAAAGAGTTTCAAGATTCACTAATCTAAAGAGAGAGTGAGGGATTTCACCATGAAGGTTATTTTCAAGAAGATTCAAGTAAGCTAAACTGGTTAAGTTCATTATCCAAGATGGAATTGCATCACTAAACCTATTGTATCCAAGGTCTAACAATACAAGCTGAGTGAGGTTTCTAAGTGAATAGGGAATAGACCCATAAAAATTGCATTGCCAAATTGAAAACAAATTTAAAGAATTAAGATTTCCAATTGATGCTGGTAGAGTGCCATAGAAACTTGTGCCTTGGAGATTTAGTAAGCTGATGAGTGCGCTAGAGTGAAAATCAGGCAACATACCACTGAGGTTTTGATTGTCTTCCAAATTCAAAATTCTTAAGTTTGGAAGATGAAATATTCCAACCGGAAATTCACCATATAGTTCACAAGAGCAAAGAGAGAGTTTTTGCAAATATGTAAGATTTGTGAATATATCAGGCACAGATGATGAAATAGTCACAAAATCAAGATGAAGTTCTTCGAGTCTCGTTGAGTTTTGAATTAAGCTTCTTAGAGTGGATATGTTGAACTGCAACTGGTTAAATAGCTCATCAGGAAATGAATCAATATAACTGCGTAGATCAAGAGACAGCAAGTTGGACAATTGTGAAACTTCTGACGGAATTAAGCCAGAAAATGTGCTCTCACTGATTTGAGAAAGGTTCAGATATTTTAGTTGTGAAAACTCACCTATCTTGGCTGGAATTTGAGAGTGATTGAAATCATTATCAGAAAGATCAAGCCTTTGAAGGTGTATAAGTGAGAAAAGACTGCTATTGCCATCGATAGAACCATAGAGCTCACTGCTACTAAGATCAATGCCAATCACATGACTTGTGACCTCATCACATTCGATGCCATCCCATGAGCAGCAATCTGTGTTTGCCATCCAAGACACTGTTTTAGGATAGCTGAAAGGATTGAGAGAAGCGAACTTATCAATGACAAAGCTTTCCTTAAACCGCAACAAGGCATAGCTTTCATCTTGATGACAATCACGAGTTGGATGAACAAAAGGTAAACAGTTTGTAAACATGGATAAGAAGAGTGAGAAAAGGAGAACAAAATGTGTTGACAAAGTAAGAAACCGCAAAAACCCCATTATATTTTAATAATTCTAATGCAAACGCTCATATGAAAAGTTTGGTGCACCCATTGGTTTTTATACTCAAGGACTCGATGGTGATGGCCTTCCTACTTCCAGGAAGCTTCCATGTTGGTCAATAATAGTGAGAGGACTATTCTGGCTATGTACACACATATATTTCTCGCAAATTAAACATGAAATATGGTACTACAAATTTATTTTTGAGTACCATAACAATGGAAATTAATGTGTAAACCTTTGGAGATTGTACCATATAATATGGTTAGTCTCCTCGTTATTCAAGATGTGTCAAAAAGACAAAAATGACCTGCTTTATTCATTGCAAAAGTAGGATCAATTTATGAAATTTTTCAAATATAGCCTTCAACAGTGTGCAGGGTTCTCTAACGTCCAAGCTTTTTCATTTTTTAACCGCTTCTCGACTCTGCAACTGGTTAAACCTCAAAAGCATTCCTGATGGCTTCGATACATATGTTACACGGCCAAGGATTTGTTGGTCACCTCATGATGGACTCGTTTTTATTTAAAGCTGTTTTGTTGAAGGTGCAAATTAATAATCCGTTGGATCTCATCAGATAAAATCTAGTTGTTTGAATTTCACACCAGTATTAGTGTGTTGATTTGTTAACAAGTGTCTGTATTTTTTGTTATTTATAGATGAATCCCCTCTGCGAATTCTTTAATCTTGTATCAACACTACCATTGCAAAAGTAGTTGTTCCTGTAGTCCGCCAAACATCCAAAGCTGAACGTTGGAAATTTTGAAAGAGGAAAAAAACTCGTATTATAAATATATCGAAAGTTTAAGTCTGTAACATTTGCGTCTTTCTTGAAGCCTTCATTTTCCTACGTACATTTAAATTTGGTTTAGAACAAATCAACTACCTCTTGAAAAACTCCACCAAAAAGAATCCCAGGATCTATCAGCACTAGTAACGAATAACTACAGAAGAATGAACTAACTGCTCCGAAAAACTTCACCTCTTCACAATGTTTTAGTTCTGTTACAATATACAACATGAGAGACAGCAGTGTAAACTAAACGTGGTACGATGCTGTTGGGGATATCTTAGCAATGAAACCTGTTATCAACAGCAGAAGCAACAAATATTTTCCCACACCTGTGCAATTAAATAGGTAGTACCAAAAATACTCTAGGCAATATAATAACTTGGTAGAAAAATAAAATAAGAGACACCGTAATTTTTAACGTGAGAAAACTCCCAATTAAATGGATGAAAAACCCACGGGACCTAGTCCAGCAAAAACTTCTACTACGATGAATAGAAATACAATCAGTCTTCCTAGTAGCACTAGAAAATCTCAACAATCAATAGAATACTCACCCAATTGGGTGGAATACAACCATATAACTCCACAATATGGGTATAACAGAATAGCCACCAGAGAAGGCAATAAAATTAACAGGCTATATCAAATGATAAGCTCAACACCAGGAATAACATACTAAATTTGTATGATAAATGGAGCACGTTTACCTATTTGATGATGAACCACTGCACCGCCCTTTTCTTTCTTCTTCTCGCGGCACCGTTCATTTTTCTCACGTTTTCACGTTTTGCAACCTTGATGCACTGTAGCGTCTTCTTTCTTTTTGTTTTTTCTTTTTTAGTTTTCTTTTCTTTTTTTTGTTTTGTTAGTTGTTGGGCTTGGGCTCCAATGAGGAGGGAAGCCCACCAACAAATCTCCCCCTTCCCAACTCAAGTGGGGATGTGCTGCTCTACTAAGCCTGCTTTCTCTCTGCAAGAAACAAACTTCACCGTCGGCAAAGCTTTAGTCATCATATCTGAACTATTGTCATCAATATGGATCTTCTCCAATGAAAGCAACTTCATCTCCAGTGCTTCACGTATCCAATGATACCGCACCTCTATGTGCTTCGATCTGGAATGAAATGTCGGGTTCTTACTGAGATGAATAGCACTCTGGCTATCACAAAATAATACAAACTTCTCTTGATCAAGGCCCAACTCTTATAGGAATTTCTGCATTCACAAGAATTCTTTCGAAGCTTCAGTAATAGCAATATACTCGGCCTCAGTGGAAGACAAAGCAACACATTTCTGAAGTCTAGACTGCCATGACATAGCTCCCCCTGCAAAAGTCATCATGTACCCGGAAGTAGACTTCCTAGAATCAAGATCACCAGCCATATCCGCATCTGTGTAACTATCCAACATAGGTTGACTACTACCAAAGTATAAACAAACTTTGGAAGTGCCCCGAAGATACCTGAAAATCCACTTTACAGCTTGCCAATGATCCTTACCAGGATTAGAGAGAAACCGGCTAACAACACTAATAGCATGAGCAATATCTGGCCTAGTACATACCATAGCGTACATCAAACTGCCAATTGCAGACGTATATGGAACCTTCTTCATCTCTTCTTTTTCTTTCTCACTTGTAGAACATTGTTGTGAACTCAACTTGAAATGACCAGCAAGTGGAGTACTAACAGGCTTTGAATTACTCATGTTAAACCTCTCCAATACCTTCTCAATGTACTTTTGCTGAGATAATCACAACTTACCATTCTTCCTGTCACGAGTGATCCTCATGCCAAGGATTTGCTTTGCAGAACATAAGTCCTTCATAGCAAAGGACTTGCTCAAGTCATTCTTAAGACTCTGAATCTTCTACTTGTCATGACCAACAATCAACATGTCATCCACATAAAGCAAGAGGATTATGAAATCAATATCAGAGAATTTCTTGATAAATACGCAATGGTCTGAAGTAGTCTTACTGTACTCATGATTTGCCAGGAAAGAATCAAACTTCTTGTACCACTGCCTTGATGCTTGCTTGAGGCCATATAAACTCTTCTTCAATTTGCACACAAGTTGCTCCTTTCCCTTAACCTTGAAACCCTCTGGCTGTTCCATATAAATTTCTTCCTCCAAGTCACCATGAAGGAATACAGTCTTCACATCAAGCTGCTTAACCTCTAAATTCAAGCTTGCTGCTAAACCAAGCACAACTCGAATAGAGAACATCTTCACCACCAGTGAGAAAATTTCTTCAAAATCAACTTCTTTCTTCTGCTCAAAACCTTTCACAACCAACCTTGCTTTGTACCTTGGCTGTGAGACATTATCTTCAATTTTTAGCTTGAACACCCATTTATTTTTGAGTGCCTTTTTACCTTTTAGTAACTTCATCAACTCAAAGGTATGATTCTCATGCAAGGAATTCATTTCTTCTTACATGGCCTTCAACCATTTATCTTTGTGCTCATCAGAAATAGCCTTTTGGAAGCTCTCTAGCTCCCCATTATCAGAGATTGTCACATACTCATCTGAAGGATATTTCTTGGAAGGCTGATGCAGTCTTGTGGATCTTCTCAATTGTGACTCAACTGGTGGTTCTGGTGGAACTTGGTCAACTGACACCTCAAGAGTAGGTGCAGGCTCATCACCTGTATTCCCATCATCAACCTCTACATCTTCCCCATCAACAAGAGTACTAGGAGGAGACTCTGGTACAACATCACTGTCACTTCTATTAACAGACACTGGCTTATCTGACTTCTCAAAATCTTCAATTGTTTGGTCTTCAAGAAAGATTACATCTCGGCTTCTGATTATTCTCTTATTTGCCGGATCCCATAATCTGTAACCAAAGTCTTCGTGACCATAACCAATAAAGATACACTGCTTGGACTTCCCATCAAGCTTAGATCTCTCATCTCTTGGAACATGAACAAAGGCTCTGCAGCCAAACACTCTCAAGTGACTATATGAGACATCTTTTCCTGTCCATACTCTCTGTGAAACATCACCATCTAGAGGAACTAAAGGAGAAAGGTTGATCAAATCCACTGCAGTTCTTATTGCTTCACCCCAAAAGGATTTGAACAACTTTGCATGAGAGAGCATACACCTGATTCTGTCATTGATTGTACGATTCATTCTCTCTGCAACTCCATTATGCTAAGGAGTCTTGGGAACTATTTTCTCAAGTCTGATTCCATGTTCTCTGCAATAGTCTTCAAATGGACCCCCGTACTCACCACCATTATCTTCTCAGACACATTTCAGTTTCATTCCCTTTTCTCTTTCAACACTTGCATGGAAGCTCTTGAAAACTCTGAGCACTTGATCTTTAGATTTCAACACAAAAGCCCACACTTTTCAAGAATGGTCATCAATAAAAGTCACAAAATATGGTGCACCTCCTAGAATTTTTGCATCCATAGTGCAAACATCAGTGTGAACAAAATCTAGTACATGTGGTCTCCTATGAGGTCCTGAATAATGAAAAGCTACTCCAGCATGCTTTCCAACAAAACAATGAGTGTAAGTCTTTAGAGACATACCTTTTACCGGAAGAGACTGATTATTGGCTAGAACGCCAAGCCCTTTTTTTACTCAAGTGGCCAAGACGCATATGCCACAAGTCTGAAAAGGATCATCAATAACATTCACTTCCTCTTTGCACAACTTTGTGGGCAACTGGTAGAGAGCAGTGAAACTGCTATCTTCTCTGGCAACAACTAGTGACCCTTTAGTGATTTTGAATTTCCCACCACCAAAGGTAGTGTAGTAACCTTCTTCGTCCAATGTTTTGATTGACTTCAAGCTAAGACGCATATCAGGCGCATGCCTAACATTCTTCAACTGTAATCTGCATCCCATGCTAGTTTCAAGCTATACATCTCCCATACCAACAATCTTGCATATCCCTTCATTTTCTAATCTTATTCTGCCAAAGTCACCAGTAGTATAAGTAGAGAAAAACTCACGCCTAGGAGTAACATGACATGAGGCACCTGAATTCATGATCCAACTGGAATCGTCACATGCAAGATTTATGAAGTTCTCATGATGTAGAATAAGGACATCATCATATGCAACAGCAGCAGTGTCTCTATCATTTTTACTATCTTTGTCTTTATCTCTTTTTCTTGATTTCTCTCTTTTCAAGTACCTGCAATGCTTTTTGATGTGTCCCGGCTTGCCACAATGATAGCAATTAAATTCCTTTCTTGTCTTGGACTTACCCCTTGACTTGCTACGACTCTCTGACCTATCAGTATTATGAGGTCTTCGTGACTCTACAACAAGTGCTTCTAACTGGGTGGAGGCACTAATCAAACCCCGCTCTCTTCTTCTGACATCTTTATTCAACATGCTTTCTTTAACCATTGACAACGTCAACTTCCCATTTAGAGCTGAGTTAGTCAATGTCACAACCAAGACTTCCCAACTATCAGGCAAAGAACTCAACAATAATAATGCTTGCAACTCATCAGACAATGTAATCTCATTAGTTGTCAGCTGATTGACAATTTCTTGGAAGCTACTCAAATGTTCTGGCATTGAATCACCTTCTTTATATTTCATATTTACCAGCTTTCGAATCAAATATGCCTTATTTTGCACATTCTTCCTCTCATATAAATCTGCCAATTTCTGCCACATACTCTGAGCATTAGTTTCTTTGTCAACATGTGGATACACACTAAGATCCAACCACTGCCTAATCAAAGTAACAACTTTTCTGTTCATTCTGTTCCATTTGACTTCAGACTTATCCGTAGGCCTATATTTATCACCCTCAACAGAATCATACAAATCCTTACTGTATAACATGTCTTCCATGAGAGTCTTCTAAACTAAGTAATTTTTGGAATTCAACTTGACCATATTTGGCCCTTAATGTTCCTCCATTTAAATTACACAGATAAAATTAACCAAAGCTCTGGATACCACTTTGTTGGGGAAATCTTAGTAATGGAACCTGTTATCAACAGCGGAAACAACAAAAATTTTTCCACACCTGTGTAATTAAATAGGTAGTACCAAAAATACTCTAGGCAATATAATAATTTGGCAGAAAAATAAAATAAGAGACACCATAATTTTTAATGTGGGAAAACACCCCAATTAGGGGGACAAAAAACCCACGGGACCTAGTCCAGCAAAAACTTTCACTATGATAAATGGGAATACAATCAGTCTTCCTAATAGTACTAGGAAATCTCAACAATCAACAGACTACTCACCCAATTGAGCGGAATATAACCATATAACTTCACAGTGTGGGTATAACAGAATAGCCACCAGAGAAGGCAATAAAATTAACAAGCTATATCAAATGATCAAGCTTGACACCAGAAATAACATACTAAATTTTCATGATAAACGGAGCATATTTACCCGTCTGATGATGAACCACTGCACTGCCCTTTTCTTTCTTCTTCTCGCGGCGCCGTTCGTTTTTTCCCGTTTTCCCGTTTTGCAACCTTGATGCACTGTAGCATCTTCTTTCTTTTTGGCTTTTTTTTTTTTTTTTTTGTTAGTTGTTGGGCTTGGACTCTAATGAGGAGGGAAGCCCACCAACAGATGCAAAATGGCATGCTTGTGTAACATGGTGGGGTTCTTTGGTCACCCTCAGTTGGGAATACGCACGTCAAAAAATGCGATATTAGTTGCAAGAAGAGCTGAAGAGCTCAATGCAGCATGTGTGCTATATGAATTCACATGTTTTTTTTTTGCACATTAACCCCTTTGTTATGTTTTCACATCACCCTCTTCGAAGAATCTTATCCTACTCTGAACTCAGAAAGATTTTCAGGCATTCGTTGATATAATGTAAGAAGAGCATTTGAACCCAAAACGTCCAAATCAAGCCCCCATTTAATCCCTTCACCGTGTATCTGTCATCCTAACTTGATCTAACCCAAGCTTGCCCATGAACTCAAAGTACTAATAACTTGAGGCCACCATTCCACTTCTCCTCGTTGTATGGAATAGCCAACTCCTTCCTCAAATCGCTCATTGTCGTCAAGGCCAGAGATTAGTTCCATGAGACAATATCTTTATTTGTGATGCATTCGATAATCACTGCTCATGTGCCCCTCGAAAGATCGGATGCCATGACAACCCCACTTTCTTTTTATGCAAAATGGAAAAATAACGCGCTAATACGCAATATATTAAGTAGGGTCATTTTTGTATTTTCGATATGAATCTAGCATCTTTTAGGGGCTTACACCTATTACCCCAGTTGCCCTTAGTAACCCAACTTAGAGGTGATAATCGAATCCCCACCCGCATTGACTTTCATAACAAATATGTTTCCAAGTGAAAATGATAAAATGAGACCCTAAGGCTAAGATTGGATTGGTGATAAATAGTAGAGTGGAAGAAAATGAAATAAAATAGAATGGAGATGAGTGAAGTGATATAATTATTTCATTTTATCATTTGAAATAATTTGTATTCCATCTTATTTTCCAAAACTAGAAGGGAAAGAAAATAGAGGAATATAAATGGAATTGGATCGAATTCACTTCATTTATATATGCTCTATCCAATTTTATTGTATCAGCTTTTCATAATTTCATTCCGCTCCATCCTATCCTTTGAATCCAAATATAGCCTAAGACTATCGTGCATTCTGAGCAAGAAAAACTGGTGGTCTGTTTCCGTTGGCAGGTGTACACATTTCAAACCGCGTGCAAAGACTTTTCATAGCAAATTAATGAAAAGGTTTTCAACGTCTTGTGCATACATTTCAAATCATATCCATGATGCATTGACGTTTTATAGCAAATTAATCAAAAAAGTCTAGTGGAAATGACAGAGTGAGACGTTTATGCTTTTTGGATATGAAAAAATTGGTCTGCTCATGCTTTTCAAGTTTATTATATTACCTCCACAAACTTTTTGTCTGTTCTATGAGCTTGAGTATCATGAGCTTTTATGTTTCATACTTCATTTTCTTCAGTTCGCATATAAGTTCAAACATGCATTTTATTAAGAGCTTTGACAAGACTCAATATGACCTTTCTTGTTACGCTGCCAAAATGACCACGCATCCGTTTCAATCTTTATCGTGCAATGAGAAATTCACTACCTCCACAAACATTATCGTCCATTGGAAGTGCTAAATTCTACGAGTGTTTCTATTTAGTAGCCTCATATTTGACTCTGCATTCTATCGTTATATGCTTCATTTTCTCCGTATTAGGTGGGACGAAATAATATTTCTTTGTCTTTGTTTTTTATTTTCCTTATTCTAAAGTTTTGTCCCTATAAGAATTGTTGTTTAATTTGTATTTACAATTTATGAAAGATAAATGAAATGTAAAATATAAACTAAGTGATGATCACATCTCATCTAATGATCAATAAAAATGTATCAGCATGATATCCCATAAATTATGAATATAAATAACATTTTTTATAGAAACCAAAATTTAGGAAAGTGGGGATAAAGAAAAGAAAAAGAAAAAAAGTGACCAAAATCAAAGCAAAAAGTTTAAAATGACCAAAATCAAAACGATCGACATTGAGGGCTCATTAGGATGATGTTTTAGATTTTTTTTAAATTGATCTTTTAAGTAAAATCTTTTGTAAAAGTAAAAGTCATTTTCTATTTGGATGTAATGTCAATTTATATTTAAATATAACATCAAAATATTTTTTTTGTCAAGTATCTTTTTTAAATTATACAAAATCTTTTTGAAGATGAAAATTCTAATTTCTCAAGACTGATTTTCATTTTACTTCTTATAATGATTCTACTTTTACTTAAAAAATATACCCATCAAACATACTAAATGATCTTAAAAGATTTTTCTTTTTTCATAAAAGGTTTTTTTTTTTCTTTAGACTACAAATTGGGGAGGATAAGCTCCGCCCCGTCTTCCCTTCATGCGTGTGTTCATGTAGTAAAAATAATTACAACCGTTAATCTCAAGCAACACACCAACCCCAAAGACTTTTAGCCACCTAGCATTCTCCCTTGACCACCTTAAATGTATCAAGTTGGTGTATCATATGAATTATTATCCGAAGACGGAGACGCTCACAACTTTATATGAAGATGACACGGCATTTTAGCTTAGCTAAATGAGATTTATCAAAGGAGATCAAATGAAATATATTTTCCCAACACTGTTTTTCAAGAAATATATAGCCACTGAGAATGCATTTATTCTATTCCATTTAATAAATGACACATCAATTATTGCAATAAATATACAGAAAAAATGAGAGATCATACTAGCCCAACTATTACATTAAATATGTAGAAAAAATGAGAGACAATACTGACCTATAAAATTAATGTATTATTTATTAAATAAAACAGAACAAATGCAATCTCTTGTTCTCAAAGCATCTCCAATAATTTATGATCGTGCAAAACACGGAGCTGAGTTGATGTACAACAATTCATTCAATTAATGAATTCACTGTCCACTCATTTGGAGAAAATAGTGCTTAAAATTAAAATGCACTCATTATGACATTTAAATAATACTTCAAGACGAAAAGTAATATTGTATCCTTTTTCCTTTGATCAAGGTTTCTATTTCATTGGATTTCTACTTGGTAAGGATTTTAATAAGACAATTTCAAGCTCCTATTATAAGAATATTATATTATTTTTCCTTCACTAAGATATTTTCAAAATGAGTTTTTTCTCAGTGAGGTTTTAGTTAACTATGGATGTTCATGATAGACATCTAAGGGGAGTGTTATAAATTATTTTTTGGATATGAATGTCCTCGTCTTTAGCCATTTCAGTTAATAAAATTTGATTTAATTATATAGAATACGTTATAATCTCATTTAATCTTATATCTCTATCCCTTGGTTATAAATAGCTTTGTTGGGTGCTCCATATATTGTACCATTAAGACTACCAATAATATTATTCTACTGTTGCCTCTCCATTATTTATTCTATTCAATATTTTTTTTCACAACAAAACAAGTGTTCTCCTTTATTTATTTATATTTTTCTTAACAAGTGTAGTTTTGTTGAGTGGAGTTGTCATCCTTATTCTTTGGTGGCAGCCCCACCATTTTCTTTTCTTTCCCTTGTTTAGGGTCTTGTCTTTTGTCTTGTTATTCCATTTGTGATGTTTTGTTGTCCCATTTGTGAGTGTTTTGTTTTTCCCTTTTATAGGTATTTGGTTTTCTCTTGTGGGTATTTTTCTTTTCTTAGTTTTATAAATATGGAGATATTCAAATCTATGTTTAAAAGAGACATAATACATTTTTTAAGCTGCATCACTCGTTGTGATGATCTTTGATATGGAAGATGCATAGATATCAATAATATTCGAACAAGAAGCATAACCACAAATCATTTGCTAGTTCATAGTTTAGAAAATATTTGTTTCTTATTCAATGTAGATTTAATCTAATTGTTCCAATTTGTAAGGATCATTAGTCTTTTTTATTCATGAATTTTTTTTGTCTTTTCCATAAAAAAAAGATGGAAACAATAATTTTTCATACCCATCTATGAGATAGTTGTATTTATTTTATAGTAGAGGTCTCTATTTTTGTTAAATTTCTATTTTATGAATTAGCAACTATTTCCTTTAAGAATACTTTTATTTTAACACTTAAAAATAGGTCACTCACTATTGGATGTGATGAATGAGTGAGATGAATGAGAATCACTATCATATTTAATGGAGATAAATGTAACATTCACTTTTGAATGTTAAAATGATATTTTATTCCTTTAATATTAATGTGACACAAATAGTATAATTTTAGTTAGTTTCTTTAATTTGATATACTATTAGTATGTATAACAAAGTCTATACAATTATCTAATAATACATTGACATATTAGACAAAAATATAACTTCTACAATTTCTATATCAAAAGTTACAAAAATAGTAACACATAGTTAAATTATGGTGCAAAATTTTTTACACGTATGGATAATGTATTAAAATTGGAATTCTACTTTTTTTGTGTCACATAAATTTTATTCAGTTACTACTGTTATCTTTAAAATTAACATTACTTGAAAATAATAATGAAAATTCAATAATTTAATAAAAATAAAGATAATTGGAGTACTTATTATTTTAGATTGACAGTCGATCTTTTTTTCACATAAAACCAATACTTTTATTTCAACAATATTACAACTCTGAAGTTAATACGCAGACGTTGAATGCAGCACCATGAGACAATAGCATTAACATAGTGTGTTGCATATAGACGAAGAATGTAGAAACTCATTTTATTTAGGACATTGTGCCTGACTCTCCATCATGCACCATTAAAAGATAAGTTCTTTCGTTTTAAATATTTTGTGATAGTCTTTAATGGTGAATAATAGATGGGTCGACCGCAAGTGTATTGGATTCAAATACCACGTGCACTTGAGTTTATTCCATACTGGATAAGGCTAGGTTCTTTCCCTGAATTGAAAGGCAAAACAAATATTATGGATTCTTATTTCCTGGAGCTTCATTATGGTGGCCTCCTGGTGGGCAATTATCACATGGGAAACGTCTGCAATAAATAGGGTTACATACATCCCCTAAAGCGCGCCTGGCAGTAGGTTGTGAAACTGCACGTCCCTCAACTGCATAATATAGCATAGATCTTTAGATATATTTTCAGATTTTACAGCACAAGCTTACAGCAGGTTAGTTACCAATATATCCACCCAAGCATAACTGAAAAGGATGCATCAATGGACAAAATAAAACAACAAATTCAAATAAGGAAAGCATATGATGATAAATTGGGTGTAGCCATCTCGAAATTAAAGGGCACGTTTAGTTTGTATTTTCATTTTCTATCTTTAATTTATGTCTTCAATCTGTTTTCTGGTCTTTTAAAATTTTGTTAAAAAAAAATGAAAACATAATATATGATTAACAAGCCGTAACAATTTCAGTGCAAAACAAATATGCACATGCGTACGAGCTTGAAAGGATTAGAGAGGACTTGAATGGGAGAAATTCTTAGATGATTTTAGAATAAGACAAAATATTTACTCTACTCTATTTATTGATTGACAAATCAGCTATTATATTAAAAATATAGGAAAAATAGAAAATAATAATAACTCACAAAATTTATGTGTCAATTAATAATATATCAAAATAAATATTTTATCTTGCTCTTGATATATCTAAGTATTTCTTAGAGACGAGTTAAACAGCCTTACCCTTCATGCTTCGAGCTACAGTTGAGGTGGGAAGAAACATAACGGAAGCCAAAAGCAAGTATGCAACAAAAATGGCCTTCATCATTGTCGAGAAATATTTACGGCTCAGTGTAGATACAGTTCAATTTTCCTTTGGGCACAATGACTTCTAGCCGGCTTTTTCACCGAAAAAAGATAAAAAAAAATGTTTATTTACGGATGTACAATCAGATTGATATTATTTACCAATATACATGAGTAATATAAATCGGCCAACAGTAAAATGTTTTAGTACACATAAATTAATTTGCATATTTACGATTTATGTATATGGCGTTATCTTTGTCTGGCGATTTAACTTAGTACGTGGAAATAGTGTCAGTATTAAATCGGCTAGCAGCTGGCCGATTTATGTGCATCGAAAAACATTTTTCGTGAGAGAGATTTTTTTCCTTTTTGTAGAGTGGGTAGCTAAAAAAAATGGCATAGAGACTTCTTATGATTGTTCATTAAAACTGTGAGGTAATTCAAAACTCTCAATATGGAATCTAGTTTTGCTGTTAAAATCCAAAATTAAAATCACATTACTAAAGTATTATCAACATTAATTATTCATATATTAAACATATTATAATATCAAAATTTAACAAATTATTGTAGGCTTTATTTAACCAACAGTAAACTTAAATTAAACTAAATTTACAGACCGAGATAAATATGAATGCATATAAATAAATAAACCAAACATTATTAATCTCTTAGCAATTTCAAACATTTAAATAAATGTCATATATTAAAATCTATAAACTAAAAAAATTTAATTAAAATACATATTATAAACTAAATTAAATTTATAGACTACAAAAAAATTTACTTTATTCATAAAATTATTTCAAGTAATTATTATCTACAACTACAAAGATTAAAAATATTTCAAGTAATTAGTTCTTATGATACATAAATTAAAATGCATACACTACACTATTGAAATAAAAAAAATACATAATTTCAAGTTGTTAGTTCCTACAACTCCATAAAGTAGAAAAATTCATTAAACTATTTTAAGTAATTTAGCTCCTATAAGTATAAAAATTAAAAATATTTTAATTAAACGAAGAATTTTGAATTGTAACCTGGCATTTGCCTCGGTAATAATAGGTAGTACTTACTATTTGTAAAGTTAAGTTATTTGTTTGCTTCTTAATTAGGTTTTACTTATATCTAAAAATGCAAATTATATTCTAATCAACATAAATAAATTTTATAAGTTATATCTATAGATCCAATGTTTATTTAACTTTGATTTTATAAGTGAGAGTTCTTTTTCCATGCAAAATAAATAAAATAATAAAATATTTATTCAAAAATATTTGCGTAAGTCTCATTACCATAATATAAATGAGTTAAGGAGTTAATGAAAAGACCCATGGTCATTTTTTTAAAAAAAAAATCTAACTTAGTTCCTTTAACTATATAAATTAAAATAAATAAAAAATAAAGTACATTTTTTGTAGTCTATAAATTTAATTTAGTTTATAATATGCATGTTTAATTAAATTTTTGTAGCTTATAGATTTTAATATATGACATTTATTTAAATGTTTGAAATTGCTGAGAGATTAATAATATTTAGTTTATTTATTTATATGCATTCATATTTATTTCAGTCTGTAAGTTTAATTTAATTTAAGTTTGCTGTTGGTTAAATAAAGTCTACAATAATTTGTTAAATTTTGATATTATAATATGTTTAATCTATGAATAATTAATGTTGATAATACTTTAGTAATGTGACTTTAATTTTGATTTTGACAGTAAAACTGAACTCCGTCTTCAGAGTTTTGAATTACCTCACAATTTTAATGAACAATCATAAGAGGTCTCCCTGCCATTTTTTTAAGCCACCCACTCTACAAAGAGGAAAAAAAAAACTCTCTAACATAAAGCATTTAGTACATTAATCGGCCAACTGCTAGCCGATTTAATACTGACATTGTTTCACGTGTCTGCATTAAATCGTTCTTGACAAGAAATCGCCATACATAAATCGTTTGACAATTAAATTGATTTATGTGTTAAACGTTCTGATTGACCGATTTATATTACTCCTAAAACTAGTGTATATCGGTAAATAATATTAGTTCAGTTATATATCCGTAAATAAACATTTTTTTTATTTTTTTTCGGTGACAAAGCCACTTCTAGCCATCATGTATTTATAGTCCCCTGTTTTTTGGTCTGACATGTAGGGTGAGGGATTCGTTAACGTTAGTCCCCATGTGATAATTACGTAACTAACCTTTTGAACTTTAAGAATTACCTCGGAAGTCGGAAGGAAGGCACGCGATGTTTGTTGCTGTTGGCATGGGTCCCAACATGGACGAAACAGGTGCAGATGGTGAGGTGCAGCTGCAGCTGTAGCACCAATACGATGTCTCTTCGAGCTGGTTATTATGGAAGCTCATTTTATTACAGGGAGCTGAACGATGTGTTGAAAAGAGAAAAATAGAGTGGGAAGTTACGTAGGCATAGGTGTTTTGAGATGAAAAAAGTAGAGAATTGGCTCAGTTTTTCTCGACTATTAATAAGGAATAGAAGGCTAATCATTACCTTCATTGTTGTGCATAACCCAAAAACAACTTATATTAAGAATTGGGGAGTACGTTGTTGACTATTTAGTCATGAACAAGGTTGGGTCTACACAGTAATTTAAGTTGAAGAATTGTATAAATTGATAGAGGGTTAGGTTCAGTATTAACAAGAGGTGATTTTTGAGCAGAAGAAGCCGTGTAACGCATATCACACATTGTACGTTGACACTTTTGGAGCTGTTGCTTTTCTGGTTTTGTTGAGATGTTTGTAATATGAGTTTCTCTATTTTATTTGTGACATGTAGTTCATTGTTCTTTTGGATCCTTCCTATTAAGAAAGTTTATGAGCTGGTTCTTCCACTCTCGGGAAAAAAAGAAGAAGGGACATTTGCAAATGATGCATGAGGGGATTAAGAAGTATTATTAGATAGAGCAAAAAGGAGAAGTCTTGTAATGGGGTCTGTAGTGGTGCACCTGCTAACCACATTGGGTCAAGACTGATAAAGGCTAATTTAGCTAGCTCATAGGTTACTCAATTTCCATCCCTTTTAACAAGTGAAAACTGAACTGATCTAATGAAATTAATAAGTGATAGGCAGTTCCTAATAATAACTCCAATATTGGTACGTATGGGGAATTTTTTTTTTTTTTTGGTCATGGGTGTCTGGATAATTTGTCGTAGACAAAACTTGGATTAGATCAATCATGTGCAAACACTTGGCAAAATTTTTTGGCGGAAAAACTGAACAAGTGTTCAATAATGGTTGGTGCTATTACCTTGCTTTTATAGAAATAAGTAAGATTCCCTATTTGAAAAGGATCATGACTCCACTTTGAAGACTCCTGAGGTTTGGTGCTCTATCAACACAACGTCTAGAATAGGAGACTGAGAAAGAGTTGGATGTCTTGACGTATAGCACACATGCATATGCAAATGCAGTATGGCTTTAAAGGTTCGTATTTTAATGTTGTTCATGTTATTCCTAGTTTTTGGTGTTCAAAATCCCTAATATTTGATAAGATAGAATTAAATTATGTTTCCAAGTGAAGATGATAAATTAAGAGTCTTAACCAATCGTGTATTTTGGAAAAGAAAAATTGGTCTTTTTTTTTCAGACGTGTGCATTGGCATTTTAAAGTAAATTAATGAAAAATTTCAACTACTAATTATATATTCGTGCATTTTGGGCAAGAAAAATTGGTAAAATCATGCCATTCATCTCACGATAAGGCTAGCTTTATTGACTCCACAAACGTTATGTCATCAATTTTCTCAATTTGTGCACAATACTGTGGTGCAATTTGGTTAAGAGCTTCAACCTAATTAAGCTCAAGTCGGTCTCTCTAACTCCGTAGTGGAAACGACCATATTCTATGTCACGTGTTACCTCCACAGTACAACTGTACTGTGTCAACAATGTTAAGTCAAGTTGTTAGTTATGTAATATGTATCCACTTATCTATAATATTATTAGACTTTGCAATTTCTAGTCTCCTCTTACTCGATTATATTAGGTAGTAGTATAAGGACTAACGCTAGTATTAATTATGTTTTTAAAGACCAAAAGCATATTTAAATCTTATTATTTTAATTTATTTTATGTCATATAAAGGTTTTAACTAAATATTTTTATTAAAATATTATAATAATAAAATATTTTTTAAAATTTAAAAAACTGAAATTATTCTATAAGTAAATATTTATTATAAAAGAATAAAATTATAAATATTTAATGTATAGCACCCGTGGATAAAGTAACTACTTAATAAAAAATTAAAAGTGTCGATGTCATAGAAGTGTCTGATACGGGTGCGACAAGATTCGTAGAGTATCCGTGTTTTTTAGCTTCTCCCACTACACTTGGCCTTCTCCTCCGCTTTTCACTATTCAGGGAATTAGCTCAAAAGAATTCAAATAATGTATCAGGGGATGAAACTGAAGAGGAAGTCAAAAAAGGTCAGCAACAACAACAACAACATATAGCCAGTGATGAAGAACTTGGTAGGATATTCTATGTCCCAACAGATACAACTTACAATTGCAAGAAAGAGACATCTACTCAATTTTCTGAACAGAGATGAGTAACTCTGAACAGTAATGTAAACTACGATGAGACATTTCAATTTTTTCTATTTGTCTAGATCTCAGTTCCTCTCAATTTTGCGCTACGCATTAATGATACTTGTCAATAAACTGAATGGCCAGATTATGTACATGGAAGCCAAAGTTATAACATGGTCCTACTTAAAAAGAGTACATTTGTTGTTCATCTAAACCCCAGACAAAATGCTTCAAAGGTAATTACCCGTGTTCAATATATGATAACCATTAACACATTCTTAACAAGCATTAACTATAGATAATGACAGCAACCTAGGAGGCACAATACACCATTTGAATGTCATGTTTACATATCCGTGTTAAATCTTGCATGATACATTTATATTTATTTAATTTAAAAATTACTTTGTTTATTCTAAGACAAAAAGGTATAATATAGACAAAGTAATTTAATTTGTTTTTAAAAAGTAATACTTAAATTTTGAGTTTTTTTTTATTTTCACTTTATTTTTAAGTAATTTTACATAACACACTCTTACATGACGCAATCACAATAACTTAGAAAAACAAGAACAAATGAAGATCGTCAAAGAGTTCATATTTCTAAAGTTTAAAGTTTTGATTTCTAACTTAAAAGATCTTCAACCACCTAATAATATCTGAACTAAAAGTGTTTCCCCATGCTAACCCAGTAACAAGTCCATCCCCATATCCTATAAAAATTATTTTCCAGTCAAATTCAAAGAAAGATCTTGAGTCAGACTCTTGATCACCATCAGATGCGGGTAGTGGAGGCCTTGCATGATCTTCACATCTCTTTGACAATTGAATCCCACATAGGTCTTGGTTTCATTCAAACGAATTACCTTGGAATGTGGAAAATTGCTTAGTTTCTGGTATATAGCCTGAGAGATTGTTCAATGCCACACTAAAGAACTCAAGAAAGTTGAGTTCTGTTATTTGTTGAGGAATCTTTCCTGACAAGTTGTTGAGAGAAAGGTCCAATGCTTCGAGTTTTGAAAGCTTCTTTAACGAACAATGCTGTCGTTAAGCATGTTATTGGACAAGTTGAGCAAAATAAGACCCTTTAAATCTCCCATGACATCTGGAATCTCTCCAGAAATTTTGTTACTCGAAAGATCAGTGGCTATCAAGTTGTAGAATTGTTGAAGCACTTCATAATTCAAATCCACACCTTTCTTAGACATTGTGAATGCATAATTTGCATAACGAAACCGAGTTTTCCCCTTGAAATGAACAATATTGTCCTTGTACTCTAATTGACTTATGTTGGACACTGCCATGGATTTCCAATTTTTGATTATGTCTGGAAGCAAATTTCTGGAGAACTTGTTATGAGAAAGATCAATGATGTGAAGCTCAGGAAATTTGCATCTCTTCGGGCACATTATAGCTCCATAAAATTCATTATTATGTAATGCGATAACTTTTCAACTCAGGAAGAGTTCCTAACCAAAAGGGAAATAAATCATTGATATGGTTATGGCTTACATCAAGAAATTCTAGCATTCTGCAATTGGTAAAAGCTCTTGGTAACTGACCATGCAAATTGTTATCACTGAAATCCACCATCTTAAGGGCACTTCCTTTTATAAATTTTTCAGGAATGTGACCAACCAATTTGTTTCCTCGTAGCATCAAAGTTTGAAGAGATTGGCTAAAGCTTCCAAAACATGATGGAATCATGCCGCTAAGTTGTTATAAAACAAATCAAGATACACAAGTGATTTTAGATTGCAGATTAGTGGGGATATTTCTCCTGTCAATGAACTATTGTAAATAAACAATGCTTGAAGACTTCTTTTTCTCCACATCCAACTGGGTATTGACTTCAAATCATTTTTTGACATGTCAAGATATCCTAGCTCATCCAGATCTCGAGAAAGAATCAGGAACTCAACTAAATTGCATGAACCCAAGTCCAAGTTTTCTAATCGAGAAAAGGTTGCATTGGGAGAAACTTTTCCAGTCAGCAAAGTCAGATTGTAATTGTGTGATAAACCAAGAAAAGTTAGCATTTTGAGCTTTAGAAACATGTCAAACTCTAGTTGTCCTTGCAATGAATTGGAATTAAGAGAATGAGTTGCAAGAGTCTCTAGCCTGACGAGAGAATGAGGAATTTCATCCTGAAGGTTATTATCCTCAAGATCCAAGTGAACTAAATTGGTTAGATTCATTATCCAAGATGGAATTTCACTATTTAAATTGCATGATCACAATTCTGATGTCACAACCCAACTTGAGCCATGACCGGTGCATAGGGAATACGTTTTCCCGCAAGCCTCAACATGCAAGCTTTTATAGGAAAACGGGCAGAGTTTCCTCTATTTTTCGGACATCCCCAAATTTAGAAATACAACCTGTATGAAAGCAAGATAAAATACAAAGTCGGGCTTCAAGCATTCTCAGAATGCACCTCCAGCAACAGAACAATCACCTCAACGTATAAATTTCAATTCAAGTTCTGATAAGTAATCTAAATCAAATCCAATCCTAAACCAAGCATGAATCAAATTAGTTTTTTTTTTAAACTAATTTCAAACATAAGTTCATAACCACAAAATATATGTTCAACCATAACTAGGAATATAGTTCAAAATATAATTCTAAACATAGTTTACAAATCTTTTCCATAATATATATATATATATATATATGTAAACCTTAACTACACATGCTTAAGCACAAATATAAACATAAACACGAAACTAATTCAAGGACCCTGCCAGTGACATATGGAGCATTAAAACAGTGCTAACAGGCTAAAACTCAAAAAAATTAGGTTCCAATATGTCAAAAAGGCCTTTTCAGGAAGACTTATCAACTTAGACAATCGGCTACGAAGGAGCCACAAGATTGGAACTTGGAGCTGCACCTATAGCTGGAAAAGAAAAGGAAACAACAGAGTGAGTTTTGCAACTCAGTGGTAAATAGGATACCTATAACCTACATGAGACAATATATAATCCATAAGTAGAACAATAATAACTTCATAGTTCATATAAAGTCAACAAATCCTTTTATTTGCAAAAAAGATTCTTGAAAACAACCCACTTTATATAAAATAATAGGGAATCATCAAATTCAGGATAAACAAAAGGATTCACACTCAGGCGGTCATTCCTTCGTATGATCTTAAAACAGAACGGTCCTACCTATGGGAATAACCATAGAACAAAAGGATCCACTGTGTGATCCTAAAAATATAATCAAGGTGCACCAAGGCTAACGCCTACTGTCATTAACTACAGATCCTATCACAAATTCTTCCCAAACATATAATTATTTTATACATATCATATTCAACTAGTTCTCTACATATCAAATTAAAAAAAAGGGGTCATGCCCATTATCCATAAATCATTTCTTAAATCCATATCAGGGGTCAATAGCTTTCAATTAGCTCAATCTATGAAATTTAATATTTTTTTGTGAAATTTCCAAATTTCCAAGCCATGTCATATTGTCTCGTGTAAATTTTCAAATAAAACATAAGCTATATGCATTAGATCTACTTTCATCAAATTTATATAACATAATTAAATAATTATTTCTCAGCCTCTAATTTACTAATATACAAGTTTCACTAATATAGAATAATTAAAAGCAATTTTAGACATAATGTCTACTCACAAACTGGTTCAAATACTGAAAATCAACTCTCAAGTGTCACCAATCCAACAGTTGATGCTCAAATACTCTATAACTCTATGAACAATATAATTACAATATTAGTGAGCTAACAATACCATAAATTTACCCTAATTAGCCTCACATACTAGAAAGCCCCAAATCTATATGCTTAGGGTCTCATAAACCCCCTAATCTGCATAAATGACTTCATAGAGAGCTAAATCCTATAAATACAGCAACATTATTACTTACCTACTACTCTAGGAAAATGGCTAGAGGTAGAAAATGATCCAAAACTCTCCGCTCTAATCGGTTCCTTCACTTAGAGAGAGAAACTGCGAGCTAGAGAGAGAGAGGAGAAGGAGGTGCGGTTTTGATAGTGATGTTGGTGAGGATGAGAAGGAGGATGATGATGGGGATGAGGAGGATGGTGGTTGAGATGTTGGTAGTGGTGGGAATGAGAAAAAAAATAAGGAAGAGAAGAAGAAAAAGATGAAAAGGAAAGAAGAAAAGAAGGAAGGAGTAAAGAAGAGAGGAAGAAAAGGAGAGTGAGGTCTATGGTGGTCATATCACTTAAGGTCCATAGGTGGTCTATCTTTTTTATTTTCTCCTGGTTATGACACCTAACCCCTGAATTGGTGGAAGGGTTACATTGGAAAAACTTCTCCCAGTAAGCAAAAACAATTTGTTATCGGATAAACCAAGAAAAGTAAGCGATTTTAGCTTTAGAAACATGTCAATTGGAAATTTACCATATAGTTCACAATAGGAAAGAGAGAGTTTTTGCAAATATGTAAGATTTGTAAGTATATCTGGTGTATATGACGAAATAGTCACAAAATTAAGGCGAAGTTCTTCAAGTCTAGTTGAGTTTTGAATCAAGCTTCTTAGAGTGGATATGATAAGTCGCAACTGGTTGATTGGATGAAAAGGAAGATTTTCAATATAGCTGCGCGGATCAAGAGACAACAAGTTGGGCAAATGAGAAACTTCATGTGGGACTTCACCAGAAAATGTGGTATCACCGAATGGAGAGAGATTCAGATATATTAGTTTTGAAAACTCACCAATCCTTGCCGGAATTTGAGAGTGCTTGAAGCCATTGTCAGAAAGATCAAGCCTTTGAAGGTGTACAATTGAAAAAAGAGTGCTATTGGCAAACATGGATCCATAGAGTTGGCTGCCACTAAGATCAATGCCAATCACATGACCTGTGATCTCATCACACTCAATGCCATCCCACAAGCAGCAATCTGTGGTTCGCACCCAAGATGCTATTTTGGGATAGCTGAAAGGATTGAGAGAAGCAAACTTTCTAGCGACAAAGCTTTCCTTAAAGTGCAACAAGGCATAGCTTTCGTGTTCATGCCATTCATGACTTGCATGATGAACAGAAGGTGAACAGTTTGTGAGCATGGATGACAAGAGTGAGGAAAGGAGAAGTAACTGTATTGACAAAGCAAGAGACCAAACCAACCCCATTGTATCTTAATAATTTTAATGCAAACGCTAGGATGGAAATATACCTTGGCACATACTCTTTGGAATTTATACTCAAGAACTGGATGGTGACGGCTTGCCTTCTCGCATACGGAGCTTGCTTGTTAGTCAACGTAAAGCATGTTTTGGACACCTGGCAATACATCTAATCAACATGGGCCATCTAAACTTAAAGCATAAATTTTCAAGTGATAATGACAAACTGAGAGTCTTCAGTGATCGATTAGTCGTGCACTTTGGGCAAGAAAAATTGGTCTTTTATGGGGGTTTGTGCAGCAATGTCAGATCACAGGCGATTATTATTTATTTATTTTGGTTAAGAAATGACTAGTTGAGAAATTCGTGCATTTCGTTTAAGAAAAATGGCTCTAATTTTGCCATTTATATCATGCTGAGGCTAACTTCATTACCGCCATAAACTTATGCCAATTTTTCAAGCGTAAGCTTATGCGTTACTATTTCTGTACGTGTCTTATTTGTGCTCTTTCTGTAAGAACTTCAATGTGATCTTTCATAATTCCGTGGCCACAGGTATGTTTCAAACTTTATCTTATACAGAGCCTTTCTTCATTACCTCCACAAACTTTCTTGTCTGTTGATAGTGCTAAAGGTTTGGACTCTTTCTAACTTTCTATAAATTTGTCTCTAATATTTGACTCTGCAATTTGCATTCTATGCTTCGTTTTCTCTGTTTATTATATGAAACCTGATAACTTTATGTCCATTTCAACCTTTATGTCCTCCACTAACTCGATAGTTGGTCTGTTTCGATGCACTCGTCTATGATATATTATATGGTTGATTACATATCTAGCTGTATATAATGTAGTTCGTGCATTGTGAATATCTCTCCAATTCTGTAGCCAGACGAACATAGGCCTCGTTTAAGCTTTACTTCCGTGAGGCATCTTTGGGATGATTTGAAATGAAAATGTAATTAACAATGTTTAGTTAAATGTCGGAATAGAAGTTACGCTGTTGCTCACAATAGTTTTTTAAAATTCAAATTCTATTTTCATTTCATGGAGTAGATATGGCTTGCTGTCTTGGGTTTATGATTCCCAACTTGTTTGTGGTAATTACATATTAGATATAAGAGCAATTTAAAGGGAAGAAAATGGCTAAAGAAAAAAATTGTTGAGGTTCCATAAATTACAGGCAAGTTTGATTGACAAAGCAAACACTATTATAAAAGTTGGTAAGATTCATATGGAAATATTTGTATCTTGAATAAAAAAATGGGATTCACTCTTAGTGTGAGTGTGTGCAAATATAAGTTCTTAAACTTATATCTATATAATAATTTCTCTTCCAATAAATAGTCACCACATCAATCGATTTCAGCAGCTGCCTAGCAATTCTTTTATCTAGAACAGGTGCAAATACAAAGTATAAAACGAAATCAGAAGAAGCCACAAACAAACAAATAAAGAAAATATTGTAACACAATTTAATTATTTCAGTATGAGAATTGGAAACAGCATAGTACACTTTTTTTTTAATATTATTTGTACGTGATTTTACATAGCACACAACACAATACAACCGCAATATCTAAGAAAGGTGAAGAGAACCAATGACAACCATTAAAGAGTTCATACTTTCGGGGTCCAGTCCCTTGATTTCAACTTAGAAAAACCTCTTTATCATTTCAAGGTTGATTGGACAGAAAGTACTTCCCAATGTCAGTCCAACCATAAGTCCGCTCCCATATCCAATCAGAACTATTTTCCAATCAAATTCAAAGAGAGATTCTGAGTCTTGATCATCATCAAAAGGAGGTGGTGGAGTCCCACCATGATCTTCACACTTACTCAACAACTGAATCCCACACAAGCCTTGGTTTCCCTCAAATGAATTGCCTTGGAATGTGTCAAACTGCTTATTTTCTGGTATATGACCTGAGAGATTGTTAAATGACACATTAAAGAACTCCAGAAAGGTGATTTCCGATAATTGTAGGGGAATCTTCCCTGATAGACTATTGTTAGAAAGGTCTAATGCTTCAAGATTTGAAAGCTTCCCTAAGGAGGAGGGAATGCTACCTGTAAGCATGTTATTGGACAGATTCAGCAAAACAAGGCCCTTCAAATCTCCTATGACACTTGGAATCTCACCAAAGATTTTGTTACTTGAAAGATCAATGGCTATCAAGTTGTAAAATTGTTGGAGGCTCTCATAAACCATGTCAACCCCTTTGTTAGACATTGTGAAAGAATAAGGATCACTTTCAAGCCAATATGTTCCATGCTGCTGGTATAAATGATACGATTGATCGTACAGTAATTGACTTATGTTGGAATCTCTCATGGATTTCCAACTCTTGATCATTTCTGAAGGCAAATTTCCTGATAATTCATTGTGAGAAAGATCAATGATATGAAGCTTGAGAAAAATGTCTGTCCTTGTGCATCTTATAGCTCCATAAAATCCATTATAATGCAAAGCAATAACTTTCAACTCAGGAAGAGCTCCCAACCAACAAGGAAATGAGTCATTGATCCGGTTATGGCTGACACCAAGATACTCTAGCTCTCTACAATTAGCTAATGCTCTTGGCAACTGACCATCCAGAGTGTTATAGCTGAAATCAACCATCTTCAAGGAACTTGTTGCCATGTATGTTTGAGGAATGGGGCCAGACAATTTGTTTCCCCGAAGCAGTAGCATTTCTAGAGATTGGCTAAAGCTTCCCAAACATGATGGAATCGTGCCACTTAAGTTGTTGAAGGATAAATCAAGATGCACGAGTGACTTTAGATTGCAGATCAGTGGGGATATTTCACCTATCAATGAATTGTTGGAAACACTTAAGCTTTGAAGATTTCTTTTCTTCCACATCCATGGTGGTAGTGAACTTAGACGATTGTTTGACAAGACAAGACATCCTAGTTCATTCTGGTCTTGTAAAAAAGTTGGAAATTCAACTAAATTACATGAATCCAATTCTAACACCTGAAGTTGAGGAAGGCTCACATTGGTGGTACTTCTTCGATTGAGCAATGTCAATTTGTTCCCTGATAGAGACAGCTGCTTGAGCATTTTGAGCTTTGAAATCATGCCGATTTCAAGCTGTCCTTGCAATGAATTGAGGGAGAGAGCAACATATGCAAGATTCTCCAGTCTGAAGAAGGAGGGAGGAATTTCACCCTGAAGGTTATTTTTCACAAGATCCAAGTAAGCTAAATTGGTAAGGTTCATTAACCAAGATGGAATTTCACCACTTAAATTGCTATTAGATAAGCTCAAGTAAGATAGTTGGGTGAGATTTGCGAAACATAACGGCAACTTGCTGCCAAAATGTATTGAGCTTAGATCTAAACTGATGAGTCGTGGCAGCTTACCAATCCATGAGATGGTCTCAACAAGAAGATTGTTACCACCAAGTCCAAGAAAGCGAAGTTTGGAAAGATTTGCCAAGGAAGAAGGAAATTGACCCTTGAATTTGTTATATCGAAGGTTTAAATAAATAAGCTGAGTGAGGTTGCCAAGTGAAGATGGAATAGACCCCAAAAAATTGCAATTTTCAATTGATAACATATACAGAAAGTTGAGATTTCCAATGGATGCAGGTAGTGTACCATAGAAACTTGTTGCATCAAGATCTATCAGGCTGAGTGCATTAGAGCGAAATTCAGGCAATTTACCATAGAGATTTTGGTTCTGTCCCAGAAGCAGATATCTCAACTTTGGAAGATGAAAAACTCCAACTGGAAATTCACCATACATATCACAATGGTAAAGATATAATGCTTGCAAAGAGGTTAAGTTTGTGAGGATATCAGGAACAGGTGATGAAATTGTCACATAGCTAAGCAGAAGTATCTCAATTTTTGTTGAGTTTTGAATTATGCTTTTGAGATTGGACACTTTGAGTTGCAGCAGATTGATTGGAGGAGTGGAATACGGATATGGCAAGATATTGTTGCTTATATCAAGTGACAACAACATGGACAACTTTGAAATTTCTGCTGGGATTTCCCCTGAAAATGCGGTTCGAGAAAGGTTTAGATGTCTAAGCTTTGAAAGCACACCTATCCTTGATGGGATTTGAGAATAATTGAAGTCATTATCAGCAAGATTAAGACTTTGAAGGTGCACAAGGTGAAAGAGACTGCTATTGGCATCCATGGAACCATAGAGCTGGCTGCTACTAAGATCAATGCCAATCACATGACCTGAGAGCTCATCACATTCAATGCCTTTCCAAGAGCAGCAATCTGTGCTTGGCATCCAAGATTCTACTTTAGGATAACTGAAAGGATTATAAGAAGCATACTTACTAATGACAAAGCCTGCCTTGAACTGCAACAAGGCACTGCTTTCATCTTCGTGACATTTAGTAGACTGAGAGAGAGAAAAACTGTTGGCTAATGTGGATGAGAATAATGAACAAAGGGAAAGAAACTCTAATGATAAAGCAAGAGACCACACAAAACTCATTGTATGCTAATGATTTAAGCTGAAAAACTCAGATGAAAAACAGAGACACTCTAAGTGGCTTTTTATATCAAGGAATGTGCTGCATGTACAGGAATTTCAAATCACATGCATTGACCCTTATAGCAACTTGAAAATGTCTTCCAGTGAAAATGATAAAGTAATAGTGTCATGCAATTGGAGTGATCAAGGGTTTGGGTCTATTTCTTGCATTTCCCTCACGGTGAGGTTAACTTTATTGTCTCCAAAATAAATCAAAAGCTACATATGGTAAGGCAAAATAAATATGCAAAAGTATAAAATAAGTTACAAAAAGAATTAGCATGGTTCATCTTAAAGCCTACATTCACGAACAAAGATGATAATCAAATATTTCACTATAAAAATATGATGAAGAGACAAAAATAGTCACACACAATCAACCCAAATCCCAAATAATAGGGAAATAAAAGTGGAAAGATTTCACTCAAATCTAAATCCCAAATACATTCAAAATGTTCATGGTATTTCTTTATCGATGTATACACTCAACTTACAAAGAGGAGAAACCAAAATCTTCTCTACGAGCAAATGGCTTGGAAACGAATGTGGAGTCGCGATACTATTATGACTACCCAAATGCCAAAACACCAAATGCATCTAGCAGTGATCAAACAAGTTGCAGAACATACTTCATTTACAGGCTTCACGGTGCATAACATCCAATTTTTCATTTAATGCTTTGATAGCTTATTTCAAACCAAATCTTGTAGCTTTTGACTAATGGCAACTTTCAATTAATTTGGCGGGCACCGAAAGCTTGCTACCAATATAGCTTGTAACAAATAGGCTTGGAAAAGCAAGCCACCTAGTCTACAATAAAGTTTAGTTTCATGATTAGATTAGATTTTTGTACAATTTTATTCATAAATCGAATTCATGTTCTTCTTCATTTTAACCCCGTAATAAATGTTCTATTCAGCTGTTCCACCATCTTTCTCTCATAGTAGACTTTTCATTCCCTCATTATTTCTCATCATTTATAATTCTATCGTGCATATTTGGTAAGAACTTCAATATAATTTTTCGTCTTTTCAATTCCATAGCCTAAACGGACATAGGTCGATTTCATTCTCAACCACATGGAAAGACTTTCTTTCGATACACTTCTGTTTGGTGTTGGACTAAGCAATTTGCCTTGTCTCATTAAACTCCATTATTTAGCTGTCATATATACTGCTTGGTCGTGCATTTTGCTTTGGCCGAAGACTTGCAATCTAGCTGAGTATCTCTCCAATTTGGTAGCCGGATCGAGCATAGGTCTATTTTATTTTAGAGTAATGATATTTTAACATAAAAAGAGTGGGTGTCTATTTTATTTTAGAGTAATGATATTTTGACACATATAACTATTGAATGTAATAAATATTAATGATAAGTGGAAACTACCATCATATCCAATAGTTATAAAATGGGTGTCTATTTAGACACCTATTTTTTTATGTCAAAATATCATTAACCTTTATTTTAAGCTTTACTTTTCTGTGAGGTTTTCTTCATTAACCCCAAAAACACTCTGCTATAAACACAGCTCACATTTTTGGACGGTTTGATATTGTTACATCGTGTGTTAGGCTCCGCTGTTTGTTCTCTCTCTCTCTCTCTCCCTCTCTCTCTCTATTGAGTTTCTCTCTTCATACTTTGGTTTTATCTGTTTGTAAATTAGTTAAACGTAATTTTATGGGGCCCTGGAGCTATAGCCTATAATTAGCGTAATCCTTTTCTCCTTCCTAGTTTATTGGAAGTGATATCTTGTGTATCTAATAATATCTGCTCATAAATTGTGCTTTTTCAATTTGTATTTGCTGTCATCGTATCTTCCTGCCGATAAGGGATGAGTACTATAGTAAGTTAGTGAGTTCAAAGACGAAAAAAGACAATTGTTTAAAAGATCTCGTAAAATATCATCGCAATGACTATGGAAATAGTCCAAAAAACCAAAAGAGTATAAGATGGTACGCATTCTCAAATGATAATTTGGTCTAAGCCATATTGGCACACTTTCTAGTTATCTGCCATTTTGGCCTAAGATTTTTTGTCAAGCTCGTGAAATCATGCCTATATGAAAGATTATACAATCAGACCAAATGGAAAAAAAGACTATTATATATATATATATATACACACACACACACACAGAATCAAACACTTATCACCAGCAAAAAATTACAACTGTTTGCAAGAGCGCATCTCTATTTGGATAAAAATTTTCAAAACTGCATCAAGTATAAGGTAGTACACTCATTACAAGCTCTAGATCGGGATATTAAGTCCATCTAATTCTAAAGATAACTCTTACCAAATAAAATCCTCAGTGTATTTTTGACAACAAAAATTAAAGGTGATCAAATAGTGGCAGAAGTAAGAGAGCATTTGCGGAGAGCCCAACCAACAAGTTTGTTTCATATAGCTATTTATTGCAAAACTTACAACATACGAGTTGCATATAACATCTTTAGAACTGAACATATTTAACTCAAATTTGACTACAAAAATCTTCCCTCATAATACAGAAGACTTTATCAGCATAGGATTATACTCTTATTTTTATCACAATCATCTAAAAACTTACTGACTACCAATGGGCAACTTAGATGGAAATGCAGAAAGTATACAAACAATTGTCCAAAAGAACATACAAATAACAATAATGAATAGTCTCACTAAAATATGAAGACAACACTGTCATGAACTCTGGACTTCTGATTCTGAGCCACACACTCTGAAATCCACATTAAGTTCCTGATCTCCTGCTCCCGTAACCTCATATATGCGAAGAATACAGCATAGTGAAACTGCAAAGAAGACAAAATGGAGCGGTTAGGTGATGAATAAGACATGCCCTAGACAAAGAATTAAGCAACAGGCAATGGCTCTTCCAGTATTTTGTTACCTCACTTGTTAATATAGACCCAGTGGCCATTAAAATAATAACTAATTCACTACATGAACCAGAAAGTGATAAGCAGAATAGTCAAACATAAACCTGTTGCTCAAACGCCAAGCAAAGCCTCTTCACCTCCTCCTCATAGAATGCCTTGTCGAGCATTTGGCTCTCTCCATATGATAACTTGGCAAAAATAGACTGATAGGGGGGATATTTTTCCATAACAGCACGAACCTATACGAGCAACAAAACAAAAGAATTGAAGACCAAAAAGCAATCAACTATAAGTTACTGCTATGATGACTGACAAATATTTCGTTAAAGATACCAACATGAAAGGACAATGAACTGCAACTACTCAACTACACCAACAACCTTTGGAAGTTAGTAGCCAAACCAAGTACAAATTACAGTTACAATAAAAAGCAATCAAACAACTCAAAACATCGCAAAATTGAGATGCAAATCATACCTGATCTATGTCCTCGCAGACAGCAAGTTCCTCGTGACCATAGGGGTAGCTGTTTAAGATAATTCAGTAATTACCATAAGAAGCACTCAAAAGTGGCACTGTTACTAATTGAAAAAGAAAAAACAAATATAAATATTTAGCGGAGGGCTATGAGCTTACAGTAAACCAAAATTAGAGTACAATTTTCTACGATCATCTCTGGTAAGCTCAGTACCAATGCTGCACAAAGTGAGAACCATCAATGCCAGTTATGCGAGTATCCAGAGAAACGAAAAGGATATACAAAGCCTTCTCAGTTTAAAAATACCTATTTATGGTAATATTCACAGCTCTTCTATCAGCTTCAAAAGCTAGAAGGTCAGACATGATCTCAGCAGTGGCACCACCAAGTTTCTGTTTAAGAATAACATTGAGAATGATGAAAGTCGGGAAAAAAAATTGTGACAAGAGAAGATCTGTATGCAGTGGGGAAAAAAAGAGTCTCATATACTTCACCTGACAAAATTTGTAGAAGTCTTCAAGGTATGCCTTATAAAGAGTGTTCCTCATAATTTCAATGTTCATATCATCCAAGTCCTAGAAAAACGAACATAGGAGCAATAAAAGCAATAAGTGCAATGTCAGACAAGTATCATGAGCAAACATTTAAGAAAGTAATGAGTGCAATAGAAATATAAATGCTACATCAATGAAACAATAAAGCAACAAAGTCATGGATGCCAATATATCAAAGTATTTTTTCCACTTTATACATATTATCCAGGAAAAGGTAAAGCAGGAAACTTATTTCAAAATGGGATCCAGGGCTAGTTGCCATTAATTTCATGATACCTTTTATTACAATTTCTTAGAACTTTTTTTTTTCAATCAAAAATCTGCCGGATACAAATCAGTGGAAGTAAATATAAATTATTTCCAGTTTCTGCAATAGCATTAAAACCGTTTAAAACTACATCAAACAGACTGATTAACAACATAGACACCTTCTGATAAGATGATTTACCTCTGAAGTAATGCACTCAGAGAAATATGGAGCTAGAGGAGTGTCAACAAGAACCAGCCTGTAAAGCTCCCGCATATTCTGAGCAACTGCCAGAGTAGCAATACTGAGGAGAATCCCCAGAAGAAAAAAAAGGCTGAAAAATTAAAATTCCATGTGCTGACAGTCAACATATAGAAAATTGGATAGAAAGTAAGTAGAAACTACTTACCTGTCAAACATTCCCAGTGGATGGCATTTTTCTAGCAGTTCTTGAACATCTCTCTCATGCAAGGTGCCAGTAACAATCAAAACAACATTGTCTATCATGTGACCATATCTGCAGATAAATACAGAAATTATATTGATTTCAGCTTTACTCATTTTTTCTGGTATATCTAAAATCACGCCAAAGCTCCCTTCAAATCAAAAGGACACCTCAAAACTCATCCACCATAGCCAACTCCGATTTGAATCCAACTTCCCACAAGGGTTTGGTGTTAATGCTTGTAATTGCAAGCTGAGTAACTACAATTACAGTGGCTAATGCATGGGGTGTTACAGCAGCAATCAGCTTGGTATTAATACGATACTCTTTAAAACTTTCATCTCTTGTAACCCTAACTAAGTCAATATCCTTATTATTCCTCAATATGAAGCTGACATTGACAATGTGAATCAGTAAACGCTACAACAAGGAAGCAAACAGAAGAACAAGGTTCACATACGTGATATATTCTAAAAATGTTGACAAAGGTTCCGTAGCTTGGCACAGCATGTGCTTGTAATCATCAACCAGCTTAAGAGTACATTTCTCCACAATAGTTGTTGTATGCAATGGAGAAGGCTCTGCAACAGGGTAACTCATCACTCATCAGCACAAAATCAATAATTTCAAGCCATCGTATGAAACGGAAGGAGCATTATAACAATAACAACAGAACGACATAATCATATGAGAGTACAATTGATACGAATTTCAGAAAGCAGTTCAGAGACAGCTTCATTTTGATTACATGAGAAATCAACTTACTACAAGTTATCAACAAAAAGCAATGAAACCAAATCTAATATAATACATTTAAGGGGAAGTAACAGAATAAGATCTCAGTGATGTTCCACAACATTAACACGCTAAACGATCAGATTAAAATTTCTTCCCTACAAGAACGATGTCGTATAGAATTGCGATATAGAATCAACTATTCGATCATTCATCTAGGCTATACTTGAATTGGTTAGATTACATAATAAAAAAAATCCGAATCAGCAATAATAATTGAATGAATGAATGAATTGGGGTGGGGATCAAAATGAAACGCACCGTTCTGGAGGTAAGGGCCGTACTCGGTGGCGGAGAGGTGCATCTTGATGTCGTCGAGGGATTCACATTGGCAGAGGTTGTTGTAGTCGGCGGTGGTCAGGAGTCCGGAGCGGTGGCCGCGGACGATCGCCTCCAGGTAACCGCCGTGGATGTTGAACGTCATGGCCTCGAATCCGTACATCTTGTCCTTTGATCTGGTGGATCTGATGAATTCAATTCAACTGAGAAGGAGAACTGGGACTCCTTCGGAACAAAGGAACCAAATTGGTCTGATCTTGATGCCTTGTTGCAGCACCAGAGGAAGAAGAGAGAGATGTGTAATGATTGTCCAGAAAAAATATAGAGAAAAAATAATAAAAAAATAAATTGTTATTTTGTTAGCATATTACTGCCACGCAGTACCAGCGTGTTACGTGGGTGTTTTTTTGGGTTGAGTTTCATTCGGTCCAGTCCCTTTTTTTAACAAACCAGTCCAATATGTATTAATGTGGTCCAGTCCAGTTAGATATTCTAGGGTGGGTGCACACGAGGTTTGGGATTTGGGAGTATCATCTGCCTCTAGTAAGTGCACCCAAGTTCGAGCACCAGGAGAGGTGGTGGCGATGCGAACCCCCCTTCCCCCCAACGCCATGACTGAAAAAAAAAAAAATATATATATATATATATATATAGGATGGGTCAACGACACACAAGAAAAAGAAAAGAAGATCTAGGGTGGGTTTGTTTGAGCATTTTAAAGTTCAAAAACTTAAAAAAACTAATTTGTAGTAAACTTGGATAATTTTAATAAATAACCAGATTCTAAAAAACAATTGTTTTCATTTTTTTAGAAGCTGAAAAGAGTAACTTTTGAAGAGAAAAAAAAAATCAATTTTCAAGTTTTTTATTTAAATATAAAATTTATGTTTTATAATTACTTTTTTTAAAAATCTAAAACAAATACGCTCCTAACCTATTGCTTTGACCTTTAAAAAAAAAGTGATCTAAGGTGCATTTATTTCGGATTTTTAAAAAATGATTATAAAGTTTCAATTTCATATTGACAAAAAAAAAACACTTGAATTTTATATATAATTAAAAAAACAAAAATGCTGATTTGTTTTTTTCGATATTCTAATTATAAGAAAAGTGATTTTTTTGCCGTTTGAAAAAAGGATTTTGAGCTTGAAAAAGCTCATCCAAACACACTCGTCCATGTATGTATTAAGGAAAGGGCATTAAAGACTGAAATGTATGTGGCTATCGAGCATTCCACCAAATGAGCATATCATGGTTTGGAGTTCAGTCACTACTAATATCAAAAGCTTGTGTAGCTTAAGCTGCTGCTTGAAAAGCTCAAGTAACCCTGACACGTGCCAACAGGCAAATGCCGTTTTGCCCTGAAAGGCTGAAACAAAGGCTTATGCATAGGCGCGTCAATACATGGTTTTAAAATTTATTGGATTACCTAACTATGATGGAGTGATTGAACTCTACATCACTGGCTCAGAGTAGATAACAACTGAAAAACAAACTAGATGAACCCCTTATTATACCCCCATCCAATTACCACCCAACCGCCAATAGCCCATATATAAAAATTGGACTGTTCCACTGACCTCTAGCTAAACTAAAATATATGGGTGGGCTTGGTCAAATGCTACCACCTTAATGTTGTGACTTGTGACTTGAGATATAAATTAGTGGCTATTCACTGCATCGGTTGTACATTAAAGGCTTACATGTCCATGTTTGGCTAATCAAGTGACAACATCGATATTCTAGAGAGCCTCCAAGAGAATGAACCGAGTAGAAATAGCTTAAAAATTAAAATGTACATGATTATAGTCAAGATAATGTCTTAGAAGACTTGTTTTTTATCTTTAATACCAAGTCATAGACTCCAAATGGTACCATTGCAATACAAACAAATATACATACATGTTGACACAATGGCAAAACACACCAAAATCAGGTGGCAGCAGTTATAAGTTAAATTTAACATTGCTACTCTGTCAACCTGGAGGCAGAAATACCAGTAGCATGTCCTCTAGATGGAGGTAAGACACTTAGCAATTTTTTAATCATATGGTCAAGTTCCTTCAACTTGTCCATATCACCAGCCTGCAGTAAAAACCTCTCCAGCATTAGAAATGCTGCAGCGCTCATATGTCTTCCCCTCTCCAACAATTGTTTAGAGCACTCAAAGGCTTCTTGAACCAGACCCCTTGAGCACAATCCAGTGACCAAAATATCCAAAGCATGAGAATGAGGACAATACCCTTTCTCCACCATGTATCTCCATAAACTCAAACCCAAATCAACCCGAGAATTTTGACAGAAATATTTCGTCAGTGTCACAACTGTTCTTGTTTTCGGAACAAAGTTCCTCTGAGTCATCTTCTGGTAAAGCTCACTCACACCTTCAATCCCGTTTGACCTCTTTAATCCCAAGAACACTGTATGATAAGTCAACCCATCAAGCTCAACATGTTTCTCAACCATGTCATCCATCACCAAAAGGGCAGACTCAATATCTTTCAATCTAACTAATGTACTAATCAAAGCATTATAAGCACCGGTATCAGCAACCAAGTTCCTCGAAGGAATCTCATTAAACAGCTGCAATGCCTTTCCTCTGTTCCGAACCAACCCTGCTCCATGAATCAACGTTGTCATTGTCTCAATCGTAGGGACGAAACCTCTCTGTTCCATCTCGTCCAAAACCCTCAAAGCATCACCAAAGCATCTTTTCTTACAGTAAGCATCAATCCTAATATTATAAGTCACACCATCAGGGCTAAAACCTCTCTTAACCATTTCATGATAGAAAAGCTCAACAGAAGTAACATCGCCTGATTCCTTGAACCCCAAAAGCAAAATGTTCATGGTCTTAGTAGTCGCAGAAAACCTCGGCACCATCTTCGCAAACACAGACCTTGCCTCCTTCATCTGCCTCTGAGTGCAAAATGCCTTCACAAGCACATTGAACTCTTCAGTGCCAAAAACCCTCCCAACAAAAACATCATGCTCCATCCTCCTAAAAGCCTCAAGGGTGTCCTCAAAGGACTGGTACTTGGCAACTTTGGAAAGCATGATGCTCATGGACTTGAGGGTGAGGAGTGAAGGGTGTGTCCTCCCAATCTCCTTCAACAACCTCCAAGCTTTCTCAAAGTACCTCATCCTAGTGAGGATGTGGAGGGTCTTCTCCAAGGAACCAGGACTCGGGGGTGTGTGGGACTGGTGGAGGGTGAAGTTGAAGAACTCAAGGGCCTTGAGGCCATTGCAATGGGAAGCAAAGAGGCGACCAAGGACATTTTCCACAAATGGGGTTGTGACAGTGGAAGGAGGAAGGTGATGGAGGAGTGTTGGGTGGAGGGGTTGGTCAGGGAAAGGGTGGTCATTGATTATTCTGGTGATGGTGTCTATCTCAATTGGGTTTCTATGTGAAGATGGTTGTGTTTGAGTGTACAATTTGGATGTGAAACATGGGTTTGAGGTTGTCTTGTTTTGAGGTACGAGTTTGTCAGGCTGTGAAGATGATTGGGGTTGGGTGCAGAATTTGAGGATGGAGCATAGGCACGAGGTTGTGCTGTGGGGAATCTGAGTGGTGATTCTTTTTCGGTTCAGCCTAAGCTGTGTGAGCATGTTGGTGTGATGAGAATCAGACACCCACCATGTGTTTGATGTTTGAACCAAGTGCCAAGCAAGCTTGTTAACTGGATCGTTGAGAGGAGGAAGACCACTCAAGTATCAACTGCTGCAAGAACTTCCATTCCCTGAAAAATCGTATAGAAGCCGCCATACGCAACGAACAATCACAACATTAAAAGGAAAAAACAAACAAGAAAAAAATCAGAACCAAAACGATGTAGATTGTTTAGGTTCCATGTTAAATTTCTCGTGATCGAATTTGAGTGGCGATGGAAAGGAACGAATCTTGTAGATGAATAGAATTAAAAAGAAATGAGAGAAAAAGATTTAAATAAGAAAATGGGAAATGAAGAGATGGAAGGGGTGGAGTACCGGCCGAGAGAGGGGCAATGAAGAAGGGCCATTCCTTTTGGGCTACGGTTACTTCTACGAGTTTAATTATCTTTACACTGTATATGACTTATTTTAAAATCAATTCAAATTTAAATTTCAAAAAATTATCGAGATAAATTATTTATTATTTATTTATTTATTAATAATATAAGGATATTTTATACTATTAATGAATGACAATTAATCTCTACTTTTATTCTGTTTTGGTGGAGTCTCATGATTTTAAGGGCTTTAGAAATTAAAATGCCTTACCAAAAACATGAAAAAATAAAGTTTTATGCGCGACAATACGTGACATTGATACGTGATTCAACGATTCTCAAAGGTTGCAAGAATTTTAAAAGTTTATTGTATATCCCATGTATCTAAATTCTATGTAAGGGTAGATTTATCATTCCAATTAAATGCATTTTCACAAATAAAATCAACTCAACATATAAACATTTTCTATAAAAATAACGTAGTTTTGAATTCTCATTTCATCAAAGGACATGTCGGTAGAATACCCGTCAAGCTAAAATTAAGATCTTTTTAAGAAAAAATAAATATTATTAAAGTTCTAGATAAATTTACATAATAAACTCTAGTAACTGTATTTCTAAGAATGTATTAAGGGTGTAATGGAATTAAGTTTCTACTATTCCTTAATCATAATCAAACTCTTGAACTCAAATCTATTTTAAAGATTAGTTTTTTAAAATCAAAAGGTTTCCTCGTTTTTCTCAAAAATAAAATAGGCAATAACTCCATATTTAAATTTATTAAATAAATTTTTTATTATAATTTTTGTTGCGGTGTCAATTGAGCATGTTGTGCCAGATTCTTCCTTAGTATATTCCCTTTAATGCCTTGTATATGTATATGAGTGTAATGTTGATACACTGATAATAAAAATTATATGTTAACTCTTACCTCAATATTGTAAGCATGTTTAAATTAAATCATTAATATATACTATTTAATTTTCTTTTTTTATTAAATTGCTTTTTTATTGCTAAAGAGATCCAAGACACACACACTCTCTCTCTATATATATATATATAAGCAAAAGGTTTCCTCATTTTTTTTCGAAAATAAAGTAGGTAATAACTCCATATTTAAATTTATTAAATAAATTTTTTATTATCATTTTTGTTGTGGTGTCATTTGAGCATGTTTTGACAAATTCTTCCTTAGTATATTCCCTTTAATGCCTTCTATATGTATATGAGTTTAATTTAATACACTGATAATAAAAATTTTATATTAACTCTCATCTCATTATTGTCCGCATGTTTAAATTGAATCATTAATATATATTATTTAATTTTCATTTTTTCATTAAATTACTTTTTTATTGTTAAAGAGATCCAAGACTATATATATATATATATTTTAAGAGATTTAAACCCTTTTTTTCGGACCGACGCCTTGTAAATTCATTAAATTACTCTTAATTACAAAAGCTACATGTTGTTGTGTGCACATTTTTCACTTAGGGTGTGTTTGGCAAAGGAAAGAAAATGAAAGGAAAGAAATTGAGTGGAAAGAAATTGAAAGGAAAGAAATTTGGTGAATTTTTATTTTCCATAAGTATGTTTGGATGAGAGGAAAGAAAATAGAAGAAGAATTATTTTTTGTTATTTGTTTGAATGGAAAAGTGGGAGGAAAGATAAAAGTTGTGATGTCAAAAGATAATTTTATCCTTACTTTATTTTAAGATATTTTTTCAACTCATGAAATCAAGTCAATACTAATCATCTTTACCAAAAAAATAAAAAAAGTCAATACTAATCAAAACAATTATATTAATTAATATAAAATATATAGTTAACTATTTTTAACTTATCAATCAATTTCCACAAGTTAATACTTTGCATTTTTTTTTAAATTTTTGGTTCGAATTATCATTTTACTTTTTTAGTAATATATATTGAAAGGTTAAGAAAAGACAAAAACTAAACTCACCACTAGAGTGCACCAAAAAAAAAAAACTCACCGCTGGAGGAGCCCAAACCAGCAAAGGAAAGGGAAAAAAAATGAACCAAAAATAATACTTCAAATAACGCATTTGGATTAAAATTGTGCTTCATGAGCAGTTCATCACAAAGGAAATGTTAGGTAAAGGGGATGGGTGCGCCGCGCAACAGAAATAGAGAAAGAAGTGGGTGACGCGCAATGACTATTCCAGCGAGTGGCAGAGGCGCGGTGGTTCGCGAAAGCTCTTGTGACAGTGGGACCTCACGGTGTGGTTTTATTCTGTTCTTTTTTTTCATTTTTTTTTCCACCCATTTTCCTGGACTTGGCATTGATCTTGATCACGGATGTTGGGATGATTTTGTTGTGTTTTTACTCGAGAAGAATGTTCCAGTGTAAGGGATATTGTTGTAAATGTGTAAAAAATGCTTGTTCTCCTCTGATTTTTCGTCCATATATGGGTGGAAAGAAATTTTGGCGGGTCCCACATTTTTTGTCACTGTGTAATCCTTCTCTCCATGCTTTTCCTTGCATCCAAATGACAGAAAATGCTCCCCTTCCTTCCTTTGCCTATCCTTCCTCTCCATTTTCATTCAACCAAATAGACCGTTAGTGTTAATCAAATCGTAGCTTTATGAATTAAGCATCAATCAAATTAAAACCTCATCAATTAACTTGCAATTAAATGAAAACTTTATCAATCCACTCCAAATTAAATTAGAGTTCATGAATCATGCATGAAAAATGAAAGTAACAAAATTGGAGTTTATAGTGTCTTTATTATCAACTCGAGTCATGAACCAATATTTATGAGCCCTTGATCATCTGATCAACTATCACAGCTTTTTTTGTTTATAAATGATAGTAGCTCAACCATTCCATGGAGGATGGGAGCAGTGGATGAAGCATACATAAATAACAGTTACACCTTGTGCAAGAAGTCTATATCAGAAACACAATCTAACACAAACAAGAAAAGAATATAAAATAGAATACAAGGAGCCACAAAGTGTAAAACATACGAACAACACACTACGCTGGGATGAACGATGATTTTCTCATAGAGAACTTAATCAACATCTAGCAGATCAGCAATAAACTCCTTAAATGGCGCTACGCTAGAAATATAGCCATGTGAGTAACTATATACCCAGTTCATGCAATTCAGATAAGATGGAAGAAAACAAAATCATCTTTACGAACAAAATAAAAGGACGTCAATGTCACCCTTTCTAACAGTGTACCTGCTCAATATTTGTAGTGAAAAAATCTGGACAAAAAGGTAACTTATCACATCAAACTTGTGCATAGAAACGCAATCTACGCAACATGGTCCTAATCTCTAGCTCCCAATTCGGCTTAAAGTTTTCAAATACTATACGGTTTCGAATCCACCAAATAGACCAGCAAACAAAGTATAGAAATAAGACCCATAGCTTTTTATCAAAACCCCCAGAAGGGGATATCGAACCACAAATCGAAGAATAAAACTGGATCATTTCGCAAGTGATAGGTTGTATTTATGCACTCATTCTCTATCCTAACTCTGGACATTTTGTATTTGAATTGTATTTAATTGATGGTTGAATTACTGAATTTATAGTTTGCCCTCAATATGCCTCATTGGTTAATTTCATAGCTATAAACATTGTTTTTGGTGCATAATCATTTCTTGGAAGTGCTTTGTGCTTTTAACCTCTTTGTGAGAGTGTTGTTTGATGATAAGGACTTCATAGTTAGTGCATTAGAGTAGAAGAAAGACTCAGGAACACTGCTGAGGTTCTGATGTTGTCTAGTTTGATCTTTACTTAGTGTTTTTTCAATATCTGGAGCTCCAAATGTCTGATTGAGGTGATTCTTGCATCGTTGGAAAGCCTATTCAAAGGGCTACAAGTGCTATTTCAAAGTTCAAGAGCTAATTAGAATAGTTGAAGCTCAAAATAGGCTTGGAAATGTGCCAAAGACTGCCTAGTAGTGAACAGAGGGAGCAAAATTCCTGCAGGACTGCCTGGGCAATCGATGACTGCCTAGGCCATCGATGACCACCCAGGCGGTCATACTTAAGTAGTACAGCGTAAGCGAAGACATGATTTTTACACGCGGAGGCCTAATTTTGGTTCAGTAGCTATTACGTAAAAAGGAAAACAACGTGGGGTCATACATCACTCCCAGACTCTCGCTTATTCACAACTTTTAGAATTTCAATTAGCTTTCTCTCACTAGAATTCTCTGTCTGTCTCTCTCTCTTTCTAGGTTTTAGGGGTTTTAGTTACTATTTGTTCTTGAATTTTCGGTGTGTAATTTACAGCTTTCTTCAATAGTGATTGTGAAACTCCCCCTATGGAGGAATAATCCCCTTACCGTGCATAGGGGTGACTGAAGATTGAAATTGTTCATAAGATTCTTGTATTTTTATCACAAATTTTGGTTGGTTTCCCTTTCCCTCTGTCAATTCTTTTAAATATTGATTGTGTGGATTATCGCAATTGTATTCTTTAGAATTGTCCTTTGATGTGATGTTTATCTACTGGGTAAAGGATTGGAATTAATTTCGTTGGGAATTAGGTTGCTATAATTGGTAGTCAGACTGGCATAGGTTCATAGAATCACGTTGGTGAATTACTAGTTTATATGTTAGTCAAACCCTTAGCAGGAGTGCAATTGTATATTCGTTAAGTAGAATTATGCCATTGTTATATGTTAACATTTTAATGGAAGCAACCACCACCATAATTTAATCTTTTGAATCAGTGACTGAACAATTTTAATCTGAAGGAACCTTTGTGCAGATAATTTTTCCCATTAGAATTCTTCTTAATTTAATTTATTATTGACAATTTCAAAAACTCCAATTTTCCAGAATCAATTACAACGCTTCCACGCGAGACGACCTGGATTGCACTATAACTACATTTTTTGTGTAATTAGATAACTAAAACACTTTTTAATTTGTTGTGGGTAGCTCTATCGCATCAGCAAGCACCAAGTAATATGCTACCAACGAGGGCAACAGTTCCAGATATAAACTAATATCTGACAAGAGAAGAAAAGATGATCCAGTGTTTCCACACCTTCACCACAGAGAAAGCAAGATGCATCATCCAATGGAAGACAATTAAATTTATGAAGTCTTTCTTTCGTGTTGAGCCTATTTTGAAGAATAAACCACATAAGTTTAGCTTTTGAAGGAGCTAGACCTTTTCATGCCTTTTTCCCAACTAGCCATTTAGAAGAGAAAGAAACACTGTTCTTGAATACCTGTAAAGAAAAAAAAGAGACAGAAAAAGAACTCGAAGTGGCATATGCTCAAAAACACTCACCACTAACTCCCTCAATCAAACAATGTTGATTCAAGGCTAGAAGAAAATCAATAAGGAATGGTGCCTCCCAAGAAAAAAAAAACTTATCCTCCAATCCAAGTATCACCTCCAACAACCATTTTCCAATCTGCCCATTTCCAAAACCATGCAATTTTGTTAGTTTGAAATAAAAAAACAATCTAGGAAATTTATCCTTCAAACAAGCATCCCCAGGCCAAACATCAATTCAAAAGCTAGTTGTAATTCCATCACCAACCCTCTTCGTCAAACAGTTCACCATAAGTCGATATATATATCATTTCCAAAATATCTAAAGTCTGACATTTGTCTCCATACAATCAGAGGACCCAAGGTTGTCAAGGCACTTAATTGAGACTGTCTGGATACCCCATGGTTAGAGCAAATAATTCTCTTCCAAAGGGGCATAGAACCATTAGAGAATCTCCACCACCACTTGAAAAGTAATGCTACATTCTGAATGATGATATTTTCCACACCTAAACCACCCATAAGCTTTGGCCTTTGAATTACCTTCCAAGAGATTAGAGGTATACCTTTCTTGGTTGAATCAGTAAATCCAAAAAATGTCTCTGTATAGAAATAATTTTTGCTACCACCAATTTAGGAATTTTAAATAAATTGAGATAATAAACAGGAAGTCAATTCAACATAAATCTAATGAGTGTCAATCTCCCTACTCTTAAAAGTAATTTAGCTTTCCAAGAAGCTAATTGTTTTTCAATTTTGTTTACCACTGGTTTCTATGTCTCTACTCTCTTAGGATTAACACTAAGAGGAATGCTCAAATACGTCCACAATTTAAAGGTTGGAAAACTTCTAATTTGTCGATTTTGGAGCGAATTGAGGTCTTTCTATCTTCAAGTTCAAAGTGTCTTGACATGCTTAATGGCTAAATAGATACGTTATATATAATTTGCACGAATTTTTTTTGATAATTTAGCCAATCCAATAAATGATTGATTCTTCTAGTGAATATGTGTACGTTTCTCGCTTGTGAATTATCTCCTCAAAATGCGTAAAACTTATCTACTTTATTCTTTTAATTTTATTGTTGTCATTCAAAATTTAAATTTAGACAAATATAATGAATAATGAATTCCATGTGTGGCCTGCTAATAATTATATAATTTTTATTGAACAGAGATGTGTGAAACAATCATGTGCCACATTGGCCACCCGGTCCACCATATAGAAAAGCTTGACGATATTCTTTCCCTTGATCGCCAGTATACAACAAGTCATAGCAATTGGGGCTAGTGTCACAATTGATCTTCATGTCTTTACGACTCACATCATTTAATTTGAACTGCGAATCCGCAAATTTCATTTGATCAAAGAAACCTGAATTTCCCAATTTAGCTTCAGCCAACTTCCCACTTCCCACTGGAGGACTATTCATATTGGGAGGAGAAAATGTTTCACCGCCATATCTAATTAAAGATGCCCCTTGACCCAAGTTAGTGAGTAGTTCCTTTGGCCAATATCCAATTTGGAAATCATCTGCAACAGTTAACCACCAATGGCCAGATGTTTGATCCTATACAAATTTAAATACAGTACTTAATCACATAAGTTACTACCAATGATATATATGTTTGGTTAAAGAGTAAAAGAGAATTAAATTTGTTATGAATGAGTTTTATATGTTATTTTAAACGTAGAGCTCATCCATGAAAATTTACAGTCAATTTATATCCTGTTATTAAACATACTATAATAGATAACATAATACAGTAATAGAGAAAGAATACAAAATTTGAAGAGCGCATACCAAAACATAAATGGGATTTGAAAGTTACCTGCATGATTTGAATATTAAAGTCCATTTCACTTGGTGATCCACCACCGATCGGTGTTAGCAGACCTCCAAAGGAGTGATTTGGATGAATTTGCACAAAACCCGGACACAATTTATTAAAGCATCCAGTCTTTTGAAAGTTATCAGTCTGTACATATATGTACATATACATAATAACACATATATCATAAAATGCAACCGCATATACCAAATCGATTTAAAAGATAAATGATAATGTTAGTTTTGTGTTTCTTACTGTCCAATAGCCAGTTAGTCTTGCTAGACTATCACCATATAAGCTTGGGTGCACCTGATAGATTATAAGAGACCATAAATAAATATAAGCATGAGAGGAAAACAAATACCATGGATGTTGAGAAATAGATTAAAAGAGAAACTCTCTCTTTAAAATATGACATAAAATGCGAAGAATATTATTGTCAAGTATAAAATTGTGAATGAAATGAAAAATAAACTTGCCCCCCATCCAGCTTGTATACTATTTAGGTTTGCATTAGGAGGACCACTTTGCAACCAAATTTGGCCCAAGCTATATTGGCTTCCTTGCAACGACAAATTATATGCGTTCATACCTGCAGCTGCTCCACGGTATGTCGTACTTGGGGTTGTATCAAGGGTCGCAAACTAAAGAGTAATGACAACAAAATAAAATAAAATCACTCACTTGTTACATAGTAAAAGGATATGGTTAATTAATTAAATATAATGTTTGTTGTACCAAAAAAAACATATATATATATATATATGTTTACAAAAGCAGAAATTATCAACTTACATGATGGTTGGGATAAAGCTGGGAATACTGTGAAAATTTTCGAAGTCGTGGTTCTGAAGAAGTTTTAGAACCCATTTGATGTCTCGTTTGTTTCCTGTTATAGGGAACTTTTCCGGGTGGACATCCTTTATTAAGACTGCTAATTGTATAAGACTTTTCAGCATGGGGGGATTTACTTTGCAATCTGTCTCGTGTAAATGTTGGAATATGCTTTGTTGCCAAAAAAGAAAAATTAAACATTAGGCATATTTCAAGGTTGAGATTATTCGGTTAAATGAAATAAACGGAAGGAAATAATTATATTTGGTAAATATTCAAGGGATTTGAATGCATGATAAAATTTATAAGGTAAATGAATCTTAACATATTAAAAGATATTTTAAAGTCCAAATACTGTTATATGTTTTTTTAGTAAACAATCAATTTAATCTAGATATTCTCAATTCAATATTAATTTAATCCTAACAAGAAATTTTATATCAATTCGATCACAACAAAATCTTTAACATCAATTCAGCTGTAATGTTTTTAATTTTGACATTAATTCAGTCGTAATATTTTATATTTCAACTTCAATTTAGGCATTTCATCAAAATGAAGATTCAACAAAATAATTAAATTGATGTCAAAATTAAAATATTAGGACTAAATTGATATAAAAAATTTTATTAGTTAATATCAAATTAAAAATGTTAAAATCAAAAAGGTTATTTAATCTATGTTCTTTAATAATTCCGGTTATAATTTTTCATGACTATTGAAAGAAATCGACATCTGAAAATTTGCTCAATATAAAAGATTCAGAAGTTGTAGGTTTTGAAAATAAGTATCATACTGATTTATTAAATTACCTTAGACTCGTTTGAATAAATGTTTCAAAAATTGTTTTATGTTTTTACAAAAGGTTTTTTCCTTTCAAAAAAGTAAAATTAATTTATGCTTGAATGTATTATTTGAAATAGGTTTTATTTTAAAGAATTTTTTATTTACATTCCTCTAAAAGATCTCAAATGTACATGCATCTCCTTTAGAAAAAAAATATAATTTACATTTTTCTACATTTATTTTTTAAATAAACCATCTGAATATGTTAAAAATGAAAATAATTATTTTATTAGATTTTTCTGAAAAAGAATTAAACATACTCTTAATCATAGTTACAAAAAATATTAAAAATTCAGAATTAAGTCCACAAACAATATGTTGAATAATGTTATTTTAACATCAAAAAGTAGTTATCTATTGAGACACTCACTTTATCACTATTGGATATGATAGATGTTAAAAATAAGTGTAGATCACCATCATATCTAATAGTAATACATGCATAACTGAGGTTAGGTGCTGCCTATCATACATATTGTCACGACTTACCACCAAAATAAAAGAAAATATAAATAATAACAAAGCGAAACGCTAATAGAGTAACCAAACAAACTATAAAATCCACAATTATCAATGACTAAATTCTAGATCACATATTTCATACCAAAAAATCAAAATAGAAAAATTAATCATAAATAGCTGCAAGTAATAAGATAACACCTGCGTACGTTGCATCCATCAACTACTTTGCAAATTGTTTGAGCGGTGAAAAAATAGTTACCTGGATCTTGTGGTTTTTTAGTAAAGGATGATCAAAAGCTGGTTGCTTATAGATATCGACGCATTCATATTCATTGTCTCTTGTGAGCTGTTAATTAAGCAGACAACAATCACGTAAATCATCCAACCAAGTCAAGAAAATAATAATACCCATATCCATAGATTTTACAAGACAGAAGTTAATATTGTAAAATAATGCTATATATATATATATATATGCACACACACACACATATATATACACCTGCAGAGTACTCTTGACTTCTCGTGATCTGTGAAGCCTACGATGTCTTTCATGTCCATTTTTTGCATCCACTTGGTCGAATGGAATGCACAAACTTAGAACTAGAAGAATAAACAGCGCCATCAGAGAATACTGTTGAGGATAATCTTGACTTGAAGAAATATATAAATATCATCCTTTGTAAGAATGTGTTTTATGTGGAGTATGTATGCGCCTCATCATGATATCTTTGTCATCAATAAGGAAGTTTCTCATCAACGGTTTTCTTCCTTTTTTTAACCTTTTCATGATAAAGGAATAAACTTAACCAGTTATGCATATCTAGGTAATTTAATTTTATATTTGATATTTTTATGACATCGATAGATTTCAATAGATGCGATTACAAAGTAAATAAACCAAAAAGAGAAAAATAATGAAAAAATTAATGAAAATAGCAGCGACATTTAATTCCTGAGATGTGGAATTAATAATGCTCATGCCTTGTTTTGCATCTCAAATTAAGAACAAAATTACAGCCTGGAATTTAAATTGAACCTCTCGCGATTTTAATTTATTTAAATTGAAATAACATTCAGAATCCAAATTATAATTACATACATCAATTCTATAAAATTGAGAAGGAACTAACATATATAGCCTACAATCACACTCGAATTGTATAGAGCATAATGTTTATTACTAAGGCTTCAGATCTTTGGTTTGAGCTGAAAACTAGATTCCAACAGAATAATCACACTCGAATTGCTGACCTGAATGATGAAATATATTCTATGAAGCAAGGAAATCTAACTGTTACTTCCTTTTTCACTCAGATGAACGTTGCCTAGGGAGAATTAGAGAATTTTGCGCCAATTACCCTTTGTGCTTGTGGACTACAGTGTGAATGCAGGACTTATCTTGAGCAAGATTGTGTTATGAGATTCCTCAAAGGCCACAATGATCAATTTTCTAGTGTGACATCTCAACTTTTGCTCATGAACCCGTTGCCTGCCACGCCTATTAATTAATTTTACAGCGCAAAGGACAATTGGTTAGTGAAAATGAACTCAATGAGTACATATATAGGAGATATGCCAGTTGGCATGCAATTGAAATGTAACTGAAAGTAAGCTAAGTGAGTAATCTATCCATCTAAAGCACTAAGAGCTTAATGAGCTAAACTACTAAATACATATATATGTTAAGACTTTATTTTCCCAACAACTACTCTCTACAATTGAAAGTCGTCAGGGTATATTTGTGAATTTGGGTTAATTACCTCCTCTCCCTTTCTCTCCAAAATCCAAACTCACAAACATACTTTTAGTGACTCCAACTAAGCGGCTTGTCCTGACTCTCGGCGCTCAGTTAGTGGTCACTACATTTTTCTTGAGAACTCTTTGATTTCATGGAAGTCAAAGAAGCAGCCCACCATGTCTCATTCATCTTCCAAAGCGGAGTATGGAGCTTTAGCGGCCACCACTTGTGAACTCTAGTGGTTGACTTATCTATTGATTGGTCCTCACATTGGTTTTACATCTCTTGAGGTTCTCTATTGTGACAATCACTCTACCATGCATATTGCTGCAAATCATGTTTTCCACAAACGAACAAAGCACATTGAGCTCAAGTGCCATGTTGTGTGGGAAGAGCTCAAATCTGGGTTACTATATTTGCATGCGACCTATCCATTCTTAGCTTTAGGTTGCAGATTTATGCACTAACCCTCTTCCTCCTCCGCAATTCAGTTTTGTATCTTCCAAGCTTGGCATGTTGAATATTCATGCCTAGCTTAAGGGGCCTTTTAACATATATATGTATTCAGCAGTTTAGCTCATCAAGCTCTTAATGCTTTGGACGAATAGATTACTCACTTAGCTTACTTGTAATTACATTTTAGTTGCATGCTGAAGCGAGGTTGTCGCCTACCTTATCAAATTAAAAATTTATTTTAATGCTTAGTTACACAAAAAAGTAGCAAATAACACAACCTAGGTCGTTTTTCAAGGAGGCTTTATCACTTTGTTGGAAAATTGAGGGGTTTTGAGAATTAAGATTGAAATAATTAAAATTAAATGGTAATAGCAATAATAAAGAGCCATTAGTGTAAGGTATTTCTAGGATTAGAACTAGTTATTGCAAACCAAATATCGAATTCATTAGTGGCTATTAGTAATAAATTACTGGCAATTCTACTGGTGATATATCGACCTCTAGAACTTGACCAATGCAAATAACTAATAAAATATATCTTAATTTTAGAAATCACATTAATTTAATGGATCAATTGCTATAGCCTAGAACTGGGTATAAGGGGCCATGATTCGTGGACCAACCCGTTTAACTCGCAACTTGCATGAAAATAGACCAGAAAAATTTTACTCCACCAACCCGTGAACATTTTTGGTCCGTACTGCTTAACCCGCATGCTAAACAGGCCTAGCCCGCGGGATTCGTGGACCAACCCTTAGCCCGCATAAGTGCGAAAATGTTTCCATTTGTAATATTTATTTATATTCTTGATAGATGGACTTTGGTGAATTGGTTTATTCTATTATTTTTTGTATTTGTACTTAGTAAAACATACTGTATAAATATAAATCTATAATGTAGTGTATAAAAAAAAGTCAAAAAAAATGAAAGAAAAACAAGGGTTATATGGACTGGTTTGCGTAGTCCACAGCTAGTCTGCGTTTGGTCCACGAGCTTACACAGGGTGGAAGCAAACCACCCTAAAGCCTAGTCCATTTACAACATGGACCAGCCCGGTTCGACCTGTTTAATTATGGTCAGTTGCGGACCAAGCTAAATGAACTGGACCGGTCTTCATACTCACCTCTACTATAGCCTAATTGTCAATCGGAAAGTTAATTCTAATGTTCTCCCTCAAACATGAATCAATAGATCTATCAATTTATACCCAAAGGATTTTGCCCAAATGACAATCGTTAATTTAGTTATTCTTATAAAAATTATAGCAATTACAACAATAATTATAAAAATAGAAACTGTAGAACATTGGAAAAACTAATAAACTCAATATGAACAAAGGGTCTTAAACATCATCCCAATCCATCCGAAAACCCCTACACTAGTACCAAGATCTACTCCTCCAGCCCTAGAGGATTACAATAGTGAAAATAAATGGAACCTTATTGAAAATAATAGCAATAATCTTTGCCACAATCTCCAAGATAAAACACTTTCACTAATAGAATTTCTAAGAGAGAGAAGAATATTAGGGAAGAAGATGAAGAGAGATGTAGAGAGAAAAAACAGAAAGAAACCTAGCAGCCTAAAATATGAGTAAAAAACTAGGGTAAAAGTTTGTGTCAATCCCTTAAATATTGCTCTAAAATAGCCTAAAGTGGGGCCCAAAACAGATTAATTGTTTATAATCCCACTGTCATACCAGTGCTGCAGTTTTAAAATGAGTGCTGCAACACTCTTCAGAGAGCGTTGCTTGAGAAATTTTGATTGGTGCTTCTGTTGAGCACTATAGCGCTCATCCAAAATTGAACCTTCTCAATTTTGCTCCTTTCCAGCTTCAAGCTCATTCCCAAAAGTTTCAAGCCTTGTTCTTGACACTTTGCATTTGATTCAAAACTCCTATGCACAAAACCATATTCAAAGAGACAAGTTAAATATAACAGGCTGCAATTATAATTTATTCCAAAATTAGTGCAATAGTCAATGATTCTATCAAAATCACATAATGAAGACTAAATTAAAATTCTAAGTATTTAAGTCAATAACTCAGTAAAACTTATGCAAAAAACTAATATTTGATAGCAAGATAAGTAATATAAATGCCCCTTTATCACATGCCAACTAGCATATCTCTTACATATAAACTCATTGAGTTCATTTTCAATAGAAGTGATCATTTTCACTCACTCAGAGTTCATATTTTCTCTCTCTGGTTCTCCCCTTCCCAGCTCTCTTTTCGTGTTGAGCTTGAGCTTCGATGCTTCCATGGATTCCTTGGGTTCTTTATCTCTAAAACTTATGATTTTTCCTTTTATGGCATGACTTCTTGATCGCTCTTAAGAGGAGAGTGACATTAGCAAGTATACTAGGTCGTCAAGTAATACAGTAAGGAGAGGGTTGTCGTACCCACAGGGATAATTCAAGTACCAATTTTAATTGATTAGTTACAAGTTGAACAATTGAAAAGAGATGATATCAAAAGGAATAAAGGCTAAAGTGCTAGAATAATGAAAAAAGGATTTGAGAATTGATGGAATAAAATGTTAGGGTGATTTATTTCAACTATGTATGAATAATATGCAACATGAATATTAATATGCCTTGTCCAAAGTCAATTAAGTGATGGTAGGATCCCTATGTTTATTAAAGTCTATCTCAAGATCATCTAATGCCATTCAAGTAGAGTCAAACACCTAATCTCTTAGCATACTTAAATCTACAAGTAGTTCTCAAACTCTTAAATACTACATGAATCATATTTGCCTATCTCTAGGTGTCATTCAATTCACGACATTACATTCATAGGCATGGCTCTTACTCATTTTTCTCAAATTTGTAATAAGCTCTATAATCCTAAATTGGTGATCAAGCAATTCAAGATAAATAAACTCAAATGCAATACTCACCATCGAAAGAGAACAAGACATAAATCTATTCACACTAGCATATTATCAAACACATAGCCTCTATAAAATCACCTTAAGCAAAGATGGCTTAGTTACAAGTCACGGAAGAAAAAATAAAATCAACATTAATGAAAAAGAGATGAAAAGAAGCCATTAAACAAGAAACTACTCAAAGAGTTGAAGAACAATCCCAAGAGAAGTCTCCTTTTCAAGTGCTTGAGCTTCAATCCCCCTTCTCTCCAAGCTCTAGCCTCTTTCTTCCCCCCATTTTGTGCTTCCTCCTTTACTGCTCTACATTTTTATGTCAATTATGGGCCTCTAGAGCCAGTACAGAAGCCCAGTCCATATATCAGGTTTGTGCAGCCACACTGTAGCATGGCTTCAATTTCTGAACTCATGTTCCAACATGAATTTCTAACACCTTTTCAGCTCAAATTCTTACTCTTTCACTCCTAGCTCAAATGCTTCCCTAATTCTTCTTTCTAAAAGCTATAAAACCAATGGAAAATACAACTAGAATGCAAGGTTGACGTGAATGTAATCATGCAGGAATTTGAATCAAATGATGTAAAAGAGACATTTATGAAAACTAAAACTAACTATCAACAATCTTAAAGTTCCAAGAAAACTAAAGAAAAACATAACTCCTAATGGAGTTATCACTTCTTTTGATATATTCATTTTGCTTTTTCATTTGGGTGAATATGACTTTGAAAGATTGTAAGATTAAAATAACTTTAATTTTGTGCATCAATTTTTCTAATGTGATTAATACTATTTCAACATCCAAAAGTAGGTGTTTAATTGGGATACCTATTCTCTTACCATTATTAGATGTGATGGATAAATAAAAAAGGTTGGGACTACCATCGCAGTCAATAATGATAAAGTGGGTATCCAATTGGACATCAACTTTTTGTATTATAATAGTAATGTTCTTTCTTATGTAGCTGTTGGATCAAAGGCACTATAAGTCAAAATCTTGAAATATGTTCCATGATCTCCGGCCTAGTTACTAGATTCTCACAACCTTGCTCTTTTAGATTCGAATTTGCGATTGAAGGTGGAGTTTCTTAGAGCTTTGTGGGAGGCAGAGTTTGTATTGGTTTTTCTTCTTGGTATTTTACTGGTTCATTTCTAGGGTTTGAACCAATGACTATTTAAGGAGAAGGAGGACCTGTTACTCCATTGACCATATATTGGTAATTGTATAACTTCTTATCGCTTGATATTTGACCCCATAAAATATTATTTTATTTTAACTCATGAAGTATTAATTTCATTTTAACTTTGGAAAAAGTAAAAATATTCATTTTACGGTTCATTTCACTTTGGTAAACAAATATATGTCTCAAAACTTATTTAATTTAAAATCTTTCTAAAGCGACTTAGGCAAATTTTGCCTGACTATATTCTCAACTAAAATTGTTTAAGAAATTGCTAAGAAAAAGAATATAATCTAGTAAAAGTGACTTTTTTTCAATTTTTTTATTTAAAAAGTGACAAACCAAATGCTTATAAAAAAATTGTCAGGTGGAACTAACTGATTAAGGTTTGACTCATATCAATATGATTATATGAGGATCTCACTGGTGGGTAGTATATAATTTCTCCCGAAAATCTTCAAAGAGTTTGAAGGATGCAAATGGTATACTAACACTTGTCCCGCCTAAACAATTTGTTAAAAAAAAAAAAAAAAAAAACGCTGACAGACAAATTCCAATGTTGTGCTAGAATTTGATCCCATCCTTTGTTAGGAGTTACGTGCAATGGATAAGCCATTAACTCCCTCTAAAACCCCCACTTTTTCTTTTGCTGGAGAAGTGTACACTCACAATTACAATGAGCACTGCAACTACAACTGCAACACTCTGCCAATTTCATTCTTCTTCTTCTTCTTCTTCCTTATGGCATGTCTCTTCTTCTTCTCCTTGTTCTGTGAGTGGCAGGGTTTCATGCAGAGCATCACCTCAGCCTCAGGCTCATCTTTCAGCTTCCCCAGTTGACAGAACAGTCTGCCAGATCAAGAATTCTGGTGTCATAGCTTGCCTCAGGGCTAACAGGTCTCTCTTTCTTGTCCTCTTCACTTTATGGACTAGTTTTTGCCAGAAAACTATGTCAATTTATGATTTTTCTTAAAGGGTACTTATCGAAGGCAATTTCTGATATATTTTATTTAATTGTTTTTGGTGGGGGTGTTAAATTTTATTGATACTTGTTGATTGTTGCAGTGTGGTGGTTGACACTATATTTGATTATTCTAGCTTGTTTTTGTATATTGATAAGTGGATTGAAAGTGAAAGCTTCACAGTTCAGATTGCCATAGCATTCTTTTATGATATAATTTATATATACTTGGCATAGGAATATTGAGATTGAAATTCTTCATGGCCATCCACATTCCCTGTGGATGATATCATCTGTGGTGTAAACCATGAACCATCCGTTCGGCTGATAAAAAGGAAAGATGAACTTGAATCAGCTTGTGAATTGCAATCAAAAGTATCCTTCTAAAACTGCTTCCAAGAGGGGAGTTTTAGCTACTCTGAAATCTAAATGTTTATCGGGTATCTTGTTTCTCTTAAGAGAGCTTTATTAGTGATTAAAAAGGATAAGAGAGCTTTATTAGTGATTAAAAAGGATAAGAGAGCTTTATTAGTGATTAAAAAGGATAGAATTTTGTTTCTTTGACTAAGTTTCGGACACTTCTGTTTATAATTTTGCTGAATTCAACATGGTAGGATAGCCTAGTGTTACAGATGAGGTTGAGGCATAAGGTGTTGAAGATTAGTGCTGTCGAAACTCGAATAGGATAGGAAGAGACAACATAGACATGATTGAATTGATAATGGGGATTGGATAGCCGGAATTGAACGAGGCTTAATCAACCCAATAAATTTGTGGTTGATGTATATTTAGATATGTTTCAGAATACTGAGGATATGCAATTTCGTTTTTGTTCATTTCTTTTGTTCCTTTTGCTTGACTGAGACTGGTTTTAGCCATGTCTTATACTTGTAATGGGATGGCTGAATCAACTTTTAATGTTCGAGTAACATGACTAATTCTTTGAAGTCATAACTGGATTCAATAATTCCTTTTGCAGTCTGGTTTTGCTGGCTTATTTTATATTTTTCACTTACATATAGTGCAGAGGTGGCCTTGGAAGCTGCAAATGCTGCAATACAAGGTGGAATTTCAGTTGTGAGTTTGCATTTGTTATCCTCTTATTTTGTTTTATCACTTTATTTTTATTGAAAAGAAATGAAATTTGAGGACACTTGTAAGGATATGTTTAATCCAATAGAAGTTTCGAAATTGATCCCCATAGTTGAATGAGAATCAATTAAAATGCTTTTGGGCCGTGAGCTTTATGGCATTTGAAAAGATATGAATTTGTTTGTACCCTTGTGTTCAAACTTCAAAGTGTAACTCTACTTTGCCGTAGATCTTATGAGATTTGCTCATCATCATTTATCTCTTTCCATGTAGTTGGAGATTGTGGTGTCCACCCCAGGTGTGTTTGAGGTTGTCTACCGAAATTTTTCTCCTTCCTCACTGTACTTGTACTGAGCGTTAGAATTCATGTGCTCTAATTCTCGTCTGTGTAGGTTATACAGCAGCTGGTGAAGGAGCACCCGACAATGGCTCTAGGAGTATGCTTTCATCCTTTAAGTTTCTGGTTTCTCACATGGCATCAGTGTTCTTTGTTAGGGTGTATATCACATGAGCCCAAAGTTTACGAATATGGAGAAAATGTCATTGCATTCTCTTATTTCCTTGAATTTTAAGATTGTGTCTGTATATAGAATCACCTAATGGTAATGGATATGTTGTTGAAACATAAATAATGACTGTTATCAAGGATCACTAATCTTCCCTCTTTTGATTTTTCTTTTATCTCTCTGTGAATTCTCCCTAGCTATCAAACATAGAATTTTCTAACAAAATCACAATATCTTACTTGTTGACATTTTAAGAAAAATTTAAACTTGAGGCTTTTTTAAATAGTTAGTGTTCAGTGTTTTATGCATGTGGATAATACATTAATATCTCTGCCGCATCATCAGTTAAGAGGAATGTCCAACCAAGATTTCATTACTTTTTCATGGTAATATCCCCATAATTGACTTGAAGTCTCGAATTTCTTTTGATTCTGTCTTCAGTAGAAAGCTTTTCCCCACTAGGATCAAACAAGAAATTATTGGAAGATGGCGGATTTTTGTTTTTAATAATTACAGGGTATTTATTGGTTGCAAAGAAATCTTATTGCAAATTCTTATGATTTGTTTTAACATATAGATGTTCAAGACTCTCATTTACAATATTCATTACATGAAATTACATTTCTTTTCAACGGTTGTCTGAATCAAACAGATATCTGCCCTTAGGTTGGGACTGTTCTCAGGATTGAGGACGCAAAAGCTGCAATTACGGCAGGAGCAAAATTTTTTATGAGTCCGGCAATTGTTAAGGTTTGACTTTTGATATTCTATTCATATATACTAAGATGTCACATAATACCTGCTAGTGCTTGATCACAATGTTTTCTTATTCGTTTCATTTTTCTTCTTTAACCTAATATTGTTTCTTACCGCTGTGCATTTATTCTGTGAACTTTATTGGTCATCAGGACATTATGTGTTACATTCAGAGTGGTGAAGTTTTATATATCCCTGGCGCAATGACTCCAACTGAAGTAAGTTTAAACTTTTTAGGTTCAAGCTTTCTATGGATCTTTTCATGATGCATTTTTGCATCCTTGATATCATATTTCATACCTTTTGTATTTTTTTCTAGAATTCCTTTGAGCTTTCGTTAACCATCATTGTATGCAATGCAGATATTATCTGCATGTGATGCAGGCGCTAAAATGATCAAGGTAGGCCTTTTAATGTTCTGTTTTGTTTACCATATTGAATAATATTGAAATACAGACAGTACACATTCATTCGGTGGATATGCATCACTTGTTGCATAGGGGAGTGGACACTTTAGGCTTTCTTGCTAGGAGTTTTCTCATTCTTTCCGTTTTCCATTGTCTATATCTGCTTCAGTCAGAGCAATATCTACTTGTTTGCATTCATATAAAATACCTGTCTGCAAGCAATTTTCTTTTAAATAAATTTTTTTTCTGTTTTTCTATTCATCTCTCAAGTTTCTTCTTTAGTATCCTGTAGATAGATGCTTCTAAATTTTGATATTAATACAATGAATAGGGAAAGAGAAAAAGTTTGAATTGAACCAGTGAAAGATTTGACTAGTAGATAGGTGATCATGAGATGTGAGGAAAAGGATTTGAAGCATTCTTTTTATTTGGAGCTGCCCCCTGTCCAATCAATTTTTCTTTTATGAAATTAAGGGATAAATTCACATAATAAAGATTATAACCAAGATCAAATTACTTTTCAGAGGAAGCATTTCCTTGGCATGATTTTCTATCTTATGGAAGTTCACCCTCCACCCTAAAATTAGTAATAACAACAAAGGGCTTGAGTTGTTCATATTCCAGCTTGCTACCTGTAGCTCCATTTCTCCAATCCTAGAAGCAATGCATTAATCTTGTCATCCACTCCGATTCTTGTTGAAGATGTAAACTGCCATTAAATCTAGGCTTGATAATTTTCAGTTTACATGTTTATTCTTCTATTGATACAATTACAAACAAGCATTGAATTTCTTACATATTTCTTAAAAAAAATCTTATACTTGACCTTTTACCCTGTGGGATAGATTTATCCAGTTTCTGCACTTGGAGGATTTCAATATATATCAGCACTCAAGAAGCCCTTTCCTCATGTCTCCATGGTGGCTTCTCAGGGGATAAATATAGGTAGTTTTTGCTAATTGTTATTATTTCTCATTCTCAATGTTTGATGTCATCTTATTTTTTCTAGAAGCAGCTTTTTTATCTTTTTGTTGAGCCCTTGAGGGTTGTTGGTAAAGACGGTTCACTCTTCATAGTTTCCCTTTTGTCCAACATATCCTCATAAGTCAATAACAGTGAATTCTTATATATATATATACATGTCATTACTCGGTTATGCACCATATGATATTGTTTCTACTTTCTAGCAAACACCTTTTGACAAACTAGTCACCAAACACCATAGAATGTTTTGTTGCAGCTTTTGACAAATATCTATGGCACTAAGCACATCCATGCATGTACAATATGCAAAAGTATAGATCTTAATTAGCATTATTTAGTTCATGCCAGTTGGCGTTATTTTCCATCATGAATGACTTCATATCTAATTGTTTGTAGAATCTATTGAGGAATACATCTTGCGGGGAGCATCATCAGTTGTTTTGTCAGATGCCATATTTGATAAAGAAGCAATTGCACAACATAATTTCAAGAAGATACATCAACTTGCACACACTGCTGCCTCACTGGGTCGCAAAGCTATAAATAGGTGAAACTTTAAATTTTAATTTGTATGGCTGTTGCTTTGTCAGATTTTCCCAGAATGGTTTTATACGTAGGTTGTTGCGTTTATTTTGGATAATTTCGTTAGAATTTGGTAGAAACTTAGAATTTGAGAGGGGTTCATGATATTTGAACGCACAAGTTGGATGCGTAAGGGGACACACACACACCCCCGAATACACAAGGACAAGGATATAGTACATGTATCCGCATACAATCATTTTTATGGGTTCCTTCTTTCTAATCATGTGCGTCCGCATATGTGTTGTGAGGAGTGCGTGCAAAAATCATTTTCCATATATCTAAAACATCCCATTCAAATCATTTTAAAATAATCAAGCACCTTCTGCATTTGCTTCGTCCAACTCCTCAATTTAGCCACTCATTGTTACATTCTTTTTTCAATAAGACGGGGTCAATGTAGTTATGAGAGTTGTATTGACACTCGATCATTCAAATTTGGTCGTGCACGCATGCTTCTCCTTTTGGTATGGAGCTAAAATATTGAGATCAAGTGTTAAAGTATTTGTTGCCTGTTAGTACAAGCAATTTTCATATGCTTACACTTCCAATTGGGGAAAAAAAGGACAGAAAAAAGAAAGGTTAATTTTTGCCTGAAATTTTCAAGGACACACTAATTTCTTTCAAATGCACCTAACCTAGATGCACCAAAGGCTAAGAACTCGTGAAGTAAATTGTTCTAAATTAGGAGGTGATGAACCATATACGACTTCAACCCACCACTCAGCTGTTTAATTTAATTCTATCAAAATTGAATTTGACATTTTATACTTCTAAACACAGTTTTAAATTAAGATTTAATTGTTATACACTGACAGTATAAAATTGTTTTACAAAAGCATCCAATCATATATCACCACATAAGCCATAATAGTTGATTTTTATACCTACTACCTGAAAAGTCATTCAAACTAAATGTTTTGATTGGATGACAGTGTAAAACTGTTTTATACTATCAGTATATCAAAATTAAACTTTTTAAATTATTAAAGGAACACTTCTTTTTTTTTTTCCTTTACATTTCACTCCTCTAATTTCTATTATTATTATTTAATAAAAGTTTGTAAAGATAATATATGGGTCAATTTTTTTACATATGGAATTCGAGTAATGAAAACACTTTGATATTACGTTTTCAGCAAAATTACTCAAGGGTGGCACTGGAAAGGAAATATGCTTTCTGCGGATGATGTACGTAAAACATCAAAAAAAATAAAATTAAAGGAATGGAATCTGCTTGTATAGTGGATTATGTTCCATATTTTTTCTCCATGTAATATGCTAATAGTTAGCAGATTATCACCATGAAAAAAAAATGTTAATCAATTTGTTTATAATCAATGTCAAGCGTTTGTCTCTTCTATAATCTATGTCTCTGATGATTTGCTCGTACAATGAGCTGCTCCATGAGGAACATGTGAAGAATTTAAAACTAATCTAATCTCTCTATATAAATTCACTTCACAAAAACAATTTTCACGTGCTCTCTCCTTTATCACCTTTTCTCATTTATACCTTGTAATTTGAATTAATACTCGGTCTAGTCCCTGACTTTTTATTTGTAAGTTATTTTAGTTCTTAACTTTTAAAATGAGTTAAATTAGTCATTGATATTACAAAATGTGAGTAAATTTAGTCTCTTATTCTAATTTTATTTAACATTTTATCAATTAAATAATAATATAACATTAAGTGACATCTTATCATATCATATCTCATCTAAAGTAGAATGAAGTTTAAAATAACTTATTTTGGTATCTAAAATTATATAAAATGAGTCATTTTATGACTTAGAATGAATATTAAATGATAAATTTTATATAATTTTAGATATCAAAATGAGTCATTTTAAACTTTATTGTATTTCAGATGATATATGGTATATCAATGTATCACTTAAGATTACCTATCATCATTTAATTGATAGAATATTAGATAAAAGTGGGTTGAAGGATTAACTTGACTCACATTTTATAATGTCAGGGACTAATTCGACTTATTTTAAAAGTTAGGGACTTAATAACTCACGAATATAAAATGAGGGACTAAAATAAACATTAACTCTAGTATTTTCCTTCATTCTCCTTCTTGCTTCCTTCCCACCTTCATCTAACATAAAGAAAAAAGATTGAATGTGAAAAAAAGAGCATTGTGTATTTACAAATCCAAATGATGGTGTATTTTTTTTTATCAAAATTGGGGTATCTCCATAGCCGTAAGCTGTGAGACTAATCCCTCGCCCATGGGAGGCACCTTTTAGGATGGGAGAGCTGGTCTGGGGTTTCTTAATTAGTTTCCATACCCAAAGTTAGGGATCGAACCCCTGACATTTGGTTAAGGAAGGATAAGTCTTTACCACTCAACCACACCCCCTGGGTTAATGATGGTGTATCTTGTACATATAAGAGTCCAGTAAATATTTTTATTGTTGAATATTCTATGTGTATGCACTGGCATAAATTATTTTTTATTATAATTTTAATTTGATTCTAAATTAATTGGATACCAAAATATTGAACCATGTTGTTTAGCCCATTTTCTGATTAATTATTGTTATTGGGCTTATTTGGCGATAATTTTATTGTTAATGGATATGATTTTTTGGTTATTGTTATTATGCTGAGCCATAATTGGTAGGTTTGCCTCATCCCGTTACTAATCAGAGAGACTCATGCTCCTAACCATTTCAATATGGCTGTTGCTTCATTGAAATAGAACACATATTGAAACTAAAAGGGTGATAGGAGGAGCTCTCCTTTTGTATTCTCTCTGTAGCATTTTTTTTCAAAAGATAAAGGAAGCACCCAGTCATAGACTCATCAATCTCTACCTTCCAAGTAATTTTAACACCTAATACTCATTATAGCATTTGTTTACCATTTATCATATTGAGAATTGGATTGAATTTTCATCATTTATTCCATATATTTTCTCATTTGCAAAGCTAGAAAATGCTCTTTGGCAATCTATAAATCCAAACACTCAAAAGAAAGTGGCATCTATAAAATACAGATGCCCATCCTTAATTTTTGGCGGCTTCATAAGCTATCAAGCAATTCCAATCATTAATGAAAATAGCATTTAACAGATGTTTCACATACATCAATAGCAATAGCCAAACGATCATGCCATTGAATTGCATGTTGAATTCGAAGAAGCTGTTGCTCTGAATGAAACTTAGAGTCGAGAACATTTGAAGAAAGAGAAGTAGTATGAGAAGAAAGTGACAAAGAAGAACATGAAAATAGCGATGATAATGTGAATGATGTTGCGGATGAAGAGGTGCCAAACATGGTGGCCAGGCAATCTCTGAGCAATAAGCCACCTTTCATGCGTGCATCAGATGTTAAAGCTATGAATGCACCGCAGTTTCAAAATATGGATATATATTGCTAATTCCCCTTGATCTCCATATTTTGATATTAAGTATCATCCAACTCCATATCAAAATCAATTTTCCACCAGACTGAGTCACTTTTTTCTTTCATTCTAAAAAAAAAAAAATTCTGCATGAGGCTACCCGTTGCAAATATTTAAATTTAGCTCATTGGACATATTGATTAAAACTATGGAGCAGAACCAAAACTGTGGGTTCTTAACATTTAGAATATAGTACATTCATATTATTTTCGTGCAATTGGACCGCATGCCTTCTCTTTCTTTGTTTTTCTTTTTGAATCTTTGGCTACTGGTTTTACACTCACGAGAATATAACATTAACTCCTCTTAATACTTTAATATGGCGATGTTTTTGGAAAAGTTAATAGATATTTAAAAAAAAATCAATCCGGACATATCCATTTACATTTTTACCAGAATTCATCACACATTTGCTTAGATTGTATGTTAGGAGAAATATTATCTACATATCTATAATAGCATTTAATATAATTAATCTATATTTAACATTTTATTTTGACTAAAGAGGATTAAATATAACTAAAGAGGAATACATCTTGCGGGGAGCATCATCAGTTGTTTTGTCAGATGCCATATTTGATAAAGAAGCAATTGCGCAACATAATTTCAAGAAGATACATCAACTTGCACACAGTACTGCTGCCTCGCTGGGTCGCAAAGCTGTAAATAGGTGAAACTTTGTAGTTGCATAAATTTTAATTTGTATGGCTGTTGCTTTGTCAGATTTCCCCAGAATGGTTTTATACGTAGGTTGTTGCGTTTATTTTGGATAATTTTGTTAGAATTTGGTAGAAACTTAGAATGTGAGAGGAGAGAGCGCAACCTTGATTTGCTAATAAACTTGTTATCTTGTAACTTAGAAGTTACAGGTTCAAATCTTCTAAATAGTCTCTCCACTTGTGAGGTTAGGCACGCACATTTACTCAGCTCGATCTTGTCTCGACTCGACAAGAGCCTTATGCATTGGGGGTGCTCTTTTGTTAGACACTTAGAGCAGTTAACCACCAAGAAATAGTTGAGAGGATAATGATATGAAAATGATGAGTAAAGGCTCCTTCAAGACCTCAACTCTAGTAGCTCTACCTATATCTAAAGGGGTCATGATATTTGAACGTACAAGTTGGACGCATAAGGGGACACACACACCCCACAATACACAAGGATAACGATATAGTATATGTATCTGCATACAATCATTTTACAGGTTCCTTCTTTCTATTATTGTACGTCCGCATATGTGTTGTGAGGAGTGCGTATAAAAATCATTTTCCATATATCTAAAACATCCCATTCAAATCATTTTAAAATACTCAAGCACCCTTTGCAGTTGCTTCATCCAACTCCTCAATTTAGCCACTCGTTGTTACATACTTTTTTCAATAAGACAGGGTCAATGGAGTTATGAGAGTTGTATTGACAATCGATCATTCAAATTTGGTAGTGCAAGCATGCTTCTCCTTTTGGTATGAATCTGAAATATTGAGATCAAGTATAAAGTATTTGTTTTCTATTGGTAAAAGCAATGTTCATATGCTTACACTTCCAATTGAGAAAAAACAAAAAAGGAAGATAAAAGAAAGGTTAGAGCGCATTTGTTAGAATTAATTTTTGCCTGTAATTTTCAAGGACACTCTAATTTCTTTGACATGCACCTAGATGCACCAAAGGCTAAGAACTTGCGAAGTAAATTTTTCTAAATTAGGAGTTGATGAACCATATACGACTACAACCCACCACTCAGCTGGTTAATTTAATTCTATCAAAATTGAATTTGAAATTTTATTTCTTAAGAATAATTTTCATGAATTACTTCCAAACACATCAGTTTTAAATTATGAGAGGAACACTTTTTTCTTCTTTTCCTTTCCTTTTCACTCCTCTAATTTCTATTATTATTATTATTATTCAATAAAAGTTTGTAAAGATAATATGTAGGTAAATTTTTTTGCATATGAAATTTGAGTAATGAAAATACCGTGACATTACGTTTTCAGCAAAATTACTCTGGGGTGGCATGGAAAGGGAATCCCCTTTCTGTGGATAATATACCTAAAATACCAAAATAAAAATAAATAAATTAAAGGAGTGGGATCGGCTAGTAGCGGATTATGTTTCAAACTTTTCTTCCATGTAATTTGCTACTAGTGGATTATAACCATAGAAAATAAATGTTAATTAATTTGTTTATTCTATTACATGTAAGATATTTGTCTCTTCTATAATCAATGTCTCTGATGATTTGATCGTATGATGAGTTCATCCATGAGGAACTCATGAAGAATCTAAAACTAATCTAATCTCTCTATGTAAACTCACTTCGTGAAGATAATTTTCACTCACTCTTCTTTATCACCTTTTCTCATAAACTATGAAGCAATTCCAATCACTAATGACAATGGCATTCAACAAATGTTTCGCATACATCAACAGCACCAGCCAAACAATCGTGCTATTGAATTGTATGTTGAATTCGAAGAAGCTATTGCTTAGAACAAAACTCATGAGTTGAGAACATTTGAAGAAAGAGAAGTATTATGAGAAGAAAGTGATGAAGAAGAGCATGGAAGTGGCAATGATGATATGAATGATCCTGCGGATGAAGAGGTGCCAAACATGTTATCGGGCAATATCTGAACAATGAGCCACCTTTCATGCTTGCATTAGATTTTAAAACTATAAATGCACCTAGGTTTCCATAGTTTCAAAATATGGGTATGTAGTATTAATTTCCCTTAGGGAATATTTAGGAGTTAGGATTTTAAAAGGAGATGAAAAGGAAAGATTTGTAATAAACTTTTCACTACAAGTCCTTCATTCCCCTCCCCTCCCTTTCAAAATCCTAACTCACAAACATATCCTTATTCTCCATATTTTGATATTAAGCATCATCCAACTCCATATCAAAATCAATTTCCCAGAGACATTCTTTTCTTTCATTCTCACTCTCACCTCCCACCCAAACTTACCATCAGGGGGAAAAAAGGTCTACATGAGGCCACCTGTTGCAAATATTTAAATTTAGCTCATTAGACATATTGATTAAAACTATGGATCAGAACCAAAACTGTGGGTTCTTAACATTTAGAATATAGTATATTCATATTATTTCCGTGCAATTGGACTGCATGCCCTGTCTTTCTTTGTTTTCCTTTTCAAATCTTTGGCTACTGGTTTTACACTCATGAGAATATAACATTAACTTCTCTTAATATATGGCGATGTTTTTGGAAAAGTTAATAGATATTTTTTAAAAAATAATCAGGACATATCCATTTACATTTTTACCAGAATTCTTCACACATTTGCTTAGATTGTATGTTAGGAGAAATATTATCTACATATATCTATAATAGCATTTAATATAATTAATCTATATTTAACATTTTTATTTTGACTAAAGAGGATTAAATATGACTATTAAAATTCAATGTGCTCGGTAATTAAATATTGTAGTGCCTTTGCAACAACTTATTCTTATTATTATTATTACTACTACTATTACTACAAAGTTGAATTTTTAATGTGGTATCAGTTTTTATTTTTAAACGTATTTGTATTAACTTCTCATTTTAACATAGTTTAACGTAATTGGTGGCCATAACTATTTGCATGTGACGATTGGGAATTCTCCTGTACCTAGTATCTACTCTAGCTAGGATTTAACGAATAATTGTACGGAATTGTTTGCCAAGCGTTAATTTGGTTTATTAGGATGAAAGAATTTTGTCGTATGTCTATGAAATCTTGTCATAGTGATCTCCTTTTTGTTGTCTGAAGATTTAGTATCGTTATATATGTACTTAAATTTTCTAAACATTATTAACAATTAGGCAATTATGTATAAATAACGGTATATTTTAGTTGCATTATATGCACACATATATGTCTAAAACTATGAGGAAACATGATTTAAAAAAAAAGAATATATGAGGAAACATACGTTAATAACCAGAGATTTTATTAGGAGTATTCTACGCACTTATTGGAGTAGGGGAGCGCAAAAGCCAAAAGATACGATGCTTTAACAACATTATATTGAATATTGCAGATAGACAAAAATGCCCAAGAGAGTAGGTTATGCTGAAAGTTTGATGGAGAAAGTTGAAAGCAAAGATGAAATCCATCTTCCGGACATATGCAAGGACAGAAGATGTGTGTCTCTTGTAGGAAATATCCCATGGCACTTTGAGAGTCAAAAAGAAAAGGAAAACACAGAAGTTTGGAGAAAACATTGAATATAGGGAGGGCTTGGCATGGGTGATGGAGGTCTAATATTGCCTTCTTGGGGCCTAACTGGCATTGCACAATGACAAGTGCCCATCAATGATCTCTACCACTCGATGGGTTGCCCCACCCCCCTCCTTTTTCTTTCTCTTACTCAAGTGTGCAAGAAATTTTGATTCTAAAACTTTCTAGAAATGTTTTAGCCGTTTTAGCATACATCTTGGAGTGGAAAGCACAAAAGATATACAGTGCTATACAGTTGGATACCTTACATGGACAAAAATACCCTGTATAGTGCTTGTCGTTTGACGAATAAAAGATGCACTTTATCTTCTAGACATGTACGAAAGGTTTCTCAACCTTACAAGGAATAAATAATTAATATTTAGTGAAATTTAAATCCAAACTTGTAAAGAAGAGAAAGAAAATAAAAACAATATATTATATATTAAAAAAAAGAGAAGGGGGCGTGGGAGTTCGGCACGAAGGTCTAGCTAGTATTGCATCGAAGTGGCAATTGCCAAGTGGCATATTCTTGATGAGGCCGATCTGCCATAGTTTCAAGGCTTATCAACTTTGGATTGTTAGACATATGCCAGCGTGCAGAACCACTGGCTTTCTAGCCTCAGCCATGACGAGAACTTATTTAGTTTAATTAGCTTTTAATTAAGTTAATGTGAAATTTGATCGCGAAACTTTCTAAAAAATTTTAACAGATACTTTTGGATATTGGAAAAACATAAAAACTATACCTTGGTAATCTCTCTACAAGAAAAATCCTCAATATTGATTAAGAAATGAAAAAGCTCTTATCACTTCACCCTGACTCTCATAATTAAAATATATATATCATGACTATGTGGTAATATAAATAAAATAAGTCCTACTAAATGGTATCATTTGTATTTTTACTAGCTCTTAACTATATTTTATCGTTTTTTTTATTTGAATATATTTTATCGTATTATACTCATGCAATCAGAGTTAGATACATAACATGCATGTGCTGTTGGATATAATAAGCTAATTGAAAATACTAATATAAGTATATAACTAGTGATATGTATGAAATGTGGAAATATTAATGAATTAATATTAATTTTCTGAACCTATGTTCGATCTAATGATAGAATTAAATTCGATCTACTATATATATATTAGTGTGTACAAAAAATTATAAAATTTTAGAAGTAAAAAATAAATTTTCAAATATATTATATAACATATATTTTAAAAATCATATTAATATTAAAATAATATCATATTTTGTATAAATTAAAATATATTGATATATCTTTTACAAAGTGTGCAACCTTCAAGACAAATTAACCTAAAATATAACTTAAACCAAACTTGAAAATGTATCCGAGTCAAATTTTAAACAATAAAATGTAATCTAACCCAATAAACAACGGTGGAGTCGAAATTATTGAGGAAAAAGGAACCTTGAGCACCCTCATATCGTAATTAAGAGGCGTGAATTCAAAGATGTGAGAATAATAAAATGACTCTTCATTTCACAATATATTAATAAAGAAATTTGACATAGATTAAGAACGTTTATAAATCATTTTGATAATAGTAAAAAGTAAAATAATTTTACAAACTTTCTTTTTTATATTTAAAATAGACATGTAATTTAAAACATAAAAACATTATGTAAGAGAGCAAGTATAAAATATATTAAACATTATTATTTTTCGTCACAACAAATGAATACTATTGAATGAAAATCCTGAATCTCGAAGAGCCAAAACACAAGAAATTAATAATTTTAAAAATAAAAAGGCTAGAATCTAGCTCTAAAATCTTGCATTGCCTTGAGATGGCTAGTGGGAATCTTATTGGGCCAATTGGCCAGTGGCTCTTGATCACCAGCAAAATTCTTTTTTTTTTTCAGTATTAGGTTATCTTCGAATTTGACCTTGAAAATTTTGTAAAGGCATCTTGACTGACAAGGATTCTATGACTTTCACCAAATTATCCTAGAGCAGTTAAAAGATAAAAAATTAAATATTATGTATTTTTTAAATAATTTCTCAATATTATATATTTTTTAAATAATTTCTCATATACTTTAGAAAATTCTTTTTAAAAAAAAAAAAAATAGATGTACATCTTCAAGTGAAAATGGGAAACATATGATATTCCATCCAATCCATTTAATATTTTGGATTGACGAAATTTTTCAAGAAGGCATGAAATATGAGATTGAATTAGAAAGGCCTTCAACCTTGAGGAGAGGTGTGAAGTTTTGGTAATGATAACTGATAAATGTTTTAAAACATATGTGGTGATATGTAAGCGGAAGAAAATACTGCTTATATATGTGCTCATGAATTCATTAAGTCGATATCATGTATACAAGAATTGATAAGTGACAAGTGAAAATTCCTAAATTTTAAATATTAAATTCAAGAAATAAATAAGTTTAAAATTTAGAATTTAAAAGACGATAATTTGGCAGGAAAATCTAGTGTTTTTCTCGAGATTGCTAAAGGCTATCTTACTGGCCAAATATAATGGACTAATGGTTCTTAAACCATTGACAGAACGGAAATAGTAGATCGTTTTATGTTGGTTATCATATGATCAAGTTGAAAGAAGAAAGAGATCAATACTAGAATTTAAAAAGCATCAGATTTCACTAAAATTTATAGAGTTAATTTAGGTCTACTCTTTGCTTAAGCAGAATTTGATAATCTTCCGTTTTTGAAAAATTATGCTGATTACTTTATTTTTTTTCAATACTTTATATGATTTTATTTTTTATTTCTTAATCAATGATTTTAAAAGGTCTAAATATAAAAACATAAATAAATAACATAAATTTTAAAATATTGTTCACATTTCACAATCACAAATCACAATTAATAAATTTAAAATGTAATTATATAAGTAAACTCATAAAATTTTATATCACAAACTCAAAGTTATGACAATACAAATAAAGTCTATTTAATGAAGAATTTATAAGAATGATTTATAACTTTTACTATTCAAAAGTTATAAATAGTCAATGATTTATAAAGTTGTAAATGTAGAAAGTGGAGGCCAAACTACGTTAAAATTTTGTGTTGTTTAGAGTTTATTTTTACTTTTCCGCTGCCCAACAAACTGATTCATGTTTCCGCTGCCATCAACAAATTATTCCAACACATTTTGGGGTTTGCTTTTGCTTCTTCATCTGCCACTACCAAAAAAAAAAAGCGAAAATGGTACTCTTAATATACATTTGCTCAAGGACTAAATGTATATCATCGTGGTGTTTTTACTGTGAGATTTACGCTGAGAATGAGTTAAATAAATTAAAAAAGAGTCATCTAAAGTAATATATAGGGGGGAATGACAGAGGTGGTAACCTAACTCCTTAAATTAAAAATTTATTTTAATCCTAAGTTGCATAAAAAATATAGTAAAAGATACAACCTAGATCCTCTCTCAAGGAGGCTTCAATACTTAGTTGAAAAAATTGGAATTTTGAAGGGTGAAATAATAGCAACAGTGGAGAAGGCACTAATGCAAGGTATTCCTAGGACTAGAAATTAGTTACCATTGATTAAATATTAAATCTATCGGTGACTATTAGTAATAAATTACTATCAATTCTATTGGTGATCGATCAACCTCTAGAATATAATCAATGGAAATAACTAATAAACGAGATCTCAATTTATTTAGAAATCACATTAATTTAATGAACTAATTACTAGAGCCTAACTGCCAATCGGAAAATTAATTCTAATGTTTTCCCTCAAATATAAATCAATAGATCTATCAATTTATATCCAAAAGGTTTTCCTAAATAATGATCGCCAATTTAATTATTCCAATAAAGATTATAGTAATTACCACAATAATTATAGAAATAGAAACTACAGAACATTAAGAAAACCAATACATTTAATATCAAAAATGGTCTCAAACATCATCTCAATCCATCCAAAAACATTTACATTATTAAAGATATCTATTCCTCCGTCTCTGAAAGGTTACAATAATGAAGATAAATAAAACATGAAAATAATAGCAACAATTTTTGCCACGATCTCCAAGATAATGCACTTTCACTAATGGAATTCCTAAGCGACGGAAGAATAGAAAAAGAGAAGAGAGAAGGTAGAGAGAGAATAATAACAACTAAAACTGACAACTTAAAAGTGAGTAAAAGATAGGTTACAATTCTGACTTATCTCTATGTGTATTGCTCTCTAAAAATGGGCTAAAGTGGGCCCAAATACAAATTAATGAGTTGTTCTGCCGTTATTGTATGAATAGTGAGGCCAAATTTTTAATAGTTATCACTTTGCCGAGCACTACAGCGCTAAATGAGCATTGCAACGTTCACCCGATAGAAAGCTTCCATGTTTTTTTTTCCTTTTTATTCCTAGCTCCTTCCCAATACTTTCCAGCCTTGTTCTTAACATTTTCCACTTAATCCAAAACTCCTGTGTTCAAAACCATACTCAAAGAGACAAGTCAAACGTAACAGGGTGTAATTACAAATTTTTCAAAAAATTAGTATAAAAACAAATAATTATATTAAAATCACATAATGAGAAATAAATCAAAATCCTATTTATTCACATTAATAACTCAATAAAACTCATGTAAAAAAACTAAAGTTTGGTAGTAAAATAAGTAATATAAATGCCTCTTATCATGGAGGCAAACGAATATAGGAAGAAAAATGGTTGTTATATAATAAAATTATACAATAAATATACACCACATATCTTATACCCATCAAATGTGATGAGTGATCTCACTCATCCCACTAACTTATAACATCTAATAGTAATAAGATATGTAGTATGTATTTATTATGCAATTTTATTGTTCACCTAATATTACTTATATAGCAATGTAATGGACTTCTTGCAATCTTCATGACTAGTTAATGGCCCCATAAAATGCATTAAATTTCTATATAACCCTTTCGGTTATTGAATTGTTTTAGTTGAAACTGAACAGTATCAAATATCAAATTAAATTAAACTATAACAAATAAAAAAATTAAAGGAAGAAAGAAGAAAAAAAGAATATCTTGTATACGCTTGTTCTTCTCTTTAGTTAACTCTAAATTTATGACTCTGTATATTCATGAGTAAATTGTTTCTAACATATGAATAATAAAAATATATTTAATTTCACTTTAATTTACATATATTATATTTGATGTGTACAGTAATAACACGTAAATATACTCTAATTTAATCAATTTAAATATAAAATCACTTCAAAAAATTATTTTACAAATAAATTATCTTTGAGATGTGGTAAATGTTAGTTTTTGCTCTGAGCCCATTTTTTGTCTTGTCTTACATCATAACATAATTTTTTCATCCTAAATTTTATGTATAGAAAAAAATATATTTTGGCACCCTATGCATATCAATATCCTTATTATTTTTAATGGTTGTGTTTGTATTATTATTTTTCTATATTTTAATAAATTAAGTTAATAAGATATATAAAACAATTTTAACTATAAATAACTATAAAATATCACTATTTTAAAATTTTATAAGGATATGAGAGAAATTTCATAAAAATATTCAAAGTTCAAATCTATAAAACTGAAGAATACACATTCCATATTTCTACCAATATCTTTGTGACAACAGCTAATTATTATATAGAGTCAATCACATGATTAGAAATTATAATATTCTACTATAAGTAATAAAACAATTTTTTCTTTTCTTAAAATAATAAAAACTATTTCATTTTAAAATATAATTCAAATAAAAAAAGATCTCTGGATTAAATATATATATATATATATATAATAATCTGTATTAAACAATGTTATAAATAGTTGAAATAATAGTGAAAACTTTATAACCACTTCATATATTAAATAATAGAGGAATGGGCATAGAAGGTGAAAAGTGCATAAACAAGGGGCAAAGCAAAATGAAGTGTGGAAAAAAAGAAGGGTCCTAAGATTCCACAGTACAGATGAGAAGAGAAGATATAGATAGAAGATAATAATCCGCCGTTTGAACTTTGAACAGCCCACTGGAAATATGGCCCCTGGTTTTCCCACAAAAAACCAAAACTAACTCTCTCTCTCTCTCTCTCTCTCTCTCTCTATATATATATATATATATATATATATTTCTCTCTCTTTCTCTTTCTAGTTCATTCCCTCTCCTCTTTTATATCAATCCAACACCTACAGGCTACAGCAATTTACATTATCTCCCTCATTCTCTCTCAGTTCTCGGTTACCTTCTTCATGTTAAGTTGCTAATACCCTTTTCACTACTCTACAATCCTCTTCCCTTTTACCCCTTCTTACCTGTGCAAAACCCTCCTTAGATTCTCTTAACCTTTTGTTTCTTTTTTCTCTGTTCTCCCTACTTTCCCTGTTTTCCTCTGTTTTTCTACTCCAGGGGAAACTCTTCTTTCCTTTCTGGGGTATGCATTTCCTGCAAATTTTTTCCCCGTTTTCTTTCACACCCATTTCTCGTAATTCCATCCTTCACATTGTTCAAATCAATTCACCTGAGATTATACCCATTCCCATGTGAAAGTTCACTTTTTTATCTTGTTCTGTATTCAGCTGGTTGCTCTGTTCTGTTCTGTTCTGCATTCCAGTGTTGAACCACCTTGGTTCGTTCTTTCCCCTTTTTTGTGTGTAGAGTGGGATTGAATGGGGATTGGGAAGAACTTGTCTGAGAGGAAAGGGAGAGAGAACTGTGAGGTGCAGAGCGAGACGAAGACGAACAGCAAATCTAGGAAGAACCGGCGACATCGTCAGAGGAAGATGTCGATGTCGCCGGTTCAGAAGCTGTTCGAGACTTGCACTCAAGTTTTCGCCAATGGTGGCCCTGGGATTGTCCCTCCACCTCAGCACATTGAGAACCTTCGCTCTGTTTTAGGTACGTTTTGATGTGGTGCTCCTATTCCACGTGTGGAAATTGTTGTCTTTTCGTTACTTCTTGTGTTATTTATTTATTTATGTATTGGGTTATGTGTTACAATTGAGTGGTTTTAACAACTGGGGTTATGCTTCTGATTTGAAAATTGTGTCTCTTTTCTGTGATTCTTAACTCTTTTTTCAGGATTCATTTCAAGTGTGGCTACATGTCATTTTTTACTCTTTTACCATTTTGATCATTTTGGTTTCCGACTCTGTAGCCTTGTAAGGATCAAGCCAGAGCTACGTGATTTCTTTTTGTCACATTTCAATTACTTAATTTTGAATTATGATTTTTTTTTAACGTATTGCTCTAATTTTACCCTTTGCACCAACTTCTAATGTTTTTCTTTACCCTGCGTTGTTTTTGTGTAGTGGGGTGTTTACGCTTTTACATGCTAATTATAATATGCCTTTTGTCTTACGTGCATTTGCATGCATATATGTATTTATATTTTATATTTTATATTTTATATATATTAATATATTAATATTATATTATAAGGTTTTGGGGTTACCAAATAAACACTACTAGTTCCTCTTGTTCCCCCAGTGATATATATTTGCATTGCTGTTTTCCGCTTACTCCATGATGTCAATTCTTTATGTTCCATGCATTTGAAGGGGACCATTAGCATGATGGCATATCATAGTAAAGTTAAATGCCTGACAAATTCTTCCAATCAGAAAAAAAATTCTTTCAATCAGATGCTGCCTTTGAGTGATTAAGTTGCTTCTCTCTCCTCTCCTGGTGTCTCATTCTCATTGGACAATTTGTGCGCATAATCGTTAATTTGGATGCATTATGCCCCTAAATTAAGGGTCCTTTAGTGATAATGGGCCATGTTGGCTGGTTTGTAAAGATTTTAAAGTCCCTATTATTAGCCAGGAAACAATCAATCAGTAGGCATGATGGCAAGTTGAATGTTTTTGGCAAAAAGAGAAAAATTTGACAGTGATTGTCAAATGTAGGGAGGGAATAATTGGTCGGTGGCTTGAAAGCCAGGTCCCAAAAAGCAAAAACACATTATTTAATGTGAGTTAAGGATGGAAAAATGATTTGACAGTGACACTGTTTTGGTTTTATATATATATGAACCTGGATACAGGTATTGGGTATTTCACTATTTTGTAATAGTCGTTTGCATTAAACTCACAAAGACACAAACAGTTACCTGGACCACTATGCCAAGAATTGTTATACCCATAGGTAGTACCATTTTTCATTTGTTTGTCTGAGCTTGATATCCCATGCAAAGCATTTAGCTGTGGATTCAATTCATTATTTTGCAGATCCAATACAGCCAGAAGATGTTGGCTTGAAGCCTGACATGCCATATTTCAATGTAGACAGTGCTCAGAGGACCCCAAAAATTACATACCTGCACATCTATGCGTGTGAAAAATTCTCGGTAATTAAGCTATAACTTGATCTGCTTTATAATAGTGCTGTTTTGTTGATTGTAACTTATTTTATTTTTTCAGATGGGAATATTTTGCTTGCCACCTTCTGGAGTTATTCCCCTTCATAATCATCCTGGAATGACGGTTTTCAGCAAGCTTCTCTTTGGTACCATGCACATCAAATCTTATGATTGGGTCGTTGACTTGCCTCCTGATATGCCCACCATTTTCAAACCATCAGAAAGTGAGTGTTTTCCTATTTAGTTCTTTTCACTATTGTACTTTTCACAATCTCTCTTGTTGTACGGCAGATCCTCTCGATGATACCCTTTAATCAGAAAAAAGAGAAGAATAAAATATTTGTCCATGTTCAAAGGTTATCCGGTTTTTCTGTACGATGTTGTCATGTTGATAACAGATATGACAGGAATTTAAAAAAGAATAATGTATAGAAGACAGCTTAGTACACGAATGAGGAGGTAGATAAACGTAGTCTTGTCCTCAAAAGCAAAGAGACTATTTCCAAGATACAAGCCCTTTACATAAACTTGAAAAATAGCTAATGCCATTTGAAAACAGTTTTTCTTCTAGTTATACAGATCCTTCTCACTCAGTCTGAGGATACGTAATATGTGTGTGATTCATTTTAAGTTATTCAATATTGAGGATATTTTCCTGTGTTACGATCATCCTTGCTCCTACTAGTCATTTTGTTGTGTCTGAGCTCATGATGCTTGGAAAAACATATATTTATTATTTGCTTGTCTTTGTGGACTATTTTTATGCTTTTCTTGTTATGCATGGAAAACGTAAGAAAGGACATATTCAGTCTAGCATTTGAAACGATGATTTCTTTGTCTTAAAGATTGATGCAATTAGTAAGTTTTGATCAATAATATGCATGTTCCAAATATTGCCAGCCCAGACTCCGGAGATGCGGTTGGCTAAAGTTAAGGTTGATGCTGATTTCACTGCTCCTTGCAACCCCTCCATCCTTTATCCTGCTGATGGCGGCAACTTGCATTGCTTCACAGCAGTGACAGCTTGCGCAGTTCTGGATGTGCTCGGTCCTCCATACAATGATCCTGAAGGAAGGCACTGTGCATACTACCTTAATTTCCCCTTTTCCAACTTTTCAGGTATATATGTAACATTTTCCCGCTAAAATCCATTAGAAAATACAAAGATCCTTTGAGTTCACCTAAGTTTCAATAATGTGCACAATTTGGTTTTTTCTAAAACTATAATATCACCCTTCAATGGCATATACATGTTATCTTTTGTGGCTGCTTAACTTTTATTTATTTGTTTATTTTTTTTGTAATTTAAGTTGATGGATTATCCATACCAGAAGAGGAAAGGAATGCTTATGAATGGCTTCAAGAGAGGGACAAACCTGATGATGTAAAAGTTGTTGGACAAATGTACAACGGCCCAAAGATTGTGGAGAACTGAAAAGAACTTCTGTTGTCAATTGCTGCGGTCAAATGTTCCTGTGGACAATATCTATTTGTCTATCCAATAATGCTTCCCATTGATGCCACCCTCTTCTGTCCTGTAGTGAAACTTGATCGTCTTTGGTCCATAATCCTTTTAGTTTTTTTTTTTTTCATCTTTATGGAACATGAGTCACTAGGTGTTGTCATCAGTCTACAGTTGAGCTAGTGTGTAAATAGACCAAAAACAGGAAAGGACAAAAGTTATGCTGCACCGGAAAATGAAGGCAGAAGGAACGTGCAAAAGCAACGAGCTAGTTTGCCTAGTCATTTCATTTGTGATGATTTAGAGCCGAACAAAAAAAAAATTGATGTACTTGGTGCATTGGTATAGATATGGTGCTAAAATGTCAGTACAATCATTTAATTTAATACGTTTCTGCATCTATTATTAATGGGAATGGATGGTATTGTGTTTAGTGCTAATTATGTCAGTACTTTCAGGCTTTTGATTTGTTTTATCTTTCTGTTGTTTCTTTTTGCTTCATAGTACTGCTTTCTTGGTGTTTGGATGGGATGCTAGTTCAACCTTGGACATGTTGTCAACAGGTTGTTTTCTACGGAAGTATCAAGCTTCCCACTGGGACCACTTCCCCCAATTCTATGCAAAGTGGATTTTGTGAACATGAAAAATTGCTTTGAAAAAAAAAATCCATTCATATTCCTCGTAGTTATATTATATTTGGATAATAAAAATGGGTGCTGCAGCATCTTCAATGCTGTTTTGATCACATGATATGTATAGGAACAGAGAAAAACGACGGGGAGAGCTGAAAAGTTAAAACATTGTACATTGTGTCCATTGGTACTATTTTATGTCATGTTGCCAAATTGGTGGCCCAAATTGTTTACCCTTGCGTACGAAAGATGTTACTTACACACAGAAATTCACATTTGCACACTTTCTACCACTTGCATCAAAATTTTTGCAGAACCAAACTCTTAACTTTGTCGCTTACGCTGATGTCAAAAGATGTGCAAGATTTGGTGGTGTGTAACTAACATTATCTCTATTTGTGTCAAGTAGTCTAGTTGTTTAGACAAAAACACTCATACAACTTTTATTCAAATCGCAATTTAACTTTTGTTCAAAATCATAATTTCGAAGTTCCAACCCAGAATTCAAACACGCACAAAGTGGGGGACTATACAAAAGATATCAGTTAGTTCAGATTGTGCAAAAGCGCAATTGCATTGATGTATGTGTGTAGTGACCAATAATTCGTGTGAGATGAGGTGAATTAACCAGAGCAGATGTTTCAGCTGGGGTCCCTTGATGTTATCTTATTATCCAAAACACTATCTGATTATTCATACATATTACATTCTGGAAATAATATTTGGGACATGAACATGTCATGGAGGCAGAGTTGGAAGAGAGAAATTCAAACACTTACGGAGTCATTAAGGATATGAAGCAAGAGGTTCCACGTGTTGTCTCTATATTAAAAGCTAAACGTTGATTTCGAAGTCGATATTTTTTTTCGTTCTATTCTTGTACACTGAAAATTATATTGGTCACAATAAAATTTGAAACTAGAACCTTATATATACTACCCAAACTTCTGACTACTAAACCAATCCTATTGGCTTTTCTTATTCAGAATATTAGTTATCTGGTTTTAAGCCCCAAAAGATGACATGACCACCTTGGTTTCGACGCAGCTTAACAGACATGTGCATGTTAATAGTGTGGTAGTGTTATTTGAATATCATAATAGAATACTAGCCTCATATAGATATAGATATACAACACATTCATCTCATCTCGATACAAGTGTCTTTCATTATTTACTAGTCGAAGAGATATGCTCTCAAATGATTATTCGAGTTCAAACCATATCGTGATTATTTTTGTTGTTGATCAGAATTGGCATAACAGGAAGACTTATTTTCCTCAACACACCAAGTTGATATGAGAGGCAGTAACCTTGAGATCAATAGGCTTTGTAAAATGAAGTGATGACTGTCTTTAAGAATGTGAGCATAAATATTAACCAACAAAAAAAAAATCAAAAATGTTTTCTGATTGTTAAGGGAATTTTGTGGAGGTGTCACCATACATCAGACAGAATGTGCACAATTTTAAACCTGTTTGTGTACAAAGATCGTGGCTGAGATTCAGTAATTGGACAGCAACTCGTTTTCTCCGACCCCAAACTTTGTGAGAAAGAAATCAACCCCTGATGTTACAGTTTCCACCAAATAACATCAATAAACGGAAGAACACGGATCCAACTGATAGAAAGCAATTTTAAGTCATTTGAACTTGTCAATGAGGTCGATTTGAAGTGCTAAACAGGAGCTTTCCATTAAACCGGCCAAGTAAACTGCTTTCATCATTCCAGTTATTGTGTCATGTAGCCCTCTTCTGCCTCCACAACATTAAATCTTGTGAGGCCATCAGTATACAAAACCTACAAAACAGAAACAAGAGGGGAAATGGGGGCAAAAAACTCAATTACTTCACAGCTTTATTATAGGAATGAACGATTTTAATGGAACCCGCTGCACAGTTTTCACAGCAAAATGCTACTGGGCATTAAGGACGGCTAGTGAATCAAAGGTTCAATAAACTTGCTTGGCTCAAATCTCAAACTTAGGGTATGTTTGGTTAGGAAGTAAAAATGATGGGTAATTTTTCTTGAATGAACTTCATGTGTAATTTTACACATGGAACTCATCAATGAAAAATTTACCTTGAGTTTTACCCCTTCACCAAACATACCCTTAATATTAGATAGCCATAAGAAATGTTTAAGCAAAGACTTTAAACAACATTAACAGAGCCAAAGCTGAAGCATACTATACGGCTGTGTGTTAAAGTTAGATGTCACAGGATAATGAATAATGCAGCCTTTATACAAATAGATGCATAGTTTTTCAAGTTACCGTACAATCTATAGGTATTAGACTAGAATTATAGCCAACCCTAAAACTTGGGTTGTTTTATTACCCTTTTTTCTTTGTTAGCACAGTGGCTAAGTTTTAGCTTTTCAATTCAGATCAATCTAAGACAAAACTCTATAGTCCGTGTGCAATTCTTTCCACCAATTTGCTACTTAATATTTACAGAAAATTACAAAGGGAAACAAAAAGTCATTACCGATGTCTAATAACACAATTATCTCCAAACATGTCAGCTATGAAACCTTCAATAGTTCGTGGAATGCTTCTTGTGGTATATCAACAGAACCAATACGTTTCATTCGCTTCTTTCCTTCCTTTTGCTTCTCCAACAGCTTCCGCTTTCGAGTAACATCACCACCATAACACTTGGCAAGAACATTCTTCCTTAATGCAGAAATCCTACAATAAATGTAGAGAGTTTCAACAAATGACTCAATCCTCCATCCTTTGCTTTTGTTAGGTGCTTAAAATCCATCTACCATTCTACCTAAATGCTATTGGAAATAAAATGACTAACGCTATGAAGATGATGATCAAGATCAACAATTACATATAAAAGGCTACAGGGTTTACAGCAATCCAAAAGGACAACTTAGCATAGTACTTTAAACAGAAGCTTACGTCTCTCTTGCTATAACCTTTGACCCAATGGCAGCTTGAATGCTTATCTCAAACATTTGCCTGTTCAAAATTTAGAGAAATTTGGGATGAGTAGAAGCTAAAGCAGAGGTGTGAAACAAATGAAATTATTTCTTAAACTAAAAGACCTGTCTATGACTTTCTTCAACTTCTCCACCAGTTCACGTCCAACGCGATATGCTTTCATGTTATGAACAATAGTTGCCATCGCGTCAACAGGTTGCCCATTCAAGAGAATATCGAGTTTCACTAGATCAGATTGTTGATAACTGTAATTGCACCCATTGAATGTATTATAAAGTATGCTACTCCATTTATGCAGATTTACTTGCTTATACATTTTGATCTCATATGACAGCCAATTATATAAAAGTAGATGAAAATGGGAGAAGGATCTTCACTAGATATCACAACTAATCTATATCAATGTACATTGACACACACCAAATAATTGATTCGAACTACACAATACAGTATGTCATTAATATCTAAAGTAAGTAGGAGTGGATGCACAATAATAATCATTTTGGGAGAGGGAAAGTGATGCATACTTACTCGGAATCCTCATAATCAAATGATGCATAGCCTGATGTTATGCTCTTCAATTCATTATAAAAGTCGACAACAATTTCTCTCAAAGGCATTCGATACTTCATGAATGCTCGTTGACTGTAGAAGTGAAACTTAAATAATCAATACCATTCTCTCAATCATGGATGAGTTCATGAACAGAAAGCTAAAGCTAAACATCGAAGTTAGTGTCCATTCTTGAGGAAAAGCTAGCACATGGAGCCTAATATCCTCATCAAATCACATCACTTCTCATGATATTATTCATGGATTGATATATCAATGAAATGGAAACTAGGCAAACTTGTACCTGTCAATGAATGAGTACTCCAATTGTTGACCCCTACGCTCAGAGCAAAGGGTAATAACAGGTCCCACATACCTTAAATAATCAATAAATTCAGATCAAGAATAGTATCTCTGAAAGCATCAAATAAATTATACTCAGGGTTATACAAGAGCTTACTCACTAGGAATGATTATAGTAGCCATTACTGTAGGTTCCCAACAGGCTGTCACTCGTTGCTTGGGATTAGAGGGTAATGAAGCAGGATTTTGAACTTCTAATTTGCTGAAAAACACACCTCAAACATTAGTAAATCATGTTGGAACATAGCCTGACAAATACAACTTTGTAATGTACCTTCCATCAGAGTATTCATATATGTAAGGCACAGTAGGAACTGTTGAGATAACATGAGCTCCATACTCCTGTTTATGCCAACATAATATTTGTCACCATAGATGAAACCAAATAAATAAATAAAGTTCTTAGATCAATTTATCAAATTTTCCTAATATATGGCATACATAGAAATATCACTTATTCCAAGACAAATTGCATTAACAATGCCTATGAAGCATACATACAGTTATAAAATTTAAGGCATGCTATTTTGCAAAGTTTATCTTCATCATCAGCTTAAAGCTATCATTTGGTTTCCATACAGGGATATATTACCTGCTCAAGCCTTTGGTGAAAAACATCCATGTGAAGTAAGCCTAAGAATCCACACCTGATTAAATACAAAAAGATACATGAGAAAGCTACTCCACGTGTAGTTAGCTATGCTTCAAATTTCAGCAGAAGCCGCAGACCCAAATTCCCACCCCATTCTTAGTAGTAGATACCAACCTGAACCCCAGACCTAGAGCTGTGCTAGTTTCTTTAGTAATAGAGACGCTGGCATCATTACATGTCAGCCTCTCTATTGCATGGTTGAGTGCTTCAAAATCAGATCCATCCGCTGGATAAAGACCAGAGAATACCATATGTTTTGCTGGTTTGAATCCTGCAGTTTAAAATTATCAAATGTTAATTTATAAAACAGGCATTTAAGATAAAGAAATGCACCCACAGATACTATATATGATAATATTATTAGACACGGGGGAAAAGAAAGAGCAATAAATATAATATCACATCAGGTTGACTATTCAGGTACTTATTTTTCAAAGGAAAATTAATAATGGTCAAGCAAATAAGTGAACTCATTTTATTCTCTGTAAGACAATTACCTAAAAGTGTAGCAAAAGTGAATGGGGTCTACAAGATTCTAGAAAATAGAAATACAATGCAGCAAAGGACGGTGAGAATAGCCTACATGCAGGGGCCATTGGGTCTTACAACCTTAAATGAACAATAGAATGTAGATAACAAGTAATTTTATGATTTCCAACCAAAGAGCTAACAAATTAATGTCTGGAGATGAGAGACAAAAGATGGCAGCTACACCTGGAAGAGGCTCTACAGTGTTTCGAGTATGGTGAATTGTGTCTCCAACACGTGCCTCTTTGGTTGAGCGCATGCCACTTACAACATAACCAACTTGCCCAGGATGCAAGATGCCAGTAGGTGTAAGTTCAGGATGCATGATGCCAATATCCAAAGCTTCATATGACTGACCAGTAGCGGCAGATGAAATCTTATCCCCCTTGCGCAGAACACCATCAACAACAGCAACATGGCATATTACCCCCCTGTACTCATCATAATATGAATCAAGCAAAAGCATGCGTAAAGGAGATTCACTCCTCCCAGGAGGTGGAGGTATGCGCTCTATAACTGCCGGAAGGACTTGCTCAAGACCTTGCCCAGTTTTAGCAGATGTTAGCAATGCATCACTTGGGTCAAGATCAAACATCGATTTCAATTGGGCTTTAACACGATCAGGATCAGCAGTTGGCTGGTCAATCTTGTTTATTACAGGTACAATTGTCAGGTTAGACTCGAAAGCAAGGTAAAAGTTAGCAACAGTTTGAGCTTGGACTCCTTGTGCAGCATCAACAACCAAAAGGACACCTTGACAAGCTGCCAGTGACCTTGACACCTCATAGCTAAAATCTACATGCCCAGGAGTGTCAATAAGATTCAGCAAAAATCGAGGTGACTCTTTTCCATCACTACCATCATCACCATTTTTTATGTGCTTATAGAACATTGTTGCTGTCTGCGCTTTAACTGTGATTCCCCTTTCCCTCTCAACCTAAAGCATTTCAAACTTCACCAATTCATCACCATAAAAAAAAAAAAATACTAAAAATCAAGAAACACAACGCTTTCCACTGAAGTTACAAAATTCCATTTTTCTTTTTTTTGGGACCAACTCATGATCTCGTTCCACCTCCTTGTTTAACACGACACATTTCTCGAAAAAGCAACAAACACCCATTTCACATAACATAGCAAAAGAAATTAAAAAAGCATGCCCACATGAAAAATATTCAAAATTTTCACAATTTTGGACAACAACCATTTCATATATCATTGCCAAAAAAAATGGAAAAAAAAAGTTATTTTTTTTTTTTTACAATATTGGATAACACCCATTTCATATAACATTGCAAAAATGCACACCACATGAAAAAAATTGAAATTTTTGTTCACTATTTTGGATAACACCCATTTCACATAACATTGCCAAAAAGCAAACCCATGTCCAAAAATCGAAAATTTTTCTGACTATATAGATAGAGCACCTGCAACTTATCGAGGTACTGGGGCTGGCCATGGCCTTTTTTGATGGTTCCAGTGAGCTCTAGGAGGCGATCAGCGAGGGTGGACTTGCCATGATCAACGTGTGCAATGATTGAGAAGTTTCTGATGAGGTCCGGAGGATACTGGCTCAAATCTATGACACTCTTATCCTTGCTGTTTTGTTGGCGTGTCTGGGAACAGAAGAGTGCACGTTGTTGATGGGTTGCGGTAGTGGCTGTGCTGGTTAAAGGGTTGAATGGGAAAAGGGTAGAATTGCACAAGAGTGAGAGGTAATTTGATTGCTTCAGAGTCCTTGAAGCTTTGCTCAGGTAACCCATTTCAGGGTTTATGGTATGGGGCTTTGTTCACTGAAGCAGCTGCGACGTTCAAAACAACGCAGGTGGAAAACCAGAGAAGAACGAATGAAGCCGAATGAAGGTGTGCTATTATTTCCTTTACACGACGTCGTTTGGGAATGGGCTGGGCTTGTATGGGAATATGGGTTACTGTCATGCTTGGTTTGGTTCCATGCGGATATATCACCAATAAAAGTCATAGAAATGAATGAATTGTAAAGCTAGTCCATTTATGTTGGACAAATTATAGCGCTTTTTGTTCCGAGTATTTTACTATAGTTGTCTGGTCATTGATTAATTTTTTAGACTTAAAGCTTTAGTGTCAATAGATTTGATGTATTGTAGGTTTTTACCTAATGATTTGTACCAAGGATTAGACTTTTATTTATTAATGAATGAATCTTTCTGAAAAAAATAAAATAAAGAAAAAATTGCACAAACCTCTTTTAACCTTTGGTGAAATTCATCCCGCCTAGTTTATTTGTAAAATTATTTATGAGGTCCATGAGTTTGTGAAATCATTACACTGACTCCTCTCGAATTTATAAAATCATTACACCGGCCTCCCTTCTATTGTACAATGAACAGTGCATTTAGGAAATATCAATATCACTGGCAAACAGAGGAGGGCTGAAGTAAATTTCACTAAACCTTAACGAAGATCAATATAATTTTCCCTAAAACAAAATACATTGAACTGCTTTGAAGTTTGGTGAAATTCATCTGAGTTTCCTCTATTTGAAAAATTTGTTAATAAAGTTTATGAGTTTGTGGATCATTACACCATCTCTTTATATTGTAAAACCATTACATTGTCATTCCCTCTTTTTATTGCACATTGCACAATACATCCAAGTGATGTTTGTGACATTTAGACAAATAGTGGAGAACTGGAGCGAATTTCATCAAATTTCAAGGCATATAAATGTAATTTGTCCTTTATTATTTATTTATCTTGGTTTGAGGTTTCTAACTTTCTATGATGGCTTCATTTTAAACTATTGAACTTCATCAGCATTTGTGTAATGATTATTTGGAGGGCAGAGGTGGCACCAAATTTCTCTCCTTTATTGACTTCTCTCGGGGTCACACTACATTTGCTCGTATGCTCCATAGTATTAAAAACTGGTTCAACTGAAAAATCGGTGAATCAGTCCGAGCAACTGTTTGGATCGGTCTCGCATCGAAACCGGTGCAATCCAGTTTGACTTGGCCAGTTGAACCAAACAGGATTGGGTCGAGTTTTTTTCTTTTTTTGCTTTGTTTTTGCTAAATGATATCTTTTTTTAAACCTTAAAAAAATTCTAATTTGACTTATAGAAAAATGCAATATCTTTGTATTGTCATGACTTGCGAGTTTGTAATGTAAAACTTTATGAGTTTGCTAATGTAATTATATTCTAAACTTGTCAATTGTGATTCATGATTGTGAAATGTGAACACTATTTAGGAATTTATGTTAATTATTTATGTTTTTGTATTTGGACCCCTTAAAAAATGTCAAATTATTAATTAGATGTCATTTTATTGTATTTTATTTAAATTTTTTTATTTTTTTATATAAATCCGGTTCCACCAGTGACTCACCTGTTGAACTAATAACCTAGTGATCTAGTTTCTGAACTGAGTCCATCACCAATCTTAGTCCGAAATATGATCCATATGGTTCAGTCACTTACGAATATCAGAATCTGGCAGGGGAAAATTTACCACAACGGAACTGCTAGAACATTGAACTAAACATCTAGTCGGGTAATTTGATTTTCTTATTTACTTTAATGACAACTTGTTAAGTGTCATAAGTCATAATAGAGTACAAGATGTAACGTTACTTTCATTCAAATATTGATCACATAAATTTCCTCACACACACAAGGCAAACAGCGAGGTTCCACTGGTCGTGTTCATGGCAACCCCCAGAGAAACATTATATCCATTGCCTACAAATATGCACCCATTGCTAACTGACATGCCTCCATAGACACTTCCTCCAGTTTCATAGGACCACAAAATCTTCCCACTACTGGCATTGATTGCATAAATTGATCCCTCTCTATCTGTTGATCCAGCAAAGACAACCTCATTTGCAACACTCACAGGACCACTAGCAGGGCTGTTTCTAGGATTAGCTGTGGACCATAGGATTTCTCCATTGCTTGCATCCATTGCCACCCAGCCACCAGTAGTTGTAGTTATATTTGATGGTGCAAGAGTGAAGTTTTTCTGCAGTGAATTTGCAATGTTGGTGTAGACTCTCCTTTCATCAGTTGCTGCACCCCATATTCCACCTCCTCCAGAGCCACCCGGCCCAGCTTCCTGCAAAATAGCAAGAGTATATGAATGAGCTATAGAGGAATACAAGATCAAAGTTTAATTATTTTGCCACATATCTTGATTTGTGTGTCACATATAGAGGGTCATGAATTCATGTTATTTCGACACAGACATCAATCTTCAACATCTTTTAACATCTACCATTAGAATTGAAAAACACTTTGAACCTTTTTATTTTACTTTTTCCAGCCAATTCATATGAGTGTATAAGATGATGTCTATAACTTAGGTACAAATATCTTTCATATAGTTACCATTAGTAACATGACAGAAGATTAACACGTTCATTTTATCTTAATTTTTCTTTTCCCATTCCCATCCCCTCCATGCCACTTCAGAAGATTTTAAGCGTCTCACTAGAAGGTTAAACTCACATGTAAAACTAACCTTACCACAACAAAATTGTCATCATTTACTCAATACAATAACAGTAGAAATAAAAACTGTTCTAATAAACTATCTATTACCGTAAACCAAACAAGGTTGCCATTGTTGCGATCCAAAGCCCAAGCAAAGCCACTTTTCTGGACAGCAGCAACAATATCTTTCTTGGTTCCATTTACATATGCTGTCAACATCATCGGTGCCTCCCCAAAATCAGCATCTGGGTTAGCACCTGCAGGAGGACAACCTGAAGTAGAAGCATTGTTGCATGCTACGAACCACACATCATACCCTCCAAGCTGGTGGAACCATCTGATATTCCCAGTGTCCAAATCAAGGGCCAAGATTGAATTGGAGTGGTTCTCCGGCTCAACACACTTGTCAGGTTGAGTAGGCACTGTTTGGTTGTTCTGCCTTTCTTGGCACTCAAGTATGTTTGATGGGGCAGAGTAGAGGTTCCCCGTGGCAATGTAGACATGGCTTCTTTGAGCATCAATGGAAGGGCTGCTACCCCAAATGGCTGCTCCTGCATACCCTCCTTTCTTGTTGTGGTTATCTGGCAACATATAGGTCTGCCATATGATGAGACCGGATCGAGCATCGAGTTTTGCCATGCTACCACGAAATACACAGCATTGCTCAATGGTTGATCCTTCTTCTAGTGAAGATGTTCCCACATAGTAACCTCTGTGATGTATTAATGCAACAGATGCAGAAAAGGGTCAAAACAAGTGATCCAGAGGAACTTGTATACTGAGTCAGTCAAAGCAATAGACCAAGCTTGTAGCTTAAATATATGTACAGCATATGTAAGCCATAAGTTAAGTGGAAAACAAATCTTTAATGCAGAAGTCTATTTAAAATTTTAACTGTGAAAAACAATCATTTATCGTAAAATTCTCAGTGCAAAAGAATCTGTGATTGTAACGACATATCAATGTCAGCCTATATCTAATTTCGGGTTTATCTCATGGCTCGTGCCCTACTAAATTGTGGAGTGTTGCTGTTTTAATAATACTTTCGTGGTAATATGAAAGTTACATCATGGATCAACCAAGTACCAACCGTGCGTTATTTGAGACTTACTTTTTTTCTTTAATAAAAAATACTATCATTTTAGTCAAGAAAGATATGAAAGCTTGATATTTAATAGTATGGCCCAAGTCAATTTCATTAATAAACAAAAGAATAAGTAGTGAGACAGAGATACGTATGGTTTAGGTTTGTTGCTTTGATCTAAATATTTAAAAATGGTAAATTATTTTTGTTCAATACAGATATCTAATCAAGAATGAAGCAAGGCATTTAAAAAAGGAAATATAATAAAAATAAAAAATACAAGAAGATTTTGTTATTTTTTTCTTAAAACATTTTCAGATGGGTCGCTTTGGCTCCTCCATTGCATATAGGGGTGTCTAGACTGGAGATCATAAACCAAAGAGGGTAAGGGAAGAAAACTTTTATGAAAACAATTTCATTGATGGATTCTAAAAATAGAACAGGAAACAAAGCTGCAAAGATGATGTTCATTTGCAAAGTTAGAATGAGCGTGAATTTGAATGGACAGATTAGAAATCTTCCTAAGAAAGAAGATGTGGATAGTAGTACTACTGACCCATTGTAGCATGTTCCAGACATGGTGATTAATCCTGCAGGATGATGATCCAAATAGGTGAACCACACAAGCTCACCAGTAGTTCTCTTAAGGCCAATAACAGCAGCAGGGCCGTAGATTCCAACAATCAGTAAATCCCCAGCTACAGTGGGAGTTGCCCTTGACACTGTATAATTTACATTGTTGACAACAGTTACATTTAGACCTGTCAAATCATGCAAGTTTTGCTTCCAAACAAGGGATCCATCAGCTTCATTCACTGCATAGATGTTACCATTCCAGCTTGGAAAATAAAGGGTACCATCATATATTGCTGGTGTTGCGGTGATATCTTTGCCTGCATAGAATCTCCACTTCAAACTAAGGTTTGGTGCTGTTTTGGGGCTGATCTTATACTCTTTGCAAGCATATCTTCTGTTGAGCAAATCTCCACCATGGTTCAACCAGTCTTGTGAATAATACTGTTGTCTGAGCCTCTAAATCAATAAATCAAAATAGGGAATTAGATTGATTTCATTTATTAGAATAGTTTCAAGAAGAGTATGAGTGCTATGGAATTAATGATAAAGGGTGGGAAGTATCATACGTTTGATGAGCTTGAAGCAAAGACTACTATTGCATGAACACAAAACAGTAATGAGCAAAAAACCAAGTGTTTGTTGCATTTAGGTGTTGCCATGGAATCTGTGTTTAGGTGATGGCAAGATGAATGCTTGGGAAAGTTGAAAAGAAACTGGCACATATATATGAGAAGAAATGGCCCAAGGATGCACGAAGCCAGAGGGACCTCATAATCTTTGACTTTTATTCTAGACAAGTATCATTTAAGCCCATGTATTGTATGGGCATAGCATGCGAATATGAATTTAAACGAGCGTTGAAGTGCAAAAAAAAATGTTATGTGTATTGAGAGCAAGCTATATAAACTAACAATATAAAAAAATTTTATTCTTTCTAACTAATTAAAAATTATATAAAATAACTACCCATTATTACAATTATCAGACATAGTTTATTATCTTAGTGAAGTTCTATTAACTATTTTACTTCCATCCATAGAAATATATATACTATACACGTATTCTTTTTGTAAAAGAAGTGTCACATTTGATTTTGTAAATTGACATACGAATAATATCATATTTTTTTATTATTTTGGTGCCGACTTTGATATAAAACTTAAAGAATGAGTCTCATACATTAAGATAATGGTCACATCATCCTCGTTACCAATAATCTTTATGTCATTTTGTTCCTTTTGGAAAAGCAAGTCTGTTTTGTGCGAAAAGAACAAATAAAACTTCTGTTTTGTAATTTTCTTTCCTGAAACGGACAATCCTACCTGATGACTCAATTTAAACATTGATGACATTAAATGAAAAGCGCAAAAGTACGACCACCCGGAAGCAGAATGCAAATTGACTTCCAAGTTTCCAATCTTTTCTTTAGCCCTAATAATGATGATAACTATAAATACTGTTTGGTCTATTTTCTTTTTCTTCACGTACAAGGTTGTGGCTAGGGGCGTGGCTCGGCTCAAGAAAAAATTATATATATATATATATATATATATATATATATATATATATGTACGTATATAATGAATTATAAAAAGAAAATAAAAACAAAAGATTTTGTTGTAGAGGCATCACCATTTGAAATACTTTTAAGTGTGTGTTTAGATGAAGTATTTTCAAAATACATAAGAATTTAAAATACTAAGAAATTAGAATACTTAAATTAAATTCCTTTTAATTTTTAAATTTTTTATTTGGATAGATAATTATATTTTCTTTATTTGTAAAATATTTTATTTGGATGGGGTAATTATATTACCCTGATTTTAACATATTTTATTTAAAAAATATAATATATTTTTTAAAAAATAAGTTTTTGATTAATAATCAAAATTCAATTGATCTAAAATCAATTATAATGAGTTCATATTTCACAAATTATCTTAAATTTCATTCACAAAATATTTTAAATTAAATTATAAAAAATTAATTGTTATATAAATAAAATAGAATGATACATAATTATAATATCATGTAATATAAACTGAATATTAGAAAATTTAAAATACAACAAAATGAATTAAAAATATTATTAAACAAAAATCTCATAAATATAAAAAAATTGTAATGGAATAATAAAAGTGAGACTTACCAAAATGAGAAAAGAATATATTTGTATGTGTAAAGATTTCTAAAATTCCCTATATATAGATGGAAATTAAAATTCTCTATTTTAGGTAGATAAAATTCCTTAAATTCTGTAATTTCTTTGAAGTGAATATCTAAATAGAATATTTTATCATGATAAATTTTAACTCTTTCTAAAAATTATATTTCTCCCTATAATTACTCTATCCAAATGCACACTAAGATTTAAAATTTTGTAAATGAAAGCTTTTTATTTGGATAATTAAATTAAGTTTTGACGAAATGAACTTTTTTTTGGTAAATAATTTCTCGAATAATGTATCTTGCCGAAAAGAATGTCAAAAAGTTCACATGAAATAAGGATGGTTATTTGATGGAATGAAATAGTTGAAATTATCTACTCAGCCAGAAGTCAACACATTTCTGTATTATTTTCTCAAATAATTACAATAAAATATGAGCTCTTTAACAAATAACTCAAATTCCAGATGCGTAATTAGTGAAGGAAACGAAGGAAAGTCCAACGTCTGGATAAAGAAGGAAATATATTAAATTCAAAGGATATCATATATCAATCTATTGACAAAAAAATTCTCAAAATAAAAAAATATTATTTATATCATGTGAAATATCACACTAATTTATATCTTATTTATTATTAGATAAGATAATAATTATATTTAAATGGTATACATTTAATCCAATTCAATAGTAAATGTAATATGCTCCGCACTCATAGATGGGGCTGATAGCTGATGTGACACGCAATATTAAGAGATTGATCAGGTAAGGACACGCGAAATGAAAAGCCCGATTAGGGCCTTGGAAAAGGTTGGCATTCGAGTTGGGCAAATTTCGTTGTTAAGAGTGTGTTTAGTCTGTGAAAATGTTTTTTATTTTTATTTTTTGAAAAGAATTTTTATTTTTAGATTTTAAAAATTAAAAAATATATTTGGTTTGTAAATGTAGATTCTATTTTTTAAAAGTGTAAAATAATGAAAATATGTTTGGTTTATCTATTTTTAAAATATATTTCTCAAAATCAAATTTAAGAAAATAAAATTATATTTGACATTAAATAATTTAAATTACATATAGATATATATTTGATTTATATTGGTTCATTTACTAAAAGAATTTACAAAAGTCTAAAATAATTCTATAAAACATAAAGACTAAGAATAACTAGAGCATGGTTAATTTGTACATTTTTACAAGAGTAATGTTTTGAAATAATAAAATTATACAATAAATATATATCATACACTTTATTACTATTAGATGTGATTAGTGATCCTCACTTATTTCATTGACTCATCACATTTAATAATAATAATATACATAATATATATTTATTGTACAATTTTATTATCCCCTTAATATTATTCTTTTTAAAATAGAGTTTTCAAGCTCAAATTCAAAGTTCTTAAAAAATTATATTTAAAATAATAAAATTATACCATTGTCATATGTATACAGATGTCAAAATACTTTGAACTTCAACATTTTAGCCCCAAAATCAATCACCATATGCATTATATAATATTAATTAGTTTCTTAAAAAAGTTTCTGGATCTTTCTAAATCTTTTCCCCCAAAATCAACGTTGTAAGTGATTTAGTGTGAGAGTTGCTAAAAGATTTTTAATTTTGTGTTGAGTTTTTCCTTTTCCCCACCGCCATGGATCTGCCAGTCTCACATTGCCCCCATTTTTGGCGTCACCATCAGCAAAAGGAGATGGATTGGATGCTTTGGGTCTTACTATGGTCAAGAAGAGGGTCCACTCCTCAACCACCATGGTGGCTGGTCTGCTTCTTTCTGCAATTCATGGAGACCTTCTTCTCCTCTCTTGCAACTGGACAAAGGTTACCACTAGCTGCACGAAACAATGGCGTGAAGAAACAGCAACTACAGTGGCATATCCTCTTCCTTACATAAGACAGCCATGGTGACAGATCAGTGAAGGAAAAGGAAAAAAATTGACTGGTTCTTCCTTGAGCAGATTCGAACGCAGTGCCTTACTGTAAAAGGAGATGATTTGTTGATATTCACTATTATGCCACCGCGTTTTGAAGTGAAAATGTTTTCTAGATGTTACAAAGAAAATACTGAAAATGTCAAAATGACATTTCCAATTTTGTGGCCGTTTTAAAAAATATTTCCAACAAAACGTTGTCTATATTATCTAACCAAACATATTTTTTGATCATTTTCTATTTTCACTGAAAATGAAAACAGAAAAGCCTGAAACCAAACGCCCCCTAAGTTTCTTCGTTGACAATCTCACTATTACCACTAGGCTAATTATTTCTCCTGCCATGAACTCTGGCCCTTTCTTTGTAATCCGTCCTTCCAATAATAAATATCACTTTGAATTTTTTTTTAGTATATTTATAAATTGAGTTTTACTGACTAATATTTTTAAGATATTGATTAAGGATATAAAAAAAAAGAAGTAAGTTTTAAGATTTAATTTCAACTTAAAGTTCTTCTTCTCAAGGAAAAGTTTCTTTCTTTAACTCAGAACATTGATTAAATAAACTGTTATAAATTAATATATCTAGATACAAAATATTCCTTTTATTTTATAGATAGATATATTAACTTTTCAATACAGTAAAATTATATGATTTTCTGAGAGAGACTGTTAATAAATAATCTATCTACACTACTAATAATCCAAACTTATTTCAAAAAAAGTTTTGTCATATGTCACTTCTAGAATAATCTATCTATACTACTAATAATCCAAACTTATAATCATATTATATCATTATAATATGACTATAAATTATCCTCATTTAATAGTAAAATTATATTGCAACAATTAAAAATGAATTTTCAGATTTTTCCTACAATTCAAAATTTAACATTCTATATTTTTTTAATTTTATTATTATAATCAACTTCACATGTGCTAAAGCAAGATAATAATTTGATTTATTTTACACTAAAAAGAATAATTTCTATATTTATGATTAAATATTAAATTCTAATTTTAATTACATAAATATTGGACAATTTTAACTCAAAATATGATTAGCATACTTAATGAAGTATGATTGAAATATTTTAATTAATATATATTCATTTTTCTCTTTTTTGAGCATCAAACCTATATAATTCTCATTCACTCTATTTGTCTCTCTCTTTTTTTTCTTTTTTTTGCAATGTTAACACTCTTCCTTTACTGTCATCATTTTCAATCTTCTCACTCTTCTTCTTCTTCTTCGTCTCTTTTGCATTATTCTTTTGTTGTCTACATTCTTCTTTTGGAGTTATATATGTAATGTATTTTTAATTGTAATTTGTTGACACCAAATTTCACCAAGAATAAAAATGTCGAACTCAACTATATCAAGCTATAAATTATTGTGGGGAATTAGACTGTTGAATAATGACAGGTCCTGTGCACGGAAAAGATTTGGCATGGTAGCCTGGCCAAAACTAAGAGGCTTGATAAAGCTGACAGCCTCTAATTGGTTATTCGACATGGTGAACCCTATGGAAGTTATATGTGACAAAGTTTGAATACTTAAATTGGCAAGTTAACATTGACAAGGCTTGCATGCTCGAAGTTAGACAAGTCAAAGTTCGAGTTTGCCATCTGAAATTTAGAAAAATTTTGAAGATCTAGCATAGATTGACATGATGACTAAAAGGAGGCACATTCTTCGATGGACAGTTACTAACAATTTTGAGCAGTTACTAACAGAAGCTTAGCAGAGACATGACAAAGTGGTGACTTCTCAATGAAAAGAGAGAGTGACAAACTAAGAAACTATCAAAGCCACGTGGACAGCATCTGAAGGCAGCTAGAGATAGATGTCAAAATCCTAGAGTCTTAGGTTATCTATAAATACTGGTTCTGTACAAATTGTAAAGAGTTGGAACTTTTTTCTTACACACTTAGTCTTAAATGTCACCGTGATGATAACACATAGCCTCGAGTTAATTGAGTACTTGTTCTTAACCCATTTATTGCTTTCTTAGGACTAGACCGTCTTTAATTTTTTTACAATTCCTATACTTCTTTTGCACTTGTCAATCAATTCCTTTACATTTCTGCAACTTTTCTTCATTTTAATTTGTCAATCCACATTGCATCCACAACATACAATCACATTGTAGATCACATCATATTATTCATTCCATCCTTATTCCATAAAAAAACAGTTTGACACTCGATTCTTTGGTGCAAAATCAAAGAGGAGTAGCTTTTCGCTTCCTGAATCGAGATCTTAAAAAGCAAATGTTAAAGTCCAAACTCTCAAGTCTGTTGACAAATACCTACTTTAGAGCGGTTTGAATTCTTACACAAGGAAATTATCAATTATTTTTTGTTGATATATAAGTGTTAAATTCTGCAATAAACAAATTGGCATGCCCAATGGGACTCACTGGTTGCAAAGAAACAAAACTGTCAAACCAATTGAAAAAACAAAGTGTGTGCACTTGCGTAGTGGCACAGTTGTGTCAAACATGCTAAGAGCATCATCTTCATCAAAGGATGGACGAAATGAGGGAGAGAATAATCTCCTTCACACTTTAGAGACTGTCTTAACTCCTGTTAATCAAACAAATGATAATGTACTACAAACAAGTGTGACTACTACTATCGTGATGATATGGGCTCCATATGGTCTTCTTCCAGGCTATGTACCCCCGGGGTACATACCCCCTCTGCCGCCAAATGTGGGGAATTCACCAAACTTGGGGAATTTGTCACATGTTGGGAATAGTGGTGTGTTTAACAGTGTATACCCTTATAATCCTTTGTTTCAGAGTCATAATACATCATTCGTGTCAAATGTGCCCCAATTTAGTATGTATTTAATTTGCCACAATTTGGTTTTGTTAGCCCTCAATTGATGGGCCCTTCTGTAGTAGGAGTAGGGAATTTGTCATCGATAAACTCAACCACGACACGACAACCAAACATAGGTCGAAGTATGCACAAAGCCAGAGGGACCTCGTAATCTTTGACTTTTATTCTAGACAAGTATCATTCAAGCCCATATATTGTATGGGCATAGCACGGGAATAAGAATTTAAAGGGGTGTTGAAGTGAAAAAATATGTTATATGTATTGAAAGTAAGTTATATAAATACTATGACAATATAAAACAGTTTTATTTTGTTAACTAATGAAATTTTACCAGAGTGACAAGTCATATAAAATAACTATCCATTATTACAATTATCTACCATAGTTTATCATTTTAGTGAAGTTCTATTAACTATTTTACTTCCATTCATAGAAATTAAAAACATACACACACATATGTTCTTTTCGTAAAAGAAGTGTTATATTTGATTTTGTAAATTGATGTACAAATAATATCATTTTTTTACGGTAAATTACACTCACCTCCCCTAAGGTTTGTGAAAATGTAATTTACACCCATTTAATTGTCCAACTCGCACTCACCCCCTCTACTTGTCAAATTTTAATTATTTAGATTATAGTCATACTCCTTATTCATAGAGCACCGATAATAAATTTAACAGAATGATATTTTTGTGATATTAACTATTTTTAATCAATAAAACTATAAAAATACCTTACCTACTTTGTTAAGTTTAAATATATTTTTTTAATTTTATTAATTAGAAATAGTTAATATCACAAAAATGTCATTTTGTTAAGTTTACTAATGATGTTCTATTAGTGAGGAGTGTGACTATAATATAGATACTTAAAATTTGACAAGTAGAGGAGGTATGCATGCAGGTTAGATAACTGGAAGGGGTGTGAGTTATATTTTTACAAATTTTAAGAAAAGTAAATGTAATTTATCTTTTTTGTTTATTATTTTGGTGCCGACCTTTGACTTCAAATTAAACTTAAAGAATGAGTCTCATATATTGAGATAATGGTCACATTATCCTCGTTAGAAATAATCTTTATGTCATTTTGTTCCTTTTGTAAAAACAAGTCTGTTTTGTGCCAAAAGAATAAATAAAGATTCTGTTTTGCAATTTTCTTTTCTGAAACGAGTAAGTCCTACGTAACAACTCAATTTAACATTGATAAAATTAAATGAAAAGCATAAAAGTATGACCATCCCGATAGCAAAATGCAGACTGACTTCCAGGTTTCCAATCTTTCCTTCAGCTCTAATAATGATGATAACTACAAATAGTGTTTGCCTGTTTGGTCTATTTTCTTTTTCTTCACGTACAGGTTAGTGGCTGGTCTCAAGAAAAAATTATATATATATATTGTTGTAGAGACATCACCGTTTGAAATACTTTTAAGGTTGAGAAATTCGTACGCGAGAGCTTTTTGTTTTGGATAATTAAATTAAGTTTCGACGAAATGAACTTTTTTCGCTAAATAATTTCTCCAAGAATGTATCTTGTCGAAAAGAATATCAAAATGCTTACATAAAATAAGGATGGTTATTTGATGGAATGAAATAGTAGAAATTATCTACCCATCTAAAACTCAACACATATCTATATTATTTTGACAAATAATTACAATAAAATATATATTAGCTCTTTAACAAATAAAAGATTAGTTCGTCAAACTCCAAGTCCGTACTTAGGGAAGTCCAAAGTGAATGTTGGATAAAGAAGGAAATATATTAAATTCAAAGGATATCATGATATCAATCCACTAAGAAAAAATTCTAAAAGATGTTTATTTATGTATTAACAGCACATATGCAATATTTCATATATAATAAAATTATATAATAAATATATACCATATATTTTATTATTATTAAATATAATGAGTGAGTAAAATAAATAAGAATCATACATCACATTTAATAATAATAAAATATCTAATATATTTATTATACATCAAACATTATTTACCACCTCATAGACGTGGCTGACGACTGATGTGAGGAAGCAAGGAACATTGGGAAATTGATCATCTAAGGACAAAAATATGAAATGAAAAATCCGATTAGGGCCTTCGAAAACGTTGGCCTTCGAGTTGCAGGTTACGTCATTCATTTTCTTCGTCGACAATCTCACTATCACCACTAGGCAAATTATTTCTCGTGCCCTGAATTCTGGGCCTTCTTAGTGCTCCACCCGTTTTATAATAAACATCGCTTAGTTTTTTTTTTTGGTATTTATAAATTACAATACAAAATATATGCGAAGGAGTAATCTACTACTCTTGGTCTTGGTGGGTGTCGGATTGACAGAGTGAACGTTGACTTTTTTTGGGTAATGTTATTTTATTTATTTATTGTTTTGTTAATGAGTGAACGTTGATTTAAAAAATTAATTTTTAATATTTAAAATCATAAAATATGAATCAAATATTTTTTTAAAAATAAATTAAATTAATTTTTTTAATCTTGATACATTATCAATTTAAAATAATTTTACATTGTCATCTAATCATATATACTTTTATATATAAAAGTTTTAAGGTCAATTATACTAAACTCTTCCAAATTTTGATAAACTTCATCCCACATTCTCTATATTTATTCGTGTGATATTAACTTTTCTAAGATATACTGTGCAATGTGCGATAGAGAGAAAAATGACATGATGATTTTATAAACTAAGGAATATTGAAGTAATGATTTTATAAACTAAAAGATTTTCAGGTTAAATTTTACAACATGATGAAAGTTAAAATGAATCACCAAATAAATCTGTTCATGGAGCTTACACACATAAGGCAAAAGTGAAATTGCTGCTGTGAAGTTGTACCCTACAGGGGCAGTAATTTTTTATACTCAAAGCTTCAGTGTCAATAAAATTTAATTTGATGTATGGTAGGATTTTACCTAATGATTTGTATCAAGACTTATGCCTTTATTTATTAATAAATGAATCTTTTTGAAAAAATAAAATAAAGAAAAAATTATACTAACCTTTCTCAACATTTGATGAAATTTACCCAGTCTCTCCTTTATTTGTAAAAGTGTTCATGAGATCCATGAGTTTGTGAAATTATTATATTGATTTTCCATAAATTTGTAAAATCATTTCACTTATCTCTCCTTTTTTGTACAATGAACAATACATTTAGAAAAAATCAGTGTTATTGGACAAATAGAGAAGAGCTGAAGTGAATTTCACTAAACCTTAAGGAAAGTTAATGTAATATTTCCTAAAATAAAATGCATTGATCTACTTTGAAGTTTGGTAAAATTCAAATTTCCTTTATTTATAAAATTTGTTAAAGAAATTTATGAGTTTGTGAAATCATTATACTGTCCTTCCCCCTCTTTATTGCACATTGCAAAATGTCCAAGGGACATTGCAAAATATGTCCAAGGGATGTGCCTGACATTTAGAGAAATAGTGAAGAATTGGAGCGGATTTCATCAAAACTCAAAGGCATATAAATGTAATTTGTCCTTTGTTATTCATCTTGGTTAGATGTTTCTAACTTTCTATGATGGCTTCATAAACGTGTCGTTTTTGTGTTTTAAACTATTGAATTGTATCGGCATTTGTGTAATAATTATTTGATGGGCAGAGATGGCACCACATTTCTCTCCTTTACTGACTTCTCTCTAGGTCACACTACATTCGCTAGTATGATCCATATGGTTCAGTCACTTACCAATACCAGAATCCGGCAGGGGAAAATTTACCATAACGGAACTGCTGGAACATTCAACTAAACATCTAATCGTGTAATTTGATTTTCTTATTTACTTTAATGACAACATGTCAAGTGTCATAAGTCATAATAGAGTACAAGATGTAATGTTACTTCCATTCAAATATTGATCACATAAATTTCCTCACACGCAGAAGGCAAACAGAGAGGTTCCACCGGTCATGTTCAAGAGAGACCCCAGAGAAACATTATATCCATTGCCTACAAATATGCACCCATTGCTAACTGACATGCCTCCATAGACACTTCCTCCAGTTTCATAGGACCACAAAATCTTCCCACTATTGGCATTGATTGCATATATTGATCCCTCTCTATTTGTTGATCCAGCAAAGACAACCTCATTTGCAACACTGACAGGACCGCTAGCAGTGCTGTTACTAGGATTAGCTGTGGACCATAGGATTTCTCCATTGCTTGCATCCATTGCCACCCAACCACCAGTAGTTGTAGTTATATTTGATGGTGCAAGAGTGAAGTTTTTCTGCAGTGAATTTGCAATGTTGGTGTAGACTCTCCTTTCATCAGTTGCTGCACCCCATGTTCCACCTCCTGCAGGGCCACCCGGCCCTGCTTCCTGGAAAACAAGAAAAGTATATGAATGGGCGACAGAGGAATACAAGATAAAAGTTTAAGGATTCTGCCAGATACCTTGATTTTTGTGTCACATATTATGCTTTAATTAGTTATTGAATGTTGAAAATATATGAATAGATATTCTGTGATGGCAAATTGAGGGTTATGTACTTATGTTACTTGGACATAGACATCAATCTTCAACATCTTTTAACATCTACCATTAGAATTGAAAAACACTTCGAACCTTTTCATTTTAAAATTTTTAATTTACTTTTTCCAGCCAATTCATATGACTGTATAAGATGATGTCTATAACTTACGTACAAAATTCTTTCATGTAGTTACCATTGGTAACATGACTGAAGAGTAACACATTCATTTTATCTTAATTTTTCTTTTCCTATTTCCCATCGCCTCCATGCCACTTCAGAAAGGGTCTCATTAGAAAGTTCAACTCACATGTAAAACTAACCACAACAGAATCATCATAATTTGCTCAATATAATAAAAATAGAAATAACAACTGTTCTAATAAATTATCTATTACCGTAAACCAAACAAGGTTGCCATTGTTACGATCCAAAGCCCAAGCAAAGCCACTTTTCTGGACAGCAGCAACAATATCTTTCTTGGTTCCATTTACATATGCTGTCAACATCATTGGTGCCTCCCCAAAATCAGCATCTGGGTTAGCACCTGCAGGAGGACAACCTGAAGTAGAAGCATTGTTGCATGCAAAGAACCACACATCATACCCTCCAAGCTGGTGGAACCATCTGATATTCCCAGTGTCCAAATCAAGGGCCAAGATTGAATTGGAGTGGTTCTCAGGCTCAATACACCTGTCAGGTTGAGTAGGCACTGTTTTGTTGTTCTGCCTTTCTTGGCACTCAAGTATGTTTGATGGGGCAGAGTAGAGGTTCCCCGTGGCAATGTAGACATGGCTTCTTTGAGGATCAATGGAAGGGCTGCTACCCCAAATGGCTGCTCCTGCATACCCTACTGTCTTGTTGTGGTTATCTGGCAACATATAGGTCTGCCAGATGATGGCACCGGATCGAGCATCGAGTTTTGCCATGCTACCACGAAATACACAGCATTCCTCAATGGTTGATCCTTCTTCTAGTGAAGATGTTCCCACATAGTAACCTCTGTGATGTATTAATGCAACGGATCCAGAAAAGGGTCAAAGCAAATGATTCAGAGGAGCTTGTGTAAGTCAAAGCATAGACCAAGCTTGTAGCTTATATATGTGTACAGAATATGTAGATCATAAGTTAAATGTAAAAGAAATATTTAATGCAGAAGTCTATTTAAAATTTTAACTGTGCAAAACAATCATGTTCGTTAAAATTCTCAGTGCCAAAGAATCTGTGTTTGTAACAACATATCAATGTCAATCTATATCTAATTTCGGGTTTATCTCATGGTTCGTGGCCGAGTAAATATATAATTATTAGTGTTGCTGTTTTAACAATACCTTCGTGGAAATATAAAAGTTACATCATGGATCAACCAAGCACCAACCGTGTGTTATTTGAGACTTACTTTTTTCTTTAATAAAAAAATACTATCGTTTTAGTCAAGAAAGATATGAAGCTTGATTTTTTATAATACGGATTAAGTCAATTTCATTAATAAAGAAAAGAATAATTAGTGAGATAGAGATACGTATGGTTTAGGTTTGTTGCTTTGATCTAAATATTTAAAAAATGGTAAATTCTTTTTGTTCAATACAGATCTCTAATCAGGACAGAAGCAAGGCATTTGAAAAGGGAAATATAATAAAAATAAAAAATACAAGATTTTTTTTTTTAAACATTTTCAGATGGGTGGCTTTGGCTCCTCCATTTCATATAGGGGAGTCTCTGGTGGAGATCATAAACCAAAGAGGATAAGGGAAGAAAACTTTTTTGAAGGCAATTTCATTGATGGAATCTAGAAATAGAATAGGAAACAAAGTAGAAAAGATGATGTATTCTGCTACCAAGTTCATTTGCAAAGTTAGAATGAGTGTGAATTTGAATGGACAGAATAGAAATCTTCCAAAGAAAGAAGATGTGGATGGTAGTACTACTGACCCATTGTAATATGTTCCAGACATGGTGATTGATGCTGCAGGATGATGATCCAAATAGTTGAACCACACAAGCTCACCATTAGTTCTCTTGAGGCCAATAACAGCAGCAGGGCCGTAGATTCCAACAATCAGTAAATCCCCAGCTACAGTGGGAGTTGACCTTGACACTGTCCAATTTGCATTGATGACAAAGCCAGTTGCATTTAGACCTGTCAAATCATGCAAGTTTTGCTTCCAAACAAGGGATCCATCAGCTTCATTCACTGCATACATGTTACCATTCCAGCTTGGAAAATAAAGGGTACCATCATATATTGCTGGTGTTGCAGTGATATCTTTACCTGCATAGAATCTCCACTTCAAACTTAGGTTTGGTGCTGTTTTGGGGCTGATCTTATACTCTTTGTGAGCATATCTTCTGTTGAGCAAATCTCCACCATGATTCAACCAATCTTGTGAATAATATTGTTGTCTGAGCCTCTAAAATCAAGAAATCAAAATAAGGAATTAGATTGATTTCATTTATTAGAGTAGAACTCAAGAACACTGAGTGCTATGGAATTAATGATATAGGGTGGGAAGTATCATACACTTGAGGAGCTTGAAGCAAAGACTGCTACTGCATGAACACAAAACAACAATGAACAAAAAACCAAGTGTTTGTTGCATTTAAGTGTTGCCATGGAATGTAAATTTAGGTGATAGCAAGATGAATGCTTGGGAAAGTTGAAAAGAAACTGGCACACACACACACACACACACACATATATATATATATATATGAGAAGAAAGGGCCCAAGTATGCACGAAGCCAGAGGGACGTCATAATCTTTTACTTTGTATTCTAGACAAGTATCATTTAAGCTCGTATATTGTATGTGGGCATAGTATGTGAATATGACTTTAAACTAGTGTTGAAGTAAAACAGAAAAAATGTTATGTACTTAAATGTATTGAAAGTAAGTTATATGTACATGGATAATATAAAATAATTTTGTTTGGTTAACGAATGAAATTTCACCGGAGTGATATGTCATATAAAATAACTATACATTATTACAATTATCTGCCATAGTTTATCATCTTAATGAAGTTCTATTGACTATTTTACTTCCATTCATAGAAATTAAACACACATACACACACACACACACACACACACATATATATATATATATATTCTTTTTGTAAAAGGAGTGTTATATTTGATTTTTGATAAGAGCATTTATATTACTTGTTTGACCTCTAAACTTTGGCTTTTTGCATTAGTTTTTGATGTGTTATTGAGGAAAGTAATAATGATTCTTAACTTGCACTTCATTGCACATTTTTAGGGAATCAGTGACTATTGCACCATTTTTGGAAAAAATTAGGATAGTGAACTTTGTTGTAATTAATTTGTCACTTTGAGTATGGTTTTTGTTTACAAGAGCAATGGATTGTGTGCAAAGCATCAAGGGAAATGTTGCAAACTCTTTGGAAGGAGCTGGGATTGAAAGGAAGAAAAGATGCAGGAGTCCACCATTCAGCAGAGACAAAAGACTTGAAGAGCTTTTGACACCCGTTCTGGTAAGCACTGTAGCGCTCCCACGATGCATGTTATCTGTCTGCTGCCCTGTTTTGGGCCATTTTTGGGCCCTTTTCTTTGGAGGAGGGGGCCAAAACGGGGGGCGGTAACCTAGCTTGGGAGCAGTTTTAGTTTTTATTTTTTGTACTTTCTCTTACCAGAATTCTCTTTCCTTTTGTCTCTCTCTCGGTTTTAGGGGTCTCAGTTACTGTTTCTTTTTGATCTTTCAATGTGTAATTTATAGCTTTCTTCAACAATGATGGTAAAACTCCTCCTATGGAGGAGTAATCTCTTTACTGTGCATTGAGATAACTAAGGATTCAATTCATTCTTGAGGTTCTCAATTTCAATTGAATTTCATGGTCGATTTTTCTTTTCCACTTGTTTTCTTTTTTAATATCAGTTGCAAGGATTATTGTAATTGTGTTTTAAGAGTTGACTAATTGTGTGTTAGTTTGCATGCCATTGAGGTATTGAGTCAATTGATTTAACTACATCCAATTAGTAAGAGATTGAAATTAATTCTGTTAGGAATTAGGCTACTGTGATTGATAATCAAATTGACATAGGTTCATAGAGTCACGATTGTGATCATTAGTTCTTGTGTTAGTTAAATTTTTAGCAGTACCGCGTTCATATGATTGTTAAGTAGAACTGCATTGTTTTTGTGCGAAAGCATAATTTGCAAGGTTGTCACCGCTATGAATTTATTCGTTTAAACCAATGATAGAATAATTTTGTAATCCAAAGGAATTTTTGTGCAGATAATTTTTCTCACCTTTTTTTCTTGATTTAGTTTAGCCGCTATGATTTTGAAAACCACCAATTTTCTGAATCAATTGGAACATTTCCACGCGAGACGACCTGGATTGCATCCTAACTACACTTTAGTATTAAAAATTTTTTAATTTGTTGCGGGCAATGACAGCTCGCATCAATTTTGCAAATTGATATGCGATGATATACGAATAATATCATATTTTTTTTATTATTTTGGTGCCGACCTTTGACTTCAGATAAAACTTAAGGAATGAGTCTCATATATTAAGATAATGGTCACATTATCCTTGTTACTAATAATCTTTATGTCATTTTGTTCCTTTTGTAAAAACAAGTCTGTTTTGTGCGAAAAGAATAAATAAAGATTCTGTTTTGTAATTTTCTTTTCTGAAACGGATAAGTCCTACGCAACAACTTAATTTAACATTGATAAAATTAAATTAGAAGCGTAAAAGTATGATCATCCCGAAAGCAGAATGCAAATTGACTCCCAAGTTTGCAAACTTTCCTTTAGCTCTAATAACGATGATAAATATAATTAGTGTTTGGTCTATTTTCTTTTTCTTCACGTACAAGTTTGTGGCTGGGAGCGTGGCTGGGCTCAATATATATATATATATATATATATATATATATATATATATATATATATATATATATATATATATATATATATTAACTGAATTATAAAAAGAATATAAAAACAAAAAAAATTGTTGTAGAGACATCACCGCTCGAAACACTTTTAAGGTTGGGAAATTCGTAAACGAGAGCTTTTTAGTTTGGGTAATTAAATTAAGTTTCGACGAAATGAACTTTTTCCGCTAAATAATTTCTCCAAGAATGTATCTTACCGAAAAGAATATCCAAATGTTTACATAAAATAAGGATGGTTATTTGATGGAATGAAATAGTAGAAATTATCTACGCATCTAGAAGTCAACACATATCTATATTATTTTGACAAATAATTACAATAAAAATATTAGCTCTTTAACAAATAAAAGATTACTTCCTCAAACTCCAAATGCGTACTTAGGGAAGGAAAGGAAGGGAAGTCCAAAGTGAATGTTGGACAAAGAAGGAAATATATTAAATTCAAAGGATATCATGATATCAGTCTACTGAGAAAAAAAATCTAAAAATATGTTTATTTATGTATTAGCAGCGAGAAGTCGCCTCATAGAGGTGGCTGATGACTGATGTGAGGAAGCATGGAGCATTGAGAAATTGATCATCTAAGGACATAAGTATGAAATGAAAAATCTGACTAGGGCCTTGGAAAAGGTTGGCCTTCGAGTTGCAGGTTACGTCATTCAGTTTCTTCGTTGACAATCTCACTATCACCGCTAGGCTAATTATCTCGAATGCGAAAAATAATTATTGATGCACAAGAAAATTACGGAGAAAATCTACATTACATATCTTATTATTATTAAATATAATAAATTATTTTTATTTATTTTACTCATTTATTATATCTACTAATGATAAATATCTAATGTGAATTTATTATAGAATTTTATTTTCAACTTTACACTTCTCTGTTTTGACGTGAATTTGGAGCCTCCGTAGTGCTCCCTTCCGTTTTGTATTAAACATCACTTTGATTTTTTGGTATATTTATAAATTATAATACAAAATATATCCCGATATACAAAATATATGCGAAGTAATCTACTACTCTTGGTCTTGGTGGGTGTCGGATTGATAGAGTGAACGTTGACTTTTGTTGGGTAATGTTATTTTATTTATTTATTTTTTGGTAAGGAGTGAACGTTGACTTTTACCATTGCGTGAGTGATCTTGATTTCCAAAATTAAAAAAGCTAATTTTTAATATTTAAACTCATAAAATATAAATAAAGCATTTTTAAACAAATAAATTAAATTAATTTTTTTGATCTTGACATAATGTTAATTAAAATAATTTTACACTGTCATCTAATTATATACTTCTATCTATAAAAGTTTTAGGGTCAATTATACTAACCTTCTTTTAATTCTGATAAAATTCATAATGCATTTCCTATGTTTGTACATGTGACATTGACTTTTCTAAGGTATATTTTGTAATGTGCAATAGAGAGAAAAACAATATAAAAATCTTACAAATTAAAGAATATTGACGTAATAATTTCATAAATTAAAAGATTTTCATAGTAAATTTTACAACATAATGAAAGTTAAAATGAATTTCATCACCAAATAAATATGCTTATGGAGCTTACACACAGAAGGCAAAGAGTGAAGTTGCTGCTGTGAAATTGTACCCTACAGGTGCGGTAATTCTGCTAAGTCCCTGACCCACGTAAATGCAACCATCACTGATTGACACCCCTCCTAAGACACCAACGCCAGTGTCATAAGACCATAGAATTTGTCCACTCTCTGCATCTATGGCATGTATTGGTCCCTCTGCACTTGGGGATGCTGCAAACACAACACCATTGGCCACACTTACCGGGCCATTTATACGATTACTATTGCTAGGATCTGCTGTGGACCATAGGATTTTACCATCCCTAGCATCCATTGCCAACCATCCACCACTTGTTGTGATCTTATTAGATGGTACAAGTGTGAAATTTTTGGCATTAGTGTTGGCAATGTTAGTGTAGATCTTTACTTCATCAGTGGCTGCTCCCCATGTTCCTCCTCCCCCTATCCCACCTGGCCCTGCTTCCTGCATATATATAATTATAAACATTCATATGATTAGATGATATATATAGAATTTGCCCTCTAGTTAATAATATCATGCTTCATGGTCATCTCCGGTGAATAGTGCTTTTCCATGATGATAGGCACCTTTTATGTAGGTCACAATTTTTTGGTGCATTTAATTAACGGATTTCTCTGGTATCCCTATAAAAGTTAAGGTATCGACATATATGTTAGTTAATTTGCATTGTTGTAGCTAAGAATGAGTCATATGTCTCATTAACTCAAATTATTAAAATCCATAAAATCAAGATTAAATCTTAATTAACTATTGAATACAAGGGTACCGATATCTTATAAATACTAAAGAAAAATCCTAAAATCAAATATTAATAGGTTAATATGTTAGTATCACATGAATATGTTGTTCTAACACATCTAGTCCTTTCATGCATCACAATCTTTGATGCAACACCACCATTGGTGCAAGATTGGCTGTGTTGAAAAGCTTATTTGTGTTAGTGCTGATTCATATTTGATGTTTGATCCTATACATTAAAAAATCTAATAGTAAATGAAATATAAGTAACGTGGTGTCCCAAGATGCAAGATATGTACCCATGACATTATTCATTATAAAAAGTAACCAACTATAATGCAGTAAATACCGTAAACCAGACGATGCTACCATTGTCACGATCTAAAGCCCATGCAAAACCACTTTTCTGGACAGCAGCAACTACATCGTGCTTGGAACCATTCACATAAGTAGTGAGCATCATCGGGGCCTCCCCAAAATCAGCATCAGGATTCGGACCAGGAGGACAATTAGGTGTTGAAAGATTGTAACATGCTACGAACAAAACATCATAGCCTCCTAATTGGTGGTACCATTTGATTGCCCCAGAATCCAAATCAAGGGCCAGGATTGAATCCGAGTGGTTATCAGGCTCAACACAAGGATCAGGATGACTATGAACCGTTCGATTGTTCTCTTTTTCTTGGCACTGGCGTACACTTAATGGCGCAGAGTAGAGGTTCCCAGTGGCAATAAACACCAAGGTTCTATATGGATCAATTGAGGGGCTGCTTCCCCAAATAGCAGCACCTGCATATTCACCTTTGTTGCCATGATTGTCTGGTAGCATATAGGTCTGCCACAATATGGCACCATCTTTGATGCCCAGTTTGGAGAGGCTGCCGCGAAAAGTGCAGCATTGTTCTATACTTAATGTTTCTTCTTGGGAAGATGTTCCCACGTAGAAACCCCTGTGAAAAATATTGATTATAGCATATTTCATTATACTTTGTCACTTTAAAAATATCTATCAATTTTAATCAAATACAGATATTAAAAAGATAATAAATGATATTAATAATATAGTAAAATATAGTAAATAAATTAACATATCACTAGGTATTAATTAATACAATATAATGTTCAATATTAATACTAGATGAAATGTTTTGAAAATATGAAATTAATTAAAAATAATATTGAGAGAATAAAATTAATGCTTTATTAAAATGTGAAATTGATAAATAGTTTAAAATATGAAGTTGTTTGAAAGTAGATAAATATTTTAAAAAGGAGGGAGTAACATTAATGGGCAAGGATGGTTGATTTATAAATTTTTTTAGTTGGAATCTTTGCCGCCCAAGTTTATCTAAAGTTTATGTTTGGGAGTTTTGTAGAGGTGGAAGAGAAGAGTAGTATTAAGTGTATAATAAAATTGTCTAATAGCTAATCTTATACCAACATTCATAATATTCTTTATCTTTTTGTGAGAATGAGTATTAATATTCTTTATTCTTTAAGAAATATTATAAATATTGGTATAAGATTGCTGTGCAACTTTATTATTAAAAAAACACATTACTCATTGTTGATGGAGTAGAGAAAAGGTCCGAGGAAGGGTTTTCACGTCTCTTATTTGGGCATGCCTCTCTCTTCCCATAAATCTCTTCCAGACAAAGTCTGAAGCAATCATCTTTGTCATATCTCACCCTTTCCTCCTCTGCCGTCACTCCCAAACAAGCCATAAAAGTTGAGATTTGTTTTGTTTTCTCGTTTCTCACATGACGAATTTATTCTCCCTGCATCCATCTCATAACATAATTCAACCTTATAATTCCTTTTTAGACATTAGATTATATATATCTTCAATCTTTCTAGACAGTGCTTTGATAAGAGTAATTTTTCGCACACCTTCATGATTAAAAAATTTATTTTAATAGTTATACTTTTCAAAGTATAAACCTTGATCACGTATTTAAAAATATAGTTCGTTTATTATTATACTCGACCCTCTGTAATCATACAGATTTTTAATGTGAGAAAAAAAAAATTGACAGGCTTGTCATATAAAATGCGCAAGCAATGACGTACTTAATCTACCCAACATAGTAGTATATAAATATTTGCATTTCATCAAATCTTAATCTAAAACTTTAAATTGAAACTTAAAGATATGATTATATTCTCAAGTTGACTTTCCACTCAAAGAACTCTTTCTAAATATCCAAAAGACTTCTTCGCACGATGATTCTGTTTAAATATATGGCTATGATAAAGTGACATGTTGGAATGTGATTAATATCTATATAGGTAAAAACTATTGGCATATGAAGTAGCAGCAGAAAGAATTTGATAAAAAGGCCAAAGTAAATTAAGTGTGTATTATATTCTATTACTAACCCTTTGTAATATGTTCCAGACATGGTGATAACACCTTGGATATGGCTATCCAATTGGGTCTGCCACACAAGCTCACCATTTGTTCTGTTCAGAGCAATAACAACAGCAGGGCCACACACTCCAACAACAAGTAAATCATGATCACCAGCTATAGTTGGAGTTGCTCTTGAGAACGTGGAATTAACATGTGAAATTGTGCCAGGTGAAGCTATGCCTGTGATGTTTTGAATGTTCTGCTTCCAAACTAGGGACCCATCAGATGCTTTCACGGCATAGACATAACCATTCCAGCTCGTGAAGTAAATTGTTCCATTGAAGATTGCTGGTGTTGCTGTTACTTCTCTGCCTGCATAGAATTTCCACTTCAAACTTAGATTATGAACCGTTCTTGTGCTGATCTTGGTTTCCTTGTAGGCATGCCTTCTGTTAAACAAGTCTCCTCCATGGTTGAACCAGTCTTGTGAGTCTTCTTCAAACAACTGAAATCAAATTAAGGTATATCAAATTAGCCTATAAGTTATATAAAGTTCACCAATTTTAATTTCTACCAATAAAGAAAAAGGAAATAATTTCTTGCAAGTATAATAATAATAATATAGAATTCAAGAATATTCAAAAACAATTAATCTAGAAGAATAGGAATCTATATCTTACATATAAGCCTGCAGATGCTGTGATTATAATATGAGGGCAAAAGAATAGCAAAAAAAGAATGGAGGGCAAGTTGTATTTAGGTGGTGCCATGATTAGTGGGACTTGAGATTCACTCTTTCTCTTGCAAGAGGCCTCTTCAAAGTAGTTATATTTCCTGAGAAGGTCAAGTTTAAATGAAGACGATATAAGATTTTTAAATCTGAATATGAAATTGAATTCTGACTGAAGGTTATGCTTTCTTATATCAATTATTGCAGTATCCAAGTAGTTACGCCATCATTCCAAATTTTTATTATTTTTTGTGCAGCAATGGGGTGCCATCAAACTTACGGAAATCAGACTTTTAGGGAACCTGAGTTCATCCAATTGCGCATACTAGTATCACTGAAAGTGCGTATGGATGAGATTAATTTGTCTCAAAATCACTTTTTTCACTCACAAATAGGCCACTACTTTATTTAATATTTGCTTTATTACATCGCCTTAAAAAAAATTTAAGAAGAATGTATTTGAAGTCAAATATATTTATAAATATTAATCAAATTTAAACATCTTATAATGAAAAAAAGCGGAGATTTAACAAATTAAACTTTATTTATCACTTAATATCATTTGTTATGATGTTACCTTCAAGTTTTTCTCTATGAAAATTACAACAATTTATCCCCCTCAATGGATGAAATGAACTTGTAGTTGCGGGTGCGAATACAATTGTATTGCAATTATTATGATTCTAAAAAAATTACAGGAAAATGTGATTGATGCAATTTTAATATAGTTACGAATTCCTCTAAAACCGTAATATTATAGCCACAGTTATTTATAGCTGCGAACGGCAACATAAAATATTGTCCTTAGTTAAAGAGGCCAACAAACTGTGGTTTAAGCCTTAAATATTATATTATGGTGAAGGTAATTACCAAGTTGCCCACAAATCCACAATCTTGGTTACATAACGAAACACCTTATATATACACAGAAGACATAGAGTAAGAAAGGCGCCGACAGGTTGTACCCAGGAGTCATAGCAACTAAAGTAAGACCCTGACCTACATAAATGCAACCATCACTTGTAGAAATTAAATGCCACCATAGATACCAATTCCAGTCTCAACAAGACCATAGAACTTGACCATTCTCCGCCTTTATTGCATATATTGTTTCATTCAATTTGTTGATCCAGCAAATACAAAACCATTAGCCACACTCACAGGGCCATTGCTGGCGGCATTGCTAGGACTGGCTATGGACCATAGGATTTGACCATCACTAGCTAGCATCCATTGCCACCCATCCACCACTTGTAAGATGTTCGGCCATATTCATGGTGGGTTCCTCTTCAGCTTCGAGATCGGGTCTAGCCATCCTTCCATGGCCTCCACCCCGACCATTACCTCCCCGGTCTCCATTTTGACCCTGACCTCTACGGCCTCTACCTTGACCTCTTCTTCTAGGTGGATGTGAGGGGGCCGGTCAGATTTTGCGTCAAAGGTGTCATAATCTCCTAGCCTCACATTGCGTTGATGCCTTTTAGGAGGCATGGCACTTGATAGATGGAACAAAAAATCAAGACAAATGGTGAAAATCTGAAACATGCATGACTTAAGACCCAAACAACTTAAAAAAGACACCAGAAGACATTCCTAAAAAGTCTCTAGCTAGTAGGATTGCATTTTGTGAAAATGGGTCGGCTACCATTTATACAATACTTGCTCCAATTAGTCATAGGAAAAACCTAAACCTCTAATACCAATTTTGTCACGACCCAATTCAGACTGTGATCGGCGCATAATGAGTATGTTCCCTAGCTAGCCTTAAGGCACAAAAATTTTCCAAATAAACGGACATAGTTTCTTCTGGTTTTCAAACATTTTCCAAATATAAAACCTGCAAAAATATATTATTACCATAACCAATACCACTGCATAGCCAGAGCATTATAATTATAATTATATATATATATATATATATATATGTGTGTGTATTTATTTATAAGTTTCAAAATAAGGTTTTTCTCATCAATTACATCATTCTAAGTTCAAAGCATAAGTCAGCATAGAACTTATCAATCCATAATGTTTAGATTAATAAGGAAATAATAGATACAGTGTTATCTTATCAAAGTACATATGTAGGAAAACATAACATTATACATAGCCATCACATTTAAATATTTATCAAAATAAGTTTTAAAACATAACCATCCTTGATTTTACCTGTGACAAAATGGAGCTATATCTATCAAAAGAATAGTAAACTCTTCCCTCAACATGGCTCACAAATCAAGATGGGCTTACCAAAAGAGAGGATCTAAAATCTACTAAAGTTGGAGGGAGATTGGATCTCGGACTAGCACTTGAGTTTGAAAAAGAGGAAAGGTAACAGAGTGGGTTTGACAACTCAGTAAGTAGATAAAGCATTCACACTCAAGTGGCTTTGTACAGAAATTCGATCAAATCATACACACTCAAGTGGCCATTCCATCATGTGATCATACTTTCCATTAGGAACTACAACACATGGACCTACACTCATTCATCATGTACCGTTCTCATATGGTAATGTAACACTCTCATCAGTCAAGCTAGGGTGTAACCTGGCTAATGCCACCTGCCATTGGCTGCAATTCTTATCTCAGGTATTCCCAAAATAATTTATAAAATAACTAATCATTTTCATAGTTTAGTAGCTTTTCTAAATATTTTCATTTGAATACCAAACATAAGCATTACAATAAGCATATGTCAATTCCAACAATCACTTTTTCAGTCCATCAATACAATTGGGACTCAACCCATAAATTAGTTTCATGTTCTAAAATTCATATATCCATCATATCTAGATCATTCTTCGTGAAATATTGTAAAACATTTTTATTTGTCTCATATGGTCCTTAAAACATGTTTATTTTCAATCAACAACAATAGATAAATTTTCTTAGATGGTTAAAGTATACAAGTTTATAAACAGGGAACAACAGAGATTCAATAACATTCATAAATAATTCATAGATTAATAAATTAACTATATACACTAAATCTACTCATAACGATGGAACTAGAGAATACTCCTCAAGCTAGCCAAACATTCCCAATTGGTGTCCAATTGTTCTACAATTCTAGGAGCTAGACAATATTAATATTTGTGAGCTAATAATATCACCAATTATTTATATAAATTCACCCCAAATCACTAAACTCCCAATTCCTAGGGTTAAAAAAGACGCTAACGTTAAGCCTAGATTAACTAGAAGCTTTAATAATAAAACATAGATTAGTTTAGAAGTTTAATTTATTTACCACTAGAAAAGTAGAAATGGTGAAGAAAAATCACTCCCACTACTTCTTAAAACTTCAAGTTCTCTAATAATGGAGGTTACAGAGATGAAGTGGAGATAGAGGAGAAAGAGAACGGTGAAAAATAATGAAGAGGAAAAGAAGATGATGGAGATGGTTGTTATAATGAGTAAAAGTGGAAGGAAAGAAAAAGAAAAATGGAGAAAGGTGAGAATGAGAGTGTTCCAGGGAGGGAGAAGAGATGAGAAGGAAAGAAAGAAAGAAATGAAGAAGAGAAGTGAGAATGAGAAGGAAAGGGAAGGGATGAAGAGAAGAAAAAGAGTGGGGGAAAGAACTATGGTGGTCATACAACTTAAACTGCATGGGTGGTCTTCACTTTATCACTTTATCACTTTATTTATTTATTTATATTTTTTTGTGTGCCAATTATCATAGAAGCACTTTAGGACACATTTCTCTTACTAGCCCTCAACAACACTTTCATCAGGCACCACCTCATGCTACCCGCACTTGGTTTTGGCTCAGGACTCACTATCTTTGTGCACATAACTACACAAATACTCCCTTAGCCTATTTATAGACTTTCAAGGTTGGCCACTTTACTGACCACACAATGGCTAGAAACTTCTAGCTCCTTATTTGCCCTCGACACTTCTGTATCACTAATTATGAATTCTAGCAACTTGCCTATAGTTCTAGTTTAAGAAGCACGGACACGTGTTAGATACTGACACCCACACAACACGTGTCGGATACACGTCCGTACATATCCAATTAAAAAAATAATTTTTCTGAGCTCGGACATGCGCCTTGCACGGCTGGACATACATTAGACATGGCTCCAATTTACTGTGGACACGACTTAGACACACTATGGACACATCTGAGTTAATTTTTTTTTTAATATTTTTTTAGTATCAATATGAGTTCAAAACTAACTCTAGTTGTTTAGTTTGACCTATACTATTGGGCCATTTCGTTTTAAAAATTCTTCGGATGATTACTAAAAAAATGAGAATTAATTAGATATAAAAAATTATATAAATATGACCAAAAAAAATTCAGAAAAAAAGAATCATACAATAATATGTATATATATATATATATATATATATGTTGTGTCATGTCCTGTATTTTCTTGAGTTTGGTGTGTTTCGTATGCAGTCCATATCATGTCCCTAAATGCATGTGTCTGTGCTTCATAGATTCTAATAGATTCGATCTAGATTCATCTAGCTAGTGCTGATTTTCAAACAAGTCGTGGTGAACGTAAACCTGTTAAGTTTCGAACATTCTTTTGCCACACTAGGGACTCATCAAATGCTTTCACAGCATTGATGGTACCATTCCAGCTTGTGAAATACATGGTTCCATTGAAGATTGCTGGTGTTGCAGTCATTTCTTTTCCTGCTAAGAATTTCCACTTAGTTCAAACGTAAGTGTCGAACCGATCTTGGGTTGATCTTGTGTTCCTCGTAGCATATCTTCGGTTAAACAAGTCTCCACCATCATTAAACCAGTCTTATGAATATTCATTATCAGGCCACTAAATTAAAATCAAGCAAAAATTGCAAAAAGTTAGAACACAATCAACAGTGGTATATGTTTTTTAGTTATACATTAAGACTATATTTGATTGGAGAGTAAAAATGAAATAAATTTCTCATTATTGAATTTCATATGTAAAAGGTTTGGTTGGCGGGTAGAAAAGGGTAACTTTTCTATAATTGTATTTCATATATGATTTTACACATAAAACTCAATTTTAAAAAAATTACCCCATTTTTATATCCTTCAACCAAACTTACCCTAAAAAAAGGAAAAGGTACATATCAGTTCATGAATAAGTTTTAATCAGAACAAAATTGAAGAATAAGAGGGAGAGCGAGTGATAAGCATATCTATATATCTCACTCACATCTGAGTCTTCAAATGCTGTGATTATATGAAGGCAAAAGAATAGGCAATCAAGAATGGAGGGTAAATTGTATTTAGGCGCTACCATGATTAATTGTGGGAGGTCTTGCATGACGCCTCTTTATATTGATTTGTTGAGTAGGCAGGGTTTAAATAATGTCGCCATAAGACGCCTCTTTTACTCTTTAGATTGATTCCGAAATTGAATTCGGACTCATGAACCAACATGCTTTAATATAATCTGTAGGTTTTGATGTCCTTTCCTTTTGGAAAATAAGCATCTAATAGTATATAAAATTTTTAAATAGTTACTAAAAATATATTATTCATCTTTCATATAATAAAAAATATTAATGATATAACAGAGAAGAGAATATAATCTGGGAATAAATTGTTCCCGTTGTACACAAATCTCCCCGACCTAAACTTTCTATTAAACAAAATCTTAATCAATTCATGTTATAAATTGAGAAGTACAATTATACTTAATTAATAACATTAAGGAGCCGATTGTCATTTATTGTGCAAGCTCACCTCCCACGAGACAATTGAGAGTTATTTTTCAATTATGAACCGTACAATGGAATGTGATGATCAACTCCTTGAACGCAGATGGAAGGCGTAATCTCAACCTATCACAGATGAAGTTTTAGAATCTTAGATTTCAAGCTCCTAATTTGGACATATCCAATTTTACTCAACATATTGTCGTCAGTTGACTCGGCTAAATTTATATTTTATCGGTATAATTATTGTAAAGTAATAGTGACATATCCAAAAGCATATTATTGGATAGTCAATGGTATCGGATAATAATATAAGCATAGTTGGATATAAAAAATGTATCAACTCACAGTTTCCACTCCCGGAGCATGTAAATGGGAAGAATTCACATACATTGAAATGTATCCAACTGTGAGCTGCATATTTGAAGGCAATATAATAGCAGCCAACTAAAGTGTGCAGGCTAGGTTGTGTTTAGTGCCTTGGTTGTGGATACTAATGGAAAACTGGAAATACAATTAAGGTCAGCTCAGGTTATGTCTTAAACAGGTCTAACTTATTATTTAGGTAGATGATCTAAGTCATATATATTCACTTGTCACTTGATATAGCTCATTTTAAGGACCCAACTTAACTTTTTTAAAATTCTAACTTAACTTTTGAAAGTCTATTTTGTATATATATATAATTGACAATTTTTGCGTCAAAAAAGATGCATAATTGTTCCAATAATTATTTATTTTTGTCAAAGTTATTATTATTATTATTGTTGTTGTTGTTGTTGTTATTTTGATGCATTTTTATATAAAAGAATCGTTTTATGAACAACGAGTGTTAGCCCAAACGAAACTAAACTAGCACTCAACTGCGTGGGAAAAGTTAGGCCCACTGGTATCAACCCAAAATGCATCACTGTGTCTGAATGAATAACCTTTCTGAGTTAATTTGACCCAAGAAAAATCCTTTCTGACAATTATTGACTGTTGCATTTTTGGATAGAGCTATGTATTTGTTTTGATCAGGAGTGTGTCTTGGGCTTGTATGAGTTTTTCTCTCCTCCCTCTTTCGAAGTTTTGAGCAATCATATTCTTAGACAAATGAAAATAAAAAACTAACTGATAATTAATCAACTTAATTAATTAAATGTTTAAAGGTCAGTTTCTCTATGGCGATATCGAATTTGAACTTATAAATCATAGTCATAGAAATTAATTAGCAAATTTCTTACCACAATTTCAGGCTTCTTGCTTTACGTTTATGAAAACCACCTTTTTTAATTATTATTTAGAGATAGCACACTGCATTTCGCGCATGTTAAATGTCTCTTTGGGAGAAAGCCAATGTAGTTTTAAAATCCTCATTATATTCAACTGAGAAAGTTGATCATCACTTATGTCATTCCCTTTATTTGACACGGCAGGATATCTTTGTTTAGTGGAGAAAAGTCAAAATGGAAAATATATAGTCTTCCATTTTAGCTTATCACACAATATTGTACGTTTCTATATATAGCTTTCTTGAATGCTTGCACGCGGTTGCATGTGCATCTGAAGTGCATGAGCCAATTCAACTTATTGCCAACAACACGGTACCATCATCCCAGCACATGGCCTGTTTTGTGATTTCTGTGTTTGTATTATGTCTACTAGCAACTTCATCATCCGGAGCTTTTAATGTAAGCCGCTTCTCTCTACAACTTTGTTTTCTTCTATATCTCTGTCTCACGTCCACGTTGCCGTTCGAGGAAATTATGATGAGTATGACTATTATTCATACATAGTAGTCAATATGCATAACGATCCTTTTCGACGTATGTAAAATTGTGTATAAATGATCGGTAAATCTAGTAATATAAGTGGTGAGCTTGAAAAAAGAAAAAAAAAAAACATTCTCATTCATCATCACTTATCTTGTCATGTTCACTAAAATAATGTAACTAAAATATCTAATTATTTAGAAATCGATATTCAAATGTCTTCAAAAAAAATATTTAAACTTAAGTATGTATAAATAATATTTCAATAATATTATTTGGATATTCACTTTCTCATCATTAAATAAGATAGATAAATGAAGGTAAGTATGAGAACCACCATCTCATATAATATAGTGATGATAAAGTAAGTATTTAAATGAGACATCCATCTTCTATACGTTCTAATAACATTATTGATAATTTGCTAATGTGACCAGCTATTAAGGCAGTAATATGAGCTTACGTGTTGAGTGGTTGCAGTACAAGCATTCCATAGAGGAGTACAAACCCAGCAGCAACACAAAGGGGATACAAAATTGGATAAACCATGGTGGAGACATATACAACAGAAGATATGCCGATAAAGAGTACAAGATCAGCCTTGAAACTGTTTCCAAACTAAGTTTGAAGTGGAAGTTCTATGCAGGCAAAGACATAACTGCAACCCCAGCAATCTTTGATGGCACCCTCTACTTCCCATCATGGAATGGGGAGATTTTTGCAGTGAGAGCAAGTGATGGATCCCTTGTGTGGAAGCAGAACCTGCAGAATCTAACAGGCCTAACACCAACTGGCTTTGTTTCTGGTGTTAACTGGACAGTGTCTAGGGCAACACCAACCATAGCAGGCGCATTGCTCATTGTTGGAATATATGGCCCTGCAGTTGCCATTGCTGTGAAAAGATCAACAGGAGAGTTGGTTTGGCAGACCCGCTTGGACAGCCACAACTCCAGCACTTTGACCATGTCTGGAACTTACTATAGAGGGTTAGTGTATTCTCTTAGACCCATTAATTAATAATTTTGCTTTGATTAGCCAAATTACAATTCACATGACATGAGCTCAAGTATCTAGTCTGGCATAGTGATAACGTACTGTTAACTTCTTTGACACGGATAATGTAATGTTAATGAGGGTGAATTGAGGGAAAATTTTAAACGTTAATCCAATTGGTTTTACTTTCTAATTGCTACAAAAGAACAGCACATGTTATTTATACATAGTAATATATGGTAGATCATCTTGGACAGGAATTTGTAGTGGACTTATCTTACGCATATGAATCAATCTCTAATATGTGTAAGTTTTATGTAAATCAGATCATACTGAATTTTTGCCTTATTTTATTTAAATACAAATACTAAAAATTCAAAAAAAAAAAAAATTGTAAGTTCAATGTATGCGTGCAGTTTTCATCTAAGAATTTCTCTTCAAATATCCTACAACCTTACTTCCTTAGAGTTATATATATACACGTATATATTAGACAACTACACTATGTATCTATTATTAAAATATAATAAGGATTTTGCTCCTTAATTATTATAAATGATTGAATAATTCGCACGTAACTTTATTTTATTTTATGAACATTAATTCGGACGTAACTTATCATCTAATAGATATAATATTTTACAGGTTTTCTAAGAGACACAAGCATAAAAGGCAAAGAAAAAACCATGTCGACTTAATATTATATATATCACATTTTTTTGTAAGTACTTTCACAAATTCGTATAGTTTTCAACAACTTTTGGATTTACATTTAATTTATAGGTCCAGTGTTTCTTAATAGCGCGTGTTTGAATCTTGGAGGAAAAGGAAGTGAAAAAAAAAGTGTGGAGTATAATATTTTAAAATTTTAGATTATAAGCTCCTATTATTTCCTCTTTTCCACCTCAAAATAAATTTACAAAGATATCCTGAACAAAATCATATTCCTAGTTTTCAAAGTCAGCAGTAGTTGAAGGCATATCAATTTGATCTTTTCACACAAATTACTGATGTGACAACGTTAAAATTACATGAATTTTTTTTCCTTAGTTTTACTCAACACACTTTAAATAAAATTTCTATATATATATATATATATTATACGCTTACTATTTCATGTAATGGACACGTGTATCTTGATATTTAGTTAGATTCATATATTAGCATATGATGTAAATATTGGTTAAACAAAACGTTCAATTCCCTTGTTTGTACTAAATTAAAGTTCCACATATATCTTTTCAGGGCATTTTATGTGGGTACATCTTCACTAGAAGAATCCCTCGGCATTGAACAATGTTGCACTTTTCGTGGAAGTTTAGCAAAGCTAGACATTAACACAGGAAAAATCTTGTGGCAAACATACATGTTGCCTGATAACCATGGAAAACTAGGAGAATATGCTGGAGCAGCCATATGGGGAAGTAGCCCTTCCATTGATCCCTCAAGGAACCACGTCTACATTGCTACTGGGAACTTGTACTCTGCCCCTTTGCGCATTCGCCAGTGTCAAGAGAAAGAGAACAATTCAACACGGCCTACTCATCCTGATCAGTGTGTTGAACCGGACAATCTCTCGGAGTCAATCCTGGCCATTGACTTGGGCAGTGGTGAAATCAAGTGGTACCACCAATTGGGAGGCTATGATGTGTGGTTTATAGCATGTAACAACTTGTCAACACCTAATTGCCCTCCTGGTCCTAACCCTGATGCTGATTTTGGGGAGGCACCAATGATGCTCACAATTGATGTAGAAGGAAGAAAGCAGGATGTTGTTGTTGCCGTGCAAAAGAGTGGTTTTGCTTGGACTCTGAACCGGGACACCGGCAAAATAATTTGGTCTACGGTAAGTCAACAAGAGATTCAAGAACATCGATATTCAAAAATTGTCGCACAAATAAAATTCAACATAGTAATACTTAGTGTTTTAAGTTCACAATGCACTAGATGCATTAAAGAGCCTGAAGACTTACTACTTTGGTTCTTTAACATATGCCCTTAATGGTATAGGCAAAAATTTATCTCTAGTAACTTCAGCTCAAATTATGGTTTAAGGACTTTACTGGTCAAAAAATTATTTCAACATTAAAAATTAAAAATAGATATTTCATTGAGATACTACTTTATTATTATTGGATATAATAAAACTCTTGACCCACTCATTCTATTAACTTATCATATATTCAATAGTGAAAAAGTGAGTATCTGAATTAGACATCGACTTTTAAGTGTTGAAATACAATAACACTACTCATGCGCCAAAGCTCACCCCGTTGAAAACTTCATTTTTGCATGTATATTTGTGCAGGAAGCTGGGCCTGGTGGGATTTCAGGAGGTGGACAATGGGGGGCGGCCACTGACACAAAAAGGGTGTACACCAACATTGGAAACTTTGAAGGAAAAAACTTCACTCTTAAACCATCCAACAAGACTACAACCTATGGGGGTTGGGTGGCAATGGATGCTAGCAGTGGTACAATCTTGTGGTCAACAGGGAACCCTAGCAATGCCACCTCTAATGGCCCTGTTAGTGTGGCTAATGGCATTGTCTTTGCAGGATCCACAAATATAAAGGGACCTATTTATGCAATGAACGCAATCACAGGCGAAATTGTCTGGTCCTATGAGACTGGAGCCACTGTGTATGGTGGAATGTCCATCAGTGATGGATGCATATTCCTTGGAAATGGGTATAAGGTCGCCGTTGGATTGGGGGCAAACTTCAGTTCTGGAACCTCGCTTTTCGCCTTTTGCGTCTAAGCAAAGGAAATTCAATGGTCTATAATGTAAATAAATAAACACGTCATGTACGTGTTCCACTGTTTGTATAGGAGGAATGCATTCGTGCTACGCCAAGGTTAAAATACTATTTTATAATAATTATGAAAATTATTAATGTGTATTACTGTATTTTATTTGGTGAAGTATATATGTGCATCGATATAAATATATAGAAATAATATATACATACATATTAAGAAGTTAACATCAATAAAATTTAAAGATAGAGAATGATAAGTAAATATTAGGAGTGTGTATAACCTCACTTGACTTGCTAACCTTGCTCAATTTAAAACTTTTGAGTCGGGTGCGGGTTGTCGAATTTGAACTGTATTTTTCGAGTCTATTTCAAGCTATATTTTGGGTTGGTTTAACCCAGTTCTAAGTCAAATAATTCATTTAGAGTTATATTCATGTTATAATAATTAATGATAAATTATAAAATTTTATATTTCAATTAATATATCTTATATAACTTGATGTTATTATTTTTTAAGTCATATGACTTGTTTTAAAATATTTATTATAAAATATCTCTTGAATTTTTTTTTTGTATAAATTTATAATTTTATTATGTATAATATCAAAATGTATATAAATTATAGTTTAAAGTTTAGGGTTTAGGGTCGATTCAAAAGACAATTTAACCTAGTCATTAGTCAATTTGCATTTGGTCTCCAATCCTAAGAATGGATTGGTCTAAAAAAGGGTCAATTTGTGTTTGGTCTAATCCAGGTCGACTTATCTCTTGTATACCCACGTAAATCCTATTGAAGAAATGAATGATATGATCTTGTAAAACTCAAATGCGCAATTTTTCTATCAAGTAACAAAGAGTTGCAATTTATGGCAATATAATCTCTCAATAACGAATTTCACATATTTCACATCACAAATTCATGTGTGAATTTATACAAGTGATTGAAACAACTGGCCTCAACTTATTAGGTCCTATAAGTTCATACTTGATATTTACAAATGTTAAATTTACACTTGATGGGATCCATTCCTCAATTTTATTGTAGCTTAGATTTAAAAATAATTTTTCTTTATAAACATGATTGACATGAAAATATCTTTTATATGAAGGTTTTTTTCTATACTGTCAAAGTGGTTCATTGTAACATCCCCAAATCCATAATTAAAAAAATTAGTTAATCATAAGTAATGATTAAATATAAATTGGACTAAGTGTCATGAAATATAAATATTTGTAATTGAGTGTATCTAGAGAAAGATGTAAATAATTACAAAAATGCCATTATTTGGTAAAAATTATGAAAATACCCCTACTATGTGAAAGAAACTACAAAACTACCCTTATCTTATAGTAAATGACGAAGATATCCTTATTTTATAAAAAGAATTATAAGAATGCCACTAACATTGTCCAATTACTATAATGCCCTTGTCTTGAATTAAGAAATCTCCACAATGCCACTAATGTAATAATTATAAATTTAGGCCAATATGTTTGCATAAAACATGGAACCTTTTCTTTTCCCAAAATTTAGGTATAAAACATTCCTAAATATTCTCATCATGAACTCTTTTCCCATCCCCAAAATGAGGGAAACATGCTTGCATAAATCATGCTTCAAGCATTATAAGTGCTTTCTTTCTTATTCTTTTCTTAGTTTTCCCACTATAAATAGTTTTTAAACTCTCTTCTATTCATTCCATTTTCCAAATCACAAAGAGACGTCACCATGCTTTGCAAGAGCTACATCCTTTTATTCTTGTAAAATACTAGCACAAAAACTAAGTCTTCCAAGCCTTTGTCAAAGAAGCTTTCTTGTCTTGTCCTCCTTGAGTTTGTGGGGTCTCTTGGAATAGAAGGACTCATTTTTAATCCTCTACACAAGAGGTAGGAGCTTCTTCTTTATTTGTTTAAGTATTCTTAGTTCCTAACTTTGTCCATGGTTAAAATGTTTCAAGTTTGGTTATTGACAAAATATTTGAATGATTATTTATGAAATATATTTTTGAGAATGCAACATGTTCTTTTATGTTTCTGAGTGCTTTTATAATGTCTTCATACTCAAACAAATATGGTATGTAAACCTTGCTTTGATAAGGTGACTCAATACATGAAAATAATATATGCTGGATTTTCTGACTTTTTCTGGCAGCAGTCACTAGGTGAAGTAATGTTCATAATATATGAAGTATCTCCAGATAAAACTATTTTTATTATAACCTAGACACATTATAAATACTCTCCAAAAGAAATCATCAAAAAAGGAGTTTTCTAGCTCAAGATATGAATTTTCAAAGTTGAGACTGAAACTTTGAATCTGACCTTTTGGTAGTAAGATAGGTGTAACCCACTCTATAAAAATGCAAATAGCCTGATTTTACCTTTGTTGGAAAGCTAATACACAGAGGAACACATCCATGTATACCATGAATAAAGCCTTGCACCATGAAAATACAGAATAAGAAAAATGAAGTTGCAGGACAGTGTGCTGAGAGGGTCTGAAAAGGGCTAATTTTGCAAAGGTACTATTACATAACCATAAATGTGTTGTTAATGAAACTACCCTTAATGGAAAGCTTGATGAGTTAGGAATCTGGAACTACTTTTATGAGACTGAGATAACAAGTGTACAAAAAATTACAAATTTTCTTGTAAAGTATGTCAAAATTGTAAATAGAGAGTTGTAAGGATTTAAATTACAATAAAACTTCAAGAGGAAAAATATATATAGAACAATCATGAGGGAGCTTGAAAATATATAAAGAACCTCTAAATACCCAAGCAAAATATTTTAAAGTGCATTAATGTATTAATGGAATGCTAAGAGTACAAAAGATGACTAAGAGAAGAAGATTTAGTTAGAATTTGCAAAAATGAAAAGAAAGACTCCATAATGTGTAAATACTAAGAGTTCAATAATCTTTTAAGAACCTTAGGGTGCTTGATTTATTAGTTTCAAAGTGATGAGTTATGAAATGATGAGGATGAATGATTGATTGTCCATGATTTATTTATGATTAAGTGATGACATGCATATATTCATGTTCAAATGAAATAAAAGCAAAGCCTGGGAAATTAGCAATGAAAATCGGAAAAAGTGAACTTTAGCTAAGCTCATGGCATAACCATTGAGATTATGGCAAAGGAAAGATAATAAAAGTAAAGCCTAGAAAATTGGCAATGAAATTCTGGAAAAGTAGACTTGAGCTAAACTCATGACATAACCATTGAGATTATGAAAGTCTGGAAAAGTAGATTTAAGCTCATGGATTAACCTCCTAAACTATTGAGATTCTGGCAACGGAAAGAAGGTTGTGGTGACGACCATGGTATGAGTTCATTACCCTTTTAAAGTGGTCTAAGGTATTGATGCATTCATCCCATGAGTGAATGAGAAATACGTTAATGAAAGAAAATAAAATGTCATGCATGAATATCATGAATGAAAATGTTTATGTGATTGTGAAGTTTGCAAGAGATTATTAAGTGAAGTAGTAATTGATGAGTTATGTTATATATGCCTCTGCTAATGTTCAAGAATAGTTTAAAAGAAACTTCACTTCGGCTAATCACGTTTACAAAAAGTTTGATAATTTAATCTTTACTTGCTCACCTTTTTATAATAAACCCGAAGTGACTGGGATGACAGCAATGACACTTTTAGTGTAAGTAGAAACTTCTACTGAGAAATCTTGTATTTCTCACGTCTATGTTTCTTTTCCGTTGTCATTACCAGAGGCAGATGTGTCAACTTAAAGCAATGGATCTATAACTAAGGAAGGAGGCAACACGTGAAGATTTTAGATCTTTCAAAAATTAGTACTCCAATTTCTAGTTATGTTATAGTTTGAGGAACAGGCCAATAGTTGTAGTATTTGTGTTGATATTTGTAATATTTCTGTGGTGTATCCCCTGTTATGACTTATATATTAAGTGTATCCCCTGTTATAACTTATATATTAAGTAGTATATTTCAATTTATGTGATGATATTTCTATATTTAGTCCTTTACTCCGCTTATTTAAATTGAGTGAGCAAAATAACTTTGATTACCATCTACGTAAGCGTTATGTATTTCACTTCTCGTCACAAGTTTACGCTTTCAAAAAGTAATTTATATATAAGAAAAATTATCCACTATTTTTCTAAATTAATGAACACAAGGCATAAGCGACAACTAATAGAATCCAAATGCGAACTTAAGCGTAATTGGGTTCTAGTAGAGTGTTACGTTCACAAAAAAAAAAACTCAACTAATTAACTCCACTTGATATGCAATTGATAATATTTTTGTATATTTGTTATTGTTCACAAATGAATAGAGAAAAATATTTAGGTAAAATTTTATTTATGTCCCTCGTATTTAAAAAATTTCAATTTAATCCAAAAGTTTTTTTTTCCTATCTACGCGCTTAATATATGCAAAATGATTCAAACTTGTCCTTTTGATAGGCAACATTTAAATTATTAAAAAAATAGATATAAAGGTCAAATTACAATATTAAGAAATTATAACAAAATATAAAATGACAGATTAATTACAATGTTAAAGGATCACAACATAACATAGTAGTCTTGTTTTCATTCATAATTTGAATGTTGTTTATGTTCTGAAAATGTTTTGAGGATGTAAATAGAACAAAAATAAAAAAACTTCTAGGAATAAAAACTTTAATATAATGTGAGAGATAAAAATGAAGCTTTACCCATAATTATTATACTCGTTATGAACAATACAATATAATTTGCTAATACATCTCGAGTTTAATTCCACATATGTGATTAATGCTCATTATATTAGATATAGCCATGTAACAAAATATTTCATTAATTGAAGCATGTATGTGAAGTTCAATAACTTTCTCGATGAGATCAATAAACTCTGTATAATAATATCTTTACATAACTTATTTTTGGGAAAGAAGCTATGAACAATCAACATTGTCAACATTTTAATATTTTCAGAGGTAGGCTTTGATTAATTTAATTTGAATATAAACAATATATAGTGTTTAATCTCATATTTTGCCTTTTCATTTATTTGATTAAATCAATTATTACTCATATTGTCTAAGGTGCTAAAAGGAAAGCACACCACACAATTTTTTTTTTTGAAAAAAGTTCTAGACTTAAGTTTTATTTAAATGTTTAAGTTAGATGTAACTAAAGAAACAACTTATTAATTTATTTCAAATAAATTTTAAAAATAGACAATTAAAATGTAAAGTAAAATATGAGTTTAGAAAAAAAATGATAGTAAATAACAGTATTCAAAATTGCGGTTGCAGTCGTGGTTGAGGACATATCGGCTACTACAATGTTGATTGCAACCGTTGTGGTGTAATTTTTTTGGGCACAAAATGATAAAATAAAAGAGGTACAACAATGGTAGCACAAAAAAAAAGGTCCCCAACATATTTGATATAAACTTATCTTATCAACATATTCAAATTAATTTTTCCTTTTTAATCATATAACTCACCCATTAAATAAAAAAAAACATGCAAACAATAAGGAAAAACCCATGTACTCTATTTCTTCATTCATTAAAAAAATTAAAAAAGATATTTAATCTAAATATATATTTTTTGTCAACAAGTTAAAATTTTTTTGTGGTCATGACCTAAATATATTTCAAACAACCAAAAACGTTGGGAAAAAACAAAGAGAGCTAGCCTAAGCCTACCTAATAGCCTATTACAGCACCTTTAAGCAAAGAAAGAAAAACAAAAAAAGAAAACTGAAGCAGCACCCTCACCCCTTCCTTTTCTCTCTTCCTTGTCTTTCCCAAACATAACAGGAGTGCTCAAGCTCAATGTTCAACCCCAAAAAAAGAGCACCCCCACCGCTATTTTTGTTCACAAAAATCTTGCATAGCTTCATTCCTTTCAACCATTTATAGAACTCTCTTCAGCCTAAATCTCCCCCAACCCCATCCTTACTTTCCTTATTAGTTTTCTTTTGTCCGTTGAATTGCGAGGTCAAGGTGCAGATCTGCTAGAGGAGATGAAGACTGGAAAGATTGGAGAGTCATTGACTTTAGACTCTTATTTTCCTTTTCCCTTTTGCTCTGTTCTCTGAATTTTGTCAAAGCCTGAAATTTGCTTCTTTTCTATGTTGGAAGAACAGAACAGAGGAGAAAGAATGAGACTGAACTGGTTTGGCAAGTTGGTTGCCCTCTGATGCGGCTCGATGCGGCTGCAACTCCATTATGTTGCGGCCGCAACGCTATTACAATATGGTTTTCCTAGAGACTTCCAATCACAACGCAATTGCGGTAAGATGCGGTTGCGGACACCACCGCATCTGCAATATTGTAGCCGTATCAGCTGATGCGGTCCGCAATTTAAATCACTAGTAAATAATGTATATGTTAACAACTAAGCTATGAAAGAAATATGCAAATTATTATAATCTCTTTTGAAAAACAATACTATTAATCGGTTGAAATGGCAGTGACTAAATCATTATATATTATTAGTTGGTAGTAATAGAGTGTTTGTGTGGTTATCTAAAATTTTAAATTAGTTCATTTCCCTATAATATGTGTGTGTGTGTGTGTGTATATATTAGTAACTTAGAAATAAACATAAATCTTATTGTGATAACTCAATAAATTAGTTTGTTTGTGTCTTAAAATAATTGTGAGTACATAAAATAAAATAAATGAGAATCGTGTTTAATTAGCCTAAGCTAGTCTGATATTGATCAGGATATTTAGTAAATGGAATCTACTTTCTTTTTTTTCCTTTTCGCTTTTTCATTCTTCTTTTCTTTTCTTTCTTTATCTTCTCCTTCCTTATTTCTTCCTTCCTATGTGTGAACATAATACATCCCTTACTCTCTCGTGTCACGCTCGCTCTCCTCCATGACAGCACCTACTACCACTGTCGCACCAACACCGGCATCACACACTTGTTGTTGCATCCTACTTTCTCCCTTTTCTGGCATCGATGATTCTCTCTCTAGGAGATGACACGGTAGAGGCCACAAGTTTTGGGGTGTATCCTCCCTTTATTCTTCCTCTTGGTGAAGTGGGTAAGTGTCAATATTGTTCCATTAATTCTATTGACCTCCTTTTGTCATTGTTCATGGTAGATTTGAGGTTCTAGAACCCTAGGTGCTTAAAATTGGGGTTTTTGTGTTTTAGGGGTTAATTGATATAAATTGATGATATTGTTAACTCACACATACATATTCTATTTGTCTATCTTGTTGCTAGAGTCTAAAGCAATTAAGCAACAACTATTAAATTGGTGACACTCGAGAGTTAATCTTTGGTTATTGAGAACCATTTGTAAGTAGATAGTGTATCCATGGTTTACTTTTTGTATAGTAAATTTTAATTATAAATATAAAAGTATACTAAAAGCTTGAAGTATATTGATCTATGAGAAAATAATTATTGATAAAAAATGAGGCTTTATGTTTTAAATGGAAGCTTTCACTGGAAGTAAGAACTTAATTATTATGCTCGCTTAATTATTCTTCGTTGAACTGTAATATATGTATGTTGAAATTTTGTTTTAGAATATCTTATGTTAATTATTAGATTTTATTTTATTTTATGATAACTATATCTCATATAACCTTGAAAATGGATTCTATGTTGTAAGAATATCATGGAATTAGAATGCACTTGATTGTGATTTAATTTGGGGGAAATTCCATAGTTAGAACTGTAGCTAAGGCAGTAGTGTTAGTCTTGGTGCAACATGAGAAACTCCAGTTAGCAGGTAAGGTGCTAACTCGCACATAGTTGTAGCTATATCTGGGCATGAATTTGGGTATGGGCTAACTCTAGTTAGCCAGTGAGGTGCTAACTCACATGTGATTTTTGTCATGTCTAGACATGTATATGACTACAGGCCAACTTCAGTTAGTAGGCATGGTGCTAACTTTACCTGCACATGACCTGAGGTCATGTCTGGATTTTTTATTGTACTGCTTTGGATAACTCCCCATTTATGTTTGGATTTATGTGCTTATGTAAAGTTATATATGTTTTCAAGAAATCCAATGTGATGATTAAAACCATAGTCTTATGAGTATACATATGTTATTATGTTTATATTATTTTTTTTATACTTGCATCTAGTAAACTATGGACTGAGTTGCAAAACTCACCATATTATTCTTCATCTTTTTTCGGGATATAGGTGCCAGTACTAATTTTGTTCCTCTAGCTTAGTCGTTAATCAATTCTAAAATGGTGAGCCTTCTTGAAGACATTATTTTATTGTTAAAATCCTTTTCAAAATAATGTCTATTAGTATGTTAGTCGCTCTATAGGTCATAGGTAGGATCCTTGGATTTTATTATTATAGTCATATTAGAATGTACATATATGGTTATGTATTTGGCTTGCTAATTCATGTTATTTTAAAGAGCTTGTAACTTTATTTGGTTTTATGTTTTTAACTAATAAATTGGATTCACTTAGTTTTGAAACCGGACAGCTTGTTAAACTTGTGGTAAGATAGTTTTACTTCTGCTGAGGATGCATTCTGAGAATGTTTGATGCCCAAATTCTATAAATATATCTATTGATATTTGCAGGCATTATTGAAATTGGAAAATGATTGAAAAACAGGGGAGACCCTACCCATTTTTCTGGAATCGTTTGTGGGTAAAGTTTTGCTAGGGAACATATTCCCAATGCGCTAACTATACTCTAAGTTGGGTCGTGACAGTTAAGGGTGTTCATAACTTGACCCGACCTGCCAACTCGACCCGGCCTGAAACTCATTGGGTTCGGTTTGGGTTTGGGTTTTGAAAGATGACCCGATGCACTTTTTAGGTCGGTTTCGAGTCATACATCGAGTTGCCTAACCTGGCTCGAAATTAAAAAATTCTTTTAAAGATATATTTTTATATAGTAATTTGTGAAAAATTATAAAATTTTATAGTTTAATTAACATATTTTATATAATCTAATATTATTTTTATATTAAAATTGTTTGTTTTGAAACATATATTGTAAAATAGCTCTTAATTTTTGTTTTTTACTTATAAAATTTTATAACTTCACTATGTATAATGTCTAAATCCTGATATACTATTTCAATGTCGGGTTGCCCTGGCTCAATTTGGTTTATAGTTGAGTTATTATCGGGTCGGCTCGGGTTCAAAAAAAAGACCCAGTCTAAAATTTAGGCCAGATTCAAATTTTGTCCAACTCGGCTCCATCTGTCCTTTGTACACTCCTAGTGACAGTTTCAATTCTAAGAAATAAAAATAATTCAAAATTTAATTTCACAATTATAATATATTTATTTTGAAGAAAGGATTGATTATAAAATGTTTTATTATTCTCCCCTTTTCACTCCATTTGTCTTTTTTTTATCACAAAATATTTATTCATTTATTATATCAAGAAACATTAATTTTTTTCAATAATATGTATCATCAGAGGGTGGCTCTTCATAGGGTGGCTTTTCAAATTAATTATCTATATCCACTACAATTATCATTTCAGGTTCTGAAATTGTGTGATCAAAGAATATATGCATTTCTTAACGAAACAAGGAGTAAGGGTGATTTGTAGGGAAAATATGGAGGTGATGTTAGGGTTAGAGATAAAGAGATGATGAAGAAGAGATCACAATGAACAAGAAGTGAAAGTGGAGTGATGAGGCAAGGGTTAAGGTAGAGAATGAAAAATCTGAATGCAATGTATCAAACCCAAAACTCTTTCTATTTTCATTTTTACCACGTCAACAAAATAATGACGTTTTGGGAATTCTATATGTTCCTCTCTTCATTACTTCACTTGTTTCCAGCGTGTGATTGCCACGTCCTGACTATACTGCTCCACGTGTGTTGACCAAGTAATGGAGAAGTAACGGGGGACTAACGGGCCCGACATTGTAATTGTTTAGGGACTATTAAGGCAATTATCTTTCTTATGGGACTAAATAGTCCAATTAAAAAACTTAAGGGACTAACAAGGGTATTCACTCAAACATTTAAGAAATTTAAGAGATCGAACCGTACACTTTTGAATTTAAAGTTCACATAACTGATAGTTTATAAGGTGAAGTGTGGTTGTTTTTCTTTTATTTTATTATATATATATATAGGCCTTGTGCACTTTTCTTGTGCTTGTGTTATTTATGCTAATAATAGATGAAAAAATTAATAGAATAATTAATTTAATTTGTACAATTAAAAAGTGTTAGGAGAGTAGAATAGATTTGCACGTTTCTAAATTTTAAAGATAAAGTCCATTAGTTAGATTTACAATGAATAAAGTACAATTTTTCCAATATTTTAATTTCTCATGGAACAATTAGGGCCTGTTTGCTTTGCTGTTTTCAGTTTTTAGTTTCCAATTTTCAGTTTTCTATTTTGTGAAGGAAAAACTGAAAAAACTAAAAACTGAATTCAGTTTTCAGTTTTTTCAGTTTTTCCTTTACAAATCTGGAAAACTGGAAACTGAAAACTAGAAAATGCAAAGCAAACAGGCCCTTAAAAGTTATCATTGAGCAAACAACATATCTAAATCAATTCCTTAGCCGCCTAACTGCCCAAGGTGCAGCCCTGCCTACACTGAGCTAGGCCACATAAAAAATTGAGAATCTTAGGACCTGTTTGGTTGACTAAAAACAGTTTTCAATTTTCTAGATTTGTGAAAGAAAAACTGAAAAAACTGAAAACTATTTTTAGTTTTCAGTTTTCAGTTTTTTTAATTTTTCCTTCACAAATCTAGAAAACTGAAAATTAGAAAAAGTAAATCAAACAGCCCTTTAGACATCAAGTTGTCCTCATTTGGACATATAAATTTCTGGTTAATTTATTGGCAAGGCTGACTTCTCATGAATAGTCTATGCATGATGAACAGTCTTTTCAATTATTAGTTTAGATAATTCAAGTGGTGACTTATTATTTAGTTTTCTAAAGTAAATTTTTAAATTTATGAGTGTTTGATTGAGAAATAAAAAAAATTTGTCGATAAATGCTATGTATATTAATAGATTTTTTTTCATTTTTATTCCTTGTCCAAACACATCCAAATGTTATAAATAAAGAAAATTAACATGCCTTAAGAAAGTTTTATTCCAATAGTAAGCTATAACTCGACTTAAATGAGATTGTCCCTTTGGCTACCATAGATTTTGAAAATTAATAACTTAAATTAAACTAATAAATAAACTCTGCTAGATGCTTTAAAAAGTATATTTATGAGTTTAAATTTTAAAGAAAAAAAATGAAAAACTTCTAATATAACTCTACACCATAAATCTTTCTCATTCCTCGCATCTCTTCTGAAGTCATACGCTTAATGTCACACCTCTAAGCAAGACTTTTATACAAATGGTGATCCGTTCAGTCGACTCAAGTGCTGATCCCAAGGCCATTGGCAGGTTATTAAATGTCCACATCCGTTGATTTACATTTACATTTGATTATAGTATTTTTTTTCCGTTGACTATTTTTGCGTATACTGGCTTCCACAACTTGCGGAGGATGAATTATGACTTTTTCCGGATATATTATGAAATTATCTTTTTTAAAAATTTCATGACATATCAGAGTTATCATGAATAAAGAATCAAGGATTTCGATTCTTATTATCTCTTATTATAATAAATTGTTTAAGAGTTAAGCCTAAAGAGAGGTACTGACCTGAGCAATATGTTAAATAAAGCATAAAACTATCCATATGCTTTTATCAATCAACTTTTAGGGAAGATAATTCATCACAATATTATTATTTTCATGACATGTCATCGTCATCCCGTAGTGAACCAAAAAAAAGGTCCGGCAATTCAGCAACAAAGAAACAGAATAGATGTGCCTCAAGGTTACCAGAGCAATTACCTTTGTTGTTTGAAACTAGGGTTGGTGTGCTTGAATTGCCTCAATTCTTAATGGAAGCGGTGGATCCTCGAATAACGTTTCAGAAATTATCTTTCAGTGGATAGACTAGTCATTAACACTTCACTACTTAGAATACTCAGACACAACCGTATAGTTTGCATGCAGCCCCAGTCAAATAATCATAAGGAAAAAGAAATGAAAAACTTACTTCTCTAATTTAAATCAGATCGATTCACTCTAAGGTAAGCACCATAGAGATAAAAAGGTCTTTTAGAATGTGTTTTGTTGAAGGGTAAAAATAAGGGATGAGTTTTCATCAATTAGCTCCGCATGTAATTTTACATATAGACTTATCCTCCCTTTTCATCAATGAGTTTTCATCCATGAAAACTTATCCTCCCGTTTCTGCTCCTAACCAAACACACCCTTAATGTTAGTTTTTGGTAAGCAAGCCCTTGGACCCTCGGGAGATAGCCGCCAACCATGGCCAGTTGCAACCGCAACCGTTTTTTGCTGTTTGAAACCACGCCGCTAATTATGTTTGCCGGTTCCATCGGTTTTATCTATTGTTCTATTATGCATTCTTCGCTAATTATGTTGCTCGGCTCATATCACACATCATATAAGACATAATATGATAAGAAAGTATCATATATAATGACTTTATTGGTAGTTTGACACGAGAAATGCATTGAATAAATTTATTCATTAAACCTCTTTTATATATTAAAAGGATAGATAACTTAATCAAATATTGTAAATCATAAGATCCGATTAACTTTATTTTTCTTATTTAATTAAATAATAAATAAAAGAATAAAATATCTAAAAATAAAGATTTTTTTTTCAATAAGCAGAAATTGCTTGACCCTAAATGAAAAAGCATATATACATCAAGTGTTGAAACCAACACATTTATATAGGAAACAAAACAGACAGAAACAACATGAAGAAGACGAAATAAAACATCAAAGCACCATACCCAAAAAAATAAAAAATAAATAAAGAACCAAACCAAGGCCAAAACCAGCCTTAGGAGTAGGCACCGCACGCATAGGACCCATAACCATAATGGCTTGCACAAAGGTAGTGCATTCACTCACGTTCATCACATGCTTTTTCTATAAGTGCACACGAAACCAAACAAGCATGGTTACATACAAACCAAAGAAGTACTTTAACCACCTCCACCAAAAACGATTTCGGTTCACCACCAGCTTCCCATAGGCCTACGTTCTCACACTGGTCTCGGATGGTTATCCCAAAGATGGCACATTGTGCTTTGAGATAACAAAGATTGAGACAATTTAAAATGTAATAATAAAGATGTTTAAACGTCAATTTCTTTTTGGAAATTAAGATAGAACTTGAACTTAATATACATCATAGTGGTAGAAATTAGTTAGCAATTTTCTTACCATACATCAATTTCAGGCTTCTTGCTTTACGATCAGGAGTACCGCTTTTTTTAATTGTTATTTAAAGTTAGCACTCTATATACATGTCGCGCATGCTTGTCTCGCTCTTCGGGTGAAAGCGAAAGCAAATTTAAAATCCTCATTGTATTCAACTGAGCAAGTTGATCATCACTTATGTCATTCCCTTTATTTGATAGGGAAGGATATCTTTGTTTAGTGGGATCAAGTCAAAATAGAAAATATAGTATTCCATTTTAGCTTATCACACATTATTTTACTTTCTATATATAGCTAGCCAGGCCATATGTAGCGATATATGTGCAAATTAACGTGGAAAATTCTTGAATGCTTACACGCGGTTGCATCTGAAGTGCATGAGCAGATTCAACTTATTTGCCAACAGCATGGTACCATCACCCCAGCAAAAGGCCTGTTTTGTGATTTCTCTGTTTGTATTATGCCTACTAGCATGTTCATCATCCGAAGCTTTTACTGTAAGCCGCTACTCTATAACTTAATTGACGTTGCAGTTCAAGGAATTTATGTAGGGATGTTTGTATGAAGTTTTTCTTAGGGGGTAAAAAATTATTTTTTCGTATGTTTGGATAGCTTATAGAAATAACAAGAGCCCAAAAAAATTATTTTTAGATTTATAGAAGCTAAAGAAAAATAACTTCTAAAAATAAATCAATTTTTAATATTTTCAGTTATATATATAATTTAAATTTTATAATCACTTTTTATTAAATATTGAAACAAACACACCCTCATTTTCTTTTATATAGAACTTATGAGACTCATTGACTATTATGAGTTCTTGAGTCTTATATGAGTATTATTAGTTGGACACAGTAATTACTGTACATAATGATTAGGGATGATAAAAAATCCGCTTAAGACGATAATCATGAGGATTACTTGCAATGGAAATGGGGATGGAGACAAATTTGGTTTCCATGGGGATGAGAACAAAGTCTCTATTTATTAAACAGGACATGGGTGAGGATGAGATCCCTACCGCCTATGAAGACCTGCCAAATCTCCATTCATATGATAAAACCACAGTTTAACTTCATTTCTACATTATCTTTTATTTAATTTGCATGATATATGTATTTTTTTGCTTTTTGATTAGATTATACATGGATATTTATTTTTATTGGGGTTTTAGAGTATTAGCTTAAGTTTTTTTTATTGTTTTTAATGAATCTATGAATACATGAGGATTTGAATACATCGGGGATGGGAATAGAGGTGAAATTCTAAATGGAGATGGGGAGTAGGGTATATCTCGGCCTCTATGAATACCCATTGACATCTTTAATAATGATTATTTTTCATAAAAGTGAATTTGAATTTCAAAAAATAAAACTCATTCATCATTGCTTATCATATATTCACTAAAAGACATAGTTAAAGTACCTAATTGTTTAGAAATCAATAATCAAATATTAAAAATAAGTGTTTATAATGTATGTGGAAATAATATTTTAATAAGCAAAATATTATTTGTACTCATAATATGTAAGACACTATGCTGACTCATGCTTTACTCATCATTGAATGAAGTATAGACCTTATGGTAGCATTTGGTAACTGTCTTTAGACAGTGGAGACAGGGACAGTAGAGACAGTGGAGACAGGGACAGTAGAGACAATGGAGACAGAGACATAAAAATATTGCTACCTAAGGGACATTATTGAAAAAAAATTTAAATTTTTATCTCCGTATCCTGTTCCTACTTTCTGGAGGTACGGAAATATAGAAATTTTTTGTCTTGGGGATAGAAAATACCTTTTCTCCATCACCAAACATCTTTCTGTCCTCATTGGTCCTCCTATATTTCTTGTCTCAAAACAGTAAACAAACGCAGCTTATATGAATAGGATCCATACCCCATTTAATGATGGATCATGTGAGAGTTGACATGGAGTTCAATGTGCAATATCTACAAGTAACAAAACTTTTATTATTATTATTTTTAACTCTTTTTGCCTCGGAGTCCATGTCCATACACAATCTATCTTCTTTGAATTTTGTATAGTCTCCACTTGAAAGGAAAAACTTTTGTTTCCTGCTCTTAATTAGATGCATATGGGTGTCAATAACACCAATTTTGAATGTCTAAATAACATGGCTCATAATATCTTGCTACTATGTTAATTAAGCTACTAGGGTACTGATCCGAGAGTACATGTTGAGTGGCTTCAGTACAGGCATTCCATAGAGGAGAACAAACTCAACAACACAAATGGGACACAAAATTGGATAAACCATGGTGGAGACATATACAACAGAAGATATGCCGATAAAGAGTACAAGATCAGCCTTGAAACTGTTTCCAAACTAAGTTTGAAGTGGAAGTTCTATGCAGGCAAAGACATAACTGCAACCCCAGCAATCTTTGATGGCACTCTCTACTTCCCATCATGGAATGGGGAGATTTTTGCAGTGAGAGCAAGTGATGGATCCCTTGTGTGGAAGCAGAACTTGCAGAATCTAACAGGGCTAACACCAACAGGCTTTGTTCTAGGAGTTAACTGGACAGTGTCTAGGGCAACACCAACCATAGCAGGTGAATTGCTCATTGTTGGAATATATGGCCCTGCAGTTGCCATTGCTGTGAACAGATCAACAGGAGAGTTAGTTTGGCAGACCAGTTTGGACAGCCATATCGCCGGCACTTTGACCATGTCTGGAACTTATTATAGAGGGTTAGTGTCTTCTTAGACCCATTAATAATTTTGCTTTGATTGATATATACAAATTATAATTCAAGCTACATAATTAATTAGCGCAAGTTGTTTTATTACGAAAAAGTACCATATATTATTTATAAAGTAAATATATAGTAATGATGATCCATGTTAGACAAGAATTAGTGTACTTATACCTTAAGCATATAAACCAAACTTCTGATATGTATATTAAATCACATTAAAATATTATACATGCTAAAAAAGTTCAAAAATTTATTTGTAAGCTTTTTTCATCTAAGAATCTCTCTTCATAATGGCTCCTACAATCTTGGAGTAATTTTTTTTAATATAATTATATGTAGGACAAGTTACAACCTAGGAAAGGTGTATTGAAATTTACTTCACTTCCTTTCTATATATTTATTATGAAATATGCTTAAGAGTGATCCCTAAATTAGTAAAATTATTATACTAATATTCTCTAAGTTTTTAAAACCATTATTAAGTCCTCTCCTTTATTGTACAATAAACTACATTAGAGTAAATCAGTGTCACATGACAAAAAGAAAAAAAATTAAGATGAATTTCACTAAATTTCAGGATAAATAAATATAATTTACCTTATATTAATTGATAATATATAAATACCTACATGATGTAGCTGCTAAGTATTAAGGATTTTGTTCTTTATTGTAAATGAATGATTAATTCACACGTAACTTATCATCTAACACAGATCGAATAATTTACAGGTTTTCTAAGAGATACAAGCATATAAGACAAAGAGAAAAATCTGGTTGACTTATATATATATATATATATATATATATATATATATATATATATATATATATATATATATATATATATATATATATATATATATATATATATATATATATATATCACATTTTCTAGAAGTACTTTCACAAATTCTTATATAGTGTTCAACAACTTTCGTCTTTTCGGTTTGCATTTAATTTATTGGTGTGAGGTGTTTTAGTTGGTTTGTGACAGGTCGATTTTAGAAAATAAAGAAGAAAAGACGGATAATTTGTAGAACAAAATTTAAAGTGATATATACGAATGAGATTATTTAATTAAATGTCACTTTTATATAGAAATTAAACTCATATGGAAAGTTCTATTTTAACATTTATATGGGTACAGACACTCACATGGATCCCATGTGGTATGAGAGGAGTGATGAAAACAGAATAAATTAGAAAAAAAAGTTAATGATAAGACTCATATATTTTGTGAGTAGGGTATTTGGATATTTGAAAAATGAGCATTGCTATTTTAACACTCAAAAGTGGGTGTCTAAATTAGACACCCACTTCATTATCATTTGATTTTATATATGGATAAAAATAGTGGAGACCACCATTTCATTAAATGGTGATAGAATGTGTATTTAACTTAAACATTCAATTTTGAGTGTTAAAATAGTATTAATATTAAGGAAGTTGGATGTTAAAATAGCAAAGTTGTATATAATAATTTTTCCTTACAACGCACATGTATTTTGATATTTAGTTACAATCATATTATTAGTATATGATGTAAATATTGGTTAAAAAACCGTTTCCCTTGTTTGCACTAAAGCTCCACATATATCTATATAGGGCATTTTATGTGGGTACATCTTCACTAGAAGAAGCCCTCAGCATTGAACAATGTTGCACTTTTCGCGGAAGTTTCGCAAAGCTAGACAGTAACACGGGAAAAATCTTGTGGCAAACCTACATGTTGCCTGACAACCATGGAAAACTAGGAGAATACGCAGGAGCAGCCATATGGGGAAGTAGCCCTTCCATTGATGCCTCAAGGAACCATGTTTACATTGCCACCGGGAACTTGTACTCTACACCTTTGCGCATACGCCAGTGTCAAGCGAAAGAGGATAATTCAACACGGCCTACTCATCCTGATAAGTGTGTTGAACCGGGCGATTACACAGAGTCGATCCTGGCCATTGACTTGGACAGTGGTGAGATCAAGTGGTACAGCAAATTGGGAGGGTATGATGTGTGGTTCTTCGCATGCAACAACTTGTCAACACCTAACTGCCCTCCGGGTCCTAACCCTGATGCTGATTTTGGGGAGGCACCAATGATGCTCACTATTGATGTAAATGGAGGAAAGCGAGATGTTGTTGTTACTGTGCAGAAGAGTGGTTTTGCTTGGACTTTGAATCGGGACAACGGCAAACTCGTTTGGTCTACGGTAACAATTTTCAGACTAAATATCCATTAAATATATTATATGATAAATTAGTCGTTAAGAACTTAAAATTCCCTTATTGATTGATCCTCATAATTCAAAAAGTAGAGCAATTGATCCAATCGTACATATTTATACAGTGTTTTGTAATTGTACAGATTGTATTAAGGGACCAATATAATTTGCCCCTTTTCTTGAATTATGAAGAATCAATTACAGACTTTCAATTTTTCACGGACTAAAAACATTGTTAATTGCCTTTCATTTAATACCTTTTCTTATTAAGTATTGCTTTAATATAGCAAAACTCACTATTGAAAACTTTCTTTTGTATATAACTGTATATTGTTGTGCAGCGAGCAGGGCCTGGTGGGCTTGCAGGAGGTGGACATTGGGGGGTAGCCACTGACACAGAAAGGGTGTACACCAACATTGCAAACTCTGATCACAAAAACTTCACTTTTAAACCATCCAACAAGACTACAACCTATGGGGGCTGGGTTGCAATGGATGCTAGCAATGGCAAAATCTTGTGGTCAACAAGCAACCCTAGCAATGCCAACGCTAATGGCCCCGTTAGTGTGGCTAATGGCATTGTCTTTGCAGGATCCACAAATATAACTGGACCTATTTATGCAATGAACGCAATCACAGGTGAAATTCTTTGGTCCTATGAGACCAGTGCCACAGTGTATGGTGGAATGTCCATTAGCGATGGGTGCATATATCTTGGAAATGGGTATGCTGTAGGTAATGGAGTGAATATTGGAAATGGAAACTTCACTTCCGGAACCTCGCTTTATGCCTTTTGCATCGTCTAAACAAAAACTAAACTAGTTTCTTACAATGTAAATAAAGAAACACCTCAAAATGTGTTTCAAAGAAATTCTCACATAATCTCATAGGATCAATTAGATGTGCTCATACGCAATAATAGAGTGACACTTTAATTTTAAAAAAAAAAAAGCTGAGAGCTATAAGTAGGACATATCTAAAATGTTACACTCTTGTTACCACCAAATTAAAAGCGGCCTGAGATAATGAAATGGGCCTGATTAGATTAAAAGCAATTGGGCCTATAGATATAAAGCAGCTACAACGAGTGGAGAAGTAATCGTGGAACAAGTGAACCGTGATAAGCAGTTACACTAGCAAGGAACTCATACTAGAGCAATGTGCCGTGGTGAAACGTACTATTAGAGCAAGAACAGTTACGTCAATGGAGTTAGTGGTCCCAGAAGTATCAGATAGAACCGTGGTAACTGAATACTTTTCAGATGGTTATTTAGTCGAGGATATAAAAGAGCAAAATATAAGAAGAAAGGCACAACAAGTCAAAAATAGACAACTTTTACTACTTTTGTTCTCAGTTTTCGTTGTTAGGCGTAGTTGTAGTTTAGTTCATCACCTTTGTATCTCTGTTTCCATGTCTTTTAGTATTGTTGTTGATATTGTAAATTCTGATTTCCATTAATTAATCATACCTTTATCATTAATCCTAATCCAGAGCTTATTATTTAGTAGTATTTGGAGAACTCATAACCAAGGGGTTGATTTCCCTCCTTGGTGTAATCGTCTGAACACTTTGGGATCAAGGGTATTTTTTATTCTTGGCTTTGTTCATTCATATAAGTTAGCTGAACCAAATTTACCACAAACATATTTTGGCACGCCTGGTGGGACCAACAGAGTTGATATTAAGAAGTTTCAATCTCCAAGTTTGGATTGGCAGTGGTGCAAGGAGTTACATTCTAAGCAAATGAATACTCCTGGTGCAATGTCGATGAATGCTAAATATGGAAACCGAAAAGGAGAAGACAACATGGTTAGTACTCCGGTAAACGAAATAGGCTCAAGTATGTTGGAAAATGCTGCCGCTTCTGTTTCTCAAAAAAATGGAACCCCTTATTCAATGTCTGTGGCTAAGAACAATGAGGATAAAAAGCACATGACTATATCCGCATTGTTTATCAGACAACAAATGGAATTAAGAGTGAATGATATAATGCTCAATCTGTCTAAACAACTTTTTGACATTGTGAAACCTATGGTATTAAATATTTTGCAGGAAAATGGCATAAATCTTAACATTGGAATGATACAAAATGACCCAGCAAGAGCATATCCTATGCAGCAGAGTGCAAACCCTGGGGGTAATTCAATTTGCTCAGGAGGCTTATGAATGCCATAGGACACTTAGGCTTGCCACCAATAGCAAATGGCAATCTCGGTATGCATGCTAACCGGCCGTGGAGTATGCCGCCTGGATTAGATTAGAATATGGCAAGTAGTGGTAATATGGATGGACAATGGATTATGGCGCCATATTCTATGATGCCTCAAAGAGGAAGCCCTTCTATGGGTCCTTGGAATACTGGTACTGGTCCTAACCAAGGGATAAACTACACAACCCCGGTTACAAATCAGCCTTGGAATGTACCTGTACCAGGTCCTCAGGTTATGCATGATCAAGGAGGATTAAGGCCAAGACTGCCAGGTTGTAATTTGAATAATCCAGTTGATGATCAGAGAAGAGCCGGTGCTCAATTTTTAGGACAAATGTGATTGCAGACACCATAAGCCAATATTTCAGGGTACAATTGAAACCATTGGAAAGAGCCATTTACAAGAAACCTTACCCAGATTGGGTTGATAGAGTTCCTTTCCCATGTGGTTTTAGCGTACCCGATTTCACTTCATTTTCAGGTGAAGATGGGAGATCATCCATGGAACATGTGAGCAAGTTTTTAGCACAATGTGTAGAAGCCGGACAAAATGCAGCCAGTTGTGAACACCCGATTTTATCTGGCCCATGAACAAAAAAAATATTATCGGCCCATTTCATTTTATTTTTGGTTGTCATTTGGTTTATTGTATAAAAATGATTGTTGTTCAGTTTATCGTACCAAAAACAAAACCAAAAATTTTTTTGAGCCCATTTCTTTTATGATTTTTGTGATATAGCGTCGAGTCCATTTCATTTTTGGTGATATTTGTTTTTTAAACCCATTTCATTTTGTTTGAGCCCATTTCTATTTTTTTTTTAAAAAAGAAAAAAGAAGAAGTTTTTGTTTGCCATTTCATTTTATTATTTTTGAAAAAAAAAAGGGCAACAAACAAGAGAAGAAGGAGCATGCAAATGTTAGTAAAAAATGACAGGGCAAGCTACACATGTCTTAAACAAAAGACAAGGAACAAACCAAGCTGAAGCCAAGAAGAGTGTGAATCACCGAAAGAATGCTAACCAAATTTTCAAAAAAGATGGTGCCAATATCCCTTAAAATCTGCAAGATCACATGCCATGGATGCAAGAATAGTGTATAAATTCAGACAAAGGGGGTAGAAGGCTTCAGAGGGGGATCATCTGCTTCCAACACTAAATTTCTTTCATCACCATTTGTTTGAAAACCATTTTGCAATACACATGAGAAAAAGAATCAGCAAGAGTCATAGGTAATGATACGAGCCTAAGAAGGCAAAATGGACATTTCAGTATCAGAAGAAAGAAATATTATTATTAGTGAATTTGCATTGACAATATATTTTGGTCATATTGGGCCAAGTCTGATTAATTTAGTTTATTACTTTAAATTTTAAAATATCTCTAGACTTATTTTATTTTATGTTTGTTAAGCCCAATTGTTAGGATAGTGATTTGGGCCTATTCTAGTAGGGTTAGGAAATTAGTTTAACATAAATAAGAGGTATAAATACCTCCAAACTTGGTAGCCATCAAGGAGACTCAATTTTGAATTTGAATAAAATTTCTCTAGTTTCTCTTCTGAAACTTTGTGCGTACAAGTGAGGTTAAGTGATTCTCTTAGCTTGTTGCATCAGGAAGCTGAATAGGAGATTACAAGGTAGTGTGATTCCCTTGTGATATTTTATTTGGTTTTCAATCCTATCTTCCACATCAATTGTGTGTTGGGGTTTCTGGGTGTTTGATATCCACAGGGTTCCACATCATTTGGTATCAGTTTCAGGTATTAGATAAATTCCTATTTATCTATTTTTTTTCCTTTTTATTTCTCCGTTCCTTTATCATTCTCATTTTTTTCTTTTTTTTTTCTAGTCAATTGTTCTTCACTTTTTCATTTTGTTTCTGTCTTTGAAAAAAAAAAAAAGGACTTGCCTTTCGCGAAGTCCCATTTCAATTTCCTTATCTTTTCTTTCTTTGACAAGGAGTAGTGCTACAACAAAGGCGCTAAAAAAATTAAAAAAAAAAATAGCAACGCTTTAGTGCAAAAAGAAAAAGAAAAGAAGTTGCCCAAAAAAATATATTTCAAATTCCTTTTTTTTCCATTTTTTTTCTTTACTTTGGGTCCTTCAAATTTCATTTTATTTTATCTCTTTTAGGTCATTTCTTTTCTTTCTTTATTTATTTTTCTCTTTTGAGTTGATCTCATTTTTTTTTTTTTGTTCTTTGGTTATTCCTTGTGCCATTTGAATATTATTTGGGACTTTATCTTGTTTGAGTTTATTTGGTTTCTGGCATGCAACATTTATAAGGAATCCAGAGTGGTAAAAGGCAAGAGTGGTGAGCACAAAAGAGAGTAAAAGCCATACTGAGTGCATACACAAAAGTATACCCTTTGAGTGAAACACTTGACCAAGTGCTTTGTGAGGTTATCTATTTTATCACTTTACAGATTATTCAAATGGCTATTAACATACCTGGGAGTGATGAAAATACTGATAAAGTGAATGCCATAAAGTTCATGTACAAAATCATTCAGCAAATTAATAGCAGATTAGATGATATGGAAGCGCAACTACAGGAGGTGTCACAATCTAAGTCCAAGGGAAGTATCAAGGCTCTTCCACGGAACCAACATCGTCACAGTGATTCTTCTCGTAAGCAATTGGTGGGGGAGCTTGATGCAGCTAATTTTGTTTGGTATAAAAGAGTTAGGGATAATATGAAGAAGTATCCGAAATCACACCATGACAAAGGTACCTCTAATTTATCTTTTCCTACTACCACTTTGGGTTATTCTGATATTATGTGCTTTCGATGTTTGGGATTGGGTCCTTGTCCATATGATTGCCCAGTCAAAAGAACCTTGGATATTAGAAAAGGTCAACTTGTGTCTGATTCTGATGATGGTTCTGAGTCTATTGAAAGTGATGCTACACCATCCTTAAAGGATTGCTCTACTAATGATGAACATGTTGGTGAACCTATTGCTACTAGGCCTGTATTAGGTTTACAAGTTCATGAGGAAGTGTGAACACCCGACTTTGTTCGGCCCATTAAACAAAGGTCCAAAAATTTACATGTTTTATGTTACTTATTCCCAAAAATTAAAACAAAAAGAAGGGTTCAATCCATTTATTACATTTTGTGTTTTTGTCCATTCATGTCTTAGCCCAATCCAGGTATGTTTTTCGGTTACGGGCCCAGGTCATTTTGTTTCTTTTACATTACGTCGAAAAATTCAAGAAAATAAAACACAAATAAAGAAGCATGGGGCGCGGGTGTTGGAACCCCCACTTCAGCGACACATGAAGATGGCAGCAGCAGAGGCGTGGGAGGACAAACCCATTTGGGTGTTCCTGCATTTTGAGATGGTATGGGATTATAGATTAACTAACCAGTGCACACTGACAAGGGGGGAGCACCATTCTTAGCAAGACCATTGGCAGTATCAAAAGGAAAAACGGGGGTCACCATAAAAGACATCATGGAACAAAATTTAGGGGGGAGCCAGCCACAAGAAAAAGGCCAGAACGATACAAGGAAAAGCAACGGGAGCTATAGAGAATATACAGGTACCTTCACCAATATCGTCTAAAAAAAAAAAAAAAAAGAGTTTTTCCACCACCGAAGACCACCGTGGACGCCGCACGCAGGCTACGGCATCTTCCTCTTTTCGGTGACCTCACAACCACCGTCAATCGTGCCCCGTCATCACCAGCCTCTAGACCCTCCTTCCTCCACCATCCATCTCACCTCAGCCACCGAGGAACGCCTTGCATGTCGGCCTCGCCCCGCGACCTCATGATAGCGGCCCCAATCCTTCTCATACACTCCATTTCATCTCCACTCAATCACCTAAACTAAACCCAATCAACAGCAAGGATAAAAAGGAGAATGTAAAAGAAGAAAGGGAAACGAGAGGAAGACCACGGCGGTCACCTCCACCGCCACATCATCGCAGCTCACCGAGGGTAGCGGTGTCCTACGGCGTCCTCCAGCCACCAGGAACCTCCTCTCACCGGCCGCTGCCTAGCTCCACCGGGCCGCGGTCTCTCCTTGGCTTCCCTCGCGCGGTGGCCCCCCTTTGCGCTGCGTCGCCTTTTGCGGTACCGGTCAAATCCGCCATCGCCGGCCGGTTTCTCTTTCCCTTTCGGTCACCGTCTCACTCCTCCCGTCTGGCTGATCGGCGTCGCTTCAAGGCCTGGCATCGGTGCCAGCCCTTCTTCCTTCCCTCCTTTGATGTCGCCGAACACCGCGGCCTCCTCCCCTCCATGGCCGCGGTTCTCCTTCTCCTTTCTCTCTCTCGGTTTTCTCTCTCTCTCTTAATTCCCCATTCTCTCTGTTTCCCTTCTCTGTACACGTGATATCTTATTGAGTAAAGAAAGAAAAGAGAACCGTGTGTTTGGTATGTGTTAGGCGTGTGTGTTTGGTATGTGCTAAACAGTGCATGTGCGTGTGAGAAAGTGAGAGAGAGTCACGTGTGAGTCAGTAAGGGTGAGTGAGAGTGCCATGTGTGTGCATGTGTATGTGAGTGTGTGGGTATGTTTGGGGAGTGGGTAGAGTTTAATTTAGAGGTAATTTTAAATTAATAAAATATAAAAGGAACTTTGAATTTATTTTGGTTTGGATTAGTATTTGTTAGAATAAATTTTTAAATTATGTGTTTAAACTTGGATTTATTTTGTTATTTTTTTGGTTTTGAGGTTTGTCTATTTAAGAGTTAGTTAGTTTGAGTTTAAAATAAAAAGAGAGGGAGAGAGTGTTCTTGTGAGTAGGATTAAATAAATCGTTTAAAGAATTGATGTAATCATTTGTTTAACATTTTAGTGCATTTTATGTTTAAAATCTTAAAAATACAAAAATAAGGTAGTTGTGACCCTTGATTTGCTTTTAGTCTTTAATTATTATATTTTGTTAGTGTTTTTATTTAAATAAATAATTTTGTCTCTGCATTAATTTTACAAGTTCATAACTGAAGTTTTCTATTGCTTATTATATTTATTTTACCTTTTTTTGTTTAAATACCGTGTGTTTATATGTTCTGATTATATTAATTTTGCATTTCTAGTTTATTTATTTTACATGGTTGTGTGTTTGTGATTTTATTTTATTCTACTTTATTTTATTTCATTTTTATTTTATTTTATTTCATTTTATTTTTTTTAGTTTTATTATTTTATATATTTATACGTTTTGTTTGAGCCAATTGTGCGCTTGTGATGTTTTTTTATATATGTATATATTTTTAGTGTGTTGCTTGAATTAAGTGTGTATTTTTGGTGTATTTAGTAGTTTGATTATTTTACATGATTATGTGTTGTGTGTATAACTATGTTTTTAAATTTATTTTCTGCTCATTTTAATTCTTTTATATGTTTATGCTCTTTGGTCCAAATTAATTGTGTTTGCATTTATGAATTAACTTTGTCAATTCCTGTAAAATTAAAATTTCGTTTTAAAAATAAGAAATAAAAACAAAAGAAATTTTCTTTGTTTTTAAAACAACCTTTTTTAAAAATCTTTTTATATTTGTGCAATATTCGATAATAGTGATTGAATAGCAAATGTTATCTTCACTATTTTTGAATCATAAGGATTCATTGAGTAGCCTAGCGCTAACTTGTGTTCTGTGCACAAATAGATTTTCATTGATCTGACAAAGGTCTTTCTAATCCGTGCAATGATTAATGACGATAATTGAGTAACAAATGTTAACTTTATTGTTATTGAATCATAAGGGTTTATTGATTAGCTAAATGTTAACTTAAATCCTGCGCGAAAATGGATTTTTTTTAAAAGAAATTACCTTTCACAAAAATCTTTTAATCTGTGTAAATGATCAATAACGGTGATTGAGTAACAGATATTACCTTCATTGTTATTTAAATCATGGGAATTCATTGAGTAGCCTAGTGCTAACTTGGATTCTATGCAACAACGAATTTATGCATCATGCTACAAATCCTTTCTTCATAATTAAAATCCCTCAACTCACAATTGTTTTCTACAGAACTACGTGACTTTGAGTTCCCTATTGCACCAGGGGATACGTAGGAGCAGGTGATCCCTGTCAAGCCAAAATTAAATTTTCATAAATTGTTCATTTGATTTGTAAATATTCTGCATAATTTTTCTTCATTTAAATAGGGATTTTGTAGGCTATTAATTAATTTGCGCAATTCACTAAGGTACCGTCTAAAGACGGGTGTACTAGGGGTGCGTACGATTAAATTCATACCCTTCCCTATGCATAACCGACTCCCGAACTCATAATCTGGTTTCAAAGATCATCTTTTAAAATAAATGGGTTTTTCCAATGTTTTCCCAATTTAATAAATTTGGTGGCGACTCCATTAATTTTCAAAAAAAATTCTCTTTTCTTAAATTCGCCGTCCCCGTCGCGATCCCGGTTGCGACAGGAAGACACCTTAGAACATAAAACACATATTACTATTGTGCTATCATCTCCCAATGAGGTGCATCTTGCTCCAATTTACAGTCAGCAATCTTCTCTTGAAAATTTAGAGTATGAGGTCCTAGAACATGAAGTGCAAATAGAGACCACGAGCGAAAAGCATGCAGCAAAAGGCTCATTGGTGAGTGCAGCAGAAGTAGACCATGTGACAAATAAGTAGGGTGCTATAGTTGAGGGGATACAATGTTTATATGCAAAGGAGAAGGATTTGCAAGGTGTTTTATTCGGCATTCATGCTATTGTTCCAATTTGGTTTAGAAAAATTTCACTATTTGCTACTACATTTGATCCAAAATTTCCATATCATTTTGTCTCTTTGTTGAAAGAATTTGAAGATGCTGTGTTTGATCTTGAACCATGTTCGGTGCTAGCAATGCAAGTAGAAATTACTACAAGATTTGAGGATGAATCTTTTTTGAGGAATGAGGGAATGATACGAGCTTAAGAAGGCAAAATGGACATTTCAGCATCAGAAGAAAGAAATATTATTATTAGTGAATTTGCATTGACAATATATTTTGGTCATATTGGGCCAAGTCTGATTAATTTAGTTTATTACTTTAAATTTTAAAATATCTCTAGACTTATTATATGTTATGTTTGTTAAGCCCAATTGTTAGGATAGTGATTTGAGCCTATTCTAGTAGGGTTAGGAAATTAGTTTAACCTAAATAAAAGGAATAAATACCTCCAAACTTGGTAGCCACCAAGGAGACTCAGTTTTGATTTTGAATGAAATTTCTCTAGTTTCTTTTCAGAAACTTTGTGCGTACAAGTGAGGTTGAGTGATTCCCTTAACTTGTTGCATCAGGAAGCTGAATAGGAGATTACAAGGTAGAGTTATTCCCTTGTGATATTTTATTTGGTTTTCAATCCTATCTTCCATATCAATTGTGTGTTGGGGTTTCTGGGTGTTTGATATCCATGGGGTTCCACATCAAACCATTTTTAATCGTTGATTTATTTTTTAGTGTCTATTTTCAGTGTCCACCAAAACCCATACCAATTACCTATCACAGTCCATTCAATACCCAGTCTCACTTCATTCCAGTTCACAAACAATTCACAAATCACAGTCAAATATAAACTCCAAAGTCCATTCATACAACAACAGTCCATCTCAATATACAGAATCAAATTTCCAAATCAAAGTTAAATGCAGTTCTCAGTTTATCAAACTAAAAAACCAAAAAGGGAATAAAGTAGAACCGCCACTGTCGCGGTTATTGGTGATCTTTTTCCCTTCCAGCATCATCATCATCTTTTCACTGACCTCTAATCTCTCAAATGCAAGCCAAAAGCCACCATCATCATCACCATCATCTTCATGTCTACAAACAAAGTCTCAGAGAGATCTCTTCCAAAAAAATAGCAAAGAAAAAAGGGGAAGTTGCGGCCTGCCATTGTACCGCCACCGCTGGTGTCTCGCCGGCCTCTTTCCTCCACGAAGCCCAATAGCTTCGCGAAGCCCCAGCCGCAAATTTCCCCACAATCAGAAATCGCCAACAGCCTCCTTCCCCGCGATCGGGATCTTCGCGGCGCCCTCAACCAGAAACCGCTGTCGGCCTCCTTCCCTGCAATCGGAATCTCAGCTGCGCCCCAGACCAATAACCACCGCCAGCCTCCTTCTTCGCCTCACGCACGCACAGCGGTGACCACTACCGCGCCGCCCCCATAGTCGCTGCCATCATTGCAAGCTGCCATGCCGGCAGGAAGCCCCTTCGCCGGCCAACCGGCGCATGGCTTCCCTTCTCTCTCTGCTTTACTCTCTCTCTACTTCACTTTCTCTCTGTTTCTCATTCCTTCTCTCTCAGACTCTCTTAATCTTTGTTTTTCTTTCTTTTAATGGGTGTGTGTGTGAATTAGTGATAGCCTGTGAAGTGTGTGAGCGCACGTGAATATGTAAGTGTGTGAGTTAATATGTGAGCTTGTGAATGGGTGTGTTTGAGTGAGTGAGTGAGTAAGTGTGTGTGGGGGAAGTGGTTAGAATTATTTTAGGGGTAAAATTGAATTAAAATTAGGTTAAATAAAAATTGAATTAGTGAAATTGAAAATAAATAAAGAGTTTTATGTTTATTTTCTAGATTGAGTTAGTGTTAGAATAAGATTTTGAATTATTTGTTTATGTTTGAGTTTTTAGTATTTGTTTAATTTTTAATTTCAGATTTGTTTGTTTTAGAATTAGTTTAGTTTGAGTTTAAAATAAAAAGGGTTTATTTTCTTTTGAGTAGGATTAAATAATCAAGTTGAGAGTAATTTAATTATTTAATGTTTTGGTGAGTTTTGTGTTAAAATCCTTAAAATACAAAAATACAAAAAATATTAGTTAGGACCCTTGATTTACTTTTTTTAATTATTATATTTAGTTTGTATTTTTACTTAAATAAATAATTGTCTTTCAATTAATTTTGTCAATTCATAATTGAAATTAGCTTTTTTATAAAATGTGTTTTCTTTCAAATAAGCAAATAAAAAATATCTTTCGAAACTTTTTAATCCGTGCAATGATCAATAACAATGGCTGAGTAGCAGATGTTACCTGCATTGTTATTTGAATCATAAGGGTTCATTGAGTAGCCTAGTGCTAACTTGAATCCTATGTACAAATGGATTTTCATGATTTGACAAGATGTTTTTTTTTAGTTCGCGCAATGGTCAATAACAATGATTGAGTAGCAGGTGTTACCTTTATTGTTATTTAAATCATAAGAATTCATTGAGTGGCCTAGTGCTAACTTGGATTCTATGCGATAACAAATTTTCTTCTTATAAATTCTTTTTTTCATAAATAAAATTTATCAACCCATAAATATTTTTTATAGAACTACGTGACTTTGAGTTTCTCATTGCACCAAGGGATACGTAGGAGCAGGTGATCTCTGTCAAGCTAAAATTAAATTTTCATAATTTGCTTTACTTGTAAATATTTCTTTTAGTGCATTTTTTATTTTCTTTTACTTGTAAATAATCTAATTTTTAAAGGGGTTATTAATTGATTTGCACAATTTGCTATGGTACTGTTTAAAGACAGGTGTATTAGAGGTGCGTAGGATTAAATGCCTACCTTTCCCTATGCATAACCGACTCCCGAACTCAAATCTGCTTTCAAAGACTATTTTCTAAAATAAATGGGTTTTTCCATATTCTCCCAATTTAAATAAACTTGGTTGCGAATCCAATTTTCAAATATTTTCCTTTTCACCGTCCCGTCACGATCCCGATTGCGACACCAGTTGTTATGACCCAGATTTCCAACCATTGTCTATAATGAATAAAGAAGAAGAAGACATGGTCAAAGCTGTGACTTTCATGGCTAGGGATTTTCAAATTGAAGTTCAGGCCAAGCCACGGCCTTGTTTGGAGCTATTCAATGAATACGAGCCATGAAGAGTAGGCATAGGAAGTCTTGTAACGGCTGCAAGCTTATTCTACTAAGTGCAAAATCCTGGAATGTGTTCAGCAGAATAAGGTAGCCGAGAAAGATGCTGATGAAAAGAAAGATGTTGATGAAGATAAAGATGAAGACGTTTGTCCATCCATAAAAAAGGATCAACCAAGGTTTGAAGGTCAAGGTCTACTGCTTGAAGTCAACTTGGGTATAGAACTGGAACCAAGGATGACTAAGATTAGTGGATTATTGAGTAAAGAATGTCAAGAAGAACTAGTGCATTTAATTCAGCAATATAAGGATTGTTTTGCATGGGACTATCATGAAATGCCTGGTTTATCAAGAAAGTTACTTGAGCATCATTTGCCCATTAAAGATAGTTATAAACCTTTCAGACAGCCACCGCGACCTATCAATCTAGAATTGCAGCCGAAGATCAAGCTGGAAATTGAAAGACTGTTAAAGGATGGTTTCATTAAAATGGCTAGGTATGTCAAATGGTTGTCAAATATAGTACCTATAATTAAAAAGAATGGCCAAGTTAGAGTTTGTATAGACTTTGGAAATCTAAACTTGGCTATGCCTAAGGATGAATATGTCATGCCTATGGCGGATATGTTAATTGACTTGCAGCTAGAAATGAAATTATGTCATTTATGGATGGTTACTTAGGGTACAATCAAATTTTAGTTGCTAGTGATGATGTGCATAAAACTACTTTCCGTTGTCCTGGGGCTGTCGGTATTTTTGAATGGGTGATTATGCCATTTGGTTTAAAAAATGCTGAAGTAACATATCAAAGGGCAATGAATGCAATCTTTCATGACTTAATAGGTAAAAGTTTAGAAGTATATATAGATGGTGTGGTAGTTAAATTAGCCGAATTTCAAAAAAATTTAGCCGATTTAAACAAGCTTTCATAAGGATGAGGAAACATTCCTTAAAAATAAATCTTTTGGTGTTTCGGCTGGTAACTTATTGGATTTTTTAGTACATCATCAAGGCATTGAGATAGATAAAAACAAAGCTAAGGCAATATTAGAAGCTAGACCTCCAAGTAATAAGAAAGAATTGCAAAACCTCATAGGGAAAATTAATTTTATGAGGAGGTTTATCACTAATTCTGCTAGAAAAATAAAAGCTTTTTCTCCACTTTTGAAATTAAAACAATTTGAAGAATTTGTTTGGGGTAGAGAGCAACAAATGGCTTTTGATCAAATTAAAAAATGTTTAGCGAGCCCACCAGTTTTGGTACTACTTGTTACTGAAAGGGGACTAAAATTATATATATAAGTGACAGAGGACTCAATTGGAAGTCTATTGGCCTAAGATTCAGAAGATGGCACAGAGAGGGCAATGTATTATTTAAGCTATACGCTTAATGATGTTGAAACAAGGTACACACCTATTGAGAAACTGTGTCTATCTTTATTTCATGCGTGTACTAAATTAGAGTACTATTTGTTGCAAGAGAAGTACTGGTTATGTGTGAAATAGATATAGTAAGATATCTTTTAAGGGTAATTGATGAAATGGGCTATAAAATTAAATGCTTTTGCCCTCAAATACATGCCTATGAAAGCTGTAAAAGGGCAAGCATTAGCTGATTTTCTAGCCGAGCACCGATGTATTGATGTATTGGATCCGTTAGATGAATATCAAAACCTGGTTGCTACTCAGCTGTGGATATTGTCTTTTGATGGATCCAAAATGACAAGTATTCCTTCAAATTAGATGTTCATTGCTCTAACAACCAAGCAGAATATGAGGCTTTACTAGCCGGGCTTAGGTTGTTAAATGTTATGAAGGAGCAAGCAGTTCAAATAAGAGGAGATTCACAGCTAGTGGTTAATCAAATAATAGGTAACTATAAGTGCAATAGCCCAGAATTAACCTCTTATTTAGAAGAACTTTTGGAACTATTATATGAGTTTCATATGTGACAATAGTTCATATTCCCAGAGAGGAGAATGAAGTGCCAACCAATTAGGCCAATATGCCTCAGGGTATAAATTAATTTGTGAAGGGGTGATGATTGGTAATATGGACTTGTAACTGAGGGTATCAGATTGGCTAGAAGAGATTATTAAATATCTATTAGATCCATCGACTAAAACTGAATATAAGGTGAAACAACGAGCATTGAATTTTGTTCTGGTTGATAATGAAGTATTCAAGAGAATACAAGAAGGAGTGCTCTTAAGATGTATAGGTTTAGATAAAGCTATGAGTTACGGGAGAGGTTCATGAAGGAGTGTATGAAGCACACAAATCCAGTGGCAAAATGAAGTGACTGATTTATCATTGTGGTTATTATTGGCTGACGATAATGGCTTATTGTTTTGACTGTGCTAAAGGCTGTGAAGAGTGTCACAAACATGGGCTTTTACAATGTGTGCCAGCTGAGGAATTACATGCCATTCTGAAGCCATGGTCGTTCCGGGGATAGACTATGGAATTAATTGGCAAAATTTATCCTTCTTCATCTAAACAACACTCTTTCATAATTGTAGCTATAGATTATTTTACCAAATAAATTGAAGCTCAGCTGATGGTTAAGGTTACACAAGCTGAAGTCATTAAATTCATACAAAATCAAATTATATATCGGTTTGGTATCCCTGGGACTATCACGGCTGACCAAGGTACCATGTTCACGGGGATAAAGTGAAAGCTTTTGCTGCCCAATATAGGATTAGATAATTCATTCTTCCCCTTATTATGCTCAAGAAAATAGGCAAGTTGAGGCCACGAACAGAGTGCTCATTAGTATAATTAAAAATTCCATTGAACGTCAACTGCATAAATGGCATGAAACTTTATTTAAAACATTACGGGCTTATAGAAATTCAAAAGTACAGCCACACCATATAGGTTAACTTATGGACAAGATGCAGTTTTGCCTCTAGAAATTGACGTGAAGTCTCTTAGAGTAGCAAAGCAACATCATTTAAGTTCAAATTAGTATAACCAATCCATGTTTTAGGAAATGGATAATCTGAGTGAAGATAGATTAATGGCATAGGAAAACATCTGAGCTAACAAAGTTAAAATAGCTACGGCTTATAATAAAAAAGTTAAGAAGAAATCTTTTTCTGAAAGTGATTTGGTTTGAAAAGCCGTGTTTCCTTTAGGATTTAAAGATGTAAGTCTTGGTAAATGGTCACCCAATTAAGAAGGACCTTTTATAATTAGCCAAGTTATCTATGGTGGAGCTTATTGTTTAGTTACATTAGAAGAGAGAGAGTTAGCCATAATTATAAACAAAATTTTTTTGAAAAATATCATCCTTCTATTTGGGAAACCAAAGATATGTTATAATCCATAGAAATGTTAAAGGGATGACCACATGCTGGTTCAGCTATCAAAATACTAATGAAACCTTCAGGCTAAAACTACTAAAATAATTAAGTAGAAGGAGACTTGGGTTTTGTGTTTGTGGTTGCAGCCATGGTGTCTATGTGCCCGGTTGAAGCATCTAGGTTCACCTCCAAATTACCCTGAATATTAGCTCCTACATGAGTTGAAGAAATTTCAGGGCTGTTAGAAGTGTATGTTGATGTAATAGCCACTATGGGATCTACAGCTGCCTGAGGGTCAAACGTATGTGTTTGGGAAGCCGTGGTAATGTGAATAGACTTGGGGCTGGTTACAACAATTTCCTTTGAGATCTGCTAAGGTTCTGAAACAGGGACAAAGAAAGCAATGTCTACAGAACCAAGACAATTTGTTATTAAGGAAATTATATATTAATACAAATTTAGAGAGAGGTTTAGATATACCTTTAGACAACTCTTTGTCAACAGGAAGTTTGGACCAGATCTCTTGCCAAATGAGATTGGCTTGGTGCAGTTGTCACTATCCTTCATTGAAATCTTTTTCAAGGAATTGTTTCTGAAAGGTGAGAGATTTAATCTCTTTATCCAAAGAAGTAGCTTGAGTATACAATTGGAGTTGTTCCTTTTTGGTTTGTTCAAGCTGCTGAGAAAGCGAAGTCTGTTAGGGAAGCAAGGTTTGCAGTTCAGCTTCCATTTGGGAAATCTAGCCTTCAAGAAGGTTATCCTTTCAGCGGTCGCTTGATGTATTTAAGAATCTGCAAATTTTTTGTTCTCATGATCAGTGAAGGAAAGAGTCAGTTGATGTTTCTGACTGGACAAATCAGCTAGCCTAGCTAGTTTATGTTCACTACTGCCGGTCCTTTGCTTCCTTGTTTCTAAATGATGGTTCATATCTACAAGCAACATGCCCATTTCTGCATGAAGAGTCTTGGTTGATTCCAGGACATTGTCGTCAGAAGAATTAGCTATATGGCTCAAGCTCTCTTGGAGGGTATTGAGAGTTGCTGAATCTGGAATGGTATCCATCTCCAAAATGTTGGCTATGGCTTCATATATAGCCTTAGTAAGGGAACTTTCTCTATCTTTTGGTAGGGCAGTTGTAGGTGTGTGAAGTATTTAGCCAAATCTTTAGTAGAGATGATTGGAGGTTGAATGATCTGAACAGGAGTGACAGGTATGGCTTCAGCTGTATCAGTGCTGGTGGGGTTAGTTTCAGTATCACTCACCTCGACTAGGATGATGGCTTGATTTGCAAGGGATTTTATACCACTTGTAGCTGGAGGAGTTTGCAGTGTTTTTTACCAAAAGAATAAATATTCTAGTTAGTTATTAAATTTTTGAAGGGTAAAGTAACAATAAAAGTATATATATGTATATACCTTGGATTTAGTAGAGGTAATTAGATCTGAAGAAGGGGTATGCCCTGAAGAATGAGTAATCCTCTTAGGCAACTCGACTACTATAGAGCTTTTCTTTTTTTGTTTGGGAGAAAAAGTGGCTTTCACGGTTGTAGAATTGAGCTTTGGTAAGAAAATGTGTGAATGTAAAGCATTGAAAGAAGCTATATGGGAGACAATGAATTACCAGGCACAGGGTTGCTTGTAGTAAGGCCAAGAGTCGTCCTTCTTCTCCTCTTTTTTTGTGGAGGATCTACATCAGTTGCATACATTTTATCTATGTATTTTGGTATATCATCTCTGAAGGCTGCTGATATCAAAAGACGCCACCACTCCAAGAAACTGGGGGTTTCTGACAGCTCTGGATTGTATGTCATGAAATGGAAGCTGAGGTAGCTGTTCTGTTCTTCTTCTTCTTTTGTCTTTTTCATTTGTTCCATATTCAGGATAGGGCATTCCATTGACGAATATATAGTGGTAGACTGGCCAGGGATGTCTTGGACAAAACCTAATTGCCATGCAAAGAATTGGGGATAATATGGCTCGGCTAGGGTTTTGTATCTTCTAGAATTTGGCTTTAAACCACTCAGGAGATCACAAGGAAGGAGGACAAAGGGTAGATGATCTTGTAGAAGAACAATGTCATGTCCTAAGGCGACATAAAGGTCTATCCTAATCCACCTGGGACCACATCTGGCATCACGGTAAGGGAAATAGTATAGGCTTTGCCGTGGAGGATGTTTTAAAAGGGGGTTGGTGATATGACCGTTACACCCATTAAGCCTTTTCATTCTTTGGCTTATGGGTGTAGGGGGCATATGTTACCACTAGATTAAAAGTAGGCTAAGATCATGAAATGGGCCTGATTAGATTAAAAGCAATTGGGCATATAGATGTGAAGCAGCTATAACGAGTGGAGAAGTTGTCGTGGAACAAGTGAGTCGTGGTAAGCAGTTATGCTAGCAAGGAACTCATACTAGTCACCAGCCGTGAAGAAGAAAGGTGGGAACGGTTACTCGAGAGAATGTGTTGTGGTGATGAAATGTGCTATTTGAGCAAGAACGGTTACGTCAATGGAGTTAGTGGTCCTAGAAGTATCAGATAGAGCTGTGATAACTGAATACTTTTTAGACGGTTATTCAGTCGAGGATATAAAAGAGCAAAATACAAGAAGAAAGGCACGACAAGTCAAAAATAGACAACTTTTGTTCTCAATTTTCGTTCTTAGGGGTAGTTGTAGTTTAGTTCATCACCTTTGTATCTCTGTTTTCATGTCTTTTAGTATTGTTGATATTGTAAATTTTGATTTCCATTAATTAATCATACATTTATCATCAATCCTAGTTTAGAGCTTACTGTTTAATAGTATTTGGAGAACCCATAACCAAGGGGCTGATTCCCCTCCTTGGTGTAATCGTCTGAACACTTTGGGATCAAGGATATTTTTTATTCTTGGCTTTGTTTTATTCACATAACTTAGCCGAACCAAATTTACCACAAACAACTCTATTATTAGATGTCAAATATATCCATTATTATGTACTCTGGAAATATGCAAGAATTTGACTGACGGTATGTATTTGTGAATAAGATGGACTCAACGTTGGGCACTAGCTAGAAGTTGGGCCAACATTCTCGGAATCATCTGGACTCGGTCATTTAACCGTTAAGCACAAATCTCTGGACTCAATCTGGTTTTTTTTTTTTGTTTTTTTAAGATCAAGATCATTGTGGTTGTTTCCATAGATTTGAATGCATTTCTTAAACAATGGACCGTGCAGGTCACTTATCTACAAGTTTAAATTTTTGGATACAATATCTACAAGTACTACTTCAAGAATGGAAACCCAATTCGTAAACTATCCCAATTCAATACCCCAACGAACCAGTGACGTTGACCAAAAGTATGAAAAACTAGTGGTAAAGGCCCATTCATCAAATAGGGTGAGAAATGAGGCACTTATATTGAAAAAATTTTGACCCAAAAAACGATTGAATTTAATTTGATTTATTAAAATAAAGACACGAAATCCCTACCAAAAATAAAATAAAATAAAACAAAACAAAATAAAGACACGTAATAATTGAAAAGTTTGAGGCAATCTTAAGTAAACTCTACGTGTGTGTTTGGGTGGAGAAATTATAGAGAGGAATATAATTTTTTGAAGGATTTAAAATTTATCATGATAAAATATCTTATTTAGATGTTCATTTAGAAAAAATTACAGAATTTAAGAGATTTTAAAGAAGAATTTTACCTATAAAATAGAGGATTTTAATTTCTACCTATAGAAAGGAAATTTTGGAAACCCTTACATATGTAAGTTTACGACTTTCTTATTTTGATAAGATTCACTTTTGTTATATTCCATTACAATTTTTTTATATTTATAAGATTTTTTTTAATGTTATTTTTATTTCATTTTAAAAATTTTAATATTGATTTTATATTACATAATTTTATATTGATGTATCATTCCATTTTATTTATATAACAATTAAATTTCATACTTCAAATTTAAAATATTTTATTGAATGAAATTTAAGATACAAATTGAATGTAATAGACAATACACATGTCGGCGTACATATTGAGACAATTTAAATTGAGTCCATTTATATCTTACCCAATATGAAACAAGGGTATGTCTAACATGCACTTCGGCCATCAAAATACACCATGCACCTTGCTTTTAACTACGTCCATAAGCGTTAACAAATTTATGCAAAGTGAGGCTAAAAAATGTAAGAGTTTAAATTTTATAATCTAATAGTGTAAACTTCAACCCATATAAATTTAAAAGATGTTAAATTATACTAGATAATTATTCACTATAATATCTATTCATCAGAATTGATTATAAAAAAAACAGTTCACCATGATTTGTCCTCTTCTTAAATTTTTAATGAATGATAATATAAAATTATTTTTCACTATAAATTCAACTTTCACTTTGACCTCATGTTACATAAATATGAATAGTGTTTTAGCCACACTCGTGTATTTTGAGAAAAAAAAGCTTGATTGCTACTTAATATGAAATTACGTGAACAGTTTTAATCAAGAGAAAAAAAAAACATCTTAATAAGAGATGAAGGTATATAAATAAAAACAATGCAATTCTTTAGCTCACTACCAAAAAAAAAAAATGCAATTCAATTTTTCACAAATGCTTTATCTTTTAGTTTCTCTTTTCTTATTTTCTCTCTCTCTTCACCCCATTAAGGATCCAAGAGCTTTCCTAATTCCTAGGATCCGCTTTTTTTTATTAAAAAAAAAGAATTTGTAGATTCACTGACTTTATGGGTTGGGGAGTGGTGGGGACAACATGTCATGAGGTCAATAATGAATATATAGAGTGCCACATAGTGTGTCGGGCCCGTTCGGCCCAGCTAAGCCTAGTCACACTATCATATATACAGTGGCTTCAAGCCACAAACAGCAGTGCTCAGTGTACACACAATTCCACTGTCTAATGCCAGTTACCCCTTAAATGCTTCACCAGATTCTCTTGCTACCCCTTTCTATATAACTCACTAGCCAGCTTTCAGACATATCTACCAGTGCAACTACAACTTCTTAAGACCCTTATTATTCGATATCAAATTCTCGTGCGAGAACACGATGACCAAGATCTTTGTGCTACAGCTATGTCTGGTCTTCTTAGCTGCTTCAGGTCTTGTCAATGGCTCTGCCAAGAATGAAAAGATTGGGATATTTGAGCTCAAGAAAGGTGACCTTTCTTTGAAGGTCACCAACTGGGGCGCATCAATTTTGTCCCTTGTCCTACCTGATAAGAAAGGTACCATACATTTAATGCTTGTAATGTTGCATCTTTATGTACGGCATATTTTTCTAAAGTTTTTGCTTCTTTCTCCGTGATTTGTTTTCAGGAAAGTTGGGTGATGTTGTTCTTGGATATGATTCAATTAAGGATTACACTGTGAGTTTACTTTGTACTTCTTTCCAAAACATTTTTCTTGAATATTTTTGCTGTTTGTAGTTTCCAGATTTTGCTACCTTCTGCTTTGTGCATGAAGGTTAAAGAGATAAGGAGATCTCCTCATTGTTCAACAAATTGGGTTGACTCAAACATGTGATAGGAATAAGATTTGAGGTTTTAAGATTCGTATTATAATTTGCCACTTACTGACATTATCCTTTAAACAAGCTGACCCATAGTCAGCTATTGCGTCCTATCCAGCCAATGTCTTACTGTTACATTATTGTTATTTGGAGTAAACATTAATTTTAATCTTCAATCTTATATTAAATGAAACAACATTAATTTTTTTAACAATATCGATATTGCCATCAATTTTATCCTTATTAAACTAATTTGATGTCAATTTAAAGAATACTTTTTAAATGAATTTAAGAATTTGATGAAAAGTATGATATGGAGATGTCAATTTGATATCACTATGTTTTTAAATGATCAGTTTCGTTTTGTTTTATCTTTCAAAGCTATATATAAATCCATTTTCTTCATGAATGTGATAAGGATGGCTTTGGCGTTTTATCTCAATCCACAGAGAACGGGTCCACATTTAAATTTAACTTTGAATAAATGGCACCGTTTGCAATATGAGAATTTTCAATCCCGATTTCCTAGATATAATTGATGAAGACTAATTCAATATAGATATATTCGGTCCAGGTGTGTTAGGATATGTATAATATTTATTCTTTAGGCTTGTGTGGGTTAGAACAGGGGACGTAATATCGAAAAAAGAAAAAGGGCTTCTGCGATCCCCGGGAATAACGGGTAGCAATTATGTTCTTCGTAAAATAATTGAATGCAATAATGATTATTATGTTTCGCATAGTTTATAATATATATATTTTTACATAAGATTATAGTATTATTTGGTGCAAAATCCATGATCAGGCGTGTTTCCTTAAGAGAAAATGCTAAAAAATCACAAAATTTTATCAAAATTTTGTATCTAAAATGATATATCATAATTGTTAGTCCTTAGTTGAATTAATGAGTTATACCATTTTATTTCATCTAATAATCACTATGATTTCTATCAAAGATTATGTATATTTCTGGGGATGTATATCATTCTTACTCCTCAAACTCACTGGTTGCAATCCCAACCAATTTGCAGAATGACACAACTTACTTTGGAGCTACTGTTGGCCGGGTTGCTAACAGAATTGGTGGAGCTCAGTTTACTCTAAACGGAATCCATTACAAATTGGTTGCTAATGAAGGAAACAATACACTTCATGGTATGTTAACCAAACTAAACACTACACAGAATTTATACCATAATTGATTAGTCCATTAATTAGTACCACGTCTCATAACATAATAGAATGTACTCATTCTCCTATGCTTGCCCCACTAGGTGGATCAAGAGGATTTAGCGATGTTCTTTGGAAAGTGGAAAGGTATCAGAGAGCAGGCCACAATCCCAGTATTACCTTCAGTTACCACAGTTTTGACGGTGAAGAAGGTAAACAATAATGCCATTATCTTTATTGTTGAGTAAATATTAATTTTGATCCTTGAAATTGTATGCTTGCGTTACTTTAGTCCTTGAAATTACAAAGTAAATTCAAGTTAGTTTGTATGGTAATATTCAGAGGGATTAATTTGAATTACTTTTTATAATTTCAAGAATTAAATTGATACTTTCTTTATTTTAGAGACTAAAATAAAATACACATACAATTTCAAGATCAAAGTGAACCTTTGCTCCTTCATTGCTTCTATGTAGTTGAACTTTGATAATTGATATATTATATATCTGATTTTATCCTCCACTTGTGTTTCAGGATTCCCTGGTGATCTCCTAGTAACTGTGAGCTACATTCTAACAGGGAAAAATCATTTGTCCATAGTCATGAAAGCAAAAGCACTAAACAAGCCTACTCCAGTGAATCTGGCTAACCATGCTTATTGGAACCTAGGTGGCCAAAACAGTGGCAATATTCTGAATGAGGTGGTACAAATCTTTGGTTCAAAAATCACACCTGTTGACAGCAAACTCATCCCCACAGGAAAATTTGCTTCTGTGAAAGGAACTGCCTATGATTTCCTCAAGCCACGCACTGTTGGAAGCAGGATCAACCAGCTAGCTGCAACCAAAGGCTATGACATAAACTATGTGCTTGATGGTGAGAAAGGCAAGAAGATCAAGCTAGCAGCAGTAGTGCAAGATAAGAAGTCTGGGAGAGTGTTGAAGCTCTACACAAATGCTCCTGGTTTGCAGTTTTATACTGGTAACTACCTTAAGGATGTTAAGGGTAAAGGTGGATATGTGTACCAATCTCATGCAGGATTATGTTTGGAGAGTCAAGCCTTTCCTGATTCAGTGAATCACCCTAATTTCCCTTCAACAATTGTGACCCCAGAAAAGCCTTACAAGCATTATATGCATTTTAAGTTTTCCACCAAAGCTCCCTACTGACTTTAAAGAGACCAAAGAATGTGAAGAGTGAGCTTTGATTGCTTCACTTTTGATCTACCAGGGTAAATCAGTTATCAGTGTAACACAATTCTGCATTTCACCCATACCTGGGTTCATTGAAAGAATAATGCTTTTGTCATAATTGATGGCGCTTCAGAACTTTTCAACCTGTTCACTATCAGAACAGTTCCTTTATGTATTGCAGAAATTTGATTAACCCCTTAAATTTCCATTGAAGCTTCACTTCTAATCATTGAACAAATTAACTAAGACGATTTCCATTTGATTATTTTAGCAGTTGTCCTTGATTGCTTTAATTAAATAATTACATGACTCCCCCTTAAGGGAGCTCTAAGACATGCAAGAAAAGTGCATAGACTTAAACATCCGTAAATGTATTTTAAGATGTGATTGTTTGCTCAATTATCAGCTATAGGTGGATTTTCCATGTGGCAAGACCACCAAGCCTCATGCAAGTTTTTCCAATTTGTCAAACTTTCGGAAAACATATGAAAAATTAATCTTTTAGAGTTCAAGAGGGTTGTGGTAGCAGTAGTTCATAAGGTTTGCTTCCTATCCTGACAATTCAGGTTCAAGCATTAAGTTAGCATCTAGAATTAGTGAAATTTATTGCGTGGATTATTCAAAACACACCGCGTGGAATGGTCAAGGTAGTTTAGTCAATGTCCAACGGAGCAGGTCTTGAAAAATGCATCAGTTTGTTTTTTTAAATAGGTATTGTTGTGGTTAATTAACACGCTACTCTTTAATGAAAAAATGTCAAGAGAGTTAGAACTTTTGTTAGAGTATGCTTGTCATAGTAATGTGTTATATTTATTGAATCTTAGAGAGACACGAGTTGTACTCATTGCTTTCGAGCACATGAGTTAAGAGTTCAATTTCTATACATCGATCAATTATATATTGTTAAATCAATAAAAGTGGTTAAATTTCACATCCACTACTTAAAAAATATATAAAATGAAAAAAATTATTTAGATGACAGTGTAAAATTTCTATACTGTCAGTGTATAGAAATTAAACTCATAGTTTATACTACTTTATTCCTTTTAATCACTATTATCGTTTGTTTTTTCAAGAAATTCATACCATTATTTCTGACTATGTCCCATTTTTCATCTGTTATCAACCTTTAACGTGTGAATGTGTGCTCAATGTGTCAAATATTAAACTTGATGTTGACCCGCAAGTTCTGGCTTCTAATTTTCGTAAAATCAAAAGACGAAGTTAAGGATCTATCAACCTTCTATGCCAAATAAAACAAAAGATTCTTTCATCATATGTTTTGTCATGGCTTGGCCAATTCCAAATTATATGTTTGTAGGAGCGTTGTGCCCTATACTAGTTATCTCTTGGTCTAGTTTCTGCAATGAAATTATGTCAGTTGCAGCATTTGAACCATCACCACTAGACTTAGAAGCACAAGCAATGATTGAAAGTGAGTGGTGGAATGGCTACACCAATGACGTTCCAAGTCGTTGCCAGTGGCCAGGCATTACATGCAACAATGCTGGAAGCATTACAGGCATTTCTTTGCCTGCTCAATTCCAACTGGGGGACAAGTTCATGAAATTCAACTTCTCTTCCGTTCCAAACCTTGTCCACCTCAACCTTGCAGCACATGGACTCGAAGGAACTATCCCATATGAACTAGGTACTCTTTCCAAACTTAGTTATTTGGACCTATCAACTAATCATATTCAGGGGCATATACCATCAAACATTTGGAATCTAAGGAATCTTGTGACCCTTAACTTGGCTAGGAATGAGCTTAATGGTTCAATTCCACCTTATGTGGGTCAGTTGACTTAGTTGACCTCTCTATTTCTTGATACCAATCTGATTAGTGGGTCTATACCTGCAGAGATTGGAAAACTGAAGAATATGATGCAGTTAGGTCTAAGTAATAACAGTCTAACAGGTCCTATACCTGTGGAGATTGGTCTATTGAACAATTTGGAATTTCTGTCCCTCAGTATGAACAAGTTTAGTGGTTCCATACCTGCAGGAATTGGAAACTTGGACAACCTTCAGCATCTTGATCTTAATACTAACAACCTCACTGGTGAAATACTTCCAGTTGGAAAACTGTCCAAACTCTTGGTCCTAGACCTGTCTAGAAACATGTTGACTGGAGAAATCCCAACCACTCTTTCATCTTGCTCCAACCTGCAGGTGTTGAACTTGGGCTACAACTACATAACAGGAAGCGTTCCCTCTTATACTGGTGATCTTGTGAAACTTGCTTCCATTGACTTGAGTCATAACAGTATAACAGGAAACATTCCCTCTCATATTGGTGATCTTGCTAATCTTACTTCAATTGACTTGAGTCATAACTTAATCGAGGGAGAAATACCTTATCAACTTGGTGATGTGAAATTCAAAAGGGTCTTGGATCTCAGTTATAATCAACTCACTGGAACCATTCCTAGTTCCTTAGAATTGTTGCTCAAGATTAACTTGTCCTATAATTCTCTAAAGGGTGAGATTCCAGTTGTTCTCCAACAATATTATCCCTCTGATGCATTCATTGGCAACAAGTACTTATGTGGCCACATCACTCCCTTCCCTACTTGTTCCTCCTTTCCTCCAAGCGTAAATGACAGTCTTGAGATCCCTATGAAGATTTTTCTTCCTCCCACAGCTTTTCTTGCTCTTCTATGTTCTGCATATTTGTTCTACAGATGGCATAAGGCAAGGAGCTCCAAGTCTGTGGCAAAAGCAATAAAGAATGGGGACATATTTTCAGTGTGGAACTATGATGGTAAAATTGCATATAAGGACATAATTGAAGCAACAGAGGATTTTGACGTCAAATATTGCATAGGAACTGGTGGTTATGGTGGTGTCTATAAAGCACAGCTACCTACTGGTAGAGTAGTAGCCTTGAAGAAACTTCACAACTTAGAAGCCAATGAACCAGCTTTCCGCAAGATTTTCAAGAATGAAGTGAGAATGTTAACAAAGATAAGGCATCGAAACATTGTGAAGCTTTATGGATTCTGTTTGCACAACAGATGCATGTTTCTGGTTTTGGAATACATGGAAAGAGGAAGTTTGTATTGTGTTCTACACAATGATATTGAAGCTGTGGAACTGGATTGGACCAAGAGGGTTAGCATTGTGAAAGGCCTAGCACATAGCCTATCATACCTTCATTGTGATTGCAAGCCAGCAATCATTCACAGAGATGTGACAACCAAAAATGTTCTCTTGAACCTAGAAATGGAGGCTTGTCTCTCTGACTTTGGCATAGCAAGACTTCAAAATTCTATTACCTCGAATAGAACAGTACTTGCAGGCACTTACGGATATCTTGCACCAGGTGAGCTTTTGTCATGTTTCAGTTTCCATTATTTCTAAATAGCATTATTATTTGCGTATAATAATGATGGGCAACCTTTTTCACATTTGTTGAAATTGTAGAAAACTACGTGTTAATAATTATGAATTTCAATTATGTAAGTGATGAATTTGATGAAAGGATTTTTCATACGTTCTCAATTATCTTACCACATTCACTAAGAACGTAGTTGATCTCCAAATGTCCAAAATGACGTCTAAAACTTGAGTAAAAATAACATTTCTCTTCTCTTTAAGTGATGCGTGTTTTTTCTTGGTTTCCATTTTTGATGCAGAACTAGCCTACACTGATGTTGTCACTGAGAAATGTGATGTCTACAGCTTTGGAGTGATTGCTCTTGAAATAATCATGGGAAGGCATCCTGGGAATTTAATTTCCTCATTAAGGTCTACATCCTCTCAAAACATGCTTCTTAAAGATATATTAGACCCTCGACTGGTAGCCACCATCAATGAACAATCTGCTAAGAGTTTAGCTCTTATAGCAACACTAGCCTTTGCATGTCTTAATTCTCAGCCAAGGCATAGACCAACAATGCAAACAGTGGCTGTCAAACTTGCCACAGGAAAGCCCCCATTAACCAATCCTTATGAAGAAATTTCAATACAGCAGATGATAAATCAGGAATTATAGCTAAATTCTATGATAGTGTTTTTGCACAAAAAGGGTGGAATTTTTGTATTTTTGTGTAAGTGACTAAAATGCAACTTTATATGTTTTTAGATAGTAAAAGAAAAAGATACCTCATTTTAGATATTCGTACATGCATGATGGTGATCCAACTATAGAGTGCGCCCACATTATGCATGTGAGTGTGTACAGGATATGCTTGTATTTGATAGAGATATTACCAGTACTAGAGTGCATTAGAGCTATGTGCTTAATAAGCCAGTTATCAAAGCTGTAAAAGTCTGTTATAGTTTGTTATTTGGTTATGAGTCTGTTATCAGTTACAACATGTATATATGTATATATATATATACACACACACACCTTTCATGTGCATCACTCTCAGATTGATCAATTCATTCATTACTTCCTCAAAACTCTAGCTTGCAAGTTCTCGTCTCTGTTCATTAACTTTTGGTATTGTGCATTCTTTTTTATATATTTTTGCATTGAAAAGATTGAACAAGAAATTAGAAAAAACTCATTCAGTCTATTAATAATTGAGCTAGATTTGATTATTAAAAGGGATTTATTTTTACTGTTGATTTCTCTGGATAGGATAGAAAGCAAATTCTACCCTTTACAGGAAGTCTGTGACTCATACATAGATATTACCTTGTTGGATACCAAAGAAGAGTTCGAATCAAAAATCAACAAAAGTGATAAGTGGATTATATTTATTCATTTACAACGCGCACACATAACAAATTAATTGAGGCGATGGAAAATACCTAGAAATAATTACATCATAATTTTTTTCTAGTGGGTTTGAAATTCTGCTTCCGTTTAATTTCGGTATAGGCACATGATGCAGGAAGGAGATTTTGTTCCCATAAGGACCATTGGCTTTAGTGTTGAGCATATGATTGATAGATTGGTAACCTTCAATGTTTCTCGTATTGAGTAACACCAATGCCATGGATTGTGTGGTCTTTGAATTGGAGTTCATGTGTTGCATTTATAACCGAGTTCCATATAAGACTATTCCAGTAACCAAATCGTTTATTGTCTGCAGTTAGATAGAACCAAGTGAAGAAACCGGAAATTTCAGAATATATAATAATGTGAAATAAATAACTTTTTTCAACGTAAAATATCTTCGTGTTGTGGACTTGAGTCATAGTTGAACATGACAAACAGTGACTCAGAAAAGATTTTTATATAACTTTAAATGGTGAACACCGATTCTGAACACTGACAATCCGACCTGACGGTGGCCTCACCTCTTTCACCAATTTATTACATTTAATGGTAATAGAATAGAAGTTTCAATTAAAAATTTATATTTAGGTGTTGAAATAGCAATGCTTAAAACATAAAGAAAGAAGAAATAGAGAAAAAAAATACTATAATAATATTATTTGTACCATGAACACTATCTCTTGTGAAAGAGTGTATAAGCCTAGGTTGCATTTGGTATTTGTCCGGAGACAAAAAAGATGGAGATAGTGAGATAATAGAGATAGATGATACTAAGGATAAAGATGGAACTGTGTGATTAATAGTGATGTTTAGAACATGATGATTGATGAAAAGATGAAAAAGATTAAATTATAATTTAATAAAAAATTAAAAAGTAAGAGTATCAAAAATAGAATATAAAATGTTTAAAAGTATATTTTTTTTAAAAAATTAAATTTATATCTTAGAAGCATATCTCCCATATCCCTTTTTTTAAAAGGTATAAAAATTAACTTAAAAATTGCCCTACAACAAAGGCAATTTTAAAATTTTTACCTTCATTCACTTCTCCGAACACTTTCTATCCACATTTTCTCCGTATTTACTGGACATTTACCAAAATCTCCCGTAAAGGTGGTGAAGATCTTGAGTTAGTCAAGTGTCATTCATCGTGATGAATTATGGTCCTACTAGTTTCAACATCACAATTAAGTTGAAGAATAGCTTTTTAATTCGGGGATGTATCTGCACATGTATTATGACAAAAGCAGGTCCTTTAACAGAGACGTGACATATATATTGATACAGTATTATTATTCTAATACTCAAAAATTAATACTTAATTAATTTGATAGATGAGAAAAATAAGACCACCATAATATAAAATAGTAATACAATGCTTGTACCAATTCAATATCCATTTATAAGTATTGAAAAAATATTTTTGATATTTTTATGAGTGGTGGCGTGGAAAAAGAGAGGGCGACAAATATAAATGTTATCACACCACTCCTCCAAGCCACAAATTGATATTTTTGATGTCCTTGGTATGATTGGTGGAGAATGCCATGTTTGGTATGATTGGTGGAGAATGACATATGTCTCTTTTGATGCGGTTAAGATTTTGTGATTTTGTTAGCTTGGAGGTTGTCGTTTTCCTCTTTACCGTTTTATTATTAAGTTATGTTAAACATACTGTGTCAAATCAACTCGCGTGTATTTTATTTAAGTAAGATACATATCTTATATAATAATAGATAAAATATGAGTCGGTATAATGTTTATGAATTATGAGTACTAATAATATTTTTTTTTATTATTTTAGTATCCTACTCCCGTGTATGTACTCAATTGTTACTACCCTGATTGAGAGTAACACCATAAAAGAGGTCAAATCTAAAATCAACAGAAGAGAAAAGTGGACTTTCATTGCTCATTTACAACGCGCACACATAAGAAATTAAGTAAGTGAGGCGATGGAAAATACTTAGAAATAATTACATGATAATTATTTTCTTAACATTTTTTCTTAATAACAAATGGTTCTAATAATTCAATCCAAATATCGGTATTTCGACCTTCTGCTTTGGTGAAGAGCACTCTAATACTTCGTTTCATCAGGAATTTCCTTTGCTGCTTTAAGTATCATCTCAAACGCATTTAGCATGTATGACTTCAATTTCTTTTCGTCAATGAAGTCCTTTTCGGTTTTGAAGGTAACTCGTAGCGCCCCCATATAGCTCATAATTGAAATCACAAGACTCTGCAAATTAAACCATGAAATTAAATTATCCTTAAGTAGTGTGAAGTATAGTTTCATAGCTTTAACCAAGTGAGGGAGCCTGAATGTGTATATCCCTCCATGGTTAACTCAATCCTAATAACTTCTAGACAAAACACTTATTTTAATCTCTCTGTAATTTTAAATCGGATAAATTAGTCCGTGTAAAAAAAAGTTTCTCAAATTGGTTTTGTAAAATTGAATTATTGGACAAATTGATCTCTGAAATATAAAATTCTTAAATTAGTCCTCACAAAAATTTCAAATCAGACATTGATCCTTACAAAATTGAATAATCAATTAAATTAGTCTCTCTGATAAATTAGGCTAGAAGAACTGACTTGTCTAATAATTTACTTTTACAGTAATTAATTTGAGAGATTTTTTTGTAGAGGTTAATTTGTCTGATTATTTAATTTTACAGGAATTAATTTGAAATTTTTTTTTACAAGGATCAATTTGTCTAACTTAAAATTTTAATAGGACTAAATTGGAAATTTTGTGTAACTTTTAAAAAAAGTTTTCTTAGTGGAAACAAATGAAAAAGTCTTCTTAAAATGTCTTTTCCAATTTTAATTTGCGATTTAAATACTTGACAATTTACTTTAATAAAAAAACCTACTTTTTCTACCTATTACAACTTCAATTTTCTTATGGGATGATTAGAGAAAGATGGAAGGTGATTAACAAAGTACCTCAGGTCCACCAGCCAGTGTAAAATACAAGCCTTTCACAGGATGATTAGCTAAAGCCATTTGTTGTTCTGGTCCAACTAAATTTGAAATTACTGCACTTGACTTCATTATTGTCCCACGAACGTGTTTAGCTACTGCCTGCAACAACATGTGAACCAACCAAACCATTGAATCATTCATATTGAAGTGCTTTTATATTTGTTATTTCAGTAAGCAGTAAACATTATATTATGATGACTAGACAAAAGCTAATATATATGAACAAAAGCACTAGTAACAAAAATTAATTTAATTTAGCCTACCCATAACTAAGTCTATAACATATAACAACTATCATGCCATGTATCATGGTAAAACTTAAAAATTTAGCCAAATTAATAATGTACAAACCTCTTGTCCTCTTAATTTGCTCTCCAATTCCAATAGTGTACCGGTAAGGGAAACAGCTAAAGATTGCTTCTTTCGCTTGATTATATTGTGTGCTTCCCAAATAAATTCTAGAGGGTTTGAAATTCTGCTTCCGTTTAACTTCGGTATCGGCACATGCAAGAAGGAAATTTTGTTCCCCCAAGGACCCTTGGCTTTAGTATTGAGCATGTCATTGATGGATTGGTAACCTCCAATGTTTCTCGTATTGAGTAATACCAATGCGGTGGATTGTGCAGTCTTTGAATTGGAGCTCATGTGTTGCATATATAACCGAGTTCCATAGAAGACTATTCCAGTGACTACATCATTTACTGTCTGCAGTTAGATAGAACCAGGTGAAAAAAAGGGAAAACTTCAGAATACATAATGTGAAATGATTAAAATATCTTCAGTGTTGTAGAGTCGAGTCATAGTTGAACATGACAAACAGTGACTCAGAAAAGGTTTTTATATAATTTTAAAGTGGTGAAAACCGACACCTTAAAAGAAAATAGAAACACGTGTGAAAGAAGAAATAGAGGAAAAAAAGATACGGTAATAATGTTATTTGTATCTCTTGTGAAAGAGTGAATAAGCTTGAGTGCATTTGGTACCTATCCTGAGATAGAAAAGATAGTGATAATGAGTCAGTAGAGACAGAGACGATTCTAGATGGAAATGAAACTGTGTTTGACAATGATATACAAGATATGGTAATTGATGAAAAGATGGAGATGACTAAGTTATAATTTGATAGAAAATTAAAAAGTGAGAAGGATGAAGATAGAATATAAAATGTTTAAATGAATATTCTTAAAAAAATATATTTTAAATGTGTGCAGGTATATATCTCCGGTATCCATTCCTTTTAAAACAAATGAAAATTAGCTAAATTATTGTCTAAGAGACAAGGACGATTTTAGTATTTTTATTCTCGTCTCCTTATCCAATTACATTTCTATTCTCAATGTCTTCGCATTTTCTACACTTTTACCAAATTCTACCACAAGATGTTGAAGATCTTGAGTTATTCAAGTATCATTCATAATGATAAATTATGGTCCTACCAGTTTCACCGTCACAATTAAGTTGAAAAATAGTTTTTCCTGGATATATCTGCATGTGTAGTCTGACAAGTAGGTCATTTAATAGAGAGTTAGAGACTAGGCATGCATATTCTAATGGGGTGGCGTGGAAAAAGCGAAATCCACAAACAGAAATGTCAACAATCTAAGAATTGTTATCATACCACTCCCCAAAGCCTGGACTTGATGTCCTTGATATGATTGATGGAGAATGCCATATTTGTTATAGAAATAGGTTGAAACTCAACTCCTTCATTCCCAGACCTTATTGGTGTCTTTTCATCATGAATGATGCTACTCTTCAACACACTCCATCCAAAATCTGCCACAGTGTTGAAGGCTGAAGACACCATCAAGGAAAATATAGTGCAAAAGCCTTTGGTGGAAGGTTCTGGCTTTGTTGGCCTGAGAGTGGGGAAAGACAAGGGAAGAGAAGGGTCATCAGCTCTTTGCAGACATGAAAGAAGCGCACCCATGAGAGAATAACCATCTCCAAGTGAATGGTGAAGCTTGAATACAACAGTGCCAAGTGCATCACTTGTGGGGTGGTTGATTATGTGAACTTCCCATAATGGCCTACTTTGTGGTAGCTGCTCCATTGCTATTCTTGACAAATAATCATGAAAACACTTGTCATTTGATTCCATTGTTTTCCCTTCAGGGAATATGGGGAATCTCACATGGTCTTCCAATTTTACGTCAACATGCTTCCATCTTTTCTCTCCATTTCTGTCTTGGACCTGTTAATCATTCATGAAATTGATAAGTGCATCAATGATCAAACTGGGTAGACTCTTAATCATGCGGAAACAAAGATGCAAAACAATTTAATGCCAGCTAGTGTATAGACGTACCTCTGAGACAAAGTAATATAACATATTTTATTAATAACTAATATTCAATAAACATAAGATTCTGTTTCCTTCATTTCTTATTAATAGTTGTGTTGGACATATATTAGTAAATGCAAAAGAAATTAAATAATAAATTAAGGGAAGCAAATCAAAGAGAGAGGGGAAATTAACCATGATGGAGGAGAAGCGAGGATTGATGGGAAGGAAAACATCTTTAAGAAGAGACATGGCTTGCAATTTCAAGGCATGTATTGGAACTTCGAATTCTATGACTCCAACAATGTATATGCATAACACAGAGCTGTTAAAGTATTGGCCCATTGGACTCACTGGCTCTGCTTGCTCCTCTCTTTGGTATTCCATAGTGCTATATATTTTTTTGTTCCACTATTAGACAGGCAGTGAATCTGCAAAACCACTGAAGTTTTAAGACCTGAGAATTGAGAGAATAGAACAAAACACACACACATAAATATAGTAATAGATTATAGTAAATTCGAGGAAACAAGTTACAAGGGTGAGGAGTGAGGACAAGAATTAAAAAACAATAGAGACGTGTCAGGCTTACCTTGTAACAACGATGCGGTGATTTAAGTTTTAAAATTTAATTGCTGGTTTATTGCTTTTGATAAGAACAAAGCTGTTCATCAAGCGTGACAGATCAACTAAAGTAACCAGAAATTTAATTAGGTGACATTCTGCCGATCAAATAATATTGAATATGTAAGCAAGTTAGAAGAAGGGTTTTACTGTTAAACACTCAAGCGTGTTAAAGCTTGATGTTTTCAGCCATTGATTTTCTTACTTCTTTATTTTTATTTTCAGGAGATAAATGACTATTTCCTCTTATTTATTTCTTTTTTTTTTCATATACGCACCGGGGCGTTTTATAGACACGCACCCTTAAAAGAATGGGAATGGTTTCTCAAGACTACTGTACTTCATATGTATTTCAAAATTAATATTAATATATAGTATAGTAAGCATTTTTATTTAAATGTTTCATTTTACATTTTAATAAATCATTAGTTGCGATGTGGTAGCTTGCTTATTTTTTGTTTGGACATACAAAAGGTCAAACGTTACCGAGGTACATGAGGTAAGAATGCATGAAAAATTGTATTCAATGCAGTTAGGTGAATTTCAGTTGGTGTGCATTTTTTGTTTTTGCACAAATTATTAACTGTCCATTTCAAAGAGAAGATTGTTATTCTAACAACCAAAAGTGAATTTTCTCATTATTGAATGTGATATACAAATAAAAAAATTAGGAGTCACATCACATTCAATATTAATGAAGTGGATGTCCCAATTGAATACCCACTTATAGGTATTAGAATAATATTTTTGTTTCAAATAAAGATAGAGTATCCCTCCAGTCCAAAATAAAAGTCGCTTTTAGATTCTTGTCTGGTCTAGAATAAAATTTATTTTCATATTTTAAGAAAGTATTAATTATTTTTTACTCATTTTATCTAAATATTTATGATGATCGAGAATGGGTGAATATAAGTTTAATTGTTTAATAAAGAGATAATTTCTGATAAATGATAAATGATATTTTTATCTTTTTATCCTTTTAAAAGATAAATGAAATTCAAACACTACCTTAATTCAAATACATAACCTCAAAAGATTTATATTGTGGAGTGGAGGAGGGAGTAAAATTTTTTAACGAATCAAAAGTAGAATTTTCTGTGCCTCCATTTAGAGCTTGTTTAGATGCGCTTATTAGAAAAAATCTTTTTTATTTTTTAATCAAGATTTTTTGAAAAGATAAAAGTTAATTTATATTTGAATATAATATTAAAATATATTTTTTAAAAGCTAAAATTTATAATTTTCAAAAAATGATATTTTTTATTTTTTCTAGTAATTATTTTTTTATTTACAATATTATCCATATATACCAAAAAAATATTAAAAGGTTTTTTAATTAAATTTTTTTAATGAAAAAAATACATCCAAGCAAGCTATGTTTTTTTTTTTGGTTAAAAGCAAGCTGATATTTACCCGGTGAATTAACACATTAGCATATATTTCGATTTGTTGCGTCAAAATAGCGAATCTCATAGTAGAAAGACGCTATGTTCAAAACAATTATTGTACTACGTGGAGTTCGGTTCACCAATCATCACCCTCCCATGGCTATCAGTCAGCTCAATTAATTGCCAGCCAACTCTAAACCACCAAAACTTAAATAACGAAAGCTGACCGTATTTACGAACTGTCGTATAATGTTTGTCTGCAGCCGAACATGCAAGAATACGACCCATAGACTGCTAATAAATTCAACCAATTCATATGGTACCTTTCCTAAGACATTTTCGTGGCTACACATTTTTTTTTTTTGTTGATAGATGGTGTTCACACATTGTTTTATACTTCCTCCATTCATTTTTAATTATCTTATAAAATATTAATTTTTAACTATTTTATAGAAAATTAGTAAAAATTTAGTATATTAAAAACTCAATACATGCCTCTAGACACAAATTGTGTTTAAATATGTTCAGATATATTCAATTTTTATTAATTTTCTAAAAAATAGTTAAAAATGAATAGATGTGATATTAATTATTGCAAATAGTAATAGAACAAGGACCGAAGGAAGCGAGCGAATTCCTCACAAATTAAGGAGAATAAATAGGCCGGTGGTAGGAGGATTGCCATGAATTTTTAATTATTAGCTGAAACTTTATGGTGTTTTCATGTTGGTGCAGACACGGTAGACAGAGACATATGTCTATGAGCACAAATTACAGGGCAATATTCTGATTGTGAGAAAATAAATTAAAGTGCAACTGTGCAAGTAAAACTCATTTGAGTATTTTTTTTTTCCTGGTAAATTGAAGAGCTTTAAACTGTAAAAGAGAAAACTTACAGAATATAAAATATCAGAAATATGCCAAAACAATTTTAGATATTATTTCTATTGATATTTGACAGGGTGATAACAGAACACGTAGTTTAATAAATAGGAAAGCTGTTACTATGATAATTATATATATTTCATATATGCATCGAAAGTGCAAAAATAATAATTTTTTCATAATTAATAACTGTTAGGCTCTCAATGATTAGCAAAAGGTACAACAAAAATACACAAACCCAATAAAAGGCTAAAAAAGGGACAAAAATGATTAGGCAGCCAACCAAAAACCTGTTTCACTTTTTGAGAAAGGTTATCTTACATAAAATCAGTATTCAATGAGGTTTCATTGAGATACATCCAAGACATTGGCCTTGCGTCACGAGACGCCACCCATTGCACTCAAGAAACACAAGAAACAAGGAATTGAAACAAGGCGACACCCAGGCACCCACTTCATGACTATACACAAATTGAAGCGACGCAATCACCAGTCCTTGCTGAGTCGGGGCCAACTATTTTTCGGACTTAATTTGTTCTGTAACTTTTTAGTATATGAGATTTTTTTGAGATTAAAATTTAGTAATTTTTCCCTGCATACTTTTCATAAGCGCCTTTTACGGCAAAAGGAATTGACTAATTTGTATCATGCATGAAATGGATATAGGAGCGGCTTAGCTGTGAAATTTTTGTTGTAAGGAAAAAAGAATGGAGCAAAAGCAACATATTACATTCTTTTAAACTATCTATCAATTTAAGATAAATATAAATATTAAGAAAAATAATAAATAAAATTAATAATGAAATAAAATATAGTTAATAAACTAATAAATGGTATTAATTAGGGATAGTAATAAAAAAAATTAATACGTTATTGAAATGTAAAATTAATATATATATTATGAAATATAAAATTATCTAAAAATAGATAAATATTCTAAAAGGGATAGAATAATAGAATATAATGTTAATTTTTCTCGGTGTTTTGCAATCTGATGATAAAAAGTGCCATATATTTAGTGCAGTTGTTCTGGTTGATGAATAAAGAATTCTTCATATCCTGCTGGAGCATAGATTCTCCATGCTCTTGTGCACGTGTATTAAATAATACTTATAGTGAATGTGCTGGTGGAATGTTAACTAGATGATGGTGCCGAGTCTTACTTATGTGTTACTTACGAAAGTACCATAAGGAAGCCCATTGTAATAATAAGTTGACTAGGTATGATATACCATATCGTGTTCTTTACTCACTTACGAGTGTGCTATATAAATATAAAAAAATATTATTTGTGCTTACAAAATATGAAATATCATGTCGATTCATATCTTATTTATTATTAGATAAAATGTAAATCCTACTTAAAATAGCTCCACACTCCACAATGAATAAAATATAATTTGGCATGATATCCTATGTATTATGAGTATAAATAATATAACTCATAAATATATTGTGAGTGCTCGATAGAGTAAAATTGATGGAAGAGGACAAATTTATAGAATATATAGATAAAATGTATATCGGTAAAGTGGCCAACATAATAATGTTTTTGGGCACGGTCTTCCCACAATATGTAAATTAAAAGATGAAACGACAGACGTTGGTTACGAGATGAGAAGGAGAAAGAAAATTTTGTAAAAGAGAATGAACAAAACAGAGATTGGACAGATTTCTTTTATATTGGGTGGACATGGGAATTCATCATGACTTCCCTGCAAGAAAGGAAACCGGTTTTACGTGTAAAATGTAGAAAGGGAACAGATTTGTGCTGCAAGCTTTGTGAAAAGTGGGGTACGTATGATATATATATATATATATATGTATGCTCTCACCCTTCCGGCTTGAGAAGATATTGCCAAGATATAGCAAGAAAACATTACAGTTGATTGAAAATCTCCCTTCTCCAAATAGTGTCTCTTTTTCTATCCTCCAAATGATTTATTAACAGGAAAAAAATGTGTGTGATATATTTAATAACTTATAAATTTTTAAATTTATTTTAATTATTATCTTTACATTGATAATAAATAATTGGGGAACACAGAAATGAACACCATTTGATAGAACTGGGCAACCATTGCTCATGAAAGCTGTTTAATTGACGACTAGTCGACAGGTTAAGTGACCAAATCCCTCCACTAGTAAATAATATGGCTAGTGAGCACGAGAATTCATATTAGTAAACAGTAGTTCACTGAAATAATTTTTATTTATATTACCACAAACTTTTGAATAGAAGGAATTTGTAAAAGTTAAAACTCGAGCGTAAATAGTAACAACTAAAAATAAAAGAAAATAAAGACTAAAAATAAGATTAACAAGTGCTCAAAATAAGCTTGAGGTTGAATTTGCCTAATTTTTCTTCAAGTTGATTGAATTTTCATGTACTTGAGTTGAAAAAATATAAATTAAAGGAAGATATTTAGTAATTGATCCCTAATTCTTCGGTGAAACTAATTTTCCTCTTCTCACATAAAAACATATCAACTCCTGAATCATGATTTAGTAGAAGGGGGATTAAGCAATCATACCAATCAAATTTTTTGTTTCGATACAGGAAAAAAGAAAGCAATCATGCAAATTTGTAATCAACATAATTTCAAGATATATTTCTGAACCTTGAGAATTATTAAGTTTATCTCCAGAATTAGAATAAATACAGATTCCTAATTTATATGTATGAGACCACATCATAAATTGCAATAAAAACAAATGATAAACTCTTAATTCGAAATGTTCAACATCAAAGTTATAATAAATTCATAAACAATTCACATCCACAACATGCTACACTCACTCCAGTAAGAAAGAGTCTAGAGACCGACAAAAAAGAAAACGAAAGTTAAAAAAAAAAAGAATTGCACTAAAAATCAAAATTTCAAGTGATGATTTCTAGATCTCTCCTTATTGATTAATCATTATAGAAGACAGAAAGTTAAGAAAGACTTGCTGAGGAAAATCAAAGCTCAGATACAATAAATTCAAATAAATATAATAAATGGTGATTAAATTGTGAAAGAAAAAAGCAAATAACGAAAGAAATGAGAAAATGTTAAAAATTACAATTTTAAAAAGTTTAAAAATTCAATGTTAAGAAAATAATGCCGGGAGCTTGATAGAGGAATAACTTCAATATTGTATAGTACATAAATAGATACTAAACAAATTCCAGTTGATTAATTATACATATACTCCTAGTACGCATTAATTAACAATAATAGTTAAAAAATTATACTTTTTTTTTGTTTGATAATTTGAAGTTGCTTGACTGTCGATGAGAAAATTAAAAGATTACAAAAGTTTAGGAACAACTCCAAAACATAAAAACTGGAGCAAAGCATAAAAACAAAGCAAAAACTAACAGCAATCCACAGACTTGATGTGTGTCCTTAAATTGATGACATTTTGATAGGTTTTAGGTTGTTTTAATCTTACCAGTTGAATTTTTAATGGTTGATTTTATGGGTTTTAGTAGTTTTGAATTGTTTTAGAATTGTAGTGATCTACGTTTTGGATTGTTTCAACTTTTAGTGCTGCAAAATAAAGCAATTGGAGGGAATTGTTTTTTGCCATTTGATTTTATTCCCACTTGATATCCAACTTTTGATTTTAAAAAAAAATTATGTTCTAATTAATTGACATTTGTTGGAACAAATTGAAACCATTGGCTCTGGGGATTGGCCATACAACCCTGATCATCTCCCACACAAATGCATCTATTTGTCAATAATAATGATGGGTTGCTATCTTTCTCCAAGCACAAGCTGTTGCCTTTTCCAACAGCCAAATGCAAACCAGATTGTGATATCTGTTTCCAAGAAGTTAGTTCACTTGAGCAATCAGTCGAGACTACAACAGGATCAGCCTCATCACCAAATCCCTTCAAACAGTGGTCTCCATTCAATCTGATCTTGTCTTCATCCCCTCTCCACCCACTTGCCTTCTCACAATCACTCACCACAACTTGATTATAGTTTGCATCTGCTTTCACACACTGGCCACTTTGTGGGTGATACAATATGTAACAACCAGGGGCCGACGAAGCTGGATCTGTACAAAGTAAATTAACCATATAATAAAACCCGTGTTTATAATTCAGTTAGTAAAGGACTACTTCCGTTGAGAAATAACTGTTTAAAAGTCAATTATAGCTAGAAACATTGAATTTTGAAATGCTATTTTTGAATAGAGAGAGTATAACATCAAGAGGGCTAATGCCGAGACTCACAATTCATAAGGTTTGATAAGAATAAATATACGTAACTTTACTCATAAGAAGAGGGACTATTTACAAGATTTTTCTATACCTTCTGGATCATGGATAAGATAACAACTTTATAATTATCTCATGATCTACTCTCTTTGTAACCTAGAGTAGCATAACAATAGTAATTAAAAATCAACATTAGGTTGAAGACCATACCTAGAAGCTTCCTTAATGCTAGCTGAAATTTCTAAGGGAATTGTTCATAACTTGTTTGATTCCATTGGAAGTTCAAGAGACCATATGCTTCCCCTGTGTCAACTTGGCCTTCTCTTAGATAATAGCTACCTTGCAGTCCCCACCACGCCCAATCAATGTCTTCCCCAGCAAGGTAAGAAAAAATGCAAGTCAACCATCTCTCTTCAGGCTCAGATCTTGTGATCAAATCCGTCCCAAATTCACTTAGGAACAAAGGAGAGGGATTGGGCCCAGTGGTGAGAAACCCAGCCTTCTAATCCAACTCGCGCTTCACCTTACCACAGAGAAAGTTTGCTGATTGCTTACTCCAATCTTTTTTCTCACCAGAATTTGAGTATGTGTGCACTTCATAGACCAGCTTGTTATCCAAATTTATGCTTAGAGGTTGTGACCCTAGGAAGCTGAGATCATTATCATTGTATAAACCTGAGATTATGACCAACACATCTGGGTTCGCTTGGTGAACAGCGATTGCCCCTTGTGTTACATTTCCGTACCAGCCATCAACATTTTGGAGTGGACCACGCAGTTCATTCCGCAAGCTCATTCCTACAACTTATAGCGAGATTTGATTTGAAAATAAACTTATATAACTTTGCCAAATATAATTATAATTCTAGAACATTGATAATATTATTAGCGACTTGTATAATTCTTCTATAGAAGTCTAAATCGTGATAGGCAGAAGCATCAGTTTTACCTATTTTGGTTATCGGTTTCTTTTGTGTAATAGCTTCTAAAATCCTTATTGAGTATTATTTTTATTTTACATTGTATTTTATTCTTTTCAGTTCTATCTTTTGAGAGTTAAGCGTTTGATCATAGTTATCGAAAAAAAAAGTCTAAATGATTGTTGGGGCAGCAAAAGCAAAAGTAAACAAACTACACAAAATATTTAACGTGGTTTGACGAATAATGCCTACGTCCACAACTCAACAAATCAATTTATTAATTTCTTTTTGGGAAAAATACAATCACCAATCTAGCAATATCTCACAAACTCAAAATCTCAATACATCCAATCTCACAAAATAATTTCTCCACCTACTAAGAACTCACTCAAAAACAAAACACACACACTCAATTTTCCTTTTTATTTCTCTATTATGGTGCAACAACCACCTAAGAAGAAGGAACAAACTTTTGATTTTAAAATGATACAAATTTCAAATGGGTTTAAAATAATTCAAGGCAACAAACTCAACAAATCTCCACATTGCCTTGTGATCGGGACAAATTGTATATGTCAGTAATAAGAGCCAGAAGGCCCTGTCAAAGGACTAGCAAATGTTACTTTTTTCTTTAGCGCACGCTTTGCCTTCTCCACGTTTTTGTATGCTTGGTCATTGTCTTTATTCACAACTGTCTCCCCTATCAATTTATACAAGTTACCATGAGTCTTCTTACCCTTCATTATTTTCAAAGTTCCTCTAGTAACTTGCATTACTCCATCTCTTGCAGAATGTCCATAGCCCAAACTATCAAATCTACCTAAAGAAATCAAATTTCTTCTAAGTGCAGGTACGTACCTCACATCACCAAGTGTTCGCACACAACCGTTATGCATTTTAATTTTTATAGTACCATTTCCAATAATATCAAGACAATTCTCATTAACCAATCTCACAACCTCATCATCACAAGTATCATAAGTATCAAACCATTCTTTCTTGCAACAAATATGATTAGAACAAGCAGAATCTAAGAGCCAGCAATCACTATAAATAGCTTTCTCCTCTTCAACCATCATCACATCGGTTTCATAATTGGTATAATCTTCGACAACTGCCGTAGCATCTTCAAACTTCTCTTTTCCTTTTCCTTTACTCCTTTCAAATTCTTCCATATCTGCTTTCAATTTCCGGCAATAAAATTTAATATGACCAATCTCATGACAATAATAATATTGTTTGTCTTTATAGTCTGGTTTTGACAGAGAACCTGATCTTAAATTATCTCTATCAAAATTACCGTCACGAGACATGCTTCTACCACGACTAGTTCTAGCAACAAGGACACTTTCTTGGGGTTGATCATTCGATCTTTTCAATTTTTCATTCTCTAATAACACAACAATCACATCATCAACTTTCAAAGTATCTTTTCCAACTAGCAATATGGTTATTACACTGTCATAATTATTTGGAAGAGATGATAATAGCAACAGTGTTTTATCTTCATCATCAATTTTCACACCAATACTAGCTAACTGTGTAACCAATCTTGTAAAATAATTCACATGATCTCTAATGTCAGTACCAACATCCATCTTCAACTGATATAATTCTTTCTTTAAAAATAGGTGGTTGGTAAGGGATTTTGACATATACATGTTCTCTAATTTCTTCCATAAGTCAACGGCAGAAGTTTCATTCAGAACATTAAATTTTACCTCAGAAGCTAAGCATAGACGAATCGTACTGACAGCTTTCATCTCCATCTCTTTCCATTCTTCATCTGTAATCTTATCAGGCTTTTTCTCCTTCCCACTCAAAGCTTTAACCAGTCCATGTTGCACTAGAATATCTTTAACATTACTCTGCCACAGACTAAAATTATTTTTTCCATCAAAGAGCTCCACCTCAAATTTTCCCATTGAGCCTTGCATCCCTGCCATAAAAAAAATACCAGAAGCAGGATCAGAACCCTTCTCTGATACCACTGTTAGAGGCGCAGACAAAGTAAACAAACTACACAAAATATTTTACGTGGTTCGGTGAATAATGCCTACGTCCACAACTCAACAAATCAATTCACTAATTTCTTTTTGGGAAAAATACAATCACCAATCTAGCAATATCTCACAAACTCAATTTCAATACATCCAATCTCACAAAATAATTTCTCCACCTACTAAGAACTCACTCAAAAACAAAACACACACACACTCAATTTTTCTTTTTATTTCTCTATTATGGTGCAACAACCACCTAAGAAGAAGGAACAAACTTTTGATTTTAAAGTGATACAAATTTCAAATGGGTTTAAAATAATCCAAGGCAACAAACCCAACAAAGATTAAAATTTTTAAATAGAGAAAATATCACTCACATTAGTTTTACCCTTCAACAATTGAGCTGCCAAAGTGAGTCCTTGCACCCATTCTTGAGGGTCAAAACTCGTGTCTCCAAAGAACGCATTGCCGTCATTATAATCACAACACACTTAGGCTCGCTTATGCGATTGTCAGACACTACCATTATATTATGAGCACTAAGCTGGCCAACCACAAATGCATAGGCTTGAGGGTGAGTCATATTTATGACATTGGAGTTATTGTCCATGATCCCCGTTCTGATCCCTCCCTAACCCAACTCATCAAGACTTTGTTGAATGGTTTGATTCGAGTAACAAGTTAACATGAACGTTGCCCACGTGAGACGAACACAATTAAGCCCCAGGTTTGTAATTTGAGACATAATGTTCACTATAGGTTGCTTGTTCAAACCTTCTGCCAACATTGCACTCGTGTGTTGGCCAATTTGCACATCTTAGCTTCACACGTTGTCCTGTGGGTTGATCAATGATCCATCTATTGGATGCTGAGAGGGGAAATGAACATGACGAGTATGATGCTAATAGAGCAATTAGAAAAACTAAAAGGGCAATTATGATATTCAATTGTGAAGAGTTTCCCATCATCGAGTTTAATTTGGTTGTGATAGTAAAGCTTGTTCTAAATAGTTTGGGTTGTACAATATGACATAAGATTCTTGGGAGAAGTCTTTATTTATAATTAGGCTTTTGTTAGCTTTTAGTTTATGTATAAAGTAAGTCTCTCATTTTGGCATTCGAATCCAAGACGTTAATGTCTTTCATGGGTATGTCTGGGAAATTCTGGAGCAAAATGGAGGGGATTATTAAGTTTGTTTCAAAATACAACGCAGTTAATTAAAAAGATTGAAAGAATAAAGGCAAAATCATAAATTATTACTGAACTTTAATGTTATTTTATGTATTTAGCTCTATTTATACTACTAATAAGATTATATAACTTCCTAAGTTAGAAAATATATTTAATTGTGGTATACTGATAATTAGCAAATATAGTTAACTATCATATTGGTACCTATTGTTAAAAGGATCACACAAATTGAAAATTTTAATTGAATGATACTATAAGAAAATTTTACCTCATCAATACATAAAAAATCCAAAAAAATATATATATTTTTTTATCTCCTTTCCTACTAAACCTTTAATCCAAATATGTATATGTACTCAAAGACATGAATGGTCTTTTACTTTGGTACGCACCTGAAACATTTCCAACTGATTTCTTGAGCATTGGTCAAGCCAGGGTTTAATTTGATCTATGGTAGTGTATATAAAGAGGATATCGTTATCAATGTCACAATCACATTTATGAGTTCTTTGTCTTGAGATAAGACATGGGTCAGAAAAAAAAAATTGAATCATTTCCAGCTAGACTAAACAAATCTTCAGTTAAAGAATTTACTCGAAAAGCTTTATTATTTATTATAATTTCCTTTTTCTGGCCCTTCTCATGTCTATGGATATACGGGATCAAATTAAAGACTAATTAGTAGCGTTGCACTTGCACTTCATAGTAGAAGTTCGTATATACTACTTAAATGAATTAAAGTAGAACCTTCAGTGACTTTAAAAACTTTCCGTTTTGTAATTTTAGCTATATATGCATTATTCTAATTATCTTAATAAATACTCCACGTCAAAAAAAAAAAAATCTTAAATAATCTTTATTGATTGTATTTCATAAGAGCTTATTTATGAAATTTGAAATTTATAATTTCATTGCATAATCAAGTCCCTTTAATTTTGTATTGCATGGAGACTTGATTGAAATTTATATACAATGTAGAGACTTGATTAAAAATTTTTGTACAATATAAATACTTGATTATAAAATTATAAACTATAGAGACCTGATCGAAAAATTTTTATACATGATATAGGAGCTTGATTTCAAATTTTAAAATTATAAGGACATAATTAAAAATTAAGTGGAACTATAGGAATCTTTAGAGTAATTAAATCACAATAATTTTTTATGATTTGCAACTAGTTTATGTTTTTATTTTTGTATGCAAGTGAAAGTAGAACTCAAATTCAGCTTGACAATTATAAAGATATTTAATGTTTTATTAATAGTGTTTAGTGTTTAACTCATTTAGTTTTATTGTTTGTTTATTTTGATGTCCTAGCGATAGCCGTGACTTGTTAAAATTTGAAAATTCGGTGATAATGATGTAAGACTATGAGTGGTGATACTTGCATCAACTTTGTATTATTAATATTTTTCTTATTTTAATTCAAAATTTTTACATTAAATTGCTTAGGTGTGGAGCACGGAATGGGGGACTAATTTGCTCCCATACCCCACCTTATGGCCAATCCTAATTTCTATTGCTAGAATTGGGCTAATAGTTGATAAGGAGTTTAAGCCAGAGGCAGAGGCCAATCCCCAAATTCTGTTATTATATGTATATTCTATATTATAGTCTCCTAAAAAATTTAGTCATTTTCATATATAGTATACATAATAAATAATAAAAGTCTTTTGATGTAGTAGTACATATAATATAAAAGTATCAAACATATAAATATTTTTAGAATATATTTTTTAAGATTTTTCTCTTATTAACTTATTTGATCCATTTGGTGATATTTCTACGTACTAATTTATTATTTATGATGTTCTATTTTGATGTTAAATAATATATTAATATGTATATATTTTTTATGTTGAGCCTAAGAAATGTTTAAAAAAAAATTATTAACTCTTTTCTAAAGAGAAAAGAGAGAATAAATGATGAGATAAACCCTAATTTACTAACAATTTGTATGAAAAATACTATATAATAATTCATTTTATACTTTCTATATGATAAATTATTTTATTTTATTTTATATTATTTATGTTAACTAATTTCTCCCTTAAAATTTCTGGCTCTGCCACTTATTTAAGTAAATTGCATAAGGTCGAAGGCTCAAATCTTAATGTCACCGATATACTAAAAAGTAAAAATCGATCATCACCACCTTGATATCAAAATAAAGAAGACAAGCGAAGATCTCTCAGCAATGCAATGGAAGACTAAGCTTGTATAAGCTCATGTCTTTCATGAAAATTCACACTCCATTTTTATTCCCCTATCAAACATGTCTTACGAAAAAAAACGAATTATGCATATTAAAGTTTTGAATATGATTCTGGTTATGTCGAGGGCAGGTTTAGGCCCCGATGACCATTTCAGTTGGAAAGATTCAAGTGCCACTTTAAAGCTGATGCACGATCCATTATGAGGTGCGGTGCTCAAGGATTGAAGGGGAGGAGTCTCTACTCTAACAGGCCAAGAGCTTCGTGATTCGTTTTGGGACCAATCTTGAGGATTGTACATTTTGGAGCATGTTGTTTCGGTTTTGAGAATCGTATCTATTGAGCAGCTTATTTCAAATTTGAGAATCGTATCTGTTGTTCAGTTTTGTTTAGTTTCGGTTTAGTGTTGTTTTGATTTTGTTGAGGTTGATTGTAATTAAGCTCTGGTTGTCCAATTGAGCTTTGTTTCTCTTTTTAGTTTCGTTGTATTTAGAACACTTAATTAGCGTTGCATCCATGCTTTTCTATTTGAGTGTCAAACACTTTTAATTCGCGAAAAAAAGAACATATGAATATAATGCTCTCTATTTAACAATATTTTAATTAATCGACATTAGTCGGAACAAATTGAAACCATTGGCTCTGGGGATTGTCCATACAAACCTGATCATCTCCCACACAAATGCATCTATTTGTCAATAATAATGATGAGTTGCTATCTTTCTCCAAGCACAAGCTGTTGCCTTGTCCAACAGCCAAATGCAAACCAGATTGTGATATCTGCTTCCAAGAAGTCAGTTCACTTGAGCAATCAGTCGAGACCACAACAGGATCAGCCTCATCACCAAATCCCTTCAAACAGTGGTCTCCATTCAATCTGATCTTGTCTTCATCCCCTCTCCACCCACTTGCCTTCTCACAATCACTCACCACAACTTGATTATAGTTTGCATCTGCTTTCACACACTGGCCACTTTGTGGGTGATACAATATGTAAGAACCAGGCGCCGATGAAGCTGGATCTGTACAAGAAAATCACAAAACAATTAAACCCATGTCATTTTAGTATTTGAAAATCAACATTAGCTAGAATTCAATTTAATTTGAGAGAGTGTAGAGTTTGATTTATATAATTATTCAATTATGTAATGGTATTTGATGACCAAATTATTTCACTCTTAAAATTAAAACTTAAAAAGTTGCAAATTTGTATCAATAAAGGTGATGTTTTGTTTGCAACATGCAAAAACACTTGTCTCGAATCGTGAAAGGCGCGAGCTACAGTGTTGTATCTGGTTGTGTTTTGATGATTACTCTAGCTCTTATTTGTTTTCTTGTTTTCTATTTTCGTTGTAATGCTGAACACTAATTGTTTTTTCAGATTTTCTCTTTGAAAGTCAAGCAATTATTAATCACGGAAACAATAAAAAGTTCGTAGATACTACTAACATATTTCAATATCAGTGTAAAAGCATATAAAGATGTATCAAAATTAATCTCTTGCTCGTGTGCCATGCCTTGAAGCTTCTTTAATGCTAGCTGAAATCTCTGAGGGAATTCTTGATAACTTGGTTGACTCCATTGGAAGTTTAATAGACCAAATGCTTCCCCAGTGTCAACTTTGTCTTCTCTTGCATAATAGCCGCCTTGTAATCCCCACCATGACCAATCGATGTCTCCCCCAGAAAGGAAAGTCAACATGCAAGTCAACCATCTCTCATCAGGATCAGTTCTTGCAACCAAATCCATTCCAAATTCACTTATGAACAAAGGAGATGGATTGGTGCCATTGGTGAGAAACCCAATTTTGTCATTTAAGTCACTCTTGAAGGATTCACAAAGAGAGTTTGTTGGTTTCATGTCCCAATTACCACCCCAATATGGATAGTTGTGTGCTTCATAGACCACCTTATTGTCAAAGGATAGGTTCAGAGGATTATTCATTAAGAAGCTGAGATCAGCTGCATAGCTTAGACCTGAGATGATCACCAGCACAATTGGGTTTGCTTCGTGAACAGCCAATGCTCCTCGCTTTATATTTGCATACCAAACATCGAGATCTTGATTTGGACCACGCAGTTCATTCCGCAAACTAATTCCGACCACCTGTGGTGAAAAAAAAAAAATTGAACGTCAAATCAAAATTAGTTGAAGGACATTACACGAAGCGAGTTAATTGGTTTGGTGAAATCAAATTAAGAAAAATGTTACTTAATACAAACTTTAATATCGTAAAGGCTAAATCATATCTGTATATATCTACATCTACAATCTATGCAATTATATAGGAGATAGGACCAAATGAGATGAAAGAAATATTATTATATTATGAATGTGGAACATATCAATACTTGGATTGGCATCCAAGTCCGTGCAACGGTCTAATCTCCATGAATGGCTGACCATTGATCGGTAAAATCGTTACATTCCCACTAATTCATTATTTATAATTCTTTCACTTTTTAATCATTATTAAGAAAATGAAAAATAACAGTTTTTATCATACAACAGAAAAAGAATTTTATATTTGTTCAAGTTGTAGACAACATCTCGCTCACATTAGATTTACCCATCAGTTGCTGAGCCGCCAAAGTGTGTCCTTGCACCCATTCGTCAGGATTAAAATATGTGTCTCCAAAGAATGTATTGCCATCGTCGTTTTCACAACACCACTTAGGCTCGCTAACGTGATTGTCGGACACTGTCATGAGCACCAAGCTGGTCAACAACATAAACATAGGCCTGAGGGTGAGTCATATTCAAGACATTAGGGTTTTTGTCCATGATCCCTTTTCCGATCTGTCCCAAACCCATAGCATCAAGACGTTGTTGAATGGTTTGATTGGAGTAACGAGTGAACATGAATGTTGCCCACGTGAGACGAACACAATTAAGCCCCAATTTTGGGATTTGAGACACAATGTTTTGTGTAGGTTGCTTGTGCAAATCTTCTGCCAACATTAAACCCATGTGGGTTGGCCAGCTTGCACATCTTAGAGTCATACGTTGTCTTGAGGCTTCATCAACGATCCATCTGTTTTTTGTTGAGAGGGCTAATAAAGAACATGAATGTGATAAGATGAAGAGGGCAATAATCAATAGTGAGGAGTTTCCCATCATCGTACTTGGTTGCTCAGATATAGGTGGCAATTTTTTGTTTCAGTATTTGTTGGCAGTAGATATATAGAGCTCATTTGAACGTATTTTCTCATTAAGAAAAATCTTTTTTTAATCAAAAAGATATTTTTTATTTTTTTGGTATATTTAGGTAATTTTTAAGTAAAATTACTAGAAAAGGTACAAAAGAAAAATCTTTTTAAAAAAGTTAGAATTTTCATCATATAAAAAAGGATATTTTTTATAATACAAAAAAGATGTTTGATAACAAACAAAGATATTTTCATATTACGTCCAAACATAAATTAACGTTACATTCAAGCTGTTACTACCCAACTTAGGTCATAATCAGCGCATAGGAAACACCTTCCCTAGCAAGTCTTGACATATATTATTTTTCAGGAAAACGGATAGAGACTCGTCTTTTTCTCGAACATTTCTGAAATACGAATATAACTTGCAATATCCACAATAAATCTACAGCCCTTGGGCATCAAACATTCTCAGAATGTGCTCTTCCAGCATATAACAATATCTCAACATAGTCCAATATGTATTAATCATAGTCCAGATTAGCAGTCCAACATGTTCTCATGACCCAACTTAGAGTGTGACTGACGCATAGGGAATATGTTCCCTAGTAAGTTACCCACAAACCATTCCAGAAAAATGGGTATTAAACATTCTCAGAATGTGCCCTTAGTAGCTATACAACTATCTTACCACATGTTCAATAAGTCAAAACTAAGTAAATCCAATTTATTAGTTACAACATAAAACCAAATGAAGTTATATATATATATATATACCACAATAATAATATTCAAGGATTTTGCCTGTGACTTATGGAGCAATCGACAAACTAATAGACATTATTTTAAAAAGGATTTCAACAACAAAAGAATGTCTTCTCAAGAAGGCTCACCATTTTAGCATCGGTTAATAGCAAAGTCGAAGGAACAAAACCAGTACATGCACCTACATCTGGAAAAAAAAAGATGAAGGACAATGTGGTAAGTTTTGCAGCTCAGTGAGAGATAGGATATCCATAGTTTACTAGCCGCAAACATAAAACAATACAAACATAATAATATATATGTATTTATAAGAGTATACTTTTAATCATAACATGAGACTTCTTGAAAACGTAACTTTATATAATCACATAAGACCAACATAAAAGGGGAGTCATCCGAAGCAGAACAATAACAAGTCTAGAGTTGGCCCATAGCCATAGACATGTCCAGAGCTATGTACAGGTTAGCATCTCACCTGCTAACTAGAGTTCTATGGTGCACCAAGTTTAATGCCCCTGCCATTAGCTACAGTTTCTACTTAGGTTCACTCCTAAAACATTTTCAATCACAAAATCCAATTTCAATCTTACAGTTTCATAATTCCTGTTTCAATATCATAATTATAGACTTAACAGTTCTCATAAGTACAATGATTCATGTTCCCAGCACGATTCCAATTCCTAATCAAAGGCCAAAATCAGTTGTATGCATAGTTTCATAATAAAACATGAAAGAATATAATTCATCAACCTAAGAACTCCCTTCTATTACATTCTTCATTTGTTTTGTTTTCCAAATTATAGTTTAACAATGACTCCATAACTTAACATGATTTAAATGCATATATAATATCCTGTAACCAAACACGAGAACTTCAAAACCTTCACACTTCATTTCATAAACAACTTTCAATACAAATTCATAATTTCTCAACTAACTCCATGACTATTTATAAATAAAATCCGCTAAGCAAAAATATAAAACACCTTAATAGTAAACAACAACAACAACTATGATTCAGAAAGTATGATCGAGGCTCAAACATTTTCTTTCTTTAACATGCTGCTCTGATACTCTTTAGAAAGTACGTTAAGCCTGACCTAAAGCTTCAGGTAAAACAACAACAACTATGATTCAAGTCACTTAATTAAGGCCAAAAATGTTTTTATATGATCTGTATCATGCCTTAAGAAAAAGGACTTCCTGAAAATCACTTTCAATAAAAAGATTAAAAGAATATGAACTACCATGTTTATAATTGAGTAATACTTCTTTCAATATCCCTTCAAAAGTTTTTCTTCAAATTGGTTTGTCATCATAAAAAAGGGGGAGAATGTTAGCTCCAGAACCCTGTTAAACTAAGTTGATTTGTTTTAAATGATAGCAAAGCCAATTTAAAGAAAATGCTTTGAAGAATGACTAATAGTTGTCTTGAGTTTCTTATAAGATTATGATAGGATTCTATTGTATAGCAAGCATAATGCTTACTCAAATGAGGATAAATTTCACATCACATATGCAAATATGTTTATCTCATGATAAGAGATATGAACTAAAAAGGAAGTGAATATAATATCCTTATTCAAGCAGAAAATAGCTAACGATTGAAAAAAAATCAACGATCCAAGAAATCAAGTTTTTAAGACTTCAAAAAGTACACCGAAAAGGAAGGTATCTCATAATTTATGAAGTCAAAGTGCTCTATTATCTCCAATCTTCACTTTCGCAAAGTTTAATTTATCAACAAACAATGATTGAAAACAAGAAGACTCAAAATTCATCAAGAAAATATTACCGCATTTAAAAAACCTTACACTCAGTAAAATAGTGCAATCTACAAGGAAATAGGGGGAAATTTGAATTTCAAATTTGAATTTAAATTTGAAAATGTTAAATCCCGATGTCAGAGTCAGCTGATCATCTCTTTTCCCTTTGAAGTCAACTATCCAAAAGTTCTAGAAGAAAAAGTTCAGAAACCATGGTTCAGAAAGTAAAAGTTGTTTCTAAAGAACATTAGAAATCTCAATTCCATAACGGCTTCTGCAAACTAATCTGAAAAACAAACAAGCTATTCTTCTAGATTATCTTTCCAAGATATAAATAGAAGATCAACACGTGTCCCTGAAAGATCTGATCAAAGACAACAGTCACAAGGAAGATCTTTATAAACAAAGATGTTGTGCTTTCAAAGAAGAAGACTTAACGCTGATAAAAAAGAGTTGAAATGTTGCCAAGTTTTCCTTTCATTTTCCTGTAATATTCATTACCATTTATAATCATTTCCTTGTTCATAAAATCTTCTTTCTACACTCTTCATTGATCATAAGTTCTTCCAAGGAAGAATATCTAGAAAGAAATTATTCAAGTATTTCCAAGACATATCATTGCAAATCCAAGGAAATCTTGAGTATACGTTAGTTTGAGTGGCAACCCAATTTGTATCCTTGATCTATAAGTGATCAGTGTGAGATAACTTGAAGAGGCTTGTCAAAGACTACTTGCAATGTGATAGTAAAAGAGTTTTTGTTGGTCACAGTTTTAGCTTGGAGAGGCTAGTACAAGACTACTCGGTTCAGCTTGAAGAGATTGGTGAATAACTACTTGGCTTGTGACAATAATAGGGGTTGTCTACTAGTTACTGAGCATAGCTTGGGAAGACTACTGTAAAGACTATCTTTATTCTTTCTCAGGTTGGAGAAAGATTTAGTGAAACTCAACAGTCATTGAAAACTGGATGTAGGCAGATTTAGCTGAACCAATATAAAATCTCTTGTGTTGTATCTTCCTTTCCCTTCATCTCTTATTTTATTTCCATATTTGTTCTTTTATTAGTGTTTGTTTTGAAAAACTATCTTACATTTTTTTGTTACTTGTTTAGTTCAGAAAGTTCACTTTCTGAAGTATCTAATGCTATTTTCTGCTGCACTACTAGTTCACAACTTGATATTTTTGATAAAGTTTTTCAGAACTTCACTAATGAAAGAAAAAGCAAAACACGATTTAACCCCGATTCTCGAGTGCTTTTCTACTTACAAGAGGTTATTATAATAGTGGTTTATTTATGTTAAATGTTTCCTGTGTTATGAATGAAAATGCATGTTCTGCTACTTATATGCTTGATTCTATGAATGTATGGCATGCAAGATTAGGATATGTTAGTGTACCTTATATTAAAAAAATGCAAGATTTAGGATTAGTGTCTACTTTTTCTGATTCATGTTTAAAAATGTGTGAAGTATGTATTGAATCAAAATTAGCTAAAAATCATGTCCATCTGTACACAGAGAAACTGAACTCTTATAATTAATTCACTCTGATTTAGGAGATTTAAAACAAACCGTTACAAGAAGAGGTAAAAAATATTACGTAACTTTCGTAGATGATTTTTCAAGATATACTAAAGTATATTTAATTAAAACAAGGATAAAGATTTTGACATGTTTCTTATATATAAAACTGAAGTAGAAAATCAATTAAATAAGAAAATTAAAAGAGTAAGATCAGATAGAGGAGGAGAATATATTTTGTTTAATGATTTTTGTGAAAAGGAAGGAATAATACATGAAATAACTCCACCATATTCTCTCGAGTCTAATGGAGTGGCAGAAAGGAAAAATAAAGCTTTAAAAGAAATGATGAATGCTTTTTGGTTAGTTCTAATGCACCCAAAAATCTTTAGGGTGAAGCTTTATTATCTACATGTCATTTGCAAAATAAAATTCCCTATAAGGAAATAAATAAAACACCATATGAATTGTGGAAAGGATATATGCCAAATTTAAATATTTAAAAGATTGGGGATGTTTGGCTAAAGTCATGTTACCAGATCCTAAGAAGAGAAAAATAGGATTAAAAACGTCTGATGGATATGCTGAACATAGTGCTGCTCTTGATCATGACTCTATAATTGACACAAAAAATGCAAAAAAAATTTAACATATTTTTCCTTTAAAATTAGAAACTATTCCTAAAATACCAACTCAAAATACAAGCATATCAACTGAAAAAACTTCTCGAAATATTAATGATAACATAAGCGAGGTTTAAGAAGAAGTAAATGACAAGGAAAAGAAACCTCTTTTGGGGATGATTTTTACACATACCTTGTAGGAAATGATCCACTAACCTTTTCTAAAGCAATAAGTTCTTCCGATGCACTTCTTTGGAAAGAAGCAATTAAATTTGAAATTGACTCAATTAAAAAATGCAACACTTGGGTTTTAGTAAATTTATCTCTAAGAGCAAAATCTATAGGTGTAAATAGATTTTTAAAAGAAAATATAACCAGATGGAATAATAGAAAAGTATAGATTATTTTGATACATTTGCTCCGCTGACAAGAATTTCTTCAATAAGAGTTTTAATTGCTTTTGCGTCAATTCATAATTTAGTTATTCATCAGATAGATGTTAAAATAGCATTTTTAAATGGAGATTTAGAAGAGAAAATTTATATGGTACAACTTGAAGGTTGTGTCGAACCTGGTCAAGAAAATAAAGTATGCAAAGTCATTAAGTCTTTATATGGCCTAAAACAAGCACCAAAGCAATGGCATGAGAAATTTGATCAAACAATAATCTCTGTTGGTTTTTCTGCTATAGAAGTAGATAAGTGTGTGGATACTAAATTAATCAATGGTGAATGTGTAATTATTTGCTTCTATATTGATGATATGCTTATTTTCGGTACTACTCTTGAAGTTGTAATTGAATGCATCAAAATTTGATATGAAAGACATGGGTGAAGCAAGTGTGATTTTGGGTGTTAAAGCCATAAGGAAGTGTGATAGTATAATATTATCACAAGATCAATATGCTGGAAAATTTTTGAAAATGTTTGGACATTTCAATGTCAAATATGTGAATATCCATTATGATGCTAACACTCAATTAAAGAAAAATATGGGTGAACCTGTTACTCAATCTGAGTATGCACAAATTATTGGGAGTTTGATGCATTTGATGAATTTTACTCGACCTGACATAGCATATGCAGTGTGCAAATTGAGTAGATATACACATAACCCAAACAATGATCATTGGGCCACATTGGCTAGATTGATGGAATATTTGAAAGGCTCCATAAATTATGCTATTGAGTATAGTGGATATCCCGCTGTATTAGAAGGATACAATGATGCTAACTGGATCTCATATTCATATGAGATTAAATCCACTAATGGTTATGTGTTTATTTTGGGAGGTGGTGTTATTACTTGGAAATCAGTTAAGCAAACAATTATTGTGAAGTCCACCATGGAATCAAAGTTTATTGCTTTAGAACAAGCCTGTAATGAGGCTGAGTGGTTAAAAATTTTTTTGAGTAATATTCCTTTAGGAATAAAGCCAATGCCTCCTGTGTTTGTACATTGTGATAATAAACTGATAATAGCTATTGTGAGTAATAAGGCATATAACTGTAAAAATAGACACATTAGGCTGAGATATGAAGTGATAAAGCAGCTGCTAAAAGATGGAATTATATAAATTGATTATGTGAAGTCAGAAGTGAATCTTACAGATCCTCTGACTAAGCCTCTTGGAAGGAACTTTATAATTGCCACATCAAGGGGAATAGGACTTAAGCCAATTTGAAAATTAACAATGGCAGGAACCCGACCTTTGTGAATGGAGATCCCAAGAAGAAGGTTCAAGTCATTTGTTAACAATTAACAAGTCATTTGTTAATTCTTGCTAGCACATTATGTGTCCCTTCCTATGGTATGAGAAACATGAGTTGTGCTAAACTACTTTTATGAGAGGGTAAGCTAAATGCGTTTAATGAATTTCATAGCCCTTATGGATGGTGTATAAAGTACAATATACACTTGATGAAAATCATCTATATGAGTGCAGGAGTGGGCCACTCCTATGAGATTGTAGCTAAGTCTCTAGAGCATTCATAAACAACCAGGCACGCGCGCATAGCCAAAAAGCATAAAATAGCGTTAACAACAATGGTGATATGTTTTGAGAGTCTAAATGTGATCAGAAAGGGTTCTAAGTTACACTAAAAATGTTTGGTTCATAGAAGTAGACAAAACTTCACCAATCCATTGTAATTTAAAGTCCTTTCTATCTAGATCTGATTCAAAGTCCAAAAGGCACCAGATCAAAGCATTTTCATCCATGTATAACCCGGGATTTTATTTATTTATTTAAAGGAAAAACCTTTCGAATTAGGTGGGAGATTGTTATATTTTAAAAATATAAATATATTTCAAAAGGTTTAATTAATTAATAAACTAATATTGGAACTGTTTAGAAACATGTTTTAAATTGAGAATGAATCAAAATATTCAATACCATTAAAATTAAAAATGGTTTTTATCTTTACTAGTCTAAAATCTCTTAAACACTGCAATGCATTAGTTTTTAAAGCAATTGATTCCTTTTAAAATCAAAACTGATCATGTGGTTTGATTGTTTTCTAATTTCAATATCTTAAATGTTCTTTAACACTAGACCGTTGATATAGTCTTGCCCTTCCCATTATTAATTAACAAATGTTGCAGCAACATGGTCGTTGGGCTCCACTTTGTCACGTTGGAGAATTATTGTTCTGATAATATATATATACATAAACATGGTTTTATGGTATAGAGTAGAAAAGTCATAGTCTCTAATTACATAATTACACTATTTCACTATTATTCTTTTCCTGGGCAATATATCAGAACATATCTCCATTGTAATTCTTGACTTTTTGGAAAATACCAACAGAGCATACTATACTATAATAGAATAATCCTTAAGGACAGTGCATTGTACGCTTCAGGGTTAACAATCATCTTCACTGTTTGCTTCTTTTGCAGGATCAGAGATCAATTTTTCCAGTAGTTACTACCCTGTTTGAGAGTAACACATAACAAATTAAGTAATTGAGGCGATGGAAAATAATTAGAAACAATTACATGATAATTTTTTTCTTGACATTTTTTCTTAATAACAAATGGTTCCAATAACCCAGTCGAAATATCAGAATTTCGACCTTCTGCTTTGGTGAAGAGCAACTAATACTTCGTTTCATCAGGAATTTCCTTTGCTGCTTTAAGTATCATCTCAAACGCATTTTGCATGCATGACTTCAATTTCTTTTCGTCTATGAAGTCCTTTTCGGTTTTGAAGGTAACTCGTAGCGCCCCCATATAGCTCATAATTGAAATCACAAGACTCTGCAAATTAAACCATGAAATTAAATTATCCTTAAATAGTGTGAAGTATAGTTTCATAGCTTTAACCATGTGAGGGAGCCTGAATGTGTATATCCCTCCATGGTTAACTCAACCCTAATAACTTTTAGATAAAACACCAATTTTAGTCCTTCTATAATTTCAAATCGAATAAATTGATCACTGTAAAAGAGTTTCTCAAATTGGTCCTACAAAATTGAATTATTGGACAAATTGACTGTGAAAAATAAAACTTTTAAATTAATTCTTACAAAATTTCAAATCAGACATTGATTCCTATGAAATTGAATAATCAACTAAATTAGTCCCTTTAATAAATTGGGTTAGAAAAACTAACTAAATTAGTCCCTTTAATAAATTGGGTTAGAAAAACTAACTTATATGATAATTTGCTTTTATAGTGATTAATTTGAAAGCTTTTTCTGTAGGGACTAATTTGTCCAATTATTTAATTTTGTAGAAATTAATTTAAGATTTTTATTTATAAGAACCAATTTATCTGACTTAAAATTTTAGAATGACTAAATTGGAAATTTTGTTTAACTTTTAAAAAAAAAGCTTTCTTGGGGAAATTAATGAAAAAGTCTTCTTAAATGTCTTTTCCAATTTTAATTGGCGATTTAAGTACTTCACAATTTACTTTAATAAAAAAAAAACTACTTGTTCTGCCTATTACAACTTCAATTTTCTCATGGGATGATTAGAGAAAGATGGAAGGTGATTAAAAAAGCACCTCAGGTCCACCAGCCAGTGTAAAATACAAGCCTTTCACAGGATGATTAGCTAAAGCCAATTGTTGTACTGGTCCAACTAAATTTGAAATTACTGCACTTGACTTCATTAGTGTACCACGAACGTGTTTAGCTACTGCCTGCAACAACATGTGAACCAACCAAACCATTGAATCATTCATATTGAAGTGCTTTTATATTTGTTATTTCAGTAAGCAGTAAACATTAGATTATGATGACTAGATAAAAGCTATATGTATATGAAACAAAGCACTAGTAACAAAATTTAATTTAGCCTACCCATAACTAGGTCTATAAGATATAACAACTATCATGCCATGTATCATGGTAAAATTTAATTTGGCCCAATTAATAATGTACAAACCTCTTGTCCTCTGAATTTGCTCTCCAATTGCAATAGTGTACCGGTAAGGGGAACAGCTAAAGATTGCTTCTTTCTCTTGATTATATTGTGTGCTTCCCAAATAAATTCTAGAGGGTTTGAAATTCTACTTCCATTTAACTTCGGTATAGGCACATGCAAGAAGGAAATTTTGTTCCCCCAAGGACCCTTGGCTTTAGTATTGAGCATGTCATTGATGGATTGGTAGCCTTCAATGTTTCTCGTATTCAGTAATACCAATGCGGTGGATTGTGCAGTCTTTGAATTGGAGTTCATGTGTTGCATATATAACCGAGTTCCATAGAAGACTATTCCAGTAACCACATCGTTTACTGTCTGCAGTTAGATAGAACCAAGTGAAAAAAACCGAAAACTTCAGAATATATAATGTGAAATGATTAAAATATCTTCAGTGTTGTAGAGTCGAGTCATAGTTGAACATGACAAACAGTGACTCGGAAAAGATTTTTATATAATTTTAAAATGGTGAAAACCGACACCTTAAAAGAAAATAGAAAGATGTGTGAAAGAAGTGGAGGAAAAAAGATACAATAATAATATTATTTGTATCTCTTGTGAAAAAGTGAATAAGCCTGTGTGCATTTGGTACCCGTCTTAACACAAAAAAGATGGTAATAGTGAGTCACTAGTAGAGATGGAGACAATTCTAGATGGAAATGAAATTGTACTTGGTAGTGATATACAAGATATAATAATTGATAAAAAGATAAAGATAATTAAATTATAATTTGATAAAAATTAATAAGTAAGAAGGACAAAGATAAATTATAACATATTTAAATAGACATTCTTAAGAAAATATATTTTAAATTTGTGTGCCAGTAACATATATCTCCAGTATCCATCCCAAAAGAATAGTAATTAGCTAAAATATTGTCCTAGGAACCAAGATAATTTTAGGATTTTTGTCCCGTCCATTTATCCAAGGCCATTTTTGTTCTTAATCTCCGCATTTTCTATACTTTTACCAAATTCTACCACAAGGTGTTGAAGATCTTGAGTTATTCAAGTATCATTCATCATGATAAATTATGGTCCTACGAGTTTCACCGTCACAATTAGGTTGAAAAATAGTTTTTCTTGGAAATATCTGCATGTGTATTCTGACAAGTAGGTCATTTAATAGAGAGTGGGTGGAAAAATCGAAATCCACAAACAGAAATGTCAACAATCTAAGATTTGTTATCATACCACTCCTCCAAGCCTGGACTTGATGTCCTTGATATGATTGATGGAGAATGCCATGTTTGTTATAGAAATACGTTGAAACTCAACTCCTTCATTCCCAGACCTTATTGGTGTCTTTTCATCATGAATGATGCTACTCTTCAACACACTCCATCCAAAATCTGCCACAGTGTTGAAGGCTGAAGTCACCATCAAGGAAAATATAGTGCAAAAGCCTTTGGTGGAAGGTTCTGGCTTTGTTGGCCTGAGAGTAGGGAAAGACAAGGGAAGAGAAGGGTCATCAGCTCTTTGCAGACATGAAAGAAGCGCACCCATGAGAGAATAACCATCTCCTAGTGAATGGTGAAGCTTGAATACAACAGTGCCAAGTGCATCACTTGTGGGGTGGTTGACTATGTGAACTTCCCATAATGGCCTACTTTGTGGTAGTTGCTCCATTGCTATTCTTGACAAATAATCATGAAAACACTTGTCATTTGATTCCATTGTTTTCCCTTCAGGGAATATGGGGAATCTCACATGGTCTTCCAATTTTACGTCAACATGCTTCCATCTTTTCTCTCCATTTCTGTCTTGGACCTGTTTATCATTCATGAAATTGATAAGTGCATCAATGATCAAACTGGGTAGACTCTTAATCATGCGGAAACAAAGATGCAAAACAATTTAATGCCAGCTAGTGTATAGACGTACCTCTGAGACAAAGTAATATAACATATTTTATCAATAACTAATATTCAATAAACATAAGATTCTGTTTCTTCATTTCTTATTAATAGCTGTGTTGGACATATATCAGTAAATGCAAAAGAAATTAAATAATAAATTAAGGGAAGCAAATCAAAGAGAGAGGGGAAATTAACCATGATGGAGGAGAAGCGAGGATTGATGGGAAGGAAAACATCTTTAAGAAGAGACATGGCTTGCAATTGCAAGGCATGTATCGGAACTTCGAATTCTATGACTCCAACAATGTATATGCATAGCACAGAGCTGTTAAAGTATTGGCCCATTGGACTAACTGGTTCTGCTTGCTCCTCTCTTTGGTATTCCATAATGCCAGGTTTTTTTTTCGTTCGAGGTAGTGAAGCCGCAAATCCACTGAAGTTTTAAGACCTTAGAATTGAGAGAGAATAGAACAACACATACGCACATATAAATAGAGTAATAGATTATAGTAAACTGGAGGAAACAAGTTACAAGTGTGAGGAGTGTGGACAAGAATTAAGAAACAATAGAGACGTGTCAGCCTTACCTTGTAACAACGATGCGGTGATTTAAGTTTGAAAATTTAATTGCTGGTTTATTGCTTTTGATAAGAACAAAGCTGTTCATCAAGCGTGACAGATCAAATAAAGTAACCAGAAATTTAATTAGGTGACATTCTGCCGATTAAATAATTTTGAATATGTAAGCAAGTTAGAGGAAGGGTTTTACTGTTAAACACTCAAGCGTGTTAAAGCTTGATGTTTTCAGCCATCGATTTTCTTACTTCTTTTTTTTATTTTCAGGAGAGGAATGACTTTTTTCTCTTATTTATTTGATTTTTTTTCATGTACGGACCGGCGCGTTTTATACACACGCACCCTTGAAAGAATGGGAATGGTTTCTCAAGACTACTGTACTTCATATATATTTCAAAATTAATATCAATATATAGTATAGTGAGCATTTTTATTTAAATGTTTTATTTTACATTTTAATAAATGATTGCGATGTGGTAGCTTGCTTATTTTTTGTTTGGACATACGAAAGATCATACGTTACTGAGGTACATAAAGTAAGCATGCATGAAAATTTGTATTCAGCGAAGTTAGGTGAATTTCAGCTCGTATGCATTTTTGGTTTTTGCACAAATTATTTACTGTGCATTTCAAATTGAAGATTATTATTCTAACACCTAAAAGTGAATCTTTATTATTATTGTATGTGATAGATGAATAAAAAAAATGGGAGTCTATATTGCATCCAACATTAATTGGACAAGCACTTATGGGTGTTAGAATAATACATGTTAATTAAATTGTGAAAGAAAAAAAGCAAATAACGAAAGAAATGAGAAAATGTTAAAATAACAATTTTAAAAAGTTTAAAAATTCAATGTTAAGCAAATAATGCCGTGAGCTTGATAGATGAATAACTTCAATATTGTATAGTACATAAATAGATACTAAACAAATTCCAATTGATTAATTAGACATATACTACTACTATGCACTAATTAATAATAATAGTTAAAAATTATACTTTTTTCTTTGTTTGATAATTTGAAGTTGCTTCACTGTCAATGAGAAAAGTAAAAGATTATAAAAGATTTGGAACAACTCCAAAACATAAAAACTGGAGCAAAGCATAAAAACAGAGGAAAAAGTCAAAAACTAACAGCAATCCACAGACTTGATGTGTGTCCTTAAATTGATGAAATTTTGATAGGTTTTAGGTTGTTTTAATTAATTGTAATCACCCTCCCACGGCTATAAGTCAGCTCAATTAACTGTCAGCCAACTCCAAACCACTAAACCTTAAATAACGAAAGCTGACTGTATTTACGAACTGTCTGATAATGTTTGTCTGCAGCCGACCATGCAAGAATACTAAATTCAACCAGTTCATACGGTACATTTGCATTGTGATGGCTTCACATTTTTTTGATAGATAGTGTCCACACATTGTTTTATACTCCCTCTTTTCATTTTTAATTGTCTTACAAAAAATTAATTTTTAACTGCCTTATAGAGAATTAATAAAAATTTAATATATTAAAAATTTAATATATTTAAACATAAATTATGTTTATATATATTAAATTTTTACTAATTTCTTAAAAGGTAGTTAAAAATGAATAGATGTGATGACATTAATTATTGCAAATAGTAATAGAACAAGGACCGAAGGAAGCTAGCGAATTTCCTCCCAAGTTAAAGAGAACAGATAGAACGGTGGGAAAAGGTTTGCCATGAATTTTAATTAGTAGCTGAAACTTGGTGGTGTTTTCATATTGGTGCAGACACGGTGGACAGAAACATATGTCTATGAGCAAAAATTACAGAGCAATATTCTGATTATGAGAAAATAAATTAAATTGCAACTGTGCAAGTAAAACTCATTTGAGTATTTTTTTTTTCCTGGTAAATTGAAAAGCTTTAAACTGTAAAAGAGAAAACTTATAGAATATAAAATATCAGAAATATGTCAAGACAATTTTAGATATTATTTCTATTTATACATAATTTAATAAATAAGAAAGTTATTACTATGATATTTATGCGTCATATATGCATGGAGGCAGTGGCTATTGCCACCTTTTTTTGGCTAATGTCATTCCCTAATAAATGATGTTTTGCCTAATTGTTTAAAAATACTCTTCTTCCTCTTTTATAAACTACTTGATCAATTATATTATTTATACTCAATACATATTTTTCCTATTAATATTTTCTTCAAATATTTTAATTATGTAATATTTTATTTATTAAAATATTTTTTATTTAATTTTCTTCTGAAACACTATATAAATACAAAAATTATAATTATGTAACAAATTGATTCTTTTAACCTTAATAATAGTTTTTAAATTAAATTAAGTTTTTTCTTTTACTTCAAATTAATTTTTTGTACTTTTTATTTTAATATTCTATAAATATGATCCAAAATAAAAATAAGTTAAGAAAATAAAGCATGATAAATTTTAATGAAATGAAAAACTTATCACTAATAATTTTAAATTATATTTAATATTTATCATCAACATAAAAAAAATTGTACTATCCCTAATGTTTATTTTTCTCATTTTATTTAATTAATTTAATATCTTATATATGGTTAAAAAACCTTAAATTTTGTGAAAATATATCATTAAATATTTTTATATAATTTAATAGTGTATATAATTATGAGGTAAATAGCTAACTTAAACATATCATGTTACCTTAGTTTATATGAAAAATAGCAAAACTAAAATTATAAGAAAATTTCAAAGTTGACCCGCCAAATAATACTAATATAATATCTTTATTTAATAGTAGATTTAATTATATAAAAATAGTATGAATTTTTTTTGAATATAATACTTTTTTCTGAAAATACCTCCCTTAATTATTTTTTCTTCATGTTTAAGATTCTTTCAATATTGAATATTTTAAAAACTAAATTAGCTATTATTAGCAAAATTTAATAAATTATTATGAATTTTTTGCATAAAACCAAAAATTAAAAAAACACAAACTGCAATGTATATTAATAATAATGAGTATTAAATAATATATTGTTGTAATAATAGATTCTTAGTTTAAGTAAGAATGAGAATGAATGATATTTTTGAACCATCAAATAAATTATCATTAAATAGAGAATGATATTAGCCAAAAAAAAGTGGCCACGGTCATGAAAAGTGCAAAAGTAATTTTTTTTAATAATTAATAGCTATTAAGCTCTCAATGAAATAGCAAAAGGTACAACAAAAATACACACACCCAATAAAAGGCTAAAAAAGGGTCAAAAATGCTTAGACAACCAACCAAATGCTTGTTTCACTTTTCGGCAAAGCTTATCCTACATAAAATCAGTATTCAATAAGGTTTCATCATTTACATCCAAAACATTGGGCCTTGGGTCACGAGACGCCACCCACTGCCCTCAAGAAACACATGAAACAAGGAATTAAAACAAGGCGAGGCACACAAGAAACAGGGCGACAACCGCCTCCCACTTGATGACGATACACAAATTGTAGCAACGCAGTCACCAGTCCTAGCCGAGTCGAGGTCAACTATTTTTCAAACTTAATTTGTTCTGTAGCTTTTTAGTATATGAGATTTTTTTTTTGACATTAAAATTTAGTAATTTTTCTCTGCATACTTTTCATAAGCGCCTTTTACGGCAAAAGGAATTAATTAATTTGTATCATGCATGAAATGGATATATGAGCGGCTTGGCTGTGAAACTTATGTTGTAAGGAAAAGAATGTAGCAAAAGCAACATATTCCATTTTTTAATCTACCTATCAATTTAAGGCAAATACAAATATTAATAAAAATGATAAATAATATTAGTAATGAAGTAAAACATAATGAATAAACTAATAAATGGTATTAATTAGGGATAGTAATGAAAGAAAAAATTAATGCTTTATTAAAATGTGAAATTGACAGATGCTATGAATTATAAAATTATCTAAAAAATGGATAGAATAATATAATACAATTTCGTTAATTTTCTTCAGTGTTTCGTAATCTCATGATAATAAGTGCCATATATTTATTGCAATTGTTTCTGGTTGCCAAATAAAGAATTCTTCATGTCCTACTGGAGCATAGATTCTCCATTCTCTTGTGCACGTGTAGTGAGTGTGCTGGTGAAATATTAATTAGATGATATTGCCGAGTTTTACTTATGTGTTACTTAAGAAACTAGCATAAGGAAGCCCACTGTAATAATACGTTGAATAGGCATGATATACCTTATCGTGTCCTTTACTCATTTACGAGTGTCCTGTATAAATATAAAAATATTATTTGTACTTATAATATATTGTACCGACTCACATCTCATTTATTATTAGATAAGATGTGGACCTTACTTAAAAGAGCTTCACACTCCATCTAATGGTGAATAAGATGTGAGTTAACATAATATCCTATATATTATGAGTATAAATAACATAACTCATAAATATATTGTTAGTGCTTGATAGAGTAAAATTGATGGAAGAGGACAAATTTAGAGAATGCAAAGATAAAATGTATATCGGTAAAGTGGCCAAAATAATAATGTTTTTGGGCACCGTCTTCCCACAATATGTAGATTAAAAGACGAAACGACGGACGTGGGTTACGAAATGGAAAGGAGAAAGAAAATTTTGTAAAAGAGAACAAAACAGAGATTCGACAGACTTCTTTTATAACTTGGGTGGACATGGGAATTCATCATGTCTTCGCTACACACTATTAAAAAGTTTATACCTAAAAAAACAGTTAGTTTTAGATATATATATATATAAAGTAGTATTTATGTACACATGAATAATACTTTTTCTAAATGTGTTGCTTTTGGCATAACAAAGGTTATATTTTTTTAAGTTAAGACATCATTTTTTGAAGAGTTACTATATCACATGTGATCAATTGTTAAAAACAATATTTTTTAACAAAAGGTATACATTTAAGCTAATGCATCACTTTTTATAGTATTACCAAAGTAAGTGTGGTGAATTATTTAAGATAATACTTTTAAATAGAGAAGACAATAATTTTTAGATATTAAAGGTAACATATTTAAGAAAAGTACTACCTATATATATAAAAAATAACACTTTTTATATGATCTAAAAAATAAGTATTATTTTAGGCTAAATTAGTGGCAAGAAAGGAAACCGGTCTTGCGTGTGAAATGTATGAAAGGGAACAGATTTGTGCTGCAAGCTTTGTGAAAAGTGGGGTACATATATGATATAATTGCATGTGGCAAAGCAATAACTGAATAATTTTCACCCTGCGCGTGCTTGATTAAGGGATGAAAACAGAGATAAATATTTTATAAGTTTATGTTTGATGTGCATAAATACATAAATAAGAGAGTAATTGCATCTCTTCTGATTTTGTCCACATGCCAAGTGAGTGTTATATATATTAATAAATAATTGGAGAAATGAACACCATTTGATAGAACTGCGCAACCGCTGCTCATGAAAGCTGTTTAATTGACGACTAGTCGACAGGTTAAGTGACCAAATCCCTCCACTAGTAAACAATATGGTTAGTGAGCACGAGAATTAATATTAGTAAACAATAGTTCACTGAAATAATTTTTATTTATATTACCACAAACTTTTGAATCGAAGGAATTTGAAAAAATTAAAACTCGAGCGTAAATAGTAACAACTAAAAATAAAAGAAAATAAAGACTGAAAATAAGATATTAACAAGTGCTCAAAATAAGCTTGAGGTTGAATTTGTCTAATTTTTATTCAAGTTGATTGAATGTTCATGTACTTGAGTTGAAAAAATATAAATTAAAGGAACATATTTAGTAATTGATCCCTAATTCTTTGGTGAAACTAATTTTCCTCTTCTCACATAAAAACATATCAACTCCTGAATCATGATTTAGTAGAAAGGGGATTAAGCAATCATACCAATCAATTTTCTTTTTTTTGATATAGGAAAAAAGAAAGCAATTATGCAAATTTGTAATCCACATAATTTCAAGATAAATTTCTGAACCTTGAGAATTATTAAGTTTATCTCCAGAATTAGAATAAATACAGATTTCGTAATTTATATATATGAGGCCACATCATAAATTGCAATAAAAACAAATTACAAACTCTTAAGTCGTAATGTTCAACATCAAAGTTATAATAAATTCATAAACAATTCACATCCACGACATGCTACGCTCTCAGTCCGGTAAGAAAGGGTCTAGAGACCGAAAAAAAAGAAAACGAAAGGGGAAAAAAGAAGAAGAAAGAATTGCACTAAAAATCAAAATTTGAATTGATGATTTCTAGATCTCTCCTTATTGATTAATCATTATAGAAGACAAAGAGTTAAGAAAGACTTGCTGAGAAAAATCAAAGCTCAAATACAATAAATTCAAATAAATATAATAAATGGTGATTAAATTGTGAAAGAAAAAAGCAAATAACGAAAGAAATGAGAAAATGTTAAAATTACAATTTTAAAAAGTTTAAAAATTCGATGTTAAGAAAATAATGCCGTGAGCTTGATAGATGAATAACTTCAATATTGTATAGTACATAAATAGACACTAAACAAATTCCAATTGATTAATTATACATATACTACTACTACGCATTAATTAATAATAATAGTTAAAAAATTATACTTTTTTTTTTTTGTTTGATGATTTGAAGTTGCTTGACTGTCAATGAGAAAAGCAAAAGATTACAAAAGATTAGAAACAACTCCAAAACATAAAAACTGGAGCAAAGCATAAAAACAAAGCAAAAACTGACAGCAATCCACAGACTTGATGTGTGTCCTTAAATTGATGAAATTTTCATAGGTTTTAGGTAGTTTTAATTAATTGCAATCACCCTCCCACGGCTATAAGTCAGCTCAATTAACCGTCAGCCAATTCTAAACCACTAAACCTTAAATAACGAAAGCTGACCGTATTTACGAACTGTCTGATAATTTTTGTCTGCAACCGAACATGCACGAATACGACACATAGACTGCTAACAAATTCAACCATTTCATACGGTACATTTCTTAAGAGTTGTGGCATTGTGGTGTCTACACAATTTTTTTTAATAGATGGTGTCCACACATTATTTTATACTCCCTCCGTTCATTTTTAACTGTCTTATAGAAAATAAAAATTTAGTATATTATAAACTCAATATATTTGACACAAATTGTGTCTAGATATATTGAATTTCTAGTATGTTAAATTTTTATTTATTTTCTAAAATATAGTTAAAAATGAAAAGATGCGATATTAATTAGGTTTTTACTCTGGTACCTCAAGGGTACTGGTACCCTTTTAAATCCAAGGGTTGTGATTTAATTATGAGCATTTAAAATATTAATTGATTTAGTTAGTGGGATACGTGGCAAACTTTCAGCCATAAATTATCTAAAAGGTAATGATACCCATAAATTTTATAAGGTACCGGAGTAATCCCCTATTAATTATTGCAAATAGTAATAGAACAAGGACAGAAGGAAGCTAGCGAATTCCTCACAAGTTAAAGAGAAAAAATAGGCCGGTGGTAAGAGGATTGCCATGAATTTTAATTAGTAGCCGAAACTTTGTGGTCTTTTGATACACGGTAGACAGGGACATATGTCTATAAGCAAAAATTACAGGGCAATTATTCTGATTGTGAGAAAATAAATTAAAGTGCAACTGTGAAAGTAAAACTCATTTGAGTATTTATTTTATTCTGGTAAATTGAAAAGCTTTAAACTGTAAAAGAGAAAACTTATAGAATATAAAATATGAGAAATATGTCAAGACAATTTTAGATATTATTTCTATTGATATTTGATAGGGTGATAACAGAATATGTAATTTACTATTCTAATATTTAAGAGTTATTTCATAGAAACTATTACACTTGTCTTTTATAAAGAATTTTAGGATACACATGTCATTCATATATTGATTTATGGCCCACTTTTCTCAATATTTATGTCTATAGATTTTTTAACTTAATTTATAATTTAATTGTTAATTATTATAATTTAGTTATTAATTATTAATAAAATCAAATATTATAATTATTAAAAATTACTTGAATAAAAAAATTTGAATCATTAAGAAATATTGATGGGATTAAGAATCATTAAAATGACGATCTACAATTAAAATTAAGAATCATTAAGAATGGAAAAAAAATAGAATTAAGAATCATTGAAAAATGGATTAGATATAAATATATTGGGGTGATAAAAATATTAATGGTGCCCATTACAATAAAAAAATCATGTGATGTGAAAAAGCTAAAAAAGTGGAATGTCTTAATCAAATCAACAAAAAATGAGAGTATTTGTCAAGAACAAATAAAAAAAGGAAAGAAAAATAAGAAAAACGAAAGTTTCTATATCGTACTCTTGGCTTTTCCTATTGCATGTTGGACAGTGAGTGTAAAGAAGAGAAAGGTATTACAATCAGATTACCTAAGATAGTCATAAAATTACACTTTCAATAACCTCTGAGCTCTTATAACTAATTTTGATAATTTTATATTTTAAAAGATTTGAATGAATTTTAAAAAAAAATCAATCATGCAATTGATAAAAATTTTGATAATTTTATATTTTAAAAGATTTGAATGAATTTTGAAAAAAAAAGTTAGTGTTGAAAAAATTTTAAAAATTGGAGAAGATTTGAAAAAGAAAAAAAATATGTGATAGAGATTTATCATAATCTTATTTATAATTAGAAGTTATTAATGATTAAGGTTTCATATAAAATTTATTGATTGTATAAATCTACTATACTAATATTTCAAACTCATTTTATGAAACTATTACACATGTCATTCATATAGTGATTTGGGCTTCATGTATCATTCATACAGCGATTTGGGTCCCACTTTTCTCAATCTTTATATCTAAAGATTTTTTTAAACTTAATTTATAATTTACTTATTAATAATTTTTTATATGAAATAAAATCAAATATTACAATCATTAAAGATTATAATTTGCACTAAGAGAAAACTCATGCCAATATAATTATGATGTACAATTAAATTAAGAACTATTAATAACCTCACATTATGAAGGTGATATAAAAAATATTTTTAAAATAAATAAGATTTAAGATCAGTATATTTTTTTAAAAAAAATGAGTAGGTTAAATTGTTAACGAATTGCTAATTGATTGATTTTAATATGATAATAATTTAAAACTCAATTTCTACCAAATTTATTCATAATCAAATATTTAAGACCTATTATAATACTAATATAATAATTTATTCTCAATCAAATATGATAATAATTAATATAATATTTAAGACTTATTACATAAAAGTCTTCCATGTGTTATTCGTCATAGAAAAACTATACCCTCCTCATTTTTATAATCTTAACACTTAAAGTAAATTTTTTAATTTAATTTAATTTTTAATTGTCAATTATTTTTTTCAATTATACCTCCATATCTCTATGCCATTAATAAAAGCAATATAAAAAATAAAAAATAGCATAAAAAAATTTACAATTCAATATATTACATGATAAAAATTATATATATATATATATATATAATTATAGTATTAATGACAACAAAACTATTATAATTGTGTTGCATTATTAGTATTTGTTATTATAGATATTTATGTTTTGAAGTTCAAAATATTTTTAAAATTTTTCTTTTTTGAGAATTTTTAATAAACCTATAAATATCAATAGGGATTCAAATCTACTCGTACAATGAGGAATGAGGACATGTGATGAGAATGTGAATGAGAATGGAGCCGTGGAGGCAAAATTCTAAATAAAGACGGAATTAGAGAAAAAAATTTTAACTTCAAATCTAAAACTTTTAAAAGTCATAATAAAAAAAAAATTATCCATCTACCTGTATCACTATATCCTATTTATTTTTTTATAACTTGAACATTCCAATCTATGAATTCTATAATTTTTTCATACTAATTTTTTTGAAAAAAATACAGTCAATTTTTTAACACTAAAATATTTAAAAAAATCAATTCCTTATCGTCGCGAATCGATCGATTTGACGCGAATTCTAAGAAAAGAGAATTTTCATTTTTGAAAATTAATGAGCCGCCAACAAGTTTATTAAAATTGGGAAAACGCGAAAACTCCATTTATTTTGAAAGATGATCTTGAAACCATCACAGTTCGAGTTTGGCATGATGATGAAGCAGTATGAATTAATCTTACGCACTTAATACACTGTCCCAGACTAACCTTAGTAAATTGTGCAAATTAATTAATAGCCTTCAAAATCCCTATTTAAATAAAGAAAAAAACTATGCAAAATATTTACAATCAAATGAACAATTTATGAAAATTTAATTTTGACTTGACAGGATTGCTCATTTCCGTATCCCCTGCAATAGTGGAACTCAAAGTCACGTGAAGTTATGTAAAGAATGATTGTGGGTTGATAAATTTTATTTATGAAAAGGATTCATAACAAGAAAATCATATTCGCCGAATCCAAGTCAAGACTGCGCCACTCAACGACTTATGATTTAAATAACAATGAACGTAACATCTGCTACTCAATCATTGTTATTGATCAGTGTACGGATTAAAAACAAATCTTGCCGAGTTGTGAAAATCCAGTAGTGCACAGGATTCAAGTTAACACTAGGCTACTCAATGAATCCTTATGACTTAATAATAGCGAAGATGACATTTGCCATTCAATCATCATTATTGAACATCGCATATTTGTGAATTATCAATTTTTAATTAAAAGAAAAGAATCAAATAAAAACTGATTTAAGCAAAGAAAGGAAATATTTTATTAAATCAAAGAAAATTCATTTGTGTATTGTAATCTGCCGACACTAAAGCCATTCTAATGAACTCTTATAATTCAAAAATAGTAAGGATAACATTTGCTATTCAATCACTATTATCAAATATTGCACAAATATAAAAATATTTTTGAAAAGAAAAATGATTATTGGAAATACATATTTTGTTTTATTTCTCAATTTTAGACAAAATAAAGATAAAAAAAAACTGACAAGATTAATTCATAAACATAAATATACAAATAATTTGAGCAAAATATATACATAACTAAAAAGTAAAATTAAATCATAAGCACAATCACATAATTAACTTAAATAACACATAAACCTATAATTAATATCAAAACTAAAACAAAATTAAATTATAAACATAAACAATTAATTAAATAAAACATATGAAATAATTAAACTAAAACAATAATTCACAAATCACACGCTTAGTTTAACTAAAACACATAAACCTATGAAACAATTAAACAAAGCACAAATACTTCAATCAAAACACATAAGATAATAAAACTAAAAAGTATAATTAATTCATAAACACCATTACTTATTTAATTTAAATAAAACCCAAAAATGCAAATAAACAAACCAAAAAAGAATAAAAAAATTAATTTGTAAACATGAACACATAATGTAATTCGAGCAAACACAAAATGTAAGATAATTAACACAAAACTAAAATAAAATTAATTCATAAACATAAACACACAAAACAAAAAAAAACATAGAAAATAATCAAAACTTAAAAAAATAAATAAATAAATAAATAAATAAATAAATATACAGAATATGTAAGATAATCAAACTTAAAATACAAAAGTATTACAATTACACAATTAATTTAATCAAGACACATAAACACAAAGTATAAAAATAAAATTAATTAAAAAAAACATAAACATAATACAATTAACAAAGCATATACAAAAAGCTCTAACTACTCTTTTTCTCTTTTTTAGTCTTTTTCAATTAATAAAAAAAAAATCGACACTAAATCCACTAAAAATCAAAATAAAACAAATTCTATTAATTAATTTTATTTTTTAAAGAAAATACCTAAATATTCATCAAAACTCAAATGAATAAAGAAATTGGGTATTAACTTAATCAAAAATAATAAACAACACAATAAACTCTAAATACCTAGGACACAAATAGACTCAAATACGCAAAATAAAATAATAACACATCTTATTACAATAACAACCCAAACCTACAAAACAAATAAACTCTCAAAGATATCTCGAGTAATACATGGATTTCATTTTTTCATTTGGGTTGACATGTGCATTATGGGCTGGAAGACACACAAATACACAAACCACTAAAATATTCACATGCTAACTATACTCTCTTTCATACAAGAACACGCTGTGGCTATCTCTATTCCCACTAACTTATGTATGTACACACTCACACACTAAACAAATGACAATTCTCACAGCTCTCTTACCTACTCTACAACACACGTGCACACACACAGAGCATTACATTTAGCTAAAAGAAAGCAAAAGCTGAAGAAGGAATATGAGAGAGTGGGAAAATAGGGAGTGAAAAGCAAAGAGAGAGAGAAGAGAATGAAAGAGGGAGGGAGCCATAGTAGGGGAGCAGAGGCGTGGACGCGGAGAGAGGAAGAGAAGCAGAGGAGGAGTGGACCGCGCCGAGAGAAGTGGAAGAGGGAGGCCGCGAGGCCGGCTTCATGCAAAGGGGAGGAATCGCGCGCCACCACGGCTAAAGCGGTCATGGTGGCGCGGTAAGTGGGGTCTCGACGCGCAAGAGAGGCCGCGCGACCGAAAGCAGGGGAGCTCCGCCACTACCGAAAGAAGACCGCGAAGCAGGTAACTGGCGCCGTGGGTGGTGGAGGCCGCGACTCTCTCCCCTTTTTTCCTTTTTGATTTTTTTATGGAAATATATTCATGGTCAGTTATTACTCTTGCTTACTGTCTGGGTTGAATTGCTAGTCTCCTCCTTTGTATCTGAATTGGTTAGGCTCAAATTTCAGGTGATATGCTGCTTGATTTTTGTTTGAAACTCTTGAATGTTCACCCCCCCTCTAGTCTCTGTGAGTTCCCCTTTATATATCCTGCTTTAGCCAAAATTGTTGCTCACCCTTGCTTCACAGGTTGCTTCAACAATATGCAAGAAGTGGAGGCAGATCATCATTTTACTAGGGACGGACGATCATCATGGTGTCCAGCATTCATCATTGTGTCCACCACTTTCCTTTAATTTTATGCCTCCCATCATTCCACTATTGCTTCACGTGCCTTGGCAGAAGCTTCTACCTTTTTGATTATTTTTTTCTATTATTATTTTTTATTTTTTATTTTTTTGACCAGAAATTAAGAGAAAACATGGGCTTGTAACAAACGAAATAAAAAAAAACTGGACTGGGTTGAGACACAAATAGACAAAAACGCAAAATGCAATAAATGGATCGAATTTTTTTTGTTTTAATTTTTGGGGATAAATAACATAAAACAAACAAAAACCTTTTTTTCTTCACATCTTATCCCAGAGAAAATGATGAAATAACTATAAATGAAACATGCAAAATTTTTTGGATTTTTATTTAACGGGCTGGACAAAATCAGGTGTTCACACTTACACTTCTTTGATAATGATATTAAATATTTACTAATTTTAAAAAAAATCATATTATAATTGATATATTACTCTAATAATTGAGATTATATAAATTAGAATTATGAATAATTTTTTACTAATTATTACACATTAATTATAACATATTTTAAAATTAATATTTTAATTTATTAAAAGGATGTACAAGGAAAGGGTGTGTAATTGAAATCATATAAATTAAATTTATGTATTATTTTTATTAATTAGAAAATATATTTTTATAAATTAAATATTTTGATTTACTAAAAAGATATAAACGGTTAGAGATGATAAAGAAAATTGAAAATAGGTATACATGGGAATTACCCATAATAGGAAAGGAAATTAAGATATATTTTACTTTCATAGGGATGATCGATGAGGCTAAGTCCCCGTTTGTCAAATGGGATATGAACAGAGATAACACACCTTTATTTTTTAATTATTTTTATCATATTTGCATTATATATATATAATTTAAATTTGTATTATGTTATATTAATAGGATTTATTATTATGGACATTTATATTTCAAATTGTTAAATATTTTTTAAGTTTCTTTTTTTGAAATTTGTTTATAAACCCTTGAATACCATAGGGATTCAAAATCCCCACTGAAAATGGGAAATGGGGACCGACAAGGGGATGAGGATGGAGATGAAAAACAAAATTCTAAATGGCAATGGGAGGCATAGAACAAGTCTCCTTTCTCATGGATATTTATTTTCATCCCTATAAATGGCTCATAATATAGTAAAATTATCTATTTATTCTTTTTCTTGTTCAACAATTTCAGCTTTTGAAATTGCATAATTTTCATAAAATATGCTCTTTATTGTTAATTATAGGTCATCTATCGAGATCTTTTCAATCTTATAAATATGATATTCAATATAAGATATAAAATAGAATAACACATTTATATTTTGTCCACTTATTTAATTATTTAACTATTAACTTACTTTTAAGATAAATTTATGTACTCAATTTTCTATAAGATATATTTAAATCACTACACCAAAAAGGGTGTTTCGCGGCGGTTCGTTTTATGTTTTGCGGTAGTTACAACCACCGCTAACCGCCACTATGCCAAGCGTCGCCAGCCATCTTGCAGCGATTTTGAGCAACCGCTGGAACAACCGCCGCACATTATTTTGTGGTGGTTTTGGTGGCGATTGAACTGCCGCAAATTACTTTTTCAAAACACCAGTGAAACATTTAGCAGCAGTTCAGAAACCGTCGCAGATTGATGTTTTATGCTTTATGTTGCGGCGATTTTAACCGCCACGATTTTTATTCATAAGCTTTTGTGGCAGTTTGTTGAACCGCTGCTATCAGCAGACATTATCTGTTGGACCAATATTGTGACAGTTTGGAACCGCCGCGATATATTTATTTATTTATTTTTTTTGAAACTGCTACAACTATATACCAATGCATATATGATATTTTTTTTATTTTAATCTCAGTAACATTTTCAAACTACCTATAATTATGTAATTTTCTTTGAATCCCTTTATTTATAACCAAAAATCAATTTCATTAATGTATCTAAAAATATTTAAATAAATTGTTCCAAGTATATAATAGAAAATAAATTAAGTACAAACCAATGCATAAAATGCAAGCCTATCTTGCTAATGGTTCTAAGTAAACATAAATCCTTAATATAAAAAAAAAACTCTTAGACATCAATGGATTTATAATCCAAAGGAAAAATAAATCAAGGATTAGAAGATGATGCTGGTCCTTCATTTTGGGATTCATGACTAACCTCCAAAGAGCGCCTTGCTTCCAATGGTGACCCTAAGTACGTTGTTTGAAATTAGAAAAAAGACCAATATTTCACTAGCTTGTACCTGCAGATCCAAATAAACCTCATTTATGTCCAAATGTGGGTATACAATTGGAAAATATCAGGGGCCACAAATCATGTTCAATACAAAATGTTCACAGGGAAGGCAGGAAAACATACCCTTGATACTAAGAGATCCCATATCTTCTCTCCATATTGAGATATAACTTCCTTACATTCTACACTCAGAACTCCTTCAGCGCCAATAGCATGGTTGATTTCAGCAACAACAGTCAAAAATTAAACAAAAGTCAGCAAAAATTATAAATGAAAATCCATAAGGAAAAAAAATAGAAAGACACAAGCACAAATAGTTGGACCAGCAAGCAAAGATGTTCCTGAATCCACAATAGTAGCACAGCCACCCTCACAAACACCTAAAAATCACATCGATACATTTCAGAATTAGATGCACTTTAAATGAGAAGAGAACTTTCATATTGTTGAAGAACAATAATTTCACTTGTTGAAACACCAATATAAAAATCTCCCATTTCAATTTGAAAAGGAAAGTTTCACATTATAATTTTTCTGGAGTTAATTGTCACATATTTAAAAGGAAATCCTGGCTAAACCAAATTTTCTTTTGCTAACCTGCCATTAACCTTTTGAGGTAACTGGAACATAAGTGTGTTCTCCTTTGAAGTGTTTTGGATCAACACCACCAAAAACTAGTTCACCACCCTTTTTGGCCTTTGGATCCCCATCGAGCCAAAAAGAGAACACCTTCTCACTCACAAGATTTTGTTCCACCATGTTGTACCTATGGTTATATAATGAACCAGTAAATTAAAGGCACAGAAAATATTCACAATACTTACTCAAACATGAAAATAAGATACAGATAAAACAACAAAGTACAGGTTGAAATACACCATACTGGCACAGCTCTTTCAACTGATATCTCCTGAAACCCAAGCCCAAGTATACCTTCAAACTTTGCTGCCACAAAGGTAAGACTTCCTTCTCGGATAGCCTCAACGAAATCCTGCAGAGTATAATAGTGACACTTGCAAATATTGCCACAAAACTGAACAATCTATGTTGACATCGAAGCCCATAAATAAAGTAGTCACCTGATCCTAGACAACAACATCACCAACTGTAACATGATCTTGACTGAAGAAACCAGATATTGATCCAGATCCATAGGTTATTTTACATGATGTTCCTGATTAATAAGTTGATAGGAGTAGTTAAATTTATATTCAATGGCATCCATACACTAGATCATCAGGTAATTCAGTGCTTTCACCTATCAGGTACAACCTTGACCTTAAACGGGCTTAATTCTCAAAGTAAAGACAATGCTCAAGATAATGCCCACAGGACACACACTAAAAAGAATAAAAAAGGTCAGCTTGAACCAATTTGCACCCACGCAGGAAGCACCAATGAGGCCTATACCTTGCGGCTTCCCTGCCTCGTTATCATATATATGACCGAGTGGATTTCCCAATGACATGAAGTTGCTCAACACACCAAAGTGCTTCAGACTGAAAAGCTCCGAAACAGTAGGGAGCATTATGGAAACTTCACTGCCTCAGCATTCTTTGTGACTCAGACACTAAGTGCTTTAGCAAGAGATGGGCAAACTGTGATAGGTTCTATTCATCAACCTAGCAGTGAAGTGTTTGAACTCTTTGACCAATTGTACTTGCTTTCCGAGGGCAAAACTGTTTACTTTGGCCATGCCCAAACACACACAGCCCAATACATTACAACAACAACAATAGCCACCTTAATGGGATTCCGACACCACCACCATTAAGCAAAGTCCCATCCTCACAACATTTTATTCCAACCCATCAACCCCTCAGTCACATTCCCAAAGCCCCATCCTCGATTGTAGAACCACTTGTTCACTCCCCAACAACCCATTGCTCCAATGCAGTTCGAAGCAGTTCGAAACATTCAATGTTCCCAGAGTTTTTTAAGTAAACTTTCTATTTCAATAATATAACTACTACTAATTAAAAAGTCCATATTCCCTTTGCTTTTAAATCAAATTTCTCTTTTCTTGCCATTGCTCCCTCCCAAAACATAGTGTGAATTTTTTTCCTCCTTTAATCCTAATCCTTGTTAGACGAAACACTATAGGACCAGAATCACACATCAAACTTCTACCAACCACCATTCAAACAAATTATAGCAAACACAAGCCACTAAACTGAAAACCAAATCAAACACAACCCTTCCAACCCCAAAACAGAATCCAAATACAGAACCCATATCCTGTAATTAAGATTCAAACCAGAACTCCAAACACCAAACCATGATATTAACAAAACTAGAAACAATGTTAAAACCAACCTTTTGTACATTGTGGGATGGAACTTTCATGATAAAAATAGAGAGAGAGAGGGATACCTATGAATGGGTGACGACACTAAAAAGCAGAGGAGCAGCAACGCCGAGATGGAGAGGAGGCAGCTGGAGGGCGACGGCAATGGTGGGTACCGGCGGAGAACGGCGAAGCCAAGATGAGGGGTGAACGTAGAGAGTGGTTTTCTTGTTTTGACGGTGATGAGGTGAGTGTAGAGAGAGACGAAAATAAGGAAAGAGGGTGTGAGGTTTTGGTGAGAGTCTCTTGGAATTTCGTGAGTTTCTCTTCACGCCACTGCAAAGGACTACTCCAATAAAACAAGAGTGAACATAAAGAATTATAATTTAAATTTTACTATTGTGTTAAAAAAATTTAAAAAATACAACTTGCCAACAAAAAAGTGACATTTTTTAAAATGATAACTATTAAGATTTTATAAATTTGTAAGTAATCAAATTAATGAACAGAAATATTAATTATTTAAGTATTTTAGCAGTTTATTAAATATTAATCATTAATAATATTAGTAAATTTTTTTCTATGTATGATAACTTAATTAATTTATATTTCTAAATAGAGAGATGAAATTAACTTCCTTATTTATTTTAAATATAAAAGTCAAATTAGTTTGAAAATATATTAACTATATTTCTCATAATATTGTGTAGAAAAAAAATTAAGAGAGGGCGGAGGGATATATAATATTGTGGTGTAAGGGGACTATTCATGACTAATTAAGAGGTTGTGGAGAAGGCTGCTCACGCTAATTGTGAGTTCACAAAGAGGGTTGGTCATCATGCTAGTTATGGTGTCGTGGAGGGGCTTCACTACGAATACTTCTCCAACGATCAAAGAGTAAAGAGTATGCCGCAAGTTGGTAGGACACTAGAACTTCACTCAAATTAGTTAAAGAATATTTTTACAATATTTAAAAAAGGGTAATATAAAAAAGTGGTTATTTAAATTTAACTCTTAATATCAAAAATAAAAATCCCAATTTGTCTTATTTTGGATTAAAAAGAAGTTCATTTCCTTGTTTGAATTTTAAAAAAATAATTTTTTTATAGTCAGTGATTCATAACTTATTTGAGCCCATTAGTGTACAAAAAATAGAATAAAAAATGAAAATACAATAAAATCAGAAATGATGATCTCATTTTTGTCAATCAAATTATTTTTTAATTGCTCTTTAGATCAAATATTTCTTAATTGTTTTTTATTTTTCAATGAAATCTTCTTTAGATTTTTTTTTTATTCAATGCCAATCAAATCTTTTAAAACAAACTTGTTTCTTGTTGTAGCATGGACTAGGACATTGTGACAACATATTTATAGCAAATTTAATCACTTTAGCAAAAATAAGAATAAAAAATGGAATTCAATATAGGCACGATGTTATTAATACTAATAAAAATATAATATTTAAAGTTTTACATATTTATATCTAAAATTTAAAAAATTGAATCTACTAGAATTGATATAATGGTGAGGAGTTCAAGTAGTATGTATAGGATTCCAGATTTAATTAAATATCATTGTGTTTAATATAATTTACTTAAAAAAAAAACTTTTTTAACCACTGCTATATAGTAATTTTAACTAGAATTGCCGCCAAAACCACTGTCATGAAAAAAAATTTTCTAGGTTACAATTTGCAGCGGTTTCACAAAACCGCCACAATATGTTGATGACCGTTGTGTTAACTGCTGTTATACTGCAATGATTCTGCGACAGTTCCCACAAAACCGCCGCTATACTTGGGTAATTGCAGGTGGTTGGAGAACCGCCGCAAAAACCACCGGGAAGTCTTAATTTTGCGGCTATTTTCTTGAACTGCTGCAAATCGACCACCCCAAAGCTCCCTTTTTAGTGTAGTGAATAAATTATCATTTATTTTTTATAATAATTAACAAACTATTTTTTATTATCTCTTCGTGTATCACACGGGTCAAATAACTAGTTTAATAAATAGGAAAGTTATTACTATGATACTTATATTTCATATATGCTTGGAGGAAGTAGCTATTGCCACTCCTTTTTAGCTAATTCCACTTCCTAATAAATAATATTTTGTCTAATTGTTTCTTCCTCTTTTATAAACTACTTGATCAATTATATTATTTATAATCTATACATATTTTTCATATTAATATTTTCTTCAAATATTTTACTTATGTAATATTAGATTTAATGATATAAAAATAGTATGAAATTTTTTGAATATAATAATACTTTTTTTGAAAATACCTACCTTAATTATTTTTTGTTTTATGTTTAAGATTCTTTCAATGTTGAATATTTTAAAAACTAAATTAGTTATTATTAACAAAATTTAATAAATTTATTATGAAATTTTTTCATAAAACAAAAAATAAAAAAACACAAACTACAATATATATATATATTATTAATAATGAGTTTAAATAATATATTATCATAATAATATATTAGTAGTTTAAGTATGAATGAGAATGAATCATATTTTTGAATCATAAAATAAATTGTCATTAAATAGAAAGTAATATTAGCAAAAAGAGAGATGCATGGAAAGTGTAAAAGTAATATTTTTTATAATTAATAACTGCTAGATTCTCAATGAGGGTAGCAAAAGGTACAACAAAAATACACACCCAATAAAAGGCTAAAAGAGGGACAAAAATGATTAGACAACCAACCAAAATACTTGTTTCACTTTTCGACAAAGCTTATCCTACATAAAATCAGTATTCAATAAGGTTTCATCATATACATCCAAAACACTGGGTTTTGGGTCGCGAGACGCCGCCCAATGCACTCAAGAAACGCAATAAACAAGGAATTAAAACAAGGCGACACCAAGGCACACAAGAAACAGGCCTCCCACTTGATGAGAATACACAAATTGAAGCAACGCAATCACCAGTCCTAGCTGAGTCGAGGTCAACTACTTTTCAAACTTAATTTGTCCTGTAACTTTTTAGTATATGAGATTTTTTTGACATTAAAATTTAGTAATTTTTCTCTGCATGCTTTTCATAAGCGCCTTTTACGGCAAAAGGAATTGATTAATTTGTATCATGCATGAAATGGATATAGGATCGGCTTAGCTGTGAAACTTATGTTGTAAGGAAAAGAATGGAGCAAAAGCAACATATTCCATTCTTTTAAACTATCTATCAATTTAAGACAAACACAAATATTAAGAAAAATAATAAATGATATTGATAATGAAATAAAATATAATGAATAAACTAATAAATGATATTAATTAGAGGTAGCAATAAAAAAAATATTTTATTAAAATATAAAATTGACTGATATTATGAAATATAAAATTATTTAAAAATAGATAAATATTCTGAAAGGGATAGAATAATAGACTACAATATCGTTAATTTTCTTCGGTGTTTCGCAATCTCATGATAATAAGTGCTATATATTTAGTGCAATTGTTCTGGTTGCCGAATAAAGAATTGTTCATATCCTGCTGGAGCATAGATTCTCCATGCTCTGGTGTACGTGTATTAAATAATACTTCTAGTGAGTGTGCTGGTGGAATATTAATTAGATGATGATGCCGAGTCAGTCTTATGTGTTACTTAAGAAACTAGCATAAGGAAGCCCATTGTAATTGTCACAACCCAATTTGGACCATGATTAGTGCATGGGAATATTTTTCTCAGCAAGCCTTAATACACTAAATTTTCTAGGAAAACGGACAGAGTTTCCTCTGTTTTTCGGACTTTTCCCAAATAAAATATAACCTGCAATATTTCCAATAAAATCACAACACTTGGGCATCAAGCATTCTCAGAATGCGTCATTCCAGTACATAATAATATTTCAGCATATACCAGTCATAGTGCCAATATAGTTCAACATAAAACCAAATTAAATTTACAAATCCCTTTCCAAAACATAACGTATATAGTTAAGTCATAAGTCCTCAAACACAAATACAACACAAGTCCAAGGAACCTGCCTGTGACATATGGAGCAATTGACATCTACAGGCTAAATCAACATATGGATGAAAACTAAAGGCCTTTACAAAAAGGCTCATCAACTTAGAATTTATTAATATTGTGCCAGGGGAATACCAGAACTAACACCAGCACCTGTATCTGAAAAGGGTGGAAATACAACGGGGTGAGTTTTGCAACTCAATGAGAGATAGGGTATCTATAGTTTACTAAATGCAAGCATAAAACAATATAAACATAATAATGTATAATGTACTCATAAAATAGGATTTTAATCATAACATGAGATTTACATACTCATATAATTTCAAATATATTGGGGAATTGTCCGAAGCAGAATGATAACAAGTCCAGACATGACCCAAAGCCATGTGCAGGTCAGCACCACACCTGCTAATTAGAGTTGGCCCGTAGCCATATACAAGTCCAGACATAGCTGCAGCTATGTGCGGGTTAGCATCTCACCTGCTAACTAGAGTTTTTCACGGTGCACCGAGACTAACGTCCCTGCCGTTAACTACAGGTTCTAATTATAGAATTTTTCCCAATTTAACTCAAAATCATGCACATTACATAATATAAAAGTAACATAATATGCTCTCAATTCAATATTCATTACAGTTCAACTCAAAATATTTAAATGAGAATAATAATTATATTATGGCCTCCAAATAAAAGTTTGTTATTTCAAACATAAAGCAACATTTTCAATAAATAAATTATTTTCTTCTATATCAACATACTTTCAACTCTTTATACCATTTTATATTTTTATCATGCATAAAGTAACTTACAGATATACTATCTACTCACAACTATTGGTTCAAAGTACCGAAGAACAATGCCTTTGATGCCACCAATTCAAGTGTTGATGCGCGATTGCTCTATCACTCTAGGAACAAGATAATATTAATTTTTGTGAGCTAACAATATCACAAATTTACATAAATTAGCCCCAAATCAATAAAAGCCCCAAATTCTAGAATTCAATAAACCTAACAATATTCCCAAAATAATCAAAAATTTCAATAATTTAAACGGAGTAATTTAGTAGCTAATTTACCACTTGGAGTATAGAATTGGTGAAGAAAATCATTCCAATTTTTTCTAAGCTTCAAGCTCCCTCTAATGGAGTTAGAGAGAGAAAATGGAGTAGAGGAGAGGAAGGAGAGAAAGACACGATTATGAGGATGAGAAGGAAGAGGAGATGATGAGGATGATGGAGGTGGTGATGATGTTTTGAGGGAAACAAAATAAAATAAATAAATAAAAAGAAGGAAGTGGAGGGAGGGAAAGAGAACGGGAAGAAGAAGAAGAAAATGAGGAGAAGAAGAGAATGAGAGAGTTATGGGAGAAGAGGAGAAGAAGAGAAGATAATAAAAGAGAAAAGTATATGGTGGTTTATACCACTTAAGGTGCACAGTAGTTCTTACTTTATTTCTTTTTTGCGGTCATCACAGTAATAATAAGTTGACTAGGTATGATATATCATACCGTATCGTCTACTCATTTACAAGTGTCCTATCAAATATAGAAAAATATTATTTGTACTTATGAGATATAGAATATCGTATCGACCCACATCTTATCCACTATTAGATGAGATGCGGACCCTATTTAAAATAGCTTCACATTCCATCCAATAATGAATGAGATGTGAGTTGGCACAATATCCTATGTATTGTGAGTACAAATAACATAACTCACAAATATATTGGTAGTGCTTGATAGAGTAAAATTGACAGAAGATATATATATATATATATATATATATATATATCGGTAAAGTGGCCAAAATAATAATGTTTTTGGGCACGGTCTTCCCACAATATGCAAATTAAAAGATGAAACGACAGACGTTCGTTACGAAATGGAAAGGAGAAAGAAAATTTTGTAGAAGAGAACAAAACAGAGATTGGACAGACTTCTGTTTTAACTTGAGTGGACATGGGAATTCATCATGTCTTCCCTGCAAGAAAGGAAACCGGTTTTACGTGTAAAATGTAAGAGAGGGAACAGATTTGTGCTGCAAGCTTTGTGAAAAGTGGGGTCCATATATGATATAATTGCATGTGGCAAAGCAATAACTGAATAATTTTCACCCTGCATATGCTTGATTAAGGGATGAAAACAAAGATAAATATTGCATGATTAAGTTTTATGCGTGATGTGCATAAATACATAAATAAGAGAGTAATTGCATCTCTTCTGATTTTGTCCACATGCCACGGGAGTGTTATATATATATATATGATATGCTCTCACCCTTCAGGCTTGAGAAAAGATATTGCCAAAGATATAGCAAGAAAACATTACAGATGGATGAAAATCTCCTTTCTTCATGTGGTGTCCATTTTCCCGTTCTCCAAATCATTTATTAATAGATAAAAAATATGTGTTATATATTTAATAATTTATTAAATTTTAAATCTATTTTAATTTTTATATTTATATTGATAATAAATAATTGGATAACAGAGAAATAGATACCATTTGAGGACACAAGATTTGCCAGTATTGAGGATATTATTGTTAAATTCTGATAGAACTGCACAACCGCTGCTCATGAAAGCTGTTCAATTGACGACTAGTCGACAGGTTAAGTGCACCAAATCCCTCGACTAGTAAACAATGTGGCTAGTGAGCACGAGAATTGATATTAGCAAACAATAGTTCACTGAAATAATTTTTATTTATATTACCGCAAACTTTTGAATCGAAGGAATTTTTAAAAATTAAAACTCGAGGGTAAATAGTAACAACTAAAAATAAAAGAAAATAAAGACTAAAAATAAGATTAACAAGTGCTCATAATAAGCTTGAGGTTGAATTTGTCTAATTTTTCTTCAAGTTGATTGAATTTTCATGTACTTGAGTTGAAAAAATATAAATTAAAGGAAGATATTTAGTAATTGATCCCTATTTCTTTGGTGAAACTAGTTTTCCTCTTCTCACATAAAAACAAATCAATACCTGAATCGTGATTTAGTAGAAAGGGGAGTAAGCAATCATACCAATCAAGTTTTTTTTTCTCGATAATTAAGAAACACTACGGAAAAAAAGAAAGCAATCATGCAAATTTGTATTCCACATAATTTCAAGATATATTTCTGAACCTTGAGAATTATTAAGTTTATCTCCAGAATTAGAATAAATACAGATTTCCTAATTTATATATATGAGGCCACATCATAAATTGCAATAAAAACAAATTACAAACTCCTAAGTCGTAATGTTCAACATCAAAGTTATAATAAATTCATAAACAATTCACATCCACAACATGCTACACTCTCACTCCAGTAAGAAAGAGTCTACAGACCGACGAAAAAGAGAAAAAAAGAGAATTGCACTAAAAACCAAAATTTGAAGTGATGATTTGTCAATCTCTCCTTATTGATTAATCATTCTAGAAGACAAAAAGTTCAGAAAGACTTGCTAAGAAAAATCAAAGCTCAAATAAAATAAATTCAAATAAATATAATAAAGGTGATTAAATTGTGAAAGAAAAAAGCAAATAACGAAAGAAATGAGAAGATGTTAAAAATTACAATTTTAAAAATTTGAAAAATTCAAAGTTAAGAAAATAATGCCGTGAGCTTGATAGAGGAATAACTTCAATATTGTATAGTACATAAATAGATACTAAACAAATTCCAATTGATTAATTAAACATATACTCCTAGTACGCATTAATTAATAATAATAGTTAAAAAATTATACTTTTTTTTTGTTTGATGATTTGAAGTTGCTTGACTGTCAATGAGAAAAGTAAAAGATTACAAAAGTTTAGGAACAACTCCAAAACATAGAAACTGAAGCAAAGCATAAAAACAAAGCAAAAACTACCGGCAATCCACAGACTTGATTTGTGTCCTTAAATTGATGAAATTTTGATAGTTTTAGGTTGTTTTAATCTTATCAGTTGAATTTTTAATGGTTGATTTTATGAGTTTTAGTAGTTTTGAATTGTTTTAGAATTGTAGTGATCTAAGTTTTGGATTGCTTCAACTTTTAGTACTGCAAAATAAAGCAATTGGAGGGAATTGTTTTTTGCCATCTGATTTTATTCCCACCTGATATCCAACTTTTGATTTTTTTTTTTTAAAAAAATTGTGTTCTAATTAATCGACATTTGTTGGATCAAATTGAAACCATTGGCTCAGGGGATTGTCAATACAGCCCTGATCATCTCCCACACAAATGCATTTGTTAGTCAGTAATATTGATGAGTTGCTATCTTTTTCCAAGCACGCGTTGTTGCCTTGTCCAACAGCCAAATGCAAACCAGATGTTGATATGATTTTCCAAGAGGTTAGTTCACTTGAGAAATCAGTTGTTGTGGTTACATTATATTATGAACACCAAGCTGGTCAACCACAAAAGCATAGGCTTGAGGGTGAGTCATATTTATGACATTGGGGTTATCGTCCATGATCCCCGTTCTGATCCCTCCCAAACCAAATCATCAAGACTTTGTTGAATGGTTTGATTCGAGTAACTAGTGAACATGCACGTTGCCCACGTGAGACGAACACAATTAAGCCCCAAGTTTGTAATTTGAGACATAATGTTCACTATAGGTTGCTTGTTCAAACCTTCTGCCAACATTACACTCGTGTGTTGGCCAATTTGCACATCTTAGCTTCACACGTTGTCCTGTGGGTTTATCAATGATCCATCTATTGGATGCTGAGAGGGGAAATGAATATGGCGAGTGTGATGCTAATAGGACAATTAGAAAAACTGAAAGGGCAATGATGATATTCAATTGTGAAGAGTTTCCCATCATCGAGTTTAATTTGGTTGTGATAGTAAAGCTTGTTCTAAACAGTTTGGGCTGTACAATATGAATTAAGATTCTTGGAAAAGTCTTTATTTATAATTAGGCTTTTGTTAGCTTTTATTTTATGTATAAAGTAAGTCTCTCATTTTGGCATCGGAATCCAAGAGGTTAATGTCTTTCATGGGTATGTCTGGGAAATTCTGGAGCAAAATGGAGGGGATTATTAAGTTTTCTATTTCAAAATACATCGCAGTTAATTAAAAAGATTGGAAGATCAAAGGCAAAATCATAAATTATTATTGAACTTTAATATTATTTTATATATTTAGCTTGATTTATACCACTAATAAGATTATATAACTTCCTAAGTTAGAAAATATATTTAATTGTGGTATACTGATAATTAGCAAATAAAGTTAACTATCATATTCGTACCTATTGTTAAAAGGATCACACAAACTGAAAATTTTGATTGAATGATAATGTAAGAAAAATTTTACATCATCAATACATAAAAAAAAATCCAAAAAAATATAATAGTTTTTTTTTTATCTCCTTTCCTACTAAACCTTTAATCCAAATATGTATATGTACTCAAAGACATGAATCGTGTTTTCCTTTGGTACGCCCCTGAAACATTTCCAACTGATTTCTTGAGCATTGATCAAAGCCAGGGTTTGATCAATGGTAGTGTGTACCAAGAGGACATCGTGATCAATATCACAATCACATTTATGAGTTCTTTGTCTCAATCACCATTTTGGATGGTTGATACATGGGTCAGAAAAAAAACTGAATCATTTCCAGCTAGACTAAACAAATCTTCAGTTAAAGAATTTACTCGAAAAGCTTTATTTATTTATTATAATTTTCTTTCTCTGGCGCTTCTCATGTCGATGCATATACGGGATCAAATTAAAGACTAATTAGTAGCGTTGCATTTGCACTTCACAGTAAAAGTTTATATATACTACTTAAATGAATTAAAGTAGAGCCTTCAGTGACTTTAAAAACTTTCCGTTTTGTAATTTTAGCTATATATGCATTCTTTTAATTATCTTAAATACTCCATGTCAAAAAATATATATATCTTAAATACTCTTTATTGATTGTATTTCATATGAGCTTATTTACGAAATTTGAAATTTATAATTTCATTGCATAATCAAGTCCCTTTAATTTTGTATGGCATGGAGACTTGATTGAAAATTTGTGTAAAATAGAGAGACTTAATTGAAAACTTTTGTACAGTATAGATATTTGATTATAAAATTTTAAACAATAGGAACCTAATTGAAATTTTTTTTGCATAGTATAGGAGCTTGATTTCAAATTTTAAACTTATAAATTGAGTAAAACTATAGAGTAATTACATCACAATAATTTTTTATGATTTGCTACTAGTTTATGTTTTTATTTTTGTATGCAAGTGGAAGTAGAACTCAAATTCAACTTTGACAATTATGAAGATATTTAATGTTTTATTAATAGTGTTTAGTGTTTAACTCTTTTAGTTTCATTGTTTGTTTATTTTGATGTCCCAGCCATGACTTGTTTAAAATTTGAAAATTTGGTGATAATGATGTAAGACTATATATATATATATATATATATATATATTACAGCCTCCTAAAAAATTTAGTTATTTTCATATATAGTATATATAATAAATAATAAAAGTCTTTTGATATAGTAACACGTATAATATAAAAGTATCAAATATATAAATATTTTTAGAATATATTTTTAAGATTTTTCTCTTATTAACTTATTTTATCCATTTAGTGGCATTACTACTTACTAATTTGTTATTTATGATACTCTATTTTGATGTTAAATAATACATTGATACATATATTTTTTATGTTGAGCCTAAGAAATGTTTTAAAAAAAATTATTAACTCTTTTGTTAAGAGAAAAGAGAGAATAAATAATGAGATAAATCCTAATTTACTTATAATTTATATGAAAAATACTATATAGTGATGCATTTTATACTTTCTATATGATAATTTATTTTATTTTATTTTATTTTATATTATTTATGTTAGCTGATTTTCCCCCGTAAAATTTTTGGCTTTGCCAGTGGTTTAAGGAAATTGCATAACGTCGGAAGCTCAAATCTTATTGTCACCGATATACTAAAAAGAAAAAATCATCACCACCTTAATATCAAAATGAAGAATAATAAGCGAAGATCTCTCTGCAATGGAAGGCAATGGAAGACTGAGCTTGTATAAGTTCATGTCTTTCATAAAAATTCACATTCCATTTTTATTCCCCTGTCAAACATGTCTTACGAAAAAAAAGGCAAATTATGAATACTAAAGTTTTGAATATGATTCTGGTTATGTAGAGGGCAGGTTTAGGCCCCGTGAATTTTTCGATGACCATTTCAGTTGGAAAGATTCAAGTGCCGCTTTAAAGTTGATGCACCATCCATTATGAGCTGCGGTGCTCAAGGCTTGAAGGGGAGGAATCCCTGCTCTAACCGGCAAAGAGCTTTGTGATTCGTTTTTGGACCAATCTTGAGGACTGTAAATTTTGGAGCATGTTGTTTTAGTTTAAGAATCGTATCTATTGATCAATTTATTTCAAATTTGAGAATCGTATGTGTTATTTAGTTTTGTTTAGTTTCGGTTTAGTGTTGTCTTGATTTTGTTGAGGTTGATTGTAAGCCCTAGCTGTCCAGTTGAGCTTTGTTTCTTTTAGGTTTCGTTGTATTGGGAACACTTAATTAGCGTTGCACGCATGCTTTTCTCCGAGAGCCAAATACTTTTAATTACCGGAAAAAAATATTAATGTTATTTTAACACAAAAAATGGATGTTTAATGAGACACCCACTCAATCATCATTAGATGGGATGATAATTCCCACTATTCTTACCCATCTATCACATTCAATGCTGATAAAATAGCAATGCTCAAAAGAAAATTTGAATATAATGCTCTCTATTTAACAATATTCTAATTAATCGACATTTGTCGGAACAAATTGAAACCATTGGCTCTGGGGATTGTCCATACAACCCTGATCATCTCCCACACAAATGCATCTATTTGTCAATACTAATGATGAGTTGTTATCTTTCTCCAAGCACAAGCTGTTGCCTTGTCCATCAGCCAAATGCAAACCAGATTGTGATATCTGCTTCCAAGAAGTCAGCTCACTTGAGCAATCAGTGGAGACCACAACAGGATCACCTTCATCACCAAATCCCTTCAAACAGTGGTCTCCATTCAATCTGATCTTGTCTCCATCCTGTCTCCACCCACTTGCCTTCTCACAATCACTCACCACAACTTGATTATAGTTTGCATCTGCTTTCACACACTGGCCACTTTGTGGGTGATACAATATGTAAGAACCAGGCGCCGATGAAGCTGGATCTGTACAAGAAAACCACATAACAATTAGACCCATGTCATTTTGTATTGTAGCATTTTCAAATCAACATTAGCTAGAATTCAATTTAATTTGAGAGAGTGTAGAATTTGATTTATATAATTATTCAATTATATAATGATATTGGATGACCAAATTATTTTACTCTTAAAATTACAACTTAAAAAGTTACAAATTTATATCGATAAAGATGATGTTTTGTTTGCAACATGCAAAAGCACTTATCTCGAATCGTGAAAAGGGTGAGCTACAGTGTTGTATCTGGTTGTGTTTTGATTATTTCTCTAGCTCTTATTTGTTTTCTTGTTTTCTATTTTCGTTGTAATGCTGAACACTAATTGTTTTTTCAGATTTTCTCTTTGAAAACCAAGCAATTATTACGGAAACAAGAAAAAGTTAATAGATACTACTAACATATTTCAATAACAGTGTAAAAGCATATAAAGATGTATCAAAATTAATCTCTTGCTCGTGTGCCATACCTTGAAGCTTCTTTAATGCTAGCTGAAATCTCTGAGGGAATTCTTGATAACTTGGTTGACTCCATTGGAAGTTTAATAGACCAAATGCTTCCCCACTGTCAACTTTGTCTTCTCTTGCATAATAGCCGCCTTGTAATCCCCACCATGACCAATCGATGTCTCCCCCAGCAAGGAAAGTCAACATGCAAGTCAACCATCTCTCATCAGGATCAGTTCTTGCAATCAAATCCATTCCAAATTCACTTATGAACAAAGGAGATGGATTGGTGCCACTGGTGAGGAACCCAATTTTGTCATTTAAGTCACTCTTGAAGGATTCACAAAGAGAGTTTGTTGGTTTCATGTCCCAATTACCACCCCAATATGGATAGTTGTGTGCTTCATAGACCACCTTATTGTCAAAGGATAGGTTCAGAGGATTATTCATTAAGAAACTGAGATCAGCTGCATAGCTTAGACCTGAGATAATCACCAACACAATTGGGTTTGCTTCGTGAACAGCCAATGCTCCTCGCTTTATATTTGCATACCAAACATCGAGATCTTGATTTGGACCACGCAGTTCATTCCGCAAACTAATTCCGACCACCTGTGGTGAAAAACAAAAAAAAAAAAAAATTGAACGTCAAATCAAAATTAGTTGAAGGACATTACACGAAGCGAGTTAATTGGTTTGGTGAAATCAAATTAAGAAAAATGTTACTTAATACAAACTTTAATATCGTGAAGGCTAAATCATATCTGTATATATCTGCATCTACAATCTATGCAATTGTATAGGAGATAGGACCAAATGAGATGAGAGAAATATTATTATATTATGAATGTGGAACATATCAATACTTGGATTGGCATCCAAGTCCGTGCAATGGCCTAATCTTCATGAATGACTGACCGTTGATCGGTAAAATTGTTACATTCCCACTAATTCATTATTTATAATTCTTTCACTTTTTAATCATTATTACGAAAATGAAAAATAACAGTTTTTATCATACAATAGAAAAAGAATTTTTAATTGTTCAAGTTAAAGACAACATCTCGCTCACATTAGATTTACCCATCAGTAGTTGAGCCGCCAAAGTGTGTCCTTGCACCCATTCGTCAGGATTAAAATATGTGTCTCCAAAGAATGTATTGCCATCATCGTTTCCACAACACCACTTAGGCTCGCTAACGTGATTGTCGGACACTACCATTATGTCATGAGCACCAAGCTGGTCAACCACATAGACATAGGCCTGAGGGTGAGTCATGTTCAAGACATTAGGGTTATTGTCCATGATCCCTTTTCCGATCTGCCCCAAACCCATCGCATCAAGACGTTGTTGAATGGTTTGATTGGAGTAACGAGTGAACATGAATGTTGCCCACGTGAGACGAACACAATTAAGCCCCAATTTTGGGATTTGAGACAAAATGTTTTGTATAGGTTGCTTGTGCAAACCTTCTGCCAACATTAAATCCATGTGGGTTGGCCAGCTTGCACATCTTAGAGTCACACGTTGTCCTGAGGCTTCATCAACGATCCATCTATTTTTTGTTGAGAGAGCTAATAAAGAACATGAATGTGATAAGATGAAGAGGGCAATGATCAATAGTGAAGAGTTTCTCATCATCGTACTTGGTCGCTCAGATATAGGTGACAATGTTTTCCTCCAGTATTGTTGGCAGTGGATATAAAGAGCTTGTTTGGACGTATCTTTCATGATTAAAAGAAATCTTTTTTTTTTAGTAAAAAAAGATGTTTTTTTAATTTTTGGTATACTACTCTTTCGATCCGTGTAATGCATGGGATGATAATGAAAAATAGTTTATTGATTATTATTGAAAATAAATAATAATTTATTTAAATACATCTTATAGAAAATTGAGTATATATACTTATTTTGAAAATAAGTTAATAGTTAAATAATTAAATAAATGAACAAAATATAAATGAGTATAGATTTAAAATTAGCCATTCTATTTTATTTCTTATTTTAAATATCTTATTTATAAAATTGAGAAAATATCAATATATAACTTTTAACTAACAATAAAAAAATATTTTCTGAAAATTTTATATGTTTCGAAAGTTAAAATTGATAAATAATAAAATAAAATAAGTAGATATATTTACATTATCATATATTATTAATATGGATGATAATAGGTATCTATAAGAGAGGGGATATGCCTTTTGCACCATGTCCCTGTTTAGGATTTTATCTTTCGTTCCTGTCCTCATCTCCATCATGGGCCCTTATTCCCTATTTCTCACAAGGATTTGAATCCATACGGGATATTTGTTGATTTATTAAAATAATTCCAGAAATTTGGAAAAGTATTTCGATGTTCGAAACATAAATATGCATAATCCTTTTAGAATTTTTGTCCACTTTCAAATAACTTTATATTTTAAAATATCTATTAATTTCACTTTTCAATAAAGTATTAATTTTTTCTTTTAATACTATCCCTAATTAATTTTATATTTTCAAAGCATTTCATTTAATATTAGTATGCTATATTAATTAATATGTAGGAATATATTAGTACATTAACTATATTTTACTCAATTACTAGTGTTATTTATTCTATTTCTTAATATCTGTATTTATCCAAAATTAACAGATATTTTGAAGGGAAATAAGTAACAAATATTACTAATACAATATAATTAAAAATGAAAATACATACATAATGCAAATTCAATAAAGATAATTAAAAAAATAAATGCGTGCTAAGATTTTCTTTTATACATATATATAAATAAATAATTTATATAAAAAGGGAATTGCCAGATCTCCACAGGGCAGAGATCTCATTCATTGTCCCTATCCCTTTTAAAAAATGGTGACTCCACCCTCATCTTCTTGAAGACTAAATGTGTTTCTATTTTTATCTATTTTTTTAGTAATCTCTGTGGGTACCCGCTTTGACAATTTTTTAATCATCCTAGTCATTTATATATTTTCAGTAAATTAAAATATTAAATTTATAAAAACATAAAAATATACTTTCTAATTAATAAAAAATAATGAATAAATTTAATTTATATGATTTCAATTATAACTCATTTTCTTCTGCATCATTTTAATAAATGTTCTCTAAATGAATGTTTTTTAGATCCTCCATAACCATATAGAAAATAAAAATCTCATTTCTCAGTGGTTATTGAGTCCATTATATAATCATAAATTATCATCTGAATTTCATTTATTAAAGACAAGTACCCTTTAACATCATCAGATAATTGCTCTTTGTCATATTCTAGCTTTGAAATTTATTGAGTGAAGAATCATTTGGGTATGACATGGACTTAAACTCTTTCAAAAATCTTCCATTTGAATTAAATAACTTTTCAATTTTAATTAAAGATAATTTTTTAAGCTATAAACTTGGGACAGAGAAAGATATACAAAAGACAAAACTTTCTTTTATGACAATATGAAACTCTCAACTTATTTTAAAAAATACAATATTTATCTTTAAAATTTGTAAATATAATATTAAAGTCATTGATAAAAAATTTAAATTACAATTTAAAATCTACATTAATTATATTCCTTAATATACTTCTCCAGTCATATAAGATTTCATCTTTTTAAAGTTCCCAAACATGCTCTCATACAAATTGTGGAATGCTTATTGTGTTTGTTACTAATAATGTAACAAAGGGTTTCTTTAACTGATTTTTAACGACTAACTCAACAATTTCCTTCATACCTGTGATAAATTTATTGTTTAGGAAATGTATGAATTTTTTTTGTATAAATTCTATTCATTCATTAAGCTTCCAAAATGCAAAAAAAAAAAAAGTTTTCAATAACCTTAGCACATGAATTTATCATTTCTTAAGGATAATTTGAAAAAACTTAAAACCACGTTAGCTTAATAAATAAGGCTTAATTTTATATTAAATAAGAAAATTATAATTGCAAAAACTGTTTGCTCTTTGTCATTTTGAATTTAAGCCCTATATAAATATATTAAAATATGTGTTTGACTTTTATGAATATTAAAAATTTAGTTTTTATCTTTATAAATATTTTTAAAATTGTCTTTTGATTTTTATAAATAGCATTATGTAAAATTGATGATTAACCGTGAGATCATAAATACAATACTAAAAAAAAGGATAAATTAAAAAAATTAAAATAAAAATAACTAATAAAGATGGCAAAAGAGTTATAAGATAAAAACAATAAATAATTATAGTGAATACTATTATCATGTAATGAGTCATTTATCTCATTTTAGTATATCAAGGCTGAATTTTTAATTTATATATGTGTGTGTGTATGTTATCATTTTATCAATAGGTACAAAAATTATATAGTAATTAATCAATATTATATATTAATTAATTAATTAATAATTAAGAGTATATAAGTAAAGTAATATAACTAATCTGATTTAAACTTTATTCAAACACTTATATTTTAGAAAATAAAATAGCTAAAATTATTTTTGATTATTTATTTATTTAATTTATTACTACTATTTTAAATAACACTCCAATATATAAGGTTATCAAAAAAATATACAATATTTTTTACTATATAGATTTCAGCATAAATTGCCTAGATATGAAAAATGATTATTATGAATATTAAAATTATATTAATTAATAATATTAAATTAATTATTAAAGTTATAAAATTTATGGGCTTTAAATTACTCTAGAAGCTATACCTAGAAAATCCAAAGGAGTATTAAATATTAGTATTATAGATTTAATTAGATGCTAATAAGTTTTAAATATATTTAATTTTTATAGTGCAATCTTGCTGTTAAATACTAATAATTGTTAATAATATGTCATAATTATAGTTTTATTTTTTAAAAAAGTAATTAATCATTAACTTCTTAAAAGCTGTAGGCTCTAAATCATTCTCATTGCGACACCTAAAAAATTTTTACTTGTGGGAGTATGAAATATTAGTATTATAGATTATAGATTATAGATATAGATTTAGGTAATTTTTTTACATAAAAGAAAAATTACTAGAAAAAGTATAAAAAAGTTAGAACTTTTATCTTATGAAAAAAGATATTTTTTATAACATAAAAAGATGTTTGATAATAAATAAAGATCTTTTAACATTATGTCCAAACATAAGTTAATATTACATCTAAATATAAATTAACTTTTACTTTTTCAAAAAGATCTTAATTAAAAAGATCAATTAAAAAAAGATATTTTCTGATGCCCATCCAAATAAGCTCATAATATAGTAGGAAAAAAATGTTTCTTTTATTTATAAATAAGAAAAATATTCAACCATGGGTGGTTTTGTAATTTTTGTTATTCACATTAATGGGTATTTTAATTATTTCTCTCACTTATTTAATATTTTTCTTACCACCTAAAAAATATTTTTTATTTATTATTTCTCTTATCTAAATATTTTTTATTTATATCTTTCCGAACTAAAACATTATTGCCATAAAAAAAATTAAAGTAAGATTATTACAATATTATTTTGCATGGGAAATCACTAAAATTATTTTGTATCGGAAGTCATACTGTTATATGAAATATCTTACTTTAATATTATTCAGTAAAAAAAATTAAAGTAGTATATTTCATATATCAGTATGATTTTTCATGCAAAATAACATATTTAGCAAAATGAGATAATTTATATAAATAACATAATGATTTAAAAAGTTAATATTTTGATGAGAATTGATAGCTCTATATAATTAATTGATATTTCGCTCATATTTAGCATAATGAGAATCATTAATTTTTTTTATTATTAAAAATAGGTTAATGGTTTTATTAATACAATGTTCATTAATTTTTTTTCTTATCCAAAGGGAGTGCATCCTTCAAATATAAGACATGTGTTATTGGAAAAATATCTTTCTCTTTGTAGAGAAGGAGGCCATTATGTTATGCCAAATTTCCCAGTGGGATTCAACAACTTAAATGTGAAGACTATCCTACATAAATATAGATTAAATTTTATACATATTACTTCTGCGAAAGAAGTAGAGATCTTGATTTTCCAACATAATGAGCATGTTTGTTTTGCAAGCATTTTTCTAAATAATTACCTTTCTCTAAAGCTGAATCTAATTGATTCTAATACAACAATTCAAAATTTTAATTAAAGAAAAAATTCATTCATTAATTATCCAATGTGTTTAATATCAAAATATTGCAATTATAATGAATTGAATACTTTTTTTTGTACTTTGGAAATTATATTAATCACAATGAGGTTTGAATTTAGCATCTCATATATACTACCTAAGCCTCATATCACTAGACCAATCCTAGTGGCTTATAATATATTTAATATGAAATATATAATTATCAATATCATAATATTGCAATTGTCTTGGTCATTTAATATGTTTTTAACATATGATATTTTGAAAATATTGCAATGTTAACTATATTAGATATTTGTTTTGATAAATTAATTGCATAACAATAAATTATACAAAATTAATATTCTTATTCAATTAAATTTTTAATATAAATGTACTTTGTCAAATTTTTAAACTTCCTAAATATAAGATTTCGTGCATCCTGTGCATCACACAGGTACATGAATTAGTTATAACTTAAAATAAAAAGGTGATATTTTAGTTAATATACATATCAAATATTGTCAAATGTTATAATAATTTTGTTATTAATAATTATGGCATGTACTATCTTTTTATCACTTAAATTAATGAATTAATATTAGTAAATCTCAAGGAAAATCAGCGATAGTTTTGCAAAACAGGGCATATCAAGTGTAAAAATTAAATCTTAGGACATGTGAGTATAAATTACTCTTAATTAAATATTTTAAGAGAAAAAATAGACTAATAAAAATAAGATAAAGTGTGAGAATTATGGAGAAAAATATTAATCATACAATAATAGTGGCAACATACAATAAGATTATATCTTAAGAAGTGGATAACATTTTAAATTATAATATTAAAATTAAATAAAAAATAACCATTATGTTTATTTAAAAAATATAAGAATAAAAAAATAAAATTTATTTTATTGTTGCTACAAATTGCAATCATAATCATATTAAAAAAATTGTACTGAAGCGTAAATTCTTCTCAATAAAAATAATTTGTTTAATATATTGAATAAATACTATGACGAGTTCTTAAAAAAAAATTGAAATAATAATTATAATCATCATCATCATCATAAAAATAGTATATATTACATATTTCTTATAAATAGTGTAATGAAACAATAAGGTGAACAAAAAAAATTTTACGCATTTACCAAAAAAAAATCCATATGATAATAGTGATTGCAAAAAGTAAAATTATACATTAAAATTGAAAAATAAATTTTGATTAAAAATAAAAGAAAATGTTAAATTTTAAATAAATATTAAGATGGCTTTTAAAAGAAAATTTTGATCCAGTATTTCACAATTAATAAGCCCAAACAATTTTACATTATAATATTTTTTTAAATATATTTTTGGCCTTTGAAAAAAAAAGGAGTTTTGGTTTTTATTATTGAATTTTATTTTAGTTTTACTTTTATCCAAACATTTTCAAAATTGTTTACTTTTGCTCTTTGCAATTAGTTTGTCCTTATTAAATCCTATATAATACTCAGGAAAAACACTATAAACAAGAAACTTATGCCGAATTTTAAATCTTGAATGATGTAACATAATTATTAGTTTTAGATGAATTAGTGAGTCATACCATTTTATTTTATAAAACAATTATCATGATTTCTATAAAAAAATTTGTACATATTTTTTGGATATATAACATTACTTAATATTCCGTGGTGGTAGTGGCATATATCATGATCTTTAATATTTGTCATGTAGGGTTTTGATACATATGATTATAATATGTCGCATGCGACTACTAACTATCATATATGATTATATAAAGTGATTTTTCATTAATCATCTCAAATTTAATAGAAATAGGCTAACTGTAAGAAGTAAAACTTTTTACAATAACATAAAAGAGAGAACGAATCTAATGAAGTCTTCCAATCAGAGAGAATATGAAATAAAGATTTTATTAATGATGAAAATGTACATAATACATAAGAAAATATATGCAGAATGAATCTTATATAGATTAAAGAGCATAACAAACTACTAATTAATATCTAACAAACTAGACCAACTCCAACTAATTTATAATATAAATAGGATACTCTAATAGAACATGTTAGTCGATTAGTCCCACCCACGGAGTAAAACCAACACGCTTCCAAGAAATTTCCAAGTAATGCTTCTAATTATGCTGACCCTAAGTTAAGCAATGCAATTATTCAATAGCGTGACATATAGGGCAGGCGTAGGCAATTTAAAAGTACGTAGATTGGGGTGACTTAGTGAGTACTGAAAAGAATGGAGAACGAAACAGGACAGGGACACAAAATTTAAAAGCTCAATTAGCTTCTGATACATCTCTCAAACATATATTCTTACATTGCATCTTTATAAAATAGCATTCATTATTATCTCAAGCATTGCCATTGAGTTTGAAGTACCTCGAACATTTGCAAGTGCATAGAATGAATTATTTTGCTTCGAACTCCAATGGCCCCGAATCAAGGAGTGCGTTTTTTCTTCTTCTAGTTATTATTATTATTATTTCAGGTGTGATTGAATTACAAGAGTTGGGGGCTATAGCTTGTGCAGCATCATCGCAGCTTGACTTGGAAGCCGATGCTATACTCCATAGTGGATGGTGGAACACTTCAGATTATGATTACAACAATATCTCCAGTCGCTGTTATTGGGAAGGTATAACTTGCAACGGCGCTGGAAGCATCACTGGAATCAAACATATTGGGAATTCTATAGGGTTTGAATTAGCAACACTGAACCTCTCCGTTTTCCATAATTTAGAGAGTCTTGATCTCAGTCACTCATCCTTAGAACTACCCGAAAGTATCCCACCAACAATTGGTAATCTCGCCAAACTCACTTATCTCGATTTATCCCTCAATGATCTTTCAGGTGAAATACCTCTTTCTCTGGGAAACCTTACCCACTTAACATTCCTTGATTTGTCTGGCAACATCATTGAAGGCTCAATCCCTCCTTCTCTGGGAAACCTTGCCCACTTAACATTGCTTGACTTATCTAACAACATTATTGACGGCTCAATTCCTCCTGAGATGGGAAACCTGACCCGATTAACTTTCCTTGACTTGTCTCACAATAACATTCAAGGCTCAATTCCTCCTGATATAAGGCACCTGGAAAATCTTTGTACCATGCATCTGTCTCACAACAAAATCAAGGGTTTGATACCTCCTTTTCTGGGAAACCTTACCAACTTAACTTTCCTTGATTTGTCTGGCAACATCATTGAAGGTTCCATTCCTCCTGAGATGGGGTTCCTTGAAAATCTTTCTTCTTTGGATCTATCTCAAAATAAAATCATAGGACCATTACCTCCAACTCTTGGCGGATTTCTCAATCTTGATTATTTGAGTATGCATAGTAACAAAATCAGTGGGAGCTTGCCTTCTGATTTTGGCCGACTGACCAGTTTGCAAAAGTTGATCCCATGGAACAACTGCATCAGTGGAGAAATACCCTTGTCAATTCAAAGACTTGAACAGCTATCAATTATTGACCTTAGCCACAACTCCTTTAGTGGTGAAATACCACCACTGCCGAGATATTTGCCAAACTTGACTATATTGGATCTCAGCTACAATAATCTCTCTGGAAAAATTCCCTACTCTCTGAGAGTTTGTAACCCATATAAATCAAGGTTTTCTGTCGACCTTTCACACAATAATTTGAAGAGTCTCGCTCAAAATGCTTGTCCAGCTCGCAGTAAAGTGACACACCACCTAGCCATAGCTCTTCCTATCCTGTTTTCTCTAATTTTGAGCTTCGCACTTGTGTATATGAAGCTACGATGTTGTGCAAGCAAGAGAAAACAACCAGAGCAAACATCAAAGAATGGGGATTTGTTCTCTATATGGAATTATGATGGAAACATAGCATTTGAAGACATCATTAAAGCAACAGAAGACTTCAACATGAAGTACTGCATTGGAACAGGTACATATGGGAGTGTTTATAGGGTGCGGTTACCAAGTGGCAAGGTTGTTGCCTTGAAAAAACTTCATGGTTTTGAAGCAGAGGAGCCTGCATTTGATAAGAGTTTCAGAAATGAAGTGAAAGTGCTAACGGAAATAAAGCACCGAAACATTGTAAGGCTATATGGGTTCTGCTTGCATAAAAGGAGCATGTTTTTGATCTCTGAGTACATGAAGAAAGGTAGTTTGTTTTCCGTGTTATATGATGACATAGAAGCTGTGAGATTGGATTGGAAAAAGAGGGTTAACATCATTAAAGGCATTGCACATGCTTTATCCTATATGCATCATGATTGCACCCCCCCAATTGTGCATAGAGACATAACTACCAGCAATGTCTTACTCAACTCGGAGTGGCATCCAGTTGTTTCTGACTTTGGCACAGCCCGACTCCTCAACTTTGATTCATCCAATAGAACTATAGTAGCTGGAACATACGGATATATTGCCCCAGGTAAATTACTCACATATTCTTTTGGTTCCTTTCTTTTACATTCTTATGTGCATTTGATTCTGTACCAAGCATGCGTAGCACATATAACTCGACTTGTGGACTATTTTAATGACAAGTTTATACTAACTGTAAAACGTTTTTAATTCGTTTAAACTCGAATATATATATTTTTTTTGGTCTTTTCCATTTTTTATGTTTTCACTATTAATCTCATCTTGTTGATCGTTTTCAACACAGAGCTTGCCTATACTATGGTTATAAGTGAAAAGTGTGATGTTTATAGCTTTGGAGTGGTGGCACTTGAAACTTTAGTAGGAAGGCACCCTCAGGAAATTCTATCATCACTTCAATCAGAGTTTGCTCATGACATAAGACTGTGATGTAATGGACCAACGCCTTACACAACCAAATCCAACAGATTTGCTGGACATAGTTCGTGTTGCCATTGTCGCATTCACATGCTTGAATCCCAATCCAATCTATCGGCCATTAATGAAATGTGTGTCTCAAGGTTTTCTTGCTCAACAAAATCCATTGAAGATTCCTCTACGTGAGCTTTCACCACAGCAGCTCATGAATCAAGAATTACTAAAGCTAGTCAACTCCTCAACATAAAAGTTCAAAATAAAACAATCCCATCAGTACTTAGGATAGAATTATTGTATGTTTCAACTTCTTCGTGATCCAAATTTATCACGACACAAAATGATGTTTATTCATTAGATATCTTATTTGGTGTGATTATCTTGAAATCACAATTTTTATATTCAAGTGTTCTCGTTGTTTCTACACACATGCAGGAAAACCCATGCACCAAGCAATCATTGAGAGAACAAACACATGCTAAATCACATTCCAACAAAATGCCCCCTTTCACCACAACACAATTAAATCCCATCAAAGCAAACATTACTAATAATGAAAAACGCAAATAATAGCCCCCGTCATTATTCCTCTGCTTCTTAAGCTCTTCACCAATTACTCGATTTTATTATTATTATTTTTTTATAATTTAAAATAATTTGTTGAAATGCATCACACTAGAAGGCGGAAGTAGAGTGATGCCTTGGCCTTTAATCCAACGAGCAACCTGGTTAAGTATTTAGGTGTCCCCTCGCTTCATGATAGGCTTTCAGCTGCAAATTGCCAGTTTCTTATTGACAGAATGAGCCAGAGACTCAGCGAGCGTGATTCATTTTCATTGTGATAAAAGTGCTGCTAAAATACCAAGTAATATAATAAAAAAATATTAATAGTTATTGAGTCATAGCGCGTAGAGCTGTTGGAGACTTGCAGTGTTCCATTAAAGAGAATGGAAATTTTCCTTGAATAACCTCTACATATAGTTTTATGCTTGAAATTGGTTCGAGAAATTTTCACCCTTAGTTTTTATCTCCTAACCTAACCAAAACCAAACATACCCTTTGGATAATTGTTCTATCGTCGCATGATCCAATCGCTATTACTTCAAATAATTAATTGCATAATTTCGGGTAAGAGGTGGTATCAACGTAAAACATTTTTTTCACGTGAAAAAAAAAGGTAAAACATTTTTTAGAATAGTGATTCAATTATTCAATAGTTTTTTCTTTTACGTGAATTATTCAATAGTTGAACTCTTGATATTATTTGAACCAAAAAAAAAAAAATCTTGATAAGATAAATCATTTTTGTTTGCAAGCGCGATTCATTATTCTGATAAACTACATTCTAGTAAAAGTACTACTAATTAATATAAAAAATTATTAGCAATAGTTGTTGAGTCCTAGCACGTAGGACTGTGTACAAGTGTTTCATCGTGGAGACTAAAGGTTCCCCTGACGACAAAAACATTTAAAAAGGAAAAAGGAAATCCTGCTGATTTCAATCACATCACAATTTGATACTAATTCATGTGAAATATTCCACGTTTGTCGATTGCATTGCACATAAATCTCAGTTGCATTGCACTTAAATAAATATTTTTAAACACATAAAAATATTATTTTAAATGTTTGAAGAAAGTTTCGGGCTCGAATGACACTTTTACCCGCATAAAAAAGTTATAAAGGTATTTTGGTCATTTTAATATGAAACTATAGAAAATAAGATTTTCATTTTCGAAATCACTCAAGGACCATCAAATCCCCTTCAAATAGTGAGTTGACCCTTCAAGGACTGCCGGGCCGGCTATCCTCAAATTCCGGGCAGAAAATGACCTCAGGGGCATTTAGGTCATTTTCTCTCAGACAGAAAAATCAGGGTGTTACATTACTCCCCTCCTTAAAAAGAATTTCGTCCTTGAAATTTGCTTCATGTACAAAGGGCTTACGAGGCTTCTACACCATCATAAGCTACAACCAAAAATCTTACCGTATATCGCATTCTCACCTTGAGCGTCAAAATGGGAGGTATCTCTAACATTGATTGTGAACACTCGTCCTTGGCGTTGGGGTCTGAAAGTGGCGTTCAGTTGTGGAAGCTTCACATTGCAATCCTTAATCATGTGGCCAGGCTTGCTGTACCTAAAGCACACTCTTTGTCCAACTAAACAGGGGCGGTCACCATGGTTCTTTCCACACTTTGGGCAAATGATGATGGGGTTATCCTAAGATGCCTCTTTTTTAGGACATATGATCCTTCATGTTGAGGGTTATCCTTGGGGCTTTGTAGTTTGAATGGTGGTCTAGAGTATGGCTCAAACTGCAGCTTGAACTATTGATTGTACTGTAGTTTGAAGTGTGTTCCGAATTGATGTTTGTGCTGCGGTTTGAACCTTGGAGCTTGCGGTGCTAACTTCTTTGTGAAATTCTCGACTCTTGACACACTCAACTTCTTGCGGCCTTCCTCAAGAATACGACACTTATTGACTAGGGTAGGGAAGTCCCTAATCTCCATGTATGCAACAGCGACATTAAGTTCTGCCTTCCGCCCGGCTTTATACTTGACACATTTCCATACCTCATTCAGATTTCCTTGGAACACCCTTGAAAATTTAATCAGCTCCTCAAACTTCGCAGTGTATTGCGCAATGCTCATCTTGCCTTGGGTCAGCTTCATGAATTCTATGTCCTTAGCATTCCTCACAGATTATGGGAAGTACTTCTCGTAGAAGTAGGCCTTGAACAATTCCCAATTGATCAAGGTTTTTGCTACCTTCAACAGTCTTCGTGTGCCAATCCACCAAAACTCCGCATCCGCCTCTAGCATATAGGCAGCGAAAGTCACCTTCTGTTCCTCGGTGCAAGCGATCACCGAGAAGATCTTCTCCATGTTCTTGATCCACTCATCAGCTTGGTCCGAGTTCAAAGTTCCCCTAAACGATGGCGGGTTCACTTTGCAAAACTCCCTAAATCGGGCGTGCTCAAGATCTTCAACAGTATTGGGGCCACGGCCGGCATTGCACTGACGATCCATCCTCTCGAACATCCTTTGCATGCCCCTTGCCATATCCTTGAGGGCTTCAGTAGTCTCATTATTCTGCTCGCCTCCTCCCGGCATCCTAGTCTGTCGTGGTCTTGCCATTGGTCCCTAAGCACACAGAGCAATAAACACTGAGGTGATCAGGCTCAATACTCTATGCAAAGTGAGCTAGTTACCATGGCATGTTGACACATACAGGAGTCATGCGTTCATATCCTATAGCTTATTCTAATAAAGCACTATACATGACATAACTACCGCATCATGCTTAAGAAGCATAGTCAGTCCAATCCTTAGGCTCCATGAGAATCGACCTGGCTCTGATACCAAAATGCAACATCCTAATTTTTAACCCAATACTCCTAGAACGTATTTAGGTTATACGTTAAGAAGGTGGTCTTTAAGAAAAGAACTAAAGAGTTTGACCTATGAGAAAGATGTCACATGAAAAGTGCCATGCCTTTTATGCCATGTATATGATTTATGCTTCTTTATGTTGGGCCCAAGAGCTATGATTTTCATGTTAAAGTGCATATAGTATTGCCATACATTCATCTAATATCTGTTGCATTCATGACATTAAGACACATACTAAAAGACACCCACTTCGGATAAATAGATTTGAAAAGCCTAAAAACAATCCTTATGCATGTACACCTTTTTCATAATTAAAACTGAGGTGGCTGGGGACGACGACGATGACACTTGTGTTAGAGTCGGGAATCCCTACTGAGAATCTTGAATGAGTTTCTTATCCCTTTCTTTTCTTCTGTGTCGTCTCTAGACAAGGATTACAATGAGGTTCGTGACTTCTTCTAAGGCTCGTGCTTAAGGGTCACACCAGCAAACGGAGCAGTGGGTCGCTACGGAAGCATAGATAGTTTAGCTTTTAGGATTGATACTTATCCATCCTCGTAGGCGGATAAGTATCACTCCATATATATGTGCATGTTTTGATGTAAATGAAGTTACAATGATGCTAGTAAATTATGTATCTATGAAGATGTAATGATATTATGATTGTTATGTATAATACTATGTTTCATGATTATGAATGGTGTGATTACTTTTCTTGCACATTATGGTTATGATGAACATTAGGTTAGCGCGCGGCTCGCGTTTTGTTTTCAAGTTTCGAAAGTGAAAAATTTATTCGTATTTTCTGCTAAGTATTTTAATGAAAGGTTTTAAAGAATAGGACTAAAAGGGTAATAGACTAACGTTTAACCTAAATACATTCTAGGAGTATTGGGTTAAAAATTAGGATGTTACATACTAGATTTAGTTTACACTGATGTTTGCACTATGGACACAAAAACTCTAGGAGGTGCGTCATATTTTGTGACTTTTATTAATGACCATCCTCGGAAAGTGTGGGCTTTTGTGTTGAAATCTAAAGACCAGGTGTTTAGAGTTTTCAAAAGCTTCCATGCAAGTATTGAAAGAGAAAAGGGAATGAAATTAAAATGTATCTGAGCAGATAATGGTGGTGAGTACAGGGATCCATTTGAAAACCATTGCAGAGAATATGGGATCAGGCTTGAGAAAATAGTTCCTAAGACTCCTCAGCATAATGGACTTGCAGAAAGAATGAACCATACAATTAATAATAGAATCAGGTGTATGCTCTCTCATGCAAAGTTGTCCAAATCCTTTTGGGGTGAAGGAATGAGAACTGCTGTGGATTTGATCAATCTTTCTCCTTCAATTCCTCTAGATGGTGATGTTCCACAGAGAGTATGGACAGAGAAAGATGTCTCATATAGTCACTTGAGAGTGTTTAGCTGCAGGGCCTTTGTTCATGTTCTAAGAGATGAGAGATCCAAGCTTGATGGGAAGTCTAAGCAGTGTATCTTCATTGGTTATGGTTACGAAGACTTTGGTTACAGATTATGGAATCCGGCAAGTAAGAGAATAATCAGAAGCCGAGATGTGATCTTTCTTGAAGACTAAACGATTGAAGATTTTGAAAAGTCAGATAAGCCAGTGTCTGTTACTGTAAGTGATAGTGATACTATGCCAAAGTCTCCTCCTAGTACTCCTGTTGATAGGGGAGAGGTAGAAGTTGATGATGGGAATACAGGTGATGAGCTTGTACCTATTCTTAAGGTGCCAATTGAGCAAGTTCCACCAGAACCACCAGTTGAGTCACAACTGAGAAGATCTTCAAGACCGCATCAGCATTCTCAGAAATATCCTTTAGATGAGTATGTGACAATCTCTGATAGTGGGGAGCCAGAGAGCTTCCAAGAGGCTATTTTTGATGAGCAAAAAGAAAAATGGTTGAAGGCCATGCAAGAGAAAATGAATTCCTTGCATGAGAATCATACCTTTGAGTTGATAAAGTTGCCAAAGGGTAACAAGGTACTCAAAAATAAATGGGTGTTTAAGCTAAAAATTGAAGATAATGTCTCACAGCTAAGGTACAAAGCAAGGTTGGTTATGAAAAGTTTTGAGCAGAAGAAAGGAGTTGATTTTGAAGAGATTTTTTCACCAGTGGTGAAGATGTCCTCTATTCGAGTTGTGTTTGGTTTAGCAGCAAGCTTGAATTTAGAGGTTGAGCAACTTGATGTGAAGACTGCATTCCTTTATGGTGACTTGGAGGAAGAAATTTATATGGAACAGCCGGAGGGTTTCAAGGTTAAGGGAAAGGAGCAGCTTGTGTACAAATTGAAGAAGAGTTTATATGGCCTCAAGTAAGCACCAAGGTAATGGTACAAGAAATTTGATTCTTTCATGGCAGATCATGGATATAGTAAGACTACTTCAAACCATTGCGTATTTGTCAAGAAATTCTCTAATGGTGATTTCATAATCCTCTTACCTTTTATGGATGACATGTTGATTGTTGGTCACGATAAGCAGAAGATTCAGAGTCTTAAGAATGACTTGAGCAAGTCCTTTGCTATGAAGGACTTAGGTTCTGCAAAGCAAATCCTTGGCATGAGGATCACTCATGATAGGAAGAATGGTAAGTTGTGGTTATCTCAGCAAAAGTACATTGAGAAGGTATTGGAGAGGTTTAACATGAGCAATTCAAAGCCTGTTAGTATTCCACTTGTTGGTCATTTCAAGTTGAGTTCATAGCAATATCCTACAAGTGAAAAAGAAAGAGAAGAGATGAAGAAGGTTTCATATGCATCTGCAGTTGATAGTTTGATGTATGCTATGGTATGTACTAGACCAGATATTGCTCATGTTATTGGTATTGTTAGCCAGTTTCTCTCTAATCCTGGTAAGGATCATTGGCAAGCTGTGAAGTGGATTTTCAGGTATTTTCAGCGCACTTCCAAAGTTTGTTTATGCTTTGGTAGTGGTCAACCTGTGTTGGATGGTTACACAGATGTGAATATGGCCGGTGATCTTAATTCTAGGATGTCTACTTCTGGGTACATGATGATTTTTGCAGGGGGAGCTTTTTCATAGCAGTCTAGACTTCAGAAATGTGTTGCTTTGTCTTCCATTGAGGCTAAATATATTGCTGTTACTTAAGCTTCAAAAAAACTCTTGTGGATGCAGAAATTCCTACAACAGTTGGGCCTTGATCAAGAAAAGTTTGTGTTATTTTGTGATAGCCAGAGCGCTATCCATCTCAACAAGAACCCGACATTTCATTCCAGGTCGAAGCACATAGAGGTGTGGAATCATTGGATACGTGAAGCACTGGAGATGAAGTTATTTTCATTGGAGAAGATCCATACTGATGACAATAGCTCAGATATAATGACTAAAGTTTTATTGATGATGAAGTTTGTTTCTTGCAAAGAGAAGGCTGGCTTAGTGGAGCAGTGCAGCCCTACTTGAGTTAGGAAGAGGGAGATTTGTTGGTGGGCTTCCCTCTTCATTGGGGGCCCAACAACTAAAAGAAAAGAAAAAAAAAGAAATTGCAAAACAAAAGGAAAACCCAAAAAGGAAGTAAAATTAAAACACGCTACTGTAGCGTGGAAGAATTAATATTAAAAAAAATGTGAAAACAGAGGAGTGCCCCGTGGAGAGAAGAGAAAAAGGAAGAAAAGACAGTGCAGTGGATTCATCATCAGACGGGTAAACATGTTCGGTTTATCATGAAATTTTAGTATGTTGTTCCTGGTGTTGAGCTTGATCATTTGATATAGCCTGTTAATTTTATTGCTTTCTCTGGTAGCTGTTCTGTTATACCCATATTGTGGAGTTATATGGTTGTATTCTGCCAAATTGGGTGAGTATTCTGTTGATTGTTGAGATTTCCTGGTGCTACTAGGAAGACTAATTGTATTCCCATTGATCATAGTGGAAGTTTTTTCTGGACTAGGTCCCGTGGGTTTTTTTGTCCCTTTAATTAAGGGTTTTCCCACGTTAAAATTACTATGTCTCTCATTTTATTTTTCTACCAAATTATTATACTGCCTAGAGTATTTTTGGTACTACCTATTTAATTGCACATGTGTAGAGAAATATTTATTGCTTTCGCTGTTGATAACAAGTTCCATTCCTATGATTTCCCCAACAACCATGCCCATCACCAATAGTTGTCGAACCTAGATTCTATCCTAGCCGCACTATGCACCTAAGAACCATGCAACACTGTGGTCCATTGCCATTATTTATGCCATCGTGTTGGCAACCTTCTGCGAGCTACCTTAGACAACCTCCATGGCCCCATCATCATCAACACACATTAGAAACAAAAAGATACCACACAAAATTATAAAAATAAAAATAAAAATATGAAAATCACAATACCAAAACGTCTGAAACAAAAACAAAAAAAAAACACACACATACACACACAAAATCAAAGCCACAAATCAAGATCATAAAGGAAAATAAAAAGAGCAAAATGGAGAGAAGGTACTAAGAGTAAAGTAGAGCCACGCTGCCATCACCGCGTTCCACCAGTCACCGACTGAAGCCTTAGCCACCTTCTTCTGAGCCACCCCAAACTGCAAGTTTCTTTTTTCCTGAGGAGGATTCTGATGGAAGCTTCTCGAAGCTCTACAAGAGTTTCAACAAACACGAGGAAGATGGATACAGTGATGGCAAGGAGGGTTTAGTGAGTTTGAGGTTTAGGGATTCGGACCAAAAGGAGATGGGTGTAACACCCCCTACTGCTTTATGAATTGACAATTATCCCCACAAACTAATATGGGTCTTTTCAGCGTACTTTGTCCGGATTCACACGTTTCCTAGAAAACTTCTCAGGAGGTCACCTATCCTAAAATTGCTGGGCTATCAAAAAGAAGATGTATCTTGTTGGTATAAGTAGTACAAATCAATTCATATAAACCCTCATTAACCGTATAGTCTCATACCTATACAGTCTCAGGATCCCTCTTACTCTGGTGTGTATTCAGTTCATTCATGTACCCTTCCGCTTAAAGGCCTTGCCAGGACCTGCTCCTTGTCTGTGCCTTCTTGCACCAGCGATCACTCCTGCATGTAACAGCCAGTGATGAAGTCGGGAAGTGATCACCGGTGCAAAAAGGCACAGACAAGGAGTGGCTCCTAGTAGACTTCTAAGCAAAAAGGTACAAGAATGAACCAATTACACACCCAAATGAGAGGGATCTTAAGACTATGTAGGTATAGGACTATATAGTTAAGGAGGGCTTATATGAATTGATTTGTACTACCTATACCAACAAGATGCATCTTCTTTTCGATAGTTGATATGGGTTTCGGTGCTCGCAACAAATTAGAAAATAATTTCAGTTCCAAATTGCACAGAAAATGTAGCTATAGTGTAATCCGGGTCGTCTCACATGGAAGCAATGTTATTGATTCTAACGAAATTAGGGTTTTTTAGAGATTGTCAACAGCAATTAAATTGGGGAAATTGTAATGCAAAGTTACCTGCACAAAGACTCCTTCTGATCAATAATTGTTCTATCACTGGTTCAAACAAATAAATTCATAATGGTGACTACCTACGTAAATTATGCTTTCTCACAAAAGATGATACAATTCTACTTAATAGTCATCCGAACGTAATCCCGCTAAGGGTTCGACTAACACAAGAGCTAATGATCATGATTATGACCCTATAAACCTATGTTAGTTTAATTATCAATTGCGGTAGCCTAATTCCTAACGGAATTAATCTCGAGCCCTTACCAATTGAAAATAATCAAATCAATTGACCTAATTCCCCCAAGAGTATTTAGATCATGCAAACAAACGAACACACAATCTACCACTCTTAAAATATAATCACAATAATCATCACAATCAATATTTAAAAGAGAAAACATTAGGGATGAAAAAACCAACCAAGAATTGAATTTAAAATTAGGAACCTCAAGAACAATTCTGATCGTTAGTTGTCTCTGTGCGCGGTAAGAAAACTACTCCTCCATAAGGGAAGTATTACAATCCTTGTTGATAAAAAGTTGTAAATTTTACAAAAAGATAACCCAAAAATAGACACTGACTAAGACTCCTAGAACCCTAGAGAGAAAGTGAAAAAGAAAGAGAGAGAGAGGGAAAGTTCTAGTCAGAGAAAGTGGAAAATCAAAAATCTAAAAAAGTCCCTTGTTCTCTTCGTGAGTGTTTTTATTTTCCTTCAAAACCAACATAAAATTGAGCATCCAAAATGGCTGGAGTGGGGACGCATGGAAAAAGCCGTTCCACTTACGACCACTGTAATGGTTGGAGACTGCTATAGCGGTCCAGTCTTTCACACAAACACTGCTGCCAACATGCTTCCCTGGTGATCACTATAGCGGTCTCGCGCCTTCCCTTCGATGCTGCAACAAGAGCTCCCCTCTGTTGAATGCTATAGCGGTTGAGGACCACTATAATGGTCTTACCTTGCATGGTTCTAATCTGTAAGGGGTTCTGAGATCCTCTCCAAGCCTTGCTCTCCCATTGGAAGTTCCTGATATTCAACAAAGCTCACACATAAAGATTAATAGCACATATAATTTTTGAAAATGATTATTTATTTCAAGATGGTGCTAATAACCATGAAATTACATAACAATGCAAGATGAGGACAGGGTGCAAACTCACCAAATGAACACTACTAAAGAGAAATTTAAATGCAAAATATTTAAAGTTAGGATATAAAATGGGTGCATGAATGCAACCTATCAATAGCCCATCATTAAAGAATTTCACAATTAAACATGCTTAACTTAGAGCAATTTTGGGATGAGTGGCCTCCCGGGAAGTTTTCCTAGGAAGGGTGTGAGTGAGAACAAAGCACGCTAAAAAGACCCATATTGGTTTGTGGGGACAATTGTCAATCCATAAAACAGTAAGGGATGTTACAAAGTATTTACATTTATATGTGCTCAGCATCATTCGTAGATTTATGTAGCATGAATGAGTCAAATCATTAGTATTTCATCAGAAATTTAACAATTCAGCATGCTGTGTAAAATTTTGATTCTAAAGAAAATTATAAATCAGTTACTAAATTTCACTAAAACAAAGCAAAGTAAAATTTCAAAGGTAATTCAATGTATTAACAAGGTTCTAAAAAATTTCAAATCATGAAAAAATGTCTAGCTATATTTAAAAATTCTCACATTTTAGAAAGTCAGAAACTATTCTATTTCAGCCAACAGCCAGAAGTCTCAATTTTTCTACCCTATCAAATGAACCCAGAATTTCGTACAAAAAATTAGAGTTGGACCACAATATGTCTTCAGCATCCTGTAAAAATTTCAGCTAATAATTCAATCATTTGCTAGGGTAACAAAATTAGATAAATTCAGTACAACAATGGCAATATCGAAGAGATATAATGACAATACCGCTCGTCATAGCAAAGAGATATAATGACATTACCGTTTGCTATAGCGAAGAAATGTAACGGCCTATGTGTACATAGTTTCTCCTGGTGAGCTAAAGTTTGAAAGAACCTTATTTGAGAAATAATAAACCTTGTGATTGACGGGTTGAGATTACTCCCCAAATAAGATTTGTGCTTCTTATGTAACCCTCATGAGTATTTGAGTATTGGATGATGAAGTAAATTTTATATGAAAATAAGAAACCGAAGAAAATAGTGAGAAAGTGTTTAGTAATTTATTTTTGAGATTTTTTTTAGAAATAAAATTTCGAAGAATATTTATTTTCAAATTATGGAAGAAGTATAGGAAGTATGAACTATTATATTTTTTTTGTTGGCTTTTAGGAAGGTGTATGATTTATAGTCCATCCCGTGTTATATCACATGTTCATGTGTTGATTGGTTTCTCCTTCTTGTCCACTTCATTTATAGTCCTCACTTAGTCCATTTTACTCACCCCCTCCCTTTTCTCTCTAGATTTTTAGGTAGCTGAGTAGCAAGCTCCTGAGATTACTATTTGCCCAGGATATTTTTTTGGTAGGCCTCTGTTGCCAATTGAGGCTTTTTAGTTGTTGACTCTATTTTTTTGTAGCTATAGGACATACATTGGATATTTTAATTATGTGCATGAGCAAGAGTTTAAACATGATTATTTTGTATAACTGGAATTACTAGAATGTACTGGTTGTTGAATCTGAATTATGAAATTGCTTTATATAGCAGGTTAATTTTATTTGTGGATTGTCAAGTTTTTAGAGGAGGTGCTGCAGGATTTTTGGTAGCCAAAGTATTTAAGTTTGAAATCTATTTTAGTAAGATCATATCTTTAAGCTTGCCGGGTTAGGTGAGTTCATCTGCCTTGTGCGCCAGCCACGGCCTAAGATTGGATCGTGACATTAATCTAGTCTTGTAAGTATCGACCATCATAATCTTTTTCAATGCAAATTGAAATAACACAGAGCAAAATCATGGCATTAAAAAATTAACAAAGAGAACTAGCAATAATTTTCATTAAATCATTAAGTCATACTTAATAATTATCATAGTTAAGAAAATCAACTAATCATACTTACAAGATAATCTCAATAACTTAGAATAAAATTTTTATCAAATCTAATAATTTAGTTTCTCCAAGAAAAAATAATTTAAAACATTATCATTGTGTAAATAGCCACTTACATTACAAAAGAATCAACTAGATTGCTCCCTAACAGCTTCGAAGGGAGTAGCTCGCTCTACGTGAACAAAATCTAACTAACTTAAGCATTTTGACAAGTTTAAATAGTTTATTTTAAAACAATCTATCAATTAGAGAGTCTATTAAACAAAACTCCCAATTTATGGAACATAGGATTCCTAAGGATTAGGAAAAAAAAATCACCTGTGGATTAGAAAAAAAATAAAGCCTCGACTCTACCAATTATAATCTATTGATATTAGAGCTTCTAACTTACTATACTTAAAATGTCAAACATATATCTTCATTCACCATTTTTGAGAGTTTACTGGTTCTTAAGATAAATTGTAGAGCTACCAAAAATAAAAAATAAAAAGGAATGAGATTGACATTAGAGGCTTCAAGCTTTGAAAACTAATGGGTTGAAGGATTTGATGGCAAATGAGACAAGGACGGATTTTATAGAATGATTATGGGAGAAGAAAATGAAAGAAATGGAGATGAGCAAGAGAATGAGAGAGACAACGTGAGATGTGTTTTGGGAGAGGGTTTGCGGTGGCTTACATCTACCTTTCCCTTCTTTTATTTTTATTTTTTTATGTTTTAAAAAATTTGAGAAATTACAAAACTGCCTCGTTCATTTTTTTTCTTCTTTCCGTTACATTACATAACGTAGCCAAACATACCCCTAGGATAATTGTTCCAACTTCGCATGATCCAGTCACTATACTTCAAATAATTAATTGCATAATTTCAGGTAAGAGGTGGTATCAAAATAAAACATTTTTTCACGTGAAAAAAAAGGTAAAACATTTTTCGGAATAGTGATCAATTAATCAATATTTTTTTTCTTTTACGTGAATTATTCAATAGTTGAACTCGATATTATTTCAACCAAGAAAAAGAAAAAAACTCTTGAAATATTATAAATCATTTTTGTTTGCCAGCGCGATTCATTATTATGATGAACAACAATCTAGTAAAAGTACTACTAATTAATATAAAAAATTATTAGCAATAGTTGTTGAGTCCTAGCACGTAGGACAGTGTGAGAGTGTTTTGTCGTGGATACTAAGGGATCCCCTAACGACAAAAACATTTAAAAAAGAAAAAAGAAATCCTGCTGAGTTCAATTACATCACTAAATTTGATACTAATTCAGGTAAAATATTCCACTTTTGTCGATTGCATTGCACATAAATCTCAGTTGTTTAAATCGAAGAATGATCTTTCAACCTACTTCACAATAAGCCTAAATAAACAATGTTAATTAGTACATACAGGATTGCAGGTCCTTTCCTCTTATTTGGTTGATGTTCTATATATATATATAAAGAATGTTCGTCCCTAACTTTTAGTAGATCTTGGATGGAAATTTCTACCAGTTTTCCCACATTGCCAATGCTGTATTGATTGGAGATAACAATTCTATGCATGCAATCCCATTCGTGGAACTGCAACGTGTATGCATCACATTAGTCAAAGTAGTCCCACCCACGGAGAAAAAACTCACGTGCTTCCGAGGAAGTTGCATGCAATAATTCCTCTTCTCAAAAGTTGACACCAAGTCAAGCAATGAGTGCAGTGCCGTGACATATGATTTGGCGTAGTCATTGGGGGCAATGCGTGCCTCGAATCATACGTTCAAGCTTTTACATCCATACATAGTGGAGTGGGGTGTGATGATGAGTATTTAAGAATGAACAACGAACAGGTCAGGCACACAGCATAAAAAGTTTAGTTTTCAGATACAATATCTCAGAAACAAACTTGCATCGATCTTTATAAAATAGTATTCATTATTATCTCATCCATTGTCATTGATTTTGATGTAATTCGAACATTTGCAAGTGCATAGAATGAATTATTTTGCTTCGAACTCCAATGGCTCCGAATCAAGGGGTGCGTTTTTTCTTCTTCTAGTTGTTATTATTATTATTATTTCAGGTGTGATTCAATTACAAGAGTTGGGGGCTGCAGCTTCTACAGCATCACAGCTTGAATCGGAAGCCAACGCTATACTCCGTAGTGGATGGTGGAACAACACGTGGATTTATGATTACAACAATATCTCCGGTCGCTGTCATTGGTATGGTATAACTTGCAACGGCGCCGGAAGCATTACTAAAATCGGATATTGGGATTGGAAATATGGAGGGTGGTCTGAATTATCAGAACTCAACCTCTCTGTTTTCCATAATTTGGAGAGTCTTGATCTCAGACACTCACATCTAAACGGGAGTATCCCACCAGAGATTGGTAATCTCCCCAAACTCACTTATCTCGATTTATCCCTTAATAGTCTTTCAGGTGAAATACCTCTTTCTCTGGGAAACCTTTCCCACTTAACATTCCTTGATTTGTCTGGCAACATCATTGAAGGCTCAATCCCTCCTTCTCTGGGAAACCTTACCTACTTAACTTCCCTTGATTTGTCTGGCAACATCATTGAAGGCTCCATTCCTCCTGAGATAAGGTTCCTAGAAAATCTTTCCTATTTGGATCTATCTCACAACAATATCAGCTCCATTCCTCCTGAGATGAGGTTCCTAGAAAATCTTTCGCATTTGGATCTATCTCACAAAAATATCAGCTCCATCCCTCCTGAGATGAGGTTCCTAGAAAATCTTGCCCATTTGAATCTATCTCACAACAATATCAAGGGGCGACTGAATCCTCTATCATTGGGAAATCCTACCCAATTGACGTTCCTTGACTTGTCTTACAACAACATCCAAGGCTCCATTCCTCTATCATTGGGAAACCTTACCGAATTGACGATCCTTGACTTGTCTTAGAACAACATTCGAGGCTCCATTCCCCGAGAGTTGGGGTACCTAGAAAATCTTGTGTCTTTGGATCTATCTCAAAACAAAATCACAGGACCAATACCTCCAACTCTTGGTGGATTACTCAATCTCTCTTATTTGGATATGCATGGAAACAAAATAAGTGGAAGCTTGCCTATCTCACTTACAAATCTCAACTTAGCTGAGCTTGATATTTCCTATAACCTACTCGTTGGTTCTCTCCCTTCTGATTTAGATAGGTGGACCAACTTGCAAGAATTGATCCTTTACAACAACTCCATCAGTGGGAAAATACCCTTGTCAATTCAACGACTTAGACAGCTAACCACTATCGAACTTGATCACAACCTCTTTAGTGGTGAAATTCCACCACTACTTGGATGTTTACCATACCTAACAACATTGAATCTTAGCCACAATAACCTTTCTGGTACAATTCCCAAATCTCTTGGACAAGTTCCCCATTTCGACATTTCAGACAATAATTTGATCGGTCCAATTCCAGATTATTTCAATTATTCTACAACCACGGATGACGATTGCATATTTGGGGGAATCCAATATCTACCTCATTCAGCTCAAAAAAATAAAACCTCCAAATTAACAATTCTTCTTATCCTCTTATCTCTGTTTCTGGCCTTCTTACTGCTTGTGTGCGTGAAGCTGCATCGTCATGCAAAAAAGAGCAAACAACAAAAGCAAACATCAACAAAGAACGGGGATCTGTTCTCCATATGGGATTTTGACGGAAACATAGCATTTGATGACATAATTAAAGCAACTGAAGATTTCGACATGAAGTATTGTATTGGAACGGGTGCATATGGGAGTGTTTATCGGGCGCAACTACCAAGTGGAAAGGTTGTTGCCTTGAAAAAACTTCATGGCTTTGAAGCAGAGGAGCCTGCTTATTATAAGAGTTTCAGAAATGAAGTGAAAGTACTATCAGAAATAAAGCACCGCAACATTGTAAAGCTCTATGGGTTCTGCTTGCACAAAAGAAGCATGTTTTTGATCTATCAATACATGGAGAAAGGAAGCCTGTTTTCCGTGCTATGTGATGATGTAGAAGCTGTGGAATTGGATTGGAAAAAGAGGGTTAACATCATCAAAGGCATTGCGCATGCTCTATCCTATCTGCATTATGATTGCACTCCTCCAATTGTGCATAGAGACATAACTACCAGCAATGTCCTACTCAACTCAGAGTGGCACCCAACTGTTTCTGACTTTGGAACTGCTCGACTTCTACACTTCGATTCATCCAACCAAACTATAGTTGCCGGAACTTATGGATATATCGCCCCAGGTAAATTACTCACATTTTTTTGGTTCCTATCCCCTTTTACCCTTTACATTGTTTTGTTTATTTGATTCCATACAAAGCATGCCTAGTACATATATAACTTGACGAGTGGACTATTGTAATGCCAAGTTTATTTGATTATTTTGTTTTCCTCATTAATCTCCTAGCTGATCTTTTCAACACAGAGCTTGCCTATACCATGGTTGTAAGTGAGAAGTGCGATGTTTATAGCTTTGGAGTAGTGGCACTTGAAACTTTAGTAGGAAGGCATCCTAAGGAAATTCTTTCATCACTGCAATCAGCATCTACTTATCATATCACACTATGTGATATACTGGATCAACGTCTTGCTCCACCAAATTTAGCAGTTTTATTGGACATTGTGCGGGTCGCCATGATGGTATTTGCATGCTTGAATCCCAATCATTGCCATCGACCATCAATGAAATGTGTCTCCCAAAGTTTTCTAACCCAGCAAACTCCATTGAACATTCCTGTTCGTGAAGTTTCATTGCAACAACTCATGAGTCAAGAGTTATTTGCACAAGTCAAGGCCTAAAAATGAAATTTCAAAATGAAATCAACCCATTAATTAATACTTAGAATAATAAGTTTTTTTCTTGGGTAAGTTTCAGCTTCTAGATGATCCAAATGTATCAAGATGTAAAATAATGTTTAAAGCAAACTAGATACCTTATTTGGATTATCGTTCTGATATCAATATGGTGTTTCTTGTTTGGAATCTCAATTTCTTTTATTCAGGTGTTCTCAGAGTCTGTACATTCGTTAATATAAGAAAACCCATGCGGCAAGTGACCATCAAAAGCACATATTTCTTCTTACGCTAAATATGAAAATTTAAACAAAAAGGCCGTTTCACCACTGCACTATCGAATTCTATCAAAACAAACGTCAAGGGATATTACGTACTATCTGTTTGGTTGTGGTCTTATTAATCACAAAAGAATTCCCCCCGCCCTTGTTCCTCTGCTCATTGAGTTCAACACCTGCACTTACCTCCATGGCATTAAATTTCCACTTCTTTTTTTTGATAGTATTATCTGTTTGGCTGTGCTCTTATTAACCACATTTCTGAGTTTTTGAATTTTTGTTTATTAATTATCTTATCGAAGCAATGATAATAAGCAAATTCTCATCTTATAATGTTTGATCTAGGATATGTAGCTTAGAATAGACTAGATTTGTAATAAAATAACTGAATAACATTACAAGTATCAGTCTTGTTACAGCAAACTAATAGACCACCAATAATTCTCATCTAGTCTATTCTAAGTTGCGTATCCTAGATCAACGTTTCGGCAGATAGCGACTAACAAAAACCTTGAGGATATAGAATAGAGAGAGGGGCTTCTGTGCTTTGACATTTGGTTACAACTCACATGGATCTTCATGATACAGAGTTAAGTTGTTTCAATTCTCAGATCAAAAGTATCACACGTCGCGTTCATAAAATGAATACCATGACCAATTCATAACACTTCTCTCTATTGGATTCTGTGCCCAAAATCTACACCCTGATGACCCCATCCTCTTTTCCCTGTGCTGGTTTTGTTATGGCTTTATTATTTACATCTAGATCAATTTAGCTATTTCTTCGGCCCACAAATAAAGTGAAGACTTCACCCTTTTAATTATGGAAAATAATAATTACATGTTATTTCTATTTCGTTTTTTAGATTACTATTTTAGGTAATAAAATATGAAAAACATACTTTTTCATAGTGCTTTTTTTTTTTCTAATTTTCAAGTACTAGTATAAAAATGCAAAAGATAAACGAATGTGTAGAAACCATTTCCTTCAATCAATTTTCATCATTAGATATACACTACTGAAGTCATACGACTTTCTAGTAAACGACGCATTTGCATGCAATTCTCAATGACATGAGCTCATGATTCCAAAGTACCAATTTGAAATAAATTATATGCATAAAGAATGCAAACAAAGAATCCCATTTCTATTCATGGCCCATGTTACCTGCCAGAGCTGGAAATCCACTAAGAGGGCACACGCACCTTAATTTTTTTATTTCAGCCTTACAAAAATTTCACTTTATAGGAAAGAAATTGCAACACTCATAGTCCACTACCAACTCCTCATGAGACTCATGCAGATTTGTTTAAACTTTATACACCAATATCAATTTCAACATAAAAGCCGAGAATGGTCATCAATAAAAGTCACAAAATATGATGCACCTCCTAGAGTTTTTGTCTCCATAGTACAAACATCAGTGTGAACTAAATCTAGTACATGTGGTCTCCTATGAGGTCCTGAATAATGAAAAGCTACTCTAGCATGCTTCCAACAAAACAATGAGTACAAGTCTTTAGAGACGTACCTTTTACTGAAAGAGATTGATTCTTGGCTAGAACGCCAAGTCCTTTTTCACTCAAATGGCCAAGACGCATATGCCATAAATTTGAAGAGGAATCATCAATAACATTCACCCCCTCTTTGCACAACTTTTCAGGCAACTGGTAGAGAGCAGTGAAATACTATCTTCTCTTGCAACAACTAGCAACCGTTTGGTGATTTTGAATTTTCTACCACCAAAGGTAATATAGTAACCTTCTCCATCCAATGCTTTGATCGACATTAAGCTAAGACGCATGTCAGGCGCATGCTTAACATTCTTTAACTGCAATTTACATCTCATGCTAGTTTCAAGCCACACATCTCCTATATCAACAATCTTGTATATCCCTTCATCTCCCAATCTTATTTTGCCAAAGTCACCAACAGTATAAGTAGAGACAAACTCACTCCTAGGAGTAACATAACATGAGGCACCAAAATCCATGATCCAACTGGAATCATCACATGCAAGATTTATGAAGTTCTCATGATGTAGAACAAGGACATCATCATATGCAATAGCAGCGGTGTCTCTATTACTGTTACTATCTTTGTCTTCATCTCTTTCTCTTGATTTCTCTCTTTTCAAGTACCTGCAATGTTTTTTGATGTGCCCCGGCTTGCCACAATGATAGCAATTAAATTCCTTTCTTGTTTTGGACTTTACCCCTTGACTTACTACGGCTCTCTGACCTGTCAGTATTATGAGGTCTTCGATTCTAGCTTCTCCCTCGTGACTCTACAACAAGTGCTTCTGATTGGGTGGAGGCACTAATCAAACCCCGCTCTCTTCTTCGGGCATCTTCATTCAACATGCTTTCTTTAACCATTGACAACGTCAACTTCCCATTTGGAGCTGAGTTAGTCAATGTCACAAACAAGACTTCCCAACTGTCAGGAAAAGAACTCAACAATATTAATGCTTGCAACTCATTAGACAATATAATCTCATTGGTTGTCAGCTGATTGACAATTTCTTGGAAGCTACTCAAATGCTCTGGCATTGAATCACCTTCTTTATATTTCATATTCACCAGCTTTCGAATCAAATATGTCTTATTTTGGACATTCTTCCTCTCATATAAATTTGTCAATTTATTTATACTTTATAGAGTCGGTGGATAGCTCAATTTGTATTAGTCCAGCGCCTTTCAATATAGGTCCCCAACCGTTTTGATAGTATTATCTGTTTGGCTGCGCTCTTATTAACCACATTTCTGAGTTTTTAAATTTTTGTTTATTGATTATCTTATCGAAGCAATGATAATAAGAAAATTCTCATCTTATAATGTTTGATCTAGGATATGTACCTGAGAATAGACTAGATTTGTAATAAAATAACTGAATAACATTACAAGTATCAGCCTTGTCACTGCAAACTAATAAACCACCAATAATTCTCATCTAGTTTATTCTAAGTTACGTATCCTAGATCAACCCTTCGGCAGATAGCAACTAACAAAACCTTGAGGATATAGAATAGAGAGAGGGGCTTCTGTGCTTTGACATTTGGTTACAACTCACATGGATCTTCATGATACAGAGTTAAGTTGCTTCCACTCTCACGTCAAAAGTATCACACGTCGCGTTCATAAAATGGATACCATGACCAATTCATAACACTTCTCTCTATTGGATTCTGTGCTCAAAATCTACACCCTGATGACCCCATCCTCTTTTCCCCGTGTTGGTTTTGTTATGGCTTTGTTATTTACACCTAGATCAATTTAGCTACTTCTTCGGCCCGCAAATAAAGTGAAGACTTCACCCTTTAATTATGGAAAATAATAATTACATGTTATTTCTATTTCATTTTTTAGATTACTATTTTAGGTACTAAAATATGAAAACATACCTTTTTTATAGTGCTTTTTTTTTCTCATTTTCAAGTACTAGTATAAAAATGCAAAAGATAAATGAATGTGTAGAAACCACTTCCTTCAATCAATTATCATCATTAGATATACACTATTGAAGTCATACGACTTTCTAGTAAACGCATTTGCATGCAATTCTCAATGACATGAGCTCATGATTCCAAAGTACCAATTTGAAACAAATTATATGCATAAAGAATGCAAACAAAGAATCCCATTTCTATTCACGGCCCATGTTACCTGCCAGAGCTGGAAATCCACTAAGAGGGCACACGTACCTTAATTTTTTTATTTCAGCCTTACAAAAATATCACTTTATAGGAAAGAAATTGCAACACTCATAGTCCACTACCAACTCCTCATGAGACTCATGCAGATTTGTTTAAACTTTATACACCAATATCAATCTACTACATATAAATTAAAAAAAAATGATGGAAAATTGTTGTATTAATTAATTAGCCTAAGCAACCGTTTTTTTTTTCTTTCTTTCTCCCTCATAACATTGATGTCCAAAACCTTTCATATGGGTCAATGGAAATGGTGCTGCTCATGCCAGGGCCAAAAGTTCTGCTGCTCATCAATGTGGTGAAACATATTGCAGAAGCCTTCACCTTGATGGTCCGGTCTTGGTGAGTGTTGAAGGAACTGAGTTATGCTCGTGGGCTTTGGGGAGATGGATTGAAGGCTCATTCCATTCTGAGAAGATGCAGGATCGTTTAGAACTGGTGATCTTGAGAGATCTAAATTAATGTCTGGGCTGCTATTACTTCCATTGCTCCAAGAACCACCCTCGGTTGCTTTCATAAGGCTGGTTGTTTCACAAGAATCCCCACCTTTTAGAGCTTGTAACTGCAAATACCATACAGTAAAAAAGTATAAAACGTGTAAAGATACTCAAGTGTAAAAAAAGTGCTAGAGTTTGAACTTTCACCTAAATTTATTTGTTAGAATGATATGATATGCATAATAACCCTTTAATAGATCAAATAGATCATACTACTCCATTCCATTCAACAAATACTCTTGTTTTCTGTAAACAATTTAACAAATTCTGTTGGCAATGAATTGTTACCTTTTCAATTACACATTCACATGGAATTTGGTTACATTGATGAATTTTATTTCCATGTACTAAAGCATTAATTTAGATCTAATGCATCTGTGTCTTGACTCTTTGATCCTAGCAACTTGGAATTAAAAACACAAGGGTACTAATATAAAATGACAAACATTATTGCTAATGTGCAGTTATTCGAACTGACAGTAACACTGACTCTACACGAGGATGACTAACTAACAACCATTCAGAAAGTTAATGAGGGAAACCAATCACCTTAAAAAGTCACTAATACATGTAAAATATGGAGTTTTAGCATCTTAGGAGTACAAAATTGAAAGAAACAAAACTCGAACAAGAAAAAGGTGCTTAATAAAATCAATTGAAAAGGGTATGCTTTCTTTCTTCCTACACAGGAATATCAATCTAAGTATCCATTACTGATTACTATTCAAAGGGGAAAGAATGCTGAAACGGCTTATCAAAACATGAGTGGCAGGAAAACATGGTATACAACTATCCATTGACACGGACTTCTACTCACACAATATAGCAAATTGTGTTGGGCTCAGAGACTGATTTATAGTGTAATTAAATGATGCCTAATGTGTGGCAATGAGTACCAAAAATAAATCTGATAGAATTAAATCTACCAATTGGCGCAACGCAGCAAAAAATGAATATCAGGATGAATAGTAATTCACGATGGGACCCGCTAATCACTATTCACGGTGGACAGCGCTCAACAATGGAGCCGTATCACTATTCTTGTGAATAGTAAATTCGGTGTTACTATTCATTGTGGTGGGATCCACGTCACCAAAATAGATCAAGAAATATGCACACCGAATTTTTAACGTGGAAACCCTCAAATACCAGAGGAAAAACCACGGGACAAACTCCGAAAGATATTCCACTATATTCAGGATAATTACACAATATATTTTCCACACTCTCCAACCCGAGAGGTAAATATAGTGTTTCTCAGTGAGAACCCTCCTATTCAAATACTACACTTTTGCAGTACCAAGGAGTAATAAAGATGATACCCAAAAATATTTCCGGTGTATATACCCACACCTTACACTCTCTGGGATTTACTCACACTCTCTATTTTCCTCTAACTCTCAGAAAAATAACACAAGCTTTGTGTATTTTTCTCTCTATGCAGCTTGTATCTCCGCTGCTGCTTGTGCATCTGAAGCTGCTTCCTTGCCTCTGAGTTTAACGCGTGCATAGTAATTAATTTACTGTTCATGCGTTGAAAATTCTCCTTCAGTGCCGACTCTTTACGCGTGCACAGTAATTTCACTGTTCATGCGTTGAAAAATCTTATGTAAGCACTGACATCATCATGCGTGAACAGTGAAAAATCTTATGTAAGCACTGACATCATCACTGTTCACGCGTGGAAAAAACTCTTCCGGCTGCTTCAAACTTGCCGGCTGAACTCCACAAATTGAACTTCAAAAGAAGCCAATGATAGTGAATATGGGGGAACAGATTTAAAGGGAAAAAAAAATCTAAGAATCTTATAAGAACGAATATTTGAAAAGGGGTCATCGTACTCTTTTGAGTATCATAAATGGTAAACCAACCCCAATATCTTAACAGATAAACATTTTCTTTCTCATCATTATCATCATTCATGATTTATCATTTAAAAATAAATATTTCAAAAATTAAAGACTTAAAATAATTATGATGATTTTATGTATAGTATCTTCCAAGTTGCAAAATGTAACTTATGAAACGGATCATCAAACAAGACAGACTTTGGGGATCGAACAGATTTCAATTTAATCCTAAACAAGTTGGAGTTCCCCTTTCTCCATTATATTTTTCAAGAAAATTTATTATCTTGATCAAGAAAGGGAACTAGCATGAAAAAAATTCAATGATCCAAAGCACACTAGATTGCTAGCTTGCTAGCTAGAAGACTATATAAATTAGTACTAATTATTACCTCAGCGTGTAATTTCTGATTCTGAGCCATATGGGCATCATGATCAGCCTTGGCTGCTTCAAACTGCTTCTTCAGGACCTCATATTCTTTCTCAAGTTGCTTTATTTTTTACCTCGCCCTCCTATTCTGGAACCATACGGCGATCTGTCTTGGTTGCAGCCCCAAAGCCTTAGCTAGCTGCACCTTCCTTTCTGCCTCAAGCTTGTTCCCTGACTCAAAGCTCTTCTCAAGTGCCTTCACTTGCTCCATGCTCAGCCTCTTCTTCTTCTTCTCCCCAAACTGGAGCCCGTCATCTGACAAGTCGTCGTCACCATGGAACTCCTCGTACTTGTTGTCAATGCCAGAAAACGACATGGATCGCTTCAACATGAAAGGTGCACCCCCTACAACACATCCTTAAACAAAACAACTCATAAAAAACCAAAAAAAATAAAAATAACATTACACAGCGATCCAATCATATTTTATTATATATAATTGACCCTTCTACTTATTACTTGAAAAAATGTCACAAATAAAATATTTTGACAAGATGATACGGTAAAAGTAAATTCAGTCAATCAAAATTAAATTCTATATATTAAGTTGGTACCTAAGAATTTTTCATTAGGGAATTGGTGTGAGCCCATTTTGAGAAAGAGAGAGGGTGTGTGTGTTTGAGCTAGGAAGTGTTGGGGTGGTGGGAAAGAGGGGAAAGAGTTGAGAGAGGGTGAAGGAAGTGGGTCATCATGGTGGTCTTCATGGGAGTGGAACATGAAAGTACTATTGTGTGAAGGTGGGAATGCCATGATGGAGTTGAAGAAATAAGATATGTTCTATATTATGGGATAGTGATATCATTCATGCAAATTAGATTGGTGGGTCTCTATTTCTCACATACACCAATTAATTATTTAAAGGAGGGGGCACTTTGGCTCTCACTCTCATGGCGAGGGGACAAAGGTTTCGGAAAGAGGGACGATGATATTTGCAGACTCACAGACCAAAGGACAGCGATTTTTAGGCTCAGAAACAGACAGATAGAAAATGTGTGTGTGTGTGTGAGAGAGAGAGAGAGAGAGGGAGAGAGGGTGTGTGGAGGCAGGGTGCTCAAATCCAATAAAAAAAAATTGTTAAATCAATCGAATTGAATCTGAAAACAGTAAAAATATGGATTCAATTGAATCTTTTTTTTTTTTGACAAACTGTTTGAATTGAATGGAATTTTGTGAAAAACTAAGAAAAAGGATAAAGTATATTGTACAAAATAAATATTTTTTATTAAAGATAAAAATTTAATATTAATACACTTATGATTTAAATTTTTTTTACACATTATATCAGCATAATAAATTTAATTCTTATCCTACTATTTTAAAAATATGTACATAAAGGGATTTGATATCGTATGAAGTGTTAAAAAGTGTTTATGCCATTAGAGATTAGCACATTTAAATCAAATCCGAAATCTTATACAACAAAAATTTTAGCGCGTGAACAATTTATAAATATTAACACTACACTATTACTTTTATAAAGAAATATATTTTCTTTAGAAAGATGTATGTTTATCTGAACTATATTTTCATGATTAATTCATGCGGTTGGGTAGACAAACTGTACCATACTCAACTAGATTCTGCTCATGACATAAGACTATGTGATGTAATGGACCAACGCCTTGCACAACCAAATCCAACAGATTTACTCGACATAGTTCGTGTTGCCATTGTAGCATTCACATGCTTGAATCCCAATCCAAGCTATCGGCCATTAATGAAATGTGTGTCTCAAGGTTTTCTAGGTCAACAAAATCCATTGAAGATTCCTCTAGATGAGGTCTCATCACAGCAGCTCGTGAGTCAAGAATTACTTAAGCTAGTCAACTCCTCAACATAAAAGTTCAAAATAAAATAATCCCATCAGCACTTAGGATAGAATTATTGTATGTTTCAACTTCTAAGTGATCCAAATGTATCACGACGCAAAACAATGTTTATTCATTAGATATCTTATTTGGTGTTACTATCTTGAAATCACAATTTTTATATTCAAGTGTTCTCGTTGTTTCTACAAACATGCAGGAAAACCCATGCACCAAGCAATCATCGAGAGAACTAACATATGCTAAATCACATTCTAACAAAATGCCCCTTTTCACCACAACACAATTCAATCCCATCAAAGCAAACATTACTAATAATAAAAAACGCAAACAATAGCCCCAGTCATTATTCCTCTGCTTCTTTAGCTCTTCACCACTTACTCGGATTTATTATTATTATTTTTTATAATTTAAAATAATTCGTTGAAATGCATCACACTAGAAGACGGGAGTAGAGTGATGCCTTGCGCTTTAATCCAACGAGCAACCTGGCTAAGTACTCGCTTCGTGACAGGCTTTCAGCTGCAAATTAAATTGCCAGTTTCTTATTGACAGAATGAACAAGAGACTCAGCGAGCGCGATTCATTCTCATTGTGGTAAGAGTACTACTAAAATGCCAATTAATATAATAAAAAAAATATTAAGTTATGGAGTCAATAGCGCGTAGAACTGTTAGAGACTTGGGAGTGTTCCATCAAAGAGAATAAAGGATCCCCTAATGACAAAAAAAGAAAAAAAAAAGAAACCTGCTGATTTCAATCATATCGCTATAAGTTTGATACCAATTCATGTGAAATATTCCACTTTTTTCAAATCTCAAACTTGTTCAAATCAAAGAATGATCTGTCAACCAACTTCACAATAAGCCCAAACAATTCTAATATTTTACACAGGTCCTTTCCTGTTATTTGGTTAGGAGGGGGTGTCTATACAGAATTTTGCTCATTTTTCTCGTCCCCCACCCAAATATAAGGGTATGTTCGAGAGTTTTATAGACAATGGGATGGAATGATTATTGATAGAATGGGAAAAAAAAAATAAGGAGTAGAGTAGAATAGAATACATCACATCTTAGTTTGAGAGTTTATAATATAACTGAGTGAAATGGAAGAAACTAACATAAATTTCATTTTTTCACTTTTGTTCTTTAATTTGGTGAGTATAATTTCTATGAATGTAAAATATAAGAGGGTTAAAACAGTAAAAAGAGGAGCGACACACAACTCACCCTCTTGGACTCCCAATTTGGGGGCTCACCAAATACGCCGTGCATGAGGGTTGAGAAGGGTCTTCTCGTTGGTCCTATAAACAACATCCAAACACTCATTGCACATAAATCTCAGTTGTTTAAATCGAAGAATGATCTTTCAACCTACTTCACAATAAGCCCAAATTAACAATGTTAATTAGTACATGCAGGTCCTTTCCTCTTATTTGGTTGATGTTCTATGCAGAAATTTGTTCATTTATCTCCTCTCCCAACCGAATTAGACACAATATATATTGTTGGCTTGAGAATCTTTAAATGATGACAAACATAATCACATTTATCTTTAATATATTTGTTAAGTGTTTCAGATTTATATCAGACAACAAATATCTGCTGTATTCACAGGAGACATCCGTGACATGGTTGAAAGCATTATAAACATCAAGGCACTATATATGAAAGACTGACAGAAACTGAAGACAAACAGTATTGCATCAGTAAATAAGTATTCTTTAACAACTTGTGGGACCCTTTGAAGCAAGAATAGTCTACATCACAAGTACAATAAAGTGGAAAGAAAGTGTACTCAACAAGATACAAAGCATGGAGCAAGCATGGGTATAATAACAAAAGGACAAAAGCCTTATTTCTGCCACATGATAGAACACAGAACAAGGACAGTAGAAAAGGCACTGCAAAAAGGGTTTTCAAACAGCCAAATATTTACACAAACATAGCACTCCTTTACTGAAACCATTTCTGCATAAAAGAAGGATACCCATTGTCTTTCATCAAAGAAGAAAATGTTTGTTCCTCTTTTTCCCCAGGCTTCTGTTACTATCGAAGCTACTCATCCACCCATGCTTCAAGCTTGTTCTTCATGCTGCAAAAAGACGTTACAACAAGTCTTCTTTGTCCTGGTTGCATTGCAAGGGTGGTGTCTATATATGCTTCAAGAAGAACCTTATTAAAACCACCAAAACTTATCAAGAAATATATTTTGCTTTTGATTTTAGCTTTTGAGTTATATCTTGAGAAGAATATTTCGTGAGAAAGTTAGAGCTCATTATTTGAATACTTGTCTTGGTCTTTGTTTGGAATCTTGAGTTTGTAAATTGTGAGTGATTGAAGTTGGACAAGTCACCAACTCAGTTTTTGTTGTTGAATCTGTATTTGGAACTTGGAAATTAGTGAAACTCTCATCAACACTGGTAAGGACTAGAATACGCTTCACATTGAAGTTGAACCAGTATATAAAGTTCCTGGTACACTCTCTTTAACTCTATCTCTTTATCTTTATTTCATCTCGAACAAGTTTTTGATTAGTATTGTTGAAGTATATCCATTATTAGAATATTAATATACTATCTTAAAAGGAAAACAAACATATAAGCACTATATCTAAAGTTTATTCAAAAAACATATACTGTTACATGAATATCTCCTGAATTTACAGGAGACATCTGAGTGAATATTTTAATTATGTGTTAAGTGTACAGAAAATTTTAAACGATCACTTGATTTAAACACCTCATTTCTTAAGTGATCTAATATCATTATATATATTAAAAAAAAAGGATGTTCGTCACTAACTTTTGGTAGATCATGGATGGAAATTTCTACCAGTTTTCCCACAACGCCAATGCTGTATTGATTGATCCAGGAAGGTTGGTTGGAGATAACAATTCTATGCATGCAATCCCATTCGTGGAACTGGAACGTGTGTCCGTCATGCTAGTCAAAGTATGTCACGACCCAACTTAGGCCATGACCGGCGCATGGGAACACTTTTCTCAGCAAGCCTTAATACACTAAATTTTCTAGAAAAACAGACAGAGTTTCCTCTGTTTTTCGGATGTTTCCCAAATAAAATACAACCTGCAATATTTTTCAATAAACTCACAGCAAATGGGTATCCAGCATTCTCAGAATGTGCCCTTCCAGAAATTAATAATATCTCAGCATAATCCAGCCATAAACCAATTTAGTTTTCAGCTCTATTAAACATAATAGCCAACATAGTTCAAAATATACAACCAGATAAGTTTACAAATCCTTTCGTTAACATAATCTAAGCATCTAAGTTATAATTTATCAACATAAACATAAGATAGATCCAAGGACCCTACCTGTGACATATGGAGCAACTGCCAATTACAAGCTGAAACAAAATATGGATGATAATCAAAAATGGCCTTTACAAAAAGGCACACCAACTTAGAATTTATTAAGATTGTGTCGAAGGAACACCAAAACTAGTCCCAGTACCTGTATTTGAAAAAGATGGAAATATAACGGGATGAGTTTTGTAACTCAGTGAGAGATAGGATATCCATAGTTTACTAAATGCAAGCATGAATCAATATAAACATAATATGTGCTTATAAAATGTATTTTTAATCACAACATGAGATTTTTTTTATAACATAGCCTTACATATTCATATAAATTCAAATACATTGGGGAATTAACCAAAGCAGAACGATAACAAGTCCAGACATAACCCAAGGCCATGTGTGGGTTAGCACCACTTGCTAATTGGAGTTGGCCTGTAGTCATATTCAAGTCCAGACATGACAAAAGTCATGTGCGGGTTAGCACCTGTCACGACCCAATCTTAGGCCGTGACCGGCGCACATGCCAGATGAACTCACCTAGCCCGGCAAGCCTAAAAAAATGTGATCTCACTGAGATACGTTTCAAACTCAAATACTTTGGCTACCGAAAATTCGGCAGCACCTCCCCTAAAAACTGGACAATCCATATATAAAACTTGCTCGCTATATAATACAATTCCAAAATCCAGAATCAACAACCAGAATATTCCAGTAATTCCAGATATACAAAATAATTAGGCTTAAACTCTTGCTCACACATAATCAAAATACATGACCTATGTCCTATAGCTGTAAAATATTGGAGTCAATAACAAAAACAACCTTAATTGGCAACAGAGGCCTACCAAAAAGAATATCCCGGGTAAACAGCAATCCCAGGGGCCTGCTACTCAGCTACCTGAAAATCTGAAGGAAAAAGGGGGGTAAGTCAAACAGACCCAGTGAGGACTATAAACAAAGTGGACGAGAAGGAGAAACCGATCAACGCACGAGCATGTAATAGAAAACAAGATAGGCTATAAATTATACACATTTCCAAAAGCCAATAATAACAATATAATAGGCCATACTTTTATATTTCTTCCATAGTTTGAAAATAAATATTCTTCGAAATTTTATTTCTCAGCAAAGTCTCAAAAATAAATTACTGAACACATTTTCTCACTTTTCTCTAGTTCCTTATTCTCACATAAAATTTACTTCATCATCAAATACTCAAATACTCATGAGGGTTACATAAGAAGCATAAATCTTACTTGGGGAGTAATCTCAACCCGTAAATCACAAGGTTTATTAATTCTCAAATAATATTCTTTCAAATTTTTATATCTTACTAAGAGAAACTATGTGCACATAGACCGTTACATCTCTTCGCTACGGCAAGCGGTAATGCCATTATATCTCTTTGTTATGGCGAGCGGTATTGCCATTATATCTCTTCGCTATGGCGAGCGATATTGCCATTACTTCTCTTCGCTATGGCAAGCGGAAATTTCATCTTAGAACCCATCATGATTTTCTTAAATAAATTTTTATCAAACACAATTTATAAATCTAAAACTCAATCTTCATATTAACTTTACAAGTGCCAAATATTATAACTTTTTCAACGCACATCGAAACAACATATAGCAAAATCATAGCATTATAAAATCAACAAAGAGAGCTAGTAATAATTTCAACCAAATCATCGAGTCAGCCAATCATCAAGTCATATTAATAACTACCGTATTTGAGAAAATCAACTAATCGAACTATCCAATTAATCCAAGTAGCTTAACATGAAATTTTTACCAAATCTAATAAATTAGTTTCTCCCATAAAATAATTTAAAATATCGCCACTATGTAAATAGCCACTCACTGTACAAAGGGATCAACTGGGCCTCTCCCTGACAGCTCCGGAGGGAGTAAGTCGCTCCACGTCAACAGAATCTAGCAAACATAAATATTTTGACAAGTTTAAATAATTTATTTCAGAATAATTTATCAATTTGAGAGCTTATTGAACAAAACCCCCAATTTATGAAACCTAGGGTTCATAAGAATTAGAGAAAAATCAAGTCTTAATACTATCCACTACAACCCATTAATATTAGAGCTTCTAACTCACTAGATTTATACTTAAAATACCAAACCTATACCCATCCACTATTTTGAGAGCTCACTAGTTCTTAAGGTATATCCTAGAGTAACAAAAAAATGGATGAGATTGAGATTGGAGACTTACCTCAAGCTTTGGAAGTAAATGGGCATGGAGATTTAATGACAAACTAAGCTCACAATGGAGTTTGTGGGTTGAAAAGAAAATAAAAAAAAATAAAAAGAGAAGAAGAGGAAGACGGGAACAGAGAGGGAGGGAAGAGAGAAAGTGAGTGTGTGTGTGTATGTGTGTTAGGGGGGTGGGTTACGGTGGTTTAAAGCCACCCCCTTCTCTTTTCTTTTTTTTGTTTTAAAAAGAAGCGAGGAATTACAAAACTACCCCTATTAAGTTTTCACTCTCTCTGTTTTTTTTTCTTTTCTATTACGTTACAGCACCATACCTGCTAACTGGAGTTCGCTCGTAGCCAAATACAAGTCCAGACATAGCTGCAGCTATGTGCGGGTTAGCACCTCACCTGCTAACTGGAGTTCCCTGGTGCACCAAGGCTAACGCCCCTGCCGTTAGCTACAGTTCTACTTAGGTTCACTCCCAAAACATCTTCAATCACAAAATCCAATTTCAATTTCATACTTATAGACTTAACAGTTCTCATAAATAACATCATTGGTGTTTCCAACAGGATTCCCATTCCATGACATTCTTGCAATATAAAATCCACTTTCAAGTTATATGAGGCATAGGGGCATAAGATAAAGTCAAATTTAATAATTAACATAAGATATTCTAAAACTCAACATACCTTATAATTTAACTAAGAATAAGTAAATATGCATAATAATTAACTTCTAGCCTCTAAATCATAACTTCCATTTAGCACATAAAGCCTCAGTTTGATAAATAAATTATTTTCTTATATAGCAATATGCTTTTCGTATAATTTTATTTTTATAAACACAATTTATTAGGCATAAAGTAACCTATAGATACACTATCTACTCACAACTATTGATTCAAAGAACCGAAAAACAACTCCTTTGATGCCACCAATTCAAGTGTTGATGCCCGATTACTCTATCGCTCTAGGAACAAGATAATATTAATATTTGTGAGCTAACAATATCACCAATTTACATAATTTAGCTCTAAATCAATACAATCCCCAAATCAAAGGTTTAAGAAACCTAACAATATTCCCTAAAATAATTAGAAACTTCAATAATTTAAATAGAGTAGTTTAGGAGCTAACTTACCACTTGGAGAGTAGAACTGGTGAAAAAAATCACCTTAATTCTTCCTAAACTTTAAGCTCCCTCTAATGGAGTTAGAGAGAAAGTGGAGTAGAGGAGAGAAAGAAGGGCGCAATTATGGAGATGAGGAGGAAGAGATGATGATGATGGAGGTGGTGGTGATGTTTGATGAAGATGAGAGCAAGGAAAATAAAGAAGAAAAATGGGAGGGAGATAAGATGGAGGGAATCATGGGAGAAGAAGAGAATGGAGGGAAGAAGAAGAAAGAAGGCAACGTTTCTGCCAAGGAGAAGAGAAGAAGAAATAAAAAGAAAGGGAGAGCTTTATGGTGGTCTATATAACTTAAGGTGCACGGTGGTCTTTATCTCTTTTTTTCTTTTTTTTTTTACGGTTACAACAAAGTAGCCCCACCCACGGAGAAAAAACTCAAACACGCACTTCCAAGAAAGTTGCATGCAATATTTCTTCTTCTCAAAAGTTGACACCAAGTCAAGCAATTAATGCAATGTCGTGGCTTATGGTGTCACGACCTAACTTTGGCCATGACCGGCGCATGGGAATATTTTTCCCAACAAGCCTTAATACACTAAATTTTCTAGGAAAACGGACAGAACTTCCTCTGTTTTTCGGACTTTTCCCAAATAAAATATAACCTGCAATGTTTCCAATAACATCACAACACTTGGGCATTAAGCATTCTCATAATACGTCATTCCAGTACATAATAATATTTCAGCATATACCAGTCATGGAACCAATATAGTTCAACATAAAACCAAATTAAGTTACAAATCCTTTCCAAAACATAACGTATATAGCTAAGTTATAAGTTCTCAAACACAAATATAACACAAGTCCAAGGAACCTGCCTGTGACATATGGAGCAATTGACATCTACAGGTTAAACCAACATATGGATGAAAACTAAAAGGGCCTTTACAAAAAGGCTCACTAACTTAGAATTTATTAAGATTGTGCCGGAGGAACACCAGAACTAGCACCAGCACCTGTATCTGAAAAGGGTGGAAATACAACGGGGTGAGTTTTGCAACTCAATGAGAGATAGGGTATCCATAGTTTACTAAATACAAGCATAAAATAATATAAACATAATAATGTATATGTACTCATAAAATAGGATTTTAGTCATAACATGAGATTCCTTAATAACATAGATTTACATACTCATATAAATTCAAATACATTGGGGAATTATCTGAAGCAGAACGATAACAAGTCCAGACATGATCCAAGGCCATGTCCGGGTTAGCACCACACCTGCTAACTAGAGTTGGCCTATAGCCATATACAAGTCCAGACATAGCTGCAGCTATGTGCGGGTTAGCATCTCACCTGCTAACTAGAGTTTCTCACGGTGCACCGAGGCTAACGTCCCTGCCGTTAATTACAGGTTCTAACTATAGAATTTTCACCAATTTAACTCAAAATAATGCACATTACATAATATTAAGGTAACATAATATGCTCTCAAATTCAATATTCATTACAGTTCAACTCAAAATATTTAAATAAGTATAATAATCATATTATGGTCTCCAAATATAAGTTTGTCATTTCAAACATAGAGCCATATTTTTAATAAATAAATTATTTTCTTCTATATTAACATACTTTTAGCTCTTTATACCATTTTATATTGTTTATCACGCATAAAGTAACCTACAAATATACTATCTACTCACAACTATTGGTTCAAAGAACCAAAAAATAATGCCTTTGATACCACCAATTCAAATATTGATGCCCGATTGCTCTATCGCTCTAGGAACAAGATAACATTAATATTTGTGAACTAACAATATTACACATTTACAGAAATTAGCCCCAAATCAATAAAAGCCCCAAATTCTAGAATTCAATAAACCTAACAATATTTCTAACATAATCAGAAATTTCAATAATTTAAACGGACTAGTTTAGGAGCTAATTTATCATTTGGAGTATAGAATTGGTGAAGAAAATCACTCCAATTTTTCCTAAGCTTCAAGCTCCCTCTAATGAAGTTAGAGAGAGAAAGTGGAGTAGAGGAGAGAGAGGACGTGGTTGTGATGGAGAGGATGTGGAGGAGATGATGATAATGGAGGTGTAGTGATGTTTTGTGTTGATGGAAGCAAAGAAATTGAAAGAAAATTGGAAAGAAGTGAGAAAGGAAAAGGAATGAGAAGGGGAAGAAGAGAGGAGTGGGGTTCACGGGAAGAAGAACGAAAGGAAACATTCTATAAGGGGGAAGGAAGGAAAAATGAAGAGAGGGGGAGAGTTCTATAATAGACATACCACTTAATGTCCACCGGTAGTCCTCATTTCATTATTTTTTTTTTCTGGTTATCACATATGGTTTGGCGTAGTCATTGGGGGTAATGTATCCCTCGAATCATACGTTCAAACTTTTACATACATACATAGTGGAGTAGGGGTGTGATGATGAGTATTTAAGAATGAACAACGAACAGGTTAGGCACACAACATAAAAAGTTTAGTTTTCAGATACAATATCTCAAACAAACTTGCATCGATCTTTATAAAATAGCATTCATTATTTTTTCATGCATTGTCATTGAGATTGAAGTACTTTGTATGAACATTTGCAAGTGCGTAGAATTATGAGTTATTTTGGTTTGAACTCGACTGGGCCAGAAACACACAGTGCATTTTTTTTTCTCCTTCTTGTTATTATTGTAACACCCCGATTTTTCTGTCTGAGGGAAATGACCAAAATGCCCCTGAGGTCATTTCCTGATCCGAATTCAAGGATAACCAACTCGGTCGTCCTCGAAGGGTCAACTCAATGTTTGAAAGGGATTGAATAGCCTTTGAATGCTTCCGGAAGCGAAAATCTTGTTTTCCGCAGTTTCGGGTCAAAATGACCAAAATACCCCTATAGCGTTTTTACGCGGGTAGAAGTGCCGTTTGAGCCCGAAACTTTCCCCAGAGATTTAAAAACATGTTTTCATGTGTCTAGAGGTCTCTGTTCAAGTCCCGGTGGTGCCGGGCAGTTTTAGTGCAAAATTATGATTTTGCCCCTAGAATAATGTTTTTGAGCTTAATGATGTGATTAAGCAAACCTAAGCAATATTAGGCTCTAAACGAAGATTAATTAATTTCCTTAATTAATCTAGAGTCAAAATAATTTATTAAAGTTAATTAGAACCTAAAATTGCTTAGATTAAACTTAAATCCCTTTTTAGAACTCAAGATTCCTAGTCTTGGAATCTTGAATAGTATTTTCTCTCTCCAATTCCTTAAATCAAGGAAGTGTGTCTAGAGTTGTTTAGACTCTAAATTGAGGATCTAACTCACTAATGGTGCAAGACCACTCCTTAATTATGTCTAGACCACCCTAATTATCCATTTTCCTTACCTAAACACTTTCTTACAAATTCCTAATCTTAAGCATAATCAAAGATACACCTAAACACAACTCTAAATCATAATTAAATTGCAAAACAAGCCTCCCCTTGGCTGCAACATGGCCGAACAGCCATGCCCCCTTTGGCCACATGTTTAATTATTTTCTCACTCAAAGAACCATGCTTGAGGCCATACCTTGAACCATACCTCACCATACCTTAAGCCATACCTCACCATGCCTCAAGACCACATTATCTCACCTCATGGAACTCATGGATGCCCTCCAATTCTGCACCCTCATGGCCGAAACTTATCAGCCCATTCACACTCTTCATTTGTCTCATTTCTCTATAAATAGAATGCCTTGAGGAGCTTGCACCACTTTTAGATCATTTGCTAAGTTTAGGAACACTCAAAGCTTTTCTTTTCTCTCAAAGTTCTAGTGTTCTTCCAAGTTCTTCAAAGTTCTTCATCTTCTTCATCTTCTTCTTCCATCTTCAAGTTCATCACACCAAGTAGGGATTTCCTTTCATGTATTCTTTTCTTTAAAGTTCTTGTTTCAAGCTTGATGTTCATAGTTTCTCTTGTTTCTTTTTAGAACTTCTTTTCTTTTTCTTGTTCTTTCTCATTTTCGGCCTGGGCCTTGAAGTTTAAAGAAATGAGAGCTTGATGATGAGAGTTTCATGATGATGTTCATCACTTGAAACAAACTCTAGAGCTTGATCTTTGTTCTTGAGCAAAAATGTTTCTAGTTCTTCCTTTCTTGAACTCTTGAGAACTCTAGCTTTGATGATGTTTTAAAATGATTCTATGAACTCAATGATGAGGGCTCATGGTGTTGGTGTCAATATATCACCAAGACCATGGACTCTAGAGTTTCAAATATTTATTTTCTTGCCTAGATGTTTCGGCCATTTCCTTTCCTTTTATATGCCTTATGGTTTGATTTTCTAAAAATGTTATGTTGAGTTCTAAGAACTCTAGACTTTACTTTATTTTGGTTTGATGAGTTTGGGTTGAGGTTTAAGTTCCTTTAAAGTCTTGTTAAGAGCTCTAGAGTGATAAAATGAACTTGCATAATTTATCTTATGCTTGCACTCATATTTACATTCTTGTTATGCACCTTTACTTCCAAGCTATCACCTAAGAACATAAAGATTAAAATGGAACTTGCATAATCACTAAATTTAATTTTCAAAGCCTTTCTATTTCGGCCTTAAAGTCGATTATTGTTGGGCCTAGAGCACTAAAATAAAGAATTGAACTTGCATTATCACCTAATTAATCTCTCGAATGCTTATCTATTTCGGCCTTAAAGTCGATTGTTGTTGGGCCAAGAGCACTAAAATAAAGAATTGAACTTGCATTATCACCTAATTAATCTCTCGAATGCTTATCTATTTCGGCCTTAAAGTCGATTGTTGTTGGGCCAAGAGCACTAAAATAAAGAATTGAACCTTGCATCTTTACTTTTAAGCTTGCACGTTTAAAGTTTATGCCTCGTATATTTACTTTCAAGCTTGCACGTTTAAGTTTATGCCTTGCATATTTATCTTACGTCATCACTTTATTTTGTAAGCAAAGATTAAAAATGAAAAGCATGAGCACGTTTATTTTATGTCATAACTTAAGAACCTAGAGCTCAAAGACTTGCCCATTTCATTCCAAGTTAAAGTTTAATGTGAAACCATTCTTTGAATGCATATTTTCGGCCAAGTAGTGATGATGGACTTGCAATGAGTTTTCATCTAGCTACAAGGACCAATAGTCTATGTTCTAAGTTTTCCTTAAAGCTTTACAAATCTTTTCAAGGTTATGTTGTCATGAGATATGACTTTATTCCCTTTTAGGAGATGAAATATATTTTGGTCATTGACCTAAGGCTTCTCTTAGCCTCTTGATGAATTAAAATGATTTGCAAAGAGTTTTAGAAATTCTAAATTGATCCCAAGAGAAACTAGTTAACTTATGTGCCTAAAAATGTCAATTTAAATCCCTTACTGAAGCTAAATATTTTCGGTTCTGATATGATGAGTGTGATGCTGTACGATGATGTTTTGATGTGTTAAAATGTGTGAAAATATTATATGATAATGTGGAAATGATTCTATGCATAATAGGTAAGAAACTAGCTAACTAGAAATACCGTAAAGCTAGAATTTAACATAGTTTTGACCCATTTGTTCTTGGAACTTATCCAAACTATTTTAATGGGAGCACAATCAGATTAGGATTGTTTAGACATGAAAAACTTGGTAACATTTGGATTAGAATCGAATTCTAGCACCTATAGGGAAACTAGTAACTAGAAAACCGTAAAAGTACAAGTTTAGAACTCTTAGAACATTTATTTTTCTGGATTCTGTCCAGCACCCTTACAACATGATTAATAATTAGTCCTTAAGCATATGAATGCCTCATAATTGATTTAGATTTAATTCGTAGCGCCTTAGGCGAAGACGGAACCAAGAAAGGGCCTAAAACGTAAGTTCTAGAACCCCGTAATCACCAGTTAGGAATTCTGCCCTATGCTAATCAGATTTAAGTGTGAACATGAGGATTATGAATGATGTTTAATTATGAGCCCTCAGGTGCATAAAATATGAGCGACGGATGTTAGAGAACCATATCTCATGATCAAGACCCGTAAGGGTCAAAGCATAAGCTACCGTAAGGATAAACGATTGAATGTTCCATGATGATGCATGTGGTATGTAAATGATGATGATGTTATTCATATGAGGAATTCATGAGGATATATGTTTATGTGGCATAAAGCAAATTTGGAAGGAATTCGGCGTAATGCCTTTGCGCCGCCAAATTCCCGACAAATTTGGGGACTTAAAGAGATTTTGAAAATTAAGGTACTAAGATGGGTTCTAGGATGACAACGGTTCGGCCGAGCACCTCCATAGAACTCATGTGACATCGGTACCCATTTATACTCTTAGGTGACACCGGTTCGGCCGAGCACCCCTAAGAGAATTACCCCCTAACCCGTACTCAGATAGTCGGGATTTATGATTTATGATACGCTTATCATTAAGTAGTAAGTAAGAACTAGTGACAACTAGTTAAGGTATGAGCTCATAACCTAGATATGTGACACGTTCTGGGTGACACCGGTTCGGCCGAGCACCCCTAGTTCGATTGTCTTTTAGGGTGGTCCATGAGGAAGAGAAGTTTCATGATTATGATTATGTCACTAAGTTTGTCCCATATGAATGTTTCTATTGCCACTTTATGCCACTAAGTATGATGATGCTTGATGTTATGCTTTATATATGTGCATTAGGTAGTGCCATGCATACATCTACTATTATATTGCATTCATGACGTTAAGACCATCCTAAAATGAATGGACCTTGGCTAAAGTATATTTTAAAGTTTAAAATGAACTTAATGCATGTTCAGTCATTTTGTATAATTAAACCCAAGGTTCCTGAGGACGTAGATGATGACACCTAGGTAGTAGGAGGCCCTACTGAGATTCTTTAGCAAGATTCTCACTCCCTCTATCTCTTTCTTTCCGTCACGTCTTCAGATGGCGACGTTCGTAGTGTTCGTGGACACCCCGACATGGGAGTGCACTATGACCCGGCTCACGGGTCATACTATTTTGAGGGGCAGTGAACGGTGTGGGTTTTCATGTTCGTAGGACGCCCTTTTGCTCATCCCGTGCACACCCATCGCTTCTCCCCGACTGCACCCTATGGCGACAATGAGCGGGTTTTTGAGCGTGTGCGTACGCATGACGAGAGAGTGCTCCGCATGCACACCGCCGCCTCAGCCATGCGAGACTATCCCGATTACGTGCCCTGGACCTACTTCTCAGAGACCGACTCGTCCGAGGACTCGCCTACCCATCCGTATAGCGAGAGCTTTGCCCCCTCTCCACCATTGATGAGGGAGGGCAGTGAGGATACCGTGACTCAGCCATGACTTGCACGGCGACCGGAGATGCGGCCACGCCGCGAGGGTCACTCTCGATCCCCGTTCCGCCTCTTTACGCTCGAGGAGCTCGCCCAGTTTCCCGGATACTTGCCTCGTTCGCGAGATGGACGCCAGTAGGAGGTGACGATCGACCGATGGAGTACCTGGTTAGAGCAGACACCACTTAGATGGGGATAAACCTTCTTTTATTTAGAGGTTATCCCATTAGATGCACTCGGGTAAGGGAGTAGCTCATGTTTATGTTTATGTTTATGTTGTATTTCCTTTCATGTATTTTCCTTGTACTAAATTAAGTCCCACACTTATAAGTGGGCAAGTTATATATACATGAGATGATATTCAGTGTTTTCCCATGATGTGCCTTTATGTGCCATATGCTGTGACGTTATGAGATGTCTGTTTTTGCCCATTACTTATTACATCACATCACGCGGCTCTCACTTTGTATTTCAAGAAAAAATTTACCCATATTTTCCGCTAAGTATTTCTAAGTAAAATTAAGAACTATGAAGTAACAGACTAATGATTAACCTAAGTATGTTCTAGAGTATTGGGTTAAAAATTAGAATGTTACAATTATTATTATTATTATTATTATTATTTCAGGTGTGATTCATGTGATCACCGCAAAAAAAAAAAATGAAAAAATGAAGTGAGGCCCACCGTGCACCTTAAGTGGTATAGACTACCATAGAGCTCTCTCTCTCTCTTTATTTTTCTTTTCTTCCCCCTTACAGAACGTTCCTTTTCTTTCTTCCTCCCCTAACCCCCTCCTCCCTTCTTCCTCTTCACTTATTTCTTTCTTTCTCTCCTTCATCTCCATTCTTCATCATCATCTTTGCTTCTATCATCAACAATTATCACTACCACCTCCATTATCATCATCTCCTCCACATCCTCTCCATCATAACTGCACTCTTTCTCCTCACACCTCCATTTTCTCTCTCTAACTCCATTAAAGGGAGCTTGAAGCTTAGGAAGAATTGGAGTAATTTTCTTCACCAATTCTACATTCCAAGTGGTAAATTAGCTCCTAAACTACTCCATTTAAATTATTGAAATTTCTGATTATTTTAGGAATATTTTTAGGTTTATTGAATTCTAGAATTTGGGGCTTTTATTGATTTAGGGCTAATTTATGTAAATTTGTGATATTGTTAGCTCACAAAAATTAATATTATCTTGTTCCTAGAGCGATAGAGCAATCGGGCATCAACACTTGAATAGGTGGCATCAAAGGCATTGTTCTTCGGTTCTTTGAACCAATAGTCCGAGTAGATAGTATATCTGTAGGTTACTTTATGCATGATAAACAATATAAAATGGTATAAAGAGTTGAAAGTATGTTGATATAGAAGAAAATAATTTATTTATTGAAAATGTCGCTTTATGTTTGAAATGATAAACTTTTATTTAGAGGCCATAATATGATTATTATGCTTATTTAAATATTTTGAGTTGAACTGTAAAGAATATTGAATTTGAGAATATATTATGTTAATTTTATATTATGTAATGTGCATGATTTTGAGTTAAATTGGGGAAAATTCTATAGTTAGAACCTGTAGTTAACGGCAGGGACGTTAGCCTCGGTGCACCGTGAGAAACTCTAGTTAGCAAGTGAGGTGCTAACCCACACATAGCTGCAGCTATGTTTGGACTTGTATATGGTTACGGGCCAACTCTAGTTAGCAACTGTGGTGCTAACCCGCACATGGCCTTGGGTCATGTCTGGACTTGTTATCGTTCTGCTTCGGATAATTTCCCAATGTATTTGGATTCATATGAGTATGTAAATCCTATTTTATGAGTATATATATACATTATTATGTTTATATTATTTTATGCTTGCATTTAGTAAACTATGGATACCCTATCTCTCATTGAGTTGCAAAACTCACCCCGTTGTATTTCCACCCTTTTCAGATACAGGTGCTGGTGCTAGTTCTGGTGTTCCTCCGGCACAATCTTAATAAATTTTAAGTTGGTGAGCCTTTTTGTAAAGGCCCTTTTAGTTTTCATCCATATGTGGTTTAGCCTATAGATGTCAGTTGCTCCATATGTCACAGGCAGGTTCCAAGGGCAATCAGCTGATCTTGATGCACGGATGTTAGGCATGCAGCAAGCCATCGACAATTTGGTGGTAGTTTTAACCCAACAGGCAAGAGATAGAGCCCAACCACAAGATGAACCTACCCCTGGTGCTCGAAGAAATACCCAAAATTTTGGGCATGAGGAAGTAACTATTGAAGCATATCTTTGGTTAAACCCACCTACTTTCACCAGGGACTCTGCAGATGAAGACCTACAAGAGTTTTTGGACAGATCAAAGAGAGCCCTTAGAGTTCTCAGATGTGAGGATGGCAGAGCAGTGGATTTTGTATCCTATAATCTTCAAGGTATCGCAGCACACTGATATGAGTCTCTATTAGAAGAATATGCAGTTGATATGAGACCACCCCCAGTATGGGAAGAATTTTCACAAGCCTTTAAGGACAGATTCCTTCCAGACAACAGAAGAGAGAGACTTGCTAATGAATTTGAGAAGCTAAAACAAGCTCTAGGAATGTCAATAACTGAATATGCTACTAAATTCACCAGGCTGTCCAGATTTGCACCACACTTAATTGTAAATGAAGTAATGAAAGTACGAAGGTTTATCAAAGGGTTGAGAGAACCACTATGCACTAATCTACTTCCTGAAGTAGGAAGAATGCCTTTTGCTCAAGTGGTAGATGTTGCTTATGCTATGGAAACAACAAGAGAAGAAAATAGAGCTACAATGAAGTTAGCTAAGAAACCTAAGATGAAAGGAGTTTTTTCTGGAGGTCTTAGCTCAGGAGAAGGTTACACCGCTCCAAGACAACATCAGGAGCACTCAAGTAGAGCCACACCTTATGTATCTACTCCTATGACCACATCTGGCTCTAAACCTTATTCTATTAGCCAATCTCAAGGGAGCATACAAGGTTCCAGGCAATCAGGCCCAATAAGGCCATTATGCAGAACATGTGGGAAGCACCACTTTGGAAATTGTCATGAGAATAGATGGGCATGTTATGGTTATGGACAAACAGGTCACTTTTTGAGAGATTGCGCACGCTCAAGAGAGGTCCAAGGTCAAAATTCAGCCCATCAAGACATACCAGCACCATCTCAATCAACCCTTTCCCAAAGGAGTTCCTTTGGTTCTGGTGGTAGAGCAATAGGTGGTAGAAGCCCAGGTGGTAGAGGGTCTGGTCAAAGGGGCAGAGGTCAAGCACGGGTATTTGCCATGACACGACAGGATGCTCAAGCATCCAATGAAGTTGTTACAGGTACACTCAAAGTTTGCTCTTTTGATGCACAAGTTTTGTTTGACTCGGGTTCTACACATTCATATGTATCTTCATATTTTGCATCTTGCTTTGCTAAGCAACCTGAGTTGTTGGAAAACCCATTTTGGGTTAGTACTCCAATAGGAAAATCTTTGTGGATCCAGTTAGTATTCCAGTCTTGTATTGTCAGTGTGAATAGGGTAGATACATTAGCTGATTTGAAACTACTTGAGATGGTTGATTTTGATGTTATCCTAGGCATGGATTGGTTAGCTCCTTATCATGCCAATGTCGATTGTTATTCTAAAGTAATGAGGTTTAACATTCCAGATGGTCCATCCTTCATGTTTAAAGGGGATAATTATCTCATCCCAGCTAGTTTGATCTCATCCATGAGTGCTTTGCACTTGATGAATAAAGATAATCAAGCCTTCCTTGCGATGGTTAGAGATGTTGAGGCTGAAGTGCCTAGCATTGACCAAGTCCCCGTGGTTAGGGAATTCCCAAATGTGTTTCCTAATGAATTACTAGGATTGCCTCCTGAGAGAGAGATAGAGTTTAGCATAGACTTGGCCCCAGAAGTTGAACCTGTATCTATTCCTCCTTACCGTTTGGCTCCTGCAGAATTACGGGAGTTAAAAGATCAGTTACAAGATATGCTAGAGAAAGGTTTTATTCGTCCGAGCACATCCCCATGGGGAGCTCCAGTGCTTTTTGTGAAGAAGAAAGATGGTTCAATGCGACTATGTGTAGACTACCGGCAGCTTAATAAACTTACTGTGCGTAATAAATATCCACTACTAAGGATTTATGACTTGTTCGATCAGCTTCAAGGAGCTTCTTGTTTCTCTAAAATTGATCTCCGCTCTGGGTACCATCAATTGAAAGTCAAAGATGAGGATATTCCTAAAACAGCCTTCCGTACTCGTTATGGGCATTATGAATTTTTGGTGATGTCCTTTGTCTTAACGAATACCCCAGCTGCTTTTATGGATTTGATGAATCGTGTGTTCAAACCCTTCCTGGATCACTTTGTGAGCGTCTTTATCGATGATATCTTGGTATATTCCAAGAGAGTAGAAGAGCATGAATACCATCTAAGGATTGTACTGCAAACATTGAGGGATCACAAGCTTTACGCCAAGTTCACCAAATGTGAATTTTGGCTTGATCAAGTGGCTTTTCTTGGTCACATTGTATCCAAGGATGGGATTATGGTGGATCCGAAGAAGATTGAAGCAATCCAGCAATGGCCAAGACCCACTTCAGTTACTGAGATTCGTAGTTTTCTAGGATTGGCAGGCTATTACCATCGATTTGTTAAAGATTTCTCAAGAATTTCTGCGCCATTGACTAAGTTGACTCAGAAGAACGTGAAATTTCAATGGTCAGATGCATGTGAGAAAAGCTTTCAAACACTTAAAGATTGCCTAACCTCAGCACCTGTGCTTGTATTACCTTCTGGTTCTGGAGGTTTCTCAGTTTACTGTGATGCTTCTCGGATAGGACTTGGTTGTGTTTTGATGCAACATGGTTGAGTCATTGCTTATGCTTCATGGCAGTTGAAGAAGCATGAACAAAACTATCCCACTCATGATCTAGAGATGGCAGCAGTAATCTTTGCTTTGAAAATTTGGAGGCATTATCTTTATGGCGAGACATGTGAAATTTACACTAACCATAAAAGTTTAAAGTATATATTCCAGCAACGGGACTTGAATCTGAGGCAACGAAGATGGATGGAGTTGCTTAAAGATTATGATTGTACCATCTTGTACCATCCTGGAAAGGCTAATGTTGTAGCAGATGCTTTGAGTAGAAAGTCTATGGGTAGTTTGGCTCATATTGCTCCTGTAAGGAGACCGTTAGTGGATGAAGTTCACAACCTTGAGGCTTGTGGTGTTCAGTTTGACTTGGGGAGTCTGGGATACTCTTGGCTCATGTAAGAGCCCATTCATCCCTCATAGAGCAGATTAAGGTGCTTCAGAATGAAGACCCGAGATTGCTTAAGCTGCGGGATGATGTTAGAAGTGAAGCAACCTCTGAGTTTGTAATAGACCAAGAGGGAGTGCTTCGATTTGGTAACCGCTTATGCGTACCAGATGTTGGAAATCTCAGAAAAACCATTATGGAAGAATCTTACAATTCTCAGTACTCTATACATCCTGGATCAACTAAGATGTATCAAGATTTATGACAATTATACCAGTAGAAAGGCATGAAAAAAGATGTTGGTGACTTCATGTCTCGTTATTTGGTGTGTCAGCAAGTTAAGGCTGAACATCAACGACTCGCAGGATTGCTTCAACAGATAGAAATACCTGAATGGAAATGGGAATGAATCACTATGGACTTTGTAACAGGATTACCTCGCACCATAAAAGGGTATGACTCTATATGGGTTATAGTGGACCGTATGACCAAGTCAGGTCACTTTCTTCCTGTAAAGACCACATATCGAGCTCATCAATATGCACAATTATATATTGATGAGATTGTCAAACTTCATGGGATTCCGATTTCCATCATATTTGATCGTGGGGCCCAATTTACGGCTCGGTTCTGGAGAGCTTTCCAAGAAGCTTTAGGAACTCGGCTTGATCTCAATACAGCTTTCCATCCTCAAACGGATGGACAATCCGAAAGAATCATTCAAATTCTAGAGGATATGCTCAGGCCATGTGTTTTGGACTTCGGCAGAAATTGGAGTAATTACCTACCTCTTATAGAATTTTTATATAACAACAGCTACCAAACTAGTATTCAAATAGCACCTTTTGAGGCTTTATATGGGAGGCGTTGTAGATCTCCCATAGGTTGGTTTGAAGTTGGTGAAGCTAAGATGCTAGGTCCCGACCTTGTACAAGAATCTCTTGATAAGGTTCGTTTGATTCGAGAACGGCTCTTGATTGCTCAGAGTAGGCAGAAATCCTATGCAAATCATCGAAGACGTAACTTGGAGTTCTCTGTAGGAGACCATGTCTTTCTTCGGGTTTCCTCTATGAAAGAAGTTACAAGATTTGGTAAACGAGGAAAGCTCAACCCTCGTTACATTGGCCCTTTTGAAGTTCTAGATAGGGTTGGTGCAGTAGCATACCATTTAGCACTACCCCCTGAATTATCTATGGTTCATCCAGTGTTTCATGTCTCTATGCTTCGAAAATATATTCCAGATCCATCTCACGCAATCTCTCCTCAAGTGATCCAACTTGATGAGAAATTATCCTATGAGGAAGAGCCAGTGGCCATTCTTGATCGCCAGGTGAAAAAGCTTCGATCAAAAGAAGTGGTGTCAGTGAAAGTGATTTGGAATAACCATTCTAGAGGGGAAGCGACTTGGGAAGCGGAAGAGGCTATGCAAGCCAGATATCCACATCTGTTTGATTCTTGAGGTATATGTCTTATCTTCGAGTTATTGGAAATTCGGGGACCGAATTTCTTAAGGGGGGAAGATTGTGATGACCGCAAAAAAAAAAAAATGAAAAAATGAAGTGACGACCACCGTGTACCTTAAGTGGTACAGACTACCATAGAGCTCTCCCTCTCTCCTTATTTTTCTTTCCTTCCCCCTTACAGAACGTTCCCTTTCTTTCTTCCTCCTGTAACCCCCTCCTCCCTTCTTCCTCTTCACTTCTTTCTTTCTTTCTCTCCCTCATCTCCATTCTTCATCATCATCTTTGCTTCCATCATCAACAATTATCACTACCACCTCCATTATCATCATCTCCTCCACATCCTCTCCATCATAACTGGACTCTCTCTCCTCACACCTCCATTTTCTCTCTCTAACTCCATTAAAGGGAGCTTGAAGCTTAGGAAGAATTGGAGTAATTTTCTTCACCAATTCTACACTCCAAGTGGTAAATTAGCTCCTAAACTACTCCGTTTAAATTATTGAAATTTCTGATTATTTTAGGAATATTTTTAGGTTTATTAAATTCTAGAATTTGGGGCTTTTATTGATTTGGGGCTAATTTATGTAAATTTGTGATATTGTTAGCTCACAAAAATTAATATTATCTTGTTCCTAGAGTGATAGAGCAATCGGGCATCAACACTTGAATAGGTGGCATCAAAGGCATTGTTCTTCGGTTCTTTGAACCAATAGCTGTGAGTAGATAGTATATCTGTAGGTTACTTTATGTATAATAAACAATATAAAATGGTATAAAGAGTTGAAAGTATGTTGATATAGAAGAAAATAATTTACTTATTGAAAATGTCGCTTTATGTTTGAAATGATAAACTTTTATTTAGAGGCCATAATATGATTATTATGCTTATTTAAATATTTTGAGTTGAACTGTAAAGAATATTGAATTTGAGAACATATTATGTTAATTTTATATTATGTAATGTGCATGATTTTGAGTTAAATTGGGAAAAATTCTATAGTTAGAACCTGTAGTTAACGGCAGGGACGTTAGCCTCGGTGCACCGTGAGAAACTCTAGTTAGCAAGTGAAGTGCTAACCCGCATATAGCTGCAGCTATGTCTGGACTTGTATATGGCTACGGGCCAACTCTAGTTAGCAACTGTGGTGCTAACCCGCACATGGCCTTGGGTCATGTCTGGACTTGTTATCGTTCTGCTTCGGATAATTTCCCAATGTATTTGGATTCATATGAGTATGTAAATCCTATCTTATGAGTATATATACACATTATTATGTTTATATTGATTTATGCTTGCATTTAGTAAACTATAGATACCCTATCTCTCATTGAGTTGCAAAACTCACCCCGTTGTATTTCCACCCTTTTCAGATATAGGTGCTGGTGCTAGTTCTGGTGTTCCTCCGGCACAATCTTAATAAATTCTAAATTGGTGAGCCTTTTTGTAAAGGCCCTTTTAGTTTTCATCCATATGTGGTTTAGCCTATAGATGTCAGTTGCTCCATATGTCGCAGGCAAGTTCCTTAGACTTGTGTTGTATTTGTATTTGAAAACTTATGACTTAGCTATATATGTTATTGTCGTAACCAGGATCACGACGGGGACGGCGAAAAAAGAATAGTTTTGAAAATTGGAGTCGCCACCAAGTTTATTGAAATTGGGAAAACATGGAAAAACCCATTATTTTTATAAATGGTCTTTGAAACTGGATTTGAGCTCGGGAGTCGGTTATGCATAGAGAAGGGCAGGCATTTAATCCTACGCACCCCTAGTACATTCGTCCTTAGACGGTGCCTATAATTGATTTATGCAAATTACTAATAACCCTTTTGAAATATTTATTTTTCCATTTTTTATTTACAAAAAAGGATAAAAAGCTTCTTTAAAAAGAAATTTTGGAGCATCAAACTGTCACAATTCAGATGTCCAAAATATTGAGTTAACAAACCGTCCCGGCTAAATTAACATTTTTATTTGAAATAAAATATTTGATAAAAAAATCTTATAAATATTTACAAACAAGAAAGGAAAGAAACAAATAGTTTTGGCATTCTTACAAAAGAAAGAAAAAAAAATAGATAAGTACAAACGAGAATAAATATATTTTCAAGGAAATTTTAGATCATTAAGCCGTCACAGCTTAAATGTCCAAGTTATTGAGTTAACAAGCCGTCTCGGCTAAATTAACATTTTTAACAGAATATTTCTCTCAAAAAAGAAATTCATTAAAAATTATTTACAAGTAAAATAAATATGTAAATTTAATTTTTGACTTGACAGGGATCGGAATCACCTGCTCCTACGTATCCCTTGGTGCAATAGAGAATTCAAAGTCGCGTAGTTCTGTAAAAAAAATATTGTGGGTTGATTATTTTATTTTTGAAAGAAATTTTAGAATATCAAGCTGTCACAACTAGAATATTCCAGAATTTAGAATTAATAAACCGTCGCGACTCAGTTAATCCTATTTATCTATTTAAAAATCCAATTACTCAATTGATGAATTAAATAAACTTTTAGTAAAAAAAAAAAGAAAGACTAATTTTAATTATGAGCTGACGCTATTAATTTAGAGACAAAATTATTTATATTAAATATATATATATATATATATATATACATATATAACAATTAAAGATTAAAAGTAAATCAAGGATTCTAACTACCATTTTTATTTTTTATATTTTAAGATTTTTAACACAAAGCTCACCAAAATATCATGTAAATGGTTAAATCAATTTCTAACCCAACCAATAATTCAAAAACTTGTTCTAACACTAACTCAAGCTAAAAAAAATAAAAATAAAAAAAACCTAAAACTCTTTATTTGTTTTTAATTTTCATTAATTTAAATCTTATTTAATCTAATCCTAATTTAATTTTGTCCCTAAAATTATTCTACCCATTCCCCAAACACCCTCACATGCTCACACACACACACTCACTCAAACTCACACACACGCACGCGTACACCTACAAACACTAAAACACAAAGGAAATTTCACACTTACCAAAAGGAAGAAAAAAAAAAAGAAAGAAAAGCTAACAAGGAAAGAAGAGAATCTGAGAGGATGAGACCAGAGAGTGGGAAGTAGAGAGAGAGGGGAAGAGAAAAAGAGAGCTGGAGAGACCGAGAGAGAGGGGCGCCAGAGAGGGGAAGCAAGGCGGGGTCCTTCGCCGCGCAGGGGAACCGAGTTGGCGCTGCGCGGCCGCTTAGCGACAAGCGCGAGGAAGAAGGGAGCCGGCTGATGGTGCTTTTGCTGGAAAATCGGGTGCGATGGAAGAGGAAGGGAGGCGGCGGTCATGATGGGAAGGGAAAACCGGCCGGCGCGCGAGGAATGGAGCGAGATCCGGCGGTGGGAGTGGCTCGATGTGCAGATCCGGGCGAGGGAGGAAGGAATCATGGCGGTGGCTGGCTTGGCAGATCTATAGGGCTGAGCGCGGCAGTGGGGCGCGACTTGCGGATCACGTTCGCGGTGAGCACCGTGGAGGATGATCGGTACCCGTCGCACAAGGAAGGAGGCCGGCGCAGGTTACGGCGGTTTCGCAGTTGGCTGGTGTGGACGATGATGGTGGTGCGGCGGCAAGGGGAGGCTGCGGCCAGAGGAAAGGGAGACCGCGGTGAGGCCGGTCAAGCGAGTGACGATTATCGACGAGGAAGAAGAAGGCGGAGGCCGGTGGTGAGGGCCGCTCCTCCTTCTCTCCTTTTAACTCCTATTTTAGGCTCTGCTTCCTCTTTTAAAAAAATTTCTGGAGCTGTGCTTTGTTGTTATTTGGAATTTTCAGACATGGATGATGATGGTGGAAGAGAAGCCGAGAGGAGTAGTACGGTGGTTGGGTCAGATCAGATTTGAGGAGGAAGAACGAAGGGAGCTCGCGGCGGGAAGAAGCCGCTCGCGGTGGTGTCCGGTACGAAGGAGAGCGCCAATCTGGGGATGAACGCTAGCGATGATGATGGAGATGAATGGACGAGGAAGAAACCGCAGATGGTGAAGCCCTGTTGGCACCACCGCCGGCCACCCCCTCTTTCGGTTTCTATTTTTCCTGTTTTTGGCTTCTTTTTTTCCTTTTCTTCTTTTTTATGTTTGAATTGGGACTGTTGCTTGTTAAATCAGACGGTTGATAGACTTTGGTTGTTGATTATTTCTGTGTTTGGCTGAGAATATTGGAATTGGAATTGGAATTTTGATTTGTTCCCTTTTTGGCTGAAAGTGTTGGTTTTGATTTTGGCTGGGGTTTGCGGGTATGCTGGGCTATTTGGCTTGAGAAACAAGACAACACTAGAAGAAAAAAAAAGAAACAAACCAGTGGTTTACAAATGATTTACCTGCGACTTTCTCTTCCTTCTTGATTCTTTCTTTTTCTGTGTTTTTGGCAAAGGTGTTTTCAGATGAAAAAAATGGTGGTAAGAAATTTTTGCTTGGAGCAATCATCGTTTTTTTTTTCTTCTGTGTAATTTGATCTCATTTATAAATCTTCATGAATCAATTTTGTCAACCTCACGACAGCAATTTTTGATTTAATTGATACTAGTTACTGATTTCATGGGATTGCATTTGATCTTGCACGCTGCATTCTTTGAATTTTTCTTCTCCTGCATGTGAGCTGTGCCACCGCCTTTGAATCCAGTGCATGATTGCAGCTTGTTTTCCTTGTTTTGTTCGGCTATCACATTACAACGCTGTTTCCTCTTTTGTATTCTTCCTTCAGGTTGCATCGGTTCTCAATTTCCCCCTTTTTGTTTTTTTATATTATTTTTTACAGATAAATTAAAATGAAAATGAAATGGGCTAAGATTGTAAACGACGATAAAAAAGTGTAATGGGTTTCCTTTTTTTGTTTTAATGAAATGAAATGGACTAAAATTTTGAAATGCATTGGTCTGAAACTTTTTGTTTTTTTTTAATCTAAATTAAATGACATAACAAAAAAAAAATGGGATGACAGACTTTTTTTTTTTACAATTAAAAATGAGATGGGCTTTTCTTATTTTGTACAATGAAGAACAACAATCACAACAAAGAAAAACGAAATGAAATGGACTAATGAAAATTTTTGATTTTTTTTGGCCAGACAAAATCGGATGTTCACAATTGCCCCTCTTTACTTATTTCTTACAAGAGGAGATGAAAAATCTAAGTTTTTACATATTGTCTTCGTAAGGAATAAGTAAAGACATGAACATAGATTTTGTTCGACAATGCATGAAATGCAAATGCAAGAAAAATCAAATTCTAACATGGAAAGAAACTAAACATTTGGGCAAGCCACATGCAAATTATGCAATTCAGAAACTGACTAGACAAGAGATGCAAGAACCAAACGGTCTGACTTGAAATTTACAAGTTAATGAATGCTGACAGGAAATTAAAAATCTACAGGGATTGACAAGAATTTACAAACTTTGTGACCAACTGGATATGGATCAGTAAGCAATAGGGAATGAAAAGCCTTGCAACCCACTAGACACGGGTCTACAACACATATTCACAGTCATCAATACACAGCACACCCGTACACATGCACGTACACACACAAATACTCACATGCACACATGGAACTTACACACCCACAGAGAGAGAGTGATAGGAAATTAAAAAAAACCAAATAGGGCTAACATGAATTTAAAAACCAACATGGGCTGACAGAAAATTAAAATTGGCAATCTGAGACCGACTGAAAAAGAAAATTGGCAATCTGAGGCCGACTGGAAAAGTAAATTGGTAATTTGAGGCTGACAATGGCAATCTGAGGCCGACTGAAAATTAAGTGGCAATCTGAGGCTGACAATGACAATCTGAAGCCATCAAAAAAAGTAAATTGGCAATCTGAAACCGACTGGAAAAGTAAATTGGCAATCTGAAGAAAAGTAAATTGGCAATCTGAGGCCGACAATGGCAATCTGAACTGAAAATTAAGTGGCAATCCGAGGCCTACAATGGGACTCTGAAGCCAACAAGAAAAGTAAATTGGCAATCTGAGGCCGACAAGCGAAGTAAATTGGCAATCTGAGGCTAATAAGAAAAGTAAATTGGCAATCTGAGGCCGACAATGGCAATCTGAGGCCGACAAGAAAAGTAAATTGTTCAAATGTCTTTTTTCCTTTGACCTCTTTTTTCGAAAATACCTTTGTGAAACGACTTTTACCCTATTGAAGCAACCCTTGAGGAAGACTTTAACCGATCAAACTCGCAACTCATGAATTGAACCTTTTGGCACAGACAAGACTTTTCTTTTCTTCTGTGAATTTTGCCCACTTCCTTCATCATTCTTTCTTCTTACCTAGCTTAGTTGAAGCTTCTAGATACTCTTGGTGTAATACTAGTCGTTGATGTGTTGCTACAAATATGGTTAGGTTGTATAACTCATACTTAAATTCATGCTTTTTCAAGACAACATAAATGAATATGCATTTAAGCGAGAGGAAAAGGAAAGAATACATTTTATTGCTTTGTGTATCTGAAATTTCTAAGAATAAAGGTAATTTCAAAGGGGTGGAATGGAACAAGAATAAAACAAAAGAAAACGTCACTGTTAGGGACACAAAAATTTTGCCCCATTTTCGATTCTTGGTTATCCCTTCAATTGATTCCTTGCTATCACTGGCTGTTATAATCATTGTATCTGACGACATGTCTTCCAGCCCTTTCTTTTTTTTTCACCTGAATCCCCAGAATTTGCCTCATTGACGATTTTTTAGTCTTCAGGACTGATTCATCATTGAAAAATTGCCCCAGTGTAGGATGCTTTGAGATGATACTCATTATTTTGCCCTAACTTTTGCCTAGGCCGCCTTTGTGGGTTTTCATCCTAGCAGGCATTCTTCTTTTTGTTACCCTAACTTTTGCTTAGGCCGCTCTTTCGAGTTTTCGACCTAACGGGCTTTTTTCTTTTAATTTATTTCTCATCCTAGCTTTTATTTAGGCCACCCTTTTGGGTTTTCAATCCAACCAGCTTTTATAACATCTTTTTAAGCATAAAACTTCTTGACTGCATCTGCGTTGATTGGTCTAGAAAGTTCTTGTCCATCCATATTTTGCAAGATTAATGCCCCTCCTGAAAATGCTTGTTTGACAATGTAAGGGCCTTCATAGCTTGGAACCCATTTTCCCCGTGCATCTTCTTGATTAGGGAGAATTTTCTTCAGAACCAAATCTCCTGGATAAAAATCCCTGGGGTGAACTTTCTTATTGAAAGCTTTAGCTATTCTGCTTTGATACAACTGGCCATGACAAATGGTTGTCAATCTTTTCTCTTCTATCATATTTAACTATTCATGCCGAGCTTTCACCCATTCAAATTCTTCTAACTCTGCCTCCATCAGAACCCTTAATGATGGGATTTCCACTTCTATGGGAGATACAGCTTCGATTCCATACACCAACGAGAAAGGAGTTGCCCCTGTGCTTGATCGTATGTTGGTACGATATGCATGCAAAGCATAAGGCAGCATTTCATGCTACTCTTTGTAGTTCACTACCATCTTGGCGACAATTTTCTTGATGTTCTTGTTTGCAGCTTCGACTGCGCCATTCATTTGAGGCCTATAGGGAGCTGAGTTGTGATGTTTGATTTTGAAAGTCTCAAAGAATTTCTGAACCTCAGCGCCATTAAGATTAGGAGCATTGTCTGTGATAATTCTCTCTGGAATTCCATATCTACAGATGATGTCCTTTTTGATGAATTTGACAAACACTTTCTGTGTGATATTAGCATATGAAACAGCTTCCACCCATTTAGTGAAATAGTCTATCGCTACCAAGATGAAACGATGACCATTGGATGCCTTGGGATTAATTGGACCAATAACGTCCATGCCCCACATTGAGAAATGCCAGGGAGATACCATGCTGTGTAATGGAAGTGGAGGAGCATTGACTCGGTTTGCATATATTTGGCATTTGTGACACCTCCGGACATAATTGATGCAGTCACTCTCCATGGTGAACCAGTAATAACCACTCCTCAAGATTTTACGTGCCATCATATGCCCATTAGCATGGGTTCCACAGATCCCTTCATGTATTTCTGTTATGATCATGTGAGCTTCACGAGCATCTACACACCTTAAGAGGGTGCCATCATAATTTCTCTTGTAGAGGATTTCACCATTCAAGAAAAAGGCCATAGCCAGTCGACGAATTGTCTTCTTATTTACTTCATTTGCTCCGACTGGGTATTCTCCTTTCTGAATATACTGCTTGATGTCATGATACCAAGGCTGGCCATCTGGCTCAATCTCCATATTGCTACAGTAACTGGTTCATTTTGCACCTCTACATGGATAGGTTGGACGTTAGTGTGGACTTCCAATTTAGTCATTGCAGCCAAGGATGCCAAAGCATCTGCAAATTGATTCTTGTCTCGAGTTAAGTGAGAGAATGACACCTCGTCAAATTGCTCAATTAGTCGAGACAAGTACTTCTGATAAGGCATCAATTTTGGGTCCTTGGTTCGCCATTGCCCATTAACTTGATAAATGATGAGTGCAGAGTCTCCAAAGACTTTTAATTCTTTCACTCCCAAATCAATTGCAACTTGCAAACCATTAGTGCATGCTTCATATTCTGCAATATTGTTGGTACATTCGAAATCTAATTTGATAGAAACTGGGTATTGCTTCCCATCTAGCGATACCACTACAGCTCCTATTCCACACCCATTCATATTGGCAGCTCCATCAAAATACATCTCCCATCTACATTCTCCTTCTTGCTCTTCTTCCTCTACTGCCATCACTTCATCATCAGGGAATTCTGATATAACTGGTTCACCATCCTCAAGAGGGTTTTCAGCAAGATGATCAGCAATTGCACTTCCCTTGACAGATTTTTGAGGCACATACTTGATATCAAATTCAGATAGTATCACTTGCCACTTTGACATTCTTAATGACACGTGGGGACTATCAAATATGTATTTCAATGGATCCATTTGAGAGATCAGCCAAGTGGTATAGTATAACATGTATTGCCTCAGCCTCTTGGAGGTCCATACCAATGCACAACATGTCCTCTCAATTACTAGGTAACGGGATTCACAATCATTGAATTTCTTACTCAGATAATAAATTGCCTGTTCTTTCCTCCCTGACTCGTCATACTGTCCTAACATTGCTCCCATTGATGTTGGTAGCATTGTGAGGTACAGTATTAATGGACGACCTGGTGTAGGTGGAGTCAAAACTGGAGGTTCCATTAAATAACCCTTTATTTTATCGAAGGCTTCTTGGCATTCATTATTCCATTCTCCAGGTTGATGTTTCCGCAGCAACTTGAAAATAGGCTCACAAGTGCTAGTCAGATTAGCAATGAATCTAGCAATGTAATTAAGCCTTCCAAGAAAACTCCTCACTTCTTTTTCAGTTTTGGGAGCTGGCATATTTTGTATCGCTTTCACCTTGTCTGGGTCTACTTTTATTCCTTCTCTGCTGACAACAAAACCCAGTAGCTTCCCTGTACAAGCTCCAAAGATGCATTTGTTTGGATTCAGCCTCAACTTGTATTTTCTGAGCCTTTCAAATAACTTTCGCAAGACTGCCACATGACTTTCTCCCTCTTTAGATTTAGCAATCATATCATCTACGTACACTTCAATCTCCTTATGCATCATGTCATGGAAAAGTGCAACCATGGCATGCTGATATGTAGCCCCAGCATTCTTTAATCCGAATGACATAACTATATAGCAGAATATTCCCCACGGAGTTATGAAAGTTGTTTTTCCTTTATCATCAGCATCCATGAGGATTTGATTATATCCTGAGTAGCCATCCATAAATGAAAATCGATGATTTTTTGCAGTATTGTCAACAAGGACATAAATGTGAGGGAGAGGAAAGTCATCTTTTGGGCTGGCTTTATTTAGGTCTCGGTAGTCTACGCACATCCTGACCTTCCCATCCTTTTTAGGCACAGGTACAATGTTAGCCACCCAATCAGTGTGTCTTAATACCTCCAAAAATCCAGCTTCTAGCTGCTTAGACACTTCTTCTTTTATTTTTAATGACATTTCAGGTCGCATCCTTCTTAACTTCTGCTTTTTTGGTTCAACCCCTGGATATAAAGGGATTTTATGTGAAGCTATTTCTGGATCCACCCCTGGCATATCACGATAAGACCATGCAAAGACATCCATGAATTCTTTGAACAATGCAATCATTTCTGATCGTTCTGGGTTTTCAACTATTTTCAGCTCTTTCTTTTCTTCTTCAGTCCCCATGTTAATCAACTCAATCACTTCATTATCTGGGCCAATTTCTTTTTCAGAATGTTCTAATAGGTCTGAGAATTGCTTGACGATTTCTCCATCCTCATCAGATTCATGATCCTCACAATCAAGTGCTGCAAGAGAGTCAATTGATAAGCTTCTAAGATCTCTTTCATGTGACATAATTTTTAAATCCCTGGAGAGCAACTGTATTGGGTTGGAAAAGTAAAATGGAGGGATAAATGGGAATAGCATGGAAGAACATTAATAAATGAGCCAAGAAAGGTCACAAGAATAAGAGGAAAATAAAAAAATAAAAAGAAACAGAAACGAGGCAAAAAGGAAGACATAAAGAATAATTATTGGAAAATCATGCAAGTTCATTATGATATCTTGGAGTAGCATAAACAAAAGCACAAACAAATCCTTATTAATGTAACCAACAATTACTTTGAAGCAACAACATCAATCACTGGTTCAAATGTCCAGTTCATCAACATCTCATCATTGTTAGCAACATGAGTATTTTTATACTCTTCAGACCCCTCGGCATCCACCATGTTGATGATTGGACAATGGCTAGGGGAGCAGCCTTCTCCAGCTATGATCACTTCAGCTGGGTAAGGAAATGTCTCTTTTAGGCGAGGGATCTGATTTCTCTTCTCATTCTGTTTCTTTTGCCCAAAAGCCATAGTCTTCATGTGCTCTTCCAATGATACCTCATATCCTAAACCGAATCGGTTATGCTTCCCTGAGATAGGTAGAGGCATTTTGATACCCTGCAACTGCAGCCCCAACCCTTTGCCATGCAGATAACCGTTCTTAGTCATGACGTGAGCCACTACCTGATTGACATCCTGCCTTGGGAACTCATTTTCTTCTTGTTTCATCCCTACAACCTCCAGATTGTGCCACAAACTGCTTTCAACTAGCTCCACATTTTTAACATATGGCAGCGTAACTGGTTTAGATACTATGATCTCCTTTTCTCCATGAATTGTAATGACTGAGCCATTCTCAATGAACTTAACCTTTTGATGCAAGGTAGAAGGAACAGTGCCAACATTGCTAATCCATGGTCTTCCCAGTAACATATTATAATCAGATTCAATCTCAATTACTTGGAATAATACGTTAAACCTGCTTGGGCCAACTTCCAATGGCAAAACCATTTCCCCAATAATGCTTTTCTTTGCTTCGTCGAAAGCTTTCACAATCATTACTTGTGGTGAAATATCATCTTTGCTTATTGACAAGTAGCTTAAGGTTGATACTGGTAAAACGTTCAGTCCTGACCCTCCATCGATGAGAACTTTAGGCACTATATAGCCTATGCACTTCAGAGTTATGTACAGTGCACATGGGTTGGCCTGTGATACAATTTCTTCATCTGAGAATGTAATCATATTAACATGCCTCACCGGATCAACCATATTCACCACATTCTCTAATGAGACATCAGGTTTCACATAGGCATCCTTCAAAACTTTTAGCACGGCCTTTTGATGAGATTCAGATGACAAGATTAGTGACAGCAGGGATATTTTGGCAGGAGTTTTCTTCAATTGTTCCAGTATATCGTATTCACTTTGCTTCATAATTTTTAGGAACTCCTCTTCTTCATTTTCTACTTTTTCTTTTATCTCTAAATCTGAGCTATTTCCACCATTCCCTTTGTCAATAAAATTTCCTTTTTCCAGTTCTCTAGGACCATAATACCTTCCACTTCTTGTTATATTGGTTACCGTTCCATCTATTCGGCCCTCTGAGGTTTCTCCTATATCTCCTTTTGTCTCTACCTTCGTTTCATAATTCCACGGCACGGCATGAGTATTCTCATAATCAAAGGGCATCGGCTTCTTCACAGTGATCACCACTTTTTCCTGTTTCAGAGCTGGGTTAAGTGGCGGTACTCGGAGCACGAAACGCTCGATCAAATTCACCTCTTCAGAGAAATTTGACCACTTTTTTGCTTGAATCACACCTAAGTAGAGCAATTCTTGCACTCGAGCCTTGAAATCCCAACAACTTTTTATATCATGACCAAGACCTCTAGAGTGATATATGCAGCTTGATTCCATGTCATACTTCTCATTCTCCTTTATTGCGACAGCAGGTGCTATCATGTTGTAACCAGCCTCATTCAAGCCAATGAAAATTTTCTCCATGGGTGTTCTAAGACTTAGCACCTTCTTAATCAAAGGTTCCTCCATTTCCAAGGCATTCACACGACCTCCTCCTTCATGATTTGGAATTGGATTATTGACAATATCAGGCTTTGATTCTTCCTGAAGGTCTAATCTCCCACAAGCAATTAATTTTCTCACTGCCGTCTTAAACCCTTCACAGTCCTCAATTGAATGTCCCATAATATCCATGTGATATTTGCAAGTTAGATTTGGGTTATACCATGCTGGGAACGGTGGTTCCAATGGACGTATGGGATATGGTGATATCAAATGAGCCTCGAATAATCTTTGGAAGAGGTCAGCATTAGAAATGGATAATTTCGAAAAAGGTGAAAGGTTTGGGAATCGATTCCGATTATGATTTTGGAAATTTGGTCGTGGTGGTGTAGTGTTTGGGTAGTTTTGAGAATGCGTGGTCGGGTTATAGGTATAGGTTAGGCGAGATGGTTGATGTGGCCTTATGTGGATATTGTTGACTTGAGGCTGAGGGTATGGGGTAGTGTTTGTGGCTCGGTAAAAAGGGACAGGGAATTGGTATTGTGGGTTTTGGAATTTTGGGTGTGTTGATGTGTATCTAGAGACAGAAGATTGCTGACCTTGTACAAGATTTATTTCAGGCTCCTTCTTTTTTGGTGGGAATTTTCTTTTTGTGTCCTCATTGCTTATAGGAAGCTTGCCAGCTTTAGCTAAGCTTTCAATTCTCTCTCCAGCCGTTATCAACTCAGAGAAATCCTTGTAAGCTGCTCCTGCCATTGCTCCAATGTAAGGAGATCCCAAGGTTCCCAAAAAGTATGAGCATATTTCATATGGGATAAGTGGCGGTTGTACTTGAGCAGCTAAAGCTCTCCACCTTTGGGCATATTGTTTAAATAACTTGTCTTTCTTTTTCTGCATCATGGTTAATTGCTCGCGAGTAGGTGCCACTTCCATGTTGAACTTGTATTGGCTCATGAATTGATCTGCCAATTCTCTCCAGCTAGAAATCTTTGAATAGTCTAGTTGAATATACCATTCCAAGGCAGGTCCAATAAGGCTTTCATGGAAAAAGCTGATGAGAAATTTTTCATCTTTTGACCATATTGCCATTTTAGTATAGTAACTCTTCAAGTGAAACAAAGGGTTACCAGTCCCATCATATTTTGAGAAATCAGGGACTTTGAAGTCTTTGGGGACTATCAAGTCTTCAGGAGGACACAATTGTTCAATCTCCACGTAACCATAGAAGCTAGGACCCTGGATAGCCTTAATTTGCTCCTGAATTTTCCCCATCCATTCTTCTTTTATCTTGTCTTTCTCCGCCTCTACATGACTATTTTCTGAGTGAAGTGGCTGCTTCTAAGTGACGACACGTGGCTGCTCCCAAGTATGGATAGCATGCCCGTGTCCTTCAGTATATTCATTTTCTAGAGGATGATAGCCTTCTTCGATGGGAATCACCATTGGCATTGTTGGTGGTAGTTGTTCATGAGGGTTATTCAGCATCCTTCCCATATCATTCATCTCCTGGGTGATATTCAGAGGGGCACCCGATATCATTGGCATGGTTACTATGGTGGCATTTGGTTGCACACTTACTGGCGTACTTCTGCTTTGATAGGCTCTTAACAGGTCGAGTGACTCTTTCATGACTCTCATCATTTCTTCCATTCTTGCTTGAGTATCAGTCATCATATTCAACTGTCCTCTTATTTCATCCACCTCCATGCTTAGGTTCCTTCCCGGTTCAATAGTGGTTGCAATTGAGTGTGTCTTTCCTGTCTAAGAACTTCCTCCTCCGGCCATCTTGGTCCGAGCTCTTGTATTGTAAGTATGAGTTTGATCGATTTCTGTCTTCCTTGGGCGCCCAATGGTGACAAAGTTTTACCTGTAAATTGAATTTTATTAAAAAAAGAAAAGAAAAGAAGAGTACATTGCATTTTGTCAAAGATCTTTAATCATGTCTGGTCTTGATGTGAGTATCTTTGATAATGACTGTTCCCCAGAACGTCCCGTTCAAAGGTACTAAGTCCTGGATATGATCATGAGACTAACATAAGGAATCAATCCTTCTTTCATTCATTGTACATTACAATCATTAATCATTCAAAAAAAGAAAGTACATCATAAAGCCAATGCGTCACTCCTTCCTAAAAGCAAATCTTCTTATGCTTCCTTAACATCTTCCCTTGATTATTTGTTTCATCTCCCCAATCAAATCTTTGCAGTAGTATACAAAGTTACAAATCTCATCTGGGGTGTCAAAAGGAATTATTTCTTACTCAGCCATTTCTAAGTATCTTGGAATATCTTCTATTGCTGCATTAGCCAATCCTGCCAAGTTTGAAAAGCGAGTATTCAAGTTATGATTAATGTGATCTTGATTTTTCACTTCAAACTTTAAGTCTGCAACTTTCCTCTTTTCTTCTCCTAATGCAGCTTGATAACTCATGATCTCATCTTTCATGTGTTGTTTTAGTTCTGCAATATCTCTCTGATGTTCCTTGCTTATTTCTTCCGTTTCTTGCCTCATTTGTTCCTTTCTTGCGAGCGTAGTTGCTTCAACTGCCTTCGCATTATGGAGTAGCTTCTTTAGTCGTCGATTTTCAGCCAACGCCTCATCACGCTCTTGCCTTCAAAGCTTTTAACTCTTGATTGGCAACTTTGAGACATTCTCTGGTCTTCATCATGTGCTCATGCTCCATTTTTAACTTTTTACTAGTCCCTTCTAGAACATGATTCTTTTCAATGCTTTCTCGCTTTAGAGTTGCATAATCATGGTGGGCGTTTTTTAGTTCATTCTCCACTTGTATCTTCTCTTGCTTAACTGTGTCCAACCCTTCTCTCATTTCTTTAATCTCTTCACTGTTTTCAAGATGTGAGGTTAATGCCATATTAGAAATAACTATTAAGACTCTAAATGGCAACCTAACTTCTTGAGCTCTGTTTTTCACCCATTGACGGTAGCTTTCTTTTACTGCACAGCTTCTGACTCCTAATTTTTTTCCTTTTCTGACAACATTGTTCCAAGCAGATCAGACTTTCTGTAGTAAGTCACTGTCATTGGAGTCCAAGTAATATATGATGAAAGGAGTCATTGCAGTTTCGGAAGGTGGCTCCATTATAGGGTAACCAAGTTGGCGCAATACCAATGCTGGATTGTAATTTATGCACCCTCGGGTTCCCATAAGAGGTACATTTGGAAAGTTTCCACACTGATAAATCAAGGTCTGTCCATCTTCCCACCAAGGGTACCATCGAATCCCTTTTTCACTCAATTTTGCAAATTCTTCAGCCCATTCCCGTCCATTTTTCTTCTTAATATGATGCATTTTCAGATCGTCAATGGGACACGATGCCTTATAACTCCTTAGAAATATATGTGAGGTAATCCATATATATAACATTGGCAAACAACACAAAATTCTCTTGCCATTCCTTTCATAACAGAAATTCAAGGAACAGTATACATCTGCTAAGAAGGCTGGAACAAGATTATGGTTATGAAATTTCCGAGCAAGAAACACATCAATTGCTACAAGATCTACGAAACCATCAATATTTGGAAACAAGACAGTGCCATAAATAATGAGAGCCAACACATCTGAAAAAGTGTCCCAATCTTCAGCTTGAGCTAAACGATGCATATGTTTCTCCAAGTAGTCTTTCGTGAATCCCTTGGTCCCATTCTTACATTTTTGTGCCTCATGCAAATCTCTTGCATTTACTTTTAGAACATTCGCTATAGTGTGCAAAGAAGCATAATGTCCTTGGTAAATGTAAGGCTTTTCTCCTTTTAATAGTAACCCCAAGATCCGCTCAAATTCCTCAAGGGTTGGTGCCAACTGGAAATCTTGAAAGGTGAAGCATCGGAGTGGAGGATCATAATACTGAGCTAGTGCTGTGATTGCCTCTACTTGTTCTTCTACTTCCAATAGGCTGAAAACTTTTCCATACTTTCTAGTAAGAGAAAGACGCTGGGGTACCTTCAATAGCTGAATCAAAGATCTCAGGCTTTCTGTGTCGGGTTTCTTAGCTTTAAGATGTAAAGTCTTTTTCAGTTTTTCTTCGCGATTGTTTAGTCTCATGCTTGCTTCCATTTTTCTAAAGATACTCACAACGAGACTAGGATATGATTCTCTAACAAACCTGCTAAAACAAAGAGGGAAAGAACGATTTTTATTTTTTAATTGTGAAGAAAAAGGAAGAATAAATATCTAGAATATATAAAGAGTTTATGTACAAAGAAAATAAGAGGTATGCTCCCTTTGTGTCCTATTTTCAGGTAAACTGTTGGGGGTTCTAGGGTCTCTTGAGTTTTCTACTTAGTGTATCTCTCTTCAAGTATGGGTCTAGGGTTTAAGGATTCTAACGGCCTCTAGAGCTAAGAGCTCATTTTAAAATGTTATCTACAACAGCAGGTGAACCGCTAGGTGTAGGACATTCCGAAAGAGTCAAACTCTAGACGAGATTTTCGCAATAACCAAATAGGACGTACATCCAATATGACTATTGCTACACAATCTCTTACCTATCTCAAGTTGCACTCAGACTCGGGTATAGGGCCCCACTCGTGCGTGATTAATGTGTGAGTGTTGTGTGTGAAGGGAGCATACAAACCTGGAATCCTAAAACTACCCATGCCCAATACCTGCAAAATAAACAATACTAAACGAAGGTCATCTATCCTAGGGTTGTCACAAATAGATAAATAAATAAATAAAAGAAGATGTACGAGCATAATGAAAATAAAAGGAGGGAAAGAAAAAATGGGCACAAAATAAAAGTCGTCTATCCTAAGGTTTTTATAAAGACACAAAAATAATAAAAAAAACCTATACAAACATGGTGACAAAATTCTAACAAAAGAAAAGAATAGCAATCCATTAAAAGAGAAAGAAATAAATAAATAAGATAAAAATAAAATAAAAGAAAAGTGTGGTTACAATAATATGCACAGTCAATTATTTTAGGCCTAACTCTCACAGAAAGTCCCCAGTGGAGTCGCCATCTGTCGTAACCAGGATCATGACGGGGATGGCGAAAAAAGAATATTTTTGAAAATTGGAGTCGCCACTAAGTTTATTGAAATTGGGAAAACATGGAAAAACCCATTATTTTTATAAATGGTATTTGAAACTAGATTTGAGCTCGGGAGTCGGTTATGCATAGAGAAGGGCAGGCATTTAATCCTACGCACCCCTAGTACACCCGTCCTTAGACGGTACCTATAATTGATTTATGCAGATTATTAATAACCCTTTTGAAATATTTATTTTTCCATTTGTTATTTACAAAAAAGGATAAAAAGCTTCTTTAAAAAGAAATTTTGGAGCATCAAACTGTCACAATTCAGATGTCCAAAATAGAGTTAACAAACCGTCTCGGCTAAATTAACATTTTTATTTGAAATAAAATATTTGATAAAAAAATCTTATAAATATTTACAAACAAGAAAGGAAAGAAACAAATTTTGGCATTCTTACAAAAGAAAGAAAAAATAAATAAATAAATAGATAAGTACAAACGAGAATAAATATATTTTCGAGGAAATTTCGGATCATTAAGCCGTCACAGCTCAAATGTCCAAGGTATTGAGTTAACAAGCCGTCTCGGCTAAATTAACATTTTTAACAGAATATTTCTCTCAAAAAAGAAATTCATTAAAAATTATTTACAAGTAAAATAAATATGTAAATTTAATTTTTGACTTGACAGGGATCGGAATCACCTGCTCCTACGTATCCCCTGGTGCAATAGAGAATTCAAAGTCACGTAGTTCTGTAAAAAAAATATTGTGGGTTGATTATTTTATTTTTGAAAGAAATTTTAGAATATCAAGCTGTCACAACTAGAATATTCCAGAATTTAGAATTAATAAACCGTCGCGGCTCAGTTAATCCTATTTATCTATTTAAAAATCCAATTACTCAATTGATGAATTAAATAAACTTTTAGTAAAAAACAAAAAAGAAAGACTAATTTTAATTATGAGCTGACACTATTAATCTAGAGACAAAATTATTTATATTAATATATATATATATATAACAATTAAAGATTAAAAGTAAATCAAGGATTCTAACTACCATTTTTATTTTTTATATTTTAAGATTTTTAACACAAAGCTCACCAAAATATCATGTAAATGGTTAAATCAATTTCTAACCCAACCAATTAAATTTCACTTAAAAGAAAGTAAACCTTTTTTTTATTATTCCCTTTTTTTAAAAAAAAATAAACTAACTTTAAAAAGAGCAAATTTAGAAATTAAAAATTTAACAAACACTAAAAAAAACTGAAATTTAAACCAATAATTCAAAAACTTGTTCTAACACTAACTCAAGCTAAAAAAAATAAAAATAAAAAAAACCTAAAACTCTTTATTTGTTTTTAATTTTCATTAATTTAAATCTTATTTAATCTAATCCTAATTTAATTTTGTCCCTAACATTATTCTACCCATTCCCCAAACACCTTCACATGCTCACACACACACACACTCACCCAAACTCACACACACGCACGCGTACACCTACAAACACTAAAACACAAAGGAAATTTCACACTTACCAAAACGAAGAAAAAAAAAAGAAAGAAAAGCTAACAAGGAAAGAAGAGAATCTGAGAGGATAAGACCAGAGAGTGGGAAGTAGAGAGAGAGAGCGGAAGGGAGAAAGAGAGCTGGAGAGACCGAGAGAGAGGGGCGCCGGAGAGGGGAAGCAAGGAGGGGTCCTTCGCCGCGCAGGGGAACCGAGTTGGCGCCTGGTGCGAAGCTGCTGGGGCGAGGCCGCGGCGCGAGGAAGAAGGGAGCCGGCTGATGGTGGTTTCGCTGGAAAATCGGGTGCGATGGAAGAGGAAGGGAGGCGGCGGTCATGATGGGAAGGGAAAACCGGCCGGCGCGCGAGGAATGGAGCGAGATCCGGCGGTGGGAGTGGCTCGATGTGCAGATCCGGGCGAGGGAGGAAGGAATCATGGCGGTGGCTGGCTTGGCCGATCTACAGGGCCGAGCGCGGCAGTGGGGCGCGACTTGCGGATCACGTTCGCGGTGAGCACCGTGGAGGATGATCGGTACCCGTCGTACAAGGAAGGAGGTCGGCACAGGCTGTGGCGGTTTCGCAGTTGGCTGGTGTGGACGATGATGGTGGTGCAGCGGCAAGGGGAGGCTGCGACCAGAGGAAAGGGAGACCGCGGTGAGGCCGGTCAAGCGAGTGACAATTGCCGGCGAGGAAGAAGAAGGCGGAGGCCGGTGGTGAGGGTCGCTCCTCCTTCTCTCCTTTTAACTCCTATTTTAGGCTCTGCTTCCTCTTTTAAAAAATTTTCTGGAGCTGTGCTTTGTTGTTATTTGGAATTTTCAGACATGGATGATGATGGTGGAAGAGAAGCCGAGAGGAGTAGTACGGTGGTTGGGTCAGATCAGATTTGAGGAGGAAGAACGAAGGGAGCTCGCGGCGGGAAGAGGCCGCTCACGGTGGTGTCCGGTACGAAGGAGAGCACCGATCTGGGGATGAACGCTAGCGATGATGATGGAGATGAATGGACGAGGAAGAAACCACAGATGGTGAAGCCCTGTTGGCACAACCGCCGGCCACCCCCTCTTTCGGTTTCTGTTTTTCCTGTTTTTGGCTTCTTTTTTTCCTTTTCTTCTTTTTTATGTTTGAATTGGGACTGTTGTTTGTTAAATTGGACGGTTGATAGACTTTGGACTGTGTTTGGTTGTTGATTATTTATGTGTTTGGCTGAGAATATTGGAATTGGAATTTTGATTTGTTCCCTTTTTGGCTGAAAGTGTTGGTTTTGATTTTGGCTGGGGTTTGCGGGTATGCTGGGCTATTTGGCTTGAGAAACAGGACAACACTGAAAAAAAAGAAACAAACCAGTGGTTTACAAATGATTTACCTGCGACTTTCTCTTCCTTCTTGATTCTTTCTTTTTCTGTGTTTTTGGCAAAGGTGTTTTCAGATGAAAAAAATGGTGGTCAGAAATTTTTGCTTGGAGCAATCATCGTTTTTTTTTCTTCTTTGTGTAATTTGATCTCATTTATAAATCTTCATGAATCAATTTTGTCAACCTCACGGCAGCAATTTTTGATTTAATTGATACTAGTTGCTGATTTCATGGGATTGCATTTGATCTTGCATGCTGCATTCTTTGAATTTTTCTTCTCCTACATGTGAGCTGTGCCACCGCCTTTGAATCCAGTGCATGATTGCAGCTTGTTTTCCTTGTTTTGTTCGGCTATCACATTACAACGCTGTTTCCTCTTTTGTATTCTTCCTTCAGGTTGCATCGGTTCTCAATTTCCTCCTTTTTGTTTTTTTTTTATATTATTTTTTACAGATAAATTAAAATGAAAATGAAATGGCTAAGATTGTAAATGACGACAAAAAAGTGTAATGGGTTTCCTTTTTTTTGTTTTAATGAAATGAAATGGACTAAAATTTTGAAATGCAATGGGCTGAAACTTTTTGTTGTTTTTTTTAATCTAAATTAAATGACATAACAAAAAAAAATGGGCTGACACACTTTTTTTTTTTACAATTAAAAATGAGACGGGCTTTTCTTATTTTGTACAATGAAGAACAACAATCACAACAAAGAAAAACGAAATTAAATGGACTAATGAAAATTTTTTATTTTTGTTTGCCAGACAAAATCGGGTGTTCACAATTATGTTTTGGAAAAGATTTGTAAACTTAATTTGGTTTTATGTTGAAACTGTATTGGTACTGTGACTGGTATATGTTGAAATATTATTATGTACTGGAAGGCGCGTTCGAGAATCTTGATCTAAGTCTTTGTGAATTTATTGGAAACATTGCAGGTTATGTAATTATTTGGGAAATGTCCAAAAACACAGAGGAAACTCTGTCCGTTTTTCTAGAAAATTTAGTGTTCTAAGGCTTGCTGGGAAAAGTGTTCCCATGCACCGGTCATGACCTAAGTTGAGTCGTGACAATTCAACTGCAAGAATTGGGGGCAGCAGCTTCTGCGGCATCGCAGCTTGACTTGGAGGCCAACGCTATACTCCGGAGTGGATGGTGGAACACGTCAGTTGTTTATTACAACAATATCTCCGGTCGCTGTTATTGGGATGGTGTAACTTGCAATGGCGCCGGAAGCATCATTGGAATCAAATATGATAAGTCTTATTGGAAGAATGAATGGTTTGAGTTAGGAACGCTCAACTTCTCTGTTTTCCATAATTTAGAGAGTCTTGATCTCAAAAATCTATACGAAGGAAGTATCCCACCAGAAATTGGTAATCTCCCCAAACTCACTTATCTCAATTTATCTCACAACAGTCTTTCAGGTGGCATACCTCCTTCTCTGGGAAACCGTACCCATTTAGCAGTCCTTGACTTATCTGACAACAACATTGAAGGCTTCATTCCTCTATCATTGGGACTTCTTACCCAATTGACGTTCCTTGACTTGTCTTACAACAACATTCAAGGCTCCATTCCTCGTGAGCTGGGGTTCCTAGAAAATCTTTCCTCTTTGAACCTAGCTCAAAACAAAATCACGGGACCAATACCTCCAACTCTTGGTGGATTACCCAATCTTGCTTATTTACATATGCATGGAAACCAAATAAGTGGAAGCTTGCCTATCACATTTACAAATCTCAACCAATTAGCTGAGCTTGATATTTCCTGCAACCTACTCGTTGGTTCACTCCCTTCTGATTTAGATAGGTTGACCAACTTGCAAGAATTGATCCTTTACAACAACTCCATCGGTGGGAAAATACCCTTGTCAATTCAAGGACTTAGAGAGCTAACCACTATCGAACTTGATCACAACCTCTTTAGTGGCGAAATTCCACCACTACTTGGATGTTTACCAAACTTAATAACATTGAATCTTGTCCACAATAATCTTTCTGGTACAATTCCCAAATCTCTTGGACATTTTTACAATTTCGACATTTCAGACAATAATTTTACCGTTCCAGTTCCAGATCCTACAACCATGTATGATGTTTGCACTCCACCTCATTCAGCTCACAAAAATAAAAGCTCCAAATTAATAATTCTTCTTATCCTCTTATCTCTGTTTCCGACCTTCTTACTGCTTGTGTGCGTGAAGCTGCATCGTTGTGCAAAAAAGAGCAAACAACCAAAGCAAACATCAGCAAAGAATGAGGATCTGTTCTCCATATGGGATTTTGACGGAAACATAGCATTTGATGACATAATTAAAGCAGCTGAAGATTTCGACATGAAGTACTGTATTGGAACAGGTGCATATGGGAGTGTTTTTCGGGTTCAACTACCTAGTGGCAAGGTTGTTGCCTTGAAGAAACTTCATGGCTTTGAAGTAGAGGACCCTGCTTATGATAAGAGTTTCAGAAATGAAGTGAAAGTACTATCAGAAATAAAGCATCCGAACATTGTAAAGCTCTATGGGTTCTGCTTGCACAGAAGAAGCATGTTTTTGGTCTATCAATACATGGAGAAAGGAAGCTTGTTTTCCGTGCTATGTGATGATGTAGAAGCTGTGGAATTGGATTGGAAAAAGAGGGTTAACATCATCAAAGGCATTGCGCATGCTCTATCCTATCTGCATTATGATTTCACTCCTCCAATTGTGCATAGAGACATAACTACCAGCAATGTCCTACTCAACTCAGAGTGGCACCCAACTGTTTCTGACTTTGGAACTGCTCGACTTCTCAACTTCGATTCATCCAACCAAACTATAGTTGCCGGAACTTATGGATATATTGCCCCAGGTAAATTACTCATATTTTTTTGGTTCCTATCCCCTTTTTCCCTTTACATCGTTTTGTTTATTTGATTCCATACAAAGCATGCCTAGTACATGTATAACTTGACTAGTGGGCTATTGTAATGCCAAGTTTATTTGATTATTTTGTTTTCCTCATTAATCTCCTAGCTGATCTTTTCAACACAGAGCTTGCCTATACCATGGTTGTAAGTGAAAAGTGCGATGTTTATAGCTTTGGAGTAGTGGCACTTGAAACTTTAGTGGGAAGGCATCCTAAGGAAATTCTTTCATCACTGCAATCAGCATCTACTTATGATATCACACTATGTGATATACTGGATCAACGTCTTGCTCCACCAAATTTAGCAGTTTTATTGGACATTGTGCAGGTCGCCATGATGGTATTTGCATGCTTGAATCCCAATCCATGCCATCGACCATCAATGAAATGTGTCTCCCAAAGTTTTCTAACTCAGCAAACTCCATTGAACATTCCTGTTCGTGAAGTTTCATTGCAACAACTCATGAGTCAAGAGTTACTTGCACAAGTCAACTAGTCAAGTCCTAAAAATGAAATTTCAAAATGAAATCAACCCACTAATATTTAGAATAATAAGTTTTTTTTTTTTTGGGGTACGTTTCAGCTTCTAGATGATCCAAATGTATCTAGATGTAAAATAATGTTTAAAGCAAACTAGATACCTTATTTGGATTATTGTAATGGTGTTCCTTTTTTGGAATCTCAATTTCTTTTATTCAGGTATTCTCAAAGTCTGTACATTCGTTCATATATGAAAACCCATGCGGCAAGTAACCATCAAAAGCACATATTTCTTCTTAAATCTGAAAATTTAAAACAAAAAGGCCCTTTCACCACTGCACCACCGAATGCCATCAAAACAAACGTCAATGGATATTACGTACTATCTGTTTGGTTGTGATCTTATTAACCACAAAAGAATCCCCCCCGCCCTTGTTCCTCTGCTTCTTGAGTTCATCACCTGCACTTACCTCCATGGCATTAAATTTCCACTTCTTTTTTTTTTATAGTATTATCTGCTTGGCTGTGCTCTTATTAACCACGTTTTTGAGTTTTTTGATTTATGTTTATAAATTATCTTATCGAAGCAATGATAATAAGTAAATTCTCATCTTATAATGTCTGATCTAGGATATGTAGCTTAGAGTTAAGTTGTTTCCATTCTCAGATCAAAAGTATCACACGTCGCGTTCATAAAATGAATACCATGACCAATTCATAACACTTCTCTCTATGGGATTATGTGCTCAAAATCTACACCCTGATGACCCCATCCTTTTTTCCCTGTGCTGGTTTTGTTATGGCTTTATTATTTACATCTAGATCAATTTAGCTATTTCTTCGGCCCACAAATAAAGTGGAGACTTCGCCCTTTTAATTATGGAAAATAATAATTACATGTTATCTCTATTTCGTTTTTTAGATTACTTTTTTAGGTAATAAAATATGAAAAACATACTTTTTTATAGCACTTTTTTTTCTCATTTTAAAGTACTAGTATAAAAATGCAAAAGATAAACGAATGTGTAGAAACCATTTCCTTTAATTAATTATCATCATTAGATATACATTATTTAAGTCATACGACTTTCTAGTAACGCATTTGCATGCAATTCTCCATGACATGAGCTTATGATTCCAAAGTACTAGTTTGAAATAAATTATATGCATAAAGAATGCAAACAAAGAATCTCATTCCTATTCATGGCCCATACTACCTGCCAGAGCTGGAAATCCACTAGGAGGGCACACGTACCTTAATTTTTTTTATTTCAGCATTACAAGAATATTACTTTATAGGAAAGAAATTGCAACACTGTCCACTACCAACTCCTCATGAGACTCATGCAGATTTGTTCAAACTTTATACACCAATACCAATCTACTACATATAAATTCAAAAAAATGATGGAAAATTGTTGTATTAATTAATTAGCCTAAGCAACCCTTTTTTTTTTCACTTTCACCCTCATAACATTGATATCCAAAACCATTCATATGGGTCAATGGAAATGGTGCTGCTCATGCCAGGGCCAAAAGTTCTGCTGCTCATCAATGTGGTGAAACATATTGCAGAAGCCTTCATCTTGATGGTCCGGTCTTGATGAGTGTTGAAGGAACTGAGTTATGCTCGTGGGCTTTGGGGAGGTGGATTCAAGGCTTATTCCATTCTGATAAGATGCAGGATCGTTTATAACTGGTGCTCTTGAGAGATCTAAATTAATGTCTGGGCTGCAATTACTTCCATTGCTCCAAGAACCATCCTCGGTTTCTTTCATAAGGCTGATTGTTTCACAATAATCCCCACCTTTTAGTGCTTGTAACTGCAAATACCATACAGTAAAAAAGCATAAAACGTGTAAAGACAATCAAGTGCAAAAAAATGCTAGAGTTGGAACTTTCACCTAGATTTATTTGTTAGAATGATATGATATGCATAATAACCCTTTGATAGATCAAATAGATCATACTACTCTATTCCATTCAACAAATACTCTTGTTTTCTGTAAACAATTTAAGAAATTCTGTTGGCAATGAATTGTTACCTTTTCAATTATATATATTCATATGGAATTTGGTTACCTTGATGAATTTTATATCCATGTGCTAAAGCATTAATTTAGATCTAATGCATCTGTGTCACGACTTTTTGCTCCTAGCAACTTGGAATTGAAAACACAAGGACACTAATATAAAATGACAAACATTATTCCTAGTATGCCGTTATTGGATCTGACAGTAACACTGACTCTACACGAGGATGACTAACTAGCAAGTAACAACCATTCAAAAAGTTAATGAGGGAAACCAATCACCTTAAAAAGTCACTAATACGTGTGAAATATGGAGTTTCAGCATTTTAGGAGTACAAAATTGAAAGAAACAAAACTCAAACAAGAAAAAGGTGCTTAATAAAATCAATTGAAAAGGGTATGCTTTCTTTCTTCCTACACGGAAATATCAATCTAAGTATCCATTACTGATTATTGTTCAAAGGGGAAAGAATGCTGAAACGGCTTATCAAAACATGAGTGGCAGGAAAACATGGTATATAACTATCTATTGACACGGACTTCTATTCACACAATATAGTAAATTTGAACTCCAAAACAAGCCAATGATAGTGAACATGGGGGAACAGATTTAAAGGGAAAAAAAAATCCAAGAATCCTATAAGAACGAATATTTGAAAAGGGGTCATCATACTCTTTTGAATATCATAAATGGTAAACCAACCCCAATATCTTAACAGATAAACACTTTCTTTCTCATACTATCATCAGTCATGATTTATCATTTAAATGTTAGTAATATCAAGAGTACGGTACATCCCAAGTATAATAAACACTTTATGGATATGAGCGGAAGCGCGTCCAGATTTGTGGGAAGACGGAAAAATGATGCACGGTAAATAGTATTACACAGGGGGCCCACAAATCACTATTTACGTAAATAGTACTATGCAGTAGGACCCACTTCACTATTACCAATAGTACTATACAGTGGGACCCGTGTCACTATTTGTAAATAGTATCGTTACTATTTGCACCAACAAAGTAGATCAAGAGAACTGCACACCAATATTTTAACGTGGAAAACCCTCCTGTAATTTTGAGGGAAAAACCACGGGTCAAACTCCGAAAAATACTCCACTATATTTAAAGAGTAATTACAATATAGTGTATCCCCAGTGAGACTCTCTTCTACTACAATTTGTAGTATTACAGAGATCTAGATAATAGACCCAAAACCCCCAGTGTATACTCACATTACACTCTTGGAATTTTCTTACACCCTCTCTCTATTTTCCTCTCACTACAAGAAACTTATACCACTTCTTTCTAAAACAGCTGAGAAATGCATTCAGCTTGGGATGGATTTCCTTTGTTTTCATCCCCTCTATTTATAGAGTTTTGAGGGAGTTACTATGCATATGTACAGTAACTTCCCGTGATTAGGTGAGATGGTTAGGTGGAGTTACTATGTAAGTTACTATGCATATATAGTAACTTTGAAAAATCAAAGCCGCCCAACAATTCTCCACCTCGGCTTTGTATTTTGCAACAGCCTTCAACTTCTGCAAATATTGACTAAGTCCAAGCAATTCTTAAACTTGTCAATCGGCAACGGTTTTGTCATCATGTCAGCTGGGTTTTCAGTTGTGGCAATCTTCTGAACTGCAACAGTACCATTATTAATACTTTCTCTGACAAAATGAAGTCTAACATTAATGTGCTTTGTCCTTTCATGATAAACTGGGTTTTTGGCTAGATGAATGGCACTTTGACTATCACAATGTACAACTGGTACATGTTGATTCAACCCAAAACTATCCAAAAGACCGTGCACCCAGATGCTCTCTTTAACAGCCTCAGTCAATGCCATATACTCAGCTTCAGTAGTTGACAATGCCACTGTAGATTGCAATGTCGCCTTCCAGCTAATAGTACATCCAAAGACTGTAAAGATATAGCCTGTCAATGACCTCCTTTTATCCAAATCACCTGCATAATCAGAATCTACATAACCCACAACTCCATGGTTCTTCTGACCTTCAAACACCAAACAGACATCAGTGGAACCTCTCAGGTACCGCATGATCCATTTCACAGCTTCCCAGTGTGTCTTTCCAGGTTTGCTCATAAATCTGCTTACCACACTCACTGCATGTGAAATATCTGGTCTAGTACACACCATGGCATACATAAGGCTGCCAACTGCACTAGAATAAGGTATACGAGACATGTGCTCCACCTCCTCCTCAGTTCTCGGACATTCTTTTGAAGATAGCTTAAAATGTGTAGCTAATGGAGTGCCAACTGGTTTGGACTGACCCATATTAAAGCGTTGTAGCACTTTCATAATATAATTTTGTTGCGTCAAGCACAACCTGCCACTATTCCGCTCCCTAAGAATCTCCATTCCCAGAATTTTCCTTGCTACACCCAAGTCCTTCATCTCGAACTCTTTTCCCAACTGTGTTTTTAACATACTAATTTCAGCCTTGTTGTGAGCTGCAATTAGCATATCATTTACATACAACAACAGATAAATCCGCGAATCATCTTGAAGCTCCTTAGAGTAGATGCAATTATCATATTGGTTTCTACTATATCCAGTACCAATCATAAATGCATCAAACCTTTTGTACCACTGCCTCAGGGACTGCTTCAAGCCATATAATGACTTCTTCAATAGGCAAACATGGTTTTCCTTTCTAGGAACTACGAATCCCTCTGGTTGACTCATGTAGATCTGCTCCTCTAGCTCACCATGTAAGAACGCCGTCTTCACATCGAGCTGTTCTAGCTCCAAGTCAAATGTACTCACAATAGCTAATAGGATCCGAATAGAGCTATGCTTCACCACAGGAGAGAATACTTCATGAAAGTCAATACCCTCCTTCTGAGTATAACCCTTTGCTACCAGTCTCGCCTTGAACCTTGGAGGTTCAATGCCAGGGATTCCTTCTTTCCTTTTGTAAACCCATTTACAGCCAACTACTCTTTTCCCTTTTGGAAGTTGTACTAGCTCCCACGTCTGATTTTTCTGAAGAGATTCAATCTTCTCATTCATTGCTATCAGCCACAACTTCGACTCCTTACTATCTACTGCATCACAGTAGGTGCATGGTTCATCTCCAACTGCACCATCTGCCATAGCCAAGGCAAAGGCTATAGGCTCTGCATCTAATGAGTCAAGTGCACAGGCAGCAGAATCCAGATATCTTTTTGGTTTCTGAATTTCTCGCCTTTCTCTGCCAGTAGCAATACTGTATGGCTCTAACTCTCTGGTTTGTTCACCAGTATCTTCATGTTCATCTTGTTGTTTTACTTCAGGTTGAGTAATTCCTGAAGTACTCGGCTGATCCATTGTATCTTTTTCTTATTTCATCTTCCCACAGTCAATCTCTGGCTCCACCTGCTTCCTAGCACCATGATCTGTTTCTGCCTCATCTAAATTTGATTCCTTCTTCTGATTTAGCATTGCCGCCTCGTCAAAAGTGACATCTCTGCTGACAATAATTTTAGGTGAACTTGCCTTTTTTGTACACCACAGTTTGTAGCCTTTCACCCCTCGTGCATACCCTAGAAATATACACCTTCTTGCCCTCGCCTCAAGTTTACCATCACTCACATGGGCATACGCAGGACAACCAAATATTTTCAAATCAGAATAGTTTACGGGTCGACCGGACCATACCTCTTGTGGAATCTTCAGATCAATAGCAGTTGATGGAGATCTATTTATCAGGTATACAGCCGTATTGACTGCCTCAGCCCAAAATGATTTGGGAAGTGCTGCATTAATTCGCATGCATCTTGCACGCTCTAGAAGTGTTCTGTTCATCCGTTCTGCAACTCCATTTTGCTGTGGTGTTCTTGGTATAGTATAGTGCCTTACTATACCAGCATTTCTGCAGAACTCCGCAAATTCTTTACTACAAAATTCTCCGCCATTGTCAGTTCTCAGTCTCTTGACTGATCGCCCGGTTTGCTTCTCGACCATGGTCTTCCATTGCTTGAATTTGTCAAACACCTCTTCTTTTTTCTTCAGGAAATAAATCCAGACTTTCCTGGAATAATCATCTATTAGAGTAAGAAAATAGCGAGCTCCACCTATAGAGTTGACAGGGGTTGGACCCCAAATATCCGAGTGGACATACTCCAATATCCCCTTGCTATTGTGTTTGCCAGAATAACCCGTTTTTGCTTTCCAAATACACAATTTTCGCAGAAACCAAGTTTGCGATTCTTCAGGCCTTTCAGTAAGCCTTTACCAGCAAGTATGGTCATTCCTTTCTCACTCATATGACCAAGCCGCATGTGCCACATTCGTGTAGCATCATCATTTCTTTCAGAGGATAGAACAGCAGCAATTCCATCGATTGTGCTTCCCAGCAATAGATAGATCCCGCCTTGCAATTTTCCTTTCAACACCACCATTGAACCTTTGATCACATTCAAGAATCCACCCTCTCCAATGAACTTGTACCCCCGATTATCTAGGGCACTCAATGAGATCAGGTTCCTACCCAGTTCTGGAACATGCCATGCTTGAAACGTCCTTTTAGTACCATCATCCAATTTTACTTGCACATCTCCTTCACCTACAATTGGAATTATTCTATTATCTCCCAATCTAACTTTTCTATCCCGCTTTTTATAGGATGAGAAAAAATTTCGAATAGGTGTCATGTGAAAGGATGCACCAGAATCTAGGATCCATTCATTTCCTATGTCTCCTGTGAATACTGTCAAGGCCGAACCAGCATCAACATCACTATCATCAGAACTTTCAATTGTTATGTTGGCAGAATCTCCTGATTTCTCCTTTTTCTCTGGGCAATTTCTTCTGATATGTCCCATCTGGTGACAATGAAAGCACTTAACAGACTTGTGCCTTTTGGACTTTGATCTTCTCTTGCTTTTACTTCCTGATCCTCTTTCTTGACTTCGCCCTCTCGTTACAAACAACCCATCTGCAGGACCTTGGGCATTGGGTCCAGATACTAACTTCTGATGCTCTTTTATCATCAGTGATTCTTTGACATTTTTCACTGAGATATCAGATCTACCATAAAGTATGGTATCACAGAAGTTATCATAAGACGGAGGTAGCGAAGTTAATAAGATCATGGCTTGATCAACATCTTCTACTTTAATTCCAGCTGCTCCAACATCAGAGATCATTCTGTTGAAGTCGTCTATATGCTCTTGCATTGATTTTCTTCCTGAATATTTGAACGTGTACAGTCTCTTTCTTTGATAAAGCTTGTTGGACAAGGTCTTTACAGAGTATTTTTCTTCTAAAGCCTTCCATAGTGAATCAGCAGTTTCTTTTTCCATGACTTCTCGCAGAACATTGTCCGCAAGACTCAACTGTATTGTACTCAATGCTTTGAGCATCATCTCCTCCTTCTTGTCATCAGCTAATGACTCTGGCAATTTTTCTTTGCCTTCCAACGCCTTTGCAAGACCTTGCTGATTAAGCAATGCTTGCAGTTTCAGCTTCCATAGTCTGAAGTCGTTGGACCCATCAAACTTCTCCACTTCAAATTTTGGCACTGACATCTTGGATCTTAGTCAGAACCTTATATTGTAACCGTATACTGGAATAGTACAAATCAACTGTAAATACCAAGTCTTTCCTTAGCCAGAACCTTTCCAAACTGCACTCTCACAGTATCATACTGTCTTCCAGCAACAGCAACCAATGGTTGATCCTCAAGTACTAGGGAGAAATTCTTTTCTGATGTGGAAGATTAGACTAAGCTGCAACCACAGAGCATACTAAGAATAAATCCTACCAAACCAAAAGAGCTCTGATACCACTTCTTAGTAATATCAAGAGTACAGTACATCCCAAGTATAATAAACACTTTATGGATATGAGCGGAAGCGCGCCCAAATTTGTGGAGAGATGGAAAAATGATGCACGGTAAATAGTATTACACGGTGGGGCCCATAAATCACTATTTACGTAAATAATACTATGCAGTAGGACCCACTTCACTATTACCAATAGTACTATACAGTGGGACCCGTGTCACTATTTGTAAATAGTATCGTTACTATTTGCACCAACAAAGTAGATCAAGAGAACTGCACACCAATATTTTAATGTGGAAAACCCTCCTGTAATTTTGAGGGAAAAACCACGGGCCAAACTCCGAAAAATACTCCACTATATTTAAAGAGTAATTACAATATAGTGTATCCCCAGTGAGACTCTCTTCTACTACAATTTGTAGTATTACAGAGATCTAGATAATAGACCCAAAACCCCCAGTGTATACTCACATTACACTCTTGGAATTTTCTTACACCCTCTCTCTATTTTCCTCTCACTACAAGAAACTTATACCACTTCTTTCTAAAACAGCTGAGAAATGCATTCAGCTTGGGATGGATTTCCTTTGTTTTCATCCCCTCTATTTATAGAGTTTTGAGGGAGTTACTATGCATATGTACAGTAACTTCCCGTGATTAGGTGAGATGGTCAGGTGGAGTTACTATGTAAATTACTATGCATATATAGTAACTTTGAAAAATCAAAGCCGCCCAACATTAAAAACAAATATTTGAAAAATTAAAGACCTGAAACAATTATGATGATTTTATGTATATCATCTTTCAAGTTGCAAAATGTAACTTATGAAACGGATCATCAAACAAGACGGACTTTGGGGATCGAAGAGATTTCAATTTAATCCTAAACAAGTTGGAGTTCCCCTTTCTCCATTATATTTTTCAAGAAAATTTATTATCCTGATCAAGAAAAGGAACTAGCATGAAAAAAATTCAATGATCCAAAGCACACTAAATTGCTAGCTAGAAAACTATATAAACTAGTACTAATTATTACCTCAGCGTGTAATTTCTGATTCTGAGCCACAAGGGCATCATGATCAGCCTTGGCTGCTTCAAACTGCTTCTTGAGGACCTCATATTCTCTCTCAAGTTGCTTTATTTTCCACCTCGCCCTCCTATTCTGGAACCATATGGCGATCTGTCTTGGTTGGAGCCCCAAAGCCTTAGCTAGCTGCACCTTCCTCTCTGCCTCAAGCTTGTTCCCTGACTCAAAGCTCTTCTCAAGTGCCTTCACCTGCTCCATGCTCAGCCTCTTCTTCTTCTCCCCAAACTGGAGCCCGTCATCTGACAAGTCGTCATCACCATGGAACTCCTCGCACTTGTTGTCAATGCCAAAAAACGACATGGATCGCTTCAACATGAAAGGTGCACCCCCTACAACACATCCTTAAACAAAACAACTCATAAAAAACCAAAAAAAAAAATTGCACAGCAATCCAATCATATTTTATTATATATAGTTGACCTTTCTACTTATTACTTGAAAAATATCACAAATAAAATATTTTAACCAGATAATATGGTAAAAGTAAGTTCAGTGAATCAAAATTAAATTCTATATATTAAGTTGGTACCTAAGAATTTTTCATTAGGGAATTGGTGTGGGCCCATTTTGAGAAAGAGAGAGGGTGTCTGTGTTTGAGCTAGGAAGTGTTGGGGTGGTGGGAAAGAGGGGAAAGAGTTGAGAGAGGGTGAAGGAAGTGGGTCATCATGGTGGTCTTCATGGGAGTGGAACGTGAAAGTACTATTGTGTGAAGGTGGGAATGCTATGATGGAGTTGAACAAATAAGGTATGTTATAGATTATGGGATAGTGATATCATTCATGCAAATTGGATTGATGGGTCTCTATTTCTCATTATACACCAATTAATTATTTAAAGGAGGGGTGATGATCACTGATCACAGGGGGCACTTTGGCTCTCACTCTCATGGCGAGGGGACAAAGGTTTCGGAAAAGAGGGATGATGATGCTTGCAGACCGCACAGACCCAAGGACTGTTGGATGTTCTAATAACTGTAACACAAATACAGACAATAAATCTGAAAGAAATAAGTGTTCATAATAATAAAAAAATAACACAAAAATAAATAACACAATAGGAATAAATTGAAATAGAATGGCTTATCAGTATTATTGGCTGAAACGTATTAAGTGTTGAGTTTAAGAATACTTTTCAAAATATAACAGTCATTTTTCACTAACTCTTCACATGAACTAATGAGACTACACAGAAACAACTTGTATGGATTGCTCGAGGGAACCAAAAACTTGATAGAAGAATAATCCTATTGACCGATAAAGTATAATATGGAAATTGTAACGTTTTTCTTCTCTGTATAATGATCTGTGAATGAGTGCTATTTATACCATTAGAGCCCAACGATCAAGTAACGTTAAAGTAATCCCAACGTTAACAAAAAAGGAGCGAAAACATAAATTAGCTTAGTAGTATAAGACACACACATGTGGCCAGACGTTAAAAAATTAAAGGCTCATCAAATCTCTCAACATTATTCTAATATATTTTATTGAAATCAAGTTTTAAAATTCATTAACTTTCTTGATGAAGAGAACGTACAGGCCACATAAATTCTAATATCAAATCGCGTATTAAATACTATTGAAATCATGACATCTTTTTGCATTGAACAAATCAAGAAAGGAATTGGTACAAGTCACAAATATTAACTCATAGTAATAATACTTTGAAAATAAAATATAAATAAAGTACAACAATCAGCGATTTTTAGGCTCAGAAACCGACAGATAGAAAATGAGAGAGAGAAAAAGAGAGAGGGTGGAGGCAGGGTGCTCAAATCCAATTTAAAAAAAATGTTAAATCAATCGAATTGAAACGGAAAACAGTAAAAAATATGGATTGAATTTTTTTTTTTTTTTTGACAAATTGTTTGAATTGAATGAGATTTTGTGAAAAACTAAGAAAAAGGACAAGGTATATTGTACAAAATAAATATTTTTTAATAAAAATAAAAATTTAATATTAATATACTGATAATTTAAAATTTTTTTACACATATTATATCAGCATAATAAATATAATTCTTACCCTACTATTTTAAAAATATGTACATAAAGGGATTTGATATCGTATGAAGTGTAACAAAAGTCTTTATACCACTAGAAATTAGCACATTTAAATCAAATCCGAAATTTTATACAATAAAAATTTAGCGCGTGAACAATTAGTAAATATTAACACCACACTGTGACTTTTATAAAGAAATATATTTTCTTTATAAAGACATATGTTTATCTGATCTATATTTTCATGATTAATTCATGCTGTTGGGTAGACAAACTCTAGCATACTCATGGAGTAAATCAATTCTTCCTTTCGCAATCCAATCTCCACCTTTTATTTGTGTTCTCTTTGCTTACTTTCTCCTTTGTCCTCTCTTAATAACAATAATCTATGGCAAATCCTTTACTCCGTGGAAGATGAAATTCTGACTCGTTTGGGTATACAAAGGAATCAATCATTGTATTATATTTTATTATAAAGTTAAAGAGTGATATGAAAAATAAAATAACATTTGCATATCATTTTCCGATATCAATTCGTATGTACATCGCATCAAAGATAAGTTAGAAATCACAAAAAAAGAAAAAAACTATATAGATAAGTTCGAATTCAAGGATTCGAGAGTTGATTAGTATATGTATGATTTTTTGGCTTTCTTTCGGAGCATGGTGTTTTGGCCTTTTATTGCACACAATAATCAGGATCAAAGTCTGGTTTGATTATCCCCTGTCCACACCAAAAGAAGAAGGCGAATCCAGAAGAAAATGAAAGCCTTTGGTTTGTGTGGGGTAAATCATCGATGTTGCTTGCTTGTGTGATTGGTATAATAATTAGATAAGTTGTTAGGTAGACGCCGCCTATCATCATACTCTCACTTCCATTAACTGTTAGCATGCATGCACGACAACATTTTTAATAATAAGGTACACATAGCTCAAATTTATGCATGTTTGCTATTAAATAAAATACTTGGATTCCTTATATGATTGCTCATCCATTGTTTTTTGAAAACAATAACTTTAAGCCCGATCGATAAACATTGTATTGATTCAGTAAAAGCCGAATGTCGGGAAGAAAATGCCATTTTTTTAACAGAACTGGAATCAAATAACAATGCCTAGCTAGTGTTTTACTATTTGGCATGTTTTAACTTAGTTCGAGTATATTTATTGTGGAAACAAAGAAATACACAATAGATCCAAAGGTTGTAAAATGTACACTTATTTGAACTTACAGATACCGGTTATTTTAACAAGTATGATTACACATAATTAAGAAAACATTATTTCTCATTTCGAAATGCAAGTCTCTAGTAGTGTTTTAAGTATTTATCAGTGATGGGACTTGCATTTTGAATTAAATTAAGGTATGCGTGCGATCGAGCCTGGCATCGGCTGGTAGCTAGAGCAGGAATTTTTCTGAATGCGGGGAGAATTGTGTTGGGATTGGATTTGCCTTTTATCCATTGAAGTAGATATCATTGCGTGTGATTTCACTTTTCCAATGCTAGGCGTATCCATGGGAACTGACAAGAGACCCACACGGCCACACCATATCGTCAAAGTTGCACATTTGATTTATGTGGTCGTGATGAATGACGATATGGAAGGGGTTGTGTCTAGGTGATAGAGAGATCACTTTGATCTGTTAGCGTTTGTTATGATTACTCAGCATTCTGTAATATTAGTTGTAATTAGTTATAGAACTGGTACAGCACAATTCAAAGTCAATTAGGCGCCTTTAAACATGTAGTTAAGATTCGATTCATGACGGTATATATAAAAAAGATCCCATAACAAGAGGCAATATATACGTTTGTGAGTTCTATATCCCAAAGGAATTAGTCAATGCATGTGAAGATTAAACTTGCATAACGTAACTATGCATCATACAAATTATCCGAGGCATTCATTATCTGCATCTTTTAGAGGGAGCTACGTAGATACAGTGTTTTAATTTTTTAGTTGACCATCTTTAAACACTCATCATTATTTTAAACTACGTGTTTTTTGGGGGTAGGGACATTAAACTATGTGTTTATCTGTCTATAGATATTTTTGAAATATCTAGTTTTTTATGTACAAAATATGGGACTCGTCATTTGCACCGCTATACAGCCTGGCCTACAACAAAGCTCTTATAGGAAATCTTGGGGCAAACCCTTTGGAGTAGGGTGTGCGACCATGTTACTCCCTGTTGCTCTTTTTTCCCAAAATATATATGTTCATGAAAAAACTGCTCTGAATCTTCTCCATACATGTGTTCCTGTGCCCATCTGCCTGTGTTTCCCTTCCACGCCACTCTTTTTTCTTTTCTTTCTCTTGTTATATCTGTCTCATTGCAATCCATTTTCAAGTTATCATTAGAAAATCAATGTTGTTTGCATATTAAAAATAAACAATAAGAGTAAATATTATGAAGAGAAAAACACAAAACTTATCTGCACATTATTATCAAATGCTTTTATATGTCTCCTTGTATGATATTTTTTTTTATAATATTTACTTTTGATATGTGAATAATATTATTGACAAAAGTTCTATTTTTGTATCTATTTTTTATGTAATATGTTGATTTCGTCCCAATTTTTTTTTTTTTGGTTCAATTTCATCCTTAATGTTTTGATAATGACTCAATGTTTTCATATTAGATAACAATATCAATTTTTTTTAATAAAGATTGTTGATCTTACTTAAACATAACCATTTTTATGTGATATAGATGCCATGTTTGTAAATAGAAAAGCTTTATTTTTGTCCACAGTCCCTTAAACTTTAGTTTTTTTTAGTTAAAAATTGTTTATGAATAAAATCAAATTAATTTTAAGAAGGAAGATTATACAAAAATAGAACTTCAACTTGTATAATAAAATATTTATTTAAGATAATAATGAATATTTTAAATCCGAACCGATAGTATTTATTAATAAAATTGATGGTGTTTGCATATATGTCAACATAGAAACATTGCCAAAATATTGGGACAAAATTGAAACAAAAAAAAAACTTTTGGGACAAAATTGAAATATCACTAAAAGTTTAGGACCGAAAATAGAGTTTTTGTCAATATTATTTTAATGGAAACTTTTATAATGAATGTAAACGCTCGTAATTGACTTAAGAGAAACGATTTTTTCCACAGTAGTGCATGGATATGCTATAATCAACGAATGTGAATCACAGTTCACACAAGTGTATAGTTATTTAATTTATTTGAGTAAAAAACAACACTGATTAAGAATGGATTATATTGTTAGTAAAACTATAATTTAACGCGCACACAAAAACTAAAAATTATAGTTATTATTTAAATTACCATCCATAAATATCAATTAATATGTAGAAATAGGTACGTACAAATAGCATTACTGTTTTTTTATTGGCAGTGCCGAACATACATTTAATGAAATCACTCAGATTGACAAAACAGAAAATATTCCATCCGTATATTTGCTAGATGCTTCACTGTTTTCGAGCTCTTCTATTCTCCAACCAAAGGCTATTTTATTCTTCCTGATCAGTAGCTATACCACACACGTCCTTCAACTCATTAAATGTATTTTCAGATATTGCCATAACTTCTCATATTCAGTGTACCGCTTCCCCAGAGAAGCAATGACCAAGACCAATAAGTTGGATCAATCATCCATGCATGACAATCATGCTTGACGGAGTTTAGAGTTTGTTATTCGGGCTTCTGTGAAAGAGATTGTCACCACCCACCTTACACTATAACCGGGTAGAGGAATATCTTTTCCAGCAAGTCTTAACACATTAAATTTTTTAGGAAAATAGACTGAATTTTCTCTATTTTTTGGATATTTTCTAAATAAAATACAACATGAAATATTTTTCAATAAATTCACAGTACTTGTATATCAAGCATTCGTAAAATGTGCCATTCCAACATATAATAACATCTCAGCATATACCAGTCATAATACCAAATTAATTTTATACTTTATTAAACATAATACCACATATAGTTCAATATAAAACCAAACTAAGTTTACAATTTCTTTCCATAACATAATCTATATAATTAAGTCATAAGTTCTCAAACATAATCATAATACAAGTCTAAGGATCCTGCTTGTGATATATGGAACAACTGACAACTACAGGTTAAAACAAAACATGGATGACAACCAAAAAAGACCTTTACAAAAAGGCTCACCAACTTAAAATTTACTAAGATTGTGCCGGAGGAACACCAGAACCAACACCAACATGTGTATCTGAAAAAGGTAGAAATACAATAAGATGAGTTTTGCAACTCAATGAGAGATAGGATATCCATAATTTACTAAATGCAAGCATAAAATAATATAAATATAATAATATATAAGTACTCATAAAATATGATTTTAGTCATAACATGAGATTTCTTGATAACATAGCTTTACATAATCATGTAAATCTAAACATACTGTGAAATTATTAGAAGCAGAACGATAACCACTACAAAAAATTATGGGAATTATGGCAGTGAAATTAGGGCAGTTCTTTAAACTACCACAATTATAGTAAATTATGATGGTTTTATTGACCGCCATAATTTTCATGAAAGAAATAACAGTAAAATTAGGGCGCGTCTTTAAAACTGCCACAATGTGCAATAAATTACGGCACTTAGATAAATTATGGCGGTTAAAACTGCCTTTATTTACCATCTTTTTCCACTGGTTTTTTATTCCCTAAAACTAATTATGCTTGCTTCGTCTTTCTTCCATCAAATCCTTAACTTTCAATTTCTTTACTCCTTGGTCCTTTGCAATGCCACCGCTTCCATGCCAATGCACCCACCGCCTCGTCCTCGTTGGCCTTTCGCAACATTGTGGCAGCTATGCCATGTTCGCTTCCTTTGTTCAACCTTCGAATGCTTCAGCCCACCACCTCATCCTCAGAAATGCCGCGCCACCAGTTCGCCCTCCAAACGCTGCGACCATAACATCATCCTTCAAGCCCTGAGCCACCGATCACTTGCTAGCGGCATACAGATCTCGCACCCGGCCCCTCGAGTCATCGAAACCAACTCCCTTCAGGTCCTTCCTCATCCCGTCGACGACTCTGCCTTATCAATTCCAGCTTCGATCTCGAAGAAGGTGGTCAGTGACTCCCTTCCTTTCTTTCTTATTATTCTCTATGCTTTCAGCAGTTCATGCTCACTAGATTTAGCATTTGGATCTCATTAGGTTATTAGGGCACCCAAAATCTCCCCTTTTCTTATTCTTGGCTCTAGTAATCCTCTGTTTTGGGTAAGTTAGGGATTGTAAATTAGGGACATGTGCTTCTTGCATTTTTATTTATAAAATCAGAACTTCTATATGTAGGCAATTATTTATATACTAGAGAGGTCCAACGAGCAGTTCCCATTTTGCAGAAAACATATGGAGACAGCCTACATAAAGTTTTGCATGTTGGTCCTGAGACTTGATGTGTGGTCTCTAAATTGCTAAAGGAGGAAGAAACTGAAGCTTGGGGTGTAGAACCATATGATATACAGGATGCTGATACTAATTGCAAAGCATTAATCCGCAAAGGCATTGTGCGCATGGCTGACATCAGGTTTCTTCTTCCCTACAAGCCTAAATCTTTTTCTCTTGTAATAGTTTCAGATGCCCTTGATTTCTTATCTCCTAGATACCTCAATAAAATAGGTAGGCTCTATAAATTATTTTCTGTAGTAGTTTACTTTTCTCTAGCATTTTTTATTCTCAATTTATCATCCTTTCTCTTAATTTGCAGGTTTTGGTTTGTGCACCTAGTAATGTGGCTGTGGATCAGTTGGCTAAAAAGATAAGTGCTACTGGATTAAAGGTATAGTTGGCATTTATTTTGTTTGGAGATTAGTTATATTTGAAAGAAATGATCTATCTTGTCAATAAGGTTCTTTGTGCTCCTATTTTGAGGAGCTAGCCATTTTGATCTAAAATCAAATTTCTTTTCTCAAATTGTTACTAGTGTCTGGTATCTTTCTCTGTAATATGTATTTCTTACATGTAAGGTTGTGAGGCTTTGTGCAAAATCAATGGAAGCTGTGAGTTCTCTTGTTGAGCACTTAACACTTCACTAGCAGGTTAGTTAACTTAGTTTGCATTTTATTTTCAACCCTTTTGTTTAATTTTTTGGTGTTTTTTAATGTACGCACCGTCTTGTCTAAAAACCAGGATAATCATTGATGAAGGATGTAAATGGTGTTTCTTATAGGTTTGACATCTCGACACATCTGACAAGAGTGAACGTTAGTGGAGAAGTCACAAAAGTTGGCAGCATTGGAGGCTTCTGGTACCAATACGTATGTCTTAGTATTATCTCCTACTACATGTCATCTTTAACTATTTTACAATGAACTATGCATTCACTGATTTACTATCTTTGATTTGACCGAGTTTGTGATCAAATTTTTTTTTCTCTTCAGGTTGGTTCATTCCGAAGAGGTAGAACTGTGAAAGGGAAAAAGCAACCTCCTATCTTATATGTAAAGAGGTGCATTTGACATGCGTTTTGTCCATCCTCCACCATTGTTTTCTAAGTCATTAGCCTATTATGACTTCAATTGCATAATGCAATAGTTCCTTTGCATTTTTAGCTTCTTATTGTGAACTACAGGATTGAGAGCATGTAAAAGTTCCGCAATTTCAAAAACATATACAATTTGTCTTTGGTTCATGTTTGAAATGAACAATTGTATTAGTGCCTTGCCAATACTTGTTACAAAAAGTTAAATAATACTTTTTAAGAATGTAATTTGGATATGCTCTTGTAAACAAGCATACTTTAAGTTGTACAGAATTATTACAGGCAGACAACCACTTCTAAGAATTTAATTTGATTCATTGGTGAATTTACATCTGCTTTGGCTCCTGTATCCAATTCCTTTTGTCAGGATAGTGCTTTCAGAATAGACTATTCAGAGTCTTTGTTGATAGAGGTGGAATTATTTCTCTTGTTTTCTTTTTTGACTATTTCTATATGAAGTTGAAATATTTTCAGTACATTTTTTCTTTTTTGGTTGTTGGTATCCATAACCTAGCCTTTGATCCCTCTTTCCAATTTGATAAATGAGTCAAAGCCTTGATTTATGGCTAATTTTATTGTCTTAATATCATTCCTGATTAATTTATTGGCTATGAAATCCCAAAAATATTGTCAAGATTTTATTATGTTGCATATCATTTAGATAGATCAGTATAATTCTTTTGCAAAATAGATTAGGAGACATGCATTGTTTTCCTGGTGTTAATTGTGTTAAACATTTCTTGGAGGGCATGAATTGAATTGCTTTCTGGAGGCAATCACCCTATACAATTTTTCTAAAATAGTTCTCTGAAATTTGCAGTGGTTTCAATTGCCATAATTAATTTTTTTAAAAAAAAAATTTCCATGAATTGTAGCAGTTTCAAACCGCCATAATTATATTTTTAAAATATTTCACAGAAAATTGTGGCGGTTCCAAACCGCCATAATTAGTTTTTAAAAAATGCTACAAATTAGGGCGATTTTAGACCGCCATAAATATCGGTTTCAAACCACCATTATTCACTGTAAATTATGGCGGTTATATATGTTGATTGCAGTGATTTTTTTATAACCGTCATAATTTACCGAATAGCGTTGGTAATTACAGTGGTTCAAGGAACCGCCATTTGCTGCAAAAGGCGGCGGTTAGAACAACCATAATTCCCAAAAACAACCGCCATAATTAACTATTTTTGTTGTAGTGAACAAGTCCAGACATGACCCAAGGCCATATGCTGGTAAGCACCACACTTGTTAACTGGAATTGGTCCATAGCCATATACAAGTCCAGACATGACAAAGTCATGTGCGAGTTAGCATCTCGCCTACTAATTAGAGTTGGCCCATAGTCAAATAAAAGTCCAGACATAGCTGTAACTATGTACGGGTTAGCACCCCACCTGCTAACTGGAGTTCCCCATGGTGCACCGAGGCCAATGCTACTATCGTTAACTACAAGTTCTAACTATGAAATTTCCCCAAATTAACTCAAAATCAAGTACATTCCACTCCACTTTCATGATATTTTACAACATAAAATCCATCCTCAAGTTATATGAGATACAATGGACATAAAATAAACTCAAATGTAATAATTAATATAAAATGTTCTAAAATTCAATATTAGTTACAATTTGATTAAATATATTTAAATGGGCATAGCAATCAAATTCTAGCCTCCGAATGAAAATTTCCATTTCAAACATAAAGCATCATTTCCGATAAATAAATTATTTTATCCTATATCAACATACTTTCAACTTTTCATATAATTATATTTTTGTAATCAAAATTTAACATGTATAAAGTAACATACAAGTACACTATCTACTCATAACTAGTAGTTCAAAGAACTGAAGAATAACTTACTGCTGCTGCCAATTCAAATGTTGATATTTGATTGCTCTATCGCTCTAGGAACAAGACAACATTAATATTTGTAAGCTAATAATATCACCAAATTAAATCATAAATTAACTAGAGCTTAAATAAATTAAATGGAGTAGTGTAGAAGCTTATTTATCACTTGGAGAATAGAATTGGTAAAGAAAATCACTTCAATTCCTTCTAAAAGCTTCAAGCTATCTAATGGAGTTTAGAGAGAAAGTGGAGGTAGACGGGAATGAGAGAACGGTAGAAGATCATAAAGGAGAGGAGGAGATGGTGATGATGGAGGTGGTGGTAATATTTTATGATGGTGGAAGCAAAGAAGATGAAAACCGAAAGGAAGTGCGAGAAAGAGAAGGAGAACGAGGAGAAGAAAAAGAAGAAGAGGATAGTGAGAGAGTTTACGAGAGAGAAGGGGTAGAAGAGAAGATAAAGAAAGAGAAGTCTATGGTGGTCTATGGTACTTAAGGTTTGGTCCTCACTTTATTTATTTATTTTTTTTGCAGTCACTACAGAGATAGATCTAAATAATCTTTCCAACATTGTTTCTTTTACATGAAGTTTTAGTTAAATCTCACTCCAAATCTCCTTGCACATAATGATTTAAGATTAAAGTTGAATCCTCTCAAGTCTTAACTATATGAATTGATACCTTCCAAATTGACACATTACTCGAATCTTTATCTCTATGTTCTATTCTATGAAGTCTTTAATTACTCCTCAGTCCAACAATATTAGTAGCCTTGAGAAACCCAGAGAAATAGATATATTAACTGTTAATTACGATAAGATACATTAACATCTTAATATAGCACTAATTTCTCTTGGTTTCCCAAGACGACTAATATTGTTGGATGATGGAGTATGAATTGGTAAAACAGATACTAACCCCGCTTACAAATAAATGTCCACTTATAAATAAGCATATGGATTAAAGAAATGATTGGCACATCCTTGATATTAGGATAATTAAAGTGTAGTTTATTTAACTGTTCTCATTATTTTCCTCTCTTTTTAAATACTCTATCCCCTCCATTTCTCTCTCTCCTCCATTAATAGGAGTATAGTTGAAAGAAATTAATTAATATTGTCTTGATTTCTAAATCGAATACTTATTGTGAATAAGAAAAATCTTCAAAGTAGACACTTATTGTGAATAACAAAAATCTTCAAAGTAGACATTTATTTGTGAATGAAGGTAGTACAATATTTATAATTTAAATTACCAAGGCATCGTACATATAAAAATCTTGTGATCCTAATATTCCTTTATCACACTAATGACTTCTTATCACATGAAGGATGAATAATATGTAGAAGAAAGTGGAAACAACTTAATAGAAAATGAACTTTCCTTTATTACAATAACCTAAGAATACTCTACACTTAGCACTCACAGGACACCAACACTTGTGCACTCTATCTCACTTTTTCCTTACCAATTACTCACGGTGATTTACTCACTTATTGCACAACTCAATATTGCAATTCTTGAAACACTTTTTGCACAACACACACAAGACTGCACTTCACTTGCACAAGCACAAGTGCATTTTATCACTCACTACTGAAGCATGCACAATCACTTGGTACAAATGTTTATTTATAAGCTTCATATGGCAATGGCTTAGCTGGCTGGATTACTCTAGAATTTCACATTTCTAGGCATTTCCTCATCTTTAATTATTGAAACATTTTTCTAGAAAAATCTAGTTTTGTTACTTAAAAAATCAATGCTTCATCTTTTCTTCATGTGTGTAGAAGGTTCCACCATCTAGTGTTGACATTTCATTTCTCCCCCTCAGCACTAGATCTTCTTTGCATGTTATAGGTTCCTTTCTTGCCATGACCCCTACAATATTTGCATACTTTGGATTTGGCCTCTTTTCTCTGGTGGATCTCCTGAGTGTTGGTTTTTCTATGATTTCTTCATGTTGAACTTTTTCTTGGTGTTCAAGCTCTTCTCGTCCCCATTGATGAACTCCAGTTTTCCAAGGACTCTGTGTGTGTCTCTCCACCTTGCTTGGACTTGGAGTCTGTAACTCGTCACCTTCTTATTGAATCTCATTTTCTCTTCTACCATGCCTTCAATATTTTTGGAATCCGATAAAATTACCTGTTGTGGCAACCACCATTAGGAGGCTTCATCGAATACTACATTTCTTGATGTATAGCGTTTGCTAGTTGTGGGATCACAACATCTCCATCCTTTTCTTTGACTGTCATATTCCACAAAGATGCAGTGAATAGCCTTGTTATCCATGTTGCTTCTTAAGAGATTTGGAATGAAGACATAGCATATGCAGGCAAATACTCAGAAGTGACTTACCATGGGTTTGAACTTTCATAATTTCTCGAGAGGTAAGATAAACCTCAGTTTGGCTTGTGGAAGTCGATTGATCACATGTGCTGTAATTATCATACACTTGGCCTAGAATCTACTTAGGACATTTTTGGCGTGCAACATGCTCTGACATATCTCTGCCAGATAACGATTCTTTCTTTCCCCTGTTTTCTAAACAAAGGCATTGAATCTTCTTTCCTACTTCATTTTCAACCCTCTCTTTAAAATCTTTGAATTTCGTCAATGTCTTGAATATTTCCTTCATAAAGTAGACCCATATGCATCTTGAATATTCATCTATGAAGGTCATCGTGTAACGATATCAGCTAATCAAAGGTTATTTAACTGGCCTAAGTACATTCGAGTGAACCAGCTCTAGCGGTTCTTTGGCTTGAAACTTTAAACTTTTATATGTAAGTTGGTAAGCCTTATCACACTGACATCTAGGGCATACAACGTCTTCTCGTACTTTCAATTGAGGGAGACCTTTGAGCATTGTCTTCTTCATCATCATCTTCAACTTGTGACAAATCACTGCCTAAGGCGTACATGCCACAAATCTGTTATCTCATTCTTTTGAGTCATATCTACGTAAGCAGATTTTGCAGACATTATGTAGATTGACTCCAAATGTTGCCCCTTCAATGTAGATATCCCAATAATTTTTGTCTTGTCATATATCTTAACATCCTCTAGGCCAAATACCGCATACTTCCCTGACTTCATTATTTATGATACTAAAAGTAAATTTATCTTCATTCCAAATACGTAATAAACATTCTGTAAGCGTACCTAATCGTCATTGTTGCAAGATGAGATCACTGTTTTCCCAACGTAAGTAATTAGAAACCTTGAATTGTCTACAGTCACCACAACTCGATTACCTTTGTACTCTATTGTGCTTTCTAGCTTCTCCAAAGCTTCTCCTTATCACCTGTCATGTGATTGGAACATCCTAAATTGGTAACCAATCCCTATTGCAATCAATACTTGTTGAGTGAGCTGCTACGAGCCCCGCCTTTATCTTTGGTGACTCCTTCATCGATCTTGTCAAAATCAATTTCTTATTCTTCCTGGCAAATGTCTTCTTCAACTGCCAATAAAGCAGAAGCATCCCATTCTTCTTCGCTATTATTTTCTTTCTCTTCCTAAAGACTTGAAGTTCTGCATTTATCTCTGTCATCTTCTTCTTGAACCAACAATCTCTTGCAAATTGTCTTTGCTTTCTGCAAATGAAGTAGGCATTATCACCTTTCTTTGCCTTTCCAAGTCGGGAATTTCCTTCTTCATCCTTCTTTTTCTCATTCTTATTATTTAAATTTTTACTAAAAAATGGCTTCCTCTTCCCTTTCTTCTACCAGTAAAGAGTGCTTCTTCTTCACTCTTCACTGATATCTTGACCATTTATTTGGCTAATGCCTTTTGATCAGCCAATAAATTTTTTAATAGTAAAAGGGAAGGTTGGGTAGGCCAATCTTGAATTGCAGCAATAAAACCTCTATACTCTGGTCTAAGACCATGAATAACAATTCTCTTCATACATTGATAAGATATTTTACTATTAGAATCTAGCTCAGAAATTTCTTGGTAGAGAGATTTTATCTTGGTGAAATATTGGTTGATCGTCAAGTCTTTTTGAATTGTTGATAACATCTCGTTCTCTAGGAGTTGCAGCCTCATGTCATTTTTCTTTAAAAATAGCATTGCAAATGTTTCTTGTGCTTCATTCGACGTTGACACCTTCCTTATGTCCTCCAGCATATCATCTTTCATCGTGGTCTTCAGCGCAAACATTGCCTTCCCCACTTTAATTTTCCACTTTTGCAGTGCCTTGACTTCATTTGTAGAAGGTGGTGTGGTCTTGCTACCACTAGCAACCTCCCAAAGGTCTTGGCCTTGGAGACACAACTCCATACATGTTTTCCAAGTATTGTAATTTGGGCATTGAGCTTCCTAATTCCACCAACCACTTGGATACCCACCATATTGATTTGATGAAATTTTCTCACCACTGCTTTGGTCCAGACCAATAGCGTCACAGTCCCAGGCTGCAATTTCGCAAGAGCTTTCCCATAACTAATAATCCTCCTACTTGAAGCGGTCTCAAACCATCAAGCTCTAATACTAAATTGTAGAACAAGGTAGAAACTATTGACCTACGATTTTCAAATAGTGATGAGAAATTAATATTGATAACATACATATTTTGGACTGGAATGTCTTTGGTAAAAATAAATAGGTGACACAAAAAGGAATGAATATGTAATTAACGTGTTCCAGATATTGTGAATTATTATCTCCCAATCAAGAAAAGATATGGTGTTGTCAATCAGAAATATTATGTGCATATTTAAAGATATTGTATCAGAAAGAGAAATCATGGGCTGGAGCAATTATTGCCATTTCATAAAGATCAATTGGAACCAAAAAGGAAGACATTCTAATACACCACATACAAGTCCTGGAGCGCACCAAGAGATATCAATCAAATAAAAAGAGGAATGTCTGAAGCTACAATACATCTGCCAAGACTGAAGAAATCTATCCTCTCCATTGATGGGGTCCGAAAAATTAATTGTTCAAATCAATCGTTGGGAACAAACATGGAAAGAATCATCCACCATCTGCGAAGACTATATATTGCCCAAAAGTATACAAACGACACATTGAAAAAACACTATAGCACTAAAGCTCCTCCCAATATTCTTAAATTTGTGTGTATTCTTATCTTGATAAGAGCTTTTGTTAGTGTGAGAATAAGTTTTGTATTTTGAGAAAGTTCATTTGTAAAAAAAAAAAATCTAAGTGATAAAGCCTTGAAGTGAGTGACTCACAGATAGGAGAGGTACTAGGGATCTGAGTTGAATCTAAGAATGGTTTTGTAAAGGTTGTATTTGGCGATTAGTGGAAAGTTCACAATTTGGTGAGCACTGAATGTAGACTTCAAAGTTCGAAGTCGAACCAGTATAAATCCTACTATGCTAAGTATTTCTATCCCTCTCTATATTTTACTTATTTATCTCACAAAATTTAAAATTAAATAAGGAACAAATTATCTCATAATTTCTAAATAGATTTTCATCAATTCTGTTCATTTTGCTTGAGATTTTTTGACTTGTACATTCAGTGTGTAATTTCTGACCAAAGTAAAAAAAAGGGAATTGATTCAAACCCCCTTCTGAAGTCTCCTGGTACCATCAGAAACAACTTAATAAAAAATGAGCTTTCCTTTATTACAATAACATAAGAACACTCTACACTTAGCACTCACAAGACACCAACACCTATGCACTCTATCTCACTTTTTCCTTACCAACTATTCACGGTGATTCACTCACTTAATACACTACTCAATATATATTGCAACACGCGAAACCACACTTCACTTGCACAAGCACAAGTGCATTTTTATCACTCACTAGTGAAGCACGCACAATCACTTGGTACAAATGTTTATTTATAGGCTTCAAATGACAGCGGTTTAGCTGGCTAAATTACTCTATAATTTCACATTTCTAATCGTCATCTTTAATTACTAAAACATTTGTCTAGAAAAATCTAGTTTTTTACTTGAAAAATCAATGCTTCATTTTTTCTCCATGTGTGTAGAAGGTTCCATCATCTAGTGCTGACATTTCACAATATATTTAAAATTTTAAAGCAATTATTATTATATATACATATTATTTATCTTCTACTATGTGACAAGAAACAACTGGTGGAACAGAAAATGAGATATGATTTGGGACCAAGTCGTGCGTGTTTGGGTCCTCCAAATAGATGCTGTCATTGTAGAAGGTGCCTACACAGATACCTAGCTTGCTACAAGATCTTTGAGGGACATCAATTTGGCTGTAGGGGATAGTTCTCTTTTTCAATTATTTTCATAGGAAGCAACTCTGTAAACTCATGATGTGAGAATCTCACGTACATACAACTTCTTCAAAACTAAAATTCTTTGGTTCTATGCCTCAAAATGAAAGGGAAAAAAAAAAACAAAAGAAGCTCAGATTTTTATGTGTTAGAATAGACATGACCGGCAAGAAATTAATCATTTCCCGTTTCAGCATTTTGCAAATAATTCACTCAATATGTTGGCTATTTTAGGCTTGAGAATAAATTATTTGGAAAGAAAATTGAGATCCAAAAAATAGACATCTTGGAGACCGATTGCCACCAGGACATGTTACTTAAATCCATGGACAGAAATCAATGACCTATTTTTTTCAATTTCAAGAAACCATGATCTTGGGGTGAATGTCTGTCAATGTCTGTTTCCACATGCAAGAAGCAGCTATAATTGTGGAAGGAAATGTTCAACAGTTATATATTTTAGAAATTACAGAAAATTTTCAGCCATGTTAGCAACTATATAGTTAACCAATTATTAACACCATGCAGGACTAATACTTCACCATCTTCTACTCCTCTTTCTAAGGTTGAAGACTTCTATGAAAACTAGCTAGGGCTCAAAAGACTGTGCTTGACAACAGCAAATATTGAAGTTGGTCACAACACCACACCATTTTTAGTAATATTAAGTAAAGTTTAATTAAGAAAGTTTAATTAAGACATATTAACAAATTGTAATATACAAACAGCATAAACTCAGTTTAATAAAAAAAACATAATTAAAAACATATAATGGACAGTAGGCACATAAAATCTTTTAACATCTAGTGTTAGTATAATTAAATAAATATTAAAGAAACATCTGATTCCAAAATTTATTTCTATTAGCAATAATTTTATTATAATGTTTTGTTCTTTAGTTCTTTTTATTTTAAATAATCTAACTGCATACATCAAATTAATTTTTGTTACTTGTTTTCTTTTATGTCAGGGTGTAATTACAATTTATTATTACTTTTATTGTTAATTATTTTTACTTTTATGAATATATTGTTAAGCTAATTATTATTATTATTATTTTTATTGAAATCAGGATATCCTCACAATCGGAAATTATAGGACTAATCCCTCACCCATGGCAGCCACCTCAAAGGGTGGGAGAACTGGCCTGAGATTTATTCTCTGTAGTATTCACTTTAGTTATAAATACATGATATGATATGATGATTCATGATTCTACGTACTGATTTTTTCTAGTTGAAGTTCTGTATAAAAATGTGGCCAATTTATCCCTTGCCCCCACCCAAGTTAGATACGCAAATAAGAATTAGACTGTTGTTCATCACTCACAGTAAATCCCTGATTTATATATACCAATTATCCTGCAATGCCAACCAGGGTCTTAATTACGAACCGCGTCACGTGATACGGCCACAATATTGCAGTTACGGTCCGCAATGCAACCACATTGGACCATAATCGCGGTGTGGTTCATTTTCACACAAGTTGACCGAAACGTAACCGCAACGGGACCGCATCGGGCCGCATCAAGCCCGCATTGGGATGCAACGGGCTGCAACAGGTCGCATCAAGTCCGCAACGGGTTCCTTTTTCAAGTTGCAAACGGACAAAAATTTCACACTGCATCAGCTGCAACGGGCGTTGCGACGACCGCATTATCCGCAACTCCAACAACCGCAATGGCGGCCGCATCCGTGACCGCAATCGCAACCACAATTTAAAACACTGATGCCAACCAATATGCAGTCCCTAGACTTGTCAAATACAGTAATTTCTGTGCAGTCGCATTCCTGGAAAATGTTGGTCTGTATATGTAGACCCACCCACGGAGAAACTAACACGCGGGAAGGTTACGTTGCATGCTCTTTTTTTTTTCCCTTTTTTTTTCAAAGTTTACACTAAGTCAGGCATTGCAACTCCGTGACATAAATTCATGCGAATATAGTCAAATATGGATCAAAGCAATTTGCATGTGCATAGAGATCAACGAAATGAAGTCTTTTGCTTCTAACCTTGATGGGCCAGAAATTAATATGGAGCGCGCTTCTGATTATTATTATTATTTTAGGTGTGATTCAATTACCAGAGTTGAGTGCTGCAGCTTCTACAGCAGCATCATCATCATCGCAGCTTGAATTGGAAGTCGATGCAATACTCACTAGTGGATGGTGGAACATGTTTCGTTATGGCAACAATATCTCCACTCGCTGTGTGTGGTTTGGTATAACTTGCAACGGCACTGGAAGCATAACAGGAATCAGTTACCCCTTCATGGTGAAATACCACCACAACTTGGATATTTGCTGTACTTAAACAGATTAGATCTAAGCTCCAATAATCTCACTGTTAAGTTTTTGATTGAAATTTGGTTTGGGAAATTAGTCCCACATTGCTTAGAATTGGGATGGAAGTGGGTTGCCAAAGCTATATATAGAAGCCTAAGTTCTCCATTTCAATTTGCACCAGTCAGAAACACTTTAAGCTTGTATATGATTTTCTTCCTCTGTACTTTTGTTTTAGAGTGTTGTGAGGTGTAATTCAAATATTTGGTTTGTAAGAGTGTGGGTGTATTGGGGTGTGGTAAGAGAGAAGTCTGTGTGTTGTAATAATTTTCACATAGTGAGATTCTCTGGTTGTTTTTTGACAGCGGCCGTGATTTTTCTTCGGTTTTGGAGTTTTCCACGTTAAATTCTTGTGTTGTGGTTGTGTTCCTATTTTATGTCTCTGTTTAGGGTGGTTCTCAAGGAGGGAAAGTGTCTTAGTTTCCCAACACTCACTGGAAAAATTCCAAGGTCTCTCGAAGTTTTAAACGCAGGTAAGGGAAAGTACCTTTATTTGGACATTTCACACAATGATTTGGGGTATGAATGTCCCAAAATCTTGGGTTTCCAATTCCAACCTTGTTCAACCCACAACAAGAAAGGCAGCAAATTAACACACCATCTAGCCATATTTCTTCCCGTCCTCTTTGGTCTCCTGTTGGCCTTCTTATCATTGTGCTTCAGAGGTTGCACCACAGAACGAATAAGAGCAAACAATTAAGGATCACAACAGCTAAGAACGGGGACTTATTCTCCATATGGAATTATGATGGAAACATAGCATTTGAAGACATCATCAAAGAAACAGAAGATTTCGACATGAAGTATTGCATTGGAACAGGTGCATATGGGACTGTTTACCGGGTACAATTACCTGGTGGCAAGGTTGTTGCCTTGAAAAAACTTCATGGCTTTGAAGCAGAGGAGCCTGATTATGATAAGAATTTCAAAAATGAAGTAAAGGTACTATCAGAAATAAAGCATCGAAACATAGTAAAGCTCTATGGATTCTGCATGCATAAAAGGAGCATGTTTTTGATCTGTCAGTTCATGGAGAAGGGAAGCCTGTTTTCTGTGCTATATGATGACGTAGAAGCTGTGGAATTGGATTGGAAAAAGAGGGTTAACATTGTTAAAGGCATTGGACATTCTCTATTCTATTTGCATCATGATTGTACTCCTCCAATTATGCAAAGAGACATAGTTCAGGTCGCCATTGTGGCATTTGCATGTTTGAATTCCAATCCACGCTATTGGCCATCAATGAATTATGTCTCCCAAAGTTTCGGAACTCCACAAACTCCATTGAACATTCCTCTGCCTGAAGTTTCATTGCAACAACTCAAAAATCAAGAGTTATTTACACAAGTTAACTTCCCAAAGTGAAATCAATTGTAAGTATTTAGAATAATAGTATTGTATGTTTCAATTTTTAGGTGATCAAAATGTATCAATATATAAAATAATGTTTATAAAATAGGTGCCTTTTCTGGATATGTTGCTGAGCGATCAATTTGGTGTTATTTTATTGGAATAACTAGTCCACAGTTTCTTGAGCTCATTTCTGCTATGCCTCCACAACACTGAATTTCCACCTTTATTTTTCACAGCATTGTATGTTTGTTTGTAATCTTATTAACCATAGTTTTTAGTTTTTTGGTTTTATACTTATAAAGTATCATACTTCTGTTTAATGCTGAGTAAATTCTCCTCTAAAATGGGGGGAAAATGATAGCAAAGTGTGTTGGTCAAGCCAGGGCCAAAAGTGAAACATGTTGCAGAAGCCTTCATCTTGAAGGACTGGTCTTAACCAGTATTGAAGTATCTGAGTTATGCTAGTGGGGGTTAAGAAAGTGGACTGAAGGCTTTTATTACCATTTTGAGAAGACAAAGGACCGTTTATAGCTTTTGTTCTTGAGAGATCTAAATTGATGTCCGAGTTGTTATCACTTCCATTGCACCATGAACCCTCAGTTACTTTCTTAGTGTGTGTTTGGATGTAGGAGGTAAAAAATAGGTGGAAATTTCCCCAAATAATCCCTAGATGTAATTTTATACAATTTGTTCGAGAAATCTTTACTTAGTTTTTATCTCCTATCTCATCACGACCCAATCTCAAGCCGTGACCGACGAACAGACTAAATGAACTCACTTAGCCCGATAAGCCTAAAGATATATCCCACTAAATTAAATTATAAACTCAAATATTTTGAATACCAGAAATCCTGCAGAACCTCCCCTAAAAACTGAATAATCCACATATCAAGTTTAACATGTGACACAATACAATGTCATAATCCAAATTTAATAGCCAGTACATTTCAGTATTTTTAGTTATAGACATAATAAGGACTAGTTATACAAAAGATTATGTTTAAACTCTTATTCATACACATAAATCAAAATACTCAACATATATCCTGTAGTTACAAAATACTAGAGTCAACAACTGAAAAGCCTCAATTGACAACAGAGATCTACCAAAAAGAATTTCTTGGGCAAACAACTATCTTAGGAACCTACTGCTCGGCAACCTGAAACTTGGAGGAAAGGGAATGGATGAGTCAAATACACCCAGTGAAGACTATAAACAAGTGAATAAGGAGAAACCAATCAACACACGAGTATTTAAAAATGAAACAGAGTAGCTTGTAATTCGTGCAAATTTTTATAACCCATTAATGAAAATAATAGTTCACAATTTCCATATTTCTTCCATAGTTTTTAAAATAATACTCTTTGAAATTTCATTTATAAGTATAATATCAAAAATAGTTACTAAATATACTTTCTCACTATTTTCATCAATTCCTCATTCTCACATAAAATCAACTTTAGCATCAAATACTAAATTACTTATGAGGATTATATAAGAAGCACAAAATTTATTTGGCAAGTAATCTCAACTCGTCAATCACAAGATTTATGATATCTTAAATAAGGTTCTCTCACAAGTTTATCTTACTGGAAGAAACTACGTGCACATAGGCCATTATATCTCTTCACTATGGCAAGCGGTAATGCCATGATATCTCTTCGCTATGGTGAGCGGTATTACCATTATATTTCTTTGCTATGAAGAGCGGTAATAATGTCGTTATATCTCTTTACTATGGCAAGCGGTTTTGCCATTATATCTCTTCACTATGGTAAGTAGTGGTTCCAACTTAGAAACCATCATGGTTTTCTTAAACAAGCTCTTATCAAACACAATTTATAAATCCAAAATTTAATCCCCATATTAGTTGTAATGTAATGGGAAAAAAAACTTTAATATAGGGGTAGTTTGGTCATTTGTTGGATAGTAAAAAAATAAAAAAAAACAGAGAAAGTGGGAGGTGGATTAAAACCACCGAACCCTCTTCCCCCTTCAAACTCTCATCGTCTCTTTCCCCTTCTCTGCTTCCATTTTTCTTCTTCTTCTTCTCCATTTTTTTCATTTCTCCTCCACCTTCAACCAATAAATCATATAGTTATTAATTTTTGTCATCAAAATTTAATACCTTCTAACTTTCAAGATTTAAGGTAAGTCTCCAATCTCAATCTCATTTTCTTTTTGTTGGTTCCCCTATGGTATATCCTAAAACTAGTGAACTCTAAAAAAAATAGTGAATGGATATATGCTTGGTATTTTTGGAATAAATCTAGTAAGTTAGAAGCTCTAATATTAATTGGTTGTGGTGGATAGTGTCAAGACTTGATTTTTCTCTAATTCTTAGGAACCCTAGGTTCCATAAATTGGAGGTTTTGTTCAATGGGTTCTTTACTAATTGATAAATTGTTTTGAAATAAATTATTTAAACTTGCCAAAATATTTGTTAGATTCTATTGACGTGCAGTGAGCTACTTCCTTCAGAGCCGTCAGGGAGAGGCCCAGTTGATCCCTTTGCACTGTAAGTGGCTATTTATATAGTGGCCGTGTTTTAAATTTTTTTAATGGGAGAAACTAATTTATTAGATTTGATAAAAATTTCATTTTGAGTCACTTGAAGTATTTGGTTAGTTCAATAAGTTGATTTTCTCAAATATGATGGTTATTAATATGACTGGATAATTCGATTGAAATTATTGCTAACTCCCTTTGTTGATTTTATAATGCCATGATTTTGCTATATATTGTTTCAATGTGCATTGGAAAGGTTTATAATATTTGATACCTGCAAGGTTAGATTAATATGAAGATTAAATTTTAGATTTATAAATTGTGTTTGATAAATATTTAAGAAAAACATAATGGGTTCTAAGATGGAATTACCGCTTGCCATAGCGAAGAGAAGTAATGGTAATACCACTAGCCGTAGCAAAGAGATATAATAACATTACCGCTCGCCATACCGAGGAGATATAATGGCAATACCGCTCGTCATAATAAAGAGATATAATGGCATTACCGCTAGCCATAGCGAAGAGATGTAACTGCCTATATGCACATAGTTTCTCTTGGTGAGATAAAGTTTGAAAGAACCTTATTTGAGAAATAATAAACCTTGTGATTGACGGGTTGAGATTACATCCCAAATAAGATTTATGCTTCTTATGTAACCCTCATGAGTATTTGAGTATTGGATGATGAAGTAAATTTTATATGAAAATAAGGAATTGAAAAAAATAGTGAGAAAGTGTGTTTAGTAATTTTTTTTTAAGATTTTGTTTAGAAATAAAATTTTGAATAATATTTATTTTCAAATTATGGAAGAAGTATAGAAAGTATGGACTATTATATTTTTATTATTGGCTTTTAGAAGTGTGTATGATGTATAGTCCATTCCGTTTTACATCACATATTCATGCGTTGATCGGTTTCTCTTTCTTATCCACTTCATTTATAGTGCTCACTGGGTCTATTTGACTCACCCCCTCCCTTTTTCCTCCAAATTTTTAGGTAGCTGAGTAGTAAGCTCCTAGGATTGCTATTTGCTCCGGATATTTTTTTCGGTAGGCCTCTATTGCCAATTAAGGCTTTTTAGTTGTTGACTCCATTTTTTTGCAGCTATATGACATAGGTTGGATATTTTAATTATGTGCATGAGCAAGAGTTTAAACATAATTACTTTGTATAACTGGAATTACTGGAATGTACTGCCTGTTGAATCTGGATTATGAAATTGTTTTATATAGCAGGTTAATTTTATTTTTGGATTGTCAAGTTTTTAGTGGAGGTGCTGCCGGATTTTTGGTAACCAAAGTATTTAAGTTTGAAATCTATTTTAATGAGATCATATCTTTAGGCTTGCCAAGTTAGGTGAGTTCATCTGGCTTGTGCGCCAATCACGGTCTAAGATTGGATGGTGACATTAATCTAGTTTTGTAAGTATAGACCATCATAATCTTTTTAAATGCAAATTGAAATAACATAGAGCAAAATCATGGCATTACAAAATTAACAAAAAGAACTAGTAATAATTTCAATTAAATCATCAAGTCATATTTAATAACTACCACAGTTAAGAAAATCAACTAATCATACTAACAAGATAATCTCAATAACTTAGAATGAAATTTTTATCAAATCTAATAATTTAGTTTCTCCAAGAAAAAATAATTTAAAACATTGCCATTGTGTAAATAGCCACTTACATTACAAAGGAATCAACTAGACTGCTCCCTAACAACTTCGGAGGGAGTAGCTCACTCAGCTTCAACAAAATCTAACTAACATAAGTATTTTGACAAGTTTAAATAATTTATTTCAAAACAATCTATCAATTAGAGAGCCTATTGAACAAAACTCTCAATTTGTAGAACATAGGATTCCTAAGGATTAGGAAAAAAAAATCTCCTAAGGATTAGAAAAAAAATAAAGCCTCGACTCTACCGATTATAATCTATTGATATTAGAGCTTTTAACTTACTATACTTAAAATGTCAAACATATATATTCATTCACCATTTTTGAGAGTTTACTAGTTCTTAAGATAACTCGTAGAGCTACCAAAAATAAAAAATAAAAAGGAATGAGATTGACATTAGAGGCTTCAAGCTTTGGAAACTAATGGGTTGGAGGATTTGATGGCAAATGAGACAAGGATGGATTTTATAGAATGATTATGGGAGAAGAAAATGAAAGAAATGGAGATGAGCAAGAGAATGAGAGAGAGAACGTGAGATGTGTTTTGTGAGAGGGTTTGCGGTGGCTTACATCCACCTTTCCCTTCTTTTATTTTTATTTTTTTATGTTTTAAAAAATTTGAGAAATTACAAAACTGACCCTTTCAATTTTTTTTTCCGTTACATTACATAACCTAACCAAACATATCCCTAGGATAATTGTTCCAACTTCGCATGATCCGGTCACTATACTTCAAATAAATAATTGCATAATTTCAGGTAAGAGGTGGTATCAAAGTAAAACATTTTTCACGTGAAAAAAAAGGTAAAACATTTTTCAGAATAGTGATCAATTATTCAATATTTTTTTCTTATACGAGTTAACCTTCAACTCTAAAAGAGAAAATAAGAGAGAAATGATATACTTTATTTATCAATCTTCTTACTTACTTACAAATGAGAACAATACTCTATTTATAGACCCAATTAATTAATTAGGCAAACTAACTCACTCAAGTAGTAACAAACTAACCATGAGGCATAACAATACCCTTCCCTTTAAAATTAACATTGTCTTCAAGGTTGAGAAAATAAAACAAAATTCTCCTGATTACACTTTATTAATATCCCTAACAAACTTTTCATAAGAAAAAAAAAATCCTCCTGGATCCCATTGTATGATTGGACTAATAACTAATAAAATCAGACCCATCAAAGTTGAAACAAAACTGTTGAACTAATTACTTTCATAGTACTAGCCTTCAGCCCAAAATACTGGAAACGGTCCAATAGGGGTCCTATCAGCCTTGGATCCAAACATTCAAATGGGTTGAATCTGGCTCAACACAATTCACGGTTCTTGTTGTGTTGCCCTGCGTCTGGGTGTTGTTGTCTTCGTGATGGAAGCGCTGGTGCCACCCTTCCCTGTCATTTCATCAACCACCACCAGCCAAAGACTGCGCCAGCCACCACGCGGACAAGGGACGTCATCACTTCTGGAAGCCAACCAGTATGTTTCCCAGTGGTGCCACCACAAGGAGGCGCCACCGGCTGCTGCGTCGATGCCATCAGTCTTTCCTGCGTCTTCACCGGCCGGCATCAGCGAAGGGACACTCCGGCCGCCGCCTGTGTAAGGAGCACATCCGCTGCGTTCTTGACGGTTTCTCCCGCGGCGGCCCACGGCCTGCACCTCGCATGGACTTGATGTGGTTTTCGCCGCCGTCATGACAGCAAATGGTGTTGCCATCGACCCTTCTCCGATTTGGACCATCGTCTCCTCCGCCGCTAGCCCAACCACAATTACGTCCTCCTTATGTGCCGGTTTAGTTCTTCCTTCTTCCAGCAACGGTGTTGTATTTTTTTTCCCATTTGAATTTGATTCCTCCTTTCTCCTGTGAATTTGCTTCTTCTTCAATTTGATGTAAATCTTGATTTGTTGTGACTGAACCCTCCATTGTTGTTGCTTCTAAAACTGGTAATGACTTCAATTCTTGAATCGTTGTTGAGCCCTTTGTGGATTTTGCTTCTGGTACTGCCATTGTCATAAATTGCCACTCTTGTGTATGAGAATCAAGAATTTGTGATCTTCTGTTGATCTCTGATGATTTTGTCATTTTTGCTGTCTTTGTTGAGTCTTGAACCCACATGCTAGTCCTTTGAGATGATGTTGTTGGCTTTCCAAACCTTTCTTGAATCAACACCAACAGTTGAGCTTCAATGCGGGTAAATGATGCAAGATTCTGTGCTGCAACTTCAAAACTTCTCTTCTCCATCTCGCATAATGTTTCTTCCATGCTATCCAAGCAAGCCTCCTCCTCAGCCCTGAATTGAGTTCCTTCCTCCATGGAAACGCTCTCAATGAAAGCACCATTGTAATGTAAGGTTTTCGAGTTAACCTTCATCTCCAAGAGAGAAAATAAGAGAGAAAGGATAGAAAACTGGGAGAGAAAGGATATGCGTTATTCATCAATCTTCTCTTACTTACAAATGAGAACAATACTCTATTTGTAGATCCAATGAACTAATTAGACAAACTAACTATGAGGCATAAAAGAAAATTATTCAATAGTTGAACTCTTGATATTATTTCAACCAAGAAAAAAAAAACTCTTGTTTGCAAGAGCGATTCATTATTATGATGAACTACATTCTAGTAAAAGTACTACTAATTAATATAAAAAATTATTAGCAATAGTTGTTGGGTCCTAGCACGTAGGACAGTGTGCGAGTGTTTTGTCGTGGATACTAAAGGATCCCCTAATGACAAAAACATTTAAAAAAGAAAAAAGAAATCCTACTTTCAACCTACTTCACAATAAGCCCAAATAAACAATGTTAATTAGTACATGCAGGATTGCAGGTCCTTTCCTCTTATTTGGTTGATGTTCTATATATATATATATATATATATATATATATAAAGAATGTGTCACGACCCAACTTAGGTGACTCTAGAACACTTTTAAAGTAGTTCTTGTAGAAACACTAAATTTTCTAGAAAAAGCGGATGAGTTTCCTCTGTTTTCGGATATTTCCCAAATAATTACATAACCCTGCAATGTTTCCAACAAATACAAAGATTTGGGCATCAAGCATTCTCGAATGCTCTTCCAAAGATATATAATAATATTTCAACATATACAGGTTATAGTAGATCTGATTCAACACAAAACCAAATTAAGTTTACAAATCTTTTCCAAAACATAACATATATAGCTAAGTCATAAATTTTCAAATACAAATACAACACAAGTCCAAGGAACTCGTCGATATACATATGGAAAGAATCGACATCTATAGGCTAAACCACATATGGATGAAAACTAAAAAGCCTCTACAAAAAGGCTCACCAACTTAGAGTTTATTCAGATTATGCTTGGGAGGAACACGAACTAGCACCAAGACTGTGTATCTGAAAATGGTGGAAATACAACGGGGTGAGTTTTGCAACTCAATGAGAGATAGAGTATCCATAGTTTACTAAATGCAAGCATAAAACAATATAAACATAATAATGTATATATATATACTCATAAAATAGGATTTACATACTCATATGAATCCAAATACATTGGGGAATTATCCAGAAGCGAGCGATAACAAGTCCGGACATGACCCAAGGCCATGTGTGGGTTAGCACCACACTTGCTAACTAGAGTTGGCCGTAGCCATATACAGTCGGACATAGGCTGCAGTATGTGTGGTTAACACCTCACTTGCTAACTAGAGTTTCTCACGGTCTTGAGGCTAACGTCACTGCCATTAACTACAGGTTCTAACTATAGAATTTTCCCCAATTTAACTCAAAATATTTAAATAAGCATAATAATCATATTATGGCCCCTAAATAAAAGTTTATCATTTCAAACACTAAGCGACATTTTCAATAAATAAATCATTTGCTTCTTTATCAACATACTTTCAACTCTTTATACCATTTTATATTGTTTATCATGCATAAAGTAACTCTGATATATACTATCTACTCACGATTATTGGTTCAAAGAAGCAGAAGAACAATGTCTTTGATGCCACCTATTCGGTGTTGGTGCCCGATGCTCTATCGCTCTAGAAACAAGATAATATTAATTTTTGTGAGCTAACATTATCGCAAATTTACGTAAATTAGCCCCAAATCAATAAAAGCCCCAAATTCTAGAATTCAATAAACCTAACAATATTCCTAAAATAATCAATTTCAATAATTTAAACGGAGTAGTTTAGGAGCTAATTTACCACTTGGAGTGTAGAATTGGTGAAGAAAATTACTCCAATTCTTCCTAAGCTTCAAGCTCCTCTAATGGAGTTAGAGAGAAAAAATGGAGTAGAGGAGAGGAAGGAGAGAGAGACACGGTTGTGGGGATGAGAAGGAAGAGGAGATGATGAGGATGATGGAGATGGTGATGATGTTTTGAGGGAAAAAAAAAATAAAGAAAGTGGAAGGAGGGAAGGAGAGCGGGAAGGGAAGAAGAAGAAGAAGAAGAAGAGGAGAAGAGGGAGTTACGGGGAAGAGGGGAGAAGAGAAGATAAAAACAAAAGAGAGGAGTATATGGTGGTCTATACCACTTAAGGTGCACGGTGGTCCTCACTTCATTTTTTTTTTCTTTTACGGTCATCACAATCTTCCCCCCTTAAGAAATTCGGTCCCCGAATTTCCAATAACTCGAAGATAAGACACATACCTCAAGAATCAAACAAATGTGGATATCTGGTTTGCATAGCCTCTTCCGCTTCCCAAGTCGCTTCCTCTCTAGAATGGTTATTCCAAACCACTTTCACTGACACCACTTCTTTTGATCGAAGCTTTTTCACCTGGTGATCAATAATGGCCACCGGCTCCTCCTCATAGGATAATTTCTCATCAAGTTGGATTACTTGAGGAGAGATTACGTGAGACGGATCAGGAATATATTTTCGAAGCATAGAGACATGAAACACTGGATGAACCATAGATAATTCAGGGGGTAGTGCTAAATGATATGCCACTGCACCAACCCTATCCAGAACTTCAAAAGGGCCAATGTAACGAGGGTTGAGCTTTCCTCGCTTACCAAATCTTATAACTCCTCTCATAGAACCCGAAGAAAGACATGTTCTCCTACAGAGAACTCCAAGTTACGTCTTCGATGATCTGCATAGGATTTCTGCCTACTCTGAGCAGTCAAGAGCCGTTCTCGAATCAAACGAACCTTATCAAGAGATTCTTGTACAAGATCAGGACCTAGCATCTTAGCTTCACCAATTTCAAACCAACCTATGGGAGATCTACAACGCCTCCCATATAAAGCCTCAAAAGGCGCCATTTGAATACTGGCTTGGTAGCTGTTGTTATATGAAAATTCTATAAGAGGTAGGTAATTACTCCAATTTCCGCCGAAGTCCAAAACACATGACCTGAGCATATCCTCCAGAATTTGAATGATTCTTTCGGATTGTCCATCCGTTTGAGGATGGAAAGCTGTGCTGAGATCAAGGCGAGTTCCTAAGGCTTCTTGGAAAGCTCTCCAGAACCGAGCCGTAAATTGGGCCCCACGATCAGATATGATGGAAATCGGAATACCATGAAGTTTGACAATCTCATCAATATATAATTGTGCATATTGATGAGCTCGATATGTGGTCTTTACAGGAAGAAAGTGAGCTGACTTGGTCATACGGTCCACTATAACCCATATAGAGTCATACCCTTTTATGGTGCGAGGTAATCCTATTACAAAGTCCATAGTGATTCGTTCCCATTTCCATTCAGGTATTTCTATCTGTTGAAGCAATCCTGCGGGTCGCTGATGTTCAGCCTTAACTTGCTGACACACCAAACAACGAGACACGAAGTCACCAACATCTTTTTTCATGCCTTCCCACCAGTACAATTGTCGTAGATCCTGATACATCTTAGTTGATCCAGGATGTATAGAGTACCGAGAATTGTGAGATTCTTCCATAATGGTTTTTCTAAGATTTCCAACATCTGGTACGCATAAGCGGTTACCAAATCGAAGCACTCCCTCTTGGTCTATTACAAACTCAGAGGTTGCTTCACTTCTAACATCATCCCAGCCTTAAGCAATCTCGGGTCTTCACTCTGAAGCACCTTAATCTGCTCCATGAGGGATGAATGGGCTCTTACATGAGCCAAGAGTATCCCAGACTCCCCCAAGTCAAACTGAACACCACAAGCCTCAAGTTTGTGAACTTCATCCACTAACGGTCTCCTTACAGGAGCAATATGAGCCAAACTACCCATAGACTTTCTACTCAAAGCATCCGCTACAACATTAGCCTTTCCAGGATGGTACAAGATGGTACAATCATACTCTTTAAGCAACTCCATCCACCTTCGTTGCCTCAGATTCAAGTCCCGTTGCTGGAATATGTACTTTAAACTTTTATGGTCAGTGTAAATTTCACATGTCTCACCATAAAGATAATGCCTCCAAATTTTCAAAGCAAAGATTACTGCTGCCATCTCTAGATCATGAGTGGGATAGTTTTGTTCATGCTTCTTCAACTGCCGTGAAGCATAAGCAATGACTCGACCATGTTGCATCAAAACACAACCAAGTCCTATCCGAGAAGCATCACAATGGCGAGAAACCTCCGGAACTGAGAAGGTAATACAAGCACAGGTGCTGAGGTTAGGCAATCTTTAAGTGTTTGAAAGCTTTTCTCACATGCATCTGACCACTGAAATTTCACATTCTTCTGAGTCAACTTAGTCAATGGCGCCGAAATTCTTGAGAAATCTTTAACAAATCGACGGTAGTAGCCTGCCAATCCTAGAAAACTACGAATCTCAGTAACTGAAGTGGGTCTTGGCCATTGTTGGATTGCTTCAATCTTCTTCGGATCCACCATAATCCCATCCTTGGATACAATGTGACCAAGAAAAGCCACTTGATCAAGCCAAAATTCACATTTGGAGAACTTGGCATAAAGCTTGTGATCCTCAATGTTTGCAGTACAATCCTTAGATGGTATTCATGCTCTTCTACACTCTTGGAATATACCAAGATATCATCGATAAAGACGATCACAAAGTGATCCAGGAAGGGTTTGAACACACGATTCATCAAATCCATAAAAGCAGCTGGGGCATTCGTTAAGCCAAAGGACATCACCAAAAATTCATAATGCCCATAACGAGTACGGAAGGTCGCTTTTAGGAATATCCTCATCTTTGACTTTCAATTGATGATACCCAGAGCGGAGATCAATTTTAGAGAAATAAGAAGCTCCTTGAAGCTGATCGAACAAGTCATCAATCCTTGGTAGCGGATATTTATTACGCACGGTAAGTTTATTAACCTGCCGGTAGTCTACACATAGTCGCATTGAACCATCTTTCTTCTTCACAAAAAGCACTGGAGCTCCCCATGGGGATGTGCTCGGGCAAATAAAACCTTTCTCTAGCATATCTTGTAACTGATCTTTTAACTCCCGTAGTCTGCAGGGGCCAAGCGGTAAGGAGGAATAGATACAGGTTCAACTCGGGGCCAAGTCTATGCTAAACTCTATCTCTCTCTCAGAGGCAATCCCGTAATTCATCAGGAAACACATCTGGGAATTCTCTAACCACGAGGACTTGGTCAATGCTAGGCACTTCAGCCTCAACATCTCTAACCATCGCAAGGAAGGCTTGATTACCTTTATTGATCAAGTGCAAAGCACTCATGGATGAGATCAAACCAGCTGGGATGAGATAATTATTCCCTTTAAACATGAAAGATGGACCATCTGGAATGTTAAACCTCACTACTTTAGAATAACAATCGACATTGGCATGATAAGGAGCTAACCAATCCATGCCTAGGATAACATCAAAATCAACCATCTCAAGTAGTTTCAGATCAGCTAATGTATCTACCTCATTCACGCTGACAACACAAGACCTAACACTAATGGATCCACAAAGATTTTCCTATTGGAGTACTAACCCAAAATGGATTTTCCAACAACTCAGGTTGCTTGCCAAAGCGAGATGCAAAATATGAAGATACATATGAATGTGTAGAACCCGAGTCAAACAAAACTTGTGCATCAAAAGAGCAAACTTTGAGTGTACCTGTAACAACTTCATTGGATGCTTGAGTATCCTGTCGTGTCATGGCAAATACCCGTGGTTGACCTCTGCCCCTTTGACCTGACCCTCTACCACCTGGGCTTCTACCACCTATCGCTCTACCACCAGAACCAAAGGAACTCCTTTGGGAAAGGGCTGATTGAGACGATGTTGGTATGGCTTGATGGGCTGAATTTTGACCTTGGACCTCTCTTGAGCGTGGGCAATCTCTCAAAAAGTGACCCGTTTGTCCACAACCATAACATGCCCATCTGTGCTCATGACAATTTCCAAAGTGGTGCTTCCCACATGTTCTGCATAATGGCCTTATTGGGCCTGATTGCCTGGAACCTTGTATGCTCCCTTGAGATTGGCTAATAGAATAAGGTTTAGAGCCAGATGCGGTCATAGGAGTAGATACATAAGGTGTGGCTCTACTTGAGTGCTCCTGATGTTGTCTTGGAGCGGGGTAACCTCCTCCTGAGTTAGGACCTCCAGAAAAAACTCCTTTCATCTTAGGTTTCTTAGCTAACTCCCTTGTAGCTCTATTTTCTTCTCTTGTTGTCTCCATAGCATAGGCAACATCTACCACTTGAGCAAAAGACATTCTTCCTACTTCAGGAAGTAGGTTGGTGCATAGTGGTTCTCTCAACCCTTTGATAAACCTTCGTACTTTCATTACTTCATTTACAATTAAGTGTGGTGCAAATCTGGACAGCCTGGTGAACTTAGTAGCATATTCAGTTATTGACATTCCTGGAGCTTGTTTCAGCTTCTCAAATTCATTAGCAAGTCTCTCTCTTCTGTTGTCTGGAAGGAATCTGTCCTTAAAGGCTTGTGAAAATTCTTCCCATACTGGGGGTGGTCTCATATCAGCTGCATATTCTTCTAATAGAGACTCATACCAGTGTGCTGCGGTACCTTGAAGATTATAGGATACAAAATCCACTGCTCTGCCATCCTCACATCTGAGAACTCTAAGGGCTCTCTTTGATCTGTCTAAAAACTCTTGTGGGTCTTCATCTGCAGAGTCCCCGGTGAAAGTAGGTGGGTTTAGCCGGAGATATGCTTCAATAGTTACTTCCTCACGTCCAAAAGTTTGGGTATTTCTTCGAGCACCAGGGGTAGGTTCATCTTGTGGTTGGGCTCTATCTCTTGCCTGTTGGGTTAAAACTACCACCAAATTGTCGATGGCTTGCTGCATGCCCAACATCCGTGCATCAAGATCAGCTGATTGCCCTTGTGGGCCTGATGCTTCACCCTGTTCGGGTTCGAGTTCGGGCTCGGGTTCGAGTTCGGGCTCGGGTTCGAGCTCAAGTTCAGGATCGGGTTCGGGCTCAGGTTCAGGCCTAGTCGTTCTTCTACGACTTCCACCCCAACCATGACCACTAAGGCCACTACCTCGGCCTTGACCTCTGAGCTCCACCTTGACTTTGCCCTCTACGGCCCTCACCTTGACCTTGTCCCCTTCTTCTAAGTGGAGGATTGGGAGCTCGGTTAGGTCCTGCATTGGAGAGGTTATAACCTCCTAACCTCACGTTGCGTTGACGCTTTCTAGGAGGCATCGTACCTAATAGATTGAGCATGGAATTAGAACTCAGGTAGAAATTTTCGAATAAGAATGACATAATACCACATGGCTTAAAAACAAACTCAAGAAGACATTCCTATTAGGCCTTTGATAGGATCGCGCCTTGTGAAAATCGGGCGGGAAGCATTTACACAATCGTGACTCTACTAAAGGACACTTGCTCCATATTACACAGGAAACTTAAGCTCGATACCAACTTTGTCACGACCCAACTTAGGCCATGGTAGCGCATGGGAACACTTTTCCCAGCAGCCTTAGAACACTAAATTTTCTAGAAAAACTGATGAGTTTCCTGCTTTCAGATATTTCCCAAATAATTACATAACCTGCAATGTTTCCAACAAATACAGCACTTGGGCATCAAGCATTCTCGAGAATCGCGCTCTTCCAAAGATATAATAATATTTCAACATATACCGTTATAGTACCGATACTGATTCAACACAAAACCAAATTAAGTTTACAAATCTTTTCCAAAACATAACATATATAGCTAAGTCATAAATTTTCAAATACAAATACAACACAAGTCAAGGAACTGTGACATATGGGAAGAATCGACATCTATAAAAACCACATATGGATGGAAACTAAAAGCGCCTCTACAAAAAAGCGCACCAACTTACAGTTTATTCAGATTATGTGGGAGGAACACGTAACTAGACCAAAGACTCATCTGAAAATGGTGGAAATACAACGGGGTGAGTTTTGCAACTCAATGAGAGATAGAGTATCCATAGTTTACTAAATGCAAGCATAAAACAATATAAACATAATAATGTATATATATATACTCATAAAATAGGATTTACATACTCATATGAATCCAAATACATTGGGGAATTATCCAAGCGAGCGATAACAAGTCAGGACATGACCCAAGGCCATGCTTAGCACCACACTTGCTAACTAGAGTTGGCGTAGCCATATACAAGTCCAGGACATACCGCTATGCGGGTTAGACCTCACTGCTAACTGTAGAGTTTCTCACGCTTGCAGGCTAACGTCACTGCCCGTTAACTACGTTCTAACTATAGAATTTTCCCCAATTTAACTCAAAATATTTAAATAAGCATAATAATCATATTATGGCTCTAAATAAAAGTTTATCATTTCAAACATAAAGCGACATTTTCAATAAATAAATCATTTGCTTCTATATCAACATACTTTCAACTCTTTATACCATTTTATATTGTTTATCATGCATAAAATGCTTCTGAGATATACTTATCTACTCATAGTTATTGGTTCAAAGAAGAAGAACAATGTCTTTGATGCCACCTATTCGGTGTTGGTCTTGGATCTTTCTATCGCTTCTAAACAAGATAATATTAATTTTGTGAGCTAACACTATCGCAAATTTACGTAAATTAGCCCCAAATCAATAAAAGCCCCAAATTCTAGAATTCAATAAACCTAACAATATTCCTAAAATAATCAGAAATTTCAATAATTTAAACGGAGTAGTTTAGGAGCTAATTTACCACTTGGAGTGTAGAATTGGTGAAGAAAATTACTCCATTCTTCCTAAGCAAGCTCCTCTAATGCAGTTAGAGAGAAAAAATGGAGTAAAAGAGAGGAAGGAGAGAGAGACACGGTTGTGGGGATGAGAAGGAAGAGGACATGATGAGGATGATGGAGATGGTGATCATGTTTTGAGGGAAAAAAAAAATAAAATAAAGAAAGTGGAAGGAGGGAAGGAGAACGGGAAGGGGAAGAAGAAGAAGAAGAAGAAGAGGAGAAGAGGGAGTTACGGGGAAGAGGGGGAGAAGAGAAGATAAAAACAAAAGAGAGGAGTATATGGTGGTCTATACCACTTAAGGTGCACGGTGGTCCTCACTTCATTTTTTTTTTTTCTTTTACGGTCATCACAGAATGTTCTTCACTAACTTTTAGTAGATCTTGGATGGAAATTTCTACCAGTTTTCCCACAATGCCAATGCCGTATTGATTGATCCAGGAAGGTTGGTTGGAGATAACAATTCTATGCATGCAATCCCATTCGTGGAACTGGAACGTGTTTGCATCATGTTAGTCAAAGCAGTCCCACCCACGGAGAAAAAACTCACGCGCTTCCGAGAAAGTTGCATGCAATAATTCTTCTCAAAAGTTGACACCAAGTCAAGCAATGAATGCAGTGCCGTGACATATGGTTTGGCGTAGTCATTGGGGGCAATGCGTGCCTCAAATCATACGTCCAAGCTTTTACATACATACATAGTGGAGTGGGGTGTGATGATGAGTATTTAAGAATGAACAACGAACGGGTCAGGCACACAGCATAAAATGTTTAGTTTTCAGATACAATATCTCAGGAACAAACTTGCATCGATCTTTATAAAATAGTATTCATTATTATCTCATCCATTGTCATTGAGTTTGATGTAATTCGAACATTTGCAAGTGCATAGAATGAATTATTTTGCTTCGAACTCCAATGGCCCCGAATCAAGGAGTGCGTTTTTTCTTCTTCTGGTTGTTATTATTATTATCATTTCAGGTGTGATTCAATTACAAGAGTTGGGACCTGCAGCTTCTACAGCATCACAGCTTGAATCGGAAGCCAACGCTATACTCCGTAGTGGATGGTGGAACGACACGTCGCTTTATGATTACAACAATATCTCCAATCGCTGTTATTGGTATGGTATAACTTGCAACAGAGTTGGAAGCATCACTAAAATCAAATATTGGGATTATGTAGGGTTGGAATTATCAAAACTCAACCTCTCTGTTTTCCATAATTTAGAGAGTCTTGATCTCAGTTACTCATACGTAGAGGGAAGTATCCCACCAGAAATTGGTAATCTGCCCAAACTCACTTATCTCGATTTATCCCACAGTAGTCTTTCAGGTGAAATACCTCCTTCTCTGGGAAACCTTACCCACTTAACATTCCTTGACTTATCTGACAACAGTATTGAAGGCTCAATTCCTCCTTCACTAGGAAACCTTACCCACTTAACGGTGCTCGACTTCTCTAACAACAACATTGAAGGATCCATTCCTCCTGAGATGGGGTATCTGAAAAATCTTTCTACATTGCGTCTACCTCACAACAACATCAAGGGGCTGATACCTTCATCACTGGGAAACCTTACCCACTTAACCCTCATTGATTTATCTGGCAACATCATTGAAGGCTCCATTCCTCCTGAGATGAGTTTCCTAGAAAATCTTTCCTCTTTGGATCTATCTCACAACAAAATCAAGGGGCGACTGAATCCTCCATCATTGGGAAATCTTACCCAATTGACGTTCCTTGACTTGTCTTACAACAACATTCAAGCTCTATCATTGGGAAACCTTACCCTAAACCTTACCCAATTGATGTTCCTTGACTTGTCCTGCAACAACATGCAAGGCTCCATTCCCCAAGATCTGGGAACATTGGGGTTCTTGAAAAATCTTGTCACTTTGGATCTATCCCACAATCTACTCGTTGAATCCCTCCCTTCTGATTTAGGTCGAATGACCAATTTGCAAGAGTTGAGGCTAAGTAACAATTCCATAAGTGGGCAAATACCTTTGTCAATTCAAAGGCTTGCACAGCTCACCACTATCTACCTCGATCACAACCACATTAGTGGCGAATTACCACCACAACTTGCATGTTTGCCAAAATTAAGGATATTGGATCTCAGCCACAATAATCTCTCTGGAACATTGCCCCGCTCTTTTGCAATTTTTTACACGGATCCTGAAAAATCCTTATCTATTTCATACAATAATTTGAAAGATCTCACTCCAGATGCTTTCAAATTCCAAACTTGCTCAACTCACGGCAAGAAAAATAGCAAAGCAGTGCACCATCTAGCCATAGTTCTTCCTGTCCTCTTTTCACTGATCCTTGCCTTCTTATTGCTCATGTATCTAAAGGCAAGCAAGAGCAAACAACAAAAGCAAACGTCAACAAAGAACGGGGATCTGTTCTCCATATGGGATTTTGACGGAAACATAGCATTTGATGACATAATTAAAGCAACTGAAGATTTCGACATGAAGTATTGTATTGGAACAGGTGCATATGGGAGTGTTTATAGGGTGCAACTACCTAGTGGCCAGGTTGTTGCCTTGAAGAAACTTCATGGCTTTGAAGCAGAGGAGCCTGCTTATGATAAGAGTTTCAGAAATGAAGTGAAGGTACTATCAGAAATAAAGCACCGGAACATTGTAAAGCTCTATGGGTTCTGCTTGCACAAAAGAAGCATGTTTTTGATCTATCAATACATGGAGAAAGGAAGCTTGTTTTCTGTGCTGTGTGATGATGTAGAAGCTGTGGAATTGGATTGGAAAAAGAGGGTTAGTATTGTTAAAGGCATTGCACATGCTCTATCCTATCTGCATCATGACTGCACCCGTCCAATTGTGCATAGAGACATAGGTACTAGTAATGTCCTACTCAACTCAGAGTGGCACCCAACTGTTTCTGACTTTGGAACCGCTCGACTTCTTAACTTCGATTCATCCAACCAAACTATAGTTGCCGGAACTTATGGATATATTGCCCCAGGTAAATTACTCATATTTTTTTGGTTCCTGTCCCCTTTTTCCCTTTACATCGTTTTGTTTATTTGATTCCATACAAAGCATGCCTAGTACATGTATAACTTGACTAGTGGACTACTGTAATGCCAAGTTTATTTGATTATTTTGTTTTCCTCATTAATCTCCTAGCTGATCTTTTCAACACAGAGCTTGCCTATACCATGGTTGTAAGTGAAAAGTGCGATGTTTATAGCTTTGGAGTAGTGGCACTTGAAACTTTAGTGGGAAGGCATCCTAAGGAAATTCTTTCATCACTGCAATCAGCATCTACTTATGATATCACACTATGTGATATACTGGATCAACGTCTTGCTCCACCAAATTTAGCAGTTTTATTGGACATTGTGCAGGTCGCCATGATCGTATTTGCATGCTTGAATCCCAATCCATGTCATCGACCATCAATGAAATGTGTCTCCCAGAGTTTTCTAACTCAGCAAACCCCATTGAACATTCCTGTTCGTGAAGTTTCATTGCAACAACTCATGAGTCAAGAGTTATTTGCACAGGTCAAGTCCTAAAAATGAAATTTCAAAATGAAATCAACCCACTAATATTTAGAATAATAAGTTTTTTTTTTTTTGGGGTACGTTTCAGCTTCTAGATGATCCAAATGTATCAAGACCTAAAATAATGTTTAAAGCAAACTAGATACCTTATTTGGATTATTGTTCTGATATCAATATGGTGTTCCTTTTTTGGAATCTCAATTTCTTTTATTCAAGTGTTCTTAAAGCCTATACATTCGTTCATATAAGAAAACCCATGCGGCAAGTGACCATCGAAAGCACATATTTCTTCTTATGGTAAATATGAAAATTTAAACAAAAAGGCCCTTTCACCACTGCACTACCGAATGCCATCAAAACAAACGTCAATGGATATTACGTACTATCTGTTTGGTTGTGATCTTATTAATCACAAAAGAATTCCCCCTGCCCTTGTTCCTCTGCTTCTTGAGTTCATCACCTGCACTTACCTCCATGGCATTAAATTTCCACTTCTTTTTTTTGTTAGTATTATCTGTTTGTATGTGCTCTTATTAACCACATTTGTGAGTTTTTTTATTTATGTTTATAAATTATCTTATCGAAGCAACGATAATAAGTAAATTCTCATCTTATAATGTTTGATCTAGGATATGTAGCTTAGAATAGACTAGATTTGTAACAATAACTGAATAACATTCCCAGTATCAGTCTTGTTACAGCAAACTAATAAACCAACAAAATAACTGAATAACATTCCTAGTATCAGTCTTGTTACAGCAAACTAATAAACCCCCAATAATTCTCATCTAGTCTATTCTAAGTTACGTATCCTAGATCAACCTTTCGGCAGATAGCAACTAACAAAAACCTTGAGGATATAGAATAGAGAGAGGGGCTTCTGTGCTTTGACATTTGGTAACAACTCACATGGATCTTCATGGTACAGAGTTAAGTTGTTTCCAATTGTCAGATCAACAGTATCACACGCCGCCTGCAGAAAATGGATACCATGACCAATTCATAACACTTCTCTCTATTGGATTGTGTGCTCAAAATCTACACACTGATGACCCCATCATCTTTTCCCTGTGCTGGTTTTGTTATGGCTTTATTATCTACATCTAGATCAATTTAGCTATTTCTTCGGCCCACAAATAAAGTGGATGCTTCACCCTTTTAATTATGGAAATTAATAATTACATGTTATTTCTATTTCGTTTTTTAGATTACCTTTTTAGGTAATAAAATATGAAAAACATACTTTTTTATAGCACTTTTTTTTTCTCATTTTAAAGTACTAGTATAAAAATGCAAAAGATAAACGAATGTGCAGAAACCATTTCCTTTAATTAATTATCATCATTAGATATACATTATTGAAGTCATACGACTTTCTAGTAACGCATTTGCATGCAATTCTCCATGACATGAGCTTATGATTCCAAAGTACCAGTTTGAAATAAATTATATGCATAAAGAATGCAAACAAAGAATCACATTCCTATTCATGGCCCATACTACCTGCCAGAGCTGGAAATCCACTAGGAGGGCACAGGCTTTTTTACCAAAAAAATATAAAAAAAAAAGTTATTTACGAATATGCATGTGTTTGGATATTATTTACGCATATACACTAGTTTTGTGGAGATAGTAAAACGGCTCACTGTGGAACGAATGAGAGCAATAAAACGGCTCACTATTGAACGAACCAATGCTCAAACAGCCAATAGTACGCCGATTTGTAGCTTCGACACTGACAAATGCAGGCCATAAATCGGCCGCAAGCCAGTCATATTAGAGGCCGGTCAAACTTGCACACCCTGCAGGCCACCCAAGCCAGCCAATTGATGAAGCAGTCAACCTGCAAATGGGCAAGTGCGCAGAGGGAGAAACGGGCCACTGTTGGTCGATTTAACTAAACGGACCACTGTTGACCGATTTAACTAAACGGGCCACTGTTGGCCAATTTGCTTATCCTGCCACTGTTGGCCAATTTGCTTATCCTGCCACTGTTGGCCGTTTCTTGAGTCTTCAGTGGTTGGTACACTATAAAATCGTGGTGGACCTGCTAGCCGTTTCTATTTTTGTTATGTTTCAAATTTGGTAAGAGACAAGGGTTAAAAAAGCAGTGTAGAGGATATGGGAGAAAATAATTTGTATCGTCGGGATCAAGGTGGTCATATCTTTGCAAATTTAAATGGTCAGGTAATTTTTTTAGATAAACATTATCATTGTGGATATATTTTTTTTAGGTAGTGTTTTTTTTTTTGGTTGGGTATGTACTGTATTTATTTTAGCAGTGTAATTTTTTATTTGAATAGTAAAATAAATGTAGTGTAATTTTGGTTGCTGTAGTTGAGTAGTTGTAGGAAATAATAACATGAAAAATTGTATTTATTAATTTGAAAAGCATTATTAATTTATTTTAATCTATGTAACAAGAACTATGTTAGAATTTTTTTATTTAAAAAAAAACGTATACAGCTTTGTTTGTCTGAAAACGTATGTTTGAAAAACTGTAAAAAACGTGTGTTTGAAAAAATATTTTATTATTTTATTTGTTTTGCATGGAAAAAGGATTCCTACCTATAAAATCAAAGTTAGGTAAATAAAAGAGGTATAGCAATAACTTCTGAAATTTATTTACATTGACTAGAATATAATTTACAGTTTTAGATATAAGTAAAATTTAATTAAAAATAAAACTTTACAAACAATAAGTACATGCTCTTATTATTGAGGTAAATGCAAATGTGCAAATCAAAATCCTTTGTTTGATTGGAATATTTTTTATTTTTGTACTTGTAAGGGTTAAATCACTTGCAATAGTTTAATGAATTTTTTTAGTTTATGACGTTGTAGGAACAAATAACTTGACTGTGTGTATTTTTTTTGTTTGAAGAGTGGAGTGTATGTATTTTAATTTATGTATTGTAAGAACTAATGACTTCAAATATTTTTAATCTTTGTAGTTGTAGAAAATAATTAGATCAAATAATTGTATGAATAAAGTAATGTTCATAATAAAGTAATATTTGATATTATAATATATTTAATTTATAAATAATTAACGTTGAAATTTTTTAGTTTATGAAGTTGTAGGAACAAATAACTTGAATTTGTGTATTTTTTTATTTGAATAGTGGAGTGTATGTTTTGTAATTTATGTATTGTAAGAACTAATGACTTCAAATATTTTTAATCTTTGTAGTTGTAGAAAATAATTAGATCAAATAAGTGTATGAATAAAGTAATGGTCATAATAAAGTAATATTTGATATTATAATATATTTAATTTATAAATAATTAACGTTGGAATTTTTTAATTTATGAAGTTGTAGGAGTAAATAACTTGAATTTGTGTATTTTTTATTTGAATAGTGGAGTGTATATATTTTAATTTATGGATTGTAAAAACTAATGACTTCAAATATTTTTAATCTTTGTAGTTGTAGAAATTTGGTTTTTGTTTGTAGTATAGTTTGTGATAAAATAAATTTCAAAATATTTGTTCATTATGTGCAGCCGAGTCGAGTATTACGCGGGCGATATGATTTTTCACGTGTTCAATTAGATCCGCGTATTGAGCCTTATCTAATTTAGGCGGGGTTTTGGCACGCCGCACATATTCCCTTCTATGAGTATGACAATGCATTGATTTCGGCATTTGTAAAGCTATGGCGCCCTGAGACGCATACATTCCACTTGCCTGGGGGAGAGTATACCATCACGTTACAAGACGTTTCCCACCAGCTTGGACTTAGAGTTGATGGTGACCCCATTAGTGGCTGCACAGGTCGATGGGTCGACCATATTGGAGAGGACATATGGGTCATTTGTGAGCACTTACTTGGGTCTGTACCATCTGATGATTACCAGAGGCGTTACAAGAATAACCTTTCCATGACATGGCTAAGGAATGTAGTGTACCGGTTAGAACCCCAGGAGAGTGATGCTCGGATCATGCAGGCAGCACGAGCATATATTTTGATGTTGATTGGAGGGGTGTTACTTGCGGATAAGTCATCAGCTAGGGTCCATTTGAGATATCTACCATTGCTCAAGGACTTTGCATATTGTGGTAGCCTTAGCTGGGGTTCTGCTGTGTTGTCCGTACTATACCGAGGATTGAGCCGGGCATGCGGTATGCACACTACAGATCTGGCTGGATGTCTGAACCTTTTACAGTCTTGGATTTGGTATAGAGTGCCAATACTGATGCCTAGAGTAGATGCTGGTATTTCTTTTCCACTAACTAGGAGTATAACTATTTTGCCTGTGGTTGTGGCTTTTTGCATTGGATTTTAATGTATTATTTTTATATCTTATTTAACTAAACAAATAATAGTAACACCTATGTTGGAATTTTTTCAGGTGGCATGGATGTAGATGTTCGTCTGATGGTGCAGAGACACGAGTACAGATGTTTAGGATGTGCATTGACCTACTGACCCATGAGGATGTAAGTTTACTGGTTTTCGTGTCAGTTATGTACATGTTACAAATTATATGTTGAGGAAAATAACGACCGAGGTTCTTTACTCTTCCAGTTCACATGGATGCCGTACGAAAATCAGGAGGTCTTACACGTGACACCAAATCACGCATTTGGGCTTGTGTGACTTCCCTTCTCTACTTCTCGATAGTTGAGTGGCACCAGGTGGATCATGTGCTGAGATAGTTGGGTGCACAACAGCCTATACCGATGAAGCCATTAGACATTGATGGCTTAATCGGTAAGGATGCTCGTGGACAGGCACCTTGGTGGCCTAATCATTATGGTGTTTGGTATACTTTGTGGGGGATAGACACCAGAGATGCTTGTCGATCCAGTGCTGGCCCAGCTCAATCCAGGTTCCATCACAGGAGTACTTTGCATGGTACTGCGGAGTTGCAAGAAGGAGCTTGACCCCTAGTATCCCAGCACAGACATATTTTCCCGCCGATGGACCCGTGCATGTACCGATAGTGTTGGTTCCTCCCTTGCCCGATCACGTTCCTGATAAGCGGGGGCCGGACCGACAGGCTCGTGTAGGGACTAGAGTTAGACGTCCCCAGCGACGACAGTATATTCCAGATGATAGTGAGTTAAGTGATGGAGGTCATGATGGTGATGACGTTGATGGTAATGGTGGTGACGGAGGTGATGAGCCGATAGTGTTGGTTCCGCCTTTGCCCGATGATGGTGGCGGGGTTAGTCATGGTGGCGGGGTTGGTCATGTTGGTGGGGGTGGTTCGGATGGGGAAAATTTGCTGGGTTTGGACAGCACTCAACTTGAGTATAGCGGCAGCACTTCGTATATGGCTGAGGGCAGCACTCAGATTTCGTATGATTTTCACCCTATTTTCCACCCACCTACTTATATCGATGAGTCTAGCTCACAGGCTGTTGACCCTGGATGTGACTGGAGCTATGCAGACCTTGATATTATTTACCATGCCTTAGGAATTTCTCCGGAGCTACCTCCCATAGGTTTCACGATTCCGCAGATGAGTGGGGAATCTGCTCATGACCCATGAATTTGACTTAAATGCTACACCACCGAGACAGCCTTCGATGTCTCCACTCCATGATAGTCCCCTGCTTCATATGGCCTCCGCAATTTCGAGTTTTAATATCTTTGGTGGCACTCCACCATCAGCCCAGGATCAGCATGGGGAGCCTGAACAGGATCAGTAGGAGGATCAGCAGGAAGATAATCAGCCCAATGATCAACAGCTTCCACCCCGCCAGCTTGATAGACTTATGCGTGAGATCCGTCCTGTTCGATGCTACACAGGAGGGCACATTGGACATCCCATTCGACATAGGTGAGACCGCTAGTCCTCGTCATCATGGAGTATTTGTTGGTTCGCAATGACTTTTATTTTATTTCTATTTAAAATTCCCATTGTTACAAGTTATTTGAATTCTTAACAAAAAACCAATTTTTTGACTTGTGTAGGTATGATGGACAGCTTCTTTTCAGCGAGGCTAGCATACTTGGATAGCAAGGACATTTATGTTGTGTAAGTTATTATTATCAGCACTATTATTATTATCATCATCATCATCATCATCATCATCATTACTTGTGTTAGTTGGATAAAATGAGCTATTACTGTTATCTCGCATCATGTGAGTAATGGCCATAAAATAAAACTCATAATATGACTGAAATATAATAGTAAGTAAACCGAACAACAATACAAATACTGGTAAACAAAAAATAAACTCTCGTGAAATAGAAATGCATAGGTGACAATAAAGAACAACTACTGTGACCCTCCCGCCGGACTCGAACTCGAACCTAAAACTTGACGGCATCGGCGTCTGCTGTGACCTGGGTGCCTGCATAGGCCACAACGCTTTCCATGTCCAGATTCAACTTCATCCATTTCATTGCGAATTCTAGTTGAAATGGGCCGGCCCTCTTTCGCCCATCTAAGATCGGGATTAGGGCGAAGTCGAGAACCGTTGTAAGGTGGCCAAAAAGTTTCATTCGAGACAGGTTCAAACTCCATCCTGTAGACATTGAAAACATTGTGTAAGCTATACACATCATCAACACAAGAAGTCCAATCTAGGTGAACCTGTGGATATCCGCACGCAGCCAGTACATGACGACATGGATAATGAAGGGCCTAAAAATGACCGCAGTCACACCAACGCTCGCTCAGTCTCACTCTGTATGTTCCCTGACTAGAACTCCTAACAAATTGAGCCTCCTGTACAACAAATGATTGATTTGATCTTGAAAAATTAGTAACAAACATAGTACCTGTCCCCTGCCTATTCATGTCAATCGCTCGTAATAGGGCTTTTGAGAACTTTGCACCAGCTACAATTTGGGCCTCGATCTGTTGCCCTTTTCGGACAAATAGGGCTGCAAGACGGTAGTAAGTGGCTTTAACTAAGGCAGTTATTGGAAGATTGCGGACTCTTTTTAAAACAGCATTAATACACTCTGACAAATTTGTTGTCATGTGCTCATACCTACGGCCGTCATCTCGGTGCTGTGTCTACTTCTCTAGCGGAATTCTTTTGACCCATTCATCAAATTTTGGGTGGAAACCCTCTACCAACCCATAATAATGATCAAACTCTGCTTATGTCTTCGCATATGTTGCATTAATTAGTGCTCGCTTTGCATCTTTGTCCTTGAACTTAAGTGCAAAGTTGGAAGCAATGTGACGAATACAGTAAACATGATAGGCATGTGGAGGATGCCACCCACTTCCTTCTGCATCTAGCGCAGCCTTAATAGCAGCATGCCTATCAGAAATTATTAGAATTCCCTCCTGTGTTGTCACATGTCTCCGAAGATTGTTTAAGAAAAATGACCAAGCTTCTCTCGTCTCCCTTTCAACCACAGCAAATGCAATAGGCAAAATGTTTGAATTACCATCTTGTACAATCGCCATGAGGAGTGTACCTCCATATTTTCCATACAAATGTGTTCCGTCGACTGAAACAAAACGCTTGCAGCATTTAAAGGCCTCTACACACGGAGGAAAAGTCCAAAACAGACAATGGAACATCGCAGAAGAACGGTCAATCAAATCTCTTACATAATAAGGTAGCATCGATAATTCAAATATCGTACCTGACATACATCAAAATGGAAAAAAAAATAATTAATTGACTACAATGGCATAAATGTTGATAAAAATAGCTAGTAACAATAATTACTTGACTTCAATGACATAAACGACTAAATAATATTGGGACAATGGTCTCCTGTATGAAGCAGTAAATCCATACTTCTCATACACTGAAGCTTGCAACACTCTAATAGGAACAGTCGGGTCAGTTTCAACAATAGAAAAAATGCAAGAAGTGATCACGTCAACATCTAAGTGGGGGTTGTGTTGTGAAACTCCCCTAGCCAAACAGGTGTGTTCTCCATTTTACTTCCTCACCTCCCAAATTCCCTTCTTTAGTCGATAAGTCACACGAATGCTCCACATACACCCACTCCCATAATGCTTGCATTTTCCCTGATATTTTGTTTGGTTTGACTCATATACCTTGTACTCAACTCCCCTTCGGATACTATAGTTTTTAATTGCAAGTAGCACAAACTCTTTATTTGGGAATTGCTGCCCTTTTTGCAAAGGTTGCTCCCCAGATAATTGCACAATATCCGCATTATTGACGATGCCCCTAAACCCTGCATCCATTGTTACTTGTGTTGCATCCGTATTCAAACTTGAATAATGGCCAATCCGTTGACTTTCTAATCGCTTAAGAGATCGTGTCAAAGGCTGGCTCTGGACAACAGGTATTATCTCATCATCATCATCATCGTGTGGCACTGACACGTTTCAAGCATTATCAAAAGATCATAACGTAAATAAGTGATCAAACATACCTAAATAAAATATTAAATTATTTTATTAACCACTTAAATACAAACAAAAAAAAATATTGCACTACCTCATAGTTAACAATTTACACAATATTAAATACTAGCATGCCAATGAAAAAATTGCAAAATATAACAAATTAATTCAAAGTTATTAATGAAAGCAAGTACTAACATAATTTATCAAAAATTAATAAAAAATTCAGACTTTAGGCAATATTAAAATTTAAATCACATAAGTTCCAAAAAAATAATTAATAATTATCACTGAAAATAAATTGTTACCGTCATTCAGCTTTTTTTCAGAAACCACCTCATTGTAAGGCTCATACCCGGCAATTGGACCATCAAGTTAAACCTCTCTACCAACCTTGACCCCTAGTTCTCTTAAAGTTGGGCCACTCATCAAATTATCTGCATTTAATTCTTCTTGCTTTTCATAGCCCACTGGACTTGGCATCGAAATCATTTATGAAGGTTGAGCTAAAGACAATTCATCAAATGCCTGAACGAGAGTGTTTCCATCAGATCTTCTTTGCAACTCTCCTAGAACTACAAATACCTCCATAACATGAAGTTCTGGAAATTGATTATGACAATCAAACACCATCCTCAAGTCATCGTCACTTTCAATACTGCAACTCCCATACCTAACTGCACCTTGACCAATCAACATAGGTAGTCGATACAGCATTTGAATTATTTCCTTGTTTCTTGCGCGTAACTTGTGAAGAATTTTGGCATGAAGCTCCGATAGCATCATAGATGAACGAACACTAATAAGCGGTGGATTTTGAGAACAAAATTTGACTCCATCTTGCGAGTTTTGAATCACCTCACAATTATAATGAACAACTATAAAAAATCTTCCTGCCATTTTTTTGGGTCATCCACTCAACTAAAAGCAAAAAAAATTTGTCCCCTCAAATCTGTTTCTCACGGACTGGCTGAGAGTGTATTTATTCAGGTCACAGGACGTATAAATTGGCTAGTAGTGAGGAGATTTGAGAATTGAAAATCGTTGCACAATTAGCCGATTTATAACATAAATTGGCTGACTATTGGCCAATTTATGCTTGCTTTATCTTCACACTGTTGGCCCATTTGTATTTAGTGCATTTCGGTAAATAACATCACTCTTGTTATATATGTGTAAATAATCATTTTTCTTATTTTATATTGGTCAAAAAGCCGGAGGGCACACGTACCTTAATTTTTTTATTTCAACGTTACAAAAATATTACTTTATAGGAAAGAAATTGCAACACTCATAGTCCGCTGCCAACTCCTCATGAGACTCATGCAGATTTGTTCAAACTTTATGCACCAATACCACTCTACTACATATAAATTAAAAAAAAAATGATGGAAAATTGTTGTATTAATTAATTAGCCTCAGCAACCTTTTTTTTTCTCACTTTCACCCTCATAATATTGATGTCCAAAACCATTCATATGGGTCAATGGAAATGGTGCTGCTCATGCCAGGGCCAAAAGTTCTGCTGCTCATCAATGTGGTGAAACATATTGCAGAAGCCTTCACCTTGATGGTCCGGTCTTGATGAGTGTTGAAGGAACTGAGTTATGCTGGTGGGCTTTGGGGAGGTGGATTGAAGGCTTATTCCATTCTGAGAAGATATAGGATCGTTTATAACTGGTGCTCTTGAGAGATCTAAATTAATGTTTGGGCTGCTATTACTTCCATTGCTCCAAGAACCACCCTCAGTTTCTTTCTTAAGGCTGATTGTTTCACAGTAATCCCCACCTTTTAGAGCTTGTAACTGCAAATACCATACAGTAAAAAAGTATAAAACGTGAAAAGATAATCAAGTGTAAAAAAATGCTAGGGTTGGAACCTTCACCTAAATTTATTTGTTAGAATGATATGATATGCATAATAACCCTTTAGTAGATCAAATAGATCATACTACTCTATTCCATTCAACAAATACTTGTTTTCTGTAAACAATTTATCAAATTTTGTTGGCAATGAATTGTTACCTTTTCAATTACATATATTCACATGGAATTTGGTTGCCTTGATGAATTTTATTTCCATGTGCTAAAGCATTAATTTAGATCGAATGCATCTGTGTCTTGACTCTTTGATCGTACCAACTTGGAATAAAAAACACAAGGGCACTAATATAAAATGACAAACATTATTGCTAATATGCAGTTATTGTATGTGACAGTAACACTGACTCTGCACGAGGATGACTAACTAACAACCATTCAGAAAGTTAATGAGGGAAACCAATCACCTTAAAAAGTCACTAATACGTATGAAATATGGAGTTTTAGCATTTTAGGAGTACAAAATTGAAAGAAACAAAACTCGAACAAGAAAAAGGTGCTTAATAAAATCAATTGAATAGGGTATGCTTTCTTTCTTCCTACACGGGAATATCAATCTAAGTATCCATTACTGATTATTGTTCAAGGCGAAAGAACGCTGAAACGGCTTATCAAAACATGAGTGGCAGGAAAACATGGTATACAACTATCCATTGACACGGACTTCTACTCACACAATATAGCAAATTGAACTCCAAAACAAGCCAATGATAGTGAATATGCGGAACAGATTTAAAAGGGAAAAAAAATCCAGGAATCCTATAAGAACGAATATTTGAAAAGGGGTCATCATACTCTTTTGAATATCATAAATGGTAAACCAACCCCAATATCTTAACAGATAAACATTTTCTTTCTCATCATTATCATCATTCATGATTTATCATTTAAAAATAAATATTTAAAAAATTAGAGACTTAAAACAATTATGATGATTTTATGTATAGTATCTTCCAAGTTGCAAAATGTAACTTATGAAACGGATCATCAAACAAGACAGACTTTGGGGATCGAAGAGATTTCAATTTATTCCTAAACAAGTTGGAGTTCCCCTTTCTCCATTATATTTTTTAGGAAAATTTATTATCTTGATCAAGAAAAGGAACTAGCATGAAAAAAATTCAATGATCCAAAGCACACTAGATTGCTAGCTTGCTAGCTAGAAGACTAAATAAATTAGTACTAATTATTACCTTAGCGTGTAATTTCTGATTCTGAGCCATAAGGGCATCATGATCAGCCTTGGCTGCTTCAAACTGCTTCTTGAGGACCTCATATTCTTTCTCAAGTTGCTTTATTTTCCACCTCGCCCTCCTATTCTGGAACCATATGGCGATCTATCTTGGTTGCAGCCCCAAAGCCTTAGCTAGCTGCACCTTCCTCTCTGCCTCAAGCTTGTTCCCTGACTCAAAGCTCTTCTCAAGTGCCTTCACCTGCTCCATGCTCAGCCTCTTCTTCTTCTCCTCAAACTGGAGCCCGTCATCTGACAAGTCGTCGTCACCATGGAACTCCTCGCACTTGTTGTCAATGCCAGAAAATGACATGGATCGCTTCAACATGAAAGGTGCACCCCCTACAACGCATTCTTAAACAAAACAACTCATCAACAAACCAAAAAATAAAAATTACACATCCATCTGATCATATTTTATCATGTATAGTTAACTCTTCTACAGTTCTATTTATTACTTGAAAAAAATTATATAAATAAAATATTTTGATTAAACCATGTCGTAAAAGTATGTTCAGTTAATCAAAATTAAATTATATATATTAAGTTGGTACCTCAGAATTTTTCATTAAGGAATTGATGTGAGCCCATTTTGAGAAAGAGAGAGGGTGTGTGTGTTTGGGCCAAGAAGTGTTGGGGTGGTGGGAAAGAGGGGATAGAGTTGACAGGGTGAAGGAAGTGGGTCATCATGGTGGTCTTCATGGGAGTGGAACGTGAAAGTACTATTGTATGAAGGTGGGAATGCCATGATGGAGTTGAAGAAATAAGATATGTTATAGATTATGGGATAGTGATATCATTCGTGCAAATTAGATTGGTGGGTCTCTATTTCTCACTATACACCAATTAATTATTTAAAGGAGGGGTGATGATCACTGATCACAGAGGAGGCACTTTGGCCCTCACTCTCATGGCGAGGGGACAAAGGTTTCGGAAAGAGGGATGATGATGCTTGCAGACATTACAGACCAAAGGGCAGCAATTTTTAGGCTCAAAAATAGACAGATAGAAAATGAGAGAGAAAAAGAGAAAGAGGGTGGAGGCAGGGCGCTCAAATCCAATAAAAAAAAATGTTAAATCAATCGAATTGAAACTGAAAACAGTAAAAATATGGATTGAATTGAATCTTTTTTTTTTGTTGACAAATTGTTTGAATTGAATGCGATTTTGTGAAAAACTAAGAAAAAAGGATAAATTATATTGTACAAAATAAATATTTTTTAATAAAGATAAAAATTTAATATTAATATACTTATGATTTAAAATTTTTTTACACAGATTATATGAGCATAATAAATTTAATTCTTATCCTACTATTTTAAAAATATGTACATAAGGGGGTTTTTTTATTGGAATAAATTAAAAAAAAAAGATTATAAATGAATCTCCACCATTTACAACTTTATGTTCGTATATACATTGTTTTGGTATATTAGAGGAATCGGTCAAGTATTAGGTGACTTCATTAAACCCAAAATCAAAGGAAGTGGTTGGGTTTCAACTGATTTCCATGAGTTTTTTATACACAGAAGTCGGTCAACACTTAGTTGATTCCATTCGTACGCGATCGGACGGCTGGGTAGTGGGTTTGGTAGATCGTGCAGCTTGCAGGGCTCCTTCTCCACGGTTCGCTGCATGCGTGACACGTGGAGAGAAAGCGGTTGGCTCTCAACCGATTTCTTCACGTGTCATGCATGCAGCGGACCATGGAGAAGGAGCCCTCCGAGCTGCACGATCTTCCAAACCCACTCCCTAGCCGTCCGATCGCCAAGTGTGTGTTCCTATATATTGTGCATGTTGGACGCGAGGATGAGTTCACCGATTGCAGGAGTAATCTTCATCTGAGAGTGAAAAAGAAAAAAGATCAGTGAGAGTGAAAAAAAAAGAATAGTGTGGTAATGTAAGTAAAAAACGATATAAATAGTAAGATGACAGAAAATGATTTAAGATGGTATGATAATTTTAGACATATTGCCGCAGATCTTCATGTAGAGGTAAGTTTTTTTTAATTCATTGAATTAATATATTTTTTCATTTTATTTTTATTTTTTAGTATCAATTTAATGATTGTTTAAATAAGTTTAGCACATTGTAAATCTAGTTTAGTTGTATAAGTTAGTTTAGTGGATTTGAAACTTATTGCAATGATATTTTAAATTTAATTTAATGATATTCTAAATTTAGTTTGGTACATTTTTAACTTATTTTAGTTGTTTAATTTAATTAAACTAGTGGCTGTTATAGTTAGATTACACTATAAACATATTTAGTAAATAATATATTGTAATTAGATTTATGAATATGTGTAAACAATATTTTTTAATTAGTTTAGTTAAACATGTTTCCTAAGTAAATATTTTGGAAAGTAAAATCTATTTTTTGGTTGTTAGTAAAAACTATTTGTAATTAGCTTAGTTAGTTGTTTTAGGAAGACATTGCACATTAAACATTATATAGTTGTATCATGTAATTAGTTTAGTAAATATTATTGTTAGATTATACTAAAAATATTTTTAGGAAATAATATATTTTAGTTAGGTTGATGAACTTATTTAGGGTTTAATATATTTTGCTTAGTTTAGTGAAATATTTTATCTAAGTAAATATACTAAAAAGTATCACCTGCTTTTTGAAATTAATATTTTTTAGAGTAGAATGTTTTATTTTTAATTAGATTAGGTAATTATTTTAGGGAGATTAGTGCACCTTGAAGATATGTTAGTTTTAAAATTTAGTTAGATTAGTAAATGTTGTACTTAGATTACAGAATAAATATTTATAGTAAATAATGCCATTTAATTAGAGTGATGAATAGGGTTAGGAAATACTATATTTTAATTAGTTTATCATTTTAGCTAAGTAAATATAATGAAAAGTAAAACCTACTTATTGAAGGTAAATTGTTATTAGATTACGAAATGAATTTTATATTACTAATTAGATTAGTTAATCGATTTAGGGAGAATAATGCACCTTAAAATTGTAGTATATTTTATTTGAAATAGTATGTTTGTTTTTGTAATTAGATTTGTTACTTAGTTCTTTTGGTTAGATTAGTTCTCATTTAATTAAATTGGTTTAGTTGTAATATATTTAACATGAGTATTTTTTTTATTTTGTGCTTCAGCCTACTCGTGTACTGCGTGGGAGACGAGACCATATGAAAAGGGTAGATCTCCGCATGAGGCCATACTTAGAATAGGCCGGTTTTTGGCACGCTACACAAATAAAAATTTTTAAGTATGACAATGCTTTACTGTCTGCATTTGTGGAACGGTGGCGTCCCAAGACTCACATCTTCCACTTGCCCTATGGAGAGTGCACCATAACACTCCAGAATGTTGCCTTTTAATTGGGGCTACAAGTGGATGGGGCTCCTTTGAGCGGCTGCACAGGAGCATGGGATCGGTTTTATGGGAAAAATATTTGGGAGATGTGCCACAAATTGCTTGGTTCTGTACCACCTGAGAATGTACACAAGAAAAATGGTAATACAGTAACATTAGCGTGGCTGAAGAACATCTTTGCACCTCTGGAAGAAAATGTGACTTAGCTTCAAGTTATGCAAGCAACACGAGTTTACATTATGTTGCTTATTGGAGGGATGCTGTTTACAGACAAGTCAACTGCCAGAGTTCACTTGAGATGGCTGCCTCTTCTGCATGATTTTCAAGAGTATGGGCAGCTCAGCTGGGGATCCGCCGTGTTATCGACCTTGTATTGTGGTTTATGGCGTACGGTTAACATCTCAGTAGGTGATTTTGCTAGGTGTCTTGTCTTGCTGCAGTCATGGATATTGTATAGAGTGCCATCACTCAGTCCTATGGTTGATCGACCCGGTTTGAGATTTCCATTGGCTAGGAGGTATATTACTACACTAAAATTTAGTAATTGTTATGTAAATCATGTTGTTTAGAATTACAATGCCATAAATTATCAACAAATATTTATTTTTCAGGTGGATCGGATTTGTAGCACCGCCAGATGCGCATGAGAGACGCGTGCTAATTCTTAGGGCACGAATTGATCAACTCCACTATACGGATGTAAGTTTGTAAATATTATTTGACGAGTTTAGTATATAAATACACTTTTATATAAGTGGAATGCTAATCAATTTCTTGAACAGTTTGTATGGACACCCTATGATATCTCGTAAATATTGGAGAACACTGGGCTAGCCCTTCAACAAAAGCTGGATCAGGAGCAGATACCCCAGAGCTCGAGTTCAAATCTCCCAGAGCTACGAATACCTCCATAACACTAAGATCGGGAAATCAAGCATGACAATCGAACATCATCCCGATGTCATCATCAGTTTGAATCAAGCAACTTGTGAAGCATAACATACTGGTACGGGTGTCGTTGCCCGCATAAATTAAAAATAGTTTTGTAACCAAATTACACAGAAAATGTAGCTATAGTATAATCCGGATCGTCTCACGTGGAAGCAATATAATTAATCAACGAAATTGGGGTTTTTAGAAATTGTCAACAGCAAATTAAATCAAAAAGAAATTCAGTTAGAGAAATTACCTGCACAAAGGTTTCTTCGGATTAAAATTGTTCAGTCATTGATTCGAGAAATAAAATCGTGATAGTGATTGCTTCCATCACTACACCAAAATATAGGTTTTGCGGCAGTGGATTTGCGGCGGTTCTCCAAAACCGCAGCAAGATAATTACTCAGAGGCGGTTTTTGCAGCGATTAACCAACTGCCTTTGAATCTTTGTGATTCGCAGCGGTTCTAATGAAACCGCCACAATATATTTGAACTCAGTGGCGGTTCCTGCGGCGGTTGCAGTTGGATTTATCACTTAGCAGCAGTTTGTAACCGCCGCAGAATACTAATATTAATTTTTCCCTTTTTTGTTGAACATCAAAATAAAGAGCCCAGTAAAACACACAAAACCTAGCACACCCCAATTCCTTCATCTCGCGCTATATGAGAAAGAGGAGCCATGGGAGAGAAGCGGCATCACAATGGCAGAGCAGGGGGCTAGTGTGGCAAGCTTCTCGGCAGCGCTCCGACGACACACCTTGGGTGGAATACAGAAGCAGGCAAAGCTACCTATACCTGCCGGAGACAATGAAGAAAGCAGCGCCAGTGGCGGCATCAATCACGTCAGAGGCCGCAATGTCTTCTACTAGGCTTCGCGGCGCACGATCTGAGCTCCGTGGTCATGGTGCACGATGGCTCATGTTGGTTATCGACGGAAAGAAGGGTTGTCGGCCACCAAAGCACCTAGTTCTCTCTTTTGATCTTTCTTCTGTGACCTAACAGTAGCGAAACCAGAGCAAGGTCATCCTTCACCATCATTAGGGTTTCGGTTCTCACTTGCTCATGCTCTTCCTCTCTTGTTCTATATCTCATGATTGTAAGTTATGCACTTTAAATCCCTGACCCTAATTCCTATATTGAATCTCATTTTTTCTAGATCCCTAATATATTTGTATACATTGTGTTTTGCTATATATTCTTCTCTCCTGTTACTTTTCTTTTTCCATTATTTTCTGCCCTATCCATATTTGTTCCGTGTAGTTCCAAATCCAACTTAGGAAAGCAACAATTAAGTAGATAGAGAATGAAGATTCATACTTATAGGCCCAAATTGAGTGTAGAGATTTGAACCTCATTTCCACAATCTCAAAATTGGAAGTTCATTTTTTGAAATTGAGTGTAGATATTCATACTTATTCACCTTGTACATGGTATTCATGTGTTTGATAGCAGCTTACTATTCCTGGTAGTTCTTAAGCAATTTTGATTTTGTAAAATAGTTTATGGAATATTTTATTCCATATAGCACAATGTAAGCAATTTATGCTTCAGGCTGAACTAAGTTGTTTTATTCCTGTAGTTCCTGTTTCTCTTGTGCTTTATTATTAACCAATGCTTGTCGTGTACTTCTTTCTCATTGATGTATCCATGAATGCTGCTAAAACTAGTGCAACAGCTGTAGTGTGTAGTGCCATCAATCAACTTATTACGAAGTACGGACCTTCTTGTGAGTTGTAACTATTGACAGCTTTAAATACTGTCTTAACCCTTTGAATCTCTTAGTTGATGCAATGCTAAATGTATTTCTAGCTTTCTTTCGTTGGATTGGATTGAAAACTCATATTGTTTAGTTATTGTTTCACATTCACAAGTTAAGGGAGTTTCAAGTTTGGAACAAAGATTTGTTTCTGTTTTTTTGTTATTGTTTCACATTCATAGGTTAAGGAAGTTTCAAATTTGGAGCAAAGATTTGTTACTCATTCTCTTTTGTGTTTTTACTGATTTGCTTATTTTCCTCTCGAGTGTTGTCTAACTCTAGCTATTAGAAAGCAAAGGCTTTGCTTTATTTCGCTAATTGAACATTCATGAACCATGTTAAAGGTTAGAGTTAGATAACCCAATCACCCATTGAACTATTGAAGTAATTGTTTGAATGGTAGAGTTTTGTGTACTATGATGAAGTTGTTTAGTTCATAGTTAGATGTAAACATATATACTTTAAATTTGGTAAGGCAGGAAGTTAGTTTTAAATTAGGCAAGACTAATTATACATATAACAAAGGCCCTTAAACTAAATGAATAGAAAAATTAATACACTATTACCACAGATAGTGAAATTTGCATTTAAAAAAAAGTGAAATCAAAACTGAACTACACAAGTTAATTACTACTAAAGCTTAGTGAGCACTAGTACGTTACTTTATTGGGAATTGGAAAGTGGAAAACACAATGTAATCATAATCTGAAAAAAAGTTGATAGTCATACTTTGTTTATCTGCAACATGTAATTGGAAGAGTAACTTCCAAGAAAAAAAGACAAAACTGTGTTGGTATTAGTAAAACCTTAGCTTGTCTTCTTTTAGCTTAAGACTAATTATGCAGCATAGTTTAACAACTTTGAGTGCTGCTTCATTGCTCTTCTGTTTTGAATTAACAAGGGACTTGGAGATCCTTACTTTAAAATGTTCCCTCCTGTGCTATGCAAGAAGTAGATAGTAGATATTGAAAGCAATGAATGACATCCCAAGCATTCCAAACAGGTAAAATCTATTGTGATCTTCTTAAGGCTGCCAAGAAACACATAGGAAAGGAAGACAGCAAGAGACATTCCTTAGAATTTGCTACCTCAGAGTTCCATAAGAACCATCATCCGAAAGATGGTCTGGCACTCCAGCAGAAAATAAAGCTTGCCCAGAATTATACTTCCATGCTTAATAGTGTGCACCATCACAAGGTATTGCTTTCTTACAGTTGCTTTTTTCCTCAAATATTCTTTGTATAACAATAATAACATAGTCACTGATTTGTGTGTGCGCTCTCAGTAATAAGTAGTCTGCTAGAAAAGGGTGCACCAATTGGAATTAGTTAAAAATTTTAATGATTACTAATTTAGTTTTAAATTTTCATGATTAGTTGGAGTTTATATATTTCTGTCTAATGTATGTTTAGAAGATAGTGATACTTTGAACTATTTTTTTATTATTTTTTTATATTTCTTGTGATGATTTGACACTGGTAATTAATTGATTTCATCGGAATGTGCTATTGGGTATAAAAATGCTACAAATTTACTAGTTTCAATGATCAATTTTAAATCATAATGTGTGTTTAGAAGATAGTGATACTTTGAACTAATTTTTTATTATTTTTTTATATTTCTTGTGATGATTTGACCCTGGTAATTAATTGATTTCATCGGAATGTGCTACTGGGTATAACAAATGCTACAAATTTACTAGTTTCAATGATCAATTTTAAATCATAATGTGTGTTTGCTAAGTAGTTATTTTTGTGTCATTTCATTCTAATTTCAGGATACAGATTCAGCAATAGAAGGTGCTCTTTCTCTACTAATCAAGGACTCCAAACTCAAGGACCATCATAATCTCATTCATAGATCTTTTTTTTTTCTTTTACTTAATGCATTTAGCTACATATAGTAGTTACACTTAAAGTATTGCTTAATAGTTAATTTAAGAAAAATATTTGTTATACAACAAATACCTTTAGTATTTATTGTGTAATTTTATTGTTCATCTAGCATTACTTTTAATTTATTATGAATTATGTATTTGAAACAATGTGTTTTAATGTATTTTTTATGTAATAAATGAATTTATTTTTAGTGATGAATAATTTGTTCAATATGAATAAAAAAAATTATAAAGCCAAAACATTGGAGATATAAGCTAAATTGGAAAATAAAAGTATCAGCGATTAAAGCTGCAGCGGATTTTTTTTTTTTTTAGAAAAAAGATTTTTAGTGGTGGTTAAAGACCGCCACCAAAGGTTTTCCTTTCGAAAAAAAACTTGACATTAGCGGCGGTTTTGACACCGCCACAATTTTAATAGCACATTTCTAGTCAAAATTTAGCGGCGGTTTTCAGTGGTCTAGAACCACCACAAATAATCTTGCGGCGGTTGTTCCAGCGGTTGTGCAAAACTACCGCAAATGTGCTGTCGACACTTGAAATAACGGCGGTTTGTGAACCGCCGCAATTTACTTTTAGTGACCGTTTTAATCGCCATGAAACACCAAAACAACCGTCGCAGATAACCTCTTTTGGTGTAGTGCATTAAAAATGCAAACACATAACAATGGAATAATTCTGCTTAACGATTACACAATCGTATTCTCATCAAGGATTTAACTGAATAAAAGAACTAGTAATTCATTATCGTGATCCTATGAACTAATTCAGTCTAAATAACAATTATAGCAACCTAATTTCTAACAAAATTGATTCCAATCCCTTGCCTAATGGATAAACATCACATCAAGATAACAACTCAACCAAATATATAATTGCAATAATTCACATAATCAACAATTAAAATTGAAAAGAAGGAAAGGGAAAACCAACCACGATTGCGATGAAAATGTTAAAATCTCGTGAATAATTTCAATCCTCAGTTACCCTGTGCACGGTAAGGGAATTACTCCTCCATGGAGGGAGTTTCACAGTTGATGTTGAAGAAAAAGCTGTAAAAATTACAATCAGAAAAGCTAAAATTAAACAATAGAGGAGAACCCTAGCCTAGAGAGAGAGTGAGAGAGAGAGAGTCTAGTGAGAGAGTGAGAGAATTCTCCCTTCAAAAACCTGAAACTATGTTACTCCCCAATCCCCATCCAAAGAAAATATGGAGTTTTTATTTTTAAAACGTCGAGACAGCCACGAGAACGTTAGCAAACACGAGAAATGAAAATCCACTTATGACCGCTATAGCGGTGTTTAACTGCTATAGCGGTCTTAACTTTTCTCGCGTGACGCTGCAACCAAAATGCCCCTTGATGACTGCTATAGCAGTGTGTGACTGCGATAGCGGTCTTGGCAATGTTGGTCCGTGTCAAAATCATGTTATCAAAGCTCCTGAGCCATTTTCCTTGATTTGATACCCAATGGGAATTCCTGTTACTCACAAATGCTCACACAAAAAGGATTAAAAGCACAAGTAATTTCCAAAATCATTCAAATCGGTGCTAATAATCATGAAATTACTTAACAATGCAAGATAAGGACAAAATACAAACTAACCAATTAAGCATCAATTAAATCTAATTAAATTGTAAATAATTCAAAGTTAGGATAAAAAATGGGTGCATAAATGCAACCCATCACGTACCTTGCCCTATCAACAATGGCAACTGATATAACATCTGTATTATTTGTTTGTTCCGTTGCTGTAACTTGTGAAGGATTTTCTCATGAAGCTCGGAAATAGCCATGGATGAACAAACACGCACAGGCATTGGATTTTGACAACAAAGCTTTACTCCATCTTATGTATTTTTCACTATTTTACAATTATAGTGCACAAGAATATAACCTCTTATTGCCATTAGTCCCTCACAAAAAAAATTTACACAAGCTAAATTGAAAAAAAACTCACAGTAACGGGTAATCTCCTACTGCCATTCATCTCTCGAAAAAATATTCTCATAACCTAAACTTAAAAAAAACTCTCACAAGCTAAACTGAAGACAAACACACACTGGCTCACTCTCGGAAAAAAAACTCTCACAAGCTAGATTGAAGACAAATACACTGGCTCACAAGCTAAACTAAAGACAAACACACATTGGCTCGCTCTCGGAAAAAAAATTCTCACAAGCTAAACTGAAGACAAGCACACACACTGGCTCGCACGTTTATATAGAGGTGGGTGAGGGAGCAAAGGCATAGGAATCGATTAACACCTAATCAATTCCTTTGGAGTTAAAAAATTATAGAAATCAATTAGTTCTCAACTGTTTTCTTTGCAAAAAACAACCAATGGAAATCACTTAGTTCTCAACCGACTTCAAGGCGCAAGAGACTCATAGAAATCGGTTAATAGGCAACCGCTTCCTTTGTTTTTTGCTTTAATGAAATCACCTGATACTTAATCGATTCCTCTAACATACAAAAAAGAGTGCATATACGAACATAAAGTTCTAAATGGTGGAGATGCGTGTATAATCTTTTTTTTTAATTTATTTGAGTAAAAAAGCCGTACATAAAGGGATTTGATATCGTATGAAGTGTTAAAAAGTCTTTATACCATTAGACATTAGCACATTTAAATCAAATCTGAAATCTTATACAACAAAAATTTTAGCGTGCGAACAATTTGTAAATATTAACACTACACTATTACTTTTATAAAGAAATATATTTTCTTTGGAAAGATGTGTGTTTATCTGAACTATATTTTCATGATTAATTCATGTGGTTGGGTAGACAAACTCTACCATGCTCAAGGAGTAAATCAATTCTGCCTCTCGCAATCCAATCTCCACCTTTTATTTGTGTTCTCTTTCCGTACTTTGTCCTCTTTTAATAACAATAATCTATGGCAAATCCTTTACTCCGTGGAAGATGAAAGTCTGACTCGTTTGGGTATACAAAGGAATCAATCATTGTATTATATTTTATTATAAAGTTAAAGAGTGATATAAAAAATAAAATCACACTTGCATATCATTTTCCGATATCAATTCGTATGTAAATCACATCAAAGATAAGTTCGAAATCCCAAAAAAAAAAAAAAACTATATAGATAAGCTCGAATTCAATGATTCGAGAGTTGATTAATGTGTGTGTATATAATATATATATATATATATATATATATATATATATATATATATATGAGTTTTTGGCTTTCTTTCAGAGCATGGTAATAGAAATTACACTTAGCAATTAAAGTTAGTTCCAAGTTAGTTACAAGTAAGAATTAGTTACAGGTTAAGTTACACAAAAATAACTTGTATATAAAGACATTTGTACCAATCTTCTAGTAGCAGTTTTAATGAAAAGTTCATTTTACTCTTCATCTCTCTTAATCTCTCTCTCTTAATATGGTATCAGGAGAAACTCATCTCTGATATCGCTTCCGTGCTCTATCATCTCTTCAACCCCCTTTAATGGCTAACACTACCACCGATCCCTACCTTCTTCAACCCTCTGAACAACCGAGTTTAGTACTGGTCTTACAACCTCTAACTGAGGAAAACTATCATTCATGGAACCGTGCAATGCGAAGAGCTCTCAATGGCAAACGCAAGCTTGGCTTCATCAATGGCAACATCACTCGCCCTGATCGTGTCACTCAACCCAATCTTTTTGAATCTTGGCAATGCGTCAATGATATCATATGTTCTTGGATCCTCAACTCAATATCCAAAGAAATTGCAAGCTCTCTGCTTTATGTTGATTCTGCCGCAGAAATTTGGAGCGACCTTCAAGAACGTTTCCCACATGGTAATGGCCCCAGAATTTTTGAGTTGAAGCGTGAGTTGTTTACTCTTCCTCAAGGTTCCATGACTGTTTCCCAGTATTTCACAAAGATCAAGATTCTCTGGGAAGAAATGAACATATTTCACCCACCCATGGGTTGCAATTGCGAATCTAATAAATCCTTTCAGGATTTTCTACAAGCAGAATATGTACACTGCTTCTTGATGGGACTAGATGACTCATACTCCCAAGTCCGAGGCCAAATCTTGCTCATGGAACCTCTCCCTTCAATTACAAAAGTTCTTGCTCTAATCACTCAAGAAGAAAAACAACGCCTTGTAGGCTCTTCATCCACCAACCCCCAAAATTAGGTTGCCTTCCATGTCAACAAATAGAACCCACGCTTTCCACAAGATATCAAAGGGAAGAATGTCAAGAAAGACCGCCCTCTGTGCACTCATTGCAACATTCTTGGTCACACAGTTGACAAGTGTTTTCGTTTGCATGGTTTTCCCCCCAAATATGGATGTGGACGAGGAAAACAATCTGTTCATCATGTCTCTTCTGAACAACATGATGCTGCTGCACAACTTGATGCCCCCTTTCCTCAATTGAGGCAGTGAGTGGCACTGAAATTTCTAAGAATATGGGTATCATTCTTTCTTCTTCAGTATCCAAATCCATATTTAAATCAAATTCTTGGATACTAGATAGTGGAACCACTTCACATGTTTCATGCTCTTTGGCCTTATTTTCTAACATTCAGCCAATGTCAAATTTCTATGTTAGTTTACCTGATGCATCTCGGGTACTTGTCCATTCCATTGGCATTATTAATCTAACCAAAGATATTACCCTTCAAAATGTTCTTTATATCCCACAATTTCTTGTAAATCTACTATTTGCCTTTACATTACTAAAACACTCCTCATTATGCATAACCCTGTTTCCTACTCATTTCTTAATCCAGGACAGCAATTTGCTGAAGGTGATTGGGAAGGGTAATCTATATGAAGGCCTATATGTTTTTGAGCAAGATACTACCTTAATCACAAAGACTACACCCTTCCTTATTACTCATACTACTGATATCAATTTCACTGCCTCAGATTTATGGCACTCTAGGCTAGGCCACATTTCACACAAAATAATGCAAAGACTTTCTGATGCTCTAGTATTAGATAAAATTTCTAATTCACCTTACTCAATATGTCCTCTAGCAAAATTTCACAGATTACCTTTTGTTTGCAACAATAACATGTCTAATGCTCCTTTTGACCTTATACACTGTGATATATGGGGACCTTATCATGTTCCCACCTATAATGGAAAGAAATATTTTTTGAGTATTGTTGATGATTGTTCTATATTTTGTTGGATTTATATACTTTCTAATAAATCTGAAGCATCTATTTGTTAGTACAATTCTTTAGCTTTGTTGAAAGACAATTCGAGGTTAAAATAAAACAACTCAGATCAGATAATGCAAAGGAACTGGCCATAACTGATTTTCTACAGAAACAAGGAGTAATTCACCAATTCTCATGTGCATATAGACCACAACAAAATGCTGTAGTAGAGAGAAAGCACCAGCACTTGCTAAATGTAACAAGAGCCCTCTTTTTTCAATCAAAAGTGCCTATTTCCTTTTGGGGAAACTGCTTACTAACTACTATTTTCTTAATAAATGGAACACCTAGCCCTCTTCTAAAGTACAAGTCCCCATATGAACTCCTTTACAAAAAGCCCCCATTTTATTCTCAGCTCAAAGTATTTGGGTGCCTTGCTTATGCGGCCACCATTCCAATAAACAAAAACAAATTTTCCCCTAGAGCTGACTCTGCTGTTTTTATTGGATATCCACTTGGATATAAAGGCTACAGACTATACAACTTAAGAACCAAACAATTCTTTATTTCAAGGGATGTCACTTTCCATGAGAACATCATGCCGTTTGCAAATTCCACTTTAGAACCTATTGTGCCTAACCTCTTTGCAGATATTGTCTTACCTAAACCTTTACTTATAGTGTCACTTATTGCCCCAAACACTAACCCAACTGAGCCCACACCAATTTCTCAACCTAAAGAACTTACAGACATTCCTTAACCTGTAGAAATCCAGCCAAACCCCATCTCTAACTAAAATGATCAACCAGACAACCCAAACCTCCATCTCATTTGCAAGATTATGTTTGCAATTCTACAACCAATTACCCTATCTCAGAACACCTGAGCTACCACAAATTAACTCCAACCGATTCAGAATTCATAATGAATATTAACATTGTCCCTGAACCATCTTTTTACCACCAGGCTATAAAATTCCCTGAATGGAGACAAGCCATGAAGGAAGAACTTCAAGCCTTAGAAGCTAACAGCACCTGGCAACTTGTCCCTCTTCATCCTAACAAACATACAATAGGCTGCAAGTGGGTTTACAAAACCAAATACAAACCCGATGGGTCCTTAAAACGATACAAAGCACGATTAGTGGCTAAAGGATACACACAACAAGCTGGAGTTGACTTCCTTGACACATTCTCTCCTGTAGCAAAGCTTACAACTGTTAGAGTTTTGTTGTTCGTTGCAGCAGTAAGAAACTGGAACTTATTGCAATTAGATATCAATCACACCTTTCTAAATAGTGACTTATTTCAGGAGGTTTACATGGATCTCCCTCTCGAGCATCCTAATAAGGGGGAGGGTTTGGTATGCAAGTTCACAAAGTCCCTATATGGCCTTAAGCAAGCTTCAAGACAATGGTTTCAAAAGTTTTCATCCACTCTTGTAAATAATGGCTTCAACCAATCAAAGAGTGACTATTCCCTTTTCTCCATTGGATCAAGTGACAACACTGTATTTCTATTAGTATATGTGGATGACATAATTGTAGCTAGTCCCTCAGCCACTGCCATCTCCAATGTACAGCAGAAACTGCAGTCCATCTTCAAACTGAAAATATTAGGTGACTTAAAATACTTTCTAGGCTTAGAGTTGGCAAGATCCAGCAAAGGCATTTGTCTCTCACAAAGGAAATACACCTTTTCTATAGGTTTCATGTCAAGCAAGCCTGCAAATCTCCCCATAGACCCGAACCTAAAATTTAACTCTGAAGATGGAGAGCTATTAGATGATCCATCTTTATATATAAGAATCATTGGAAGGTTAATGTACTTAACCATTTCCAGACCTGACATCACTTTTTTTGTCACCAAGCTTGCCCAATATATGTCAAAACCCCGAATTCCACACTTACATGCTCTTCACCATCTACTTAGATACTTAAAAGCATCACCAGGATAAGGAATACTCTTACCTGCACAATCCAACCTGAGATTATCAGTTTATATGGATGCCAATTGGGCCAACTACCTTGACACAAGATGATCCACAACAGGTTATTGTGCCTTCCTAGGGAACTCACTAACTTGAGGGGGAATAATAGGAATTACACTTAGCAATTAAAGTTAGTTCCAAGTTAGTTACAAGTAAGAATTAGTTACAGGTTAAGTTACACAAAAACAACTTGTATATAAAGACATCTGTACCAATCTTCCAGTAGCAGTTTTAATGAAAAGTTCCTTTTACTCTTCATCTCTCTTAATATCTCTCTCTTAATACATGGTGTTTTGGCCTTTTATTGCACACAATAATCAGGATCAAAGTCTGGTTTGATTATCCCCTGTCCACACCAAAAGAAGAAGGCGAATCCAGGAGAAAATGAAAGCCCTTGGTTTGTGTGGGGGAAATCATCGATGTTGCTTGCTTGTGTGATTGGTATAATAAGTTGTTAGGTAGACACTGCCTATCATCATACTCTCACTTCCATTAATTGTTAACATGCACAACAACATTTTTAATAATAAGGTACACATAGCTCAAATTTATGCATGTTTGTTATTAAATAAAATACTTGGATTCCTTATATGATTGCTCATACATTGTTTTTGCAAAACAATAAATTTAAGCCCGGTAGCATTGTATTGATTCAGTAAAAGCCGAATGTCGAGAAGAAAATGCCATTTTTTTAACAGAACTGGAATTAAATAACAGTACCTAGCTAGTAGCTAGTGTTTTACTATTTGACATGTTTTAACTTAGTTCGAGTATTGCCATTGTGGAAACAAAGAAGTACACAATAGATCCAAAGGTTGCAAAATGTACACTTATTTGAACTTACAGATACCAGTTATTTTAATAAGTATGATTATACATAATTAAGAAAACATTATTTCTCATTTGGAAATGGAAGTCTCTAGTAGTGTTTCAAGTATTTATCAGTGATGGGACTTGCATTTGGAATTAAGTCATGCGATCGAGCCTGGCATCGGCTGGTAGCTAGAGCAAGAATTTGTCTGAATGCGGAGAGAATTGTATTGTGATTGGATTTTCCTTTTATCCATTGAAGAAGATATATCATTGCGTGTGTGCTTTCACTTTTCCAATGCTAACCGTATCTATGGGAGCTGAGAAGAGACCCACACGGCCACAACATAGCATCAAAGTTGCACATTTGATTTTATGTGGCCGTGATGAATGACGATACGCAAGGGGTTGTGTTTAGGTGATAGAGAGATCACTTTAATCTATTAGGTAGCGTTTGTTTATTGTCCTGGGATGGAAATACAGGGATAAATACAGAAATATAGAGACAGTAGAGACAGAAACAAAAATAATAACTATGTATAAGGGTATTATTGGAAGATAAAAATATTAAATTTCTGTCTCCGTCTCCTGTCTCCACTGTCCCAACATTTTGGAGGTACAGAAATTTTATGTTTTTCTGTCCCGGGGATAAAAAAACCCTATTCCTGTCTCCACCATCAAATAGGTTTTTGTCTCCAGTGTCTCTGTATTTCTGTCCCAAAGACAGTAAACAAACACTACCTTAGTGTTTGTTATGATTACTTAGCATTCTGTAATATTAGTAATTAGTTATAGAGTTGATATAGCACAATTTATAGTTAATTAGGCACCTTAAACATCTAATTAAAATTTGATTCATGGCAGTGTATGTGTAGAAGATCCCATAACGATAGGCAATACATATGTTTGTGAGTTTTATATCTTAAAGGAATTAGTGAATGTTTCCGGAGATGGATACCTTGAGGTGTAATTAGTGATTAGGCATGCGTATGGTAACTATGCCTCATATAAATTACCTGAGCATTCATTATCTGCATCTTTTAGAGGGAGCTAGGTAGATATAGAGTTTAAATTTTTTAATTGTTCTTCTTTAAACACTCATCATTATGTTGAACTACGTGTTTTTGTGGGTAAGGACATTAAACTGTGTTTATAAATATTTTTGAAATATCTAGTTTTTTATGTACAAAATATGGGACTCGTCATTTGAGCCGCTATATAGCCTGGCCCACAACAAAGCTCTTATTGGAATTTGTGGGGCAAACCCTTTGGAGTAGGGTGTGCGACATGTTACTCCCCGTTGCTCTTTCTTCCCAAAATTAAATATATATGTTCATGAAAAAACTGCTCTGAATCTTCTCCACGTGTGTTCCCATGCCCATCTGCCTGTATTTCCCTTCGATACCACTCTTTTTTTTTCTTTTCTTTCTCTTGTTATATCAGTCTCATTGCAATCGATTTTCAAGTTATCATTAGAAAATCAATGTAGTTTGCATATTAAAAATAAACAATAAGAGTAAATATTATGAAGAGAAAAACACAAAACTTATCTGCACATTATTATCAAATGCTTTTATACGTCTCCTTGTATGATTTTTTTTTTTATAATATCTACTTTTGATATATGAATAATATTATTGACAAAAGCTCTATTTTCGTCCCTCATCTTTATGTAATATGTCGATGTCATCCCAAATTTTTTTTCTTTTCAATTTTGTTCTTAATGTTTTGATAATGACTCAATGTTGTCATATTTAATAACAATATCAATTTTTTTAATAAAGATTGTTGATCTTACTCAAACGTAACTATTTTTATGTCATGTAAATATCATATTTGTATATATAAGAGCTTTATTTTCATCCGCAATCTCTCAAACTTTAGCTTTTGTTATTAAAAATTATTTATAAATGAGATCAAATTAATTTTAATAAGGAAGATTATACAGAAACTGAGTTTCAACTTGTATAATAAGGCATTCACTCAAGATAATAGTGAATATTTTAAATCCAAACCGATAGTATTTGTTACTAAAATTGGTGGTGTTTGCAAATATGTCAACATAGAAATATTATCAAAATGTTGGGATGAAATTGAAAAAAAAAAAAAGAAAAAATATTTGGGACAAATTGAAACATCACTTAAAAGCTTAGGACCGAAAATAGAGTTTTTGTCAATATTATTTTAATGGAAACTTTTATAATGAATGTAAGCGTTCATAATTGACTTAAGAGAAACGATTTTTTTGACAATAGTGCATGGATATGCTATAATCAACGAATGTGAATCACAGTTCACACAAGTGTACAGTTATTTAATTTATTTGACTCAAAAACAACATTGATTAAGAATCGATTATATTGTTAGTAAAACTATAATTTAACGTACACACAAAAACAAAAAATTATACTTACTATTTAAATTACCATCCATAAATATCAATTAATATGTAGAAATAGGAATGTACAAATAGTATTACTGACTGGGTTTTTATTAGCAGTACAGAAGATACATTTAATGAAATCACTCAGATTGACAAAACAGAAAATATTCCATCCGTATATTTACTAGATTCTTCAATGTTTTCGAGCTCTTCTATTCTCTATCCAAAGGCTATTTTATTCTTCCTGATCAGCAGTTATACTGCACGTTCTTCAACTCATTAAATGTATGTTCAGAAATTGCCATAACTTCTCATATTCAGTATACCGCTTCCCCAGAGAAGCAATGACCAAGACCAATAAGTTGGATCAATCATCCATGCATGGCAATCATGCTTGACGAAGTTTAGAGTTTGTTACTTGGTCTTTTGTGACGGAGATAGATCTAAATAAAATTTCCAACATTGTTTCTTTCACATGAAGTTTTAGTTAAATCTCACTCCTACTCTCCCTTCACATATAATAATATAAGATTAAAGTTGAATTCTCTCAAGTCTAGACTATATATATGAATTGATACAATCTCTTCAAAAGCCTACCAAATTAACACATCATTCGGATCTTTATCTCTAGTTTCTATTCTCTGAAGTCTTTAACTACTCCCTCGGTGCGACGATATTGTTGCCTTGAGAAACCGTGAGAAATTGATACATTAAATGTTAATTACAGTCAGATATATTAATATTTTAACATAGCACTAATTTGTCTTGGTTTCCCAAGACAACTAATATTGCTGGATGACAGAGGATGAATTGGTAAAACGTATACTACCCCCAGCTTATAAATAAATGTTCGATTATAAATACGCACATGGATTAAAGAAATGATCAGCATATCCTTGATATTAAGATAATTAAAATGTATTTTATTGAACTGTAATCATTATTTTTCTCTCTTTTTAAATACTTTCTCCCCTCCACTTCTCTCTCTTCTCCATTAATAAGGGTATAATTGAAATAAATAAATTAATATTACTTTAATTTCTAAACTAAACACTTATTTATGTAAAAGAAAAATTTTTAAAATGGACATTTATTTATAAATAGATGTGGTACAATATTTATATTTTAAATTACCAAGGCATCGTACATATTAAAATCTTGTGATCCTAATATTCCTCTGTTCTACCAATCACTTCTTATCACATGAAGGATGAACAGTATATTTAATAATATTTAAAATTTTAAAACTATAAATATATATATATATATATATTTATATGTGATAAGAAACTATTGGTGGAATAGAAAATGATATATGATTTGGGGATTGGTAATTTTCCTACGTGCTTGTTTGGGTCCTCCAAATAGATGCTATCATAGTAGAAGGTGCCTATACGAATATACCTAGCTTGCTACAAAATCTTGGAGAGATAACAATTTGGCTGTAGAGGATAATTCTCTTTTTCAATTATTTTCATTGGAAACAACTCTGTAAACTCGTGATTTAAGAATCTCATACATACAACTTCTTCAAAACTAAAATTCTTTGGTTCTATGCCTAAAAATGAAAGGAAAAAAGAAAAACAAAAGAAGCTCAGATTTTTATGTGTTAGAATAGACATGACCGGCAAGAAATTAATCATTTCCCCTTTCAGCACTTTGCAAATAATTCACGCAATATGTCGGCTATTTTAGGCTTGAGATTAAGTTATTTGGAAAGAAAATTGAGATCCAAAAAATATACATCTTGGAGACCAATAGCTACGAGGACAAGTTACTTAAATCCATGCACAGAAATCAACGACCCATTTTTTTCAATTTCGAGAAACCATGATCTTGGGGTGAATGTCTGTTTCCAGCTGCAACAAGCAGCTATAATGGTGGAAGGAAATGTCCAACAGTTATATATTTTAGAAATTACAGAAAATTTTCAGCCATGTTAGCAACTATATAGTCAACCAATTATTAACACCATGCAGGACCAATAATTCACCATCTTCTACTCCTCTTTCTAAGGTTGAAGACTTCTATGAAAACTAGCTAGGGCTCAAAAGATTGTGCTTGACAACAACAAATATTGAAATCGGTCACAACACTACACCATTTTTTTTTATTTTAACTGTATTAGATAAACACCATTATTAATTATTAGTGAATGCTTTATTTCAAACTGCAAGGTGTTTTGGGTTTAACCTTGTGATTGTTACTGGATATAAAACCATTCATATATATCTATCCAATAGTTTAAGATTTTAGGAGAGATCTAGGAGAGATGGTCAATGATAATTGTTGTTAGCAAAACCAACTCGGTCGTTTAACACAAAAGTGAAAGTCATGTAATTTGATAAATGCTAGCTATGAAGAGTGTAGTTCATACTAGTGTTTATTTTAAGGTAACAAGTTGAAAAAACTACTGATGTTACTGTGCATATTTAATGTGTAAACAGGAGACTCATTCTTGTTTAACTGATTTCGTTCCCTGAGTCATTTAGCTCACCCCACTTTAAGCAAATATCAGTATGTCAGTTGTATTTTTCCAATTCAGGATAGGGATCATCATAATATCCTGTTATTGATATAGATGAGGGCAAGTGTTATATTCCATTTTTTATTTGTCAAATATTCCAAGTTTTTGGTCAAGTGGTCTATTCCATTGGTCTTAGGGTCTTCACTCAGCCTTGGGCTCCAGACTCTAATTGGCCCAAACCTTTTGTAGTCCTGCACTTTTCCTGGGCAAAGCATTCTCCTATATTCAACCCAAAAAAAGAAATGCCCATTCTTATAAGGCTCGCCATTCAACCATAAAATATAAAAATATAACATTAAGCAAGATATGGTCTCGCTTCAGTTGACATTCTACGCAATAGAGGCCAAAAAGAGGGAAAGATTTATGTAAGACCTAGAAAAAAATGGGTTCAGATTTTATGTACTTCTCGGATTTTGGGTTTTTGTTTGACAAAAATTTGGTTCTCTGGGTCTTGTATCTCTTGTGAACGTATCCTTCAGTGACCATCAATCAGAAAGGAATGCAATTTCTTGGAGTATTGCTCTAATCTTCTTTACTGAATAACAAGATGTGTGGATTGTAAGGAGCCCCACAACATTCGCCATAATTCGAAGAAATACAGCAGGATAAAAGATTTCAGAAAAAATAAAAGTTAAACTTATTTTTATTTTCAAAAAAAACTACTTAATAAGGTGTTCAGAAATACCAGAAATAGAATTCCCTCAAGAATTAGAATTTACTATAAATTGAGTTCACTTAAGAATTGGAATTCAATTCCTTGTTTTAAAACTAAATTTGAGCCAAAAATTCAAATTTTAATGTAATTGAATTCCGTGAAAACACCCAAAAGGAAACCACACCCAAATCTATTCCATGATGAATTTTAACTAAAAAAATTGAAATTACTAAATTAACCTTACTTAATTATAATGTTTCCTCACCTGCAATAGCCAACATCTAACTGAAGCCCTAGCAAACCAAGAGACCCTAACTGCTGAATCATGTCAGCCACCCCTCTACTACTGTCATCAACCACCTGTCTACCCTGTGGCGCTGCCGACCACCGCTCTGCTTAGTGCTGCAGCCGCCAACAATCAGCTGATTTTTTTTCGTGGAGTTCCCTTTTGCTCATGTTTCATCCATTCTCTTTTGCTCATGTTTCATTATTGAATTAATACAATAGAAATATGGTTAATTTGAAAAGCTCTGTTTGATTAGCTTTTTTCCTTTTTGATTAACATAGGCTTGTCCGTAGGAGAGCTTGATTTGAGTAACAATTATTGCACTTTTTCTTTCTTTTTTTTTTTTGGGTACAGCTTTTTTCCATTTTTATTATTTATTATAGTGTGTTTTTGTGTGATTTTGATTATGTCATGTTGTCTAATAAATAATCAGAATTGTTAGTAAAATATTAAGTTTTATTAATAAAAGATAATCAAATTAAGAAATTGTTATTAACCAATTCTAAGCATAAAAATTAAATTTAATTTCAGATAAAATTCAATTTAATTCTATTTCATTAAATCTTTCCAAAGTCTGGCAAAAGTGATCAAATAATCTGTAAAAAAAATTTTTAATTATTATTTCCTAACATAATATACTTCTCACACCATTTGAATATAAAATGCATATCAATGAAACTTAGGATCCAATTCAACTCTCCATCTTACTAACATTAGCATAACAATCAAAACTACGCATTATTCTGCTAATAACAGTACTTGAAAAAAACAAGAGGCGCGTGATATTAGAGATATGATAAAATCAGAATGTCTCGTGTCAATCCACTACAAATGAGGTAACTCCTACTTTTAGAACTGAATTCTATAGAATGGGATGAAATGCACAATTGTGGCCGCAATTTCAGGCCCTGAGGACAAGCTGAAGACAGACACAGCTAGCGTGATTGCCATCCCAAAAATCAGATTGGCTAGGGATCAAGATTCCTTTTTCCAATATAGAGAATGTGTGTCCCACTTTTCCAATATCTGTGAACAAACTTCCAAGCCACATTGTTTTCTCTCTCTCTTTCTCTTGAATCAATATGTTAATAGCTGCGCCTTTGCAACTTAGGAAGTGGAGTCCATGAACAATAGTGAGCGCGGCAGACAAATATACCATCCAAGAACTAAAAGTTACTACTTACTCCAACTTTATCCAAACGTGCATGAACTAGTTACATTTTGTGATATACATTTATTCTGTACCATGCCCTGTTTTCTTAGCACTGAATTATATATTAATTCTCACATTTGGTTTAATTAATTAGGATTAGTTATGGCTTATATCTGTGTTTAAACTACTACTGTACCATTGACCAAAGTCCTTTTGATGGATTGCGGTCAAGAAGAGTGCTACTCATGTTGATCGCTTGCAGAGGTCAGCATCAAAATTAAATTTAACAATAAATTAATTAAAGTCAGCACCGAAATGAATGTGTCCCGTCTCCTCATATGCCTTCTGAGTTCTGATGAAAACGTTGAAGGGAGGGATATCCTTCCAAGGAAACTACTTCAAGGCACCGCTGCCTGCTAAGAAGAATCTTAGATGAATGAGAAATCAGAAATCCCTATTGAGACTATTGTTTTTCAAAATGTATTTTGAACACTATAATTAAGGTGAAATATGGTTAACTAATGATGTAAAAAATTAAATAAGATTTTTTTTTTTTTTGGTGTTTCTGGACACCCATCAATTTTGTCTTGGTATGAATATTGAATTGGATGTGCGCGGAACCCATTTATATAAGTTTAATACGAAGTTAAGTAAATTACCAAAAATTCATTAAAGTATAATACAAAGAATGATAATTTTTAGCGATTTGATTTAAATCTAATATGTTGTCCTTTTTCAAATAATGTAATGTACTTTTTTTTCTCTCGTTATCATAGTGTTTATATACGCATTGATATATACATTAAATTAATAATTTAAATAGATACTTAAATAAGAGTCAACATCACTTTTAAAGAATGAAAAAAAATGAAGACTTTGTAAATTAAGAAGACAAAAATGTGACAATAATTAAACTGGTCCTTAAAATGAGATATTAGATTGGTTCTTGGAAAACAACATGAATTAATTATCATGTAAATAAATATATAAAAAAATACAGTGTCTTAACCCTTTTTTTTTTAACTATCAAAACGAATGTTTACTTTTCCTTTTTAATGTGAAAAATGGAAACAAATTGCTAATGACTACAAAAATGAATAATCAAATTACAGCATAAAGAAACAGGTGCAGATGAATTGTAAAAGGTAAAAGTTTGACTAGTATAATAGGATGAACAATATGCATATGACTTTGTAAAAGGCACATGGAAACGCTGCAGATGGAAATTTAGGCGTTGATTAGGGGCAACAGAAGTTGCCTCCATAAACAGGTGCAGCCATAATTGGAGAGGCAAGGCAAGATCCAATAACTGGAAGGAACTCATGTCCACGTGCCCTCGCGTGTACCTCCAAAGGCCAAATCATCAGGTTGATGAAAACACAGGGTTGTGTTGTCTGCTTATGTAATCATGATATTATGAGCTTTTGCCTCAATCCCCACCTTAAGTAAAGTTTAGGTTGAGAAAAAATTTGTTTCAATTCAGGTTAAGATATGTATGTCATCAAATTCATTGAAATTTTTACAAAGTCATTTAAATATCATCTATCAATAACAAAATCTAAAAATCAAACTCAATTCATAATAAGAAGTAGAACACCGATCAAATAGCAATCACTATTCTTGTAATGTTCTTATTTCGATACGTGTTGAGTTATAAACTACTCAAGCCGCTAACAAAGTAGCTTTTACCTATGTCAGATTTGTATTTTAGACTTTTTTTAGTTTATCAAAGCAAATATAATCACCATAATAATTATGAAAAAAAATGTTGGTGTAAGTTAAAATTTGAATGAGGTTTATCTTAATTAATTAACTTTATATTTATGCAAATGGACTAATAGGATTGACTCCTTTGGTTAGCCTTTCATTCACACATTACCATAAGTTGGAGGTTATAATGGATTATCTGTAAGGTTGCATTTGGTTTGTATCCCATGACATAAATATAGGGACAGACTGTCTCTGTATCATGTTTGGTGCCGGTGACGGGTAAAGGGATGGAAAAATTTTCTGTCCTAGAGACAGAAGTTTTCTATATTTTTAGTCCTCCAAAAAGTGGGGATAGAACATAGAGACAGAAATTTAATCTCTTAGATAGCAACCTCCGGTGGTGGTCCAGCCATCGGTCAACAGCCTCCGACCACCGGTCAACTATCTTTACTATCCCTATTAACCGAACACAATACAAGGATAACATTTTTTATGTCTCCATCTCCATTATCCCTGTATTTCTGTCTCTATTCCTGTATTTCTATTCCAGGACAGTAACTAAACACTACCTAAGTGCTTTTATAAGTGCTTTTTGAACTCAAGGCATGTTTTGATCCCGGAGTTTATAGTTTAGTTACCTAAACTTGGCCAATGGAATTGGCTCACCTACTTAGACTTGTGCTCATGCATAGCCATGCATATAATTTAATTTGGATTTGATTATGAGACTATTCTCTATATTGATGAGTGATATGTAAATATTTTTACAAATGCTCGATGAACTTGGAGGCATTCTCTAACTCTAGCCTAAGGCAGACTTTTCCTTCAATCTAAATGTCACTGATACAAAAATAGGTAATATAAAGTTATCAAACTTAAATAAACTCAAAGGCCAAGGGTGTGATGGAATAGGTAGAGTATGATGTACTGCTTACTATACATTAGGCTTTTAGTAACATCTGAATGGAATTCTGAAGGTTCAAAATTACTTTTTTGTACATTTGGATAATTTTTTAAAAATAATTGAAATATAAAAAATTAATTATTAGTTTTTTAGGATAAGCTAAAAGGAGTAACTCATGAAAAAACAGGATCAATTTTAAACTTTTACAATTATATATAAAATTTTCATAATATTTAAAAAAATTAAAACAAAGGCATGCTATATCTTCAATTTTAGAAGTCCTAATTTAAAGTACTACTTATGAAACAGAAGTAGAAGCAGTAAAGGATAGGAATCTATTACTAGGTTATGGGTTCACTTGCTTCTCTTTCTATGTCTTTCGGTGTAAATTTAAAATAAGAAGTAAGTTTATATCTATCACATATTCAAATAGTTTAACAACTTTTAATTTTGAGAAATTAAAACCGCTTAAATTACATTCAAATGTAAAATAATTTTCTAATTTTTTATACTTTTATTTTCTGCTTCTACTTCTGAGAAACTTAGTATAGAATCTTAACCAAATGGAGCCATTGCATCTCTTCTCCGAATTATATTACTTCTGCTTTAAAATAAGCAGAAATTTGATTATTTTTTTATTCCGTTTTTTGGAAGCACAAACAACGACCCAATCTTTAAAAGTGTCTTTTGTTTTCTTTAAAGAAATACTTTTTTTTCTCTTAAGAAGCACGTACTAGCAAGCTCTGCATTTAATTTGCTAATTAGGGTGATTCATCGATTATTTGGTGATTCACATTGTTTGGTGATTCATTGATTATTCTTTGAAGTAAATGTTTTCTTTTATTTAGTAGGTTTAATCATTAAGACAGAAGTAATATCGAGCAAAATAATTATCAACGAGAATTTCATCCTTCACGCTTCAGTTTGTTAGCCTAATTTAATTTGTTTTTCTTCAATATGAATTTGAAGTTACTTCATCCTCATTTGTTTTTTCGGTCTTGCTCAAATTGCTTATATGCAAATATTTAGGTGAAAAAATTAAGAGTTGACTTCAAGTTAATTTAAGTTGAAAGGTTCATTGGTCATGCTTAAGTCAGAGAAAATCTTAAAGTATAAGATCTGCTAGTTACAAAAAAATAAAAATAAAAATAAAAATCTTACTTTGAAGGAAATTATGGCTGGGAATAATAGGCAAATGCAACTGATAACTGGTTATTCTCACAAAGAAGGAAGCCCACTTTGGCTCACAAGGCTCATTGATCTGCTCAATTTCTTCTGCAAATGATTTATTCAATGACTTAGTTGAGGCATCTGTTTCCCGTTGTTATGACTTTTTCTTCTCTTCGTTTGACTAAAATGAAACCAGGGAAGGGTGCAATAGATTGAGAAAGACAAAAATATAAATTAGTACTTACTCCCTTCATGAATATTAGTTGCTATGGAAAACGAAAATAATCAAATGCATTGAAAAGTTAAGGGTGTGTTTGATTTATGAAAATATTTTCTATTTTTATTTTTTAAAAAGGATTTTTATTTTCAAATTTTCAAAATTAGGAAATGTGTTTGGTTTTCAAAAGTAGATTATGTTTTTAAAAAGTAAAAATAATGAAAATATGTTTGGTTTATGTATTTTCAGAAAATAGATCCAATTTAGAAATTGATTTTATATGGAAACGCTATCAGCTTCTTCTTCCTTCTACAAAGGTTGTTGCTGCCGGTCATCACCACCTCAACCCAATAGCCTGCAACACCACCACCCTCCACCATTCCAAAATCACCCTTAATCACACCATCAACCAAAAATCCCAAAAAGATCCAGTGACTCACCATTTCATCACACCCATAACTTGAGAGAGAGACAAAAAGGAAGGGGGAACATCCAGAACATAGAACCTGTGAACAACGGCGAACCAGAACCCAGACAAAACGACAAGCACCACAACAACAACGATGGTGACGACAAGAAGAAGAAGAACTCAGATCCACAAGAACACATTTTTATTTTTTTGCTTTTTAGTTTTTCCTAGATCAATTGTACCCTAACCATCCTAGCCATCCTCCCTCTCAGCCATCGGGAACATCCACCGTCACTGCTCCTGTCTGCAGCTGCATCCTGCTCAACACTGCCTTGCCAGCACCTCCACAAAGGTTAGCCTAGGGGATTGCAGCAACCGATGCCATTACTCGTCGTGAAAGCATCGCGGCCTCCGCTCAAATTGATGTTGCCACTGTCTTCCCTGAGCTGGGATGCCACTGCCTTGAAACATGAGCTTCGTCAGGGGCCCAATTGGAGCTCGGCCATCAGCCCTTCCCGCTACGCCCTTGACTGTCGCATCACCCCCTTTCTTCTGCTCTGTTTTCAGTAGCAATGGAGGTTTGTGGACTTCCATAGTTCGTCAAACTTTAGTTGGTGGTGCTAGCATGGTGGCTGGTAGATTTGGTTATTGTTGATGGAGAAGACAAAGGGAAAAGGGCGGGAGAGAGAAAGCTCTCTCTCTCTCTCTGTGAATGTTGAAAGCTTTGGAAAGAGAAGAGAAGAGATTTGCTTTAATATTACAATAGTGCCACCGTGTTTTCATTCTTTCTGTTTCCATTTTCAGTGTTTTGATAGAAAATGGAGAAAACGAGGATTTATCATTTTCATATTTTCACATGTTTTTGAAAATGTTTCCTGAAAATATTTTTAACTAAAACCAAACATGTTTTCACTTCATTTTCTGTTTACTATGAAAATGAAAACAAGAAATATGCAAACCAAACACACTCTAATGTAATATATTACTTTTTCAGTGTACTGAAGTATCTCTATTTTCCTTTGTAATTAATATTTTTGGATGGAGGAAGTATATGTTACCAACAATAAATAAATAGATAAGTACAAGCTGGAGTGCCCAACCAAATGCAGGCAACACCATTTGCTTAACGCCCACCCACCCTTAGTAGCTTTTAGCACAACACAAGATACAAATTGATTGCTCATTGATAACTCCATATGCCTCAAGGTCAGATCTCAAACCCTAATCAGGTTACGTTCTACTATTTCAGTCTGGTGGCTCTAATGATTAGTTTGTACTCACTCTCATAATAGTCCATTAATCTTATCAAAATCGATTTCACCCATGAAAGTCTTAAGGTCATTAAGGTTTTTTAAATAAAAAGTTTTGAATTTTATAAAACATTTAACACATTGAAAATTTAATAATTTCACCTTCTCAATCCAAATTTTGCTTTCATTGATTCTTTAATAAATATTCTTAAAACACTCATTAACAAAATCTTATCAAAATATACTTAATGCAATAATTAACTTTGGGACATGCATAATAAATAAATAAATAAATAATATTGGAGTCTGGTGAAAATTAGTCTCTGATTTCCAAGCGAGACAAATTACAATTTGAATGCCATGCTTTTTAAAAAAATAAATAAATACTTAATACAGAATTGAATCTACACTTTTAGATATGTTATATATTTCACTATTAGTATAAATCTTGCTTTGAAGAGTGTATTTGATTGGGGATAAACATAGGATAGAACTTCACATAAATGATGAATTTTGTGTATAAGTTTATACATTGAGCTCCTCACATAACACAGATAAGAGGGACTTGACCCTTGTTTTTTTTTTCCCTTTTGCCTTTAAGGTATTTCCACTTCATGCAACTTTTGTTGATAGTGGAACTTGATTTCAATAAATGTAAAAGCTTAACTCACTATCTTTACAGAACCGAAAAAATGATACTTTGTGATTAAATTTTGATTGTAGCCTGGCTGTAAGTAAAATTCTAAAAATACATTAAAATTTGTGGTGTGTGTTCACCTGCCTAAACGTGCTAGCGCAATTACGGTCCATGCTTTTTCTGTGTCAGCCACTTGTTTAGAACACCTAATATAATCATCAATTATTTGGCAGGCAATGATTTTATTAGGCATTAAATTCAAGCCTCTGACAAATGTTCCCATTGAATGTACTTTACTTTTGAACCTTTTTTTTTATCGTAGTTTATTTATGTATGCTTAGTATTGTTTATTACTACTCCATTCGGATGGCAATAGTCTTTGCGGAATCAGTTCTTCATCATTTAATTCATCATTTCAATATTCATTCGCTTCGCAACATCTATTTAAAATGATAGTGATTAGTAAATTATAAGCAATTCTTAACACTACTCCCTCCTTTTTTATTTTAAGTGTCATTTTTACCTTCTACATAAAACTTAAGATAATAATTACTCCCTTCTTTTAATAAGGGTATCTATCAACTTTCAGGTAATTTTATATTTTAAAATATCTATAAATTTTAGGTTTTAATAAAGTATTTATTTTTTTTAATAATATGCCTAATTAATTTTATATTTTTAAAATATTCCATTTAATATTAATCTTAAAAATTGTTTCGTATTAATTAATACTTAGAAATATATTAGTCAATTTACTATATTATATTATATTACTAATATTATTTATTATTTTTCTTAATATCTATATTTGGTCAAAATTGACAGATACTTTGAAAAGGATAGAGTAGATTTCATTAATATAGTAAAATAAAATATTATGAGTTTAAATTTCAAAATAGTACAAGTGCATAATCATTGGGTAGTTGTGTGATAAATTGATATTTTAATATATCAATTTAACTCAATTTTTCAAGTTAATTATTAATAAAGAAAGAAGAAAGACTATGATGGATATAATTGAGAAAAAGTAATTTAATGCTTCTTGCTATAATAAGTAGACAGATGTTTTGCAATAAAAAAAAGAGAAATGAGAGTTTGACCCTCGTGAGTCTCGACTCACTACCTCTGAATGGTTAGATTAGATGGAAAAAAACATTTCAAAAATATTTTATGAAAAATAAATGATTTGAATGGTGGATTACATAGTGAGTCGAGGTATTGCGTCTGCCTTGTGCGTACATATAGCATCCCTCCAAAAAAAAAAGTCCTAAACAATCGACAGATGGAGTGAAAAAGTGAGTGTAACCTTTCTCAAATGATCCCAGTATTATCTTCTTCATTAAAGCCATTCTTCACCTCCAACATGCCTAATTATCTGCGGATTTTAATAAATAAAAAATAAAGTTCCAAAATAAATTACTTACGGTTTAAGGCGAAGGTTAGACTGTAACATCGGCACTCATATACGAAACCATTCCGTCGAGCACCTCTTTAACGCTCCAGCTTATTGCAGTGCTTGTCACGCGCGAAACAAACACTCTGAGAAGCACTGGGACCCTGCTCACGCTCCAGATGGTGCGAGTGGTGATGACGTCGCTGTAGGTCACCTCGCAGAAATTGTACCCAAATAAAAACATTCATATTGAGAAAACAATAACGAAAAAGAGGTTTTTTTTTTCCTTCGTAACATAACATTAGCATCAACAACGTGTGTGAGAGAGTTTTTTGGATTATTGTTACATTTATATATTGTGGACAATAGAGAGAGAAAAAGAAGATATTCAAGCAATAATAACCTTATCACTCACCCACCTAATTTGTCCCCAACTATTTTTCTCATTAAAATTATAAAAAAATGTAATTTTAGTGTACTTATAATATATTAAAATTTTATATAATTATCTAATTATATAATATCATATTAGTAAATATGGTTAATTCTCACTCTATTAAATAAAGAAATTTAATTAGATGATGATTTTATATTGTGAGTATATTAAAATTAAAATCTTATAAAAGTTAATTATTTCGTAATAATATTACCAAGAAAAAATTATCAATTTTTTTAGAGAAGACAAGAGTGATTATTTGATTGAATAAAATTGTGTAACTTACCTTTCATTTGTTTTTTGGTGAGGCTTGCTTACTTTTCATTTAAGTCTTAACGTGTATGTCATACTATTTTAGTGAGTAAATTTCAATAAAAATTTCTACTCTCTAATATTTTCCTTTTATTTTTATGCATTAGTTTTGATGTTATCATTAGAACATATTAACAAATTACTAAAAATGTCGACTTTTATGATAATTATTTTAAAAGTCATGTAGCGTAAAATTAATTTTAAAAATTATAGTCAATAAGTAACCAACTTTTTAAGACAAAGACGTAGATTTAGATATATATATTTTTAAAACAAGTTTATAGTAATTTTTTTCCTGCGAAAACAAGTGTATGATTTATAATTTGCGTACTCTCATAATATAGAACAAGTATACAATTTGCATACTCTCATAAATTGAACCGATTACTTTTATTAAAAAAAATGATATAAAATGAGTCAAATTTATTTAAAAAAAAGTCATATAATTTATTAAAATAAAAGTTCTAGTAATTCTCCCTTTTTCGGGCTATGCAAAATAAAAGAGAATAAAAAAAAAAACTGTTCCCCGTATTTCATATAAATCTATGTAAGTGCCAACCTTAAAATTTAGCAACTCTAATTGATTCCAGCTCTTGTTGTTTGTTCCTCTCTCACTCTGTCTCTCTCTAAAATTCTAGAAAGAGAAAGAGAGAGAGCGTGTGGGATCATAGCGGGTGCAATTTTCCGCTTTGATGAATGAATGGTTGATTTGATCAAATCCCTTAGCCTCGTTTTTTTGACCTTCCCAATTCACTTTCCCATTCTCCCTATTCATCTGGGGAACTTTCTTCAATTTCAAACTCCTTTTTCATCTCTTTCTTCTCATTGGAACAAATTCAAAAATACAAAACAACATTTTAAGTATAAAAAAAATACAATCTTTGATAGTTAGTTGGTCATGTCCTTTGTTTTTTCCCAACTGGGCCATCTTCATCAACATGGTTATGATCCCCACAAACACAAAGAAGAAAGATGGGTTTTGATTTTCAAGAATGGTGAATGAGCTATGCCTATGGTATTGGCCATACAATTATTCTCTCCAACATTGGCATCATCACCATTTTGTGGGTTTGTGATTATAATCTTTCCCAAGGTTCTCAATTTTGTTCCAAGGTTTATGACACACCAAAATTGAATCCTCAAAAGTTTGGTTCTTTTTTTTTTTTATGATCAATTCAATTCTTTTCTGTTCTTTCTGATCATGGGTTGTGCTAATTCCAAGCAAAAGCGTTGCCGCCATTGCAATGCTCCATATTCTCCTGTTCCAAGAAGCTACTCAATGCATGTTCATCACCCTCCACAAACGGAAGGTGATACCTACCATGTTGTGGCACTCACATCCACCACATTAGGCACTCTCAAACTCAATTCCCCTACTTCAAACTTCCACCAACTACCCTCTTCCAATGTTGTTGCTTCCACCGGAAAAGTCGCTCACAGTGAGAGTTTCAGGTTTGCTAGTGAAAACTTCATAGAAGACGAGGATGAGGAGAAGCAGAAGGAGAAGATTATTGAGAAGAAGGGAGAGTTTTCAATGGGGCTAATTGAGGCCAAGACTTGGTCCAACATGATTGAGCAAAAGTTGCCAAAAGCTGTTCCCATGACACCAACAAGGACACCACCTGGTGAGCCAGAAACAATCAACACATGGGAATTGATGGAAGGACTTGAAGACACAAGCCCTTTCAGGTCACCAAATCGCTGTAGAAGCTTCTCTTTTGATGTCAGTGGTGGTGATGTTGATGCTGTTGATCCTCCCAAACTGATTAATAATTCCAACGATTCACCAAAGCCCTTGTGGCTTCACATGACTGAGGAAGAGGCAAGGCTAAACCCTGCAATCTCAGACTTTGATCCTGAGGTGATTGCCTCTTTCAGGAAGTCATTGCAGCAGTTGTCTCCTGAAAGCCCTTTTCACCTTAGGAGGCCAGCACCATGTGATGAAGAGAAACAAGGGACTAAAAAGGGGTTCTCATCATGTGAAGAGAAGAAGACTAAAATCGGTGGTGGTGGTGGTGATGACGGTGCTGTTAATGTTGTTGATGTGAAAGTTGCTCCTCCTTGTGGGAAGGACAAGGTGGTTTTGTACTTCACAAGCCTGCGCGGGGTGAGGAAGACTTATGAGGATTGTTGCCAGGTGAGGCTGATCTTGAAAGGGTTGGGAGTGAAGGTTGATGAGAGGGATGTGTCAATGCATTCAGTGTTCAAGGATGAGCTGAAAGAGCTTCTGGGGGATGGCTATGGTGGTGGTGGTGGAGCGTTGTTGCCAAGGGTGTTTGTTGGGAGGAATTGTATTGGTGGGGCTGAGGAGATTCAAAGATTGCATGAGGATGGTAAGCTTGAGAAGGTGTTGCAATGTTGTGAGAGGGTTGAAGAAAGTGTATGTGAGGCATGTGGGGATATAAGGTTTGTTCCTTGTGAAACATGTTCTGGAAGCTGCAAAATCTACTATGAAGGCGATGATGAAGAAGGAGCAGGAGAAGCAGAATATGATTATGGTGAGGTGGGTGAGTGTGGATTCCAGCGTTGCCCTGATTGCAATGAGAATGGACTAATTCGATGCCCAATTTGCTGCTACTAGTTTCCTACTTACAGGTGACACTTATGAAACCAAATTTTGAGTTTTTAGTCTTCAGGGTATATTTTGTTTTTATTTTTGTGAGATTTTGTTGTACAGTTATGTTTTTGGCATGCTGGATACTAGTGAAAGAGCATGGCAAATAGAAAGAGTGAAATAACGTGTTCTAATCTGTCCCTTTGCACAACCAAATTGCAGCTTGCTGCATATTGTACACTTCTTTTGATTTTCCATTTTCAGAAAAAGAGAGAATGCTTGTATACAATATTTCCTTCCATGCCAAATTAAGAAGAAATGCAAAGAGAATTGCAAAGTTAGTTAATAGCTTTTGCATTCTTTCACTTCATAATGAGTTCTTCTCCCTTTTTACAATTTCAAAGATGTAATGTTTGGAATCCTTTACATTGGGAGCTTGAATGCTTTTTGGGTTTATAAGCTCAATGCAATTACCATGCTTGTCCACCTTTAAGCTACCACATGTTGGTCATTATACAAGTTAAGATCATTAGCAGCTAGCGCACTTTTTCTCGCCCCTGATTTTATATTGGATTACAATTGCTTGGTTACACAAGAATGAATCGTGTGAAATTTTCTAAAGCTTCAAATTATTTGTAAATTAAAGTGTTTGCTATGTTAGGATAATGATACTTTATTTTACCGCGTTCTTTGATTCTTTCTATATTTGTTTTGAACTGATAATTTTCGAAAGCACCATCCCAATTTTCTTATTTATTTAATAAACTCGGGTTAAGTGGGGCATAAAATAGCATATTAGGTGAACATTGTCTGGGGTCAACTTCGGCTAGAGAGCTTGTGATTGAGTCAAATCATGTTTCTTTGGATGGAAAAGCACTACATGTGAATGTATATCCACTATCCTTGCTAAACAATTAATTAAAATTAGTTCTTTAAATTAGCTCTTTATAATTCTCATTTAAGGTTTTTCTGTCTATTTTTGTTGTTTATGGTTCTTGTCCATCATTTAAGTTGAAATTAGTGGAATTTGAGTCTATTGCAGTGAATTTCTGATCTTCTAAGCTAGAAAATGACACATCATAGGCTAGATGGTCCTAAACACAGAGACAAGAAGAATCACCAAATTTGACTTCAGGTAACACCAGAGTATGCTCCTCCTAAAGATGCGCTTAAAATTTGAAAAGGTTACTGTTGACTATTTTTCCATTGATGATCACAGGGCGGTGCCACATTTCAGTCACCTAATTATGTGAAATAATTGATAGGTTCATGGAATGTAGAATTAAAATTTCATGTGGTGCCATTCACATAAGAAAACACCACTAAGGAACACCTGAATGATACAAATGATTTGTGCCAAAGGGGCAAACTTTTTCTTCCTTACCTACTTATGTCTTCTTTTAATCGCGTTCATGTGTTCATGTAAGAAAATGGACCTAGAGGCTACAGGCAAGAAAAATACTATAGACTACATGTCCCTTGCGGTCCAATCAAAACCTTAATCTGCTTAGGTGGCCAGTGGTAGATGACAATTACAGTGCAGTAACGGTTGTGGTGCCAATTGCTTATTTATGTGGAGGATAGTATTAGATGTAGAAAACACAAAATGACGCATTCCTTTTCATATGCAAAATCACCTAACATTGTCAGTGACCCCAACAGATATGGACAGTTTTGATTAAAGGTAAAAGAGTGCATCACAACTGTGCAGATTGGTATGAAAAATAAATCAGTTAGTGTCTTGACGTTCAAAAGAGACTTTTTTTACCTTTTTGGCATGCTACTTAGAGAAAAAGGCTCGGTGTAGCTTTTGCAAAAAAAGTACTAAGAAGTTAAGACCAATGGTAATCTCTCAAATTTTATTTTATCCTTGCAAATTTTTGTGTCATCCAATGACTTGTATAAAGTTTGTGAAAATAAACCAGTTAAGTCAAGTATAATTCCTGAAGAAGTAATGTCCGTGCATAAGAAAGAAACCAACCACTGCACGGCTTTGGTAGTAAATAAAGGATTGTAACTGGCATGTCTAAACAAAGGGGGATCCACTTTGCCCATATGACAAACCACGCCCATGAATGCTTGTCATCAAAGTGACTTTTCAATAAAAAAAAAATTAGCAATATAAATATGGTTATATTTTCCTATTTGCATGGATCAAGGCCATTGAGAGAAAGGAACAGTCAAATAATGGACCTAAATGCTCGTAACCTGTTATTTATTGGACAAAACTAGTTTGGCTACGGCAAAGTAGTGGTTGGGTTGTAAAGAGAATGATAAAATAGTCTGCCATAATATATGTTGGCTGGGATGCCTATAAAAGTACAACCACCTGGTTGGCAGGGAATCAATTGTAGCATAAAAATATTAGAAAAGTAGTTCACATGTTACTATGTAGATTGTTGACTGCTTATGATTTGAAAGTAACCACCGTGAGTGTTAGGCATCATGAAAATAGAGTTGATGCAACCAAACTAATTGAACCTGAAATTAATTATTTTGTATGTAGCAACTAGCAAGCAAGGAATGTCTATCTTGTATCTGCCTTGTAGTGCCATTCAGTTAGATGATTGTACTATAAGCAATCCAAGATCTAGTTGGAGGTGCCATCTTTTATATGCCTCTTGACATGCTTCAAAATTCAGATATTAGTTTAATATTAGTCACATATAGGGAATACGGTATGTATAGAGGAGCCCAATGCACAAGACTCGGTGGGCTCTAGAAAGAGCAGATATATACGGTTTTACCCACTCAAGTAAAGAGATTGTTTCCAGGATCCTGTGTGTAAAGATCTTAAGAAAGTACAACCCGTGAATGAAAGCCAATAACAAGAAGCTAATGCTTACAACTGGAAACTCTTCCATGTTCTCTAATTTCTAAAAAGATACACAAACAAAGTGGCTGCTTACCAGGGATCCTCCAAAACTAAGGTTATAAACATTTGCACCGATGAGTAGCCACATATGCGGAGCAAGTTCAGGTCCCATGCTCTATAACAGATCACAATAAACAAAAGTTTCTATTTGTTTGTTGTGGACGACAGCTGAACATATAAGACAGCAGTTTACATTTGGAGTTTCACTTCTTCTCATTCTGCCCCAGATCAGCAGCAGCTTTCGATGCGCGACTCAACATATCCGAAACCCAGAGAGCTCCTTTTGCAAAGTAACTGCTATTGACTATAGCATTACCAGTTGCCACAGCTGCTTTCCCTGTAACTGTTGCCACAACTATAGCTGTTGTCCCGGTTACTGCTGCAGCTGATTTGGTGAAGTCTGTAACATGATACTTCTCATCCACCGATTTAAAAGTTTCGATGCCTGAATTAATTGTGTCAGTCAACCCAATTTTATTGCTGAGTTCAGCAACCTTGGCTGCTGCTGTAGATGATACACTATGAGACTCATCAAAAGCTTTTGCCATGACAAATGCATCTTTGCCCAAAACATATCCCTTAGCTACCATTGTTTTGACAACCTCCTGGACCACAGTTAGTGCTTCTCCAGGGGAAGAAGCAAACTTATCCATATGGATGTCCTGTCAAAGAAAATAATGTCACATTAATCAATGGTCAGTAAGTCACCAGTTGCAGTTTATAACGAGAGATTGTTATGAAGATTTTAGGACAGGTTGGGTTTTGTTACTAGATTACTTTGTTCTTGTGCATGTGTGTGTTTTAATGTTTAGAATAAGGTAACAGATGAAACTACTAACAAGAAGTGATGCATCAAGAGAAAAACCCAATAGCCAATCATAAAATGCATTGAGCTTGCCTAACTGAACTAAGGGTCTCACCATATTGTACAGTTCATGAACAAAAACAGATGATCACATCAATAACTGAGTAACTCTTGGACAACAGAAGAAAATAAAAGAACAGAAACCAATGGTTGACATGTATCTTAATCAAATTATGTAGGAAGCAACATAATTCTTCAGTGCAGGAAAAACAAGCCAGCTACTTAAAGGTTGAGTTCTACTGAGATATCCTCATGGATTTGAGTTGATTTTATATCTTTTAGCTATTTCCTATTGCTCTTTAATTATTTTGGAAGGAGAGAATCATAGGTGTGAAAAGCCTCTAGGAGACAAGAAATACTGAAAACTTATGACAGGATCTAATTTTCTAAAACATAGTTTCCCAACAGTCTAAGTCAAACCATTTTAGAGAAAAACAGAGAATTCACATATTTCAAATAACTGATACGCTCTTCATAATATATAGCTTGTCATGTATAGCCCATATGTAAAAGTAGTTTATAAATATTTTCAAATATGCACAAAAAAATGCTCTGCTGGGTTATCATTTTGGTCCAACTTAAAGCAAAAGTCCTTTCTAAGCAAAGATTTCTGGCATACTTCTGAGGTTGTAATACTGTATTCAGGCTTTGATGCATGACTTCTCCAAGTATCGCAGTTGTCATCGTAAGCTCCCGAGCGCGAAATGCATATGCATTGGTCCAAAATCATGGATCCCTGAAATAGCATTGAGCCAAAATATGCAGATTAGCAAACAATATTAAGCTAAGAAGAATGCCAGATACAGAAAAAGATGAATTTGATTGAGGTAGAAATATCGTAATGTAAGTAACCTATTTTCTCTAATGGAGTGAAGCAAACTTTCATATGAAAGTATTATTTATCATCCTTGTCCCACTAAGTGGGGTTGGCTATGGATCAAGCGATGCCATAGAAAGAAAATGGTAAATAAAGGTATCTGTTATTATTTGGATGCTGAACTTAAAACGTCTCTAGAAACATAATTCTATCATTCAATCTATCACTTAGAAGGTCAAGACAAAAATAATTAAAATAGATTGTAGATCAATCTTGCACTTCAATGCAAAAGCAAACCACCATCCTCAATTACAGATATTTATCTAGCGCACATTCGGTGAAATATCAAGGAAATCTGTTATATATATTATGCAAATCCATGATATTCAACAATAAGAGATCAAAGAAGCAAGAGGATAAGCAACTTACACTCAGCAATAATGCAGTTTCCAGGGCATAAGCATCTCTAAAAGTCACATATGCAGTAGATGCATAATCACCAGATCTGTATCTTGACAAGAGCAATTTTTCCTGTTATTTCCATGGTATTCTTCATGGCTTATAATTACACAGTCAACTAACATGCCTATCATTTGGGGTCTTGCAACTTACAAGTATTTAATCTTTATATTCAACAGCACTGTGGAATAAAGTGAACAAACCCATATCAACATCTTCAGAATAGTCTATATCAGCATTCTGATTGTTATTTATTGATTATAAGAGAATAAGAGTTATGACAATGAAAATTAAGAAGAGAAATTCACAACTTCCTTAAGCGGTCTCAGCAGCAATTAGTAATGTAAAAGCTATTAACAAATTTATCCGTTCCATAATATACTAATCATGAAAAACCTTTGCTTGAATAGTAGAAAAATAAAATGCAAAAAAACTTTGTTCAACAGCAAGGCTGAGATAATCTGGAATCTATCATATATAAAGAAGTGATGGACGTAAAATACATGCTCCAAACAGCAGTTTTGAATATAGAATGCACTCATGTCTCTTTCAATCATCTAATTTTAAAGGAGGCAGAGACATATGAGGGATAATATCTACCAGTGTTGACTCATGTCTCTAAGATATCCAATTCCTAGACTAATGTACATTTGTCACATTGTCTTGTCAGACAAACATGATGTGTTCATAGTCCAGCACACTAGTCTGAGTGAGGGTCTCATAACAGATAGAATAGAAAATTGCATAGTGTGGCCTTCCATAAGGCTGACTAACTAATTTGTTTATGATGACTGCAAATTTAAATATTAAAGAAGTTAAAACTATTTAAAATATCAATCCAATATGCATACTACATCAAGAACAAATGCAGAAGAATTGTAACTAGTCAACATTTTAACAGAACCATGAACATCAAACGCAAACCTAGCTCAAGTTTAATTAGTAAAAGCTATCTAAGGGTTCAATTTCAATATACAAGACTTTTATCAGTGAATAAGGTTGAGTAACACTGCCTGATGATTTCAACATGCTCAATTACACCACAGTATGCGAAAAAATTGTGCACATCATTTTCTGTAGCCCTTGGGGACAAGCTTGTAACTTCAGCAGTGTAACCACCAGGATACATAACTGTCAAGTGACTCAGAAAGTCTCAATTTGGAAAAGAGAACCTGGATTCAACAAACCTGCAGAAAGCAATGCAAGTCAAAATTTTGACAAACTGATTACAACTAAAGAGAGTGACCCGGCAAGGAAATTATTTATGTCACTTCAGAAACTCATAAATAAGACGGCACATGCTTGCCCTTCTTCCCTTACATTGCTCCATTAATAAGGCCAGTGAGTTGTTAGAACCAAGTAACAAACAATGAAGATAAGCAGAAGAACAGTAAATTACAGATAAAAACATTATCTATAATATCTATATCATTTGGGAGCATTCACTTCATCTACCACAGATACCGAATTCCATAAACGTTTAGTGGTCCCAAACACATATCCGCCTCAATTTCAGCACACAGAACGATGTCCCAAATCACAAGATTTTTATTTTTATTATTTCAATTAATATTCTATTTCTTATTTGATCACATTTATCAGCTTCTGCCATGTAAAGGAACATCATATTTTACCACAAATGAGAATGAATAGTGAATAGTCCCCCCATCTACTAAAAGCAAGATATTTTTTTCCCACACTCCCAACAACCAATGCAAACTAACCAAACTGTTTCAAATTGCAAAATCCAAAACTGGGTTTGATCATCAAGGATTAAAAAAACAACCCCACATGCAAAATTGACAGTAGAATCAACAAGCAAAGTAAAAAGCATATTGCTGTGATCAACAACCACAACTACAGAACTAAGTGGAAAATGGGGAAACCAACGTGGGAAAACAAAAGGGGTTGGAGAAAAAAAAGAGTTAACTGAAAGTAAAATACCCCAAAGAGCGAAGCAAGATCGAAATTGGTGAAAAGGGCAGTGCTTTTAGTATCAGTTTTTCTTTGTTTTCAGAACTGAAAGCAGAGAAGCCTCAGAGAAGACACAGAGAGAGAGTGTGTGTGTGTGATGAAAGATTGCGCCTAACCAATCCAAAGTAGGATTGTCTTTGGTGATGTTAGGAGTGATGGATGGAAGAAAAAAGGTAGTGGCAGTGGAGATTGGAATCACGCGCGTGCCATTTGTTTTGTGGAGCATTCTGGGAGCTCACACTTGTTTTTGATGATGTTTTTTCACACTTTGGTGTCAATGTCTTGGCGCGTGGTGATGTTTGTTGTCTAAACAGGAGCGTTCTATGGTGGAAATCGATGATGATGCAGTTGATTCTTGAATCAATGCATTCATTTCTCAAAATTGATCGGCGGGGAATGTGGTTGGTAGCCAAGAAAAAAATAAAAACAAAAAAAAAATACGGCAGTGAAAATCTTTCTAATTGAATCCTTGCCGTTAGAATGAAAATGTAACTTTACAGTTATAAATAAAGATTTAATTGTTATATATTGATAGAGTAAATAATTTTACACAGTTATTTAATTATGTTTTGTCATATAAATTATAATAGTTATATTTTATACTCATTATTTAAAATGTTATTCAAACAAAATATTTTAATTAGATGATGGTATAAAATATTTTTACACTGTCAGTGTATTAAAATTAGGCTTTATAAATAATTTATGGTCACTAATATCATTGTAGATTTTCTTGTTTGTGTTTGTTTGTATACTAGGTAAAAATGAGGTAAATCATTAATGATTGGTTTTAAATTTTTGACATATTACTTTAAGATGTGATTTTTAAGATAATTATTACAATAGTTAAAAATTTCAATAATATAGTAATATATGATTAAATATTTACATAGAAAACTTTATATTGACTAATACAATTAAATGAAATTCAAAAAAAATTTTGGTGGAATGAAATTTATAATTTTACCTATGATTTTATTTATATATTTAATTCATATAGTTCTTACTTTATTTCTATTTTCATACCAAATTGGCATTGCTATTAATTACTTTTGTTTCCTACTTTTGATCTTCTTCAACTTTTGCCGGTACATAAAGAAAAAAAACGAATTGACAATGTATTAACCACAATCAATGTCTTAATTTGAATTTGAATAATTTCACCTTTTGTGATACAAGGACAAAACTCCGTTATAGAACAACCACAGTGCACAAACGGCTATACACTCACGGTAACAGCACGTAATCAAATTGCTAATCTCAGTTGTGGCGACTACTTCCATAACTCTCAATGCAGGATCAAGCTCTAGGCTAGGCGATATTATAACTAAAGTGCCGTTATTTTTATATTTAAAATGTGAATGTCTTATTTAATATTTATTTAATCATTATTGGATGAGCTTGTTGAGATAAATTAGTAAAGATTTCGAGTTTATCTAATAGTAATAAAAGTGAATGTATAATATAACAACCACTCTTTGTATTTCAAAATATCATTTTCCTTGTGGACTTTTCCTCTCTAACGCACTTTTCAAGTTTCTAACTATTGTTCTACCTTCAACTGCAAGCTTGCTTTCCAATTCCCATACAAGGGTCGCATCAAGAGATTCGAGCCAATTTCTCCTACATCCTAAACTCAGGGCTAGCTTCAAAACCGATAGAACTCCTTCTAGTTAAGGAGAAAGAACCTACTTTTTCGTTCTACTTCAACTGTGGCATATACATACTAACTTTAACTAATCTATAAAATTTGTAACTAATCATCTTAACTAACTAACCTAATTAATTATTAATTCCTATCAAAAACCGTCTCAAACTCCCCTAACATGTTATAGCCCAACTGTTCTGCCACCCCACCAAATCAGTACTTTCCTGATTGTTGTTCAGATTTTAGCTGATCCTGTCCTGGAATCCCACAACATTTAATTAGGTCCTACAAAAATGTGGCATATAAAGGGAATCTAAATTTGCAGAAGAAGACCACAAGCAACATCCCAAACACGAGACACACTAAAACATATCATTAATTTTTCAGATTCATGTATTTCAAACCATATTTCGTTTTCTTCATAGCTTTGTTAACAGCTTGTTTTGGTTTTGATCAGTCTAATTCAGTTCCCATCTCCCCCAAAGCCTTATATAGTTATATCATTTGTCTTGTTCTTAATTAATAGAATTTTCATTTTAACCCATGTTGTCTAGCTAGCACATCTTAGTCCTATCACATTTAGGAGGTTAGTATCATGCTTTCAAGAATCAGCTACCAAAGAGCAAGTCTCCTTGTTTGGTTGCTTCTAAATACAAAGCTAATCTCGTGAAACAAATTGTGTTTAGTGTGAGAAATGATCACTTGCCATGTTCCCTGAATTCACTCTTTACACCCAACAGTTTGTGAACTGTTGAGTCACTCAAATTTATATAGACTCCTCCAAAATTCCCGTTAATTTACCATCAGTTGAGATATGCTAGAATCTAAGTAGTGCCATGATTTCACTTTAAAAATAGTCTGAACAGTGCGCAATAATGATTTTATTAAGCACACCTGATGCATATAGCAACATATAAAACTTCGGAATATCCCAGATTTTGAGGATAGACACATCTTTGCTTGCTTATGTAAACTACGTGGACCAGTTGGAGCTCATTATTTTGCATCTAACACAAGCATCTTAAAAAACATGCAGACATCAATGATCCAATGAATGTAATTAATTCAACATGCCTAACTTTTGACCATGACCTATCCAATAAATTTAAGTTTTGATCACATCTTCTTGTTCTCTTCACCACACTGAGGAACATTTTAATAGTATACATCAAAATTAATAACTTTGACTATAACACAAAAATACCAAATTCTATGAGTGATTATACTCTCAACTGTCCTAACTTACCATTATTACCTGGTACATAGTAATGGTAAGGGCTCTACCTCTAATGTCACAGTTAATGTGGTATACTTATGAAAGCAGAGACTGAGGTAGAGAGAGAATTGAAATCCTGTATTGGATTGATTGGATGAATGATTAGTTCATGAGTCAAACTATTTATAGACGAGTATAGCTCTTGCTGACTCACCAAGACTTGCATTGCACACTTCTCAGATCTAGCAGACTTATAACTAAATAACAGTTAGTGACAACTGTCACAACAAACTTCAACAAACTTAACAAACTATTAACAACTTCTGAAACTGATAACAAGAATTTCAACCTCACTTACACAACTGATGAGCCTCTTTTGTTGAGAAACGGCCTAAGTTGTTCCAATGATCTTGATTCTTAGGTCCTCCTTCCTCTCTGCATGTTAGCAGCGGCTCTGAAATTAAAAAAATCTTGAGAGAACTTCATACACATGCTCACATGCGCACACACACACATGTCCTTTTAAAGCTTAAACTGTTGAATAGGGATATATGAATAATTTTATATTTAAGAGTAGATGTGAATAATTAATAATAAGGAATTTGGATAACTTGATAATAGTTAAAATCTGCTTGCCACATGCCTCCAATTTCCTTTCCATGATTATTAGTTTTGCATTAGGCATGACATCTTTATGGATTCGTATATGAAATAAATACCAATGGACTTGTAACTTAATGGCACACCCATTAAACTAAAGTGCGTCTATACTTTAAGGCAACTCATGCTCATCATATACAAGTGTTCTATATTTCTCTATTCATGTGTGTTATAGAACCCTTCCTTCTAACAAAAAATTGACTTCTAATGACCAACTCTTTATGTTGTATTTCCTATTACAACTCTAGCATCTTCTCACATCTAGGCACACTTATAATAAAATTGAATTTTATCAACTTTATTTGATATATATTCACTTATTCAAGGGTTTCATCAACTCTATTATGAGCATGCCTGAACATGATGAATTGTTACAAGAATTGTGCTCATCTAGTAATTTTTCAACTTGTTTTTAGCATGAATATTTTATGATATATTACCAATATTTTCTTATAGCTCCTTAGAAACAATAGCTTATTTGTAAGATTATGTTCATATAAATAGACGAACATAGAGCCAAAATTAATGATTCACATGTTTACTTTCCATATATAAATATCTAACTATGCTACGTAGTTCAAAATTAAATTCACTATTTTGCTTTGAATTCATGCGCTGATCTGATAAATCACGAACGAGTGGTGAGAAAGAAAACAAAAACACGTCAATTTATTAACGGTCTGTGTTCATCGATCGATTTCAGCAGAATTTACTAGAATTGATGACCACAAGGCTAGCTCCTCACGTATCGTTTTCCAACTGCAGAGGATCAAACATACATGGCTCGATCGGATCTCTCAAACGTTTAGTCACTTTCTTCTGTTGTCGGCCTAACAATATTTTTGCAGCACTTTTTTCATTAATCAGTTGCAACTTCCAGCAACTTGCGCAGTAAAGCCAGACATTGGTACCAAGCCACACAGCATTGTTCCCGCTATAAAAGTGTAACTTCACAACCAATAAATTATAAAGTGTCAGCGTGGGTAATCAACTTGCCAAATAAGAGATATTTTCATGTGCTTCGTCCTCGAGAACAAGAGAAAATATTTTCCCTATTTCATTTAGGAATTAATATATTAGTTATTATATTAAAAATACTAGAAAAGTCAAACACAAGAAAAAATTCTTTGGTGTTTTTAGAGTAAAAGAAATTATTGCTCTATTCAATTTATTGGTTGACACATCAACTATTGTATTAAAAATGTAAAAGAAGTACGAGAGACAATAATGACTTACAAAACTGATGTGTCAATTAATAAATGAATCAGAGCAAATATATTATTTTACTTTTAGTGTATCTAAGTATTTCTTTAAATACAATAATAACTCGTAAAATTAATGTGTCAATTAAATGGAAAAAAAGTCCATTTTTTCTTGTTCTCAAGATACTAAACTATTTCTCGCCCGATAATCTATGGTGTAAACGCTTGCACGTTTCTTGTTTTATATGCCTCGTTTTGAATTTGGAATCAAATACATAATATAGTCGGCAAGGGAAACGATTTCTGGAAAACTTTATTGGATGCTTTTTTGAAGTAAGACATTTCCTTTGGAGGAAGATTTACTTATTTACTATATTAACTTCATAGGTTACTATTGTCTTCTTAATTATCTGTTTTCATGACGGATAGCTGAGTGATATGTGATGTAGGTGATAATGGCAATGAGAAAAAAATGAGAAGTTAATCGTACCAAAAACTCGATAATGAAATTGATGATGTTGTAGTTGAGATGACTAGGGTACTGACATGTAAAGCGTGGATGAACATGACTGAATGGGGGTGGTCTGGTCGAGCAATGCCAATGGTGATGGAGAGATTGTAAATAATGTTAAGTTGCAAATGACAAAATATAATTGTTTTTTTCTAATTACCACATACCTGAGACTTATATTCTATTTTTATTTAATCCTACCAATTTAAACTAAATACGGGTAATATACAATATTCGATTTTGCCTTGAGCTTGAAGCTAGTACAGTAGTACTTGTTTTGGTGTTGTGTGAACAAAATTTATTTGAGAAAGATGGTATGCACCTTTTAGTGTTATATATATATATATATAACATACCATATTGCAATAAATTTATTTTAGCTTCCCTTTTCAATAGTTGGATGAAGACTTAAAACACTCAAATAAGAGTACAGTATAAAATTCATTTTAGCTTCATTTCATAACGGATATAAATATATAGATTTGAAAGTTGAATACTATTTTAAAATCTTAACTTTTAATTCTAATTCTATCAAAATTAATCCATTTTTAAAATATCATTAGCATGTTTTTAAGCAAATTTGAGTCAATTCACCATCGCTAAAATTTAATTTTATTGTCATAAAATTATTTCGACTAAAAATTTAAGCCGATGAATAAATATATATGAATAATTTTATATTTAACACATTTTCTCATGCAATTTTTTTTTTTTGAGTTTGAAGTATGAATAATTTTATATCAAGAATTATTTCTCCTAAAAATTTAAGTTTATGGGCAGAAATATTAGAATTTATTATATGTGAAATTCAGTTAAATTCCACCAGGAGTTTTTTTTCTTTGGCTTTTTGCTTTCTTTTTTTTTTTCTTCTTAAGGAACGGAAATTTGTTAATTTACCAGGCGAATTTCACTTCATTTTTATACTGTTCTATAGACTCTACATCTAGATTTAGATTTGGATTCTATACGATCTCGTTCCTATAATTGCGCTCCTACTTTAACACTGACAACAAAAACAAACCAAAAGAACTAAAAAGAAAGAAGAGACTTATGAGTATGTAATGTAAATCCTTACGACAAGAAAAAAATAGGCAAAAGAAGCTAGAGCACGCCTTCCTTGAATAACCGCAACATTCCAATATCTCTTTTCTTTCTTGTTCTTTTTTTTTTTTTGGTGAACACAGCTTTTTTCTATTTTACTGATGAAAAAACGAAGACACTTTCTGTGGGCATCTGTCTCAATTAATTGTCCCTTTCTGCATACTACTAAAAAGTCTAAAAGAGTGGATCTCTCTAAAGGGGTAATATTATTTTATTATTTAAAAAATAAGTATATATTTATTTTATAATTATTAAATAAAATAATTATTAAGGATAAGTGAAATTAATACTATATTTAATAATAATAAAATTAATATTTTAATAAATATTTATCTTTTAAATATTAAAATAATATTTTTGTTGTATGTATTATCTAACCAACCGTCCAACATTTAGATCAAATCACACTCACGTCAAACACTTTCAGTCTCTGGGCTTCATTGTGGGAACTTGAACCCAACTTTACCGACACCAACCTCCATGCTATTAAACCAGTCTTCTAATGTCCTACTTATTATAGCCTCTAGTATTAACTAACACTTTTTTTTTTCTATCAATAAACTAACTTTCCGTTAATTGATGAGTATATAGTCTTTAGCGTGTGTGTGGAATATATGACTTCTTAATTTGATACAAAATAAGGAAGGAAAATGTAATTTAAGGACAGACGTTTTAAAAAAATGGACACATTTTTCTTTTTGAAATTTTGTCCATGCTGCTTTTCAAAATATATCTTTAAAATTGGTAAGATACATATAATTTATGGAGAAATTCTTAGGTTTTCTTAGAGCAAGATAAAATATTTACTTTATTTCATTTAGTGATTGATAAATCATCTATTGTATTAAAAATATAAGAAAGATAGAAGATAATAATGACCCATAAAACTTATATGTCAATTAATAAATTAATCAGAATAGATATTATTTTTTATTATCAGTGCACCTAAATATTTCTCTAATTTATATGCCTACTAGACGACATAAGATTTTTAAAATAAAAACAATTCATAATAAGATATTGGAATCTATATGACAAAATGGTCTAGGATATGATTCTTATCGATCTCCATTCTTCTATAAAGAAAAGCTAAATTAGAGTACAAAATGGCATATATTATTCACACTTAGCTTCAAACTCAAAGGAATGCATGAAAGGCATGTTAAGATATATATCATTCATTAATTTAAGTTTTTGGTACAGATGATTAGCAAGTATGTCTATATTTTTTTTTATACTCAAGTATGTCTATATTTTCTTTATAAATAACATTTCTCAATTTAAAAAAAACCATTAAATAACTTCGCCAAATATGTGCGTTACAATTCTGACATCAAACCTCTCCATAGCTGAAGTAATTGAAGTACACAACTACAAGAACCTTATAATAGATTTAACAACCGCTACATTCTGGCCATCCATAAAAGAGGCACAGATATATATAACTAGTACAAGTACTTAATGTTCATTGCAGAAACCTATTTAACATAGTGCCCTACCTGCCATATGGAAGGTACACTCTCAAACTGCACTCTACTAGCCAACCTAAAATAAAGTACACTCTTATATATATGTCTCTTCTTGAATAAGAAAATCACATATATAATACTCGCTTAGTTGTTAAGTAGGCTCCTAATGATAGCAGCCTCAGCACTATCAGCATCAATTGTTGCTAACAACTGAGCCAATCGCTCGCTTAAGTCATCAACCTCTCTGTGTAAGCTTCTAATGTAGTTGCAAGTCTCTTGTAGGACCTTAGATGCTGATACCTGCACATATATATACCAAAAAACAAATGTCATTAATTAATCTAGATCACCTAGAAGTCAAATTTCTGCAGCATAATTACGCATGCTGTACTTTGTATTAAAAGGAGCTGAATGAGAAGGAAGGAGCATATATCAGATTCCAACACATGGTGACTGAGGAAAATGTTATGACTGGTACACTGCTTATCTTATCCCCCCTCTCCAACATTTATGTACTATGCAATCTATTTAAAGTCTACACAGTAAGTTTCTTTGCAGAGATGTTGGTCCAAATTAACCACTTGTCACTTGACTGTTGTGGCGCAGGGAGATTTTCTTCCTCATTTTTTTTTTAAGTTTTCTTTTTTCTTTTCTGGGGTTCTGCGTTAGTTTTATTTTATATATTTATATGTACGTGTTATCTTTATCTTACCAAAGTTCTTTTTTTTATATATACTATACCAGTCAATGCAAACCCTTTGAAGTCTATAGAGATCTGCATAGATTTTGGAATTGTTTGGAACTTAGTCCTTAATAAACGGGTCAGTTTCTGACTATCCCTAGACTCTTCTTTTATTATTATATGGTTGTTTTACATGTGCTGCACGAACCATGCCACTATGTATGTTCATTAGTATGTGACTGTGTGCTCCTTGGCCATTATCTCCCTTAGCTTCACAACAACAAACAAGCTGTAAGTTAAACTATTGCTTCTGAGTTTGCGGCATGAGATATATCTTCTCCTTCATCACCATCATCATATGTGTATATAAATATATATACTTTATAAGAGCTTGCGAGCTTTAGCCTATGTTTGATACATACCTATATACCATTTTAAGCAATCACTTCCATTTTTTTAAGGGGAAAAATTGTTAAACTAATAGAATTAGGTGAGCATGCTATACATGATTGAACAATTCTATTACAATAATCCACCTAAAAATTGAAGGAAGAGAGAGATAATAGAGTTTTGAAATACCTTGTCAGAGCGCCTATTGCGAATCTCAGGAACCAGTTGGCGCAACTTGGAAACAAGGTCGATGATTTGGTCATCGGAGATCCTAGTAGACCCTGATTGCTGCCTTGACCTTCGGCTAGACATAATATCCCTAGCTAGAGACTGGTGTAATATATATATATGTAGTAGCCTTGTTTAGCTTTGATGCTTCCACAGTTTGCTCGGTTCTAATGTGCAAGACGAACAAAGCAAGAAGAGGAAACGATGGGTTTGGTTGGAAATTAACGAACAAAAAGACAAGCTAGAAGGAGAAGGAGGAGATATGGAGTAAGAAGAAGAAGAAGAGGGTGCTAGTGTTAAGATACAAGCGAGCTAGGTATGCAAGAATAGGGGAAATGATAAGAGGGATATAAAGAGAGGGAAGGCAGGGTGAGAGAGAAAGTGAAAGAGAGAGAGTACAATAAGTAGAAAGCGATGTGGTAATGTGAAGAAAACAATTGCTTTGGGAAAGCGGTGGACTTTGTGCTTGGTGTGTGTGAAAACTTTTTCTATTTTATAATTTATTTTCTGAAATGGCTAAATACTTTATTCACAAAATATATGAGTCATACCATTTATTTTTTCTCCCAATTCATTCTCTCTCCATCATTCCTCTCATATTCATATTTATTCACTGGTCTACACTGCTGTGAGTGTTAAAATAAAATTATTCTTGAAATTGAGATAAATGAAGTGCTATTATATTAGATATTTTATCGGTAGTACAATATTTTTTTACCTATGCTCCTATTACTACTTTATATATTTTTAATTTGATTTGTATTGTATTTTGACATTATACTTGTATCATGCTAGATATTCATATTAGTATCCATGAAACATAGATTCTGAAATACAACGAGGATAAATAAGTGTTACATGTATGAAGGACATTTTTCTTTTAAAAGTGTATTAGGGAGATTGGAAGAAAATAAGATGGAAGACATTAAGAAAAAGGGAAGGGTAAGAGAATAAGGGGATTGAAGGGTTTAATTTTGCTATTATTTAGGAATTAGATGTTTAAAATGAATAAAGGAAAAATGGAAGGTCTATAAAATTATAATTTTGAGGAGCTCTTAGAGTTTGTTTGAAAGTTGCTAAAGAAAGGAAGAAGAGGGTATCAGGAGGGAAGAAAAAGTAAGGAAGTGAGAGATGTATCTGAGGGTTCCCTTGCCCATGTTTAGAAGTTTAAATTTTCAAACCTTGCATTTTGGGAACTACTTGGGTTAATATTGAAAATTAATTTTTCCTTCTAATTAAAACTCTTATTCAATAATTTAAGCCTCTGAATTTCTTCTCTTACAAACAGATTCTAACAAAAAAAGAATCAAACTTATTTAAAATGAAAAAATTGATAAAGTAAAATGATAAAATATTTAGTATTCTTTAATTATTTGATAAGACCCATACACAATATAAGTTATTGATATAAAAGTTTAGGATCTAACTTTTGAACGATTCTTATTTTGTTCTCCAATCTTGTATAAAACTCCTATATATATATATATATATATATATCCTTCCCTATTAAGTTCAACTTCCATACAGAGCCTAATAATTCATGTCAGATGTAAGAGTTAACAGCATGTAACCAAAATAAAGAGTTTGATACCCCAAATGCTCGTGATCTCAATATTTTTTCTATAATTTCTTTTGTGTCTTGTCAGGGCTTTTTTTTATATATAATCATAAAAGCCTCAACTCTCAAAGTGAAAAGAAAATAGAGCACAACATGTTCGTGCCGGAGGAGGGGTTTAATGTAATTTTATAAGAAAAATGTATTTTTAATGTATTTGTAAGATCTTAAGTATGGGTTTATCAAACTAGTGCTATAGCACTGATCAAGGAATTTAAAATTAAAATTTTTGCATTGAAAAGACAAGTTTTGATGTATCCAAAATATGGAATACATTAAAAACTTTTGAATATTCCTTTTTTCTGAAATTCTTAAGATTACTAGTTAACAAAACTTCATAAAGTATTGAATCAAATACCTTTTAGAACTTTCTTGGTTTCTTCGTGTAGAGAGAGAACCTAGGTTTCTTCTTCCCTTGTGTTCCCAAATTGGGGTTTAATCTCAAGTGCACTAATAAGAGTGTGTTTGCTTTTAAGCTAGCAGAGTGGGCCTTCATGTGCATGTCTCTATAAGCACGACCATGTGATCATAAAAACAGACTCTCTCCAATTCAGGGCAACAAGTAAAATTTTCTCCGCAAATCACAGAATTCCATGTGATTGTACTCGAAAACACACTAGGCCACAAGAGTCACGGAGTTATTCTGAAAAAAGATGGTTGCACTTTTTTGCACTTTCCTTTCACCACTTTGAAGGGGGAAAAAAAGGTGTATCACTATATATATATATATATATATATATATATATATATATATATATATATATATATTCTCTTATGCTATTAATTATAAAAACTAAATAAATAAAAATAATATGTAAATAATATTGCTTATTATTTGAGTATTTTAGAATATTTTGTCAAAAAAGTGTAAAATATAATTATGTTAATATCTTAAAAAATCAAAATTTTTAAATATATAGTCAACATTTTTGTTTTTAATTTAATATTTTATTTCGTTTCATAATTATCTAGCATATAAATCATTCACGAATAAAAAATGTTGTTGAATTGGTTGGTCCTAGGATTAACTAATCAAAATAATTAATAATCAACTACTAAATAATTAACTAATCAAAATTAATTGCATTAACTACTAAATAAAATAAACAACAACAATTAACTAATAAAAATTTAATTCCTAAACCCCAACTAGTGTGTATATGCAATAACTACTAAATAATTAATAATTAAATAAATAACTTGATTAAATAAATATAAATATCATCTGCTCCAATCGTCCTGCAATGTAGGTGTGCTCACATCGAGTCTGGAAAGATTTTATTTTGTCATTCCTCAAAGGTTTTACTCTTCCAAATTTGAGACAATGGAGTGAAAAAGTGAAAAGCAAAAATGGTGGAGACCACCACTATGAAATCGTTTATATAGGCATACACCACATTTTCATAGAAGAATTCTACAAAAAATATTTTGCACGTGTTTTCATAGGAGACTTCCATGAAAACATGAGCAAAATGTTTTGGTAGAAGGCTTCTGCGAAAAGCCCTAAGCCGTCCATGATGGTTCATTTCATGTAATTGATGTCTTAATAGTTTATTATAGTGTTTTTCATTTTTGGGAGTTTATTTTGGTAAAAAACCCTCATCCCTTTAGTATCCTCCTTTGGCTAGTACACCCACACCTCCATGCCCTTAAAGCCTGAATGCTAACACTAACCTCACCAATACTCAAGTGGATATTATATAAAGGGTTTATCTAACCAGTGTCTTAGGGGCACTAGTTAAGAAAGTAAGAGGAAATTTTTGTCTTAGAAAGATAAATTTATAGATTTTCAATTTCTGGAACCCACAACTAAGTTTCCATACTTACCTTCTTTAGTATCCTTAACTAGTGCCCTTAGAATATTGGTTAGCCTTAAGGGTATTAATTAGCAAAACTAGTATCTAAATCCTAGGTGGAATATCTTGTCCAATCTCATTAGAAGCGTAATCCCCTCACCTCAAATCCCCTAATCACAACCCTTGATTGGGTACCTCCTAGTTAAACGTGCTCTAAGAGTATACAAGAATTTTTCCTCTAACAAAGTGAAGGATAAGATCCTACCAAACTTAAAGATCAATCTACCCTAGCTCCATGGAGACAATAACTGTTGTTAATAACAATTTCTCAATAATTAAGTTCTATAACATTTGTTTTGTACCTTAACTCTTCATATACTATGAGGCTTGTTTGACATGCTCTATTGCCTTGAGAGGGTAAACAAATGCAATTTGCTATGAATTTATCAATTATTTGGTGTAATTAATAAATTGTATAAGTATATTAATTTAATTCCCTATAATAAATAAATCAATCAGGTATTGATATGTGAATTTAGGTCTGATTAGTTTAAAATGGATAAAGTATATATCTCTTTATCTTGCTCTTATTTGAATAAAAAAATAATTTAAAATACAAGATCAATAATAGGTAATTAATAATCTTGTTAGATATAAAATTATCTATGTGCATCCATCCATACACTTAACTTTGTAGGAAAGATTAGAGTATTTATGACCAAAAATGATTCTGGGTTTGATCTTTATTATCCTCTATTATGATAAAATATTCACTCTTCGACCCATAAGCGGCCTTAATTCGCGTGAGGAGATATGCTAGGAATAAAATTATTTATTTGCCACCATCCATGAACTTAAGGTTTTGAATAGATATGGTTTCATAATAAATATTAATATAAATAGTAACCGCATATAATAAAAAGAAATATTGAATATAATTATAATAAAAAATAATGAAATTTTAAATAATTAAGGTAAATTTATAATTAAATTATTTATAATTTTTTTATTCTTTTTTCATATTTTGTAACTGGAAAAATAAATTTAAATATCCACATGAATAAGGAAGAAAAAGTACTATATATTAATTAGTTAATTCTTATATTTATTAAAATTTATAAACATATAAAATAAAAAATTAACATCATTATAATTAACAATTTATATATAGTCAGATTAAATTAACTTATATATATATATAATCTAACAATTAAGAAAAATAAAATTTTAATAACACGATTGCATGCATGATATTAGAATTTCCTATGATAATGAAGCATGATATTAAAATTATAACAAATCCTATACTATTTAAATTTTAGCTATTAGATCTTATACTACCAAATATTATTATATTCTATTTTGTGTACCAAAGAGGCCCTAAACTTTAATGATAGCTTGGCAAAATTTCTCTCCAGAATATTTATTTGAATTTTAATTACCTGAAAAATAATTCAATTATCAAGAAATACATCGAATCCCATTATGTGTGTAATTTTGTTGACTAAATTTTGTAAAAAACTGTTTTTCTGATGTGATTTACACAAGGGATTCATTATAAAAACAATTTGTCTGATAGTGTTTTGAATGAAGTAATTTTTAAATTTTAAGAAATTTAAAATACATTAGAATTGAAATACTTCAATTGAATTCCATCTGCTTTTAAAATTTGTTGTTTGAATATTGAAAGTCACTAGAGTATAAAACATTTATACAATTTTATTTAATAACTTAGATTTATGGGATAGATGATTTCTGACATGATATCAAAGTATCTTTAAGATCAAATCGGAGAGTCTGATCATTATTATCCATAATTCTTAATTCTAAATAAATCATAAATTTCAAGATAAGATAAATAGACACGTGTACTGTGCATGCTTCCATGCTTCATACGCATAAAGATTTCTGTGTAAAGAGATGTATTGAAATATAAATTAATAAGGAGGCGTATTTTTCTGTATATTTTCTGCACCATCATTTGTTATAGGTTGATAGCTAGGTTGGTCTCAAGAAAATGGTGTTGGCTGATTGAAACAATCAAATCAGTAAGTTCAGCCATATAAGTGTTAGTTTGAGAGCAAAGAATCCAGATTAACTAGAGGGATGGAGGCTTATAATAAGCATTTATTGGAAGCACGAGCTAGCTATAGTCAATTGGGATCGCCGATCGATGAGTTGTACGTGTTGGCCGTGAGATATATAGTTTACTCATATTACTTTCTGATTATTTAAAGAATTTAATTTAAAATACACATGTCAGTGTAAATTTTTTTAATATTATTATCCAATATATAAAATTCTTTTATGTATATAATTTTTGAAATAAAAGACTAAGAGTTAACTATATTTTATTAATATAATAAAATATGATCAATTAAGTGTATAAAAATATTTATATTACTAATGGAATAAAATTGAACTCTTATTTAAATATTGTTGAATATTGTCTATGCAGGGAGAGATATGTTGAGTATAGACACGTAAGTATTTGTATTCATCATCTTGTGTTTTATCTCGAATCCATAGCGCCCCTTTATATTTTTCCGTAGTTTTAAATAGTGATGGAAATGGGTGATATGGCTTAGGGAAGCCTTTTTTATCCAAAAAAAACAAAAGGCCTAAGGAAGCATTTGGTTTAGCTCGCATTGTGTTTAATTCAACTTAATCTATTTATTCAATAAACTTGTCTTAAAATTTGTAAAATGCCTTTTTTATATATTTTTAAAAAGAAAAAATTAATCTAACACTGAATTTATGATAGGCACCCAACACGTAAAAATAATAGATAGAGAAAGGTATGAAGAGAAAATTAATGGGAAATAAAAAAAAATGCGAGGCTCATAATTTTTGTAAAAAAATGTTTGGGTGTTTGAGATTTTGGAGTATTGAAATAATACCCTTCTATAAAAAAAAAAAATTTACAAGTTACAAGAAAAACTTAATAGGTTTATTCATACTATATTATTATTATTTCAAAAATCCAAAGATAAGACTTGTTATGCGGCACGAGACGAAAAACATGAACATGCAGATGAGAATAATATAGAAATCAAGATTAGAGTCACCAGCTATACAGTAGTCAAGAACCAACGCAAAGTTGGTTGAAGTGGCAAATGCTTCTTCTCATTAATTTTGATTTCGGATTTAAGAATGGGGTATGAAAAAAAATAGGCTCCAAAGGGCCATATTCCCTATAAAATTTTAAATGTTTGAATAGAATTGTCTCATTTTATTTTTAGTAATTCAAAATATTTAATTTTTAAAGAGAGAAATGAGCACAGTAAATATTCAATATTACATTTAAAATTGAAAACAAAAATATAAAAATACTATTAAAGAAGAGAGAGAAAACTTTACAGTAGCCCGGGAAAAATTAACCAAGAGAGAGAAAATTTGGTAAGACTACTAACCATGCATACAATCCATACAATAAAAACTCTCATGCCATTATATTGATTTCTCTAATGATAATATATGTATTTTGACCTATTCAAAATGTTTTCTTTTACCTATTTAGAAATACGTTTGTTGGAATAATTATGATTATTTTCTTTTATCAATTTAAAGGCTTTCTTATCAAGCAATTTTTTAACCGCACCAAATTTTTAAAAGAGAAGGTTGCATTAAGTAATGGGCTCACAGTCGGTCTGCCTAGCCTCAATTATTTCCTCTAGTTTTAAAGCTATACACTTACATATGCCATGCATGTTGACGATTAAATTTTGAAAAAGTAAGTCCTGCAATGAAGAAAAATAATATATATATATATATATACACGTACTTGTCAAATGAAAAATACATTTAAATCGTGAAAATGTCAGAAACCTTGAGCTAGAATATCGACCAATGGACCCATTATTCCTCGACGTTAATTTGCCCCAAAATATATTAATTCTATTAAAATCGATTTTAAATAAATTATCAAATACAATCACTTTATTTTAAAACCACTTAAATTTTAACTAAAATTAATTTTAAGAAAATTAAGATCATTAAAGAATTTACAATGGCATAACCAAACACATACAAAGTCAATGCCTTTTCTCTTTGGTCCCCTATGAGAAATATTATAGCCTTTCCCATGTGGCTGCTGGTAAAATTTATTGGTCGACTCCGAACCAATAAATGTTTGGAAATTTTATCATGATATCCACATATTAAAATAGAAGTTATTGCTTTTACTTTTAAATATAATTTTTATGATGTGTTATTGCCTTTAGGTTTTGAATGTCTACCGTCTTAATTATACCATTAAGAATTAGTTTTAAAAACATAAGACAAAGATAGCTTACATAATGAACATGCTACATATATATATATATATATATATATTAAATGTTTTTTAATCTCTGAAAAATAAATGAATTTTAATTTTGATTTATGAAGAAGAAGAAAAATTTACCTAATATTTTATTTAGTTTCAATCCAAATATTTCTAGAGTTGCATGACCTTAATTCTTATGATTAAACTTTACGTTTATGTTAAATACTTAACTCACTAATGTAATCATATGTGGTAGTCAATAATCATATATGATAAAGAGTAAAACCATACAACTTTAGAATTGTTTAGAACGGAAAAAAAAAAAGAATCAAAGATCTAGACCAAAATTTACTTATTTTTTGTGAATATTTGAGCATATTATATACATAGAATGCGAGTACCTTCGAAGTGCTTGATTTGATGGATTAGAGGGCAAGCATAAATCTCAGTGAACATGGTCATCACGGCAGTCTCTATAATTGTTTGCATTTCATCCCTTGTTAGGGACACAACTGCGTGAGGGATGGCCTAATCTTTCATTGCGTGATTAGCCTGGGAGGCCAGAGAGGTCATCACCACATGCCATTTTCCTGGTGCACACGACACGCCACGTGGCATGTCTTGAGCCCCAGTGCAGTGGTTATTATATATAATAATATTATTTTAACGCTTAATTTTTTTAAATATCTAAATATTTTATTTATAAAATATATAAGTCTCATCACTTATTTCTTCTGTTAGTCTATTTTTTCTCAATCACTCATCTCATACGGTGTTGAAATAACATTTTCCGTGGTTATATAATGAAGGGAAAAAGCATGGATCGAGAATTCCATGCTTTTATCAATGCAAGCATCATCACGTGCAGCTATACAACTTGGGAGCTTGCTGGGACCTCTTTCAATCTAGCCCCCCTTCTCTTTTAATTTCCTGGCTCGATCTCTGCTGCTTTTATCACAAATTTAAAATTTTCGCTAACAACCGGCAATTGTGTCTTAGTACTGTATACAGTATTCACTAACTATTTCACTTACGTATACTAAATCACTACACTCAATTAGCTAACTTCCAATCCCTGCACCCTCAACTGCCAAATCCAAACGAAAATGGCCATCAATGTTTCATACCTTCATATATATTGCAACTATTTAGGTTATAATTGAGCTAAGTCGATCGCATGGAAACATGGATCATAATAATTAATTAGCTCTCCCCGGTAGGAAAAATAAGTTTTTGATAATTGAAAATAGAGTGAATTTTGGTTTTTGATTCTTATAAAAATATTTTGGTTTTGATCTTCATTTAAAAAAAAAATCAGTTTTAGTCCTTATTGTTTTAATTATGGTCCCTAAAAATATTTAATAATATGCATTTATTAATACTCGCAAGCATTTTGGATTTAGTGAGTATAACTATTGTAAGAATTTTACTTTTAATTTTCATAAATACCACCACTTTTTTGGTTTTCCAAAGTATCCATTGTCAAACTCAGTGACTAATTTATTCGCATAATGTAGGCTCATTTAGTGGTAGACATTAGTCATAGGTAGATGCTGATCATGAGTTTTAAAATTGTTCTATTCCTAATACAAGAATTGAATTCTAGACATTTGGTTAAAGAAAAACTGATGCATCAAGAATAAAATTAAAATCTAAGATTTTAAAATATTGGATGAAAACTAAAATGATGGGATCAAAACTAATTTTTTATTGGAATTAAAATCAAAATTTATTATATTTATAAGGATTAAAAATATGTAAACATATTTTTATAAGAGTAATGTGGAAGAATCTTAACTTATACCTCTTAAATGAATAGTAAAAAACTTGAAATTCATTATATTATCAAAGATAGCATAATTCATTATAAAAATATCACAGGATTGTATATTTATCAATGATTAAAGAGAGGCAGGTAGGAATTTGTTGGTATTACATTGATGTAAAAAAATTTAACACCTAAAAAGAAATTATATCTATTATAGTGATATGCTTCCATTCATGTAATGACTTCAAAATATTATTATATTATATTATATTATATTATATATATATATATATATATATATATATATATATATATATATATATGCACGTACGTACGTATATATGTATGTATAGTGAATGATTAGATTTTGGAGTGGGTATATATACCTAAGATGACATTTGGTTTTTGTCTTGGGATAGAAAATACGGAGATACGGAATACAAAATTCTATTTGGCTATAGAGACAGATATAAAATACAAAAAAAATTTCTACCAAGAGACACAAAATATAAGAAATTTCTATATTTCCAAAATCAAGTGACAGTAGAGACAAGACACGAAATAAGAAATTTAATATTTTTTCTTTCAATAATATTCCTATATATACATTTAATATTTTCTACTTTATCCACATTGTCATGGGTGTTTCGCAGCGGTGATCGAGCAACCAGCAACTTTCTAGTGGCCAGCGATGACAGTTCAGCAAGGGTAAATAATATCTTTATTATGTATTTTTTATCTTGTCTCTATATTTCAAAATAAGATATAGAAGCAATGATTATATCATGTACATCACCATCAAACATGATATAAAAACAGTCTTTTTCACCTCTACTAAGCGAGACGCGCCATTTAGATAGATGTTATTCATTCCATGGTTATTCTTTAATGTTGATAAAAAGAAATAGTTATTCATCGATCTTTACCAAGTAATATTAAAATCTATCTTCTATTTAACAAAAAATAAAAAATAAATAAAAAAGAAACAACACACACGCTCCAAGATTAGATGCCATGATGCTTTTCTGATTACTAGCGCACGTTCTAGTGCATGAGGAGCTTGCAATAATGGTATGAATAATCTTGTGGATATAAATTAATTGAAAAATTTATGTTTTCATATTTTGATTCTTGAAAGATTAATCGGATACACTTCGATATATCAAAGATTTTTGCATTATAATATTTTTGCTACTATTTTTCTTAAAATTGGAGTGCTACTATTCTTAATCTTTGAAGTACTAAAGTATATATAATTGATCTATTAAGAATTGAAATGTTGGACCAAAGTATATTTGTACTCTTATTTTTATATAAATTTAAATTGAAAACTTATATATTTAGTCATATTTTTACTTTTTTATATGTCTTTAATTTGGAAATATACTATATATCAAAATATCTTAGGATACTTGTTACACTACGTTACGATACGTCAAAATTTTAAAATTTGATACACATTGCACACAAAAAAAAACACAAAAAAGATACATTCCACATTAAATAAATAAGCAAGTTTACCGTGATTCTCCCATTAAACAAATCTCTTGTAAACGTTTCACTACCTAATATGTAGAATTATTTATGCCTCTATTCAAAAATTTAAACTTTCGATTGAGATACTTCATAACATTGAACAAGAGTCTCTATGACCAAGTAATTAAAGTTTATTTCAAGTTATGTTCCAATCTTTTTTCTAAATAAAAATAAGTTAAATTTTAACACAAGATAGATAGACGTGTGTATTGAATCCAACTGACTCTTACTTTGTACATGTGTTAGATATAAAATTATTTATGTATTTTTATCCAGAAACTTAAATTTTTAGGAATGATAATTCATGATGCCAAGCTATATTTCCGAGTAAAAAATATTTTCCGTCATTTCTTTTTATGTTTTACTGTGAAAGTGGGCTAACTATTTGATATGATGACCCTCTAGAAATATTTAAACCCGACAAGAAGTTGGTGTTACAATATTGTTGGAATCCATGATGAACGATCAAAGCCCAAAAGATCAACAAGGGAAGATTTTAAAGCACTACTTTATAAGCTTAATTACAAAAAAGAAAAAGAAAAAGAAAGGCAATCTATAAGCTTTGCCTCGAGTTCTCATAGTAATGCATGCGTTGTTCCGTAATTCAGTTTCTTTAATTTGAAGGAACTCCCCATTTCAAGTCCAAGCTTAGAAATCGCAATTAATGAATGTCACGCTTTTGATCATTTGCTGACCTTTGAGCGAACTATTGGATTGAGAAGTGCTTTAGGATACCCGACAATTGCTTAAATTTTGTCTTAAATCATGAGTCAACTTTCTTCAAGCTAAATTAATGCATCTCATTTGGATAACTGCCGTACTGGCCATAGTTTCACATTAGAATATATCTTTTCACATGAAAATTTCATAAAACTTAATTTGATTATGTGTTAAGTTTAATCATTGATTAGATAATACCGAAATTGTCTCCACCTTCTTGATTAATAATAAAAATCAACACATGATTAAGTCATGTAAAATTTTCATATGAGATGAACCATCCCGATTTAATTAATTACCTAATGCTTCTTTAGATTAATGAGTTTGGTTGGCATGTCTAGGGTGCAACGGATAACAAATCATTGTCTTCATTGACCCTGGCTTCTGATTTTTCAGAATTGAGTCTAAAGTTGTTATAATTAAGACCCTCACGAGACTTGTGGATAATAATCACCAAATGAAAAGCAAAAAAAAACTGACTGAAACGTGCATGCAATTTACTTTTTGGTAATATATTAAGGAAAACATACATTAATGTGTGTTGCTTTGAGCAAAAGGGAATTTGGTTCCTTAAGCATCTTGCTTCGAGTTTGAATCATGTGTGCGGCAAAAGATATTGCTTGGAAAGTTCTCAGCACGAAAAAGATTGGTCTCATACATGAAGGATATGGAGATACCTGTTGTGAGACCCAAAAAAGAAAAAAGTAAAACATACATCATTCAGGTTATATATATGTGTTCATTTTGAATATATATTAAAAAAATCAAGTAATAAAGTTAATTTAAATTAATTAAATAAATTATGTGCATTAAGATTAGCTCATTTTGGATTTAAAATTGTTTATGATCAAAAGTTTCATGATATACTTAAAAAAAAAATCTTATGCTTAAAAATAATCTAGTGCAAAAATGTTGAAAAAACAATTACCCACGAATTGTTGCCGTGGGACAAGATTGACAAAACTATAAATCCACGAAGCAAGAATGATTTGAGACAAGATCAGAAAAAGTTACGAATGTGATAATACCTCCAATTAATTATGAATGGTATATAAGATATAAAATGATATAATAATTAAATATAGGTGTGATAAGTGAGAACATTGCTAGCCTGAGACAAGTAATTCATCACTTTATGTGATCCAATCGCCCCCCAAAAAAATAGCTTATGGAACGGTTATCCAAACTCTTATAAATAATTTCTTTGTCACGTCTTGAAGTAATGTGAGAGTCTAACATACTCATGTGTAGGGCTAGACATTGTGCAAAGTTTGCTGGAATGGATATCTTCGGGTGGTTCAATAATAATTACATGATAGACCATCCATTAATTACATGATCAAGTGATTAGGGGTTTGATCCATTTTATCCCCTATTCTATAAATTGTTCACTCTTTCAACCCCAAAACGAGGCATGCATTCACATCAAGAGATAGAAGTGTTCATAACCCAACTCAACCCTCTAATCTGACTCGTCCTGAAGCTTATTGGATTAGGTTTGGGTCCTTAAATTTGACCATGTATATTTTTTGTGTCGAGAACAAATCATAGTACTTTGGGATGACTCAACTCGACCCAAACTCAAATAAATTATACCATTTTATACTTAAATTAACATATTTTAAATAACTTGATGTTATTTTTATATTGATGTGGTTTGTTTTGAAATATGTATTATAAAATATTTGTTAAATTTTGTTTCTTATAAAATTTTATAACTTCTATGTATAATATCAAAATCTTTATATGTTGTTTAGGAACTAAGTTAATCTAGCTTAACCTAGTCATTAGCTAGGTCACAATTGAGTTGGGTTCAAGCTCCAAAAAATGACCCACTTTAAAAATAGAGTTGAGTTTAAATTTGGTTCAATTCAGTTCAACTCTCTTATGAGAGGCATATTAGATATAAAATTATTTTAGTAGGTAGAATTCTACTAATAACTTATGTTTATGTGGGAGATGATTTCTGATATCCTTTTCAAATGGTATATGTCCACAATCACTGGCTCACTACCGTCTAACTCTCATAATTTAAACTCTATGTTTCTTATGTAAGATGTTGGGAATTGAAGATATTTATAAGAATATTGATTTTTTTAGCTTAGTTTTTTTTGTTTCTCAACAATACCATGTCCCTCAAGTCTTTGAATTCCAACAATGTTGCCGCCAAAAACTTTGACAAGATAAAAGGTTGTTGGAGTTGTCTGAATGTAGAGGGTACTGCATGCATTAAATCATGATATGTAAAGTTTGTTCCCAACAAAATAGGTGCTCCGAAAACGACTATCCGCATCAAGAAATTTCTCTTATTTTGTTCTCTTGCTGAACAATGAACATGCATATATGCATAGATCTCACTAGCATCTCATTTTCAGGTATACTATTTCGTTGTGGCACGCAACGAAAATGAAATATGGTGTTTATGTGTGAAGGCTTGAATATATGTGCTTATTTAAAGGCAGATAATGTGACATGTTCACATACTAAAGATGTTTTCGATATGAGCCACCAATATCCAAAATTCACAGGGTTCTAACTAATCTAACTCGAGTCGGATCGACTTATTATACGAATGAGGCTCTACATGTGCTAATAATTTTTTCTTTTTAATTTAGAGGGCTCAAATCCAAAATTTTACTTAAAGAAAAAAAAAGTAATATTTGAATCTGAAATCAAGCCGAGATATATATGTTTTTTTTTTATAAAAAAGCAAGTTATATAGGTCTTTGTCTAGTTTTATATTTGTAAGATAAGCATTGCAAATGCTTATCTATGATAAAGCATGGATGATTTAGCTTATTTCCATACTTATGGCAATCATAGAAAGTGATATCAATTTACTTTATTAATTTAATTCTTCTATCAAAAGCTTCATTAGTATTATTTTCACTGATAACAAAACATGAGTTTATGTCACTTTTCTTTAAGCAAGGAAATAACCACATTAATTTTGTAGGATCGAAATTGATGTTGCTCATATCTTTAGACCATAAAGTGGTTTTTGCTTATCTTTCTTCTAATCCTAATTATTCAATGGCCCTTTTTTTGGGGTTTAAATTTAGCTACTTGCTTAAGCACGAATTTTTATATTTAGAAGCCCAAGTTTCTTTTATCCATTGACATCATGGAAAATAGTGGCCCGTACCAACAAACCAGCCTAAAGTCATCATGAGCCTTACAATGTAACTTATCTTGGACCAGAATCTAAAGAGTTTTTCTTAGCGTCTATTCTTCTCAAATTAGGTGCATGAAAAATAAAATCGAGATTAGCTCACAATCATATCTCCTTCATCATGTTGACCTGGGCATATTTGTGATGTTATATTAAACATGATAGAATAAATTAATACATTATACCTAAAGCAATTGTTTAGTGCAAATTATTTGTACACTATTTCAAGGTAATTTACTGTGTTTGGAAGATGTAACGGTGGGACAAAATATCATTCATATATGGTATCATCATTTTACTGATAAGAACACCCTAACAAAAAGAATGAATATGAAATGAAAGTTTAATCACATTTTTTATATACAAGGCCATGTAACAAGTTTTGAAAGCCTTATATAAGTTATAAGCATATGCCAAGTAAGGATAAGATGGGAGAACCTACAATAAAAGCAGGAAATGTGCAAACTAGGTAACAAAACCTACGGATTGAAAACCCCTCAAAGGAAAATACTAAAACTAAACCTCAGTGAGTGTTAGCTACAAATTAGCTACACTTTCTAGAAAATAAAACTGTCTTTTCCAAATAACCAGCTCATTTATCCTAACCAGAGAACATGGACAAATTGAAAAAAGAGAAAGAAAAAAGCCGAAAAGAGGCTTAGCTATCTTCCTTGTCATCGTCTTCATCGGCATCATCTCCATTTTCCTGAGCAAGCATTATAAACATCAAGGATGATTAGCCTCACATAATAAATATGTTTGCTGGACTTTGTGCACCACTTAATCATCAAATTAAATACACTATTGAATATTCTATATCCAACAGCTATCATTTATGATTAAAAGTGGCTACGTATTATTGTCTAATCTTGGAAGAGATTAGGCTTCGAAAGTTATCTGACAGCCTGAAGCATGGTTCATCAAGAAGACAACAATAGTGGATAGGCAGGGTGATAAAAATGTAGCCAGAGTTCAGATGAATAAGCTCCGCCAACAACAATGGCGCTAAAGGATGAACAGCAGTAGGAGCAAACTCCAGGAACACAAACACTTCACACATGAGGTTCCACAAAGAAATGAGATTTTAAGGAGTAACATCTTGCATATTTGCATTTGCATAATCATACACACATCACCTTGGTTTTCTATCAATTGGACTATATAATTCTAAAACTTAGTGGAATCAGAATAATTGGAAATTGCTGCTTATAAGGATACAAGAAAACACCAACTGTTCAGAGAAAGATAGGTCTGCATTGACTAAAATTTAGCAGTTTTCCAGTGATCTGGATGATATGCATGCAAATTATTGATTACAACACCTAATTTTGTAACAATCAAGAACCATGGTAATATAAGGTTTCCTCCACCTAGGTCATTGACAATAGAATTTCCTCTTGTTTGCCACCAGTGCTTAGTAATGTAGGTCAAATATGGCCTCATAAAATTGAAAAAAGAATATCATACAGGATGAAAGAAGGAGAAAAAGTACTAGAGCCTTTGAGAGGTAGCAAGAAATAATACCAATAGCATTGGAAATTTCTACATGCTAGCAACTCCAACAATAACTTAAAAATATGCCAAAATGTCTATGAGATAATGCATCAGAAAAAGCTGATACAAAGTCATGTAATAAAACTCATCAGCAAACCTTTTTTTCTAAAAAAATAAAAATAAAATCATATGCCTACCTCATCAGCATCTTCTTCACCATCTGAATCCTCTTCATCAGCATCCTGAAACAATAAATCCATAAAATGCTCCATGAATTTGAGTAAAACTAGTACGAACTTCTATCATGATATTTCCTTTTGAACTTCTTCAGGAGAAAAAAAAGACACATAAGTATATCGTACAGTCTACCTAACAACAAAACATGACTGAAATGATATAGAAAATTACATTGTTGAAGTACTTTAGAGGGTTAGGCCATAAGTCTTCCTTAATTATTTCAGCAACCTGCAACACAATTTGCACTCCAGGTGAATAAAAAAAGCAACAAAAAAGAAGTCTCCAGAACTTCTGTTCGATTTTCACATAATACCATATATTTGAACAAATTATCGTTTTCTTTTTTAAGTCTCATGAATTAATGACCCATCAGTTATATGGCTTACCTATCACTTCATACCTTAAAATAATAAACACAGACATAGGTAAAGATCACAATTTAAATACACAAATTATAATATTAAATCTCCTTAAATTTACCTCATCAGTAAACGCAGCTAAGAACTTCTGCTCAGTTTCACTGAACCAACTGAAAAAGCTACATCCACAAAAGTGGGGGAGAAAAAAAAGAAAATCAGATATGGATATAGAAATGAAAGAGACTATGAGATTACTCAGATATCCATGGAGCGAATATCATTCAAAAAATTTACCCCAGAAAACAAACTAATAATTCTTGTTTTGCTTTCAAGTACTGTTTTTCAGATTTAAGGCTTGAACCATGGTTCACTTTCTACATAATTTCAAACTTAATTACATTAAAAACAAGTTTAATGGCCACAAACATTTTCACTATATAGTTTAACAAATCAAGTCATGATGTCTAACCAGTCATGTTGAGTGTTGATGATTGTCCAATTATAATATGTCATACTTTAGAGTTATACCTCTCATCAGCAAGTTGGCGTTTGTTTCCTTTTGTCTCGGGATTAACTCCGTTAGCAGCACCCTTGACAACATACAAATGTTAAAAAAAATTGCAGAAAGAGAAAGATCGAAAAGAAGTCAATGGAATACAATGTAAGCATAATACCATGCCCTCCTTCCACTTGATGACAGTTCCAGTAATCGTTGCGGTTCCCTCCTCTTCAAAGAATGTGAAAGTTTTAGTCAACTTAGTATCTTCAAAATAAGGATTCTCCTTAAAATTCTGTAATATTAGAAATTTGTAGATATTAAAATCAAGGCAGATAACAAGCAGAAAAGTCCATTGGTGATCATAATAATTAGTTGATCCCAACAAAAACAAGAAATTTATAGAAAGAGTAAGAAAAGAATTCTCACAAATGTGATGGAGTACCCCAACTTCATATCTTTGAAATCTTCAACATCAAGTGAATCTAAATACCTGAAAATCTATGTCAAGAAAGAATGGTAAATGTATCAGAACTTGCTCAAGCATTTCTCAGCTCTTCCAAAAGAAAAAAGGCAACTTCAGTGTGACACGATATAATATTTTATCACTTCATTAAAAATTAAGGCAATTTAGTGCGCAACAGGATAACTTCACCAAATTGGGTTTGAATTTATAATGCTAAATAAGGTTCAGGTCATTTGCCAAACCTTCTGGTCTTCCTCAGTCAGAAGATCACAGAGTGCAGGATGACTCAAGAACTGCACAGTCAAACATCAAAGAAGTCATAGTGAAATAGTGACTTACTGCAGCTTTGTTACAAAAACAAGAGACAGAGCTTTTATAGTCCTTATACAAAGGTTGAATGTGGATAATCACTAACCGCAGTCAGCCAGAAGTCAGGAATAGATTTGATGATTTCATTTCTCCTATCATAGACAGGCTTGCGTATTTCATTATATTTCTGTTCAACTTCCAAAACTTTATCGCTGGCCTCCTCATTAACCTGTTGAGTATAAAATCTTATGATGAAGCAGCGTGACACATAAAAACAGTCTTAAATGTACTACTGCTCATGATAACCTAGAAGCAGCTTCCAAATTTGATGGAACCGTATGATACAAACCAATAAAATATAACTACCAACATACTGTGGCAGCAACACATCAAACCATATGACAATAACATTAAGATTAAGGGGGCTGATTTCTGTTCGATCTCAATGAAATAGCACCGAATGGAATTAGAAATCACGGATTTTTAGAAAGGCTTGCATTCATGGTTTCAAATACGCATAAATAAATCTCAATCATTTTCCATTATACATGAAGCAAATCTTCAAAATGAGGAAATTGAAGCATCACTAATTCACTAAATTAAAGACTCACATTAAATATACAAAACAGCAGCCAAGAAGCAGCATACACAAACAACGAACCAAAAGCATCACTCACAATCACAAACATAAAAGAAGAACCTCTACAGAACAAGCTATGCACAGGGAAAGAAACACAAGTAAAGCATCCATAGAACAGGAGTTACAAAAGCTAGCGGATCCAACATCTCAAATCCTTGATGTTACCCCCATCAATTTTCCACCACAGTTTTAACCCAACCACAAAACCTCCCAACTTTATGAATGTAAACCAAATCACCTAAAGCTGCAAATTTTCTTTCCTGAAAACCCAAAACTATGATTATAAAAACCCACATTCATCTCATGAAGTAAAATAAAGGAATGTTCAGCTCAGCAAAAAACTCAATAACCAATACACCATAAAAAATGACACCCAACAGTCACCAAAACCAAAACGTTTTGTTCAAAATTACAAAACAAAAAATACAGAACACAACACCAAAGATTCAAACACCAGCTACCAAGAGCAAAAGGGGCAATCATGGAAAAAAGGGGTTCAAAGGCATAACCTTTTCCAGCTCATCCTGCAACTCCTGCAGTTTCTCAACGGAAAGAACAAGCTCACCATCAATGTGATCAGAATCATCCCCTTGACCCACTTTGGATTTCTTGGCCTTATCTCCCACCATTTTTTTTTTCCCTGAGGAAACCAAGTTGAAAGGGCAAAGCAAATTTGCAAGCTTTTTCACAAGGGCAAGAAAGGGTTTAGGGAGAATCGGCAGAAGAGTGTGCGAGGGGAAGAAAAAGGTGAAAGGTGAAAGGTGGTGGTGGTGGTGTTGGTTAGAGTATTTATATGAAGGGAAAATTGGAAGGAAGCACCTTCGTTGTGTCTTGTGTTGTGTTGCGTTACAAACGTGGGACCCACATTGTTGTCGAACATCAGATTAAGGTTTTGATAAAGATATTTTGGCTTTGGGACTGACTGACACAGCAGGGTGGGGCCCACTTTCTTGCTAAAAGTCGATGTTATCCCTCCCCTTTACATGTGCATTGCTTGTTCATTTTTGTTAAACCAAAGGCTACTTCTGACTTTTGGATCCGTAAGTTATAAACCAAGTGTCAAGTTATGCGTTCATACAATTAATTTTGATTAGAATTGATTTTATATTTTTATAATAAAGTGATTTATGTTTAGTTGTTTGATGTGAAAAGTAATTTTAATAAAAAATTATAAAGTAAAAATTTAGAAGTAATAATTTATTGTTTTTATTATAATCAATTCAAGTGCTAGAATTGATTTTGAAATTGAGTTCAAAACATGTTGAAAACACATAATTAAATTTGATAGCTTCTATTATGTAACCAAACACATCGAAACATTTATTAAATTAAGGGTGTGTTTGGTTGGATATTAAAAATGAAAATACTTTTTTTAAAGATGAAATTCCTATATAACTTTAAATATAATATTTATTTATAAAAATTTATAATTTATTTTTATCCCTAATCGGTCATAATATAATATAGAGTAGTTTCTCTTATCCATCTCTCACAATTTACCTACCTTACAAATTGTTTTTGGACAGAAAAATAAATACTAATTCACCATCTCTGCTATTTAAAATTTCGGAGAAGATTTGATCCCGTGATTATTGGTTATAAGGTCGCACAAATATAAGTATCGAAATCTTTATCTTATTTTATTTTTTTTCTAAGAAGAACACTTGTATAAGGGAATAGAGCACTCTTTAAACATAGACTAATGACTAATCTTCGCTCGTGGTGTTTGCTCCTTCTCAAAGAACTTTTCAAAGCTCCTTGAACATCTGATTCGTGTGTCGATTGGAGTTGGCAAAATTACTTCACATAGTTTGCAGGAAGCATTGACACTAACTAAGGGTGTGCTAACTTTCTTTGTCTCCTGAAGTTATGATTCATCTAGCATTTGCGCTATTACCACTTAAAGATATGTTCATGTTTTTTCTCATCATAGCTATGCAGCTGGGTAAAAAGGCTTCACACTCCCACAATTTCTGACATCCCTTCTGCCTTAAACAAGGTAGGTTGTTCTAAAATATATTATACGTTCTCATTCTCATAAGATGTGTGAACTTTTATTTTATTAATGTGAAAAAAAAACAAAGATATTATTATTGGGGTTATTTACTATTATCTATGTTTATCTTTATTTGTCAACATATTCCTAAAAAGTAAAAAAATATTTATTTTAAAATGGAGGAAGTAATAAACAACAGTAACAAAATATTTATTTTTGTGAACGATAAAACTGCTACATAGATATGGTTACATATTTTTGACTGGAAGAGTTTTGCCAGCAATGTCAAGATGGCCGAGTTGGTCTAAGGCGCCAGTTTCAGGTACTGGTCCGAAAGGGCATGGGTTCGAATCCCATTCTTGACACTCATTCTTGTTTTTCCTCTTTGCAACTTGCAGTTTTATGAATGACTCTTTTGGTGAGTAATGGTTTTATCTGGTCCACAAGTATTGTTACCGAATAGATAAATCAGAAGAGGGGAAGGGGAACCATCAAATACTATTAGTCCTTTCAATGGAGTTCAAAAAATGTTCGAACCCTAATTGAATAGCTTGCTAAGCTTGCGCATGAATGATGAAGTTTGACATGAGAATCTCAGAAAAGGTACTGTAATAAAATCCTCAATCATCTTCTAAGACACTTGGATATTGAGGATGTCATATTATGGAATCAATGTAGATAACCAAGGCAAAGTCTAGGATCATACTTATACAACTCAATTACATATTGGGGGGTGTGAGTTCCATCCCACATACATGGTCATACTCCACTTTCTCCTCCCTTGGGTGCATGTGTGACAAAAATAAAGAAAGAAGAAGGAAAGAAAGCAATCCCCGAATTAGTGCCAATGCTTCCTGCAAATTTACCTCATTGCTGTTTTAGATTGTGAATTCCTTTAATGGTCCTTAACAAAGACTGGAAATTACTTTTCAACGTTAATAAGGTCCATTTGTGAAGGCATATTCACATCACTATGAAGTTGAGGTTCTTTTCCTTTTATCTCCCACTACCACCAAAAGAGGATAACAAAAATCAAATTTAAACAGGGAAGCTTGGCTAAGTATTTCTTTAGAATTCACACTATTTACTTAACATCCAAGCAACACAAAGAACACATGATTTTACAAGAATGGCGATTTCTCATGTTAAATAATCAAAATGAGACTCATATAAGGCCTAAGCAAGGCTAAGAAAAACATTTTACTTCATCTTCTACGTCTTAAGAAATTTTATTCCAACAAGCCATTTTACAATTGACAAACTCCAACCCCTAATGACTGTAGTAAGCACGCATGTATTGCACTATTCACAACCCCAGGTATAATACATGACGCACTTATACAGATTTTTTTTTTTTTCCTTGATAGAAAGATTGGATTCTTCTTAGCATCCGACCTGTCATAGATACGTAAAATTTCAAGCATACAGTATAATGTTACAATCTTGCACTCTTAGTCCTTCATTTTGGTTGAATAAGTATTTTAGGTAGAGACAAACTTTTGCTTCAGATCCAATCCAATATCGAGATACTCCTCCAAAATCATCGAACACTAAAAGAAAAACACTCGCAAGACACAAATGGAGTATTTTAATTAATGAAAATCATAAGAACATCATCTTGATTATATTTATGTAACTGGAGAATTTGAGTGAGTCATATCAATCTTGATGAAAAGCAATCAAATACGTAATAGCTGGGTTCAAATATGCTTTGTAAAATAAGCACTGAAGCAGCAGAAACTGAAATGTGTAATAATAATGAAAAAAAACTAACAAAAGGCACAAGAATCCAAGTAATAAAATTTAAATTAAGTTCCACATTCATAGTTAACAGTAACACAATTCAAAGTCAAAATTTTAGCACAAATTTTAACAATAAGGATTTATTTTAATCCATGGTCCACTCAGCTTAACTCCTTGATGCTTGCTTTTCTTTGGCCTTCTGGATCTTCAATACCTTCTTCACAATTTTTTGTTCTTCAACAAGGAAAGCACGGATTATCCTATAACAAGATTAAATAGCCATGAATATTGCTCTGATTAAGAAATAAAAGGAAAAAAAATAAAGAAGAGAGGTCTGATGATTTTTTGACCAACACACCTTTCTCTAACTGCACCTCCAGATAATACACCTCCATAGGCACGGTTCACTGTCCGGCGGTTTCTAGGCAATCTAGATCTCTTGTATTCAGCAGGTCTCAAGTGTGGAATCTGCAGATTATGTCTGGATCAGAAAATCATGGTAGGAGAAGAAAGACTGCAGCAGAGCACTAATACTTCATATAGAAAAGAAAGGACACAGCCAGAAAGATCATGAATAACTTCCTGTCGGCACAATTCATGGAAGCAAAATGTTTTGGCCATCACTTAAGACTAAGGCTATGTTTGGTTGAATGGTGAAAATGAGGGTGAATTTTTCATAATTGATTTACACAAAATGAGGGTAAATTTTCTGTGATTGAACTTCATAAGTAATTTACACATGAAATGATTGAAAATTTACCCCCAGTTTTTACCCTCCAACCAGACATGCCCTAAAGAAGATAGAGGGATCACAAGAGAAAGAGAGATGGCAATGTAGTATAACAAGCAAGAAAGGGAGGTACTAGCCAAGGGAGGGGTCAAGCACTCAATCTCCTCTAGAATAAGCGGTAAATAAGACCCATTAGCCGGTTTCAGTAATTCAAGACTGCCAACAAACACAAAGCATGACATAATTACAGCTTCCAACAACCTCCTCCCCAGCAGGCATAGGCAAATACTTATTCCAGTCCAGATAAATTGTCAAAAACAAATAGCTCATTCTCACTCCCATGAGTCGCTCCTCAGTTCACTATAACACAAATAGTAGTAGATAATAAAAGCACTAAAACCACTCAATACACGCACATGCCCCCTAAGGAAAAAAAAGACAAACTTTTCTCAGATCAGTTTGGAATCCAACTAATATTTAAGCCAAAAACAAATTCAGGAATACGTTTTCAATTTAAAAAAATGAACATTTTTATCACCCCCAACATACAAGCACGGTTGCTAGGGCAGCAAATTCATCTATAAAATAAATCAGATCTTACTCTCTACATGATTTTCAAGCAGCTTATGCTCCACAGATATACAATCAAACTCCACATATGATCAATGTCGCAAACAAAACACAATAAGATATTATTATTATTATTATTATTATTATTATTATTATTATTATTACTAGACATACATACCCCTTGGATCCTCTTGCCAGTGACAGGGCACTTAGGTCCGCTTGCTCTCTTCTTGGTGCTCTGGTACACCAACTTCCCACCTAGTAAAAACCCATTTTTTATTTCAAAGGTTAGCCAAACACACTTAGACAGCATTCACAATCCAAATACAAAATCAGAAAGCTTCCAACTTCAAAATCCAGTCCCAATAAACAGATCAGGGGAAAATAAAACAAAAGACACACAAATATTGTGCAAGTTTTGTTTTCATTAAGATAAAAACAAAAAGAATAAAGGGAAAAAAAAGGATGAAAGTAAGAAGCCAGGGTACCAGGGGTTTTGACAACGCGGTGCTGGTTGGATTTGGTGGCATAGCTGTGGCGCTTGCGATAAGTGAGCCTCTGCACCATTGTTGTTGGAACAGTGAATCCTATAAAACTAGAAGAAGAAGAAGAAGAAGAAGAAGAGGAACACGATGGTTGTGTTTTGTTGTGTAGGAGGAATTTATATGGAGGAGCCTCTTCTGCTGTCTGCAAAACCCTACATCACAGGGATCCCTCTCCTCGTTATCAATTTTTTTCTTTGGGCTTTATCTTGTCTTCCATACAAAACCATTCCAACCGGGCCCAAACCCAAAACAAGAACATTTTTTACGGATAAAGTTGGCCCAACAGAAAAAAGTACAGGGCTAGACAATCGCCTTCCGTTTTTCTTAAAAAAAAAAAAGAGAAGAGAGAGGGACAATGTTGCCAATGCGATCCATTTGAATTACTCATAATTATTTGTAAATTTTATTTGTGGATGTCTGCACCAAATCTCTACTGTCTCTCGATGTTTCAATGTATTGCACTTTTGATTAACCAAATTATACTAATTAAACAGATCAATAAGCGCATGCAATAACATCACTGGGCAAATTTGGGTTGATTGTGGTAAATATGTTAATCTTATTGAAAAAATGATAATTCTATTGTTCGAATTTATGATATAAAATTCATCTAGAATCACAATTCAATTCGTTTCCACAACTAGTTTTAGGTAAATGAACAACCTAAACAACTGTTATATACCAAATTGTTTTCACATTAAAACTCAACAACACTTTAGGATAATTAAGAGGATTTATTGTAGCAGGTTGAACTTATAAGAGTCTTGTCAGAAAAGTCTTGCCATCATTACTTGCTGAAGCAACTCTTGTACACATTTATATCTGTATTTGTATTGTATATATATGCATAATTGTGTGTGCGTATTACAAAAAAGTCTTGAATTTTGGGCATTATTGATTATTTAGTTAACAACTATAATTCAAAGTAACATAACTTGTTAATCCTAGGTGAGTTCTTAGTTGGAAAATATTTAGTTTGAGACTATATGATCAACAATATTATTATAATATAAATAAATTTTAAAGTTACACTTTTACCCTTATCTTCTACCTCTCCCCTCTCTCTTCTATCTTCACTCACCCCCTTACCCCAACCAACACACACGGCATCTCTTTTCTCATCTCTACCACACAATATTAGTTCGCACAAACTAGAAACACTGCAACCATTCAAAATCATTTATAGTCCAAGCACTTAAAAGATCAATGATTCTATAATCTGTGTATAATAAGTATCGGCTATTTAACAAGCTCTGATGGAATCAAACAAGTTCAGAAAATCCATGGACTCTAACCATGTGAGAGGACATTGCTTCCAAGAAATAATAATAGATCTTTGTTGGTCCAAAGAGACAAGAACATCATCAAACAAACATGGCAAAGTTGATTGCTTTTAAGGAAATTGGTTTTGGTCTTCAACTCATACCTTCTTGGTCACGACAACCTCCATATTAAGAGTGATGGTGTTGGAGGAAGAGATGGTGGTGTGAGGGAGGGAAAAGAGAGAGTTTGACGAAGATAAGAAGGAGGTGAAGATGGAATCGGAAAAAAAAAAGGATAAAGATGAGGAAATTGATAATGCACTTTTTGATAAATATTAAAATATAAATATATATTATTATAGAATTATTTTTTAAAATAGAAAGCTTTTATCTCAATTGTTAAATTAAAATTTAATAATTAATTACGTAATCCCAAACTCGATATTTTCTCGGGTAGAATTCACCATTAAAGCTATTTTTTAAAATTGATGTTTAAAGTTTGCATATGAGTAAACATTCATTTTCGATCACACACATGTATTTTTATTTTTTTTTTTGTTTAATCAATTTTGTCCGAGGGATTGATTTAATATATCCCTTAAACTTTGGATTTTTATCTATGTCCTTCTCCCATCGATTCGACCACAGCTTGTATAGGGATAGGATGTTAATTTGCTTTGGTTTAATTCAATAGAAAATAAAATAAGAGTTTTATAACATAATATGCTAAATTTGTAAGCACTCAACTATTAACTTGGAAAAAGTAAGAATGATGGTTCTACAAGTATCCTTCGGTTTACAAAACTGATCTTGTTCAATTTACTACGACACCATGCTAGTTGATCCGTCGTTATCCGTGACATGTTCAACACTCTCCAAACCAATTTCATATCCACTTGAGAGAAAAAGCAGAGCACTTGATCTGTCCCATCTTCATGATGCTTCTTAAATTTCTTCAATATGCAGCTTCCACTCCTCAAAAGTTCTCTCAATCTCTTTTCCTTCTGCAAATCCAAACAACAACATTTCACATAAAAAAGTAACACAACACCATTCACAACAAAAGGAAAGAGGAAACTTTTTTTTTTTCTTTCCCTAAACGTTCATTATTCAAAATAAGTTTATTGGATCTCGACTGATTTAGGATCTCATTGGACAAATAACTCATCTAAGTGTTTATACAAAAGGAGCTTTTGAAAACTAAGTTATGAATAAGTTATTTTATACTTAAATGTATAACAATAAAAATATTTATTTTTAGTATTTTAAATTGTGCTTTTTAATAAATTAGATATTTTAATTTCTCAAAAAGCATTTTAAAAAATAATAAATTATATAACCAAATAAAATAAAAAGTTAAAATGTGACTTTAAATTTCCATAAAGTTAAAAAATACTCATAAGTTTATTATAAAAACAAACTCTTAATTTGAATAGATGACTTCATTGCGGGATCAAAATTCCCGAGATACTAACTTTTCATTCACAAAAATTCACAACCATATATTGTTTGCATGTGAAATTAAAAAAGCGACTTTAGAAGCTTTATTTACCTTTTGAAGATCTGTTAGAATTTCCAAAAGAAGCTCTAAATCTGCAGGGTCTTGGAGCTCCACTTGAGTTGTTTCTCTAGCACCTTTAAGTGTCAAGCTTGATGCATCCTTATCAGCCTTTATAAAACGCCACATTGTTCCAATTGATTCTTCCAAAACCTCTACTAGCATGTCACTTGTGATGCTGTCTTCATCTGCCTCTCTTTGTCTGAACTTCTTTTTATCCTTGGAGTTGTCATCTGCAACCAATTAAAGTTTTGCAGCCATGAGGAATTGTTTGTCTCACATGTATAACTAATGGTCCCCCTCAAAAGCTCAAAGGGACACTACGAAAGTGGGGACAATAAAAGTAACCATCGAATTTCATTTATTGTAGGGCATTACTACAAAACGGTTGCACTCATCCAGTTGTACAAATGAGTAGAGCTTTCAAAAATGGAAAGAAAATAGGGTTAAATACCATATCTCTATACATTATACTATTATAGTAATTGTGTTGACAAACGAAAAAATGTTAAATCCCATATCTCTATAATTTTTCATAATCATTTTCTTTATAATAATAGTTTTACTAAGGAATAGTACTATAGAGAGACTTTAAAAAATTTAATAAGAAATTAAGAAAAAAATTATAGTATAATAATTTTAATACATTAATGGTGTAAAAGTTTTACAACATCAATCAATCATATATATATATATATATATATATATATATATATATATATATATATATAAGACTTTTTAGTTAGCGGATATTTGAGTCAAACACTTTTATAACAACATATGATTGCATGTTTATATAAAATTATTTTATACTGACAGTTGATTCAAATTAAAGATAAGATGTACTTAAATTTTCAAATTCCAATATATACTTGAAAACTTTAAAATCCTTCTTTAATTCCTTATCATGTGTCCTAGGAAAAAAAAAATGAGTGAGAATTTTCTTATGTGAAAATTACTACATACGACTTAATTATAAGCATATCTTTACAACCACATATAATCTAGAGAATTCAAATCCAATTTTCTCATGCATGAAATGATGCTCACCAAAGCAAAAACCCTTATAGTAGGCACCCAAATTATTAACTGTACAGCATTTTAAAAGTTACTATTATTAGTACCTCTTATCAGTGGAACTTGAAGTAGACTGCGCATGACACAACGATTCTTGGTATAGTTTTCCACCCTTGGGCCTTGAAAAGGTTCATTCTCTATGAACCTTTGGAGAAGCACTTGGAACTGTTGAAATTCCCCAGCAACTTCATTGAAGCTTCTAAATCCGTACTGGTCAGTTTCCCACAACTCCAATGCCTTCTCATATTCCCACTGAAGGAATTCCCAGGAAAGGCACAACTGTCCCACATAGACCAGTTCCAAGTCAGTGTACCGTTCTCTCATGAACTTGCTCATTGGGTCAGCCTCATTATTCTTGCGCCTAGAAAGTCTAAAGCCGTGTGGAAGAATGCTTTTGATAGATGGAGAAGATTTCTTGCGGCATGAAAATGACTGGAGTGGGTCCTTTGACTGAAGGAAACCTATAATTTTCCAAGAAACTTAAAGAGATCAGTATTATGCCATAACTTTGTGAGACTTTAGTCTTAAACATCAAGCAAATAATGCAAGGACCACTTAGATTATGAAAGTATGAAATAGCTTTCCTTGACTATAGTTTTCTAACTTATCTTGCATAGTAAGAGTTGCTTATAGAGAGAACCAAACAAAAAGGGGTCATGTGAACATTTGGTTTGGGTGGAGCATTGCAATCAGAGCTAGATCATTTGTTACTGTAAAAAAATTTTACACTATCATTTGATTACATGTTCTTATTTATAAAACTTATAAAATATCAAGTGGTTAAACCAAATACGTTTGTTTATATGACAATAAATAATTGGATATTTATGTATAATTTTTTTTGTACTACTAATACATGAAAATAAAATTCAATTTTAAAATAAAAGAATTTTTAAGGTAATAATTAAGAGGATGCAGCAAAACTCTTTTAGAAATTAGGCAAAGATTGGACACAATAAAGAAGTGTCCAAATTTCAGGCCGGCAAAAGAATGGGAAGTGCAAATTTAATGGACAGGAATCCTTTAGACATATGAGAGAACATGGATAGGTGTGTGTAAATAATAAATATACACATGTTTGTATAATATGTTTATTAACAAGGAATAAACCTAGCACTCACATGGCTGTCATCTAGGAAAATGCAGACTACTAGAAGTTATGGTTGGTGGGAATTCTACTATAGAGGACCAGTAGCATTTATGTAAGCAACTGCAAACTCAAGCATGTGGGAGAAACAATTGTCTCTTCCTTAATGCTCAACCCCCAATTCAACATCTTTTCCTTGTAATAAAAGCCAAAAAGAAAAATGAATTGCACTGATATTCGAAAACTATATTTGGAGATAGTATTCCCCCTTCCTTCAACAAAAAACTAACCAGAAAAAGAAAAATACAGTTGTGTCATAATTCACTCTACTTCAGGGTATTTGGATAATTCATGCTTTCCTAGCGCCCAACTAACCAGATATAGTGGGTCCTAACCTCTCTACTTTTAATGATATAGATGAGTTTGGTCTTGATGATCATGCAAGTTAAATGAAATTGTTCATGAATTAAGCACACATTGTTTTTAACCAACCCCATATGAAATTTTTACATTGAAGATAGGAACAGCAAAAACAATATATATAATTGAAAACTATGATGAAAGAAAAATAAAATTGAGCTAAAGGGTAGCAATTACTGACCTATGGCATACATCTTTTGGTAATTTAAGATATCAAACTTCCTCATTCTCTCTCTGTAACTCCTGTAGAATTTTGGAAGCTCATTGGTGGTACTGCCATGCTGGAATTTCTCATCAATATTCCATGGCTTCAAGTCTTCCATTATCCTTGGAGACTCAGAATCCTCAAGGATGGTAGGTAGACCAATTGCCTTAACCTTCTTCAGCTCCATCTTCAGCTGTTCTATCAGTTCTTGATGCTCCCAAAGTGTGTCAAACCGGTTGGAATCCTCAACATCTATAGCTGCTAGACTATCTGAATTGTGTTTCACAGATTCTTCAGATTTTGAATTGATGATACCGGAGGACTTCTTTCTTCTCACGTCTGAATCCTTCACCAAAGAATCTTCAAACTTTCTCAGCTCATCCATTATATCTTCATCTTCTTCGGCAAAATCATCAGGCTCATAGCCAACTTCCAAATTCTCCAAGTCCCTCTCATCTCCAAAGTCCAAATCTTCATCTGTTAGGCCTGCATTTTCCTCATCATGGTTTCTCAATGTGTCAAGATTAACAGTGGTTCCAAAGTCTGTGTCTGACAAGAACCCATCTCCCATAGAACCGATAGAATCTGAGTCGATGCTTGAGCAAATGAAATCATCCTCAGAAGCTAAATTATCTGCAACTGGTTCCGAAGGTTGTTCCATGGATGGAACACAATTGAGCTTCTGTGGTACCTCCTCTTTGTGCACCTTTTCCGTGGTATTGTCAAGAATTTCTTCATTAAAACCTCCTTCACAATCATTAGTAACTTGATTCTCCAATGGAAAATCATCATTTGAATGAATAAACAGTTCCTTCACAGTGAAATTTGAAGCTGCTGGTTCATCCAAGAAGTGGCTGAAACTCATGCCAGAGAAGAACTGATACTTATTTGTGTTTGCAGAAACAGTGTCCCTCTTCACAAACTCAGAACTTTCACCATTACTTTCCTTGGATTCTTCTTCAGTAAGGTTGCAGTTCCAACTTTGGTATTGAAATTTGAAAACCAACTTTGACGGTTCCTCTTCTTCTTCTTCCTCTTCAAGGCCCAAATTCCCACTATCATGGACAACAGTTGTAGAACATTCTTCCATGGACCCTGCTTCTTCTTCCTCTGGCTGGAAACTTTCAGAATCAATTTGATTACTTTCATGTGAGGAAGTATCATCCGAAACTGACCCAAAATTCTCAGACCTCAAGTCGGTGTCTTCTTCAAATGATTCAGAAAAATCTGCCCCAGACTCAGTTTTTGCCTTTGTTTGACGAGTTTCATGGGAAAAATTAGTAGAACAAGCTGAATTCATTGCCTTAGAACTATAGTATCTGAAAAAAGAAAAGCAAAAAGTAAAAACAGAGAGAGATTACATTGACGAATAATGGACAATAAAACCATTTTGTTTAATAGGTAATAGGTAAGAATGGAAAATTCAATACCTCATGAAGATTTTGTTGAAAACCCAGAACAGAGTTTGCATAAGCTTAGAAAACAGGACACAAAAATACCCAGAAAAAAGAACAACCTTTCGGTGCACAAAACCCTTCTGGTGACTCATGATCACCAAATATGAATTGGGTGTCTAACGAAAATCTCGTTGTGGCACATGCGGAACGAGCCCACGAACAAGTTCGTTCCTTTTGAAGCGAAAACAGAGAAAAAACAGGGGAAGAAGAAAGGGAAGAAAAAAAAAACAGAGCAGGGTCATGCAAATTCTGATTTGAACATTGAAAAAAAGGTTCTCATGAAAGAAAAAAAATGGGAATGGACCTCGCACCTGCATAGACAAAGATGTACGTACAAACTCTCCTCCCTCTAAGGAGTTTCACATGGTGAATCCGATTCAGCAGAGGTTGAAGTGTTACCTAATTAGTGGGATTCAAAGAAAAATTTAAGCAAAACCAAAACAACAAAAAACAAAAGGGGTGTGGTGTAGGAAGAAAATAACATGTGAGCGACTTGTGTTTTGAGCTAATCTCAAGGGTTGCTTAGAACAAAGGGATTCTGTTTTTCTGTGTTACCGTTTTCTGATAGACATGAAGGGATTTAACTTTTTTTTATTTCTCTCCTTCAGGTGAAAGGTCTGTTGTGGCTTACTCTTTGATATATGAATCATTGTTGTGTGTGTGGGAGAGAGAGAGAGAGAGAGAGAGAATTGGGAGAAGAATACAACAAAAATTGGTTTAAATTGAAAGTTTACGCCTCATGCTACTCCATGTCAATTTGATGCACTTTAGGAACTAAATGTTGTGTATATGTGTGTGTTTGTAACACTCGTAAAGTTAGGGGATGGAATTGGAGGGTCTGAGTTCATGTTTCAGACTTGTGTTTTGGGTCAGTGTGGAATTTGATTGGTTTGATGAAAAAAATATTCAACCAAGCGTGTGGATTGGGAACGGACCAGACAACCGACAACGTTCATAGAATAGCCCATAGGCATATAGGGTATTCACTAAACCAAAAAAATTAAGGATCTTTCTTCCCTAGTTCCTTCTAATTCGTTAGTATCTAAAATTTGTTAAATTAGATTTTTTTATATTAAATTTGATTATTCACTAAAAAAATTAGATTATTCAAGTTTAACTTACATCGATCTAATATAAAAATAAAGCTCTTTTAATATTATCTTTTAGTTATAAAAATCGAATCTAAGATTCTATTGAAAAGAATAAGTGTCAAACAATCGGATTAGCTTTTACTCATTGTCAAATTATTGATGTAATAATATTTGTTACTATTATAGTTATGATTATAATCACTTATTAAAATATTTAGCAAGTAACACAAAAAGTAAATTAATAAACGTATTTTTCTAATTGACCATAATCCAAGATAAAATTGGGAACATAATAATTTTTTATCAATCAATAGTGAAAGCTTTAAAAGATTTTAATCATCTAATTATTTCCTATTATAATTTTATTTATTTATTTTTCAATATGATTAATTTTATTTTCATTTATATAAAATATAAAAGAAATTTATAAGTACATAATGAACTCTTGATTTGTTATTAATAATTACATACTAAAGCTAAGCTCTAAAAAATTAATGGTAGTATTTTACTTGGATTAAATATACAAACATTTATTTAAATATAATAGCGGTTTGAAATTTGGAAAATATTATTAAGAAAATCTGTATCCATATGTGATAGTATTTGAAGATTAATTTCTAGCCTCGGGAGAATACTCTTTGTTCAATATACATACATACATACATATATATATATATATATATATATATATAAATTTTATTAGAGAATTGAAAAATATAATGCCTCAATTGACTTATTTTAAGGATTTATATACAAAAATATTAAACATTTTCGAAATTTTGTTAGATTTCATTAAGGCAATATAAAGGGTAGTGTAGTGTTCCAAACATTATGTATTATATTTGGATTGGTATTTCATTTCTCCTTGCTGGTATGATTTGCTTCCCTTTTGTGGGGTTAAACTTTTTTATTGATTTTTTATTTTAGGAGATTCATCGTTCGATACAATGACTTATTCATTTATTTACTTATATGCTGACAATAAGTTTTAAAACCATTCCATCTCTAATATGAGAATTAAATTTTTAATACTTGATTAAGGAAGGAAATAGTCGTCATTATCTCATATTGGTCCGTAGTAGGTCTTTTTGTTGATTTATAAGGGTAGAAGATAATTTATTGCAAAATGTATAAATAGCGTATAACTAGAAGATTTTACTTTTGTCCCCCGGAGGCCCATAAATGAGTGCATGGCACTTGGCACGAACCCAACGTTATAGAAATCATATTAGTGCCTTATATTTTTGGCGAGATTCGACCACTGATGAAACGATAAAAACCAGTAATTGGTCAAAGAGGATACTGCAATGGAAGAATGAACAAAAAAAACCTTCACTTTCCTTGGCGATTTTATTAATTTCCGTTTGAGGGAAGAGAATTGATGTCAGTAGAGGTAGAGATAGAGATGATGGGGCGTGCAGTAGAGATATAGAAGATAATCTTAAACTCAAAAAATTCTCAAATAAACAAATAAAGTCAAATCAAGTGTGTTCTTCCAGAAACGGGAAATCAGCATCAAACCAGAGACAAAAACTACTACAGTAATATTATCGACTGAAAGGGATATTTTGTAAACTATTATCTAATTGGAATATCATTCTTGACGTGTAATCATATTACGCGTTCAATGTGCGAATTTTATATAATATTTTTATTCACTAACATTACTCGGTTTGAATTTACAAAAGAGAATTTTTTAGCTGACTGGCATCATTAAAAATATTATTTTGTATATCCGGAAGTAAAATATTAAGATTTATTTTGAAAAGCTAGACTATTAAATTCATACTCGGTCAATATATTAAAATCATGTCTTCTACTATAAGGATGTATAGATAGATGAAGTGCAATAAAGTTTGCACAGATATATTGATAGATTAATTACCAAATAATAATATCAAAGAATTTAAATACATTCATTTAATACTAATATAACGCAATTTTATCAATAAAACTTTACTGCCGAATTCTTTTTTCTTTTTCTAGATACTGCCGATTCTGTTTCGGCTTGGCGATATTCTCAACATGCATTGACAATGGGTTGCCCTGATTCCAAAAGCTGATTTTACACTACGTGTGGGATGGGATGATTCAATAATAATTGGATTATTCTTCTGTCCGTACAGCCCTACATAAAGGAACCTTCTAACCGGGAAGAAGGCAAAACTTTATTTTGTTTTTTCTCACGTATCTTCTCGCCCAAAGTAATTCTATTCAAATATTTAAAATTTCATAGTAATAAATATGACTTTTTCAATACTGGTTATTCTATATTCAAAACTCAAATCTAAGACTACTAACTAATAAAGAGAATAAACTCGTATCAATTCAACTGAATATATGTTGGTGAAAGAGATGACAATACCTTAAAAATGCTTTAGGAAGTGTTTAAGAATATTGTCCAAGGCAGCACGGTAGGCCAAAATACGGAATAGACTAAGTTGAGAGACATTCAATAAAATCCAAATTAAAAGGTTCTCAAATCTCAACAAACATTTTGTACCATTTGAGATTCGCAATTTGCTACACAAAGCATTTGTTTTTACTCCTCTCTACAACCTAACAAGTAAAATCTAGTTGAGTCTTATCACTATCTTTTCTGGGGAGATTTTCCATATATGTTGACACAAATTAAACAAAACAATAAACAGATTCATGGATTCAATAGTTGGCTTATCATCATCTCATGGTTTTTTAGTGATAATAGCTGTCTAGACTCTCTTAAGTTTGCTCATTTTGTTGCCTAAAAAGATGATTATACAAGCATGGTTGTAGCTTGGGCGTTTGTCAATAATATAGTGAAATTGCATGGCTTGCCAAGGAAAATTGTGTCCGGCTCCGCCATAAATTTCATCAATGGTTTTTTGGCAAAACTTGTTCAAACTATAGGGCACATCTTTGCTCATGATTACTCACTTAATATGAGACACCGTGTCGACTCATTTTTCATCCACTGTTAGATGAAATGTGTACCCCATTTAAATAAGATCTACATCCTACTTAATAGTAGATGAGAAATGAATCGGTACAGTATCTCATATCAAATAAATATACATAATATTTTTCTTCTTCTTGTCATCCTCAAACGAATGGGTAAAGTGAGATTCTTAACCAACATTAATTGTAGGAAATGTATTTCAGATGCCATTCATTTGAAAGTCCCAAAAGCGGATCCAACTTCTTATTGCCACTGGTTGAATATTGGTACAATGCCACACCTTTGAATGTAACATTGAAATGTTAGCCTTCAAAACTCTATATGGAAGAGACCCCCTAATGATCACCAAATATCTGCTCAAAAATAATAATTGTCAATCATTTCAAGAAGTACTGCAGGAAAGAGTTACATATTATTGGATCCAATTTGAAGAAAGATCAGCACTCTAAGAAATTTTATGATGATAAACATAGAAGGGGGGGGGGGGGGGGAGGGGGGTCAGGTTTGAAGATCGAAGGAGACAAGGTATTATTCAAACTCCAATCAATCGTATAGGCAACATTATGTGGCCTTAAGGAAAAACTACCAAACTTAGCATGAGATGTTTTTTGTCCCTTAAAAGGTGCATGCTAAGGTGGGATAAGTTAAATTTAAGCTTCAATTTACTAGAAGGAAAAAAAATCCATCCAATTTTCCGTATTTCCTTGTTGAGGAAATTTAATAGAATTGCAACAAATCCTTATTCACCTATGCTGGTCATATTTGATGCTGCTGGTCCGATCCTTCAACCAGTGGACCGACTCTCAGTCTAGCAAACTACGAGCGTGGCATCAAGATTATTAAATATAAAATTATTAGTGTATCATAACCCAATAGCTTAAGCTTTCGGGATAAATGATTTCATGACATGGTATTAAAGCTTCTATAACCAATTGGTCTAGAGTTCGATTCTTGTTGTCCTTACTTCTAAATAAAAATAATTAAATTTCAGCATAAGATATGATGGGTCGTTCACTTTTCAAGCCCAAAAAAGGTATTAATTCGCGTGAAATGTCGTATTAAATATAAAATCATTAGTATACCATAACTCAATAACTTAAGTTTTTGAGACAAATAGTTTCATGACAAAGATTCCTTCCTTCTTTGGTTATATTTCTCCTGTAGAATTTCTTTTTTCCTCTCTTCTTCGACTATTTGAATGAGCATTCCTGTTTGATAGGTAATGGTACATTGATTCCTCACACTTGGGAATAATGGATGATGCACTCTTGAGTACCATTCCATTGAAGTTTGTAATCAGTCTAAACTATTCTGTCCGTTGTCGGAATTTTTCTTATTTTCGCTCTGTTTATAGTTGTTTACTGCTAAGATAATCGTGACTCGTAATACCAATTCCGTACAGGGTACAGCTACTAATATATAAAATATAGTCATTACAGAAGATTACACAATCTCTTTAATATTTTATAATATATAAATTCTAGAATAATAAATAACACATTTATGATAATGTATGTACTGTTAACTTTCTTGTCACTTTACTGTTTAAAGCAAATCATACACTAGAACTAGAAATCATGCCCGTGCGTTGCATAGGTTTATTAATATATTTCATAATTATTTTTAATGAGAGTTTTTTAAAAGGAAAACATGTCATAGTAATTAATAATTAAATATTGTAAGAGAATACTGGTTTTTAATTATTATTATTATTATATATATATATATCTATATGATTTTTATTTGTTTTAATTATAAGAAGTCTCAACTCTTTTAATGAGATTATATATCGATAATAAAATATTTGTTTATTCATGAGAAAATATATGTTTTGGCATGTACATAATTGTTGTACATTATATATGTTTTATATAGCATAATAATTACAAATTAGGGTGAATAATATTAATTTTAACTATAGTCTTAACCTATTAAATAATTTAGAAGTAGAAACATCTTCTTGAAAAATTTAAAAGTAAATTTAACTTATGTTAACAAATTAAGCATATATATTATATATCAAATTTTAATCAAGATAGATATAGATAAATTTGAATTAATCATTTAAATTTTTATACATCATAAGATGAAATACACATAAATATAATTTATCTTTATAAAATATACATGTCAAAAATAATTATAAAGCGTGAATCCATATCATAATTTCAAATAAGCAAATCCAAATTATTGCATGCCTAATGCGCTATTTTGTGTCTCTCATGTAACGTGTATGCGCGTGTGTGTATGTGTATATAGATCAAAGATATAAATTTTAATTTTTATATGATAATAAAATACATAAATTTAATTTATTAAAATAAATTAATATTATAAGGTAAGAAATTCATTACTCTCTAATTTATATGTTTTATGTTAATGCAAACATTTCTAATAACAACTCTATAGTAAATATGACTATCATAGTTATAAAACTAATTTACTAATAAAATCAAGTAATAACATTGTATTATTAAGGCATTAATAAGATTTCCTCTTATTTTAAATTTTTTTCATAAATTGTCTGTTATCTATTTGATTTTAATATATTGATAATACAAAAAGTTATTGGCATGTATGTGAGCTACATCTATAATAAATTCCTAATAACCAATAATCTATATAATTCCAAAATGAAAGGTCTCGCTCAAACATGTTTTTTTGGATAGATCATAGGCTATTTTTGGTAAATTCTCGTTCAAACATTTACTTAGTTGCTAGTTGTTTGTCATGTGTGTATATGAATATTATACACTATTTAATATAATTTTTAATTATTATAAATATATATGATTAATTTGATACTCTACAGATAAAGTATGCATGACATATATTACAAAGGTAAAAAACCTTTTATCTTTCTAAAATTATTTTATTTCTTTTTTTCTAAAAATACATTTAGTTTTGTATTTTCCTAAAAAAATTTGAAAATTAGCTCTCTAAATTAAAATGACAAAAAATTATGTTATTAATTTAAATATATTATTAATTAAGTGAAAGAATTCAGTTGTTTCAAAGGTCAAAATGATTTTTTTCAAATTAAATGATTAATTCATACAAAATCATAAATCTGTTAAATATATTATTAATTAAATGAAATAACTAATAACTTTAGATGTTAAATTTTGACGAATAACAGTTTAAAATTTTTGTTTTATGTGCATTTGGAATATTATATATTTATTTTTATGAGATATTATGTATTTCTTATATGTATTGAAAATGTCATATATATGGATTATGTCAATAAATTAATTAATAGCTATATTCAAGTTTAGGTTTAATTAATTTTTCAAGGAAAATTGGCTGCCCATTTCAGTTTTCATAGGCAACATGGATGATATTCAAATTAAGTAGTATAAATATAAATATCATAATACATTTTATTATTATAATTACATGCTTACATATAGTTATAAATGCTTTGTGTAGTGAAGTGTATATATATAATAAATTATAGATTTCTGATTATTATATTATGATAATTAAATTTAATATAGGCTTTAACTGAGTTCATCTAATTCATCCTATAAAATTAGTGATTAATGATATGAAGCTTAAAATCAAAATTCAAATTTATAAAAGCCAGACATATTTATCATATTTTAAATTTTAAAAATAAATGCAAATCATCATTTAAAGGCAATATGTAAAATATCATCAAAATATTTGAAAAGATATAGTTACTAAAAAATAATTGTTAGTATATTGTTTTTGATTTTAAAAATGACAATAAATTATCAATAAAATGAAATATTAAAAATTCACAAAAATTATCTCTGATTAATTTGTAATGGCAAAAAATTTATTTGGCCTCAAAATTTAAAATTTAAAAATAAATATAAATCATCATTTAAATGCAATATGTAAAATATCATAAAAAAAATTTGAAAAGATAGTTACAAAAAAATAGCATTTTTTTCAAACTAAAAAATATTTGTTAGTGTTTTATTTTAGATTTTAAAAATAATAATAAATTATCAATAAAATGAAACATAAAAAATTCACAAAAAAAATCTCTGATTAATTTGTAATGACAAAAAATTTGTTTGGCCCCAAAATAAAAGTAATATAAATTAATTTACTTTTTTTTCAATCAAACCATGAAAAGGCGATAGAAGCATCGGTTAGTTCATGTTTTGCATACAAACAGAACATACCATACAGGTCTTTCAACATATACAATAGGTTTAAGGGTGTAATAAATGTGGATTACAGTTAATTTTACGTATATATATTGATAGCCAAGTATATTGATAATCTTCGTTCTTATAATCACTGCATTCCTCAACTACAAGATGGTCTAACAATGCTGTAGATAAATGTTGAAACCAAATCAAAATTTCCGTTCATATATATATATATATATAACGTCTTTGTTCTTTTTCACTTAGTTGATGCATCTGGACAAACCGGCCAATATAAATAAGAAGAGTATTACACGCAGCCACTAAAGAAACCGCGTTTTGAGGCCAGGGTCTACAAATAGATTGTTCCAAGGGAGAAAACAACATGTATCATTTTTCAAAGCCAATAATACAACATGGCCACATATATAATAAAGAAACTTCAACAAAGTTGGGAGTTTTCTTGTGGGTTTTTTTTTCTTCTTCATTTAATAAAATCTATTATGGGTCAGCTTTTTTTGCCATTGGTTTAAACATTCCTTTATTATTATTATTATTATTCGTCCTAAGTGCATATCGCATTGTTAATTAGCTTATGATACAGAACGAGAACGAGACACCTGTAACATCTTTGAAGCACAAAGAATTTGGCCAAGAGGGGCTGACAGAATCGCCGATTTTGCTGACATTTTAATTTACGATTGCTATATTAATCCATATGAGTCAACATCGTTCTTTCTATGTGAAAATGATTCATGTGAAGGGGAAATTATTTTACATATATATAGTGTTTGGGTATGAAAGGATTTACCTCAGCTCCCTTGTAAAAATTTTTATCGAAAAATTTAGAAGACAACAAGTACCTTCAAGACTAATTGATTATTGCTAGGATTTGCTCTCCTTGTACAAAAAAAAATATATATTTGAAATTTTAACTTTTGTCATGATATATAGCCCAAGAATTCGATTACAACTTCTTTTTATATATAATATAGAAAATTGATTAAGAAAAAGTAAATTATATAGATTTAATTGAAAATTTGGTAGAAGCACAAAGACTTTCAGATTTATTAAAACCACAAATTATACTGATATTATAAAGTGTAACATATTAAAGTTTGCTTTTTGATGTTGGTCAGAGCGTAACATATATATTATAGTTTGGGCTAGGTTCTATTTCCTATTTTTTTAATATTTTGGTCTGAAGTTTCTTTTTCTCTTTCCTAAGAGTTTTGGGCTAATTTCAAGGGGCTGCTTGTTGTGAAATGGGCCAATTGCCCAATCCATATGTTCAAAATGGGCGCACGCAATCAACAGACATTTGTAACATTTGGGCCAGTCGTAGTTCACCTTTGTTTCAATTGAACTCAAATGCTTTTCCCCTTACTAAAAGGAGTCGAACTAACAATATATTGACCATCGAACAAAAAGAGAAAAACAATATACTGACTAAAAAGAAAATTGAGAATCGATGTATTGGCCTTTTGGGTTTGTGTGGTTGGGGGGTGAGTCGTTTTTTTTGGTCATGGATTTTGTGTGATTATTTTATGAGTTAATTGGGGCATGGGAGTGTTTTACAAGTATATGGGTTTAGAGGTAAAAAGTTTTGCCAAGAATTCAGACAATCCGAATTCTCTGAAAACAATTCAAACACACTAAACTCGAACCATGCCCGAATTTAGTTGTGAAATAAAAATACTATTTCTTTTAAATTTTTATAATGAAAAATTATATAAAACTTAGCATGGATAAAACATTCTTTTAATAAGATAATATATTTATGTGCGTTAATTTTGGATGGTCCGAGTTCAGTTGCAAAATAAAATAGTAATTTTCAAAAATTTTAAAAACTCGAATAGAATAACATTTTAATAAAAGAATAATACTATTTTGACACCTAAAAAATGGGTGTCTATTCAGACACCCACTTTATAACTTCTAAATGTGATGGATATTAAATATAAGTGGGGACCACCATCACATCCAGTGGTTATAAAGTGGGTGTCTGAATAGATACCCACTTTTTGGGTGTCAAAATATCATTACCCTTAATAAAATAATAGTTTTTTAAAGATTGTTTGACTTACTTAAATTCTTCATCCCTTCTAGATAAACGGAATGAGACCCTCCCTCTAAGGTTGCCTTCCCTCTAACCATCCATCCCGTTTCTTTGACACTTGCCTCCGTCTAAGTTCGCCCGACACCTTTTCTTTTTCCTTTTTGAGTGTTCTTATTTCTTATTATGTATCCCATCTTGTCATTTAACTCCCATTGTTGAGTTTAGAAGCAGAGGAAGTGCTCCACTCATCCTAGCTCAATCGCTTTCTCATCCTTCGTCCTTGTAATTTAAGCAAAGATAGTCTTAGAAGCAAAGTAGAAAAAAGAAAGAATGCGCCACCATCTAAAGAAAAAAAGAGTGTGCCCCTTTCTTTTTCTTAAAAAAAAGTATGTATAGAAAAGTGTTGGCTAAAAAAGTGAGTAGTAGTGTTATGATAATAGTTTATTTTAATGGTCATATCCTTATAAATGCGAGTAAATGTGTCACATTTGTATATATATATATATATGTGACCACCCTTAACATCCTTTTATTCCTTACACATTCTCATTTATGGAGCTACAAAATTTTCTTTGTCAATTAATAAACCCCCAACACTCCAAAGACAGTGGCATTGATAATATATAGGTGCTTGATCTTGAATTTTTGGCAACATATAAGATCAAGCAATTGCAATAACCAAGGACAACATTCAACATATGTTTTGGACACATCAATAACATCAGCCAAACTTTATGAAATTGAGTTGTATGTAGATTTTGAAGAATTTGTTGTCATTCTGAACGAGGCTCATTAATCGAGCACATTTCCATTAGTAGAATAGGAAAAAAGTGATGAAGATTAATATCAAAGTGGTGATGATGGTAGGAATGATTATGAGGACAAAAAGGACGTGTCAAATGTGCTAGGTAGGCAACATTTGAACCAATAGCCACTATTTGTTGGATTTTACCTTGAAACCAAATCAAATCGAACAACAAACACCCCTACTTTAAGCCTGTAGAATTGGGCTAGTGGCGAGGGGAATGAGTAACTATTATTAGGTTTTCTGTTTAAATCTCATCTGTTCTGGTGGTATGTGTGGGTTGTTAGTCCCTACTATTCCACCAATACAACATGAAAGACACATGTATCACGTAGGATCTCAATAAGGAATTGTCATTACTCAAGAAGCATTTAGAACACTAAAAATTACACAATTGATTAAAGGGTTAGATTTTTGTGGAACTCAAATGAGTTCCGTCATTCATCTGATAAAATTTCATAATCATGTAATCCTTAATCCAAGGGAGTTTAATTTAAAGGGGAGATGTTAGGAAATCAAACTAAAGGATATATCATGCCTAATATATTGGAGATGTGACAAGTAGTTACCATATTAGTATAAGATAAGCAGGGATGGATTTAAGAATGAATTAATGAGGGGGTTAAAATTATAAAACTTTTAGAAAAATTGAATGAGAATAACCCCTAAACCCTTTTAACAAATATGATAAGAAAAATGTATTTTTTTAGCCCTTAGTGTTACCTCAGTAAATGAATGCATAATCTTGGAAGAATGAACTCGAAAGTCCTCCTAAAAAGGATTTTTGTCTGAGAAGAACTCATAAAATTCAAAATTCTGAATGGAAAGCTTGTGAAGTTATTAAATAGCTCAAGCTAAAGCCATTAATAATTTTATTAGTCATTTAAATTTAATGGGGTGGAGTGAAATTTTTTAGGAAAAATAATGTGAAGTGTAATTTAATTAAATCTCAAGGGTGATTTGTGCTATTTACCCTTAAATCTCATTCCGCCCACCACTAGCCCAATTCTAATGGCTTAAAGTAGGGTGTTTGATGTTTGATTTTGAGGTACAAGCCAACAGATTGAAACAATAAATTTTATTTTGGTTTGGTTTACTTCAGTTTGATTATATTTGAGGGACCGAATCAAACTGAACCAATTTAAATTGGTTTGGTCTTCGATTTTTACCAAAATTATTATAAAACTTTTAAAAGCAACTTTAAACAATCTTAAGTTAGACAAATCATATAATTACAAAATCTAACGTGTAATATATTCTCAACTATCAAACGTGTAATATACTCTTAACTACCAAGTTAAGCAAATAATAAAATATTTTAACAAAAATTATGTTGATTACATTAAAAGAATTAATGCATAATTGAAAATTGAAAATGTTGAATTAAAATATGATATAAATAATTGGATAATGTAGTATTAAAAATATTATATAGTATAGTCATGTGTGTATATATATATTTACATAATTATATATAGATATGGATTAATAATTCAATTCTGTTTAGTTTGGTTTGATTTTAAAAAAAAGACCCGAAAACCAAGCCAAACCAATTGATTTTCACAAAACAAGAACTAATTCAAACTAATTTATTTTGATTTTGATTGGTTTTAAGCTTTTTTTATTGATTTTCGATTTTAATTCGATTCAGATCGATTTTAAACACTGTAGTTTAAAGGGCCACATTCATACACACTAAGAAATGATATTGACAAAACTCCTAAATTAGTCCCTCTTAAATTTTACATCAAACAAATTGATCCTTTTAGGGAAAAAAAATACTCAAATAAGTCCATGCCAATTTAAAATGCCGTACTCATTGGTGCCTCTAAAAATAAAAAACATAAATTATTTCCTTAAGAACTATGACAAAGGCCAAAGTGGTCTCTATACAAAGTGACTAATTTATATGATATTTTTAATTGATAAAGAATTTCTTAGATAATTTTTTTTAGATGAACTAATTTATTCAGCTTAAAATTTAAAAGAAACTAATTTAAAGATTATTTTGAACAAACTGTTGAGTTTTTTACATATATAAAATGAATAAAATAGTGTATTATATATATACCCTGAACTGAAAAGAATTACATAAATATCCTATTTTTTATATTATAGAAATCGATTTAAACCGATTTCAGTATTAAAAATTCCAATCAAATATACAAAAGTATTAAAACCAACTTAAATCACTTTACTTAAATTAATTTAAGTTGATTTACTGTGTATTTTAATATGTGTTAGAATGTATGTAAAATCGATTGGAATGGATTTTAGGAAAATGTTAGATGTGTCATAAATGTGTCAGAATGCCCCTCAAATCGATTTTTGGTACGTACTGAACTGTAGCTGCGTACCTTGTGTACGTGGATTTATTGCATTGCTGCCTATAACTCTCTGCCAAACATTACTCATCGGCAATGCATACCACCACGGGCATGCTGTTGACTTGATTCTTCCTTTTTATGTTTTATTTATTTGTAAGCATTTTTTCTAATTTTGGAATTCGCATTCTCAGTCAAAAATTATATTTATGTTTTCTATGAGCTTACCTCCTTTTGGGAGCTTTACACACATTTAAATTAAAAAAATAGGATATTATATATGTGTTTGGATGTGAAAAGTATTATGAATATATCTTATTTTATATAATATAAAAATTAACTTAAATTAATTTCTGTGATAAGTTTAAATTTGAAATTGCTTAACATACAAATCGATTTAAATCGATTTCTATACTGTCATCAACAGTCACAACAGTGTGTTGGGCAATTTCAAAACTTAAACTTATCACAAAAATTAATTTAAGTAGGTTTTTATATAATACAAAATAAGACATATACGTAATATTTTCTAGATCTGGTCACATATGTGATATCCTATTTTTTTTTAATTTAAACATGTAAAAAACTCCCAAAAGGAGATAAGCTCATAGAAAACATAAATATAATTTTTGACTGAATGCGAATTCCAAAATTACAAAAAATACTTACAAATAAAAAAAAAGAAGGAAGAATCAAAGCAACAGCATGTCCGTGGTGGTATGCATTTCTAATGAGTAATGTTTAGCTGGTAGTTGTGGGCAGCAATGCAATAAATCCACGTGCACAAGTTACGCAGCTACAGGGGGGTGCATACCCAAAATCGATTTTTCGGGATACATTTTCCAAAAATCGATTCAAATAGATTTTATATATATTCTGACACAGTTTGATATACACAATAAATCAACTTAAATCGATTTAAGTAAAACGATTTAAGTTAATTTTAATGCTTTTGTATATTTAGTTGGAATTTTTAACACTAAAATCAATTTAAATTAATTTTTATAATATAAAAAATAAGACATTTATATAATTCTCTTCAGTTCGAGATATATATATAATATACTATTTTATTCATTTTATGTATGTAAAAATCTTTATATTATGTGTGTGGGAATGTACCCAAAAAAAGAAAAAGAAAGAAACTAGTGTGTGGGGATTTTTTTTCTCTCGACGCTAACTTAATTAGCCTATATGCCCAAAAAAATGGAGTTTTGTATTAATGATTAATTCTATCATTGTATGTGAAATTTTATGATGAATACAAAGCAGAGAAAGAAAGGCAAATTTTGGGGGATACAAATCTACTTGATATAAATTATTACCACTATTTCTTATTAATAGTCACTCTTAAAAAATTATACAATTTTAAGATATTAAAATTTAATGTATATATCTGGCTATAATTTATAGTCAAATACTTTATTAATAAGAAATGAAGGGAGTAATATATAGTAATAAAATTTAATTAGTATGCACTGACAGTGTAAAATATCTTTATACTGTTAGTCAATAGAAAGTTACCACATTAGTTATTTTATAATCAATTCAAATTTAAATTTCAAAAAACAATCCATGATGAATTACTTGTCGCTTACTTATTGGCTAATGGTTTAAAGATATTTTACACTGTCAGTGGATGATAATTAAACTCATAGTAATATATAGTAATTGCCGTGCACAATACAAAGAAAATCAAGAAATCCTTGCCAAGAGAATGATTATTCACCGAACCGGCCTCTTCTTGTTTAAAGGCATCTTATCCCTCTTAAGGAGGCACTGGCAACGAGTCAAAAACGCGTATTACCCGTAAACATAGAATGTAATGTTTACGTGCTAATTGCTTTATTTCTGGTAGTCAAACAATAGCACCATATGCTCTTAGATATTGGTTAGTAACTGATTCTCCATGCAACATCTTTCTGCATAAGCCGATATACAAGTATGCATGTAATTACTAGTTTACTACAAATGCTTCCGTAACATTCTACCTTGAATCATCATGCAATCCAAAGGGGTGTATGTGGTTTTAAATATCTAGTCAAGGGTTTGAATCCTGATATATTTTGTGTGAAGAAAGTCTTATAATAAGAGACAATATCTACGTTAATAAATTCTATGTCTAGAAAGAATTAATTATTACTACCGGTGATGGACTTATTCATCCAAAAATTGCCTTGGGTCCGCACCGCCGAGTTGCAAAAACTGTGAAGGTGCTGAAGATATTTAGAAAGCAATGAATCTTGGGTGAGGATTGATCAATGACTTGACATGTAGTACTGCAACTTGGAAAGAAGTTAGCATCTAGGTCGTATGAAGTGAAAGATTGACAGTCACCCGGGTTGACCAGGAATGAAGAGTGTGGGAGAGGCGGTTTCTTCCTTTCCTAACATAATTAAGAAGAGGTCCAGAGCTATGATGGATACTGGGTTCCGAATTGTCAAGTAAAGATATATTTGGATATCGATCAATCACCATGATACTGATTCTTGCACAACTAAATTAGCAGACCATACTAAATAATTGTTTTTTTTTTTCTTTTTTCTAAAAAATTCTTACAGTTTTTCTTTTCTTTTTCTGTCAGTGTAGCAGTACTGCTCCTTTTTTGTACAATGTGGTGAATTTAACAATAAGATGGAAAAGTCACAATTGCACAATTCAAGGGGCAACTGATGAGATAAAACAAGCAACCACCACCTGATCTGTCATACCACACTGCAAGAAAGAAGAGACCAATCATATATGGCTCTCATGGTTGGATTAATAGTATTAGCAGGTGAGGCTTTATGCTTGATCTGACCGGTGCTACAGTTGAATATGACTTCAAAAGCTTAATTTATACATATTGGATGGTGGCTCTTGTCTGTGTAAGGCTGTTTATGAACTATAGATTTTTGAAGGCGCACATTGTTAATAAAGATGTGTTTGAAGGTCTCTCGTAAGGTCTCCTGCATATATAACATTTGTTGCATTGATATGGAATGGGGTGCACAAGTTGTATTTGTACATAGTCAGGGATAGTCCAATTGAAGCTTGAATCTAAGGTGATCTCTCTGTAATGTCTTTAGCAGCACATAGAAAAATATGAGATAGAAAGTCTCCTAGAGCATCATCACCATTTCTTTGTAATTTTGGATCAAGAAATATGATAATTGATATGCTACAATGGTTTTTTTTCCACTTTTTGAACATCTCATCATAATTGGATGAAATTGATGAAAGTGAGTGAGCAGAGACCATCATCTCATCCAATAGAGATATTGAATACCTACTCTTTGATATTCAAATAATATTATTGATTTCACTTATTCCATTATTCATTCATTGATTTCTATCAACAAGGTGGATTTCCGTGCCTTTATTCTTGAGGGCATGGGGGAGATATTTGGAACCTGAGTGGGGTGCTTGCATGAACCAGTCATCGATTCAAAAAATTTTAATAGTAGGGACAAGAATAATATATTAACATAATAATAAAGAGATTGTATTATATTTTATTATTTTATCTCATTTAAAGTTAATATAAGCTCAACTAAAATAAAATAGTGAAATCAAAATATAGATATCTATATAATTATTAGAGAAGTTTTAAAATTGTTGTGTGCCCCCACCCTCAATGTTGGTGGGCTTCCCTCCTTATTGGAGCCAACAACTAAAAGAAAAAAAGAAATTGCAAATTAAAAAAAAGAAAAGAAAAGAAACAAAGAAGGAATAACTAACGCTACAGTGCGTTAGGAGTTGGAAAAAACGAAAAACGTGAAAGCCGCGGAGAAGAAGAAAAAGAAAAAAAATAATGGAGTGGGTTCATTATCACATAGATAAATATGTTCCGTTCATCATGAAAATTTAGTATGTTGTTCTTGATGTTGAGTTTGATCATTTGATATAGCCTGTTAATTTTATTGCCTTCTCTGGTGGCTATTCTGTTATACCCACATTGTGGAGTTGTATGGTTATGTTCCACCCAATTAGGTGAGTATTCTGTTGATTGTTGAGATTTCCTAGTGGTACTAGGAAGACTGATTGTATTCCCATTGATCATAGTGAAATTTTTTGCTAGATTAGATCCCCATGATTTTTTATCTCTCTAATTGAGGATTTTTCTATGTTAAAAAATTCTTGTATCTCTTATTTTATTTTTCTGCCAAATTATCATACTGTTTAGAATATTTTTAGTACTATTTATTTAATTATATAAGTGTGAAAAATTATTTATTACTTCTACTATTATTGATAATAGGTTTTATTCCTAAGATTTCCGTAATACTCACACACATGGATTCGTCCCTGGCATGAACTACAACGACAACAGTAAACTTTCGGCCATCTCACCCTCCAATCAACATCCTCATTTCCCCAACTGTATTTCTACCTTTATTCATTGTACGATAAAAGTTTTTGAAAAACAAGTTCCGTGATGTTGGGATCTATATTATGACGTAACTAAAAATTAATATGAACATTATATCTTTCTATTCTAAAAAAAAATTTAAATATTTTTTTCTTATTTACAAATATTCTGCACCCTATAAATTTTTTTGTAAGAGGCTCATGATTAAGATAATACTTGAATATTCTGTATCACAAAAATGTTTATAGTGATATGTCTTTATTTGGTATATACCACAAGAATTATTAAGAAATTAAAAATATAATCCAGAATGACATTAGGGGAGTGGCTATTATCATTTTTATTTGTCTATTATCACTCCTTATTAATTACTTTTATTTATAACATTCCAAAAATATCCCTAATGAAAAAACTTGTTATATACTTAGCTAGTTTTTAATTTTCAATTGTTATATTACATCCAAAGTGGAAGGCTCATTCCGTTGTATATTTAGCTAGTGTTATATAATTGTCTATTGTAAAGCCTTCCACTTATACAAAGAGCCAAGATGGAAGGAAATCGACGAGAGAAATAGCCTTAAACTAAAATCTTATTATATACTTAACTTGTTATATTACATCCAAATCTTCTAATATTAATTCCACAATAATAAAAAAAAACCATCGAAAGTTTGCAAGCACAAAAAGTATGATACTTAGTTTTTAATTTTCAAAATTAAATTGAATTTTAGGTGATATGTAGAATTTCAATTATCTATTGTCACTCATTATTTATTATTTCTATTTTTAATATTTTTAAATTAAATACTTTTAATGAAAACCATTTTTTTATATTTGGAATGTATCATTACACTAATGTTTTAAATTTATATTTAATAACTGCACTACTTAATATTAAACATGAAAATTAACTCAAATTAAAATTCTATCATAGCAACAAAAAGAATTAATTCAAAGATAATAATTAATTAAAACTAAAAAGTATGGTGAAATTAAATTTAAAGTATAGTAACATTTCTCTTTCTTTCTTTTTAAGACTTTCAATAATCTGTTTATTTCAAAAAAATTATAACCGGGTTTTTTAATATATGGGAATCATGTGTTTATTTTTTTAATATATATTTCAATTTTTGAAATTATTCTCACATCATCTTATTTTTTATAATGTGTCATCTGATTAATTTAATCAAAATTTTCACTTTTATATTTTTTTAATAATTTTTTGGTATTGCAATAGCAAATATTGTGATTGCAAACTTTCCTTATTTTTCATTTTGTATTACAATAGACAATTGATATACTGGCTAAGTATGTCAATGGAAGGAGGAGCCTTTAGTTTTCGATGTAGTAGAATAGGTTTTTTTCATTAAGGACATTTTAAAAATATTATAAATATAAGTAATTAATAAAAATGACAATAAAAAAATAAAAGTGATAATAGCCACTCCTGGCATTAGCATTTGTTTTTTAGTGAAAAATTTTGTTCATGGACTCTTCAATCTCCGCCCCTGTTAGAATCCTATCGCAGAAGTTTTGGCAACTAATTTTGCGAAAACCTAGACCCTTCTGACGTTGACCCTGGTAAAGATCATTGAGCCACTTACTCCTATTTACGAACTCTTCAGTATCCACCCTCGTGAATCCTATTGGAGAAGTATTGGCTCTGGGAAAATCGAGGCCCTTCTCACGTGCGTTGTCCTTGATAGCGATCATAATAGTTGCTTAGTCCTAAGCACAATAATTGCCGTCATATATTGCTGGGATTAGACACCTGCGCTTTAGTAGCATGAATCTTAGGGCTGCCATCTATGTCATGGGACAACGTGCTTGTCTGGCGTCATTGATTTGATTTTGTCACTCCTTTTTTTCTAATATCCCTACACTCATCTTCTATTAGGATTTATTAAATTCTTCTTCTTCTATTTTAACTAAAAAATAATTAATTAATATTAATTATTATAATAATATCAATAGTTTTTGTTAATTTAATTTAAAAATAATTTAATTAATTAAAAATATTCAATATTGATATGGACACTAAATATTATAAGTATTTAATATTAACCTCTTTAATATATTTTTTGATACATATAATACGTATATTATAAAATATAGAGTAATCTTTCGTGTTCGTAGATAATCATATAGTAACCATGTATTTTGTGTGTTATACAATTGTATATTTCTTTTTAAAAAGAAATGTGAGATTCTAATCAAAAGAAAATATATAACCTAATACTGTTAAATAAACATAATCTACTAGCATTCATAGTTTAATATCTTATAATTTTTATTATAACTTTTAATCCTTTAATTTAAATTTATATTTTAAATATTAAGGCAACATAATAATATTAATTATATCTTAAATCAATCATAAATTCAACCACTATGTTAAAATACAAAAATTTATATTAATATTTTAATATTTCAGGATGCATTATCACGATAATTATTATATAAAATACTATACTTAAAAAAATAATGTGACTATATTGACAGTAAATATTACTTAAAATTTGAATTTAGGTGTGAAATTTATTTTATTTAATTAATAATTTATTATGTTAATAAAAAATTTATTAAACATTTTCTCATTTTTAATGGTTTTTATAGAACATTGAAATAGAAAAGTATATGCTATGTATTATGTAAAAAGAAAGTCATGTGAAGTGGAAGAATAAATTTGGATTTTTTTAAAAAAGTGCAAAATTAAAAGTAATTAAATATTAAAAATTTATTTTAAAAGGTTGATAATATTGAGCTTTAATAAAATTAAAAGTATCAATAAACTATTGAATTAGGTATGTAAGAGTAGAAAGTATATTTTTGGAAGGTTAAATAAAAGAGAAGTGAATGAGAGCGGCAATATATAATATAGAGTGATAATAGCCCCTCCTGATATAAATAGGTTATAAACTCTCTTACTTAATAAATTTAAAGAGTCACACTTCATAGAAGATTAAGAGCCCGATTTGATAAATATACTTCGCACTTTTATTAACTTTTAGATAGTAAAAATCATACTATTAATATTTGAATTAAATTAAAAAATAACTTATAACTCCTGAAAAGTATTTGAGAGTTTTTGAAAAAGTTAAAATAAATCACTTTTTAATACATTATTATATTTTTTTTCTCAAAGAGTTTTGTCTTTTCCTTTCTAAAATATTTTTTATATCTGCCACTCACCTACCCATGCCACTCCTCACACTGTTCCTCCCAAGTAATTTTTTGTATTTTTTTTTCCCTTGGGTTTTAACCATCATGGCAAGCCGTAGCCATACACCTTCGTTATTGCTTATTTTATTTCTTCGTTTCTTATTCAAGTACTGTTCCTCCTCACGTTCATTTTCTTTTCTTGTTTTGTATTTTAATTTTTTTTTCCATTCTAATTTTTTTTTCTTTATATTGTTCTAATTCTTTCCATGCAATGGTAGCATAATGTTAATAAGAATAATAACGTAATTCTTTCCATTCCAAAACTTGAATATTTAAAGTAATGTTAATTTTAAAAATAAGAATAATAACTCAAATATTTAACTTTGTCAATTTAAACTGTTTTCCCAACAAAAAACATTGAAGTAAAATTTTTAAGAATTTTTTTTATAAATGTTCAAGGATAAAATAATTTTCTATAGATAAGCACTTTTAGAGTTACATAACCAAACACTATAATTTCAAAATAAGCACTTGTGTTACTCAATAACTAAACACAAATTAATTTATTTATAAGTTACTTTAAATATAAGACCTTTTTTCAAAATTACTTTTATTAAAGGTCTTAATTAAGCTGTTTATCAAAACGAACCCTAAGTTTAACTATATTTTTTATATTAACCAAGTTTAATTGTGTATATATATATATATATACCCAGTTTTACAACTTTACATTATTGAATGGCTACTCATGTGTTATGACCCAACTTAGGCCATGACTAATGCATGGGGAACAACTTCCCCAACAAGCCTTAACACACACAATTTCCTAGAAAAACGGACAGAGTTTTCTCTATTTCTCGGACATTCCCCAAACAAAAATTCAACCTGCAATAGCCCTAAAAAAAATCACAGCACTTGGGTATCAAGCATTCTCAGAATACACCCAAAATATAACAATATCTCAATATAGACAAACATGGATTAACCATAATCCAGATTAGTTTCAAACTCTATTAAACACAATATCCCATATAGTTCAAGCATAAAACCAAATTAAGTTTATAAATCCTTTCTATAACATAATCTATATAGTTAATTAATAAAATCTCAAACATAAGTATAACCTAAGTCCAACGACCCTGCCTGTGATATATAGAGCAGCTAACATACTAAAAGATACTATTTTAAAAAGGATCTCGACGATAAAAGAATGTCTTCTCAAGAAGGCTCACCATTTTAGCTTCGATTAACAACTAAGTGGGAAGAACAAAGCTGGTACTAGCATCTGTATTTGGAAAAAAAAGATGAAGGACAACAGGGTGAGTTTTGCAACTCGGTGAGAGATAGGATATCCATAGTTTACTATGTGCAAATATAAAACAAAATAAACATAATAATGTATATGTACTCACAAAAATATGATTCTAGCCATAACATGAGATTTCTTAAAAACATAACTTTATATATAATCACATAAAACTAATAGGGTGTTATTCAAAGTAGAACAATAACAAGTCCGAACATGATCCAAGGTCATATGCGGCTTAACATCACGCTTGGTAACTGAAGTTGGCCCGTAGCCATATACAGGTCCAAACATGACAAAAGTCATGTACGGGTTAGCACCTTACTTGCTAACTGGAGTTGGCCTATAGCCAAATATAAGCCCAAACATAGTTGCAGTTATGTGCAATTAGTTAGCACTTCACCTACTAACTGGAGTTGGACCATAACTAAATACAAGTCTAGACATAGCTACAACTATGTGCAGGTTAGCACCTCACTTGCTAACTAGAGTTGTATGGTGCACCAAGGCTAACGCCACTACTGTTAGCTATAGTTCTACTTAGGCTCACTCCCATAACATTTTCAATCACAAAATCCAATTTCAATCTTATAGTTTCATAATTCTTGTTTCAATATCATAATTATAGACTTAATAGTTCTCATAAATAAAATTATTCATGTTTCCAACACAATTCCAATTCCTAATCAAAGGCCAAAATCAGTTGTATGCAAAGTTTCATAATAAAACATGGAAGAATATATTTCATCAAACTGAGAACTTCCTTCTTTTACATTCTTTGTTTATTTTGTTTTCCAAATCATAATGTAACAATGACTCCACAACTTAACATAATTTATATATATATAATATATATATATATATATATATATATATATATATAATATCTTATAACCATACACGAGAACTTTGAAACCTTTACACTTCATTTCACAAAACAACTTTCAATACAAATGCATAATTTCTCAACTAACTCAATGACTACTTGTAAATAAAATCCACTAAGGAAAAAAATAAAAAACTTTAATAGCATATTCATAATTAAAATTTACTATGTAAAAAGTAAACTGCAGATACACTATCTACTTACAATAATAGGTCCCAAGGAACTGTAGAATAATCCTCGAGCTATTGAAAATCTCTAATTGACATCAGCTTACTTTATAACTCTAGGAACAAGACAAACAAAATTTTAGAGAGCTAACAATACAATCGATTTGCATCAATTAGCTTCAATTGATAGAAAATCCCAAATCTAAAGAACTAGGGTTCCTAAACCCCCAATTATACAATTGATAACCATAGAGAACTCAAAATTGATAAATAGGGCAAGATTGATACTGACCCACTACTCTAGGAGGAAGATTAGGGAGATGGAGCAACCTAAAACTTGTGGCTCCAACCAGTTCCTCTCTTAAGGAGGGAAACCACGAACTAGAGCAAAGGAAGAAAAAGAGATCACAGTGGCTATAGGAGGGGGAGAAGATGCCATCAGCCGCGGCTTTACCGTGAGCGATCGCTAGAGTCCCACCAATGCCACTACACTCACTACCGAGACCTATCCAGCACCACAGCCATCACCGCACACAATTAGCAATGGACCAGTCCCCGACCATGTGGTGTCCTCCACCGCTATGATGAGTGGCTTCCTTTCCATGGCCGCATGCTTAAGTGCCTCTAACTCTTTCCTTTGTGTGCATGGCTACCTTGCAGAGCCTTCACCCTAAACCCCACACTCTCTCTCCATCGTTGTGCCTACCCTTGAAGGCAGTGGGTGTTGCCGCCCTTTGGGTCATGGTCGCACGGACCTGCCCATCGCAATATTTTGGCCAGCTTCTGGAGACAAATAGAGGAAGTACGATGCGAGAGAGAGAGAACACACAAGTGAAAGGAAAATAAAAAAAGAATGGAAGAAGAAGAAGAACCGAATTTGAGAAAATTACTACCTTGAAGACAATTTAAAACCAAATAAAGTCTAAGAATACGATTTTGTTGTTAAATACTTCTCTTCCCTAAATTCCAATTTGTAACTACCAAGTCTCATTCATCTTTAACAACCAAGTCTCAATCATTTGCATCGTAACATCATAAAGGGAATAACTAATAACTACAGAACACATTACTATGATCTAATTATTTACTTGAAGGGCCTAGCTATTACATAAGTAATACAAGTATAAAGATTGATATAGCAAAGCACGTATCTATATTACCAAAGGTGCTTAGTCAATGATTGTGTAATGCAATCCCACAGCATGCATATATTAATTCCTACCTCTATAAAGCACAAAAATTAGTACCTAATTACAAATGATCAAGATCAGTAGTGATTAACATCAGCAATGACAATGTCAATAAGACATTCATTTCAAATAGATAGCTATGCAATCTTAATTCCGAAGTAGCATAATCAACTCAAACCAACGATTCACAATTGCTACCCTTATGATGTCAAACCCATAAAACTATATCCCCAGTAATATTTTCCAATATCCAATGTTATGTCTTTGAGAAAATGCTTGGTCAATTAGATATCATCAATATTTCCAAAAAGGAAGATAGGAACAAACAACAATTACAATCATTCAAAAAATGGTGTAGGACAAGGATGAAAATATGCCCTGTTACTATATGAATTCTAGTTTTTTTTTTAACATGTTCCATTAAGAACGTGATAGGATGCAAAAAATTATGTAGAAAATGCAACTTTGAAAATTTGCAACATAAAACTACATAATAATAGATTTCTACAAAATTGGTTCCGCAACAATCCCATGCCTGGAACTTGAGATACAAAGGACACAACTCTGCTATCCCTATTCTAGCATTATGTAGAAACTCATTTTAGTTTTGAAATCAATTGAGGTGAGAAGAAAAGGCTTTGAATGTCTATTAGAGTTTAGCCACATAAATTACATAAACAATAATTGCAAATGGGAAGTGCATTTTCTTTCTAAGTTTGATGACGTTTCCCAAGTTCTAAGTTGATATCACTGATACACGATAAGCACAATCAAATCACTCCTATTCATAGTACTCACATGTGTATCATAACAAAATTTGTGGAATAAGTGGATAAATTTACAACAAAATGCATGTCACCCAATTACTAGAATTTAGAAATCAAGTCCCATACCTCATTGCAAGAATTGTTTAAGAGTAAATGAAATATACGAAAAGAAATGCTGACATTTTAGTAAACATAAATACCAAAAACTATAACTGAGACAATCTACAAGTAGGAATGATAAGCATGACACACTTGGCATTATATAACCAACCAGTTTGGAGAAAATACTCTAAATGAATAGAAAAACAAAATAGAAGAAAACTTCAAGGAAATTATCAAACTACGAAATGGTCTTTTCTTTTATTTTTTTTCAAGTTGAGATCAATATTAGTGTTTGAACATTAAAGAAATTTCCAACCTTGCCTTAAAATGATAAACCATGCGCTATAATCACTTTAATAAGCAGCAAGCTCATTTAACATTATAGAAGTCACACATGATGAAGACATAAGTGTGACCAAACACTTACTTATTTTAACCTATTTGCATTTAACTTTAAGATAGGAACCCTTCTTTTTTTTTTTCAAGATAATATATCATATCAAATAGTATATTTAAGAATTGAAGCCTTAATCCAAGTTACAAAGCAACATAAGTTAAGGCAAAATCTCACGTGCTCAAAACCATACTTCACTTACATACATTTCCACGAGAAAAAAAATCTTCCAAAACTGATTTCAAGTCTTTAAGCGAAAAACAAAAAGAAACCCTTAGCCAAAAAAAATTTAAGAGGAAATAAACTAGCAAATCAACCTTTTAAGTAATTATCTCAAGACTAAAACATGGAGGCATGCAAAATAGTCTTGATCCTACTAGATTGAGTTCCAGGGTCAAGTGCACTAATACTAACATGCACTTCAGCTTACCTCCTATTCATCAAAGAGTACATACAAAATATGAATCAAGAATTCTAGCTTAGAATGAGATGCAAGACATGTCAATTTTGAAACAAGTTTTCTTTCTTTTTATTTCATTTGTTTTTTCAAAAGAAATATACCTCAACATGTATCTTCTGTCATAGATGCATTCCATTCCATTATAGAACCATAACTATCCAAAAATCGATCTCGAAGAAAATTTTCATGGCCATAACACACACACACACACAAGGAAAACAGGGGAATCCCATTAACCAATGATCAAGGGTCCATCACTTTACAACCAACACATCATGAATAAGCTTCATTTAGTTAATCACGAATAATCAAAGTCAAGCATCTATACCTTCCAACATTTTCACATCATACTCATAATTAAAAGAAAAGAAGACAATAGGTAACTAAAAGAAATTTCAATACAATCAACAAGCATAACAGATAAGCAATATTCAAGTCTTATCTATAACTTCATGTCAAGCTGTGGATCTGTTCTACATGTACACCACACCTAATAACATGCAAAATCTAAATTTAAAACACAAATCATAAAATATTACAGACTTCACAAATGACAGAGAAATGAAACAAGATTTTTAACAAGAGATGAGAATGAAGGGAATAGTTTGAAACTAGGGTGGGAAGTAGAAAGAAGCTGTGACTATTGAGATATGACATGCACGCTAAGAATCACAAAGAAAACTGAGACATGAAATTTCAACCAACATTCCTACATGCCTTTGGTAGTATCACAATATGGGAAAATGGGCGTGTTTCCATTTATACAGTTGTGAGTCTACTAAAGAACACTTCCTCTATAAATCATAGGGAAACCAAAAGCTTTGATACCAACTTTGTCATGACCCAACTTAAACCATAACCAGCGCAAAGGGAACAACTTCCCCAGCAAGGCTTTATGCACACAATTTCCTAGAAAATAGATAGAGTTTCCTCTATTTCTCAAACATTTCCCAAACAAAGATTCAACCTGCATTATCACCCAAAAAAATCACAGTACTTGGGCATCGAGCATTTTTAGAATGCGTCCTTCTAGAATATAACAATATCTCAATATAGACCAACATATATTAACCATAATCCAGATTAGTTTTCAAACTCTATTAAACATAATACCACATATAGTTCAAGTATAAAACCAAATTAAGTTTATAAATCCTCTCTATAACATAATCTATATAGTTAATTAATAAACCTCAAACATAAGCATAACTTAAGTCCAAGGACCCTGCTTGTGACATATAGAGCAGCTGATATACTAAAAGATACTATTTAAAAAAGGATCTCGATGATAAAAGAATGTCATTTCAAGAAGACTCACTATTTTAGCATCGATTAACAGCTAAGCTGGAAGAACAAAATCGGTACTAGCACTGTATCTGGAAAAAAAAGGATGAAGGACAACAGGATGAGTTTTGAAACTTAATGAGAGACAAAATATCCGTAGTTTACTAGATGTAAGTATAAAATAATATAAACATCATAATATATATATATATATATATATATATATATATATATATATATGTACTCACAAAAATATGATTCTACCCATAACATGAGATTTCTTAAAACCATACCTTTATATATCATCACATAAAACCAATAAGGAGTTATCCAAAGTAGACCAATAACAAGTCCAGACATGACCCAAGGTCATATGTGAGTCAGCATCATGCCTGGTAACTGGAGTTGGCCTGTAGCTATATATAGGTCCAGGCATGACAAAAGTCATATACGGATTAGCACCTCAGCTGCTAACTGGAGTTGGCCCATCGCCAACTACAAGTCCAAACATAGTTGTAAGTATGTGCGGGTTAGCACCTCACCTCACATAGCTACAATCATTCGTGTTTCCAACATGATTCTGATTCTCAATCAAAGGCGAAAATCAGCTGTATGCAGGGTTTCATAATAAAACATGAAAGAATATGTGTCATCAAACTAAGAACTCCCTCTTTTTACATTCTTCGTTTATTTTGTTTTCCAAATCATAGTCTAACAATGACTCCATAACTAATTAACATAATTTAAATACATATATAATATCTTATAACCAAACACGAGAATTTTGAACCTTCACACTTCATTTCATAAATAATTTTCAATACAAATTCATAATTTCTCAACTAACTCTATGACTACTTATAAATAAAATCCACTAAGAAAAAGATATAAAACACTTTAATAACATATTCATAATTAAAATTTACTCTACAAAAAGGAAAGTGCAGGTACAATTTCTACTCACAATAATGGTTCCAAGAAACCTAGAATAATCCTCGAGCTATTGAAAATCTCCGGTTGACATTCGCTTACTCTATAACTCTAGGAACAAGACAAATAAAATTTTAGAGAGTTAACAATACCATCGATTTGCATCAGTTAGCTTCAATTGATAGAAAATCTCAAATGTAAAGAACTAGGATTCCTAAACCCCCAATTATACAATTGATAACCATAGAGAACTCAAAATTAATAAATAGGACAAGATTGGTACTTACTTACTACTCTAAGAGGAAGATTAGGGGGATGAAGCAACCAAAACTTGTACTTCCAATCGATTCCTCTCTTAGGGAAGGAAATCAGGAACTGGAGCAAAGGAAAAAAGAGAGATCACAGTGGCTATAGGAGGGGGAGGAGATGCTATCAGCCACGACTTTACCGCGAACCATTGCCGAAGTCCTCTGAATGAAACCGCACTCACCATTGAGACCTATCCCGCACTAAAACCACCACCGCATGCAACTAGCAGCGGATTAGTCCCTGACTGTGCGGTGCTCTTCGTCGCTGTGAGCAGCTTTCTCTCCATGGCCACATGCTTGAGTGCCTTTGACTCTTTGCTTTGTGTGTGCGGCTGCCTTGCAAAGCCTTCACCCCAAACCCCCTTTCTCTCTTTGCCATTGCACCTTCCTTTAAGGGTCGTGGGTGTTGTCACCCTTTGGGCTTCCATAGCACAGACCGGCCCATCACAATGTGTTGGCCAACTTTTGGACATGAACAAAGGAAGGGAGGTGCGAGAGAGAGAGAGAGAGAGAGAGAGAGAGAGAGAGAGAGAGAACATGAAGGAGAAAGGAAACAAAAAGAATAGAAGAAGAAGAAGACCATGGGGTGGGGGATGTCCATAGGAGATTATTATGTTCTATGGCGCACCCCTCCTTATGTGTGCACCGGTGTGCCTATCTTTTTTGTCTTTTTTTGGGTATTACATCATGTGTTACAATACTAATTATATTAAAAGAAATTTGAATACGGTAACAAATTATTTATAAGATCAAACATGATAATAGGTTGATACATATGATTTTTTCGGAAACGTGATAACACATGATTGATAAACTATATATATATATATATATATATATATATCTGAGCTTTTCATCCAATGTGAAATTCCATTGGTGGAACAAACATTGGGTTTAAAGCCATAAATTTTGAGAGGGTTAAAGCAAGGAGAGATTAGGAAATAAACACGCTTGTAAATAACTGCCAAACTTCAATATGAGATTAAACTAACAAAAGTTTGGGTGTTTCTCTTATTTCCTCTCATGCCAAGCATCATACACCCTTAATAACTTTTTATAAAATGATGTTTTAGTCGATTCAACCAATGAGTTGTAATTACTTATCATAACGATCATTTATGTCAAATTTCATAAAAAAGTAAACATCAATAATAATACAATCATGTAGATCTTATTTTTATTCTTTTTAAGTATCTATATTACATTGATCTTGATGTTCATAAAAATTATGTCAAATAATTTAGATTAATTTAAAATTTTATAAATATGATCTATATAATATGAGTTTCTGATCCAATAGTGAGTTTTATAAAAAATTATACCAATAAGAAGTTATTTAATAATGTAATTTTTACTTAAAGTTATATTGATATAATTTGATCGAAACCCATATATATATATTAAAACAGTCAAGGTTTTAGGTGAGCTGATTGTCATGCGTCATTATATTTATCGTTTACAAACATAATTAATCAATGTAAAACTTCATTAACAAAAGTTGAAAAATAGACAATTGTAAACCCTAAAATTATACTACTATTTGCATGACAAATACTTCCTCCTCAATTTGCTGAATAAGTCATGAAAAGTAGGCGCAGCTGGCTTTGTATCACCTTGGATAGAGCGTTCTAGAGTTAGATGCATAAGCGTACTATGATCCGAGTGTACACCCTCAAACTTACATAAATGAGCAGCACCTGCAATACATTCAAAGACCGTGGGCCTTTGTATGGGTTCCTTCCCTCCCAAATGGCATTTATGGAATTTATTATGAATTTTCTTTTCAAAGTTCAAATAGTTTGAGGTGGCTTTGGTTCCCATCAACGATTTGCATGAGCCATAATTGTTTAATTACAGTCGACATCCATGCATATTATATACATGTGGTCTGTATGCAATTAAGTAGGGAAAGTCAGTCTCTTGATTGGCCATGTACTGACTCGATCTCGACACTCCAAAGTTTCAAAGGGCTCGATTGATCACCAACAATTATGAGGATTAATATTTCGGAGCTTAAGTTGTTACCTTTCCGTTTGTTAATTTTAATTAATTTTAAATTTAATACTGTGTCGGTATCCTGATTAATTTTCAAACATCTATCATTTAACTTGTTGGTTACAACTTTGATTGTAAGAGCCAATAACTAATACCAGTAGCAAGTTTGATCAAGATGGTGTTTCAATGAAAAATTGAGTATAGTAACTCAATAATTGTCAGTAACAGTAATGACAATAAATGAACTTGCAGGCTTTGCAATATGAAAATTGCGCACGAAAGAATCCTCAATATAAATGGAGTCCGCAAGCAATGTAACCGTGCTATACCTAATTAAGGGCAATATAGGTTATATGTTTATAGCCTAATAATCAAATATATATCATATTTTTTTTTCACAAATATCCCCCATCGCTAGAGTGATTAACCATTTTACATATTGGAAATTTATTTAAAAAAATAGATGTTGGTTAAGAGTTTTAAAGTTGCTTCACTCTTAAAGGAAGAATTGAACCCTTCGACACTAATTAAAGAATAAAAGAACTCTTATTATCTCACCTTTATATATATATATAGCTTCTAACAAAAATGATTTTAAGATAATGTTTAAAATTCATTTTTGAATTTATTTTTATAAGAAACAGCTCTCATATGTTTTGAAAAAAAAAGGAAAATGGATTATTGTTTGGTTTTAAAATCTTATCCAAATAGTTTACAGAAGTTCAAGAATTATGACAAAAGACGCATATTTTACCTACTAAAAACAAATAAAACGCACTTGTCTAAAAAATATTCCCCCTCTTATAAAATATTTGTTAAATTTTGATAAATATAAATATTAAAAAAGATGATAAATAATATTATAATGGAGTATTGCTATGTAAAATATTAATGTAAGAACTAATATATCCTGATAATAATTAATTATAAACACATCAAATAATTAAAAATAAAATATTATATTAATAATTATTAATTCCTTAAAGGTATTATTAAAATAAAAAAATTTACTTTATTAAAATATAAAATTAACAAATACTTTAAAAAATAATTTTGTCTAAAAATAAATAAATATTCTAGAAGGAAGTCACTGCGATAGCTCTCTACATGGGCAATTAGGCTTAGCGATATCCCTTTCTTGAAAAGCAAGTTGTCAGTTATGGTCGCTATCCAAAAATCAATAGGCATAATCAGTGTAGGAATGCAATTAATTAATTTAGCGATTAGTTAAAAGTAAAGTGGGGTGGTTCATTATGATCCACCAGCAGGCAAAGAATACACATAATAATAATGGTGAGAGCTTAATAGGCTTTGGAAAAAGTCAGCTTTATCTCATTTTTCATTTAATGACCTGCCGGGGTTATGAGACTTCCAAAAAAAACTGACATAATTGCTGCAAGCATAAGAAAAGAGTAATGATAATATAAATTAAAACACATAATATAAATTAAATTATACATAAATAAATTTTATAAAGATATTGGTTGAGATTGTATCGTGTATTCACTACGATCTCAAGTTTATATTAATATTTTTAAATAAAAAAGCTGAGATAATTCATACACATAGGAGTTTTCCTTAGTGCTGCCACATTGAATGCGACGCGGTTTTGAGTGGCACAACATAGAGGTATTGTACCAGTTGTGGTGAATAATTTGGCCCTTGCTGCTTGAATTAATGCTCTTTGCTGTCAACTTTTGACTCTTTGGCTTCCTCTACTTGTTTTAAGTCAACATCCTCACATACAGCCCACACCACCACCCCTTTTAACCCCTTCTCCTTTTGCTATATATGTACACCAAGCACTCCTTACCCTTGGACACTTGCCTTAGAACATTTATCAAGTAATAGGACAGAGAAAAATAGAAGTTGAGAAGAGATCACAAAAGGGAGAGGAGAGGAAAAAGGACCTATTTATATTTCTTCATCAGCAGAAAAAAGGGTTGGAGAATTTAGAGAGTTAGATACTAAAACATACAAAGGTGGTGAAAGAAAGAGGGGGAAAAAAAAAGCAAGGAGACATGGGAAGACCACCTTGTTGTGACAAAGAAGGTGTCAAGAAGGGGCCTTGGACTCCTGAAGAAGATATCATATTGGTCTCGTATATACAGGAACATGGTCCTGGCAATTGGAGGGCTGTTCCCTCCAAGACAGGTTAATTCCCACACTCTCTTTGGTGATTTTGTGTGTTAGCCATTCTTTTTATGTCCCTCAGAACCTCATCAGGAAAATCGATTCAAAATAGCACTGTGATCTGAAAGTCATTTTTGCTTTTAGTATTTTGCTTTTTCTCAATCTAAATTATCTATTTCTTTCCTTTTTTTTTTTTTTTTTTCATTTTGTGGTTTTCAGGCTTGTCAAGGTGCAGTAAGAGTTGTAGACTTAGATGGACAAATTACTTGAGGCCAGGAATCAAACGGGGCAACTTCACTGAACAAGAGGAGAAGATGATTATCCATCTTCAAGATCTCTTAGGAAACAGGTAGTTTAATTAAATAAAATCAATCTTGTGGAGTAGCACCTATACTTAATGAATCTTATTTGGTTGTAACTTTTCTAAGCATTTAATTTGGGAAGTACTTTTGTATTCACATGCTTAACTAAAACTGGATCACATTGATTATGGTGCAGATGGGCTGCTATAGCTTCATACCTACCACAGAGGACAGATAATGACATAAAAAACTATTGGAACACTCATTTGAAAAAGAAGCTGAAGAAGTTGCAAGCAGGTTCTGAAGGCAATAACTTGAGAGATGGGTTTTCAGCATCACAGCCAATTCCTCGGGGCCAGTGGGAGAGAAGGCTTCAAACTGACATACAAATGGCCAAGAGAGCTCTCAGTGAGGCGCTTTCACCAGAGAAGCCATCTTGTTTTCCTGCATCATCAAACCCCTCCAATAATAATAGCTCCTTCGCTTCCACTACAAAACCAACACAATCTTTGTGCTATGCTTCAAGTGCTGATAACATAGCTCGTTTGTTGAAGGGGTGGATGAAGAATCCACCAAAGTCCTCTAGAACTAACTCAGCTTTGACCCAAAATTCCTTCAACAACTTAGCTATTGGTGGTGGGAATGATACTGCTTCTAGTGAAGGAATCCCAAGTGGGGCAAACGGAAGCTCTAGTGCTGAATTGTCTGAAACTTTTGAGTCCTTGTTTGGTTTGGAGTCTCTTGATTCTTCCAATTCTGAGTTCTCTCAGTCTTTGTCCCCTGATGCTACTGTTTTTCAAGATGAAAGCAAGCCAGATGTTGGTGCTGAAATGCAATTCTCTTTGCTTGAGAAGTGGCTTCTAGAAGAGGCTGGTTGTCAAGAGAAAGTTATTAGCTGCAGTGATGCCAAATTTTTCTAGACCTTGTTCAGCTTTGTGACATGAGGGACAATTTGAAAATTTTCACTTGCGAGTTCTAGTGAAAAGCCTCATCAATCTCACTTTGGAATTAGATAACTAGTCCTGGAGAGATGCTTGTTTTCGAACCTTTGCAGCTAGAAGTGTATATTTCCTTCACTGGTAACATATATTATTATCATACTATTAATATTATTAGATGCCTTGCTGGAAAATTTGCTTCTATCATGTAAAGTTCTTGTGATGAGATCTTTGTTTTCAAATTCGTTCATTGTTTCATTCTTCTTCCTAGGAATTGAAGTTTCAGTAATACATCTGGTTTAGTATCCCTAGATTCTGAACATTTATTTTATATATATATATATATATATATATTATATTTTAATCTCCTAATAAAAAATTCAGTCATCTCTATATATAATATATATAATAAATAATAATTTTTTTTAATATAATAACATGTATAATATAAAAGTATGAAATATATAAATATTTTTAGAATATATTTTTTATAATTTTTCTCTTAATAACTTATTTTATCCATCTAATGCAGTTTCTATTTATTAGTTTGTTATTTATGATATTTTATTTTGATGTTAAATAATACATTAATATATATATTTTTTTTATGTTGAGCGTAAGAGATATTTAACAGGAAAATTATTAACTCTTTTGTAAAGAAAAGAAAGAATAAATGATAAAATAAATTTTATTTTATCAATAATTTATATAAAAATATTATATAATGACTCATTTTATATTTTTTATAGGATAATTTATTTTATTTTATATTATTTATGTTAATTAATTTGTTCAGCCCTCCAAAATTTCTGATTCCGCCACTTATTCCTATCCACCCTAAACTGTTAGGTTTATGTCTTCAAGTGATTTATCTATGGCTGCTCCTTCATCATCGGAGAAGCTTGATGTCATAATATGAATTTACTAACTGATCAAGCTAAAAAGTACGGACTTACAAGTAAAATTTAATCAAATATGAGCACTAACAATAAGTTTTAATCCTATACTTGTTATTTGAAAAAGGGCAAAGTGTATGAGAGAGTTAATATTATTAAAGGTTACGGGTTAGATGAGCCAATTATGATCACTTGAATCAACATGGGTTGTTTAGTTAAAAATGGTATGTCGTGTGAAACTAAATCCTCGAACGTTAGCCACACGAGATATTTTAATTTAGAATAATATTGTGTATACAATAAAAATTATATAACAAATGTACACGAAACACTTTATTATTATCAGATGTGATAAGTAGTCTCTACTCATTCTATTCACTCATCACATTTAATTAGGGAAAATACTTCGGTGGATCAAGAATAAGGAATAATACTTACTTTGATCCATTTATTAGTTAATATATAAGTTTTACAGGTCATTATCGTCTCTCACCCCTCCTTTATTTTTAATATAACAGCTAATTTGTCAATTATTAAATAGATCATAGCAAATATTTTGTTTTACTCTGAGAGCACATAAGATTTTCTTCATCTAACAGTTACAAGGTATGTGGTGTATATTTATTATGCAATCTTATTATCTATGTAACATTGTTCTTTAATTTAATCTTAACGAGTTATGGTAAATAATAGTTACATTATGGGTTTTATTTTCATTTGCATTCATTATTGTAATATTTTTTTACCATCTTTATATGATTATTCACTATATATTATCAGAAGCATCTAATTTGACTTTATCATCAACTACCTAAAACATCAATTTTTTTGACGACATGTATAACAAAGAATAGTCTATTATGAGTAAAAACTTGTATATCTATGACAAATTGAAACTAAACTAACCTAGTAGAAAGACTAGAAGTAAAATCTCTTGGGTGTCATTTTCGTTAACGAACTAGTTTCGTCAAGCTATGCGACATTCATCTAACTTTCAAATGGTGCAAAAAATCATTCTAACTACTTATAGAAAAAGAGCCTGAATAGTGAGAAGTGATAGAACTAAAGTATATTCGGTTTCTGTTATTTTTTATTTATTTTTATATATTCTATCTACTTAAAGGATGAGTTAAACTGTATTAAAAAAAGGAAGAGTTATATTGACTTTTTTTGGGGTTTAATGTAATCAGATTCGACATTTTTCTATTTACAAAATTGCCACTTGGAGGCACTGAGGTTTCTTAAAACAAAAATATCATTTGAACACCCTAAAAGTAAGTATTTATTGAAATACTTATTTTATAATTATTAAATATAATGGTAGTCTTCACATACCTCATTCATTCATTATATCTAATGGTTATAAAAATATTTTTTGGATGTTTAAATAACACCAGTCTTCCTAGAATTGTACAAGCTCCCTTATAATTATTGATTTATTAATTTAAGTGATAAAAAGATAACATATAATATGTACATAATTATCAATAATAAAATTATATTTTAGCAATATTTGACTTATAAATTAACTAAAATACTTTTTCTAATTATGTAAAATGAAGATTATGTAGCTTATGATAATGGGAAAATTTTAGTCTATGTATATGTTAAATATTATTAAAATAATATAATTTTGATATTAATAATTACGTATATATCATATGCTATCTTTTTTATTACTTAAATTAATAAATCAATAATTATAGAAGAGACCATTGTAATTTTAACAAACATAAGAGACCTCCAATGCCAATTTACAAATAGAGGAGTGTTGAGAATAACTGCAATAATTCTGAAAGAGATTTTAGTGTACTTTATCATATTTTTAATATGTTTTTTATTTTCATAATTTTATGAAAAAACAATAGTGAATGAACAGGAAAATCAAGATTTGTTTAGTTTTTATTTTAATTCTCTATTTTTATTAATTTCTTATTTTTGGAGTTTTATGAAAGAAATAATAAAAAAGAGAAAATCTCATTTTGATTTACAGTTCCTTTTTTACCGTTTCTTTTATAAAATAATACCAAAAAATAACAAACAAACTGCAAATAAGAAATAAAATTAAAATTAAACAAGGTTCCATATTTTCTATTTTTATTTAATATTTTAAATATTTTATTCATAAAATGGAAAACAAGAAACATTTTTAAAATAATATGAAATTTTTGTAATCAAAATTAAAAATAAGAAATAATAACAAAAACAAATAGGCCCTTAGGGTTTGTTTTAGGTTTTTAAAATTTTTTGTTATTTTTACTTTTTATCTTTAATCTTGATAAAAATTCTGCCACCTTATTTATATATATTTTGTTGGATGTTGTAAACGACATATTAAAAATAAAAATCCTAATATAATAGTTTCTTCATGAAATTTTGAAAATAATTTTTTTTCTATGAATTATGGCTTTCATTTATTATTAAGTGTGAAGAATTTATCGTTGACTTCCGAAAGCATTACCGTATGCGCAGGCCTATTTATGTCCTCATTTAAGAGGGGAAGAAATTCAATAATATTGCAGATTGATATTGCTTATCTGACCAATTGATTAACTAGCAAAGAAGAGATTCTTCTGTAGTGTGTTGAGACTTAAGCAATAGCTTTTTTCCCCGACTATTTTCCCTTTGGCATTTTGGGGAATTTCTTGAGCGGATGTTAAGGCAATGTCTTTTGGACAGCGTTTATTTCTTAACCGTAGATACATAGAGAATGAAGATGAAGATACAAAAAAAAATATTATTTTTGTATTATATTTAGTTATGAAATATAAGATATGATAATAGTCCCTGTATTTTATTTAAACATATAGAAATAATATAATAAATACATAGTAAAAGACATATGTACCTTGCCGATCGTCGTCGGCCGGCCATTGGAGGGTCGCTTAAGGTTGGACACATTGGGAAATAAAAATATATTTAAGGGTATCATTAGAAGAAAAAATACTAACTTTTTATTTCTGTATCACATCCCTACTTTTTGGAGAGACATAAATTTTTTATATTTCTATCTCAAAGATAAAAAATATTTTTCTATTCTTATATCATGTCTCCATTACTTAATAAATTTATATTTTCAGCATCCCCGAATTTCTGTCTAAAGAAAGAAAACAAACGTTACCTTGGCCTACAGTTAAGGCAATGTCTTGAATATGCCAACTAGAAAAAGGCTTTGCCGATTGTTAGACAACATAACTAGACCCAGTCTGACATTGTCATCTATGATATAAGAGAAGCTCAAGATTATAATGACATAAAACTTGATAGTCCAAATTACAGAGACTAAACGATTAGCAAAGTTATCAGTATTCATAATATAGTTTAAGAATAATTAGTAGTAGTTCGAAACAAAATTTGTATAATAGTGATTGAAATAAGAAAAAAAAAAGAAATTGATTTGATTTATAAATCATAGTTGTTGTTAAGATGTTCAGAAAATAAGAAATAAATTCATTTCTCAAATCCGTATGGAATTTGACTGTTTTGTATTTGAAATTCTATCAAATTTGTTAGAATTTGATGGAAGTAATTTGATCTTAAATATAAATCAAATCAAATCAACGCGCGCGATGATGGGAAGCTAATATTGCTACAAAGGTTAGGAGCTAAGATTGATATTAAAATGACAGTATAATTGGCAAACACATAAGATTGAACCAATATTAATGAGTAAGGTTCACTTTAGTTTTCGGAATTGTACGCTGATTCATTTTAACCTCTAAAATTAAAAAAGTATCATTTTAATTCTTGAAATTTTTAAACGTGATTTAAGTTAGTCATCAGGATTAATAGTATAAAGATTAATTTAAATCACTTTCTAAAATTTCTGGACTAAAGTGATACTTTCTTAATTTCAGAAACTAAAGTGAATCGCATATATAATTTTTTCAAAAGGATCAAAGTAAACTTTTATTTCAAGATTAACCTTTTCATATTATTATCCGAACTTTGCAGCAGATGGTGGCAGGATTTGGTTTGCTGTGATTTGAAATATCTGAGTTCTCCCACTCATGAAGATGGTGGTGGAATTTTTCTGGCTATAGATTTTGGTGGCCGGAGTATGAAGGTGGTTAGGCAATTTCGATAGATTTGATATCAATGGTGTCGCTTCAAAATATGGGCGGTGATTATCTCGAAATTCTCCCCGTTATTGTAACTAACTGTTTCTTATTATCACTCAATTTAGGCTCCTCTGATTAATTTTGGGCCGTAGGAAAAAATTAGTTGAAGCCCAATTAGTGCAACAGGTATGCATGCATAAGGATCTTCGTTGTTAGTGTTTTTGTTAATTTAGTTTTAAGCTCTTTATCGTGTTGTCATGACAAACACTTGGGATGTGTTTGATTAAAGAGTAAATATAGGGGTTAAAATTTATATGAATAAATTTTATGTATAAATTTATATATAAAATCTATTTATATAAATTTTATTCTATTTTTACCCTCGTACAATCACTTTTTAATCGTAAATTCAAACTTTGCATCAAATCTCGTGTGACTTTTATTTCTCTCTCAAACGTGTTATTTCTTTTTCTTTCTTTCGTTCGTTTTTTATTTTCATATCAGACTATTTCTTGTATGTTTTATTTTCTTCGCTTCAGTCACTTTATTCTTCCAATTTATTTCGCCGGTGCCATCAATTTATTCCTTCACCGCTCATCTTTTAATTCAAGACAAGACTAATGGTCGCCAAATCAACACTTGTCCTCCCGGTTTCCGTTCCCTTCAATATTTATTTAATACCATAAAAGAGGGAATGAAAATAAAGAAAAAAAAAAAAGAAATCCAAAAGCACGCAAAGTAAAGTTTGCTCAATCGTTGACATGTTTGTTCCATCATATATACCATGTATATTGTCATGTCACCCGTAAATCTTGCATTATAGAGTATGTTCTGCCACATGCACGATACTTTTATAAACTATAAGCTGTATATCTCACAGAAATAGGATTAAAAGAAAAGAAAAATAAATCATCACAAGATACACTTGGATATAGATAGCTAGTTAGATACATAGTCCTTATGCTCCCCTTTCCCTATTCCACTCATTCCCATATTGCAGTTGTAAAAACTGATCCATTGCCAATAAATGCTCATGTGAGGTATTTTCTGTGTCACTTTTTGTGTGTGTGTTGTTTTAGACTTCTGTGTCTGGCAATGCAAGTAACATCCATACTGTAAAGGGATTGGAATTATTAAGCCCCCCATGAATTACATTACAGCAAACCCCCAAAAAAAAAAAAATAGAAACTCAAATTTTTTACTTTATTCTTTTGAAATGGGACCATTGGTTCACAATTATTAAATCCTTCATCTCTACCCTGACTTCTATACAAAATGAACAGGAAATTTTCTCTGTAGTCAAGACATCATTAGGTGCCATTATAACTCTGCTCTGTGAATTTAGTCAAATCTTCGTGGCATGCAGCTGTCTTTTCTGCAAGAGTTGCAGAAAAAACCACTAAATTCGTCTCATGCTGCTGCTAATTCCACAAAAACAATGGCTTTTCTGTTGCAGTTGGTATTAGTTAAATGCAATATGAATTTACCTAGGGCCCCACTAAAATGGCTTCCATTTAATATTTTTCATTCTTTTTCGGCATTGGAGATATGGAATCCTGCTGCAGAAAGCATTATTGGATTTGGCTATTACGAATTAGGTGTTTTCCAAACAAAAATATGTATCTTTTGATCTAATATATTATATTATTATATACACCGCCTCACCAATCAACATATATAGAGAGACAGATGAGAGAAAAACTACCAAATCATAAGAAATTAAGTCCTGTGTGCATACATACTTTCTAGTTGACAACTAGGAACAAAGCTCCTAAAGACAGAATCATGTGCTACCCAAGCATGACTTTCTGAGTCCAACTCATTATGCATTTAGTGCAGCATGTGAATACATATATAAGTTGCCTTTATTTAACATCTTGCAATGTCACACACGTAACTAGATGAAACTGATACATAACATAAGAGGAAATTATGCAACAGAAATCTTTACAATTAGTCTTGTGTTCAATTCAGTGGTTAGGCAAGGCAACCAACGGACACTTATGATGATTATGCTTTGGCTTTGTCGCATTTCTCATTGACTAGTGCTATTTTGATAATTAAATTGCACATACCATAGATAGAATCTGGTGGGGCCGAAGGAGGCAAATTTCCTAGTTCATACCAATGCCTTCTCACTCACTTAATTCTTTAGTCACGTTTTCTTTGTGTCCTTTCTCATTTTTACCTCCCTATATCTTATTTTCAGTTCCATGTCTTTCCTCATTTTAAACTGTTCCTCTTCGGCTTTTTTTTTTTTTATTTTTTCCCGGTGTAATATTGCTCTTTAACTTTCGTGGTAGTAAATATCAAACAGGTTTCACTTTATTTAAAGAAACATGTCCAAATAGTTAGAAATTTGGTTAGGTTTACAATGTGATATCTTTATTAGTAACTTTTAAACTAGAGTAATTTACACCTACTTCTATTAAGATTTAGTGTAATTATACTCGATTCTCATTTATTTTGTAAAACTATAACTGACCTTCCCTTATATTCATTAAAATTACATTGACATCATTTACAGATATTAATTCACTAATTTAAGTGATAAAGAAAGATAATAAAAGATCTATACATAATTATTAATGATAAAATTATAAAATTATGATAATATTTATCATGTATATTAATTAAAATACTTTTTTTATTATAAGTTATAATTATAAGCTTCAATTTCACATGATGAAGAAGTGTTTTATTCAATTAATATGGTAAATATTGCTCAAATACTATAATTTCATCATTAATAACTGTGTATCTCATATTATTTTTTCACCTAAATTAATGAATTAATATCTATATAGGGAAGGTCAGTGTAACTTTAATGAATCTTATAAGAGGTCAGTAATAGCTTTACAAAATAAAAAGGTACTAAGTGTAATTATACTAAACTTTGAAGGAAGTTAGTGTAATTTTCTCTTCAAACTATATTGGACGAACATTTAAAAAAAATGTCACATTGATACATATTAAAGTAGTTTTGGATTATTTTATAATTTTAATAATTATTAATAATAATTATTAAAATTTAATTTATAAGTTTAATTTCTATAGATTGATAATATAAATTTTTATACTATCATCCAAATTCACACTATCATTTAATAATGTATCTTCATATCAGTAAAAGTAGTTAGGTCTGCTACCAACTACTTGAACGGTTATATAGATGAGATAATATGATTTAATGACAATTTAAAAATTTTATTTTTATAATGGCATAGAAATTAAACTCTTAATTTATATACAATGTTATTATAGAAAAAATTATACATATATTTAATCATACATAGTTACACCAGTATAAGAAATAGATTTAACTACTCACTATTTTAAAATATTATCAAATGACAATATAAAATTTTTTAACATTGTCAATATATCAAAATTGAATTCTATTTTTTTAATACCAACGGAGCAAATTAAATTCTATTTATTAAGTATTGGTGTCATTAGTTCTTTGAAAATTGTTCTAATGTATCGACAGGTATCAAGTAATTTATGTATAGACTACTTTTAAAGTGTTCCACTGTAACACTCATTAATTGATGTAGTAAATCAAATCAATTGAAAGTATGATTGTAATTTCGTATCATATGTTTAGTCCCTAAGAAATTGTTTAAAATTTCAATAGTGTAATAGTGAAAATCATGAGAAAAAAAATCCAAAAAAAAACTTAATTTTGTATATAATACAACCATATTAATTATGTGTTTGACTTTTTTTTTTTTTTTTTTGCCTCCCACCTAATATTCGGCTTGAAAAATTCACTAATTCGGATTCAAGTATAATCATAGTTTCCTTATCAATTGTGCCATGCCATGTGATTATTATGTGTTTGACTTTGTTAAACAAGTTATATGTTAATTTTGTTTTCTTTCACAATTTTAATTATAATGTACTATCGTTAGTATAACTTATTCAAAACTATATTAACTAACAAAAAATAAAATCAGTGGGATAAAAAAGAACATATTAAATCACATCACATAATATTACAAATAAAACTTTGAAGTAATAATTATGAAATCTGAATACTTATAACGACATGATAATAAATAAGTATATGAAAGTGTAGAAAACTTTGACACTAATAATACATTAAAATTTATTTATTTTTTAAAGACTATTTAAGTAAACAGTTTACGCTTCGGGAAAAAAAAAGAAAAGAAGACACTTAGTCGCGTCCAAACTCCAAACCTATTCGCTTAATATTACGATGTAGTATTATATGATAGTATAATTTTTTTTTTAATATTAACCATGTACCATTATTCAATAGAAAAAAATTATTATTTATACATTTATACGTATAATGATATTTATTTTGATTTTATAAGTTAAAATCATTAATCTATCTATTTATTTAACAATGTATGTATACTCCTTAATCTGTTTAAAGATTTTAATAACAATAAATAGGCTTCACTGAAGCATCACGTGGAGTATTGAACTTAACTATGGCAACGAAGTAAGAAGGCTCTTGAAAGAATTGGATAATTTTGCAAGCTTTTTGGATAATCTGTGACCTGTGTAGCCCACACCCATGATATGGTCCAACCACAAAAGGCAGCTTGCACCACTCAAGGCCGGAAAGACCCTTTAGCATATCACAACCAAAAAAAAAAAAGTAAAAACGCAAGGCCCTTATGATATTACAAGAAGAGCTAACATTTGCTTCATATGATGTTTCCCGTTTGGGCAAAGTGGCTCAAAAGGAATTCCTGACGAGATACCTGGATAATTTCCAGTAAGAAGTTTAAACTAACGGATAACCTTGACCCAAAAAAATAAAATAAAATAAAACATTGTTAGAAATAAAATTATATCGGATTATATTTTGGATTGATTTAAGTTGATATTAAAAATAAGTAATATCTTAGATTGGTTTAGACTGGTTTGATTTTATATCATATTGATTTTATCATTATGTTGTGATTTTATTTTTGGCTTATAAATAGATACCTCATTGTATCAATATATCTTAGAAATATATCATATTATTTTCTCTGTGCAAGCATCTTATTATTTTTCTTTGTTCTGTCATGGATCTTAATATGCTATCAGAGTCATGGCACCCACCTTAATCATCTCTTTTTTGCTGCCCATGCTTTGAGTTACTCTTGAACTCATAATCTTCTTTCATTTTCCTTTCAATTTTCTTACCGTTTCTCACTGTGCATATCCCTCTATTTTTAAAATTTGCACACTAAGTCCTTGAGTTTTGAAAAATTCTACACTGACCTCCCATACTAATGTTAGAACATAAGTGATTTTGACATTACAGTACACGACTGCACAACACATGATTTTAAATGACATTGTTGTAAATATTAAAGACTGATATAATCATTCAATGACCATATTATCCTCTCATCAAGTGATAAAAGCACACCATCCTCCCATGTTGAGAAAGGGCAAATGGAAGATCATGTGTTTTTATCATTTAATAAAATGATAATATGGTTATTCAATGGTTATATCAATCTTTAATATCTACAACAATGCCATTTAAAATCATGTGTTGTGCATGTGTATCATTTTGTCAAATTCACTTATGGAATAATGTTAGCAGGGGAGGTTGGTGTAGGATTTTCCAAAACTTAAGATACTAGCATGTAAAGTTTGAAAATAAGGGAAATATGAGTTGCATTTTCGCAAATGTCAGAAGAGATGAGTGTAATTTTTCCTCTCCCCCCTTTTATCCGTGGTAAGTAGAAAACTTGAGGTGCTTTGGCATCTGACTTTTAAAAGTTAGAAGAGTTTTTGATAGCACCTTATGGGGTGTTTCTTAGAACTAGTCTTTGTTTTTAAAATTTAAAAGACTAATATAACCTTACTCTATTTAATGACTATATATGAAAGTATAAATTACTATAATGTTTTAGGTCCACATGTCCTTAAACGAGTCTAGTACGGTTTTAAGGTCCCTCGAGACCCATTCGTGTCACTGGAAAATCCCCCAAATGCAGAAACAACACTCCATTATGCAAATAATAAGCTCGCCACAGCAAGACCCTCACTATGGCCAACTGTGAGCCAACCCCAATTGGGGCACCTTTTGCCAAGCTTGCCATGGTGAGCCCTTTTGTAGCCATGGTGAGTACCCTATGCGGGCGAGGGTATGGTTGCTGTCATCCTCATCGTGGTGAGACTCCAATATTAGAACACATCCAAAACAACGTAGTTTCATTAAAAACGCCTCTCTCCTTTTCTAAACTCAACTCAAACAGTTTCTCAACCCAAAAAGACAAACCCTAAGCTTCCTAACCTATCTTCCACCCCTTAACTCTCTTTCTCTTTCAATCATATCTTACCTCCTTCAAGCTTCAAGATAAGGATTATTCATAGTTTATATTAGGTTTCTCCTTATCTTCCATTTATATATGAGTTAGGTTTTGTTGTTTTTGGTGGTTATCAAGTTTGGGTGTTCTCTCAATATCCATAGAGTTGATCTAGAATGTTTGTAGTCTATTCATGAGTTTTCATTGCTTCTATAGCAGACATTGGTGTTATTTTGGTCATTAAGTTATTTTTCTTAGCCTTATGATATTGACGTATGATTTTAGAAGTTATTTCATGACTAGTATGAATTATTAAGAAATTATGTCAAGTTTAGGGATTTTATGCTCTCCAATTTATCATGAAAAATGTGTTAGAAAACTCATGGAACTATGTTTGTTGCTCAATTTATTTTGAGAATAGATTTTGATTATGCATATGAGTATTTAGAAATAATATATTCACCCCAATTTTTTTCCAAATTATATATTCGTGAAGTTTGCCTACAAAGATAAGAGTTAGCGCCAATTATGAAATTTAGAGAAAATTGTATGGTTTTCATGCTTTCTAGCTTATACAGTAGTTATAGAGAAACAAACAGTAAGTTAACAACTGAAAGATCGTTAGCCTTAATACCAAATTATCTATTAGAGGACGATCTTGCCCTTATTACAGTATTCAGAAAATAGAACTTGGTTAGGTATCCATTATGGGACCTTGTTAGGAGCTCTTCAAAATTTATAGTATACTACTTATGTATAAATTTATTATTATACTATATATATTATTAGAGATTATTGTTTCTCTAATAGTTTTGTTTTTATATGTTTCTCATGACTTATTGTCATTTAACTTAATTATTATGTACTTAAATATGAAAACTATTTTACAATTGTTGCATTATTATTATGTATTATCCTTGTTTGTTATCTCATGTAGAGGTTACAGATAAGAGCCTATTCACTAAGTTTTAGATAAAACTCACACCTCTCTTTTTCTCCCTTTTATAAATACAGCTACTCCTTGAGATCTCTCTCAACCTCCTCATCAGCAATAGTGCTCCAATTTGTAGTGAAGCATTTGGTTTATGTGCTTCCATTAAAGTGCTTCATTGATTTTGCAGGTTGTGTCCTGAACCATGCATGAACTTTATTTTGTTACCATAATTTGGATTAGAATTATAATTATGGTTTTATAGTTTTTCATGGTTTTGTATAGAGTAACTCAGTTTATTATTTTATTTTATTTTATGATTATGGATTTAGATTGACCTATGAACTGTAAGAGTAGATATATTGATTGTGTTTTGGAATTACATGTTGAATACGTTTTGGGATTAAAATGATATTTTAATTATGCATATAGTATGACTCAGTGGCCATGAGACTTATGTGGGGATGAAATTCTCACATGCTGGTCACGATCCAAAATGACTTGTGACAATTACCTTATATATATATTAGTCTTTTTAGATTCTAAGAACAACTTTATGATATATAATTTACCAAATACTACTATTATGGTTTATCCGTATTGAGATAAAATTTTATATTATTTTATCAAATAATATTATTATGACTTTTTAATAGCATTTTTTTTTTGCTTTTGGGCACATAATACTAGATCAATTCCTAATTTTTTTCCAATCCAAACACTACCTAAAAAATCTAAAAACAATCACTGCTTGTGTTTTGATCCCTAAACTGTTTTAGAATATGATAATATTTTGGTTTGTAGTTCAATTTAAAATCCTTAGGGTCCTGTGTGATAGCATTGAAATTATACTATACAATTTTAATTCCAATTTCGATCCTTTCAAAATTAAATTAATTTAGGATATTAAATGTCATATTTGACTTTATTAAAGAACTAGAACATAACTTATAATTAAAATTTTATTATTTAAAGGTCTAATTAAAATTTTAAGAGTAATGAAAATATTATTGCAATCTTAAACTTTGCAATTATAATATAGTAGTATTTTTACTATAAATTGGACAAATTACACTAACATCCAATAATATTCAGTGAAATTCACTCAAACTATAAAATTGAAATATCTAAATTTTATTCAAGAGATTTCTAAATTTTTGAAATCATTACACGTCAATCTATCCTAAGTTGGAATATCTAAGAATTTCTTTTATTTCTAGTCTAATTGATCAATTACTGAATGTATCTAGTACCCAAAACACTCAACCATGTGAGTGGCTTATCTGTGGCACCGTTTTTAAGAGTGAAGAAAGACCTAATTAATCATAATATATAAGTACTACACAAAGTAGATGGAAGAATGTGAGTATGAGTTGTTTCTCTTGTATTAGCTACACAAAATTCAAATTAAGTTAGTGTCTTAGTTAGTTTAAGCCTGCAAAAAGAAAAAAAGACACTATTAATCATAATAAAGACTGACAGTCAGACAAAGGAGAGTGAAAAATGTGAGTTTGAGTTGTTCTCCTATATGAGTTACACAATGTAGAGTGAAAAATATGAGTATGCGTTTTACTAATGTACCAGTGGCAAACTAGAATGAAACATGTGAGCAAGTTGTTCAAATTAAACCGTATAAGTTTATCCTCAATAAATACCTGCTCTAGAGTTAGGACTCCTCACACTTCTCACACAGCACAAATTGTACTCTCTTCTCTCTCACTCACTTTTAGATCTTTCTAGCATAATTGAAATAATCTTTTTGCAGGTTTGAAGCATCATGTGCGGAGGTATTATCTGAGAACAAACGAGGTATGTATCAGCAGGGAGCCTTGATGCATGGTTCACCACCTTCCCCCATCATAGGAACCTACGTGACTTATGGGAAATGCCTGAAGAACCATGTTGAGCACATGGGAAGGCATGCGGTCGATGGGTGCATGAGTTCATGCTTGATGGAGTAGAAGGCACACATGCTTTTATTTGTGCCGTTCCTCCTTCACTAGGAGCTTGAGTCGTGGATTTTATGTGTGATGGAACAATAATCATGTGCAAACTGTGAAATATTTGTGTTTCCTTTAGTTTTTTTTTTTCTCATTTGAAGTTGTACCTAGCTTTGTACCTTTTCATAAGAGTAGATTATCGATGTTTAAGAACCAAATTTACTTATTATTATAAGATTTGACAAGCTCTGGTGTTTTGATCCCTAAACTAAGTTTGAGAAGAATTGAGAATCTTTTCGTTTGTATTATTCATTTAAAAATCCTGTGTGTCCGTTTGCTTGGCAGCATTATATTGAAACTACAATATACAATCTTAATTGTAGTTTCGAGCTTAAATTAATTTAGAATCTTAAATGTTATGTTTGATTTTATTAAAAAAAATAGAACATAGATAATAACTATAATTTTATTATTCAAAGGTGTAATTAAAGGTTTAAAAGTAATAAAAATATTATTGAAATAATAATCTTTATACTACAATAATGTAGTAATATTTCTATTATGAATATTTTTGTGACAACTATTCATATAAATAAAATAATAAATTATAATATTGGAAATTTTTATACTGTAATATATTTATAAAAATCTTAAACTTTAATAAATATGATCTCCGAAAGACAAATGAAGAAGTGAGAGAAAGTATAAAATAAAAAACTAAAGAGAGAGACCTTTAATTATAAAATTGTGGAATTTATACTTTTTAAATTAGAAATTTACAATAGCTAATTAAGTGTTTATTCTTGGTTTAGTTAGCCAATTGTATCGCTCAACGGATATGGTTCTTATAACACTCACCATGTGAAAAGATGATAATGTTGTGGTTTTTAAACTATCAAAAACATATTTGATTATGATAAATACCAACACAAAGTAGATAGAGTGGAAAATATGGCACTAACTTGTTCTATCTTTCACAAGTTATACAAAAATTCAAATTGAGACAGATCAGACTTATCCTCCGCAAATACCCTTCTCAGAGTCGTGGCTTTTCACACACATTGCATAGCTGCATAACACATAGTCCTTATAAACACTCATGATGTGAGTATATGATAACGTTGCAGCTTATAAGCTAGAAAAGAAAAAAAAAATGTACACATTGCATAGCTGCATAACACATAGTCCTTATAAACACTCATGATGTGAGTATATGATAACATTGCAGCTTATAAGCTAGAAAAGAAAAAAAAATGTAGTTGATGATGATAAGTACTAACACAAAGTAGCTAGAGCAAAAAAACATGTTCCTCGATTGTTTTTACACTGATTATATAAAAATTCAAATTGAGACAGATCAGACTTACCTTTTGTAAATACCCTAGGTCATAAATCTCCACATATATTGCACAGTTTCATAACATCACTCACATTCTTATAAACACTCACCATGTGAGTCGATGATAATGTTGCAGCTTTTAAGCTAGAAACAAAAAACACAGATAATAATGATTAGTACTAACACAAAGTAGTTAGAGCAAAAAATGTGACTCTCAATCATTTTCTATCACTAACTACATAAAAATCCAAATTGAGACAGATCAGACTTACTCTCTATAAATACCCCTTTCAAGATCATGGCTCTTCACACACATTGCCCAATTCACTAGAGTACTCTCTCTTTCTCTTTCCATCTTTTCCCCCTAAATCTGCCTATTAGAATTCTGTCCATCTCAGTTTCCGATCTTTGATTCACCAATATCCACTAACATATCTGAGATCATCTTTTGCAGGGTTTGAAGCTCACCATGAAGAGGTACTATCTGAGTAGCGACGACAACTGCCGAATTTATTTGACCTATGGGGTGTGTCAGAAGAACAAGGCCGAGGGTATTGGAGGGCATGCACTTGATGGCTGTCAAGAGTTCATGCCAAGTGGAGAAGAAGGAACACCTGCTGCTCTCACCTGTGCTGCTTGTCACTGCGAAAGGAGCTACCATAAGCTTGAGGTGCACACTGAAGACGTGGACAATGACCCTTCCCCTCCTCCTACTGCTACACAACAAGTTTGAGTAGTGAATTTTATATGCCAAGGAATTAATAATCCTATGTAACCCGTGAAATCTTCTGTGGACCATCGTCATGGTGTTTAGTTTTTATGATTTGGGTTTTCATTTTTTACCTTTGTCATGGGCTGGTATATATATATGTTAACTGTGGGAATATCTAGAGTTGTTTTATGATTTATATATGAATGCTTTTGGATTGAATATAGCGCTGAGTTGGTCATTCCAATGCCAATCCCATCGTTTTTATGTTTTTCTAAGTAAAACCATCACTGTTTTGGTGAAAAGAAAAAGCATTCCAAATCAAAATTGTTACTTTTTAAAGGCTTTTCTTCTATATTTGTGTGAATCAGTTTGGCCTGCTTTTCAATGTTGAAGCATACATTATTTGAATGCGTCTGGATAAAATTTAGCACTCACTATGTGGATAGATTATTATCAATTCTGCTGTTTTTATTACTCTAAGATATTCTAATCAGAAAAATTGTTTTAATTTGATCCTAAATCTTTTTTTATATTAAAAGTGAGAATTTTTCGATTTAGTTCAGTTTAAAACATACTTAAGGATATTTACATTCATTTTCTAGGTAAAAGTGTCCAACCATAGACTATTTTACTTATATTTAACTTCGACTAAAATTAAGTTTGCAAGCACAAGTTCATACTATCTGATCTACCTTTGACAACATTTATTGTGCGAGTGGATAATCAATGCTCTTTTTTTTTATTATTTTTGTAAGGACATTGTATATTGGTTACAGCCTCCAGTCCCAAAAATTTTATCTAGTTTTAAATATGGATATGGACTGGAAAAAAATAAAGAGATCTCAAAAATGTTAGATATATATATATATATATATATATATATATATGAGAATTAAATTTTTAGATCCTCCTGGAACATGATAAAATATTTATACTACTCCATATATTGATTGACAAATAAATTATTACATTAAAAGTGTAGGAGAAGTAGGAGATAATAATGACCCAAAAAATTGATTTGTCAATTAATAAATAGATTAGAGCAAGTATTTTCTTTTACTCTCAATGTATTTAAGTATTTCTCTCTCTCTCTCTCTCTCTATATATATATATATATATATATATATATATATATATTCCACTATACTCTCTATTTCTCTTCCACTACTACTCCCTCCTTCATTTATTTCACATGGGTGTAACTGATAAAAAAAAATTAAGATTGTCCAGATTTGTTCAGAGAATATTTGTTGATGAGTAAAATTTCAGAAGTAAATAGTTATTTGAGGGCGAAGGCTATATACAATATAATAGACAACAAGTGTGTTCAGATCCCTGATTAACCTTGGTTTATGATGAAAATGTGTTTTCTTTCCCTTTGTTTAATTATAAACGCTTATAGATATTCAAATCCACTTTTCTTTAGACAAAAGTGTCTAAAACGAGACTATTTAAAATATAACTAGTTATTTATTCTGAGCGTTGCATGAAGGAGCTAAATTGAATTTAATATTGTTAATTATAATTTTCAATATATAAACATTTAATATATTTTAATTCTTTTACTTTAAAAAAATTATGTTTAATTATTTTATCAAACACATTTAATTAATTTTGTATATTAAAAAGGTAAACTTACGTAAATATAATTATGATAATATTTTAAAGTATAATCAAAAGACTTAAAAAATACTAACATACCCCTTTTTATCGTATTACTTATACTAAAAATTGGACATTTTACAATATATATATATATATATATATAAAATTAAAATATTATAATTTTATCAACAAAAATGTACATATCACATCTTTCTTATCATTTCAATAAACAATCAGTCTTTAGGATCAATGCAATTTTAATGAACCTTACGGTTAGAGACTTTTTATTGACAATTTTGTGATGAGTTTCGAGTATAATTTTAATAAATCTAAAGATAAATGGTTGTAATTTTCTCAAATAAAGATTCATACATAAAATTAAAAAAATTGTAGATATACAAAATCTTCATAATTCTTTTTTTTTATATAATAATATTTAACTCAATAATAATCATGTTACCTTATATATGTGTATAAGATATTTTATACATGTTATTGTAGCATTAAAAACTATTCACTTTGATTATTATTTTTAAGAAAACAAAAATTTGAAAAACGGATGACTACGAAAAAATATGTAAATGCAGAATATGGAATATAAAAATATAATAATTTTTTTTTATTATGAACGGGGCTTAAAGCCCAACGAAAACCACAGAACGGGTTAAACTAGTTCACGCTAAATCAGGAGGAAAAAAAAAAGAAAAAAAGAATGGAAATGAACTCAGGAAAAGGAAAGAAAAGCCTCACGCCCCTTGGGGAAACAGAGTGCCCAAAGTTAGCCAACTGGTCAGCACATAATAATTCTAATAAAATAACATACATGAAATTATCAATAAAATTAAAAATAATATAATTTTAAAAATTCAAAATCAAGAGAAAATGCCACATGATCACTATAGTGGAAGAATTTTAGATTATATATAGATAGACACACACGTATATAGATTATTGATAGGCATATAGAATAAATATATAGAAGAGCTTTGATCAAAATTAAGCTTACAAAATCATCAATTCATCCTAAAATACAATTTTTTTTATTTTAATATCTAAACACATGGTAATTATTTTTACACTTAGCTGAATTCAATGAATCTAGCTCTTACTACACTGATCATGCGAGTGGATTATTTAATTTAAATGTAAATTATTTAGCCCATAACCCAACTTCCATCAAAATTAAATTAAAGAAAGCCACAAGTTTATCTAAAACACACAATTTTGAATTTTTATATTCAAACACACACTAAATAAATAGATACTTCAAGAACAGGGTAAAAGTTTTTGCTTTGTATTATTCATAAATTAACACGTTACTTTTATAAGCCATCATTATCTTTATTTATTTATTTATTCATTGCATTTCGATGTAACAACTGATGTGTTGGTTGACAAATGATATAGAGTATAAATTTTCTCTTAGTCTCGAAATATCTCAAAAATCATCTCATTTTCAATCTATTTTTTTTAATAAATAGAAATTACTTGATTATCAAAGAAAGAAACATAAGTACGTCAAGTGTTGAAACTAACACATTGAAAGGAAAAAAAAAAAAAAGGAAACAAAACAACATCAAAGCACCACACTGAAAGAACACATACTAAGAGAAAAACCAAACCAGCATTAGGAGCAGGCAACACACTCAACATATGAGTGGGCTAATATGTGCTGCAGTTATAAAGCATTAAAAGAAGATATGACAAATGGTGATAAACGTGACTCGAGTGAAAAACGTGAGTATATTTGCATTTTCCCTTATATGTATAAGTTCTACACAAAGCTCAAACTAATAAGCCAGATCAAATTTCTTCTCTATAAATACCTACAAGGGTTAGATCTCTTCACATCCACCGCACTGTACAATACTGTAATATCTATATATCTTTGTGTCTGTTCTCTCTCTACAATTTTTTTTTTTTTTTTTATCTTTCTAGTTTCTAATATAATTGAGACAATCTTTTGCAGGATTTGAAGCACACACCATGAGCACGAGGTATTATCTAAGAACAAATGAGGAGCTCTCAGGGAGCGCTAATGGTTCCTCACCTTTTCCCATTGATAAGTATGAATTTCTACATATATTTTGTACCTTATTCTCAGTGTCTTAGCTCGATTTTATGTTTAATTATATGTATTTGCATCATGCTTGAATTTAGATATTAAATTGAGTATTAATGAGAATTTTCTGTATAACTGTGCTTTTGGCACTGTTTTGTATTTAGCACTTAACTACAGTTGTAGACCTCTAAAGCTTATGATCTTTGACTTGTAGGAAAGCTAAGAGAATTATGTGCAACTTTCATGCAGAGCTCAATAGCCGTGTCAAAAGTCTAGCTCGTCATAATAAGCTCGAAAATCAAAATTGAGGTCATGAATTTTCAGATTAAGTATGCTTCAATAATTGGGGCATACATCTCTCATTTGAAGTTCAAATGAAGCACATAAGGTGTCCATTTCGAAGAGAAAAAAAAATATCTACAACTTTCATGAAGACGCCAAGAGCTAATTTGATCATTTTGAGGGTCAAAACTTGATCAAACTCACTACAGCGACCCTTAGTATTGCCACTCCAAATTTTTGGTTCAGACGAGATCACTTATATAGTGAGCCCTGAAGAAGTTATGACACTATTGTAGATGTTTTAATGAGTTTTTAGATCTTTAAATAATCTATGAACTCTTAGAATAAAAACATATGACCCTTTAGACCAAATTAACCTAGGTTAGAGTAATTTTAAGCTTATCTTCTCTTCTCTCTCTCTTCCTATCTCCTCTTCCTTCCTCCACCTCCCTCTTTCCTCTTCTTCACCCATCTTCTTCCTCACCCACTCTCTTATTCTCTTAGATTATGTTTTACTTTCTATTTTTATCATAGTTTCTCTATGAAGGAGCGAGTTTGTAACTGGTATTAAGGATTCTCCAAGTCCCAAGGGTTTGTCTTGAGACTTGCATATTCAATGAATATGTGGTTTGATTTATTGATTTTCCTTTTCTCACACTCTTTCTGTTCCTCATATGTTTATATTGATTAATTGATTGATTATGATATGTATGAGTATGCGGTTGGAATGAATCTTGATTTTGTATGCTAATTCATGATTGTTGGTTGGATATATAATTGGGATCATTGACTAGGCATGAGGTGATTAATTGATTAATTAATGTTTGATTAGCTTAGGAAATTGGGGTTAATTCTTAATTGACATTAGACTAATGCAATTAGTGTTCGAGTTAGTGTATGCATTTAGGGGTTGAGATTTCAATTACTTAGGTGTTGTATATATGCTACCCAAATTCTTGGTGATTGATTGATTGCTAAGTGAATTATGGTGCTAGGATTGTATGATTGCATAATTTGATCTAGGCACAAGTTAGTCACATACTATGTGTTTGATAACATATGTTTGTAAGGATAGATGGATTCTAGACATAGGAAATTCTTATGCTAGTGTTTTAATTAATTGTTAGTTATTTTCTTATTTTAGTTTATATTCTATAGTTTGATGAACTTAATAAAAAAACTCCTTGTTGTATAGTTTATTAGTTCCCTGATATCATTGGGAGACGATCCGAGTTGCGCATCATTATACTACATACGTTTTGTTGGAATTCAATTTTAAATAAATTTGTTAATATATTAGAGCTAGAGACGCAATAATTTAGTCCTTACCACCCATAATAAGGATTTATGTGATCGACAGAAAATATATGAAAAACCATGTTGAGCACATCGGAGGACATGCTAATCATGGAAGTGCCTATTGCTGCTTTTTTTTTTTTTTCTCTATCTCCACTCCTAATTTAAGGAAATTACTGCTCTCTTTTATCTATCTCCACTCCTAATTTAATAAAATTTTATTTGATTGTCATAAAATACCCTTACTTTTCTTTTATAATTTTCTTTCATAGTTAAACTAATAATTTATTATTATTTTTATATTATTCAAACTTAATTTGTGCCGATTCAAGTGATTATTATTGGCATTATTAAATAAATCTTATTTTAATGTATCATTATTTGTGTTTTTGAATTTTTTATTTTGCAAAAAAGTGATCCGAATAATTTTATATAAATTTTATTAAATGATAATTAATTTAATTTCAAAATGTTCAATATTAATTATAATTTTTATTAGTAGAGAACTACTACATATATAAGTCTTTTTAATTAATTTATTTAATAGAAATATTTATATATAAATGTTAAAATATTTTTATAATGCAATAATTATCTACATTAGATAAAATATAATTTTTAAAAAGTGAACAACTAAATGGTATGATCTTTGTAGATGCAATTTACATTTTGTATATTGTCTTTTATATTTTTCTGGTAACTTCCTACATGACAATGCATTTGAATATGCACCGAAACTATTTCATATTAAAAGAATCAATTTATAACAAAATTTTTTATTATCCTTATGCAAAAATATAAATTTGATAAATTCCATGAAAAAATGAGTAAAAAACAAGAAGAAAAGATTGTCACAAAATAAAAGATTATCAAAACATAGAAAAATTAAAGAAAAATGATAATATTGTTAAAAATAAGTTAAAGTAGAAATAATAACTATTAGTTTAATTACATGAAAGAAAAGAAAGGGTATTTTAGAACAATCAAATAAAAATGCATTAATTTAAGAGTAAAGATAGACAAAAAGGATTCTCTTCATCTCTTGTCATAAGTTGGAATTAGAGTTGGACTATCTAGAGTTGTTTCAAGATTCATGAACGCGTTTGGATTGAATCTAGTGTTGCTGAGTTGGTCATTCCATTGTTATTGATTTTCTATGTAAAATCATCAGTGTTTTGATGAAAAGAAATATCTTTCCAAATCAATATTATTACTTTTCAAGGCTTTTCTTCTATACTTGTGGGAATCATTTTGGCCTGATTTTCAATGTTAGAGGATACATTATTTGAATGCGTTTAAATAAAATTTAGCACTCGCTGCGTGGAAAGATAATCATTTTTGCGATTTTGTTTATTACTAGATTTTGTAGTTAGAAATTTTGTTTGGGCCCTAAATCTTGGTTTGATTAGAAGTGAGAGTATTTCGCTATATAGTTCAATTGGAAACACTTAAAGATAGTTACATCCATTTTTTCAAGATAAAAATGTCAAATCGTAGACTATTTTACTATTAACTAAATTCGATTAAAGTCAATTTTGTAAAGAAATTGAGTATGTGTTTGTTTTTATTATTTTGATTAAGAATATTTTTAAAATAAATGAAAATATTTTTTTTATAAAATTTATTTATATATATTAGTTTCTACTGACAACCTCATTTCAACTTTTAAGTAGAAATTAATATGAATATTTTTTTATGAAAATTGGTTATTTTAACTGAAAAATTAAATTTTTTTAAATAATTTGAAACAAATGCACCCCAATTTTAATATGCTAACAAGCATGCAATTATATATATTTATTTTTATATGATTTTTAAGATAGTGAATAATTAATTCAAATATTTTACTGATATAATTATACATAATTAAATATCAATGTAAGACTTTTTTTTCCACTAATAATACATCTAAATTAAATTCTTTCCAAAGCTCAAAGGTTTATTCAAACATATAATTTTGTATCTTGAAATCATATCCAAACATATATGTTTACCAAATGTTAATTCTTGGTCAAATTAGTTGATTATTCAACGAATTTGGCTCCGATAATACTCAATATGTGATGAATGGATTATCTTTGTGGTCATTTTTAAACCTACAAAAAAATAATTAGTTATGAAAAAACTTCAATTCAAGGATTGGGCTCCCGGTACCATTCCTTGGTTTGAGAAGAAACTCAACACTCAAATATATTGTCATTTGTATCCAAGCACACCATAATTAAGTTCTCATTATCAATTAAATTAAATTGGTCCAAATTGGCAGCATTTAACGTGCGAAAAAGATTATCTAGTTTTATATGTGCATATGGATTAGAAAAAAAAATTAAAAAGGTCTCAATACTATTAAAGAAATTTAGATATATTTTATAAAATTATTTTTATTACATAATCAACGACCATTTATTCTCTCTCTTTCACTGTACTACTCTTGATTTTCGTTCGACTACTACTCCCTTCTTCATTTATTAGATAATGGTATAACTGGGAAAAATAATTAATTCTGTCCAGATTTGTTGATAGAATATTTATTTATGGACAAGTAAAATATCAGAAGTGAATAGTTATTTGAGACCGAATGTAACAATATAATAGACAATAATTGTATTTAGACCCCTAATTACCGTTGGTTTAAGATGAAGAGATGATATGTATTTTTTTTATTAATTTGTTCAATTATAAACGCTTATAGATATTCAAAACCACTTTTTTAGACAAGAGTATCTAAACTGAGACTATTTAACATATAACTTGTTATTTATCCTGACGTTGTACGGAGAATATAGATTAAATTAAATATTGATAATCATAATTTTCAACATATAAATATTTAATTAATTTTATATATAAAAAGATAATTTATGTAAATATAATTATAATATTATTTTAAAGTATAATCAACAGACTTAAAATTGACTACCATACATACACTTTTTTTTATCATATTACTTATGATAAAAATTGGATATTTTAATCAATATACATGTTAAATATTATCAAAGTATTATAATTTTATCAATAATAATATATATCATATTTTTTTATCATTTAAATTAATAAATTAATATTTATGATAATAATCAGTGTAATTTTAGTGAACCTTAACGTTAAGGATTTTTAGTGGCAATTTTCAAATAGATAGATATTGAATATCATTGCATTAAATCTAAAGAGAACTAAGTGTAATTTCCTCAAATAAAGACTCATATATAAAATTAAAAAATTGTTTTGCTAAAATTTAAATTTTTTATATATAATTTTAGTCTTAATAATAAATAAGTTGAATGAAAAAGTTATTATTTTTGTTATAATATTTCTAAGTCATAATTTTAGATGTACAAAACCTTTATCATTGTTAATTTTTATTTTTATATAATAATATTTGATTCAATATAATCATATTTTAGTTTGATAATTTTTTTTCTTAAATTCGTTAAGAGTTAAATATCAGTTTAACATGTTATCTTATATGTGCGCGTAGGATACTTTATGCATGTTATTGTAACAATAAAAATTATTCACTTTTATTATTATTTTTAAGTAAAACTAAAAATTGCATGGCTATAAAAAATAAAGAAAGATGAAAATGCAGATGATGGAATATCAAAATACAATATATAGTATTAACTTTAATAAAAATCAACTATCAATAAAAATTCCACATAATAATTCTAATAAAATAACGTAAACGAAATTATAAATAAAAATTAAAAAATAATATATTTTTAAAAATTCAAAATCAAGAGCAATTGCCGCATGGCAAATGAGGATCCCTCGGGGAGCCCTAACATTTCCCCACCTTTTCCCATCATAAGGACCTATATGATTTACGGGAAATGTGTAAAAAACCATGCTGAGCACATTGAAAGACATGCCATTGATGGGTGCTATAGATGTCAAAATGTGCTCAACAAGCCGGGTTAGTCCGCTTAACTCGTCATTTTTGACAAGTTAGGTTACACTTTAAAGCCCGTCAAAATGTCTAGCTTGCCTAACCTATTCCCGCCAAAACCAAGGGTTAAGGCGGGATTGGCTTGCAGGCCAGTGTGTTTTTTTTTTTTGAGAAAAAATTGAATACTTATGTTACTTTGAGACTAAATATCAATTTATTGTTATTAAATATAGTATATTGGTGTTGACTTTTAAGGCTAAGTTATTGATTTATTATTATAATTGTTCATGTTAAAATTTTTCTTGCTATTATACTAGTGTCATTGTTAATTTTTTAAAAATTTTCTTTTAAAAAAATTTATTAATCTATTAGAATAAATATTTTTAAAATTTTTTATTTTTTTGAGAGAGTCCCACCCAAAAACGGACTACACTGACTATTTGAGCCTGTTTTATTTTGACAGGCTCCACTCCACCTAATTTCTGCATATTTTTGACGGGGCCCATGCATTTGGACATCTCTAATGGGTAGTTGGAGTTCATGCCTTTTGGTGAAGAAGAGGAGGAGGACACACCTGATGCTCTCACGTGTGCCGCTTGTGGCTGCCACAGGAGCTACCATCCGCTTGAGGTGCACACTGAGATCGTGTGGGATAGCCCTCCCCCTCCTCCTTCAGTAGGAGTTTGAGTCATGAATTTCATGTATGAAGAAGAACCGCAATCCTATGCAGCCTGTGAAATATATTTGTGTTTTCTTTTAGTTTTCTTCTCATGATTCACAGTAGTAGTAACTTTATTATGGGCTCGGATTCTTGGAATCTAGAGTTGTTTTCATGCTTATTCATTTCGGAGTTTGTAATTATAAAAAGCGAATTTAATTTGAAACTTGTTTCCATTATGGGTCTTGAATGCAATTTGCGTTATAATCTTTCTCTCTTCATACCTTTTTTGGATCCCTCACTCTCAATTCTTTTCTAAAATTTGTATCTCTTCTTATAGCGCCTTAGTACAAGTTATGTGCTTAATTTTTGTTGGCTGCCGTAAAATAATTTTCAGGTTTGAACAAGATGATGGAAAAAGTTGGTTCTGGTTTTGCTATGGTGCTAAATTATGGTGGATAGCCATCTAGCATGATTTAACACTTTCTTAAATATCTACTAACTTCTTTTATGTAATGAGAAAATCAAAATATTATGAAAGTTCTTTCCCAAGCATATAAGGATGGATCCTACATAGCTACATCTATAAGCAAACAAGCATTATGTCGAATTTGTCGTACAGGTTTGGCAAAGCGTACCCATGATGTTCACGTCTTAGGTTTAATCACTACAGACAATTTATATTGGCATCGAATCAGTGCACCCCACAAAATTGCCTTTTACTATCGAGTTAGTGGGCCATGGTACGTGTTAGGATTAATTCTGGCTATGCTGGCCAGATTCCAAATTAATCCCATCATTATTATTTTGCTAAGTAAGCCCATCATAATTTAGGTGGAAAGAAAGAAGAGGCTTTCCAGATCAAACGACCACTTTTAAAGGCTTTCATTATATATTTTTGAGAAAATCATTTTCATCTGATTTTCAATGTTAAAGCATGAAATAACGCGATATGACTTAATTATTTGAATGCTTTTTAAGATAAGATTTAGCACTCACAACCTGAATAGATTTAAATTTTCAGATTCGATGTCTTACTTAGCTTTCTGGTGATCCTTTCTTACTTGACTTTTGTAAATTTTTACCACATGACCATAAATATGATAAGTAAAATAACTCAGATTCACTTTTGTACCAAAAAAGAGCACTATTTAACTTATAAGCAAGATTTAATTAAAATTAAGCTTATAAAATGGTAAGTTGATCCAAACACAGATGATTTTGTATTTCATATCCAGAAAATTGTAATTAAAAATTTTATTGTTTATAACCGTCGATTATTAAATGAATCTCTACAACACTTAACATGTGAGTGAATTATATCAATGCCACGATTGCTAAGCCTACAAAAAACGTAATTAATCATGATAAGCTCTGGCGAAAATATCTAAGCCTAAACTATTACCCTTATTAACCCAACTTTGACTATGATTAATTTTAAATAATCATAAGTTAATACATACTCATGGTAACAATCAACTATTTATTCTCTATCAGGTGAGACAATTGTTCGATGAATCTGGCTCCTACAACAATTCAACACAGAGTGATTACTATTGATCGATCCACTTTCTAAGTAAGCAAGAAAAACAAAAATCATAGTTTAATTATGATAGGCTTTGACAAAAATATCCAACTCAACTGTGATCAAAATGAAGTTTACAACATTATATGGTCATCCTTGGTGTAGTCAAGTATTTTCTTCTTTGTCAAATTGGTCAATTAATATTCAACGAATCTGACTCCTATAACACACAATTTGTGAGTGGGTAATGGGTTTTCACTATAATACACAATTTAAGCATGAGAAAAAGACATATTTATAGTAAGATAAGCTCTAATTAAAAAAAAACAAACATAAACTATTTAACTTATAAGTCTCATTTGGGTAAATAGTTTATTTAAGTGCTTGTATAGAAGTAATTTTTAAAAAGTAACTCATGAATAAGTTATTTTGTATTCAAATATATAATAATAAAAGTGTATATTTTTAGTATTTTATAAAATATTTCTTAAGAAACTAAATATTTTAACTTCTCAAAAAGCACTAAGAATAACTTTTAGAGACAAAATAAACTATTTAGCCAAATAAGATAAAAAGTAAAAATATAATTTTTGGCTTTCAGAAAATTGAAAAAAGTTAGGAGTTATAGTATCCAAACAGACCCATAACTCATAATTGATCAAAAGCTTATAACATCATATATTTACGAGTAATGTTATTTTCACTCACACTTTATGGGATACCATGTCGACACACTTACATCCATCATTGAATTGGATATGGACCCCACTTGATTTGAATCCTACACCCTATCCAATAGTGGATATGAGTGTGTTGGCATGATATTTCATAAAATATAAGTTAAAATAATATTTCTCTATATTCACCCAAACAAAAGATTTTGTATTTTTATATCCAAACACGCAATTGTCCCAATCTTATTTGTTTATTGTACAATGGATATAACCTCCGCCACACTAAACACCAGTGGATTACTAGTGTCACGATTTTGAAGTCACAGTTAATTATGATAAGCACTGACATACAGTAAAGTGATTACTTGTAAGCCTAAAAAATAACGCAGTTATTCATAATAAGTACCGTTAATTATGTTAAGCATTCACACATAGTTAATTATGATAGGCTTTGACAAAAATATCCAACTCAACTGTGATCAAAATGAAGTTTACAACATTATATGGTCATCCCAAGTATTTTCTTCTTTGTCAAATTGGTCAATTAATATTCAACGAAATCGACTCCTATAACACACAATTTGTGAGTGGGTAATGGGTTTTCACTATAATACACAATTTAAGCATGAGAAAAAACATATTTATAGTAATATAAGCTCTAATGAAAAAAAATCAAACGTAAACTATTTAACTTATGAGTCTCATTTGGATACATAGCTTATTTAAGCACTTATATAGAAATAATTTTTGAAAAGTAATTTATGAATAAGATATTTTATATTCAAATATATAATAATAAAAGTGTGTACTTTTAGTATTTTCAAAAATATTTCTTAAAGAACTAGATATTTTAAATTTTCAAAAAGTATTAAGAATAATTTTTAAAGAAAAAATAAACTTCTAGTCAAACACAATAAAAAGTAAAAATATAATTTTTAACTTTTAAAAAGTTAAAAAAACTCAGGAGTTATAATACCCAAATGAACCATATCCCATAATCGATCAAAATTAAGCTTACAACATCATATATTCACCCAAACAAAAGATTTTGTACTTTATATCCAAACACGCAATTGTCCCAATCTTATTCGTCTATTGTACAACGGATATAACTTCCGCCACACTAAACACGAGTGGGTTACTAGTGTCACGATTTTTAAGTCACAGTTAATTATGATAAGCACTGACATACAGTAAAGTGGTTGTTTGTAAGCCTGAAAATAACGTAGTTATTCATAATACGCATCGAGATAAAGTAGAGTTACCAGTATCATGATTTTTATGCTGGCAAAATACCATGGTTAATTATGTTCAACACCGACACATAGTAGTGTTGTTTGTAAGCCTACAAAACAACGTTTACTCATGATAAATATTGAGATAATATAGAGTCATCAGCAGTGTCACGATTTTTATGCTTGCAAAAAATCACAATTAATTATGTTAAGCAGTGACACATAATAGACTGTTGTTTTGTAAGCCTAAAAAATAACGTGGTTAATCATAGTAAGTACTGAGATAACGTAGAGTTACCAACGTCACGAGTTTTATGTAAACAAAAAACCACCGCTAATTGTGTTCAGCATTCACACATAGTAAAGTGTTATCTAATTTGTAAGCTTGCAAAAATAACATGGTTAATCATGATAAGTATTGAGATATAGAGTGTGAAGTGCATTTTAAAAATCGAAAAGGAAGCCATAGCTAATATCAGCACTATCACATTATATTACAGAGTATGGTCTGTAAACTTGAAAAGAAGACACAGAAAATACAATCCAAGTTAATTGGCAAGAAAAACGTAGCTAAGTGCAACAAGCACTCATCACATGTAACAGGGGGAAAAGAATGATAGTATAACTGTTCTCCAATACCACTTGCACATAATTCAAATTGAGCCACATCAGATTTACCCTCAATAAATACCCATACTAGGGTTAGGGATCTTCACACCCATTTGCACAGAACACTATACTACAGTTCACACTCTCTCTCTCTCTCTATCTGCCTTAATTATCTCTCTCACAAATTCCGATTTCTCCTCTTCCGATCCATTAACACACCTAGAATCATCCTTTTTTTTGCAGGATTTTTGAAGCACCATGAGGAAGTACGTTCTGAGGACCAACGTACCCGCAAGGAACCCAAACAATTCTCGTCCACCATCATCATCCAACACAAGAACATATGTGACCTACTTAGAGTGCGAGAGGAACCAGGCTGAGCGTATTGGAGGGATTGCTTATGATGGATGCATGGAGTTCTTGGCCAGCGGAGCAGAAGGAACACCTGCTGCTCTCATATGTGCTGCTTGTCAATGCAACAGGAGCTTCCATCGGCTTGTTGTGCGCACCGAGGCCGTCAACGATGATGACGATGCTTCTTCCCCTCCTCCTCCACCACCTCCTCCTGCTGCTGCACAAGGAGCCGTCACCACCACTTGAGCAGTGAAATTTGTTATGGGTAGAGGAATTTGATTTCCTATGCAACCTGTGAAAAATTTATTGATGCTTTTGTAATATTCTGTGGACCTGCGTTTTCCTTTCAGTTTTTAAGTTTTTATGATTTGGGGTTTTTTTATTACCTTTGTTGTGGACTCGGATTCTATGAATCTAGAGGTTTAATTTATGTTTCATTTCGGTACTTAATTTGTAATCGCAGAAGCCAATTTAAATTGGAGCTTGTTTTCCTTTTGAGAAATGCAAATTAATTGCTATCATCTTATTCTCTTCATACCCTATTAGAATCTCCTTTTTTGTTCTCTCTTTTATGTGAGTTTGGTATGGGAGTGAAAAAGTGAGATGAATTGTTATGAATTAGATTCATGAATAAAATTATATGTAAATTTAATCATGAAATTTTTTTTCTTCCATTTCTAGCTCGTGCCAGAACGCGTTAAATGATTTGCAGCTTCGGCATAAAAAAAGGATGATGAACGTTGGTTCCGGTTTTTTTCCTTTTTTCCTGTTCTGTGTCTTTTTCCGGTTGGTGGTTCTGATTATTCTCTTAAGGATCCTTGTTTGTTTCCGCACTTTAAAAACCCCCACTTCGCCACTTGCTTTCCCCCTTCTTTTCTGCCTGGTTTTCGTTTCCTATGCTGTGTGGCCGGTTTCTCAACTTGATTTTGTATACCACAATTTCAATACCACCACCACCTTTTACTGTTTCATGAATCATGCACCCTGGTTTTCCGTGTGTGTGTGTGTGTATAACTGTGTCTTTTTGTGCTACAAACTGTGTAAAAGTCCATTACTTTTATGCTTATTTGCGTTCACCTGGGTAGGAACACACACACTATATAATGCTAATCACAGGTTGTTCATGGATCTAAATGGTTTGAGTACGTTTCGCAATAAGCCTCCAAGCCACTAACTGGTGACGTTCGAGATCACTTTGAGTACATAAAACGGTCCACAAGTCTAATCATGTTGGTTGTTGAGGGAAAGAAATCTTATTAGCTACTAATTAAGATTGATTAACTCTAGGGGTTGGCAAAGTGGAGCATGTATGATAGGGTCTCACTTCTGACAGATTGCAAGTTCAAACTCCCATCCTTCCTTGAATTGAGACGTCATTCTCTTATCTTAAATTTTTATGAGCCAAAAAATTAAAATTGATTTAATCTAACCAGCTTGAATAGAAAAAGGGGTAAAAAGCTACTCAGATAAGAACACATTCAATATGCTTCGGTGGTGAGTGTTTATCTCTCTACTGATTGGTCAACGTAATTGATTACCACAATTAATCAGAATTAATGTAGTCCCCATAACGCTTGTTGCGAGGATTAGTCTAGATGCTGTTCAAATGAGTTAAAACTGTAGAAATTATCTTTTGGTCTTAACAAAAGTAATGCAATAAATGATAAAAATAGCAAAAAGATCTAAGCTAAGCTAGCTACCCAGATGTGTGTTCCTACTGTCCTACTCCTACATATTGCAAAGATGCAAAGACAAGTGTATGGAAGAAAACAAATTAACCATTCTGAGATTGTAAGAACACATACCATTGAATATGCTGATAAGCAACTCCACAAAGCACTCATGGTCAGAAACTCAGAAAAACACAGAAACACTGATTGTATTTTGTTATTCGAGTAGCCACTAGTGCCAACTAAAAATAACGTGTATATAATTTGCTAAGGCAGGTTTATAGAAGACAAAGGAAGTAACCTCCTTTTATTCGTAGATATATTTTCCATGTGAAGTGCTGTAACCAAAAAGTGGATATAAACGTTCGGCATTAGAGCAGAGAAGGGAAAATCTGGTATAAGTTAATAGCACATCAGGTATATGTCTAATCTGAAAATATAGATCAGAAAATATCTCAAGCTAGCCTTATTTATAGAACATACGCCAATAGGGGTCCTCCTCCATCTTGCCTTTCAAAAGAAGTTTCCAAAAAGCTTTATGGTCCTAAAATGGAGTCCTTTTATTGAGCAGCTAGCAATAGTATAGCTTCTTTTAATGCATTCTTAGATTTCATTCTTAAAACAGGTTCGGTTTTCATTCTTAAAACAGGTTCGGTTGCACTGAGATACTACTAAATTTCAGCAGAATCAATTAGTTGAACGACCAACTGTCCTACAAATATGCTGTTTAGCTAAAGTTTACGACTAATTATATATCTGCCATGTGCACGGGGTCCATTAGTACTTAGTCCTTAACCCCCTAATACAATATATTTATATATAAAAATGTTAGGAAAAGTCTCAAAACTGATTTTATATATATCATAATGAAAAATGTTATTTCATATAAACACTTATGATAATAGGGGAGGAGTGATAAAAAAAGAATAAGTTAGGAAAAAAAAGTAAGTGGTAAAACCATATATTTTGTGAGTACGGTGTCTGAGAAAGTTTAATAATAAAATAATATTATTGTAACATAATTAGGATGACGCTGATTTTGAATCTAGTAATCACCCTTTTGTGACAACCCGAATTTTTAGATGAGAAGTCTGCTTTATATTTATTTCTTTATTTATTTAAATTTAAATAATTTCTATGTAATAATAAGTATATTTTTGTGCATATATATGTGCGTGATAAATATATTTACAAATAGAGGGTATTGAATCACAACCAGATAGTTATACCCCTCCTCTGAGCTTACGGACAATCAAATGCTCTTTCCCTTTCTTTGACAAACAAGAAGTATATTTTTCCCCTTTCTTTGACAGACAAGAAGTATATTTTTTCTACACTTATATAAAAATTGTAATAACGACATTTTTATTCATTTGAAATATTGTGTTGACCTTCAATTTTTTTTCATCCAAGTCAAGAGCTATTTTAGTATTTATTTAGACTAAATTATGTCAAGTATATTGAATTTTTAGAATTTAATACATAAAAGTTGAGTGGGGCTAATGATATATATCTCTAGATACTTACATATATACGTGCTGTCTAGAAAATATTTAGTTACAGGTTATATCCAATACAATTGACCCCACATAATTTACTTGTTATATATAACAGTTTATGACTAATAATTATATTTATCTAAAAATTATTATTAACGTGTATAATATTCCTAATTTGAGAAGTCATTAGTCATCACTATCAAATTAAAAACACAAAAAAAAGAAAAATAAAAAACGAATCGGATGTAGAACGAAATAGATATGCTGTTTTTCTCAATTTTATGAACTCTAGTGAATCAAACCAGTTAACCTCAAAAAGGAAAAAAAAAAAAATGGAATGCCGAAACTAGGCCATCCACGAATTCCAAATCCTCTAAATAGTTTTCTAATGATTTGATATTGCATGGGGCGCTTTACGGATCAGATTTTATGTAGAGTTGATTAATGGAAAACTATTAAAAACAAAAAAACTTAGACGGAATATTAAAGTAATCTGACTTTTCATTATTAGTTATCTCACTTTCAAAATTCTTTTCCTATTTTGCCAATGTTTACATCAAACATCACTCTGCAAGTGTCGTTAACTGTTTGTCTATCTATAATTGTCATGCTTGTCCAAAGAGTAGTTGTTAGTGGAGCTTCCAATATGAAAAGTATGGATGAGCTACATAGTCCAGTATGTAGTCCACCATTAAACATGCCTTGGAGTAACATATATATGTATTCTCAAGGTGGGGATACTTTGGTCCTAGATATGTTTCGGACTCTCTGATGATCCAACATCCATAACCATAAGGTTTTATAATTATATAAAATTACTATAAATTAAGATAATATTTTTCTATAGACAATAATTTATAAAATACTAATAAGGATATATGTGGTTTAAACTTTCATTTTCTGTTTTCATTTCATGTATGTTATATGTTTTTAGGATTTTGATTTATGAATGAAATAGTGAAAACAATAAAATTCTGTATTTTATTTTCATTTTCCTATGTTTACTATTTGTTTAACAAATTCTAAAAACAGAAAACATAAGAAATAGAAAACAAAAAATAAAAACTCAAATCAAATGCACCCTTATTATCCATCTAACTCTTCTCTTTCTTCTTTCAACTGCCATGGCTACCACCAGCTTCTTCCTCCTTGCCTTTCATCTTTGAAATCTCTCCCCAAATACATATAGTCTCTTCTACCCTCACATGCTATTTCAACCTTCAATGATGTAATCCTCTTGTGAGTTAGGGATCAAATCATCAAACTTTAAATTTCTCAATTCTTGTTAAACTATAATATTAGAATATATAATATTTTCTATTTATACACAATTATTGTTATGGGAATATTCTAACTAACTATTGGGTATCAATCAGCCCCTCTTTCACACCTTGTGTTGTCTTCCAGCAGCCGTCATCCTAGAAAAGGTCCTGTAGCATGCCACATGTCGACCTTACAAGCACGATCACAATTTCCTTAATTAGAACTAACTACATGGACCAAACATTTACACATAGCAAGATGAACAACATTCAAGCTCAAATTATAATAATAGCTATTTTGCCAAATACCACTAAGTGTGATGTGTGAATATGATAATAATTCATTGAGCTCAACTAATGGACTCTCTCAAGCATTAACAATCGTTGGGCCATTATAATTGGTAGCTCAATTATTTTTTTTTATGGTGTATGGATTAAACAATGCTTCAAATATTACTTAATGGAAAAAATTGTCCGGTTATAGTTTGTTACAAGTGCGGTAATGGGGAGATTTTGTGATACCCGGACAAAAAAATAAAATAAAATGGAGAGGACCACTTATGGACATTAAGTAACATTTCACCATGGAGCTTTCCCTCTCTTTTTATTTTTTTCCCTTTGCTTCACCTTTCAGAAACACGCTCCATTTCTTTCTCCTTCTCCTCTATTCTTTTCTTCCTCCTATGACTCCTCTCTTTTTCTCCCTTTTCATTCTTCCCCTCTTCTTTTCTCCCTTTGTTCCTTTCTTCCTTTTTCTTTTCATATTCACAAAATATTATCACTAGAGATGTCAAATGGGTCAGCTCATCCCTATTTGGCCTTGGCACACGTGGGCAAAGGCCAAAAAGCCCACAACAACAAAAAGCCCACAGTGCCAAAAGCCTACGTGAGGCCTTGTGGGTTAGGGTCAGCCTATGGGTCAGTCCACTTATAAAAATTTTAAAATCCATCAATGCTTAAAATGAGCTGGCCCATGGATTGGCCCACCTATAGGCTAGCCCAAACCTATGGATTGGTCCTATTGATATTTGCATTCGCTATGCTTTTGCAACTTGCTACATGACGACTTAAATGGGAAGTTCCATAATTATTCTTGGTCTTAGGATTTTTACCTATTGCATAGCTATGACCACAATAATTACACATAGCTCTTTCTATACCATTCTTATCTATCGCATTACTTGTAAAAATCCCCAAACACCTTAGGTTTTTTGATTGGATGACTCAGCACTTGCAAATACTCTAGTGGGAGTTTCACAAACATCTTCGTCATCCACATTCACAATATTGTTCACAGACTTCATAACATATACTTTCGTAAATTCCAAAACATTGAGACAAACATAATTTCATGAAAAATCACACAAGTATACAAACAAGAATAGAATATGCACAAAAATAACATATACAGGTTGAACTAGTAAGAATGATTAAAAAGGAAACAATGGAATAAAATCAACGATTAGCAAAATTAGTAATATAGATTGATGTATTGAAAACATTGGAATTCTATGAGAGGGCAAAAGAACATGAAGCAAACGGAGTTTACTTAGCTTTCAAATAAAGAACAAAGCAAAATAAAAACAAAGCAGAGCATATTCCAAAAACCATAATTAAAAAAAATAAAATAAAATTGCAAATGTCTTGAGAACCCAAAAAACATGAAGTTAAAAAGTTATAGAATGAACGTGATTTGCGATCGACCTTGAAAAGGTAAGTAGAGTGATAGTAGATCACGCACAGCGTAGAAGGATCCAGCTGAATAGGTTAGGGAGCGTTTGACTTGAGAGAAAATCTCCAAGAAAACAGAAGAAAATTTTGTCTATGTCGAGAGAGAAGAGAGAATTGCTTCCACTGCCTACCATTAGCTTAGTAATTTTTTAGATGGGCTGGCCCATGGCCTATGAGGGCTGACCCACTGTTTTAATGGGTTTAGTAGGTCAAGGGCTTATTAAGCCTCTAAGCTGCGGGCTAAAATTTTAATAAGGCAAAAACAGTGGGCTAGGGGGACAGCCCTAAGGTTTAGGGCCACTTTGACAGTACTAAGTACCACCACCTTCATCATCATCATCTCCTCCTCCTCTTCATCACCTTCCATCGTTCTCTCTTTCTTCTGCCTCTATTTTCTCTCTCTATATTCCATTAGAGAGCTTGAAGCTTTTAGAAGGAATTTGAGCAATTTTCTTCACCAATTCTACTCTCCAAGTCATAAAAGCTTCTTCACTACTATGTTTAGTTTATTGAAGTTCCTAGTTAATTTAGAATTAATATTAGTGTTTCTTTAAACTCTATAAATTAGGAATTTTAGTGATTTTGGGCTAATTTATGTAAATTCATGACATTATTAGCTCATTAATATTGTATTTATCTTATTCCTAGAGTTATAGAGCATGTGAGCATCAACTGTTGGATTGATGGCACTTGATAGTTGATCCTCGGCTCTTTGAACCAGTTAGTGAGTAGACATTATGTATATAATTGTTTCTCAAATTTTAAAGGACCACTTGTGGACGTTAAGTGATATATATCCATCATAGAGCTTTTCATCTTTTTTTTATTTTTTTCCTTCCCTTCCTCTTTCAAAAACATGTTCCTTTTCTTTCTCCTTCCCATATATTCTCTTCTTCCTCCCCTAAATCCTCTCTTCCTCCCCCTTTTCATTCTCTCTCTTCTCTTCTCCCCCTGTTCCCTTCTTCCTGCATCTTCTCATCTTTACAAATCATTACCACCACCTTCATTATCATCATTATCTCCTCCTCCTCTTTATCACCTTTCACTATTCTCTCTCTCCTCTACCTCCATTTTCTCTCTCTAAACTCCATTAGAGAGCTTGAAGCTTTTGGAAGGAACTAGAGTAATTTTCTTCACCAAGTCTACCTCCAAGTGGTAAATAAGCTTATTCACTACTCTAATTTATTGAAGTTCCTAGTTAATCAAGGATTAATATTAGTGTTTCTATGAACTCTACATATTGGGAATTTTAGTGATTTGGGGCTAATTTATATAAATTAATGATATTATTAGCTCATTAATATTATATTTATCTTGTTTCAAGAGTTATAGAGCATTACCACCACCTTTATCATTATCATCTCCTCCTCCTCTTCATAACCTTCCACTGTTCTTTCCCTTTCTTCTGCCTCTATTTTCTCTCTCTAAACTCCATTAGAGAGCTTAAAGCTTTTAGAAGGAATTAGAATGATTTTCTTCATCAATTCTACTCTCCAATTGGTAAATAAACTTCTTCACTACTTTGCCTAATTTATTAAAGTTCCTAGTTAATTTAGGATTAATATTAGTGTTTTTTTAAACAAAAAAATTTGGAAATTTTAGTGATTTGGGACTAATTTATGTAAATTGATGATATTGTTAGCTCACTAATATTGTATTTATTTTATTCCTAGAGTTATAGAGCATTTGAGTATCAACTGTTGGATTGATGGCACTTGAGAGTTAATCTTTACTTCTTTGAACTAGTTAGTGTATAGACATTATGATAATAACTGTTTCTCAATTTATAAAGGACCACTTGTGGACATTAAGTGATATGTCCACCATAGAGCTTTCCCTCTCTTTTTATTTTTTTTTTGTTTCCTTTCCCTTTTTAGAAAAATGTTCCCTCTCTTTCTCTTTCACTCTATTCTCTTCTTCCTCCCGTAACTCCTCTCTTCCTCTCCCTTTTCATTCTTTCTCTCTTCTCTTCTCCTTCTGCTCCCTTATTCCTTCATTTCTCATCTTTATAAAATATTATCACCACCTCCATTATCATTATCTCCTTTTCCACTTCACCACTTTCCACCATTCTCTCTCTCTTCTATCTCCATTTTCTCTCTCTAAACTCCATTAGAGAGCTTGAAGCTTTTAAAATGAATTAGAGTGATTTTTTTCGCCAATTCTACTCTCCTTGTGGTAAATAAGCTTCTTCACTACTCTGTTTAATTCGTTGATTTTGGGCTAATTTATATAAATTGATGACATTGTTAACTCACATATATTGTATTTATCTTGCTCCAAGATACATAGAGCATTTGAGCATCAACTATTGGATTGAAGGCACTTGGGAGTTGATCTTTGGTTCTTTGAACCAGTTAGTGAGTAGACATTATGCATGTAATTATTTCTCAGTTTCTAATGGATTACTTGTGGATATTAAGTAATATATCCACCATAGAGTTTTCCCTCTTTTTTTTTTTATTTTTTTCCCTTCCATTCTTTATTCAGAAATACGTTCTCTTTCTTTGTTCTTCCCCTCTATTCTCTTTTTCCTCCTATAACTCCTATCTTTCTTCCCCTTTTCATTCTTTCTCTCTTCTCTTCTCCCCTTATTTACTTCTTTCTTCATCTTCTCATCTTTACAAAATATTATTACCACCTCCATCATCATCTTCTCCTCCTCCTCTTCATCACCTTCCACTGTTCTTTCTCTCCTCCACCTCCATTTTCTCACTCTAAACTCCCTTAGAGAGCTTGAAGCTTTTAAAAGGAATTAGAGTGATTTTTGTCACCAATTCCACTCTCCAAATTGTAAATAAGCTTCTTCACAACTCTATTTAACTTATTGAAGTTCTAGTTAAATTAGGATTAATATCAGTGTTTCTATGAACCATATAAATTGGAGATTTTGGTGATTTGGGGCTAATTCATGTAAATTAATAATATTATTAGCTCACTAATATTGTATTTATCTTGTTTCTAGAGTTATAGAGCATTTGAGTATCAACTATAGGATTGATGGCACTAAAGATCTTCGATTCTTTGATCCAGTTAGTGAGTAGACATTATGTCTATAATTGTTTCTCAGTTTCTAAAGATTCACATGCGGACATTAAGAGATATGTCCATCATAAAGCTTTCCTTCACTTTTTATTTATTTTTCCCTTTTCTTTCCTTTTTAGAAACAGGTTCCTTTTCTTTCTCCTTCCCCTCTATTCTCTTCTTCCTCCTATAACTCCTCACTTCCTCCCTCTTTTCATTCGTTATCTCTTCTCTTCCCCCCTCTGTTCCCTTCTTTCTTCATCTTCTCAATAATACAAAATATTACCACCACCTCTATCATTATTATCTCCTCCTCCTCTTCATCACCTTCCACGGTTCTTTTCTTCTTTACCTCCATTTTCGCTATCTAAACTCCATTAGAGAGTTTGAAGCTTTTAGAAAGAATTAGAGTGATTTTCTTCAGTAATTCTACTCTTCAAGTAGTAAATAAGCTTCTTCACTACTTTATTTAATTCATTGAAGTTCTTATTTAATTTAGGATTAATATTAGTGTTTCTTTGAACCCTATAAATCGAGGATTTAAGTGATTTTGGGCTAATTTATGTAAATTAATGACATTATTATCTCACAAATATTGTATTTATCTTGTTCCAAGGGATATAGCTCATTAGAGCATCAACTGTTGGATTGATGATACTTGAGAGTTGTTCTTTGGTTTTTTGAACCAGGTAGTGAGTAGACATTATGTCTATTATTATTTCTCAGTTTCTAAAAGACCATTTGTGGACATTAAATGATTTGTCCATCATAGAGCTTTCACTCTTTTTTTATTTTTTCCCTTTTCTCTCCCTTTCTCAAACATGTTCCTTTTCTTTCTTTTTCTTCTCTGTTCTCTTCTTCCACCCATAACTTTTGTCTTCCTCCCCCTTTTCATTCTTTCTCTCTTCTTTTCTCCCTTTGTTCCTTTCTTCCTTCATCCTTTCATCTTTACAAAATATTACCACTACCTCAATCATCATCATCTTCTTCTCTTCTTTATCACCTTCCACCGTTCTCTTTCTCCTCTACCACTATTTTCTCTCTCTAAACTCAATTAGAGAGCTTGAAGCTTTTAGAAAGAATTAGAGTGATTTTCTGCTTCAATTCTACTCTCCAAGTGGTAAATAAGCTTATTCACTATTCTGTTTAATTCATTAAAGTTCCTAATTAATATATGATTAATATTAGTGTTTCTTTAAACCCTATAAATTGGGATTTTAGTAATTTTAGGCTAATTTATGTAAATTGATTACATTGTTATTGTATTTATCTTATTTCTAGAGTTATAAGGCATTTAAGCATCAACTGTTGGATTGATGGTACTAGGGAGTTGATCTTTGGTTCTTTGAACCAGTTAGTGAGTAGACATTATATCTATGATTATTCCTAAGTTTCTAAAGGTTCACTTGTGGACATTAAGTGACATGTCCACTATAGAGCTTTCCATTTCTTTTTATTTTTTTCGTTTCCTTCGCCTTTTAGAAACACGTTCCTCTTCTTTCTCCTTCCCTCCTACTCTCTTCATTACAAGAAAAACATGAATTACCGACGGATTTTTTCTATCAGTATTTCCGATGGATAATGTGAAAAAAAATTTAGTATTTCAACCATCACCAATGGATTTTTCATTTGGTAAAATACCCACGAATTTGAGAAAATATGGCGCGCGTTTTACCGATGGATTTTTTTTGTTGATAAATATTGTAACTTTTTTAATTCAGAAAATAATTTTACCAACGAAAAAATCCATTAGTAATTATTTTTTTTCATAAATTAAATTTATCGACAGAAAATTCGTCGGTAAATATTATTACATTTTATAATTTTAATTTCCTAAAAATCAGTAGTTACCGATGGATTTTTCCATCGGTAATTTTAATCTCAGAAATTAATTTTTTCCAGAGAAAATAATTACCGACGGAAAAATCTGTTGGTAAAGGTTAAAAGACATTTTTGGGAAAAACTTTTAAAGTTCCATTTATTATGATTACCGGCGGATTTTTTTTTTGTCGAAAATTCAAAAATCCGCCGGTAATATTTTTAATGTATATGTTGCAGACTCTTTCTCTCCCCATCTCATACACAACTCTCTCATACTCTCTCTTTTTCTCTCTCCCCCCGTCCCAGATCGGTCGCCACCCCTGACCGCTTCCCACTACGCACCAGCCACCGACCACCGCAAGATGCTCCAGTCCCCCTCCCCAGTCGCCGCCACTGGTGGCGAATTTCGCTGCCCCATCACGCCCTCCCTTCCTTTCCCTTCTCGTCATGCCAGCATATCCCTGCCTCCACCGTCCCCGTCCATGCCTCTGTCGTCCCCGTCCTCGCCGTCCCCATTGACTTCTAGGTGCTCTCTCTCTCTTTCTCTCTCTGCCTAAATAAAACCCAAATTATTATGGGATTTATTTGTCTTTGATCCGTAGAATATGAGGTTTATATTTTCTTCTCTGATGATGATGATTATTATTATTATTTCGTTAAATGGAGTTTTAGTGTATTTGCTGCATTTTGCAATGAATAAAGCTTTAGTGGTATTATTACATTGCATTATGGCCGAAAACTAGTGATTTCCCATTCAAAAAATGACTAGACTAATTGGCGAATGAGCATTGTAGAGATTACGTTTGATTCATAACACTCATGGGGGTTATTTATTATGCGCCTTTTTTTTTTTTACTTTTGAGGGGTTGCTTAATGGAATTGTATGAGGATGCAACATAAGGGCTCTAGTGTTCATTACCCAAGTTGTTAAAGTTGTTAAAATTTGAAAGAGTTCAAGAGGTTGATTGAAATGTATTGATGTTGTTTTTTTGGAAATTGATCTTTACTAGTATTTGTTTTGAAGTTATTAATCTAAGTAACTGATGTTTTTATAGAACGAATCCGAATGGAGTATTTCTTTGGTGAAGCATATTATTCCTTTGTCTCTTTTAAGGTAAGTAATTATTTCTTCTTCTTATTTAATTACATTTTTCTAGGATAGAGACTTATGATTTCGAAGATAGAGTTGTAGGAAATTGGGATTGCATGATTGGGGGAAAGGGCATAGAGGTCTTTCCCTGACTTGTTTGCATTGTTTACTGTGGAGATTGATTATGTATGCGGAGATTGCAGGGTATGCATGTTGTGATGTTATAAGAGGATGTGCTTTAGAACGGTTTTAGGATCTTTAAATGTTTGTTATTTGATTGTATTGTGAAGTTATTTGACTGGATTGATATATGTATATATTGAAATATTTTTTTTTAGGATATCTTAGTTTCAGGGGAGGTTCTGTCAATTTCTTTTTTAATTTAAAGAGTGGAATGTTAAATTAATGGGAGGTGCTATCGAAATTTTGTTGAGTTAAAGAGTACAAACTATTTACTTAAAAGAGTTTTACTTTTAGAAGATGGTTTGTTGAGAATTAAAACCTTAAATGAATTTGTTAGGTTAAATTACATATTCAAGAACCATGTCTTCCACAGACAGACTTTGAATGTATGACACGGTGCACCCTATTTTGTTTGAGATTAAGATTTATGGTTCAATCACGGCATGTGGGGGGGTTTTGGGTTGAATGACAGCATTCTTGTGTTTGAATAGAGAAATAGTAAATTAATGGTTTATGCAGCAAACATTTCTAGTGATGGAAAATTAAAATTACAGCACTTGTATGCTTGGTTTAAGGTGGCAATTTTGTTATGTGTTAGGGATTTGGGGGCTGTTTTAGTTGTGGGTAAGAAGCTATATTCAAATAAGACTTTGGCTCTGAAATATTGATTTTAGTTGCTGAAAATTGTCATGAACTACATTTCTTTTTGTGCTTTAAATTTGGCAAGTAGGGTAGAGTGTCTTATTGTGGTTTTGATTGATTTTGTAAGCAAAAAAAGTTGTGAAATTTGTTAATTCTCAAGTCAATATGGATTACTTTTTCATGCTAGTTGCTGGAAAAGTTTCTGCACTAGTTTAGGAATATGTAAATGATGGTTTGTGGGCCTTTGAGAGACGGTTTAATTGTATGTGTATTCTAATGTTGAAGGTGCTTTTTTAAAAGGGTGTAAATGTTCGGTTTCAAGGTTTAAAGGTTAATTAGGGGTGTTTGAAAGAAAAATTCTGGTTTCGTATTTTAAAAGTGAGAAAAGTATAAGTATGGCGTGAGTTTGATATTTTTAGAGTTAGCATTATAACTTTAGTTTGTTGAAACTATTTTGTTTGAGATTAAGATTTATGGTTCAATCATGGCATGTGGGGAGGGAGTTTTGGCTTGAATGAGCTTATGTTGTGTAATGGTAATGAATAATGCTTGCTTGAGAGTAAAAAGAATGGCATTTTCCTGGACACTGGTCAGTACTGATGGTTCTTAACTTCCATTGCTTTAATTCTCTGTTGAGTAAAGGTATGCTCATGCTGTGGCATCTGCATTGCATGGTGTAAAGCATATTTTTCAAAAAGACTTTATGCTGCAAGATTTGAATTGCTCATATCGTTTTGTATTTTATTTATTCCTTTTTTCCATTTCTTTTCTTGTGAGAGGGTGATTGTATCATTACCAAAGAAAATAACACATAAATTCATGATGGATCATTGGAAATTTTCAGCCACCATGGGACTTACATGTCGAGAAGAGGTTTATCTTCCATTATACATATGGATGTGACTACAATTTGAAGGTGAGTTCATTTATCCTTACTTTCCATTTTATGATAAAGCAAGGTAGAGAAATTGTAACTCCTTTTGCTTATGTCTTTCTAGATGTGAAATATGAGCCTTGCATGCTTAGTGTGTTTATGCGTAAGTTTTTTATTCCATATTAATTCCATTTTTTTTAGGGGGAACTAACACATGGGAAAATTGGAGAATGACGTTTTGACAAGAGATCGTATCTTATGGGTCAATTGGGTTGTCTTACTTATTTTTAGTTTGGTTTTTTCTTGTTAATTTTGATTGTAAGCAATTTGGATTGTTTATTTGTTGACATTTGGTTTGGATTGATTTTTTCTTGTTAATTTGGCTTGCAAGAAGTTTGGATATGTTCGATTATGGGATATGGTTGAACCACCTTAATTATAAGTTTGTGTCTATACACTTTCTCTCACTTTTATCTATTTTATATTTTGAAGTAAAATTTGTTGTGTTTATTATTTATTGAAATTTTTTTATAATTTTTTATTATTAAATATATTTATAATTAGATTTAAATAAAAATAAACTCTTAAATAATCAGGTAACACACAAATTATAGAATATTTATTAAAAAAATAATTACCGATGAATTTTTTCATCGATAAATTAAGGAAAAATAAAAAAATTAGCATTAATTTTTGCAGGTAAAATAAATAAAAAAATTTAAAATTATCGACGGATAAATTTGCCGATAAATAAAAAATTAAAAACTAAAAATTATGAAATCTAATAATTATCGACGGATTATTCTGTCGGTAAAATAAAAATTAAAAAAATTTCTAAAATCCAATAATTACCAACGGATTTTTCTGTCGGTAATTTTTAAATTACTAAATTACCGACGGATTTTTATATCGGTAATAAAACAAAATCCGTCGGTAATGCCTCAACATTGACAAATTTGCTGGCGAATTCATCCAGTTTATTACCGACGGATTTTTGTTAAAAAATCCATTGGTAAATCGTCGATAACATTTTTCGACGGATTTTTTCTATCGATAATGATTTCAGACTACGTTATTACCATTGGACAAAATCCGTCAGAAGAGATATTTTCCATTGGTAATCGAAAAAATCCGTTGGTAAAATCCGTGAGTAATAGAATTTTTTCTGGTAGTGCTTCTTCCTCCTATAACTCCTCGCTTCCTCCCCCTTTTCATTTTTCTCTCTTCTCTCCTCCCTTTGTTCCCTTCTTCTATGTGATACCCAGTGTATACGTGGCAATGGATAAGTTTCGTTTTGCCCCAGGGTCCCCTAGGAGCCACCCGTGTTGTTGGGAAAGCCCCGGAATGCCTAGAGGACCCTTAGAGTAGCTGGTGTGGTGAACTGTCACCGCTATAGCGGTCCAGGACCACTATAGCGGTCATAGTGTGATGACCGTGGCTTTTGGGACGTCATGGAACCGCTATAGCGGTCTAGGACCGCTATAGCGGTCATAGGGGTGTGGCATTACCATTTTGACGTCTAGGGGACCGCTATAGCAGTCATACGAGTGTGCAGCAAGTATTTTGGTCTTCTGGAGACCGCTATAGCGGTCGTAAGTGGGGGGTAGACCGCTATAGCGATGTCAGTAGTACCCAAACAGCTCAAAACGCATCGTTTCGTGTTAGTGAGGTCCTCAACCCTTTTTAAACCCTTCAAACTCGGGATTTCTTCCCCAAAACCGAAACCCCTCTCTTCCCAACTCTCTCCCACTCCTTCCTCACACAAATCCTCTTCAATCCTTCTTCCTCCAAGAGATTAAAGGTGAGATTTATGGGTTTTGTTGTCTTCATCGTTCTCACTTTGTATTCTAGAGTTTGGGTTTATGGTTTGTCTCCATTTTTGTTATATGGGGGTGCTCCCCCAACATTGTTAGAGTTGTGTTTGAGTAATCTAGAGGTTAACGGAGACTAATTTAGAGTTTTATGGCTTTAATGGTAGACGTTGGTTCCATTCCTCCTATCCAGAGTCCCCGCGGAGTTGGCAGTTCACATTCTACCCCTCCAGGTGAGTGGGTTTGAGCTCATGGCCTTAGTTTGGTCATTATATTATTATTTTCTAGCATTACGGAGTATTTAGAGGATTTAAAATGGATTTTAGTGCAATATGACTTCATGAAAAATATATATATTTCGCTAGAAAAGCTCTATTTGAACTTATGTATACAAATATGATTTTAGAACCGCATGAGACCATATTTATTTTATAAAAAGCTTCATATGATTAAATTTATAAAATTGATTCGATTATAAATAGATAAGAATTGCCGTGATTTACGAGTTGAGATTTAAGAATTTACAAATGCTAGAAATGGTAAGTATTGAACTAGAAACATAGAACTCCCCTTTTGATATTCAGAGCTTTTAGTATAGAGAGAGTTACTGAGAGGAACAAAACTATGAGTTAATGGCAATTATTCCGTTAACCTTGATATACCAAGGCCCGTGTAATTCATCTTGAGTTAGATCTGTCCTCCAGGGATACAGTTCGCCAGGGACCGAAGAGATCACATTAGCCAGGGGCTTGTCCGCCAGGGACTTAGCACCCTCCCTATAATTGATGAGCACTCTGTTCTCTTGTGTAATTCTTGAAATTTTAATGATTATAATTAATATGTAAAGTAAATAGAACTATTTATGAATGTTGCATTTTACTGTTATTTATATATCATGTTTTCCTGTCCTATTTACAGTTATGAGTGAGGATCCACTCACTGAGTTTTGATTTTCAAAACTCACCCCTCTCTTCTCCTTTTTCCTCCAGATTCAGGTATATCACAGGATCCTCCTCTTCCACCTCGTCAGCAGTAGTTTTCTTCAGTTTGGGTGAGCTTCGCTTTGGCGTGAAGTATTAGTACTTTTGTTCATGGTAGATGTTCTCCAGTGATGTGACGGGCAGGATCCCGGACTGCATATAGTTTATTTTGCATTGTAATTTTATACCATGATTTCTTGTATTTCACAGCTTATCACCCATAGATATTTTGTACATGATTACTCAGTTGAGATGTATATTATAACAACAGTTGTGCTATTTATTTATGAGGAAGAGGTCTATTTTACTAATAGTAAGGATTTATAATTAATCTGAAATATTATCACATCATGTTTTATGAATTAAAGTCAGCATATATTACGGTACAGAGATCACAAGGCTTACGTGGGGACCGGTTTCCCTCACATGCCGGTCATGATCCAAATCGGGTCGTGACATTCTATCATCTTCTCATCTTCACAAAATATTACTACCGCCTCGATCATCATTATCTCCTCCTCCTTTTTAACAACTTCTATCGTTATCTCTTTCCTCTGCCTCCATTTTCTCTATATAAACTCCATTAGAAAGCTTGAAACTTTAGAATGAATTAGAGTGATTTTCTTCGCCAATTATACTCTCCTTGTGGTAAATAAGCTTCTTTTCGCAACTCTGTTTAATTTATTGAAGTTCCTAGTTAATTTAGGATTAATATTAGTGTTTCTTTGAGTCCTATAAATTGGGGATTTAATGATTCGGGCTAATTTATATAAATTGATGACATTGTTAGCTCACTAATATTGTATTTATCTTGTTCCTAGATTTATAGTGTATTTGTGCATCAATTGTTGGATTGATGGCACTTGGGAGTTGATCTTTGGTTCTTTGAACCAGTTAGTAAATAGACATTTTATCTTTAATTGTTTCTCAGTTTCTAAAGGATCACCTGTGGACATTAAGTGATATGTCCATAATAGAGCTTTTCCTCTCTTTTTTTTGACCCTTCACTTCCCCTTTCAAAAATAGGTTCCCTTTCTTTCTCCTTCCATTTATTCTCTTCTTTCTCTTGTAACTCATCTTTTTTTCTTCCCTTTCATTCTTTCTCTTTTCTCTTCATTCGGTCCTTTCTTTCTTCATCTTCTCTTCAATACAAAACATTACCACCATATCCATCATTATCATCTTCTCCTCCACTTCATCACCTTCTATCCTTATCTTCTCATCTATCTCTATTTTCTCTATCTAAACTCCATTAGAAAGCTTGAAGCTTTTAGAAGAAATTAAAGTGATTTTCTTCACAAAATCTACTCTCCTTGTGGTTAATAAGCTTCTTCACTACTATGTTTAATTTATTGAAGTTCCTAGTTAATTTAGGATTAATATTAATGTTTCTATGAACACTATAAATTGGGAATTTAAGTGACTTGAGGCTAATTTATGTAAATTGGTGATATTGCTAGCTCACTAATATTGTATTTATCTTGTTTCTAGAGTTATAGGGAATTTGAGCATTAACTATTGGATTAATGGGACTTGGGAGTTGATCTTCAGTTCTTCGAACCTGTTAGTGAGTAGATAATATGTCTATAATTGTTTCTCAGTTTCTAAATGACCACTTGTGGACTTTAAGTGATATGTCCACCATAGAGTTTTTCGTCTTTTTTTATTTTTTGCCCTTCCGTTCCTCTTTCAGAAACACGTTCCCTTTCTTTCTCCATCCCCTCTATTCTCTTATCCTTCCCGAAACTCTTTTCTTCCTCCCCTTTTCATTCTTGCCTTGTTCTCTTCTCCCTCTATTCCCTTCTTTTTTCATCTTCCCATCTTCACAAAATATTATCACCACATGAATCATCATCATCTCCTCCTCCTTTTCATCACCTTTCACTGTTCTATCTCTCCTCTACCTCCATTTTCTCTCTCTAAACTCTAGTAGAGAGCTTGAAGCTTTTAGAAGGAATTAGAGCGATTTTCTTCACAAATTCTACTTTCCAAGTGGTAAATAAGTGATTTTCTTTGAACTAGTTAGTGAGTAGACATCATGCCCATAATTATTTCTCAGTTTCTAAAGGACCACTTGTGGACTTTAAGTGACATATCCATCATAGAGTGTCGCAACCGGGGTCACGACGGGGACGGCGAAAAAAGAATTTTTCATTTTTTGAAAATAATGGAGTCGCCACCAAGTTTATTAAAATTTGGGAAAACCTGGAAAAACCCATTCATTTTGAAAATGGTCTTTAAAACCAGATTTGAGTTCGGGAGTCGGTTATGCATAGGGAAGGGTAGGAGTTTAATCCTGCGCACCCCTAGTACACCCGTCCTCAGACGGTACCTCTAATTAACTGTGCAAATTGAATAATAACCCCTTTTAAATATCTATTTTCTATTATAAGAAAATTAAAAGGAATTTATTTTTTTCTTTAAAGAAAAGAATTTTTAGCGCACCGAACTGTCACAGTTCAGGTGTCCTAAAAATGAGTTAACTAGCCGTCACGACTAAGTTAACATTTTTTTTATTTGAAACGAAGGATTTGATAATAAGCATATAATTCAAATTGATTTTACACCAAGATAAACGAATTCTTCTAAATAATAGATATTTGCAAATAGAATCTAAAAGGGTGAAGATTTATTTTTGGTATTTTTTGTAAGAGAAAATATAAAAACCTTTACGTGAGATATTTGGAACATCAAGTTGTCGCAACTCAAATGTTCAAATACCAAGTTAACAAGCCGTCACGGCTAAATTAACCTCTTTATTTGAAATAAAATTTTTGATAGATAAAGAATAAATTTAAATCGAAAACGAAATTAAATTATAAATATTTGCAAATAAGATAAAAAGAAATTTATTTTTTATAAAAAGAAAACAAATATAAAAGAAAAACAAATATTTTTTAGAGAAATTTTCAGGTCATTAAGTTGTCACAACTCAAATGCCCGAACTTTGGAGTTAATAAGCTGTCACGGCTAAATTAACACCTTTATCTAAAATTCCCCAATTACCCACATAAATGAATATTAAATAAAATATTTTTTTTAAAAAAAAAAGAAGAGAAATTATTTGTAAATATAACAAAGTATAAAAATTGCATAAAAAAAAACTACAAGTAAAAAAAGTATTAAAAATTTACAAATATAATGAATTATAAAAAGCTAATTTTGACTTGACAGGGATCGGAATCGCCTGCTCCTACGTATCCCCTGGTGCAATAGAGAATTCAAAGTCACGTAGTTCTATTTGAAAATATTTGTTGGTTAGTTAATTTTATTTGAAAAGGAGATTTAGAATATCAAACTGTCACAGCTAAAATATTCTAAAATATAAAGTTAACAAACCGTCGTGGTTAAATTAACTCTATTTTGAAAAGAAGCTTTGAATATCAAGCTGTCACAGCTAAAATATTCCATGACATAGGATTAACAAACCGTCACAGTTAAATTAATCCTATTTTTGAAAAGAATGCAATCCATCAATTATTCAACTAAATAGAATTTTGATAAGGACAAGCGTTTAAAAACAAAATAAAATCAACCATAACCTAACAAACAAGTCAAAACCCAACGAACAAATCAAAATCTAAATAAATGAACTCAAAATCTATGTTAATAAAACAATTCAACCCAAAACAATTTCCTAAACTAAAACTATATATTTTTATTATATATAAAAAAAACTTGAAACTCAAAGTAATTGAAGCTTTTTATTATTTAGACTTTAAGCTAACACAAATACTAATCAAGTAAACAAAATAAAAAAAGATAAGCTTAATCTAAGAACATAAAGAAAAAAAACTAATATACACAAACTTAATCTTTTTTTAAAAAAAAAACTAATTCTAAAATTAAATGAAATAAACAAACACTAAAACTCAAATTTAAACAAACTAATACTTACTAACCCAAATTTAAATAAAATCCAAAATCTAATCAAATAAAGATATCATAACACCAACTTCCAAATATAACTAAATCTAACCAAGATGTCTTAATTTAATTTTACATTTAACACACATTAATACTAACACTCAGACTCACATACACGCACTTTTTATTTATTTTTTATTTTCTACACCCTCAACACTCAAGACACGAGGCCTTCACGCACGCCCACACACACTTACCCAGACTCACATGCTCACCCACACATTTTCACGCGAAAAAAAAACATCCTCATTTGTGTTTTTGTTTCTTTAACTTTTATTCTTCTCTTTGAAACAAAGAGACACGGAGAGCTGAGAGTGGGAGTGAACCAAAAAGGGAAATAAGAAACTAAGAGGGAGAGAGAGGGAGCCGCGGATGATGAGATGGGGTACACCGCCGGCCGCTCGGGCGGAAACCCCCGCGCGGGGGAAAGCGAAAGGGCGAGACGGAGAGGTCGCGGCCTGTCGCGGTGAAGATCACAGCGAAGGGGAAGAGCGGCGCCTGGCACGCGAGGAAGAGGGGGAAACCCGATCTGGGGGTAGCCGATCTTGAGGCACGGTGGCCTAGATCGGTGGTGGACAGAGCAGATCGGGGCGGTCTTTGGCCGATCTAGAGCTCGGCGGCCATGAATGGGGGAGACCGGCTCTGCGCTTGAGGTCATGAGTTCATCCCGGTGCGGGGGGCTCTCTTGCGGTGGCTTCACGGTTTCAGAGGGCAGGAGCGGAGGTTCAAAGGCGGAGATGGAGAGGTGACGACGACTGGTGGCTGAGGCTCGCGATGATAGTGGCTTGGTGGAGATCGAAGGAGGCCGAGAAGGGTGGAGGCTCGCGGTTCGCGGCTCGGGGCTCGGGGCGGTGGCTGATGCTCACGGTGGAGGAGGAAGGATGGGATGGATGATGGTGGTGATTGGAGGAAGAAAATGAGGAGGCCGCGGCGGTGGTGGAGTGAGGGTGGTTCTAAAAAGAAACGTGGTGGCTGAGGGTGGTGGGAGGCCGCGGCTTGGATGAGGAGGCTGCCACGGCCTCCATCTTCTCTTTTCTCTCTTTTTGTGTCTCTTTTAATAATTTTATGCCATCATGATGTATACCTGATTCAGTTTCGTTTTGCTGGATTGTAACACTGGGATGTTTTGATGAACTTGTGAATTGTATCAATTGTGTATCTGATGATCAATTTTTGTTTCTCCGGTTCTCCTTTTGTGTTTTTGCCGGTCAAAAAAATGGGGATGAAAAATCGATGCCCCCCTCTTAGTTGCTGGTGATCCTTCCAGCTCATTCACCGAAAGAGCGTTTGTCATTTGCAATGAGTGGAGGGGAAACACCATCATGGTGTCTTCCATTCTCTTTTTACTTTTCAAAACTTTTCCTCATTCCATTGTTCATGTGTATCTTAGCAGGGAGAGGAGAAAGAATCCAATGAGAGGAAGCCCAAGAGAAGGAGTCCGTGAATTTTCAGAAAGAAACAAAACAAAGGAGCAACACTAGTAGCTCGTGGCTCCTTTTCTTTTATTATATTTTTTGAATGCAAACGGGCCAGAAAGAAAGATATAACAAATTGGGCCAAAACACAAATGAAAGCAAAATTTTTGTTTGGGTACCAGGCTTAGAAGAACTAGGCCAAAATAAAAATAGACTTCTTTTTTAGAATTTGGAAATGAAATAAATAAAAACAAACAATCACCAAAATTCTTTTTTTTCTTCTTTTTTTTTTAATTTTAAAGAGAGGACATAATTAATGAAAACTAGCATGCAAAGAAATAAATTAGATACAATTTTAAATTAGAGAGTCTGAACAAAATCGGGTGTTCACATAGAGCTTTCCCTCTTTTTTATTTTTTTTCATTTCTCTTTGATAAGAGACTTTTATGCCACTTATCTTACCTCTAAATCTTAGCTTTTTTACATGAGTTTTAATGTGTTATTGATACAATTAATAAGGATTTTGATTTATTCCTCATTATGTGATTTTGATAGAATTGATAGCTTTTGCATTGATTTTGGGATAATTTGTAATTATACCCTCATTTTGTGCACAAGAGCTTTGAATCAAGTGCGAATGTCGAGAACAAGATTGGAAACTGTTGGGAAGAATTTGGAAGCAAAATAGATGAATTGTTGAGTTTATTTGTGCAAAATTGCAAGAAATATTGTAAGAGAAAATCTATATCTCTTTCTATGGGAATTGGATTAAGACAAATGAAGATATTTTGGAAAGCTCAAAAAGTCCTCTACAACTTTCATATTCAGCTCACAACCTAGTTCTAAGAGTATCTTGGTGAAAATCGAGTTGCAAGATTAAAAATTGCTAATGTTCTAATACTGTCTAACTTGACCTCTAGTTAGTATTTTCATAAGATCTAGAGTTACAGATACCCGATTGAGGTGATTTTGGTGGCGTTGGAAAGCTTATTCAAAGAGTTAAAACTTCTATCTAGTGCTGAGGCCAATTTCAATTCTTTCCACCGCTGCAGTGGTCAACAATGCTTGAAAAAGTGACGTTCAGCAGCACGGCTCATTACTGACCATTGCAACAGCCATATAATGACACAAAACAACCCATTTAACCTATTTTTATGCCCCACTTTGACCTATTTTAGAAAGCAATATACAAGGGATTATTATAGACTTTTACCCTAGCTTTTCATTCAGTTTTTGACACACTTTGAGGCAGCCACATTCCTTCTCTACATCTCTCTTTTCTCCTTCTCTATTCTTCTCTCTCTAAGGGTTCCATTAGTGAATGTGCTTTATCTTGGAGATCGTGGCAAGGATTATTGCTGTTATTTTAAAGTTCTTTTATCTTCATTGTTGTAATCCTCCAAAGATGGAGGAGTAGATTTCTTTACTAGTGTAGGAATTTCCGGATGGATTAGGATGACATTTGAGATCCTTTGTTTATATTGAATACATTGATTTTCTTAACATTTTGCAATTTCTATTCCTTTAATTATTGTGGTGATTGTTATAATCTTTATTGGAATAACTAAATTGGTGATTGTCATTTAGGAAAACTATTTAGGCATAAATTGATAGATCTATTGGTTTATGTTTGAAGGAGAACATTAGAATTAACTTTCCGATTGACAATTAGGCTATACCAATTGGTACCTTAGATCATTGTAATTACCAATTAAATGGAGATTTCATTTATTTGTTAATTTCATTGATCAATTCTAAAGGTTGATTGATCAGTAGTAGAATTGTCAGTAATTTATTACTAATAGCCATCAATGGGTTTAATATTTGGTCAATGATAATTGATTTTCAACCCTAGGAATACCTTACCTAGTGCCTTCACTATTGTTGCTATTATCTTTCAATTTAAATTATTTGCTTTAATTATCAAAACCCCCAAATCTTTCCAACTAAGTATTGAAGCCTCCTTGAGAGATGACCTAGGTTGTGCCCTTTGCTACAGTTTTGGTACAATTTAGTATTAAAATAAATTTCTAATTTGAGGAGCTAGGCGACAATCTCTGTCACTCTTCCCCTTTTAGAAACATGTTCCCTTTCTTTCTCCTTCCCCTTTATTCTTTTTGTCCTTCTGTAACTCCTCTTCCTCCCCCTTTTCATTCATTCTCTCTTCACCTCTCTCTTTGTTCCATTCTACCTTCATCTTATCATCTTTATAAAATATTACCATTACGACCATCATCTTCATCTCCTCTTCCTTTTCATCACCTTCTACTGTTATCTCTCTCCTCTATTGTCATTTTCTCCCTCTCAACTCCATTAGAGAGCTTGAAACTTTTTGAAGGAATTAGAGCAATTTTCTTCACTAATTCTATTCTCCAAGTAGTAAATAAGCTTCTTCATAACAATGTTTAATTTATGATTAATATTAGTGTTTCTATGAACTCTCTAAATTGGGACTTTTAGTGATTTCGGGCTAATTTATGTAAATTAATAACATTGTTAGCAAACTAATATTGTATTTATCTTTTTCCTAGACTTATAGATCATTTGAGCTTCAACTGTTGGATTGATGGCACTTGAGAGTTGATCTTCGGTTCTTTGAACAAGTTAGTGAGTAAACATTATGTCTATAATTGTTTCTCAGTTTCTAAAAGACCACTTATGGACATTAGGTGATATGTCCGCCAAAGAGCTTTTTCTCTCTCTTTTTTTTTTTCATTTGTCCCCTTTTCAGAAACACTTTTCTTTTCTTTTTCCTTCCCGTCTATTCTCTTCTTCCTCCCGTAACTCCTTTCTTCCTCCCTTTTTTTTTTATTTTTTCTATCCTCTCTTTTGCCTCTGTTCCTTCTTCATTCATCTTCTCATTTTTATAAAATATTACCACCACCTCCATCATAATCATCTCCTCCTCATCTTCATCAACTTCCACCATTCTCTCTTTCCTCTATCTCTATTTTCTCTCTCTAAATTCCATTAGAGAGCTTGAAGCTTTAAGAAGGAATTTGAGTGATTTTCTTCACTAATTCTACTTTTCAAGTGGTAAATAAGCTTCTTCATTACAATGTTTAATCTATTGAAGTTCCTAGTTAATTTGGGATTAATATTAGTGTTTTTATGAATCCAATAAATTGGGGATTTTATTGATTTGTAGCTAATTTGTGTAAAATGATGACATTGTTAGCTCACCAATGTTGTATTTATCTTGTTACTATAGTTATAGAGCATTTGACCATCAACTAGTTGATTGATGACACTTGGGAGTTGATCTTTGGTTTTTTAAACAAGTTAGTGAGTAGATATTTAGTCTATAATTGTTTCTCAGTTTATAAAGGACCACTTGTAGACATTAAGTGACTTGTCCACCATAGAGCTTTCCCTCTCTTTTTTCCTACCCTTTCCCTTTCAGAAACACGTTCCCTTTTTTTCTCCTTCCCTTTTATTCTTTTCTTCCTCCTATAACTCCTCTTTTCCTCCCCATTTTCATTTTTTCTCTCTTTTCTTCTCCTTCTGTTCTCTTCTTCGTTCATCTTCTTAACTTCACAAAATAGTATCACCATCTGCGTTACCATCATCTGTTCCTCCTCTTTATGACCTTCCACCATTTTCTCTTTCCTATACTTCCATTTTCTCTCTCTAAACACTATTAGAAAGCTTGAAGCTTTTAGAAGGAATTCAAGCGATTTATTTCACCAATTCTACTCTCTAAGTGATAAACAAACTTCTTTACTACTCTGTTTTATCTATTGAAGTTCCTAGTTAATTTAGGATTAGTATTAGTGTTTCTATGAACCCTATAAATTGGGGATTTTAGTGATTTGTGGCTAATTTATGTAAAATGATGACATTCTTTACTCACTAATATTGTATTTATCTTTTTCCTAGAGTTATAGAGTATTTGAGCATCAACTGTTGGATTGATAGGACTTGGGAGTTGATCCTGGGTTCGTTGATAAACCTTATGTCTATAATTGTTTCTCAGTTTATAAAGCACTATTTCTGGACATTAAGTGACATGTCCACCATAGAGTTTTCCCTCTTTTTTTTTCCCTTCCCTTCCTTTTTCAGAAACATGTTCCCTTTCTTTCCCCTTCCTTTTTATTCTCTTCTTCCTCACGTAACTCATCTCTGACCCCCCATTTTAATTTTTTCTCTTTTCTTTTCTCCCTCTACTCCTTTCTTCCTTTATCTTCTCATCTTCATAATATAGTATGACCACTTGCATCATCATCATCTCCTCCTCCTCTTCATGATCTTCCACCGTTCTCTCTCTACTCTACCTCCATTTTCTCCTTCTAAACTCTATTAGAGAGCTTGAAGCATTTACAAGGAATTAGAGTTATTTTCTTCACCAATTCTACTCTCCAAGTGGTAAATAATCTTCTTCACTAGTCTATTTAATTTATTGAACTTTATAGTTAGTTTAGGATTAATATTTGTGTTTCTATGAACCCTATAAATTGGAGATTTTATTGATTTGTGGCTAATTTATGTAAATTGATGACATTATTAGCTCACGAATGTTATATTTATCTTGTTCCTAGATTTATAGAGCATTTAAGCATCAACTGTTGGATTGATGGGACTAAGGAGTTGATCTTCAGTTCTTTGAACCAGTTAGTGAGTAGATAACATGTCTATAATTATTTCTCAGTTTCTAAAGGAACACGTGTGGACATTATGTGATATGTCTACTATAGAGCTTTTTCTCTCTTTTTGTTTTTTCGCCTTTCGTACCCCTTTCAGAATTATGTTCCCTTTCATTCTTATTCCCTTTTATTCTCTTCCTCTTCGTGACTCTTCTCTCCCTCCCCTTTTCATTCTTTCTCTATTCTCTTCACCCTCTATTCCTTTCTTCCCCATCTTCTCATCTTTACAAAATATTATCACCACCTGCATCATCATCATCTCCTCTACCTCTTCATCACTATCCATTGTTCTCTCTCTCTTCAACCTCCATTTTCTTTCTCTAAACTCTATTAGAGAGCTTGAAGCTTTTAAAAGGAATAAGAGTGATTTTCTTCATCAACTCTACTCTTTAAGTAGTAAATAAGCTTCTTCATTAATCTGTTTAATTTATTGATGTTCCTAATTAATTTAGGATTAATATTAGTGTTTCTATGCACCCTATAAATTGGAAATTTTAGTGATTGGGGGCTAATTTATGTAAATTCATGATATTGTTAGCTCAGTAATATTGTATTTATCTTGTTCCTAGACTTATAGAGCATTTGAGGATCAATTGTTGGATTGATAGCACTTGAGAGTTGATCTTCATTTCTTTGAACCAGTTAGTGAGTAGACATTATGTCATAATTGTTTATCCATTTCTAAAAGATCACTTGTGAATATTAAGTGACATGTCCACCATAGAGCTTTCCCTCTCTCTTTTTTTCCCTTCCCTTCCCTTTTTGGAAACATGTACTTTTCTTTCTCCTTCTCCTTTATTCTCTTATTCCTCCCGTAACTCCTTTCTTCCTCCCCGTTTTCATTCTTTCTCTTTTCACATCTCCCTTCGTTCTCTTCTTCCTTTATCTTCTCATCTTTACAAATATTACCACCACGTTCATCATCATCATCTCCTCTCCCTCTTCATCACCTTCTACCGTTATCGCCCTCCTCTATTGTAATTTTCTCCCTCTAAACTCCATTAGAGAGCGTGAAACTTTTAGAAGGAATTAAAATGATTTTCTTCACTAATTCTACTCTCAAAGTGGTAAATAAGCTTCTTCACTACTACGTTTAATTTGTTGAAGTTCTTAGTTAATTTAGGATTAATATTAGTGTTTCTGTGAACCTTATAAATTAGGAATTTTAGTGATTTGGGACTAATTTATATAAATTGATGACATTGTTAGCTCACTAATATTATATTTATCTTGTTCCAAGAGTAATAGAGTATTTGAGCATCAACTGTTGGATTGATGGGATTTGGAAGTTGATCTTCGGTTCTTTGAACTAGTTAGTGAGTAGACAATATGTCTATAATTGTTTCTCAGTTTCTAAAGGACCACTTGTGGGCATTAAGTGATATCTTCACCATAGAGGTTTCCACCTCATTTTTTTCCTTCTTTCCCCTTTCAAAGACATGTTCCTTTTCTTTCTCCTTCCCCTTTATTCACTTCTTCCTTCCATAACTCCTCTTATCCTCCCCTTTTCATTTTTTTTTCTTTTCTCTTCTCCCTCTATTCCCTTCTTTCTTTATTTTCTCATCTTTATAAAATTCTACTACCACATCCATCATCATAATCTCCTCCTATTCGTCATCACCTTCCACCGTTATCTCTCTTCTCTACCTCTATTTTCTCTCTCTAAACTCTATTAGAGAGTTTGAAGCTTTTAGAAGGAATTTGAGAGATTCTCTTCATCAATTCTACTCTCCTTGTGACAAATAACCTTCTTCACTATTTTGTTTAATTTATTGAAGTTCTTAGTTAATTTAGGATTAATATCTGTGTTTCTTTGAACCCTATATTTGGGGCTAATTTATGTAAATTGATGAAATTATTAGCTCACTAATATTATATTTATCTTGTTCACAGAGTTATAGAGCACTTGAGCATTAACTGTTGGACTGATGGCAGTTGAGAGTTGTTATTCGATTCATTGAACTAGTTAGAAAGTAAACAATATGTCCTTAATTGTTTCTCAATTTCTAAAGGACTACTTGTGGACATTAAGTGAGATGTCCACCATAGAGCATTCTCTCACTTTTTTATTTTTTCCTTCCATTCCACTTTCAAAAACACGTTCCCTTTCTTTCTTCATTCCCTCTATTCTCTTCTTCCTCTCATAACTTCTCTCTTTCTCCCCTTTTTCATTCTTTCTCTCTTCTCTCTCCCTTTATGTCCTTTTTCTTTTATCTTCTCATCTTTACAAAATATTAGGACCATCTCCATCATCATCATCTTCTCCTTCTCTTCGTCACCTTCCACCATTCTCTCTCTCCTCTAACTCTATTTTCTCTCTCTAAACTCCATTAGAGAGCTTGAAGCTTTTAGAAGAAATTAGAGTGATTTTCTTTACCAATTTTACTCTCTAAATGGTAAATAAGCTTATTCACTACTCTGTTTAATTTTTGAAATTCCTAGTTAATTTAGGATTAATATTAGTATTTTTTTAAACCTTACAAATTGAAAATTTTAGTAATTTTGGGCTAATTTATGTATATTGGTGACATTGTTAGCTTACTAGTATTGTTTATCTTGTCCCTAGAGCTATAAAGCATTTGAGAATGAACTGTTGAATTGATGGCAATTGGGAGTTGATCTTCAGTTCTTTGAGCCAGTTAGTGAGCAGACATGATGTCTATAATTATTTCTTAGTTTCTAAAGGTCCACTAGTTGATAGTAAGTGGCATCTCAGCCATAGAGCTTTCCATCTCCTTTTATTTTTTGCCCCTCCTTTTCTCTTTTAGAAACACGTTTTCTTTTCTTTCTCCTTCCTCTCTATTCTCTTCTTCCTCTCGAAACTCCTCTCTTCCTCCCCCTTTTCATTCTTTCTCTCTTCTCTTCTCCCTCTATTCCCTTCTTCCTTAATCTTCTTATCTTTACAAAATATAACCACCACCTCTATTATCATTATTTCCTCCCTCTCTTCATCACCTTCCACCGTTCTCTCTCTCTTCTAACACCATTTTCTCTCTCTAAACTTCATAGAAAGCTTGAAACTTTTAGAAGGAATTAGAGTGATTTTCTTCACAAATTCTATTTTCCTTGTGGTAAATAAGCTTCTTCACTATTTTGTTCAATTTATTTAGTTCCTAGTTAATTTAGGATTAATATTAGTGTTCCTCTGAACCCTATAAATTGGGGCTAATTTATATAAATTGATGACATTATTATCTCACTAATATTATATTTATCTTGTTTCTAGAGTTATAGAGCATTTGAGCATCAACTGTTGGTTGATGGCACTTTGGAGTTGATCTTTGGTTCTTAAAACAATTAGTGAGTAGACATTATGTCTATAATTGTTTCTCAATTTCTAAAGGTCCACTTGTGGACAGTAAGTGACATGTCCACCATAAAGCTTTCCTTTTCATTTTATTTTTTCCCTCCCTTCCTCTTTCAGAAACTAGTTCCCTTTCTTCCTCCTTTCCTTCTATTCTCTTCTTCCTCCTATAACTCCTTTCTTTCTCCCCCTTTTCATTATCTCTCTCTTCTCTTCTCCTTTGTTTCCTTCTTCTTCCATCTTCTCATCTTCAAAAAATATTACCATCACCTCCATCATCATAATCTCCTCTTTCTCTTCATCACCTTCTACCATTATCTCTTTTCTTTACTTCTATTTTTTCTCTCTAAACTCCATTAGAGAGTTTGAAGCTTTTAGAAGGAATTAAAGTGATTTTCTTCACCAATTCTACTCTCCTTGTGGTAAATAAGCTTCTTCACTACCTGTTTAATTTATTTAGATTCCTAGTTAATTTGGGTTTAATATTTGTGTTCCATTGAACCCTTTAAATTAGGAATTTTAGTAATTCGAGGCTAATTTACTTAAATTGATGACATTGTTACCTTACCAATATTGTATTTATTTTGTTCCTAGAATTATAGAGCATTTGAGTATCAACTGTTAGTTGATGGAACTTGGGAGTTGATCTTCGGTTCTTTGAACCAGTTAGTAAATAAACATTATGTCTATAATTATTTCTCAGTTTCTAAAGGACCACTTGTGGATATTAAGTGATTTGTCCACTATAGAACTTCCCTCTCTTTTTATTTTTTTTCCTATTCCTTTTTCCTTTCAGAAATACGTTTCCTTTTTTTCCCCTTCCCCTCTATTTTCTTCTTCCTCCTGTAACTCTTTTCGTCCTTCCCTTTTCATTCTTTCTCTCTTGTTTTCTCCTTCGTTCCTTTCTTTCTTCATCTGTTCATCTTTACAAAATATTACCACCATCTCCATCATCATCATCTCCTTCTCTTTTTCACCACCTTCCACCATTCTCTCTCTCCTCTACCCCCATTTTCTCTTTCTAAAGTCTATTAGAGAGCTTGAAGCTTTTGGAAGGAATTAGAGTTATTTTTTCCATCAATTCTACTTTCCTTGTGGTAAATAAGTTTCTTCACCATTTTGTTTAATTTATTGAAGTTCTTAGTTGATTTATGATTAATATTAGTGTCTCTTTGAACCCTATAAATTGGGTATTTTAGTGATTTGGGGCTAATTTATGTAAATTGATGACATTGTTAACTCACTAATATTGTTTATCTTGTCCCTTGAGTTATAGAGCATTTGAGAATGAAGTGTTGAATTGATGGTATTTGGGAGTTGATGTTCGGTTCTTTGAGCCAGTTAGTGAGTAGATATTATGTCTATAATTGTTTCTCAGTTTCTAAAGATTTACTTGTGGACAATAAGTGACATGTCCACGTTAAAGCTTTTCCTCTCATTTTATTTTGTTCCCTCTCTTCCTCTTTCAGAAACACGTTCCCTTTCTTTATCCTTTCACTCTATTCTCTTCTTCCTCTTGTAACTCATCTCTTCCTCCCCCTTTTCATTCTCTCTTTCTTCTCTTCTCCTCTATTCCCTTCTTCATTCATCTTCTCATCTTCGAAAAATATTACCACCACTTCCATCATCATCACCTCCTCCTCTTCTTCATCACCTTCTATTGTTATCTCTCTTCTCTACCTCTATTTTTTCTCTCTAAACTCCATTAGAGAGCTTGAAGCTTTTAGAAGGAATTAGAGTGATTTTCTTCACCAATTCTACTCTCGTTGTGGTAAATAAGCTTCTTCACTACTTTGTTCAATTTATTTAAGTTTCTAATTAATTTAGGATTAATATTTTTGTTCCTTTGAACCTTATAAATTGGGAATTGTAGTGATTTGGGGCTAATTTACTTAAATTAATAATATTGTTAGCTTACTAATATTGTATTCATCTTGTTCCTAGAGTTATAAAGCTTTTGAACATCAACTGTTAGTTAATGGCACTTAGGAGTTGATCTTCGATTCTTTGAACCAGTTAGTAAGTAAACATCATATCAATAATTTTTTCTTAGTTTCTAAAGGACCACTTGTGGATATTAAGTGATTTGTCCACCATAGAGCTTTCCTCTCTTTTTATTTTTTTCTCATTCCTTTGCCTTTTTAGAAACACGTTCCCTTTTTTTCCCCTTCCCCTATATTCTCTTCTTCCTCCCGTAACACCTTTCTTCCTCCGATTTTTATTCTTTCTCTCTTTTTTTCTCCTTCGTTCCCTTCTTCCTTTATCTATTCATCTTTACAAAATATTACCATCACCTCTCTCATCATCATCTCCGCCTCCTCTTCATCACCTTCCATTGTTCTCTCATCTCCTCTACCCCTATTTTTTCTCTCTAAATTCCATTAAAAGAGCTTGAAGCTTTTTGAAGAAATTAGAGTAATTTTCTTCATCAATTCTACTTCCTTGTGGTAAATAAGCTTCTTCACTACTTTGTTTAATTTATTGAAGTTCTTAGTTAATTGAGGATTAATATTAGTGTTTCTTTGAACCCTATAAATTGGGAATTTTATTGATTTGGGGCTAATTTATGTAAATTGATGATATTGTTAGCTCACTAATATTGCTTATCTTGTCCCTTGAGTTATAGAGCATTTGAGAATGAATTGTTAAATGATGGTATTTGGGAGTTAATGTTTGGTTCTTTGAGCCAGTTAGTGAGTAGACATTATGTTTATAATTGTTTCTCAGTTTCTAAAGGTCCACTTGTGAACAGTAAGTGATATGTCCACCATAAAGCTTTCCCTCTCTTTTTATTTCTTTCCCTCCCTTCCTCTTTCAGAAACTCATTCCCTTTCTTCCTCCTTTCCCTCTATTCTCTTCTTCCTCTTGTAACTCCTTTCCTCCTCCCCCTTTTCATTATTTCTCTCTTCTCTTCTCCTCTGTTTCCTTCTCCCTTCATCTTTTCATCTTCAAAAAATATTACCACCACCTCTATAATCATCATCTCTTCCCTCTCTTCATCACCTTCTACTATTATCTCTCTTCTCTATCTCTATTTTTTCTCCCTAAACTCCATTAGAGAGCTTGAAGCTTTTTGAAGGACTTAGAGTGATTTTCTTCACTAATTCTACTCTCCTTATGGTAAATAAGCTTCTTCACTACTCTATCCAATTTATTTAGGTTCCTAGTTAATTTAAGTTTAATATTTGTTTTCCTTTGAACCCTTTAAATTGGGAGTTTTAGTGATTTGGCACTAATTTACTTAAATTGATGACATTGTTAGCTTTCTAATATTGTATTTATCTTGTTCCTAGAGTTATAGAGCATTTGAGCATCAATGTTGGTTGATGGCACTTAGGAATGGATCTTCGGTTCTTTGAACGAGTTAGTGAGTAAACATTATGTCTATAATTATTTCTCAATTTCTAAAAGACCACGTATGGACATTAAGTGATTTGTCCACCACTGAGCTTCCCTCTCTTTTTATTTTTTTCTCATTCGCTTCCCTCTTCAAAAATGTGTTCTTTTTCTTTTCCCTTCCCTTCTATTCTCTTCTTCCTCACGTAACTCCTTTTCTTCTCCCCTTTTTGTTCTTTTTCTCTTCTTTTTTCCTTCGTTCCCTTCTTCTTTCATCTACTCATCTTTACAAAATATTACCACCACCTCCATCATCATCATCTTGTCCTCCTCTTTCTCACCTTCCACCGTTCTCTCTCTCCCCTATCCCCATTTTCTCTCTATGAACTCCATTAGAGAGCTTGAAGCTTTTTGAAGGAATTAAAGTGATTTTCTTCACCAAGTCTACTCTCCTTGTGGTGAATAAGCTTCTTCACTACTCTGTTCAATTTATTTAAGTTCCTAGTTAATTTAGGATTAATATTTGTGTTCCTTTGAACCCTATAAATTAGGAATTTTAGTGATTTAGGGCTAATTTACTTAAATTAATGACATTATTAGCTTACCAATATTGTATTTATCTTGTTCATAGAGTTATAGAGCATTTGAACATCAATTATTCGCTGATGGCACTTGGGACTTGATCTTCAGTTCTTTGAATCAGTTAGTAAGTAAACATTATGTCCATTATTTTTTCTCAGTTTCTAAAAGGTCACTTGTGAACATTAAGTGATATGTCCACTGTAGAGCTTCCCTCTCTTTTTATTTTTTTTCCATTCCCTTCCCCTTTTAGAAAATGTTCCCTTGCTTTCCCCTTCCCTTCTATTCTTTTCTTCCTCCTATAACTCCTTTCTTCCTCCCCTTTTCATTCTTTCTCTCTTCTTTTCTCCTACATTCCCATCTTCCTTCATCTATTCATTTTTACAAAATATTACCACCACCTCCATCATCATCATCTCGTTCTTCTCTTCATCACCTTCCACCGTTCTCCCTCTCCTCTACCCCCATTTTCTCTCTCTAAATTCCATTAGAGAGTTTGAAGCTTTTAGAAGGAATTAGAGTGATTTTCTTCATCAATTCTACTTTTCTTATGGTAAATAAGCTTCTTCACTACTTTATTTAATTTATTGAAATTCTTAGTTAATTTAGAATTAATATTCTATAAATTGGAAATTTTAGTGATTTAGGGCTAATTTATATAAATTAATGACATTGTTAGCTCACAATATTGTTTATCCTGTCCCTTGTGTTATAGAGCATTTGAGAATGAACTGTTGAATTGATGGCATTTGGGAGTTGATGTTCGGTTCTTTGAGCTAGTTAGTGAGTAGACATTATGTCTATAATTGTTTCTCAGTTTCTAAAGGTCCACTTGTGGACAGTAAGTGACATGTCCACCATAAAGTTTTCACTCTCTTTGTTATTTTTTCCCCTCCTTTCTTCTTTCAGAAACATGTTCCCTTTCTTTCTCCTTTCCCTCTATTCTCTTCTTCCTCTTGTAACTCCTCTCTTCTTCCCCCTTTTCATTCTCTCTCTATTCTCTTCTACTCTGCTCCATTCGTCCTTCATCTTCTCATCTTTAAAAAATATTACCACCACCTCCATCATCATCATCTGCTCCTCCTCTTCATCACCTTCTACCGTTATCTCTCTTATTTCATTAGAGAGCTTGAAGCTTTTAGAAGGAATTAGAGTGATTTTCTTCACAAATTCTACTCTTCTTGTAGTGAATAAGCTTCTTCACTACCCTTTTCTATTTATGTAAGTTCCTAGTTAATTTAGGATTAATATTTGTGTTCCTTTGAACCCTATAAATTGGAAATTTTAGTGATTTGGGGCTAATTTACTTAAATTGATGACATTGTTAGCTTACTTATATTGTATTTATCTTGTTCCTAGAGTTATAGAGCATTTAAGCATCAATTATTGGTTGATGGCACTTGGGAGTTGATCTTTGGTTCTTTGAACCAATTAGTGAGAAAACATTATGTCTATAATTGTTTCTCAATTTCTAAAGGACCATTTGTGGACATTAAATGATATGTCCACCATAGAGCTTCCTTCTCTTTTTATTTTTTTTTCCATTCCCTTTCCCTTTCAGAAACGCGTTCCCTTTCTTTCCCTTTCCCCTCTATCCTCTTCTTCCTCTCGTAACTCCTTTCTTCCTCCCCTTTTCATTCTTTTTCTCTTCTTTTATCCTTCGTTCCCTTCTTCTTTCATCTTCTCATCTTTACAAAATATTACCATAACTTCCATCATCATCGTTTCCCCCTCTCGTCATCGCCTTCCATCGTTCTTTCTCTAAACTCCATTAGAGAGCTTGAAGCTTTTAGAAGGAATTAGAGTGATTTTTTTCACAAATTCTACTCTCCATGTGGTAAATAAGCCTCTTCACTTCTCTATTTAATTTTTTAAAGTTTCTAGTTAATTTAGGATTAACATTAGTATTTCTTTGCACCCTACAAATTGGAAATTTTAGTGATTTGGGGCTAATTTATGTAAATTGGTGACATTGTTAACTCACTAATATTATATTTATGTTGTTCCTAGAGTTATAGAGCATTTGAGCATCAACTGTTGGATTGATGGCACTTGGGAGTTGACCTTCGGTTCTTTAAACCAGTTAATGAGTAGACATTATGTCTATAATTGTTTTTAATTATGCTAAATTAGCTCTGAATGTATTTTAGTAAATTTGAAATTGAGAAACAATTACTTGGCTATGTGTATAAATTTGATTAAAGTAAGCATATAGCTTATGTTTTAAATTAAAATTTACACGAGACATTATGACATGATTTGGAAATTGCATAAAGAAATATCAAATTTCATAGATTTGAAATAATTTTAAGCTATCGACGTCTAATATGGATTTGATATATGATTTATGGACAGTGGGGATGCTCCTTTTTGCAGATATGTATATATATTTTGGGGAGAATCTCTGACAGGATCTGTAGCTAATGACAGTAGGCGTTAGCCTTGGTGCACCTTGACTATATTTAATTAAGACCACTTAGCGGATCCTTTTGTACTATGGCTACTCGAATGGATAGGACCCTTCTCTTTCAGGATCACATGAATGAAGGGCCACCTAAGTGTGAATCCTTCTGTTTATCCTGAATTTGACAATTCTCTATTAATTTATATAAAACTTGTTGTATTCAAAATTGCCTTTTCATTATAAAATAATTTGTTGAATTTATGTGAATTAGGAAATTATTATTGTTTTACTTTTGGATTACATATTGTCTCATGTAAGTTATAGACATGATGTCTACCACTAACTTGCAAAACTCACTCGTTGTTTCCCTTTCTTTTCCATATTTAGGTGCAGCTCCAGGTTCCAATCTCATGACTTCTTAGTAGCCAATTGTCTAAGTTGGTGAGCCTTCCTGAGAAGGCCTTTTTGGCATAGTGGAACCTATTTTTTTGAGTTTTGGCCAATTAGAATTGTTTTAATGTTCCATATGTCACAGGCAAGGTCCTTAGATAGGGTTGCTATTGATGTTTATGTTTATGTTTGAGATTCAAAACTTAGTTATATAAATTATGCTATGGAAAAGAATTGTAAATTTAACTTAGATTTATGTTTTGGACTACATTTCTAAATATGGTTAGACAAATACTTTGTGGTTATGAATTTTCTTTTGAAACTAGTTTGAAAATTTACTTAACTTCCTTTGATTTTAGGACAGTGTGGGATTTACATTATGTATTAGAATTTGGATTGAAATATATTATCTTGAGTTGGTTGATTTGTTACTGTAGACGCATTCTAAGAATGCTTGACACCCAATTCTATATTTTTATCTTGTTTTCATACAAGTTGTGTTTCTAAATTTTGGAATGTTCGAAAAATAGATGAAACTCTACCCATTTTTCTGTAAAAGTTTGCATGTTGAGGCTTACGAGGGAACGTTTTCCCTGCACGCCGGCATTATCCAAGTTGGGTTGTGACAGATTTAAACTATAGGTGACGATTAGAGAAACCCTACCATTGGCATGATTCCCACACCTTGGGAACACTCAAAGCAAGCAACAGGTCTGACACGAATAGGACAACACCCAAAAAATCGTTGTTGGCAAGGTTTCATCTTGCAAAAAACCTACAAGTTTTTGCCCGCTTTATTTTAAAATAATATTTTATCAATAAAATACTGTCATAAGTGAGATTTCGTTTGAAAAAAATTATATTTTATTAAATAGATTGATATATTGTAAGGTTGGTTTAAATTTTCTCTTTTTTATTGAAATCTTGCCATTGGTGAAATTTCATAACCCATAACCGTGTAAATCATCAAACAAACTCATTTCATGACAAAATTTGTCTATGCAGATGATATTGAAAAAAAAAATGAAGTATATTAATCTAATTGGTTCACTTTTCAATGAATCTGGCCCTGATAACACTTAACATGTGAGTAAATTATCATTATTGCGGCTTTTAAGTTTAAAAATATGTAGTTAATTATGACAAAATATGACAAAAAAGAAATTCAAAAATAAACTATTTTAATTTACTTATCAACCATCTTTCATGAAAACTAAGATTACAGAATCATATCCAAAAATAATTCCTATACTTGGTCTAAACACACTAATTAAGTGCCTATTCTTTGTCTAATTGGTCAATCACTTAACATAAATATGGTTCCTATAACACTTACTGAGTGAGTCGATTATCATGCTGCAATTTTTAAGTAATTAAAAAGTGTTGTTAATAATTATGACAAATATTGACACAAAGCATAATGAAAAATGTGATTCTAAATTGTTTTTTGTTAGCTACTCAAAAAATTAAATTAAGATAGATCATACTTGTTAGTTTACAAAATCACAAGTTCATCCAAAAACAATCCCATGTTTATTCCAAGTACACTATATTAAATGCTTATTTCCAATCTAATGGATAATCACTCAACGGATATATGGTTCCTATAAAACTCACTAAGTGTATTATCATGCCTATGTTTTTAGGCCAGAAAAAACATAATTAATTATGATAAGTATCGACATAAATTAGAGTAAAAAAATGCCAAGCCAGCTATTCAAGAGTTCAAATTGAGACTCATCAAACTTACTAATTAACAAAATCATAAGTTCGTCCAAAAACAATTCTTATGTTTATTCCATACACACACTAATTAAGTGCTTATTCTTGGTGTAGTTGGTCTATTGCTCAGTGGATATGGTTCTTATAATACTCACAATATGAGTAGATGATAATGTTGCAGTTTTCAAGCTAGCAAAAAAACATGATAATTATGATAAGCACTAACATGAAGTAGCAAGAGTGAAAAACATGACTCTCAATTGTTTTCTTTCACCAGCTACATAAAAATTCAAATTGAGACAGATCATACTTACCCTCTGTAAATACCATAGTTTTCAGACTTGACTTGGTGATCGACCTGGTCTAAGCATTGGGTCATTAGGTTACTGGTTCAACCACTAGGTCACTGATTCAACCAGTTGAACCGGATATAATTAAATCAATATATGAAAGTAAATTTATTTCAACTAAATATGTAATATGTATAATTCCTTACAAATATATAACAAGAAGCAATGTTGGCACAATGGTTGTGAAGCGTGCCACACCCTACTGGATGTAGGTTTCGAGCCTTGCATCCTGAAATTTGGTTCACCGATTTTCAGTTCAAACCAGCCAGTTTGATCCGATTTTGATAACTACGGAAAATACCCCCTCAGAGTCGTGATTCTTCACACACATTGCACAATTGTACAGTTCTGAGTTGTTATACACTCACCATGTGAATAGATGATAATGTTGCGATTTCTAACCTAGCAAAAGAACATAGTTAATTACAATAAACACCGATACAAAGTAGCTAGAGTGAGAAAGGTGACACGAACTTGTTTTCTTTAACAAGTACAAAATACAAATAGAGATAGATCAAACTTACCCTTTGTAAATACCCCTCTCAAGGTTGTGGCTCTTTACACACATTGCACAGTTGCATAACACTCAGTTCTTATAACACTTACCATGTGAGTAGATTATAATGTTGTGATTTTTAAGCTAGCAAAAAACATGGTTAATTATGATAAGCACTGGCATAATGTAGCTAGAGTGAAAAACGTGACTTAACGTTTTACTTTCACCAGTTACATAAAAATTTAAATTGAGGCAAATTAGACTTACCCTCTGTAAATACTCTTCTAAGGGTCATGTCTATTCATACACATTGTGCAGTTTGCTACAGTACACCCCAACCTACATACACACAAACACATCTTGCCCCTCCTCCATATATGTGTCTATTAGAATACTCTCGATCTTAGTTGCTGATCTTTCAATCACCAATCCAGTAACATATATGAGATAGGTGCATTCATAAATTGTCCGTGATCAGTTTGGGACCATATGGTCCCAATACGATCAAGGGGTGAAATTAAAATTATGAAATTATCTTAATCCTAAATTATAATTTTAAAAACTTTTAAAAGAGAAATAAAAGGATTGGTTTACCCTTAACTACTCACTCTATTTTTATCTCATTCCATCCCCCTCTCCCTATTTCATCCTCTTCGATACTTTCCCTCAACTGTCTTGAATCTTCAAAGGCAAGCAATGAGTTTCCAAACTCCAAAACTAAAGTGTTTGCTTACTTAATAGAATCACTTCATTTCTTACTTTATACTCATCAAATTGTTGCTCTCAGCTGTGTATGACAAATCCTGCATTAGTTTCTTTGATATCTTTCAAACAATATGTCACCTCTTCTTTGTTCATCCAATTTCAATTGTATCTTAGAATATGATATAAAACCACAGTTCACATGGAACAAAATTTTATTCTACATATTCTTCATTGCAAATACTTTGCTCTTTGAACTAGCTAGCTATTATTGCATCAATCGTGTCCTTCAATTTTAGTTACAACTCAGTTTGATCCTGGCCATCAAATTAACACTTCAGGTGCCTGTATAGCACTTTAATATGCTTATCAAGTGGCGTGAAAATGGAAAGCCAGAGGAGGTTATGGAAAAATTTTAAAAATATAGGAACAAGAAGGGAATAGCAAATGCGACGCCCTCCATCGGCGCATGTGCCTATAGCGGCGACCTCGAGAAGGCGCTCAACCTCATGAATCGTATGCGACACGACGAGGGTTTGGGATCAAGAACCATCACTGAGGATCCCATGGTGATGAGAGAGAGATGAAAATGAATTGGATTAAAGAAAGAATGGAGAATTTGGGAGGGAAAGGGTTTGGGGTGTTTTCTTTAATTTTTTTTCTTGGGTTTCATGTTGGTGAATAGAAACCTCTTGAAATCCTCCTCTATTTATTGGGACAGTGCAATACAAAGCTTTGAGGGACATGGTAGGGAGGGAGCCATTTTTGGCCAACAATGGGGTTCAACCGAAAAAAAAAAAAGAAGACAAATTACCTATTGAAAACACATAAATCAGAATTGTTACATTAACCAACATTATTAACATTGTTTAACAATGTTTAATAACTTGTGCAAAATTATTAACTAACTTGCTAACTGTGATTGTTAAAAGAACTTTAGGTCACTTAACCCCCAAAAAAAATTAAAAAATAAATAAATTATGGGCTGAAGTATAATTTCAAACATAGTTCTCAAACTCGACTCAGCCGAGGTACTGAGTCATTGGTTGAATCGGTAGGTCACTGATTAAACCGGATATTATTAAATTAATATAATTGAATATCTATTATATACATAAATAATGAAGCATGTTAGCAAAATAGTGAGCTAGCGTGGTGGTAATATCCTTCCTTTACTAATCAAGAGCTTGGGTTCGAATCCTAGCTTTAGGGATTTGGATGATTTTACAAAATTTTAATACATTTAATATATGTTATATATACAAACAATATATTAACAAGCAAAGCAACAGCCTAGTGGTAAAGGCGCCCATCCTTTGGCATGCATACATGGGTTTGAATCCTAGCTTTGGGAATTTGAATGATTTTACAAATTTTTAATACAATTAAATATATGTTATATAGAAAAACAATCACATATATTAACAAAGAAGCAATCACTCTAGTGGTAAAGGTGCTTGCTTCCCTCCTTCGTGTGCATGTAGGTTTGGCTCCCAGCTTGGCCATTTTTGAGAATTTCCACATACCGGTGGTCCGGTACGGTTTTTAATACTATGATTTCAAATGATTCTGAGGTCAAAAAGTAATTCCTTGTTTTTAGTTCTTATACTTGTTGGTGTCAGATATATAGTTTTCACAATGCTTTGAAATGAATTAATTTCAACCATTGGATCAATATTTGAATGACTTAGATTTAGGGATCACGTGGTCCCAAACTAATCTTTTCCTACCATATAGAATTTGCCATATGAGATAATCTTTTGCTGGTTTCTTTTTTCCATTTTTGGTCTGAAAATGATCTTTTGCAGGGTTTGAAACTCACCATGAAATACTACTATCCGGGTGGCAACAACGAACAGCCGACTGTTTTTGACCTATGGAGAATGCCAGAAAAACCAGTCCAACTATATTGGAGCCACAGCCCATTGCATCTGGATCCAAACTCCCCCCGGCAGGTATTGGTCTTTGTTTTTGGTCCTGCATAAGTTGTTAGAAAGCCCTTGTTTAAAATGGGTTTCCGTCTGGTAGTCCAAATCTACTAACTTGCAGGCCCAAACGGCCCAGCCATCAGCAATTTTTTCCGATCTCTGACCCAAAAAAAGTTCGCTCCGACCACAAAGAAGTTCCAATTTGTTGACGAAACGAAAAGGTGTTCCAGTTATATGGTTGTTGACCCAAAAAAAAAATTAGAATGGTTGTGTTGACAAAAATGAATAAATAAATGTGGTTATGTAAACGAGGAGTCAAGATAAGGTTGAAAATAAAATAAATAAATAACTAGTTTGCTTATATTCCCACAGCCCTTTCCAAAGTCCGTTGAAGGGATGGGAAGCAGAGTCATAATTAAACAAAATTAATTTTGAATCCGCCAGACAAGTGACGACAATCAGTTCAGTAGTTCGTTAACAACTTGATAGGACCGAAAAGAAAATCTAAGGATAAATTTTATATATTCTTTCTTTTTTTTCGATAGATTAACACAAAGCTCAACACTCAGCAAAACATGAGTGGACCACATAGGTCAAACCATTATGCATGAAAGAAAAGGATCGAGTTCGAGATCAACAAAACACAAAGAAGCAACAGAACATTACACCACTATGATGTACACCCCACACCTAAAAAGCAGCATAGATGCCAAATAAAATCAGCTGAGAAGCAACATAGCCAGATTAATATTGATTGAGAAGTATCTTTCAACCTTTAAATTCTAGTTAAATTCTAGTTGACAAGGATTAATATTTATTGATATTATAGTTATGTGCACGAATTATTTAGTGCATGTAGAACCCTTTTTTAAGGAAAAAAAAGTAAAAGTAAATGAAATAATTACTTGGTCTCCATGACTGATCTCTACGATGAATATACTTGTATAGCCCAACATGTATCTTAAAAAACAGTTTGCACCAAAAATTCATGCATCCTAATTGTTTGCAAGTGTTATATTTTATTAGCTTTTTTCGATGATTTGCAAAGGCTCAAAACACTCTCACAGGAGAAGAGCCAAAGTTACAAACAACAGAACATATCCAACATCTCCAAGAGAAGAGAAAACAAAACGAAAAACAGAAGGAAATAGTAGACACCCATAATTATGGAAACCCCTTGAGACCAAGTCCACTAGAGAGCAATCACAGCATATACTCCATGGTAACACATTAGATCCGAACTAACACCTCAAAAACTGAATATTCGTTAATCCTGACACGAACAAATCTTAGCACAACAGCCACATTGATTGGAAATTTGGAATGAGCACTAAACAATCTGCATATAGCCCGAGTTGCGCATGGCCAACATTGATTCCTTCCCTTATGAGAAACATCATCAATTTCTTAAACAACTTAGTCATTCTTCATCTGCAAAACTGCATCTCCACTTAACCAAAATGTGGGGCCCTTCTTCCTTTTTGCTGTCAAATTCCTTGATGCCCGTGTATCAACTCCTCTTTTCTATCTTGAACTGCTAGCTATGATGCTCAGGCCAGATAGATATATGTAGCATACGTTTCTCAAAATTACTTTTACTTGAAGTTTCTAAATATACTCCCATTTGTTGCACTGAAGCTTCTTTAGAATTTTTTTTTTTTTCAAAAAATAAACATTGATCATATGCAAAAAGTAAAGTTACCAATTGGAGGACCACTCTGTCCTGCAAATGCCCAATGTGGATAAAATTTTACTCCAAGGTTGTGTTTGGCGCATGGAGTGAAGATGGGGTGCGAAACTTTCATAGGCATTCTTCACGTAAAATATGATGGCCATATAACTCATAACACGAACCTCCACTTGCTTTATGATTTAGAAGCCTGAGCTACAAGTTGTTCACTGAACTATATGATCAGATTTGGCTCAAATTTACAAATTTGATTAAGTGAAACAGGGAAATTTATTTGCATTTTATTGTTGGTCATCCTCATTTCCCCATTAATTCCTCATAGGTATCCTCATCCTTCAGCAAGTGCTCGTCATCACTAGTGAGTGTGTGTGTGTGTGTGTGTGTGTGTATAATATCGTGTGATAACAACCTCCTTATAGCTAGGCCAAATCTTGAATTTGGGCAGCTAGTTGGTCCATAGTCTCTAGCAAATAGCGATTCTCTATAGCAGAGCTTGTGTACATTTTTCTAGACCTCATGAAAACGCCTCATTGCCATGAACTGGTTTTTTCTTCTTTTTTTTTCGGTCGGTACAGCCACTAGTTTTCTAGCCAAATTCAAGATGACTGGGTTATGTGTTGAAACTAAAGAAGGTACTAATCTGTTTAAGCTTCTTTTTCTTTTTCAAGAAGAGGTATTTTTAAAATTGAAAGATATATAAAAAAAAGTAAGATAATTAGACAAAATTTTCAGAAAAAGAAAATGGAAAAAAATTTTAATATTATGAAATTAATTTTGATAAATTTCCGGTGCAAAATCATATATTCTCAATCAATCGTATAATGTTTAAGAGTAATCCTCTAAGTGAATGAACTTAATTATGACTTTTCAATAATCATTTATGATTACAAGATATATATAGGAGGTACATTATAAGCTTGCACTCCACGCTTGGTTATTACAACCTGCAACTAATCCTTACATTGAGCTATAACAACCATATAACAAATCTGTTACAATAGAAAATCAATCTGTAATCATAAGACTTAGCATAGTTAGTAGTAGCTAATTTTCTTAAATATATGGTTAGGGGTTTAATTCTTTGTGACATTAATGGAGAGAATTTCATGACTAGAAACAAAACCTACGTCTATAAGCTCTATATTTAGAGGAGATTAGTCACTGTTTTCAATGGTAGATATTGTAGATTCACCTAAATCATAAGTAGTTAAGCAAATCACATGATTTTTTTTAAAAAAAAACACAAGTTATATATGAAAATATCAAAGTAATGGGTTTTTTTAATTTTTTGGGTAAAACCAATGGTTTCACTCAACTTACTCAAATCAATGCCCTTTTCAACGGGTTTGTCTAGAGTTTTCTTCTATTTTCCTCCACTTCTTTTAATCAGGTTACCTTCCATGCGATTAACTTTTCTCACTTATCGTCTGCGCGTCCAAAAGGTGTGAAAATATTCTGTATTGTATAATGAGTAGAAAGAATTAATGCCAATCCCTATCCGTAATATTTGCAGTGGTGGCCAGCATTTAGTAAAGAACAAAGCCAAGCGTTTACGAGGTGAAAAGGAAGAGCTGATACGCCAAGAATAATAAAGACGTAGATTAATTGTTACAGATAAGGCCTCAAAAAATATAATGGACCACCATAATAGCAAAGTGCCATAATCTTTATGCTGTAAATAGTTGTGTGGTCCATTATTTGGTTCGCGATAGCTGGTCCTTTCGCAGTTTGTTCCCTTGCTTATGCGTTCTTTCTTTTTTGGTAGAAAACAAACTAGGGTGGAAAGTATATATACTATCTACTAATAAAAGACTCTTGGATTAAATTATACAATTAGAAAATTGATTATTTACTAATTCTTTAGCGAACATTTTTGTTTTAGTTTTTATAATTTTTTGACAGGGCAAACAAAATGAAAGAAATTTAAAATTCAGTTTCTAGAAAATTAAATAATCAACAAGCCAACTCATTCAGGACCCTTTTCTTTTTATCTTAAAAATAAATGAAAACACTTTTATAAGAAATAACCCCCTAGGTAACATGTTCCTATGTTAGTTTCTCAGTCACTGGTAACATAGTCTAATGATGAGAATTTTGATAGTATGCAAAGCCAGTGGCTTCTTTTTTTCTCCCGCGGTGTCTTTTCGCATCAACCAGATGGAATGTTAGGTAAAACGTTACTGCCCGGTGGGCTTCATCCTCCACTCCACATGCAGGAGAACACACATGAAATTACAAAATAAAAAGAGAAATCTACGGGAGTTACATAATCAACCACCACAAATTCACAACAGACCTAGCTAGCTAGAATTTTAAAAATTGGTAGCTATCGTAAAACCAATTCTCCTGTGATTCTTTGTGTAATGATGAACGGAATAAATGGCTCTAGTTATCAACAAACATGTGCTAACTGAAGAAATAGGCATCACTAAACAATTGTCCATGCCTTGGAGTTGGAGTTGTTGGGGCTTTCTTGAAAATGACTCCAGGGTACGTACATTACTTACCTAACTTCGCAGATGAGGTTAAAGAGAATCCAAGCCACTAGATATAGCGCATTCTCTAGCTAGTATGAGGCCGTAACACTAGAGTTATATTATGTGTACATAATTTATTTTACACAATGTTAATTCCCATCCTATCATCACCTGGCTCCACACCCACTTGGAGGCTTAATGGATCAGATTTGGGCCTTAAAATTTAATCTAATTACATTCATAGAGCTGGGTAATTTTTTAGTTAACTTGAAATGAAATTATTTATTAGAAGATATACTCTTTTATAATATTTAGTGAAAAATTATATAATTTTATAGTTCAATGTGATGCTATTTTTATATTGATATAACTTATTTTGGAACATATATATTACAAAATATCTTTTAAATTTTATTTTCTATATATAAAATTTTATAACTTTATTATATATAATATTTAAATCCTCCACGAAAAAAAAAGGCACTTTCAAATTCTTAAATATTGTTTGAAGGCCAGATTGACCTTATCAAAATTACTCAGGTCATTATTGGGTCGGGTTCATGTTCCAAAAGTCGATCCAATCTAAAATTAGGATGTATTAGATTCAGGTTTGGTTTAACACATCTTTTGTACAACTTTTAATATCTCACACTAGATAAGATGTACATCTTATTTAAATATGATTTACATTTCATCTAATAAGAGATGAATCCAATGCGAATACAAAATATGTACCCATAACATTTTTAATGTCCGAATACAGCCTACTAATTGGCAAGGCAATCCACTTTGAGAATCCAGTGTAAATTGCCTAGCCATATTGGAACTTAACCCACACACCTTTCGGATCCCTAGAGGTTGAGATTAGAAGCACATAGATCATGTGTCTAAATGTGATTTTGTCTAGTATTCCAATTATGCTAATCTTTCTCTTTTTTGTTCCCTTTAGCTAGCTTCCAGGGGCAAATTGCAATGGTTTTTGAGGAAAGTTGCAGACTCCTGGTAGAGTGGTAGCACATGGGGCACGTTCTACTAATAATTCCAATCGTGGCACAGTCTCGTACAAGATCATAATCTCAACTAGATGGGACAACACCCAAGGAAAATTAGGTTCATAGGGCAAGTCCCTCACGAAACCTAGGAACATGTTTGGCTGCGACGTGGGAATTAAAGACCGGAAAATATACAACATTGAAATAAAATTACTAGTGGCTCAAAAATATAAACTGTTAATTCAATTTGTTTTGATTTAATACAAATATTGAAACTTTAACTCATTTATAATTTATTTAATAAATAATAATTTTTCAGATAATAAATTTCAATCTATTTATTTAATAGCATATTATATTTAAAAAAATTTGTTGTGTCGAATCTTGATAAATCAATACTAATTCATTATTCATATAATATATACAAACTAGATTCAATAGACTCAATTTATTAAAAAAATCAATACAGCTGTGAGCGAATCGGATTAAATTTGTACTTGATTAAATTGATTAAATAATGAGTCTATCAGTCATTTTACTATTTCTATGAGCATTTTCAACGGTTATTCTTTCCATTTTTCTATTAGAATAAAAGCTAATTCAATCGATCGCATATATAATTGGGGATCCATTTTTTTTTTTTGGGGATAGATATGAAATGTCCAACCCCTTCCTTACAAATGTACTCTCGAATTCACAATAAATCCTACACATAATAATAATATATAAACTATTTAAAATATAATTTAAAATTTAAAATATATAAATATTATAAAAAAATTTATTGAGATCGTATCATGTGTAGAATTTAACATAAATTCAAATTTATATTAACATTTTGTAGCCATTAAAAGACAAATTACAACTGTAGTACATTACATTGTACACATAAACTGCAAACATCACAAGGCAGTTAAAACGGTAGCAACACGAGCATCCATCCCAAAGAACATACTACAACAACATTAAAAACAACATAAATTAAACAATCTGCTACCTAGGTAATTAACATATTGAATACTGTCAAAACAATGCACAAGAACCAGTAAAATGACAAAACCAACAGCATAATAAAACCAGTGAACATGCCACAACACACATATATATATACACCATTCCAATTAATCATCTCGAGCCCCCACAGGGACAATAAACATCACCCATGCATCCATCACCGAAGAAACAAAATCGGCTCTGGTGACAAGAGCAAAGGATGCATGAAACAAAGGCATCACAATTAACAAACATGAAACGAAGGGGCCGTTAATTAGAGACAACACCAAAACGATCCACAAACATTTATCCCCTGAACCTAACACGCCAAACAAGCACAACACCACCACCGCATTGGAAAAATTAAAACTGAATTAACGCATATGTTTTCGAAATTGAGAGGGAGGGACTGATGGAGCACATAACCTCATTTCTTAACATAAGAGATTGTATTTTACTATGAAAATTTTAATTTGAAAAATTGAAAAAAAAAATGGACCATTTAGACTAGCAATTGGTTTTAGATGGGTCAAGTAAAGGGGAAAAAAAAATACATTAACACTTGTTGTAGGCTGAACCTAAACCATTTAATACCTACTACGACTAAGTTAGATTAACCTGGTTAACAATCCTATATACTGTATTCATTCATAAACTTTTTACTTCTGATTACCATAATGAATACACTTTAAGACACTTGTTAGAAAAACAAATTTTTTTAAAAAAAATTTCTTAGTGTGCTTGTATCGTATAAAATGCAAGCATTAAGATTCCTGTGCTTTTAATTAATTAACCACTTCATCAAAAAAGGGCAAGAATTTATTGTTCAAATTTTTTTTGTCTTGCGTGCTAAGAGCGTTCCTCCATAAGCTCTATCCATTTCTCCATTCCATCACTACTAGACATTTATGGTACTTTCTTTTCTTGTGATAACATTTATTATCCCTTTATTATGCAATAACTTTTTTTCATGCATGAAACCCAAAGACGTGAAAAACATGATGCCTCCAATAAACTGGTTAAACTCTAGTACTAGAGAACAGCACCTCATCTCAATTTAGAAGATTGGTTTGATTGTATTCTTTTCCCCATTGATGAAAATAAAATTCTATTTCAAAATCCCGTAATTATTATATGATAAATTCTTATTAGTATAAAATAATTTCTCTCTACTCTTTTTTTTTATTTTTTTAACTCAATATTTATAAATATTACCAAATCCATTGTAATAGAAATTTGTTCAAACTTGGTTAACAAAATTTTTTCAATTTATTTATTTTTTGTCAGGACTTACCGAATTTATGTGCGCAACTGTGCATCCAATTTGACCGATGGAGACGCTGGCGCTGCAGAAGTCCAATTACGTGAACAGGTGAGCTTTTACGATAAAATTTGCAAATCTGAAAAAAGATGATAAAAGTAAAATAGAAATAAAAGTCAGAGGTTAACTGAAGAATATTATATTTTTCTTATTTATGTATGTATTTTTTAAAAGTAACGAACACAGTCAACATTATTTGTTAAGTTGTAAAATTACTTAAATAAACACAAACCAGCTATATACAAATTATAGTTTGTCTGAAATTATTTAAAAATATAATGATAGCAAATATATTGCTGTTTATTAAATAAATATAATTTTGATGTATTAATCATATAAAATAATTATATTATCATTTAATTAATTAATTAATATATTTTCAAATAGCAAGTATAAAATAATTATTTATATTCTAACATCATAAAATATGTTTATCTAATAATTTAAAATCCTTTTATAATATGAATAAATAAAAATTAAATACTTTGTGAAAGAGATGAATTATACTACGAGACTACCAAACCCCCCCCCCCCCCCTCTTTCTTTTTAGAGAACGGGGCATGCTGCACTTATTTCTGTGCCGTTTGTCATTAACACTGCTTAACTGTCTTGTATGACAAATGTCACGTTTCTTTATATACATCAGCATCCTCTAAGATAAACTTTTTATTAATTAATTTTAAATGTGTCACATTGCTCATAGCAAATCGGATTTGATTTGTGGGCGCAGTTTCTGCCTAACTACGGAAGTTTAGCTAAGAAAAGTGAATGTTTTCAAAACTGAAAAGAGCACTGTGGGGGCACGTGCAAGAAGAATGGAACGGGACAAAAAAAAGACCAATAGTTTATTGATAAACCACTAGAATTATAATAAGATTTGGAGTTGGCTTATGAGTTAGAAGAACAAAGTTAATCCATCTAATCATGTAATTTAGGAATTAGAAGGTCACATCGACTTGGTTCGGAGTAATTTTTTCGGTGGGGACAGAAAGTAGCCTATCAACTCACTGTGTAGGGTGCTAAGCTCAGGTTCACTTTATTGGCCCCAAAAGAGGTTTAACTCCCATATTAAGCAACATTGTATTATTAAGATAAGTGCACCGCACCACAGATGCATTATCTTCTTAATCCTCAACCAAAAGCAAAAAGGACAGAATAATCTTATGATAAGGATGTCTCAATACGCGGATTTCGGACATGATGGACGGATTAAACTCCACAATTATATTCAGAAATACGTGGTCTGAATTTGACGGGTTTTAAAATTTAGTTCAAAGGGAATGTTTTTGAAATTTAGCTCAAAGGGGACGTTAATTATTTTATTGACCCAGATGGGAATTGCCTACGTTGCCAAGAATACTTTACGATGGATGAAGACAGGAGTAGTAAAGAAATTTTGCACCGTCACTCCTGTTACAGGGCTTGTAGTTTAAATAAATGAAAACTTATAAGAAGATTATCATATTCTTAATTACATTATAAATAATATTATATTTGCTCATTTATGCTCATATCATTTTGCATATTTATTCTTTCATCATTTATTCTAACGAACCTACCTTATTTTATTACTATATTTCTCTGACTGATAGAACTTATGAGCTAATTTCAGCTCATGATTATGTAAAGTTAGCTTCATATATAAGCATCTAATTATGCAGATTTTTGGTAACAATCTAATTATGCAAATTGAGACGGAGGGTGTTAAAGCTTTGTTTTTTTGAAAGAAAAAAAATTTTAAATAAACTATTTCAACAACTTTTATTATTAAACACAAACCTATAAGTGATTTCTTCTGTGGAGCATATCAAACATGCCATTTCTTTTTTACTGTAATTTTTTTTGGTAAAAAACAAAAGGCATTTCTTAATTTATTCCGTTTCATATTTCCTTTTGGCAAATAGGGGTTATTAAGGATGCTTTCTAATATCTGGCCATCTCAATTAACGCTAATGTATTTTATCTCCCTCACTTGTTATATTTTAAACCAAGCTCTTCTGAAAAAATAATGTAGTACTTGTTCCCATTGAATTATTTAATTTCTTATTATTATAAGATATTTAAGATTTACAGACCGCTTGGGCCAAGTTTTTCTTACGCATAAAAAATGAATTCCTCTCGAGACATTTAATGTTGCTTCAAATTGTGATTAAAGTTGACCAACGATAAAATTGTGACTAGAGCTGCTTTTTTATTGCATAAATAATGAATAATTGCCAAAAAAAAAAAATCAACAAAATATGATGCAATTATAGAGACCTCCAAAACAACCAAATTGATTGATTGCTTGCTTCCTTGCAATTGCACACCATAATTAGAAAACTGTAGTACTATATACTATTATTCAAATTCAAACTCTAATCAAGAAACAAGTTGCAAATTCCTTACAACTTCCATCGTTGAACAGATCAAAACCAAATATCACATGTCCTGGAGTTAGTGATAACGAAGCCCAATTACCTGAAGTTCATGCCAATGCTCTTCATGATGACCAAATTAAACGGGGCCAAAGTCTTCAACAGTATTTGCCGTCCATAATAGTAGTAAAGGCTATCAGATGCAATTCAAGATCACTTTCAAGCATGCATCTAAGATCACTTTCAAACAACATGCATGTTTATGTGCAATGCATTTTAATTCAAAGATGTAAAACAAAAAACAATTTCCAACAGTGGCTTACTGTTGTATTTAGTGGAGAAAATTGACAAAACCCCTCCCCCCCCCCCCCCCCTCCCTCTTCATTCTATGCACCAATCTCCCTATTTTTAAGGCGCAAAGCACCACCCCATGACTTGCTGGTTAGCAACACCAAGGGCGTACCCTCAGGTTAAGGGGTCCCACCCCCCCACTAAAACAGGATTACTGACTTCATCAATAGCCAAAAACCAGAACGAACCCAATAGTGGGGTGGACCCAAAAAAGAACAAATAAATCAAAAAAATAATGTGAGTGATGGAAGACAAAACACACCCATAACGTTAATAAGTCTCGAAGACAAGATACCCCCCCCCCCCCCTCTCTCTCTCTCTCAATTGTCATCATCCTTATTTCAGTATTTCAATATTTTGGTAGATGTCTTATTAGTCACCAAGAGAAGAGTTCTACTTCCCTCAAATGGAAAGTGCCCGCAAGCATTTCCCAAAGAACACAATCAATTGGATAATATATGATACTGTAGCTACTTAGATTACACTTTTACGTGAGATTATATTAAAAGATTTGGGATTAGGATCCTCTGATAGGCAAACAAGCCTCTCATCATGCGTTCTACTCCAAAAGGCTACAGGAGTAATGCATGCTTGTCTAGACACCAGAGAGAATAATTAAGAGTTTAATAAGCATTCTTTAGATTCATCAGCCACATCATCACTCTTAAAATATATTACTTTTCTCTATTCTATAATCTTATCTTATCTAATACATATATACTAAGATTAGCAAAAGCTTACAGCTTGATATACTAACTGCATAATAGAATATGATTTGTTCATGCCTCTGCGACCATAAACTTTTATTCATACAATTTTTTTTTTATTAAAACTTTTATTCATACAATATGGAGTAGTACTACTACAGCTGCAGTGCACGGGGCCATAGGAATGGAGTAGACCCAGCAACTAACCACCTCATACACCCGGAAAAAAAAAAAAAAACCTTCAAAATAGCAACACTTTCTGCCTCTTTCTGTCGGACACAACAGGATGTGAAGAGGAAAATCATTATTCCATGTCTTACGAGGATAAAGAGAGGGAACACTGCAGTAATGCTTCTCCATTCCCCTCCCCTAAAAGAAAGACAACACATCAAATAATGACACTGTCAAGGTTCACTGTTCACACCACCCCCCAACAGAAACCCAAGTCCAAAAACTAAACAAGAGGAGAGAAAATCATGCCAAGGACAGAATATAACACACAAACATTAAATCCAGCTGGAGTCATGAGAATTAAGGACTAATAGAACTATTAATACTTCTAGTAACTGATAAAAAACAATAACTTTCGACCCAGGAAGTAAAGATGTTAAGAAAGGTGATCATCATATCATTAATAATATAAACTAAACAATTAATAACCAAAACCAAAGAAGAAACTGCTAATTAAAAAACTAGTACCATCCTTAATCTATCTCTAATATATTATTCAATTCTCTCTCTCAGCTATCTCATCTCTTCTGTTTCATTTCTGCCACAAAAGATCAAGAAGAAGAAGAAGACCCATTAGCACCAACATTGACACCAACATCATCGTTGCCATTAACACCACCATCGTTGTTGTTGTTGTTAGGATCTTCCACCATAATGCTCCTGCTACCACCACCACCATTAGCTTCACTACCATGATGATTATTACTATTATCATTATGATTATTCTCTCTTTTGGCGAAGCTGTTCTTGTTGTTGTGCATCCAAACCTTGAGAACACCACGATCAACACCAACCTCGTTGCAAAACTCATGAATCAAATCATCATCCCTCTTCTGCATCTTCCACCCAACCCTCTCAGCGAATTCATGCATCTTCTCCTTCTGCTCCTGGCTGAACTTCGTCCTGAACCGTTTCCTCGGCGAAGCAGCAGCGGCGGAGACGGGAGCTGCTGTGCTCTCAGGCGGGGCGGCGATTCCTGCTCCAGAGAGAGCAAGGAGCATGTGAGGCGCTGAAGGATGGTGATGGTGGTGGTGGTGGTGAGGGTAGTAGGACGACGAGATCGGCGGCGGAGACGCCGAATTAGGGCTCCGGTTGAGGAGCGGCTGCGGCGGCGGAGGTTGGTGGCGGTTGTGCGACTGGAACTCGATCGCAGCCGAGATGAGCGGGTCCTCCGGCTCGCGGCGGTGGAAGTTGCGGTGGCAGCCGCAGGCGGCGCACTTGATAGATGCAGGGTCGGCGGATGTGGCGTTGGGCGCCGGCATGAACTCTCCGCAGCCGTCGAGGGCGTGGCCTCCCAGAGCAGCGGCGTGGTTCTTGAGGCATTCCTTGTATGTCGCCACCACCGCTGCCGGTTGGTGGTGGTTGGCGGCGGAAACAGGGTGGTGGTGGTGGTGTGGGGGGTGGCGTTTTAGAACACCGTTGGAGAAAGTTAAGGCTTTTGTTGTGGTTGTTTGGGTTGTTGTTCTTGTTGGTGTTTCTGCTTCTGTTTCATGTTCCTCTGGTGATGATTTTGGTGGTGTTGTGGTGGTGTTGTTGTTGGTAATTGTTGTTTGGGTTATGTTTTCCATGGCTCAAACATCTAGGGTGGCAACAAAAAAGAAAAGAAAAAAAGAAAAAAATGGAAAATTAAACAAAAATTAAAAAAAAAAAAGCTTAGCTTTTTTTATGGGTTTGTTGCTGAGGCTAGAATTGAGGTATTGAGCTTTGAAGTTTGAACCTTTGCTTCTGCTGCTGCTGCTGATGCTGATGCTGATGCTTATGCTGACTCTACTGTTTTATATGTGTGTGTCTAGGAATTAGAGGTTATTTTGGGCTCTGAAGAAGAGGAGAGAAGAAAAGTTATTACTTTGGTGGCTGCAGAAAGAGAAGGAGGAGGAGGTGGTGGTGGAGGAAGGGAAAGATGTTTTTGGTGGTGGTGTTGATGGTGGTGGTGGTGTTGTTTCTCTATGAGAGTGAGGACTGTTGATAAAAATCTGAGTTATGTGGTTGTGCTTCTTAACCACTTGCTTTTTAACCCTGGTTCTAATCCATGGTTAAGTTGTTGACCCTACTTGAGGTTAGATGTGAGTAATAAATATACCCCTGCCTTAACTTTGGCCTCATCTGTTGTTCTATTGGAATTATTATGACCCTACGGTTTTTTCTACTAGTATTACTTATTACTGCAAGACTAGGGTAACATTAGTGATGGGTATTTTTTTTCATTTTTTTTTATTTAATCTTGGGAATTTGATTTTGACTCCACATTTGCCAAAGGGGGCCCGAGTCAGTTGAGTCATTTTGCTTGTATCAGAAGGTTTTTAAGAGGAAAAATGATGACTCGGTCTGTACCGAGTTGACCCGGAAGGGTTGATTAGCATGGAAATGGAATGGCCTGCAATTCTGAGCCCATTGACTGTAACCCATCTTAATTTGTCAAGTTGGCAGTCAAGGACGGGACGGCTCAGCTTTTCACAGTAAAATCATTGAGGTTTTTTTTAATTATTATTAGTATTATTTTTATTATTATATATTACTCTATTAGTAGAGGACTATAGGGATGCAAGCCAAATCAATTTTATTATTATTCTTTTTTATTATTATTTTCACTTTTGCCTTTTCTGAATACTTCTTTGGTTAAATGGATGCTCCAAGCAAAAGCAAAAACATGATCAACAACTTGACTAAATTACCCTCATGTTTAGCTGAAACGAAAGCCAGAAGACAATGGCAAATTCTGTAATTTAAATAAAAAGGGAGCTGCATGCGACACTAGGCAAGAAAAAACACAGAATGCGTATTTTGATAGAAAGGAGAAGAGAATATATTTTTCTTCTTTGAGGATTTTATTTTTGAAGAAATAATTTATGACCTCAAAATTAGAGAAAATATTTATACTTTTCAAATTTGTCAATAATAATTTCTGACAAATTTAATAAAAAGTATTGTTTTAGTCTAAATTTATGTTACGACTCACGCGTGAAAAAAAGTGAAAAGTATAAATATATCTAAAAAAAAATGTTATTCTCTCTTTAATTTGTTCCTAAAGAGAGCTAATGGTATCTTTGTCGGCATTACGGAATGCGAAACGGCGTCGCATGGAGCATCTGCTCGATTTGCCCCGACAAGAGAAACATGTCCTGAAACCGTACCGTGAAACTAGGTGATACCTGCTGTGTTCGGACCAGATTGCCCTCAATGGTTCAGAGATATTACAATCAAGAACTTAAGAGAGCTTCCCAAATCAAGTGATTCGTGTCACGAGAGAGTCACGTGCCGGCCCGTCTAGGTTATCCATCTTCCATTTTTTTCCTAGTATATAAGAATATAATTTGAGTTTAATATTAAAGCGTGCTCAATATAATATTATTATTCAATTAAATTATCTTATTTAAATAAATTTTTAAATAATATATGTGAGATTTAATGATTTTTATTGATGCGATAATAAATAATTAGATAGCAGTGTAAAAAAGATTTTATATTGTTATCAATTCAAAGAAATTAAACTCAAATAAGTTTAATACTCAATCAAATGTAAAAATAAAATTAATACAATTATCCAATTATATATTATCATATAAGTAAAAAAAACTTTTGATTCAATTGTATACTTTTTTAAAAATCTTATAAATCTATAATCTATAATACTAATATTTCAAAGTCGTTTGAGGGAAAGTTTTACACGTGTCACAATGAGAATATTTTAGGGTCCACATCCTTTAAAAATTTATTCATTAATATTTTTGAAAAAAATAGAACCATAATTATTACATATTATTAGCATATCATTGATAATTATCTATATTTAATAATAAGATTGTAGTAAATTAATTAAATATTTTTAATTATTATGATGTTGAAATTATGAATAATATTGATAAATTAATTTCACAATTTTAGTATTAATTTCACATATAAAATTTTTATATTTAATGTTGGTGGAAATTTTTTTGAATAATATTATATTAAATTTATGAAATTAATTATATAAATTATAAGAAAGATGCAAAATATATGCGCTAGGTTATATATTTATCTTTTTTTATTAACAATAAGATTATAATAAATTTAATTATTTAAAGGCAGAATTTTTTTCGTGTCATTAGTAATGACATTATTTGATTATATATATAGACTAATTTAATGACTTAAAGACCAAAAATATGCTAATTCGATAAAAAAAAATTTATATATGTATGCAAATGAAAGTGAAAATCCTAGGATCACTTGGGATGACCATAAAATTATACCTTCAATAACCTTTGAGCTCTTGCAAATAATTTTGATAATTTTATATTTTAAAAGATTTGAATAAATTTTGAAAAAAAATCTATCATACAATTCATGACAATTTTGTTAATTTTATATTTTAAAAGATTTGAATGAATTTTGAAAAACAATTTAGTGTTGAAAAAAATTGGAGAAGATTTTAAAAAGAAAAAAATAATAGAGATTTTTTTAAAACTTAATTTATAATTTACTTATTAATTATTTTTCATATGAAATAAAATTAGATATTATAATCATTAAAGAATCAAATATTATAATCATTAAATATTATAATTTGCACTAAAAGAGAACCCATATTAATATAATTATGATCTATATTAAATTAAGAACCATTAATAGCCTCACATTATAAAGATAATATAAAAAATTGTAAAAAAAATATTTTTAAAATAAATAAGCTTTAAAATCAACATATTTTTTTTTAAAAAAAGGGTAGGTCAAATTATTAAAAAATTACTAATTGATTGATTTTGATATAATAATAATTCAAAATTCAATTTATACCAAATTTATTCTTAATCAAATATTTAAGACACATTATAATACTAATATAATAATTTATTCTTCATTAAATATTATAATAATTGATATAATACTAATATTTAGGACTCATTACATAAAAATTTTGTCATGTGTTATTTATAGAAAAATTATACCTCACCCTTTTTATAATCTTAACACTTAAAGTAAGTTTTTGAATTTAATTTACCTTCTAATTATCAATTATTTTTTCAATCATACCTTTATATCTCTCTATCATTAACAAAATCAATATAAAAAATAAAAAATAGCATAAATAAAATTATAATTCAATATATTATACCATAAAAATTATATATATATATAGTTATAGTATTAACGATAACAAACATATTATGATTGTGTTGTATTAATAGTATTTGTTATTATAGATATTTATGTTTTGAAGTTTAAAGTATTTTTAAAATTGTTCATTTTTAAAATTTTTTAATAAATCTTAAATATCAATAGAGATTTTAAATCTCCATATGAAATGAAAAATAGAGATCAGTGACCGAGACATGCATGAGAATAGAAACAAAATTCTAAATGAAGATGAGATTAGAGGAAATATTCTAATTTTAAATATAAAACTTTTGAAAATCATACAAAATCATGATAAAAAAAATTATCTATCTATATGTATCACTATATTCTATTTAATTTTTTATAATTTAAATATTTCAATCTATCAATTCCATAATTTTTTCATATTAATTATTTTTGAAAAAAATACCTTCAATTTTGTAATACTAAAATATTTTAAAAAATCAATTATATAATTTACACTTCTTTGATAATAATATTAAATATTTATTAATTTTTAAAAAGTAAATAAGTATATTATTTTTTATTGAAAAAATTATAATTGATATACTACTCTAATAATTAAGATTATATAAATTAGAATTATAAATAATTTTTTACTAATTATTACACATTAATTATAATATATATTTTAAAATTAATATTTTAATTTATTAAAAGGATGTACAAGAAAATAATGTGTAATTTAAATCACATAAATTAAATTTTTATATTATTTTTATTAATTAAAAAATATATTTTTATATTTTAAAATTAAATATTTTAATTTACTAAAAAGATATAAATGACTAGGGATGATTAAAAAAATTGTAAATGGGTACACACGAGAATTACCCAATGGGGAAAGGAATTGGCACATATTTTGCTTTCATATGGATGATCTATGGGGGCTAAGTCCCCATTTGTTAAACGGGATAGGGAAAGGGATAATACATTTTTATTTTTTAATTATTTTTATTATATTTGCATTTGATAAATATTTTTAACTTTAATTTGAATTATGTTGCATTAATAATATTTGTTATTATAGATATTTATGTTTCAAATTATAAAATATTTTTAAAATTTTTCTTTTTTTAAAATTTGTCAATAAACACTTAAATACCATAGGGATTTAAAATCTTTACGGGAAATGAAAAATGGGAACCCATAAGGGGATGAGATGGGGATAAGAGATAAAATTCTAGACGATGATGGGAGATGTGAGACATGTCCCTTTTCTCATTGATACTTATTTTCATCCCTCTAAATGACTCATGATATAGTAAAATTATCCATTTATTCTCTTTCTTTATTTAATAATTTCATCTTCCATTTTTTTCCTAGTATATAAATATAATTTGAGTTTAATATTAAAGCATGATCAATGTAATATTATTATTCAATTAAATTATCTTATTTAAATGACTTCTCAAATAATATATGTGAGATTTAATGATTTTTATTGATATGATAATAAATAATTAGATAGCAGTGTAAAAATAATTTTATATTATTATCAATTCAAAGAAATTAAGCTCAAATAATTTTAATATTCAATCAAATGTAAAAATAAAATTTATACAATTATCCAATTATATATTATCATATAAGTAAAAAAAATATTTGATTCAATTGCATACTTTTTAAAAAATCTTATAAATCTATATAATCTATAATCTATGTAACATCCTAATTTTTAACCCAATATTCCTAGAACGTATTTAGGTTAACCATTAGTCTATTACTCTCTTAGTCTCATTCTTTAAAACCTTTCTTTAAAATACTTAACGGAAAATATGGGTATAATTTTTTTTTTGAAAACATAAACAAAACATGAGTCTTGCGTACCATGAAGCGTAAGCATAAAAGAATACTACGAAGAGAAACACCAAGTAAACTTCATAGAAAGAACAACCATCGGCACATCATCATATAACATTAACATTAGATATCAAGTCAAACATTAATAGTATTAATGACATAGGGACATCCCACCATAATGCCGCATTAACATATTAAGCCCACTTTTAAAGGTTGAGCATAAAACAACTCAAAAACCATACATAACTTATGGTGTAAATAAGCTAAGACTATGTCCTCGCTCCTGCTGTGTCATTCTATTCTTGTCCATCAAGCTACTTCCACGTCGGCATCTCAGGGCAGTCCACGAACGTCCTTGTCAGCCTTGTCTGAAGACGAAGATGGAAAAGAAAGATAGGGGGTGAGAAACTTATACAAGAATCTCAGTAGCACTCCCTTTTTTCACACACGTGTCATCATCATCATCCTCAGGAACCTCGGGTTTAGTTATGAAATAGTGAGTATGCAAAGATTCATTTATTAAGTTCTAAAACATCCATAACCGAGGCTCGTTCATTTTATCATGAGTCTTGTCGTGAATGCAACATACCTTTTTTATGATATGCATGTCAATACTTTATGCAACATTAACTCTAAATCATACATCTAACTTCATAGCAAGCATGGTGTGCATAGAACATGGTTCATGAATGGCGTTCTTGTTTCTTTAGGTGACTTTAAATTAGTTGTTTTTCATCCTTGGGGCCACCCTATTACTCTTCCCTTTTGAGAGTACTTCTAGGTTATGAGTTCATACCTCACTAGTCGTCACTAGCATAAACTTATTCCCTTTTGATAAGTTGAAGTCCCGACTTGATAAGTATAGGTTAGAGGGCAAGAATCATCTTTTCATCACCTATAGTTTGATGAGTCCAAAGGATCATTTTCTCATGTTTGAAATCACTTTAAGCAAAAATCATCTTTTCATCACCTATAGTTTGGTGAGTCCAAAGGATCATTTTCTCATATTTTAAGTCACCTTAAGCAATAATCACCTTTTCATCACCTATAGTTTGGTGAGTCTAAAGGATCACTTTCTCATACTTTACATTTCCTTGAGCAAGAATCACCTTTTCATCACCTATAGTTTGGTGAGTCTAAAGGATCATTTTCTTATACTTTAAGTCACCTTAAGTCTTAGCATGTTATAACAAGATGCAACCCATATCTTATAAATGTCATAACTCTTCATATATTTCTAGCGTATGCATCTCTAATGTTTCAAATGAAACCATAACATGCAATGATGAATTCTATACCAATACCTCACATAATCATCAAACATCACATGAATACGTTATCTCAAATCATCATCACATAAACATTCCCTTAAATGGTCAAACACTTAAATTGGGTAACTCAAACTGTCAACTTATTTTCTTATGCATCTAAGGGACTAATCATCATCATTACCACTAATTATTAATCTCAAGAACATCATCAATCAAAGTTGGACAGCATAGGTAGTAAACGAAATTCTATGCTTTAAGGTGTTCTAGAAGTTGCGTTTTTATGCCCTTTTTCGTTACTGGCTTTTCTTATGATGCTAGAATTAATTCCTAAACCATTTATGGGTTATCCTCACTCAAGTAAACATAGCATAACATGGTTTTACAATCATTCAAAGGTGCTGGAACAGAAACAGAAAACTAACTAATCTAAGTGTTCTAGAATCGCACTTTCACGATTTTCTAGTTACTAGCTTCTCCATGGGTGCTAAAAATCAATCCTACATCAAATGTTACCAAATTTTTCATGATTAATCAATCCTAAACTGAATGTTATCCCATTAAAATAGTTTGGCAGTGGCTAAAAATAAATGAGTCAAAACTATGTTAAAACTCAACTTTACGGTTTATCGGTAAGACTAGTTTCTTTCCTAACATGTATAGAAAGGTTCCTATCTCAACATATATAATTTTTGCACATTTTAACATGTCAAAACATCATCATACAGCAGTAAACATACCATGGCAGAATCGAAAAGCATAGGTTCCAAAGAGCACATAATCTCACATTTTTAAGACATATAAATTATTAGTTTCCCTTGGAATCGTTTTAGGACTTCTAAAACTCTTTGTAAACCATTTTACTTCGTTAACATCATTGTAAAGTGAGTAAGGGCAGTAGCTTATTTAAATTGTTCATAGTTGGAATTTAAAACATAAAATTGCACTTGAAACGTTTTTGAGTTCACTTATACTTAGGAAAATTCTAAGACATAGATTATTGGCACTTGTGACTAGATTAAACTTACTCCAAGCTCATCATCATCGCATGGCCGAAATATGCATCCATGAGGATGTCTCCATAACCAACTTTAACTTGAGATAAAAGGGCAAGTCTTTGAGCTCTAGGTTCTTTAAGTGATGACAAAATATAAACATACTATGCATTCCATTTTATTCTTCATTAGAAAGTAAAGTGAGAGCTTCAAAGTAAATATGAAATGCAAGAACTTGAAATTAAATATGCAAGGCTTGAAAGTAAATATGCAAGGCTTGAAAGTAAATATGCAAGGCTCAAAGTAAATATGCAAGTTCAATTCTTTATTTTAATGCTCTAGGCCCAGTAACAATCGACTTTAAGGCCGAAATAGAAAGGCTTCGAGATTAATTAGGTGATATGCATGTTCTTGTTTTAAATCTTTAAGTTCTTAAGTGATAACTTGAAACATAAACATGAAATGCAAAGCTTGAAACTTAAACATGATAATGCAAGTTCTTTTCTTTAATCTTTAGAGTTTAGTGATGACATAGGAAAGTAAATATGAGATGTAAGAACTTGGAATGTAAATATGAGGGGCTAGAAATATAAATATGCAAGTTCACTTTTTTATCTTTACTAGAGCTCTTACAAGACTTTAAAGGAACTTAAACCTTAACCCAAACTTATCATAGCAAGATAAAGTGAACTTTAGAGTTCTTTATACCAAGGTGTCAAAGAAACCTTATGGTTTGAACATCATCATCAAGTTCAAGGAAATGGATCAAGAGATCAAAATGACTAACAACCAACATTATTCAAAATAAAACCTTGAACACCAAAGAAAAGGAAGACAAGGCTGAAGCCATGAGGAGGAGAAAAACAAAACTTTAAACTCTAGAGGCTATGATCCTGGTGTCACATAATCTCCAACATCATGTACTCTCATCCTTGAGCCATTTTTCATACAAAATGAACCTTCAAAACCGAAATCCAAACAAGAAGAGGAAAAAGAAAAGAAACCGAATCCAAGAAGGAAAAGAAGGAAAAGGAACCAAACTTGTTTCAAGGAAAGGAATAACCAAGATATGTTATGATCAAAACCAAGTTTCAAGCTCTAGAGGTTTCTAAAATGATAATCATGAGTCCATAATATTGAAACCTCATCATCAAGCCATGGTTTTCCTCCAAGATAGGCCATCATGGCCGAAACATAAAGGAAGAAAAAGGGAACCAAAAAATCGAAAAAGAAAGAAGGAAAGAAAAGAAAAGAAAAGAAGAACTAAGAGGTTCTAGGGAAATCATAAAGCACATAACCAAATAACAACTTTTAATGAATGAAACACTTGAACGAAATCCCTACCAAGTGAAATGAGGTTGAAGAAGATGAAGAGGTTGAAGAGGAAGAACTCTTGAAACTTGAGAGAAAAAGAAAGTTTTGAGTGCTCTAAACTTAGCAAATGAACTAAAGGTGTTTCAAGTTCACTCAAGTGTGCTATTTATAGAAAAACAAATCAAGGGTGATGGAATGGAGGGAGTGGTCGAAATGTTAAGGGGGAAAAGGAGGGAAAATGTCTCTTGGATGTGTCATTTCAAGGTGGGGTTGTAGGCATGGGTTTAGGCATAGGTTTAAGCATAGGTTTAGGCATAGTTCTTTGAGTGTATGAGTGAACAAACTTATGAGGTATAGGGTATGAGGTGGCGCCACTTATAGGGGAATCCAAGGGCAGGAAATTGTTTTATTAATTGTGGGTTAGTGATGTATTTAAATGTATTTTTTTGGATTAGGCCTAAGATTAGGAGTTTATAGTAAAATGTGTAAGTGGAAGAATAGGTAATTAAGGCTATGTAGGTTATGATTAGTGGGCATTATAGCTTTTTAGGGGAGTCTATCTCTATTTATCCTAGGCTTTCAACTACATCCTAGGCTTCCTTTTGAGGTGTAGAGGATGAATAGTAAAAACATTATTCAAAATTGTATGTTCTAGAAGCTTTGAGTTCTTTAAAAGAAAATGGGTTTTGAATTTAATCTAAGCAATCTTAGATTCTAATTAATTTTAATGACTTATTTTGACCCTAGATTAATTATGGAAATTAATTAACCTTTGATTAGAGCCTAATATTGTTTAGGTTTGCTCAATTACATCATTAGGCTCAAAAACACTATTTCAGGGGCAAAATCGTAATTTTATACTAAAACTGCTTGGGACCATTTGAACTTAAATGGACACTTTTAAACACATGAAAACATTGTTTTGAACTTTCGGGGAAAGTTCTGGGCAGAAAATGACCTCAGGGACATTTTGGTCATTTCTCTCAGATAGAAGAATCGGGGCGTTACAATCTATATCTATAATACTAATATTTTGGAGTCGTTTGAGGGAAAATTTTACATGTGTCACAATGAGAATATTTTAGGACCCACATCTTTTAAAAATTTATTCATTAATATTTTTGAAAAAAATAAAACCATAATTATTATATATTATTAGCATATCATTGATAATTATCTATATTTAATAATAGGATTGCAGTAAATTAATTAAATATTTTTAATTATTATGATGTTGAAATTATGAATTATATTGATAAATTAATTTTATAATTTTAATATTAATTTAACATCTAAAATTTTTATATTTGATGCTGGTGGCAATTTTTAAGTATATAAATTATAAGAAAGATGCAAAATATATGAGCTAGGTTATATATTTATCTTTTTTATTAACAATAAGATTATGATAAATTTAATTATTTGAAAACAGAATTTTTTTTGTGTCATTAGTAATGACATTATTTGATTATATATATAGACTAATTTAATAATTTAAAGACTAAGAATAAGCTAATTCGATAAAAAAAATTTATATATGGATGAAAATAAAAATCCTAGGATCACCTGAGATGACCATAAAATTATACCTTCAATAACCTTTAAACTCTTGCAAATAATTTTGATAATTTTATATTTTAAAAGATTTGAATGAATTTTGAAAAAAAATCTATCATACAATTCATGACAATTTTATTAATTTTATTTTTTAAAAGATTTGAATGAATTTTGAAAAAAAATTTAGTGTTGAAAAAAATTTAAAAAATTGGAGAAGATTTTAAAAAGAAAAAATTGATAGAGATTTATAAATAATCTTATTTATAATTAGAAGTTATTAATAATTAAGATTCTGTATAAAATTTATTGATTATATAAATCTACTATACTAATATTTGAGACTCATTTCATGAAAACTATTGCACATATCATTCATATAGTGAGTTAGGACTCACATGTAATTCATACAGTGATTTGCGCCCTACTTTTCTTAATCTTTATGTCTAAATTTTTTTTAAACTTAATTTATAATTTACTTATTAATTATTTTTCATATGAAATAAAATTAGATATTACAATCATTAAAGAATCAAATATTATAATCATTAAATATTATAATTTTGCACTAAGAGAGAACTCATTTTAATATAATTATGATCTATAATTAAATTAAGAACCATTAATAGCCTCACATTATAAAGATAATATAAAAAATTGTAAACAAAATATTTTCAAAATAAATAAGCTTTAAAATCAACATATTTTTTTCAAAAAAAATGGGGTAGGTCAAATTATTAAAAAATTACTAATTGATTGATTTTGATATGATAATAATTCAAAATTCAATTTATATCAAATTTATTCTTAATAAAATATTTAAGACACATTATAATACTAATATAATAATTTGTTCTTAATTAAATATGATAATAATTGATATAATACTAATATTTAGGACTCATTACATAAAATTTTTTCCATGTGTTATTTATAGAAAAATTATACTTCACCTTTTTCATAATCTTAACACTTAAAGTATGTTTTTGAATTTAATTTACCTTTTAATTATCAATTATTTTTTCAATCATACCTTTATATCTCTCTACTATTAACAAAATCAATATAAAAAATAAAAAATAGTATAAATAAAATTAAAATTCAATATATTATACCATAAAAATTTTATATATATATATATATAGTTATAGTATTAACGATAACAAACATATTATGATTGTGTTACATTAGTAGTATTTGTTATTATAAATATTTATATTTTGAAGTTCAAAGTATTTTTAAAATTGTTCATTTTTTAAAAAATTTAATAAACCGTAAATATCAATAGAGATTTCAAATCTCCATATGAAATGAAAAATGGGGATCAGTGACCGGGACATGCATGAGAATAGAAATAAAATTCTAAATGAAGATGAGATTAGAGGAAATTTTCTAATTTCAAATATAAAAATTTTAAAAATCATAATAAAAAAATTATCTATCTATATGTATCACTATATTGTATTTAATTTTTTACAATTTAAACATTTCAATCCATCAATTCCATAATTTTTTCATACTAATTTTTTTTAAAAAAATATCTTCAATTTTTTAATACTAAAATATTTTAAAAATCAATTATATAATTTACAATTCTTTGATAATAATATTAAATGTTTATGAATTTTTAAAAATTAAATAATTATATTATTTTTTATTAAAAAAATTATGATTGATATACTACTCTAATAATTAAGATTATATAAATTAGAATTATAAATAATTTTTTACTAATTATTACAAATTAATTATAATATATATTTTAAAATTGATATTTTAATTTATTAAAAGGATGTACAAGAAAATAACGTGTAATTTAAATCATATAAATTAAATTTTTATATTATTTTTATTAATTATAAATATATTTTTATAATTTTAAATTAAATATTTTAATTTACTAAAAAATATAAACTGCTAGGGATGATTGAAAAAATTGTAAATGGGTACACACAAGAATTACTCAATAGGAAAAAGAATTGACACATATTTTGTCTTCATAGGGATGATTTATAGGGGTTAAGTCCCCATTTGTTAGACGGGATAAGGAAAGGGATAATATATCTTTATTTTTTAATTATTTTTATTATATTTGTATTTGATAAATATTTTTAATTTTAATTTGGATTATGTTGCATTAATAATATTTGTTATTATAGATATTTATGTTTCAAATTGTAAAATATTTTTAAAATTTTTCTCTTTTTAAAATTTGTTAATAAACACTTAAATACCATATGGATTTAAAATCTTCACGGGAAACGGAGAATGGGAACCCATAAGGGGATGGGATGGGATGGGATAGGATAGGGATGAGAGACAAAATTTTAGATGGTGATGGGAGATGTGAGACATATCCCTTTTCTCATTGATATTTATTTTCATCTCTCTAAATGGCTCATGATATAGTAAAATTATCCATTCATTCTCTTTCTTTATTTAATAATTTTAATTTTTGAAATGTGCAAAATTTTTATAAAATAGGCTTTTTATTGTTAGTTATAGGTCATCAATCAAGATATTTTCAACTTTATAAACATGATATTCAATATAAGATATAAAATATAATGACATATTTATATTTTGTCTACTTATTTAATTATTTAACTATTAACTTATTTTTAATATAAATTTATATACTTAGTTTACTTTTAAGATAAATTTATATATTCAATTTTCTATAAGACATATGTAAATAAATTATCATTTATTTTTTATAATAATCAACAAACTATTTTTTATTACCTTCCCGTGTATTACGCAGGTCAAGCGACTACTAAAAGAATATAGTTAGATTACTTAGTAAAACTCTTTAGACTCGATATATTAAAATTAAACTTTCATAAAAAAAATCCCACACCCTCAAATTTTTCTAAGAGCATGTTTGAATTTTTGTTTGGGAGCTTTATAATTGATTTTGGATATAAAAATTGATTTTGAAGGATTTTAATGTTATTTGATTTCTACATCTCTGAATTAATTATAGCTAGAAATGATTATAGGAAAAGTGGGAATTTGTACCATTAAATTAATGTGATTTTATTGATTATATATAAAGAATTGTTTTTTAAGGATTTCGGCATTGATGTGTGAGAACACACGGATTCACGAACCTATCAAAGTGAAAAATCAAATAAAATAAAAACTGAAAATAGCAGCAATAATAATAATAATAATAATAATAATAATAATAATAATAATAATTAAGACAGATATAATAGAAAAACAAAAGATAGAGAGAAAATGAAAGGGTGCTTTACGAACACAGTAAAAACGAAAGTAGGATGAGCACTGAATAAAGAGAGAATATTTTCCTTTTGTAGCGATTTACAAGAAGCCAAATGATAAAGGAGCAATGGTTTAAGTATAAATTACACTTATCTCCTTTGAGCATTATAGAAATACAATTTATATTTTTTTTAGTTGTTCAGCTTACACTCATACTTTCTCTACTTGTTAAACTTTAAGTATTTATATTATAGTCACACTCCTTATTTATAGAAAACAGTTAGTAAACATAACAGAATAATATTTTGTGGTATTAATTATTTCTAATTAATAAAATTATAAAAATATCCTTAGACTTAATAGATTGAGCAAAGGTATTTTTATAATTTTAGTAATTAAAAATAATTAATATCATAAAAATATTATTTTATTATGTTTATTAAGTGTTTTTGTGAATGAGGAGTATGATTGTAATTTGAATACTTAAAATTTAACAAACAGAGGAGATGTGGATGTAAACTGAATAACTAGAAGAGATGTGAGTTGTATTTTTATAAATCTTTGGAAAGTTTAATATAATTTATCTATGATTTAATTATGAGATGGCGTGTAGGCAAAATGTTTCACTGAGCCCGCGAATCACAATATACTTTACCTGGTTGAGTATTAGTTGAGTATTTATGTTTAGATATTTTTATTTTTTAATATATCAATGTTTATTACTTTTTAAAAAGATAAATAAAAGTGTACGAATGGAGTATAATATACACACAAATGTAGTCATTGTTTGGATATCACATGTGCATATACTCTGAAGCATACAATAAATAGCTATACCTATCACTAAACAGATGGTGCTCTAAATTGAACTTAACAATGCAAAATATGTTGAGTAGTGCCATGTGTATAATATGATTATACAATAATACATCACATATCTTATCACCATTAGATGTGGTGAGTAAATAGAATGAGCAGAGATTATTTATCACATCTAATAATAATAAAGTGTGTAGTGTATATTTATTATATAATTTTATTATACACATAATATTATTCAAATATGTTATATCAATTTAAAGGCAGTAGACTTGATGCATATGCATTTTGCATAGTAGACTGGATGCATATGCACTTAGTATTTTATTTTATTAAATATATAATTTATAACCAAACATAAATACTTAACTAATGCATTCCATAAATCATTATGATTAATTTAATAGTGAGAAGTTTGAGTAATATATATGGGATCTTATATTCAAATCTATTATAGGTAATGTAATTTCAGAAGAAAAAAAGCAAAGAAAAAACTAATGCATTCCGTTGGTTATGACGTCTGCTTAATAACTGCTATTTATTTCTTTTGTAAATTTTATATTTAAAGGAAACACAATATTGACTCAAGTATTTAATAAGGTGCACATGTGTTACCCTAATAATTCTCGGTGAGATTAACCTATGGCGCTGACTTCACTCGTATAATAAATAAAGTATACACATACATACAAATGCACAGATAGGAACACATATAATAAGATGTTTGATGTCCCACCATTTATTTTAAAGTAAGTTAACATATATAATATTAACCATCCTAGTTCCTAAAATTTGCTTTCTCAATTATATGACTAATTGAATCCACACTATATCCTGGATATTTTTTTACATTAATTTAATTTAAAGATATTAATATTCTCTTAGAAGATACCATAATCTTTTAAAAATATAATGATTATTTACAATATATTGAATTTTCTTTACTTAAATTTACATCCACATATGTCGATTTCAACTTTCAAGTTCGTAGAGGCATCTCGAAACCGCATTAATTAATGAATGACTATTGTATTTTGTTTTGGTTATTTACCAAAACAATCAGGTAAGCTAAAATATGATGATCAATCATTTTTGTCAAGAATAGACTACTTATATTCGTTTTCTACGTACAAGTATCCTTGTCGGACATTTCTTGCGTCGGCAAAATTGATAATCAATCTTATCCAAGTTTTCTTTAGTTGATATTACTGACATTATCAAATCAATTGACTCACTTATGCTAATTAAAAAATATTATGGTTTGATAAAATTCATCCCGACTTCCTTTATTTATCCAGATAATACTAATTTTATCTGAATTTACTATTTATTGTAAGATAAAGAGGAGGATAGTATGATGATTTTATAATTTATGGGAGGTTGGTGTAATGATTTTATAAATTTAAAAATTTTCTAAGTAAATTTTATAAATAGAAAGGAGAATGGGTGAATTTTACTAAATCTCAAGACGCATTGTAATTTATCCAACATATTTAATAAACACCTTTTATTGTGGTGTATCAAATTTTCTTAACATTAGCTTAATTTATTCGTATATCAGTTCTTTCTTACAAGAATTGGTTGCAAAATATTTTATATTCTGCACAACTTTGGTTTCTGTAAACGAAAAGTTAAAAACTTCCCAGAAGTTGTGTACGATAGGTATATATTTCTCTTCAGTAATATAAAAGTTGAGTAGTTATGTATAGCGGCATTAGCAATTATCTATTGAAACCTAATTAATTCAACTCAGACCTACAATTCTTGAATCTCTGTATCCCTTCAGTATATATATGCCGTGGCTTAAGATGAGTTGCCTCCATCTAATTTAACATATGACCCCATTTCAAAGTAAGGTTTGCGGCGGTACTTATCAAAATTCGGGAGGATTCTTAAACGTTTCTGTCAAGAAACTAACATATCTAACATGTTAAAATGTTAAGAGCTGCCAAAAAAAAAATGTCATCATTAGGGAAAAAAATCATTGTTTTTTTATAGATCTTAATTTTGGTACAAATTTATGTTACCAATCAACCAAATCATTTTATTTGTATCACATTTGAGGTAGTGAAAATGTGAGCCAATCACATTTGCTAATATGATAATACATGATTAGATAATAATTAATAATCATATAATAATTAATGCATAAGAATTAAATCCCTTTTATATACATAGTTATATACTACATACGCGGAGGGCGAACCATTTGTAAGATTTTGATACATTAAACTTTGATTAGTGATGAGAAAAGAGAATGCTAGTTAGCTCTGTTACAAGAGAGCGTGTTAATTAGTTCCGTTACAAGCAAATCTGATTAGCTTAGTATGTTATTTCTGTTTTCGTTTGTTAACAATTTCTGTTTTGTTTTAGTTGTAATATCCTTTCAAGTACAACATCATCCTTTAATCATAATATTATACTTAGGAGTTGTTACTTATAAATTAATAGACTTCTCTTAATTATCTATAGCAGAATTGGTCGAATTGTAGTACCTAATTCGTGATTTTATTAAAATACAAAGCAATGAAATAAAGTATTTATTTAATACAAGGTCAAATACAAAAAGAATCTTTTCCAAGAGCTTTACAATACATCTATTATCTCTTATATTTACAGGCATATGCATACACCTAAATACAATAGATGCAGGTCTCTGCCACTAACTAATGCAAATTCCAAATTATTCTTTCTAGTAGTGGCCTCACTGTCTTCTGGATCAACCTAGAGATAATACGAGAAACAAAAATATAGGATTGAGAATTCTAAAATTCTCAGTTGGCATCCCCAAGACATATATTGAAATCCATGTCATTGTCATAACCACAGCCACTTCGATTTATTAAGAAAATGTGAGCATGCAACATATATTAAAGGTTCATTTTAAAGTTAAAAAAACCATTCTCCCGAAGTGGATTCCTTTTATTATTTGAGCTCTTAATATACGTATGTCATCATATAAAGTATATACTAGTAACCTACAACTTAAACATATTGGCGTTAATATCAACTTGTCTTGGGACTTGCCTGTTATGGCTTTGACTACTTTAGGGTAATAGACTGTTTTTCAGGACTGAGTGTAACACCCTAATATTTAACTCAACACGCCTAAGACGCATTTAAGTTAATTATTAGTCATTACTCTTTTGTTCCAGTTTTTAACTCAAACTTCTTTAAAATACTTTAGTAAAAATATGGGTAAAATTTTTTTTGAACTTAAATAACAAATCGTGCACATACTAAATACCTAACGTCATTACTGCGTAAAAGAGATGTTAGAAAGCGAATATCAGGAAAATACAGAATCCTACCTTAAGATAACATAACTCACATAATGATGACATATCCATAATTGTATCATAATAGTGATGTCTTGTAATCTTGGGACATCAATATATATCCGTCAATAATATACAAGCGATAAGCTGAGATACAATTACTCTAAGGAAAAATATCCAAAAGGAAGTTATCTCTGTAGCTCTCGTCACTCTCAAGACAAATCACAGCTTACACCTTCGTTCTAGGCGACACCGGGAAAAGAAAAGGGATGAGAAACTTATACAAAGAATCTCGATGAGAACTCCCAAGTATAACACAAGTGTCAATCGTCATAAATTCCCCGGGAATCTCGGGTTTAATTATGAAAATGGTGAACATATATATAAGGTTCATTTATTAAGTTCTAAATATCATTAGGGACCAGTATCTTTTAGCATGAATCTTAATGTAAGCCATGAATGCAACATATTAATCATGGATGCATGTCAATATCATATACATAGTATCATAAAATTCATAAAACAATGCATATGATATAAAGAACATCATGATCATCATTCTTACAAGTGACTTAAACTTCTTTTCTCTCTCTTTCCTTGGGGGCCTTTCTAATTCTCTCTTTTCTCGAGAGTTCTGGGTTATGAGCTCATCACTCCTCATTTAGTAAATCAGCGTGTCTTATCCTTTTGATAAGATAAATTCCCGACTCTTAAGGTAGTGCGGGATAGAGGGCATTAGGATCACGCTTTCATAACCTTTAATTGAAGTCTAAAGGATCATTTCCTATTTGGATCACCTCTCATAACCTTTAATTCAGAGTCTAGAGGATCATTTCCATGTGTCTTATGTCACCTTTAAACTTGGCATGTTATATAGAGATGCAAATATGAATAACTCATCATTTCAACATTTTCATGCTCATAAACTTCATGGAATCATGCATCTCAATTTATCAAGCATAATTATAACATACCATAACTTAAACCACATAAACATGTATCATACTTCATTGCATATATCCATAAGCCATATGAGTTTCAACACATGAATATAGCCTTCACAAGATATCAACCGCATTCATGTCATCAAATTTATCAACATTTACGCTTAAGCCCCAAAGGGTCAAATCTACAATTTCTCAAAGGTTCTGGGTCAAAATGCAAATACCCCTTTGTAACACCTTCTCACAAACTAGAGATCTTTAACATTAACCAATACTTTTAATAGACATATAACTATTAGAAACCGTTATAAACTCATCATAAAAACCTTTTAAGGCCATAAACCAAATTTCAATACATTTTAGGGGTCAAAATGTAAAATCGCTTGTTTTTAATATTTAACGACAATGACCAGAATTTCTAAAACTTTATATAAACTTCATAAATGGTATTTTGGACTCATGGACACATTCAACATCATTAGTAGCTTAAATAAAATCATTTAGCTGAAATAACATAGTTGATAGTTCAAACACAACTTTACGCATTTTTGCAAAGCGCCCAAACTAACACTTGTAACTACCCTTTTATGCATCTATGGTACCAAAATAATTTTACAATAACTACTATGATTTAAACTCATCTAAACATCTAAATCAAGTAACCTTTTCAGTTCTAAAGGATTAGATCAGAATACTACAATTTTAGCATTTAAAATCATGAGAAAAATCGTATTCTTAATCCTTTATAATTTCTAGGTCTTTCAAAATTTCTTTGTACAAATTTAAAGAACAAGATCATGCCTAAAAATAAAGTATATCAAGATTTAAATCAGAATTATATAAGTGCCAAAAATTAATAGATGAAAGTGTCCATGATCAAAGTTGTCATTTAAAATAAAACAAGTAAAATCTTGAACTTTAGGATTTAAATGATAACTAGGATCATGAACTTGTCTTGTAACCTTATTATTATCATTATAAGGTGATAACTTGGAAAGATAAATATGAAATGCAAGACTTGAGATATAAATATAAAGATACAAATTCATTCTTAGGTATTTATGATTTAGGTGACAACTTGAAAGTAAATATGAATATACAAGTTTATATTATTATCTTCAAGTATTAAAGTGATAACTTGGAATATAAATATGATTATGAAAAACTTGAAATATAAATATGATATGCAAGAACTTATAACATAAATATGGATGCAAGTTCATTTTTATGTCTTATTAAGCTTAAAACTCAAGACTTAGTAACTCCTTTAGAAATCTTTGTCATTAAGAATTAAATCTTGGGCTTTAGAGGACATTTAAATGATGGATTCACAACCACCACCATGATTCCTCATCATCAAGCCATGGTCATTATCAAATCATAAAAATCAAAAATATAAAGGAAGAACAAAGAAAAGTACATGAAATAAAATCCCTACCAAGTTGTTTCTTTTGTTAATTAGAGTAAGAGCAGATCTTGTATGAGATATCAATGACAAAAATCTGATCTTAGTGATGGTATATATTTGTAAGTGAAGATGAAATGGTGGGAGAATTTTTGTTGTGTTCTTGTGTTTGGATATGGAAAGTTTAGGTGCTTAGGGGTTGGTTTACGGTATGTATGTGTTTGTTTAAGCAGGAACTTGGATGGATATCAAGAATGGAGTCTCTTGGAGGTGGAGAAGGAAGAAGAAAGAGCTTTGTATTTAGAGAGAGAGAGAGAGGATTTTTGGCTAATTTTTTGTGAGCAAGACTACAACCAAAAATACAAATGGTAAGAAATGAATGTTTGTGTGTGATTTAGGCTTGGAAAGAAACACATATTTATAGTGATTTTGCGGGGTGAGGCAGCTGCATTAATGGCTATAATGGGGAGTATTTTTTTCAATTTTTGTGAGTTGTAGGACATATATTTGATGGGTATTTAATTTGTAATGGTTTAGAAATGATAAATTAGTGTAAGTGGCTTAACCATCAAGAGTTTAAAATTCCTCAAGACAAAATTAAATGGCCAACACTTATAGTGAAAATTTTAGTGCTAATAATCTGAAGTAATAAAATAAAAATAAATCTAAAATATATTTTATTTTTGAGAAAAAGAAATTGTTAGTGGAAAAGAAATTGATAAACTAAAGTAAGTGCTTAATAATCAAATATTTAAGGTGCTCCACTACAAAATTAAATGGCCAACATATGTAGTGGAATTTTTAGTGCAAATAATCTGAAGTAATAAAAAAATAAATAAATATAAAATATATTTTATTTTTAAGAAAAAAGAAATTTAATACACTAATTTCCTATTATGTGTCTTAAGAACCCCTTTTTAATTAAGAAAGAAAAACAATCTTTTCTAAAATAATCTTATGCTTTAAAATTACCTCAAATAATTATTTTGACTCAAGATAAATAAATAAAATTAATTTATCTTTAATTAGAATAATATTGCCTATATTTATTTGATTAAATAAATAAGCTCATTTATTGTTAATTAGAACAAAATGGTAATTTAACGTAAAAATTCCTCAAAACCACCGAACATTTTCAAATATCAAATTACACATGTAATAAACATTTTGAACTCCGAGGCGATGACTAGGTTGAAATTCTTGAATCGTGTTAAATTTACCACAAAGTATTTGGTAATTTCACTTGCGGTAAAAATTTGAAGTTGATATTTTCACATCTACAATATCCATACACACATAATCCCTTCAAGCATAAAACTAACCCCTTGAGGATAAGCGCCTGGTAGTCTGATTTCGAGAACAAGAAATGGCGGCTTAGGGCATTTTGGTCGTTACCTGAAAAATTGAAAATCGCGATTTTTGCACATATTGCTTATTTAATCACCATATAATGTTATTCTAATATCAAAATATCACATTGAAGATGGCCTGGACCATTTTGGCCTCAAATCTTGTGTAGAAATGACCTAGGGGTATTTTGGTCATTTTGCATAGCAATAAAAATCGAGGCGTTACACTGAGCTCATTCCTATATATGATCATTGGATTTATTTTCTCTAATTCTCATACAGACTTATTTTGAGATGAGTTTACTTTCCTTGACTCAATTCAAAGGTAGTCAGGTTTACCTTCATCGACAAATCGGATTTACTTTCTCCAACCCAATAATTATAAATTTTATACTTTTCTTTCGCATATAAACAATTATAATAAGTATTCACATCTATATGTGCCTAACCTCATCAATAAGTTCACATGCTCAATTATTCATATTCAAGTACTCATGTCATACTAATGCCAAATGCCATTATTTTCATCAATTCAAAGCATTGGTTCAATTCTAGCATAGGAGAAAATTTTTCGCTTAAGTAGTAAGATTTATTTTTCATATCAAATGACCAATTCAAAGACTATAAAGTTACAACATCAATTCCAGCAATTCAGCAACAATATGATCGGCCACAGTTCTTGATTTTTTTAGGGCAGTAAAAGTCTTTATCATGACCTAAGAAAAATCATGGAGTTGCCGTAGGATGTTAGCTTCAACATATAAATTTTTTAGCTCATAAAATCACCTACAATTACACCAAAAAATTTGTGACCAACCTCTATCTAGGAGAAATTCAAAAATCCAGCAGTATAGTCCAAAATTCCTTTTGACAAAAATGATTTCTAACATCATTCAAACATGCTGCCAAAATTAGGTACATCAATATCCATATATTATCAACCAATGAAACCAAAAATATCAAGCTAAATTAGTAAACAAAGCATAAAAATAGATTTGAAGCAAAAAAGGTTCAATAGCTCTACTTTTTGGAGACTTAAGGATCTTTGCTCTAAAAGATGTTCCAAGAAGGATTTTGCTTATTTCAAGGTCTCCAAGCCAATAGCAAACTCTTCCTTAGGCAGTAAGGTTTTAAGGTGAGGAATTGAAATTTTACTCAGTTAGTTTAGTAGATATTGATGAGGAGAGCAAGGTTAGTGAAAGGAGTTTGTGATTTTGGCAAGTCTAGGCTAGAAAAATGGAGGTTTGAATCAAGTTTTTGAGCTCTTGAAAAAATGAAAATGGTCACTGGTCCTTCTCCTTACTTGGCCGAAATGATGATGAAGTGGAGTGATAAGGTGGTTGTCTTGTATTTATCCTAATTTAAACCTTAGATACTGTGTAATACAAATGCATAATTCTTAAAGAAAGAAAATAAAATGGAGGGCTAAGATTTAATCTTGTAAATCAAGATTAAATCTTAGCCTTATACTAAGTTTAAATGGATATACATTATCCTTATATAATGATTAAATTATCTTTCGATGTTAGAAATTATACACCGAAATTTTACCAAACGATGAAATATTATATCCGGGTAATCAGATATTGCCCAAAATAAAATTCTAGGTATAAAATAACTCATTTCTAACTATTTCTAACCTTAACCCTATGTTTTCCCAATTCTGGGCATCTCCTGATCCTGGATCTAGGATTTTTGCTTTCCTGACGGGCTTGTGAGGCCCATAGTTCACTATTCACGTTTGGCCTGAAATTTTTTTTTAACTCGTCCATTGTGCCATCCTTATCATTGCTAAAATTATCAGATTTTGTAAATTCTCACTTAAAAAACTCAAATTAATTTTAAAATAATTTTTTAGGTGTTACACTAGTCATTAGCTTATTGCATGATTCTTCTTTTGTCTACACTTCTATTTTTTCTCCAAGATTCTTCCAAGGTTTTTATTCTGCTTTTACTATCTACATCCACAATTTCATAAATCTTTAATTATCTATAACTTGAATAATTGCAAACCATTTTTATAAATCTTTTTCATCACTTAGATAACTCTTAAAAATTACCTATACAATAGATCACTCCCACTCTTGCAGGATGACTAAACCTAACAATCAAATGCCTTATTTATGACCAAAACACTAGTAAGACTTCTACTTCATCTTTGAATTAAACCCTCAGTGTTCTTGAGGTCTGATACCTTTACAATTAGGTTTGAGTGCGTAACTCCTCCTAAACTTGAGTTAATAATGTTTCTCTAAGAAAATTAAATATAAAAAAAATCGTTTATTAAGTATGCGTTTTGGTTAAGCTAGTCGAAAAAAATAAGATTTTATCTTTGCTAGCTAGGTATCAGATTAGAGATCCACACAAACTTGAGACAAAAGTGAGAACACAATGACTCTGCAATTTCTGAATCTGAGATAATGAGCAAGAGCTCTGAGACAAGTATTTTATGCACAATGATAAACTTCTGTTATCTGATAACTAATCATAATAACTCAGCAAACTAACTTCAACTTAATTTAAACATGTGATTAATAAGGGAATCAGGGTTAATTAAGGGAACATCAAACTTGTAACTATTAGCTCTTCCTATCAGCCTTGTTTCTATTTAATTTCTGGTTTCAATTAAGTATAGTCAATTCAAACATTTCATTCATTCTGTCGGCACCAATACTTTGTTACCCTATAGAGTCAACACAAACTATATTCAATTTCCAGAATTCAATGGGAAACCAAGAAAGAGAAAACGAAAGGCTCTTAATTCGCTCAACTAATTAATAGCATGAAGTAAAGAAAATAAAGCACTCTCAATGTTAATATACATACTAGTTATGCTTATAGGGGGTACCTGCAGTCTGCTGATAGGTGTTGTGCTTGGCAACAATACCGAAAATTTTGACCCATGGAATGGGACCAATAGGGGTATATTATAATAACACTTTTGGTCTCCCTCAAGAGTAATTGTCAAGGAACAACCAACATAATCTTATTTGTGTAAACGACGTTTGTGATCTTTCTTTCTTCCACAGTGCTATGTCCTACCATTAGCAATGCCTGCACCACCACATCTTGGGCTCTCTAACTAGGGCAAACTAAATCTCAGCCTCAGTTGTAATTTCTTACTTCTTTTGTCTCAATTGTAATTAAAGTGTAAGGTCTTCTTTTCAAGAAGCATTTGCTTTTCAACCTTCTATGGCCCATAGACTATCAAAACAAGGGCCTTTCGTTGGGTAATGGGTTGGTAAAGCCTCTTCCTTAATAATTCGTTCATTTCGTCCCAGTACTTTATATGTGATTAATCTCATCATGAATAAATGCATGCTTAAATGAATTTCTGCACCAAAAATTAACTTATTTTGTGAGATTTCTCTATAATCCCATAAAATTCAAAGATATCTGTACTTATTTATTTGTGATTAAGAATGAGTCACATATTCCACTAATCCAAATTTTTTAAATATGTTAAATCGAAAATTAAATCACAACTATGAATTACACAGGAGTTCCAGTACCACTGCATGCATACCGAAGCAAAGAACTATTTTATATTTAGGGAACTTTTTGCTTAAAAATTCATAGAATTAGATTTTGAAGTGGTTTTAACGTTTCAGAATTTTCAAATCTAAGTACGACCATTAATTTAGGCATTTTATCTAATAATATTCACATAAGGACACAATGTGCTGAAAATCCTCTAGATAAAATTGAAAATACTAGTCACTAATACTATCAAAACATATATCCATCGTAAGCACGAGGCTAAGATAAGATGGTAATGACTCTCTTCTTCTTCGAACAAATGTTGAGGGTTTGATTCTTATCTTGAAAATTAAGTACCTTTAAAACTTATGGCTAGTATCTACCCTATGAGCTTACAATACTCAAAGTGATTAATCATTGCATTCGACAGTGGATATCCTGGAAAGTAAGAAAAAAAATATCCATCATAAACAGTTTTTTTTATTGTCTCAACATAACCGGCTTTTTGAAAACGTATCTGACCTAATTTGAGCGGCTACTTGCGATTTGTTTTGAAAATACCAAAAAAAAAAATGTAAAATTCTATACAATCAAAATTTTTAACGGAGTAAGAGAATCGTTAAGATTGAATTAATTAAATACAGTGACGTAACAATAATTTTATTTATAAAAAAATTAATACATTTGTCACATTATTATAATAAAAAGTTAACAAAAATTCCAATTATAATGTCCTTTTAAGAGTTGTAAATTTTATTGAATTGCAGTGGAAAATTTGTAAGCCAATAGAAATAACTCACACGATCAACCTTTCGTTTATATTTTGTTGATTTGGGTTTGGTTAATTGATTTCTTTATTAATAGATTCTCGTTAATATTTTTATAAACACTTGATGAGCAAAGAGTGACATCTTTATTCACAATTGAGACGTTTTAGAAATAATAATAGGAATAATATTAATATCTTTTTGCGTTCACTCTAGTGATTGTACTACTTTTCATCACTTATAGAAATGCTGATTAAGTTGGAGTATGAAGCAAAAGGGAGCGACTTTATATGAATGAATGTTTGTACTAAAGGCGATAGGTGTTGCCCCTATGAAAGCGAAGGATCACGCCAAGTTTCAGGGAAGCCAGCTTTGCATCTTTGAAAACGAAAATCGATTACCCTTTACATAATAATTAAGGTTTTATATGTTCGGTTTCAATTGGGGGCATGAGATCGATGATTCCAAGATCGAATTGATTATGAGTGCATTTTCATGGGACTCAATTGCAGAAAAGTTTATCATAACAAGTGCTTCTGCTCATTCATCATGGTGCACAATTCATGGACATCATTCTCAGTAGGATTTCCTACACTTTACATTTGTTAGATCTTTCACCTTAGACTAAGTTTAGTTAAAGGAATAAATTTTACTCGAGTTAGTTTCATGTGCAAAATTATACATGAAACTTAATTGTGTGTTGATGGTTCTGTTTTATCTTGTGTTGTAATTTGTTGCATACTAGTTTCTTGGGGTTTTCCTTTTGTTGGTTTTTTGTGTTTTTGTTGGTGACTATTTCTTACGATTTTATTTTGTTGGTGTTGTGTTTTTGTTTTCTATCCCTTGTATCTATTGAATGCTTAGTATTAATCTTAGCTTCTCTTTTTGAGAGTCAAGCAATTTTTCAACCATAGAAAAAAAATTATACATAAAGCTCGATAAAAAAAGTTATCCTTATTTTTATCCTTTAATCAATATACTCTTAGGATGTATTTGATTTTGGGATAAAAATAAAAGAACAATTTCCCCCAATTTTCCTCTTAAGGCCTTAACTAAACACATCCATAGCAGGATGAACTTTGAATAAAATATTTAAATTCATAGTTGTATTTTTTTCCCATCCTTCTAAATTTGTTAAAGAGGTTACTAGCCGCAAGAGGCACTCATGAGGGAAACATCATTTTAACACTGCAGAGCCTTAATTTTTTGTCTTAGATAAAGGGAGAGAGAGATGTTGAAGAACCTTCTTATATAAGCAAATTATTAGATTAATAGAAATAACAAATATCAAATTCTAAACTTTTTGATATCTCTCTTAAAAGCTTAATCAGTTTGGTAGAAGCACATGAATGACTTTATATCTAACATATATATCATATGCATTTTTCTCATGCAAATCTCCCGGCCGGAGAGAGATGCAATAAAATCATAATCCTTCAATTTTTCATGCATTGTGGACATCACGCAATACCCACTATACCATTTAATTTTGGTCAGTGAATGGTCATTCTCTATACGTGGATTCATAGATGGCAAAGATTAGCGGAAAGTTCATGAAGCAAATAGAAAACAGAAGTATTATATTGGTCAAAGAATCCAAAGTGAAACCAATAATTTCTTTTCTTCTTTATTTATTTATTTATTTTTGGCTCGTTAGAGGTGGAATGCTCAATAAATTATTAGCAGAAAGCAGCTGTCTCTCTTTACTCGAAATAATACGAGTCAAGTTTCCATCTTATCCTTTTCTGCTATGAATTACAATGCAAGTTTTATCTCTCCATTATCATCATCATGTGCAATGTCCCACTTTCTTACAAAATCATTAACGGCCATTCCAATCTTTATCTCTTCCTACCCCAGCACTGCTCCATTTTGGTGAAGGCAATTCCAAGTTCTCACAACTAGATAGCTAGTGCATATACAAGCCTTCCTCGTTAGACCAACTAACACCAATCTGATTTCTAGCCACAAATGAATTTGTTAATTAGCATCTAACTTTCGCTTTTGTGGCATTTTCTTTGCCCCTCATAATGATGAAATCAATGTCTAAAAAGTTAAGTGATATATATGCTAATGCAAAACAAAATTAAGAAAAAGGGAGAAACGTTGTATAGTTGTTTTACTTTTTTTTCTTTTTTTTTCTAGATTTGTTCTATTATCTTGCTATAAAAGGGAAATAATTAATATAATGGTTTATTTAACCAGTATGCTCTGTGCAATTCTTTACCTATACTCAATTTTATACATGCAATAAATCGTATCAACAGCTCATGAGATTGCTGATATTTTGCACAATACTTTTGAATTTATCATGTCTATGTTAATTGACCCCTCACCTCACCTGTAGAGGAACAAGGGTGCTTAGTGTCACATTCTACACAATATAAGAGTATTGTGCTCGAAGATATTTGGGTTTTAGAAATTTTCTCTGTTTGAATAATATTCCCTTTCATATTTTTCTAATAATTTATTGACACGTAAAAGATAAATATTGTATATTTGATATCTTATACATTTTTAAATATACTTTAATTTTTATATTTTTATGTGATAATAAATGATTAATGAGATAGAGAATAAAAAATTATTTTTGGACAGAATATTTCTATCCGTTAGCAGGTTAGTGTATGTCGGGTATTTTATATTCACCCGATGCCCTCATCTCTAAGTATAAATATTTATATAATTTTTTTTCCATTCCAAGAGGTGCAAAATATCAAATTAAATCAGGGGAAGGTTGTAGAAAATAAAATAACACAAAATCAGGGGTGAATAGAATTGAGAGAGTTAAAATGTAATTAGCAAAAGGTGTGGCATGGGTGGCCCATGTTTTCTATGTGGTCTATTCAAATAGGCCCAAGAAGAGGTAAACTTGCTTGCAGCACATTGTAAGTCCACATTTCCTCATTATGCCCTCTGACATATCTACCTAATAGTCCTTTTCAACTGTGCAAGTTTCAGAAAGTTGGAGTTAAAACCAGCTCAATATGAAAATTGCGCTTGAGAGAGAACAGCTATTAGCGAGAGGAAAGTAACGTATTTAACAAGTGCTCCTTCGGGCCTACATGCCTGTTTTGGCCACTGCACTGGTTAGTGAAAACAAATGCCACAGGCTTCAAGTCTAGAGAAAGGTTTTCATCAACCAATAAAGAGTGCACAATTAATTAATATGAATAAAAATAAAAGAGTGAAAATGAAAAATATAATATAAATATAATGTTAAGTCACCTCCACAACTGGCAATTTTGTTCGTGCGTTTCCCATCAATAATGCAGAGGCTGCTTATGTAAAGATGCTACCATTATATGATTGTTGTGCCTTAACCACCTAAATTACTTTGCCATGTAGAACACCACCCTTGTAAATTATATGAATCAAGATAGCACTGAAAGAGAATATACAATGGAAAAAAAAAGAAAAAAAGAAAAACATATTAACTTGAAACTGTACCATGAAGGAGTACTTAATTTACACCAATGTTAAATCTCAGCCCCCGCCACATAATTATAGAGAAATCAATGCATTGATAATGCATATTTAATTTGCAACAATATTATATCCCTTTCTTCCTATCAGGAAGAAAATGTAGCAAATAAATCATGCACAACTTAATATAATTAGGACCGATGAATTAAAAAGATTAAAAATACTATAAACAACCTCATAATATATTTTATATATATAAAAAAAATTTAACCATCTAATGACACAATTTTTGTTAACCAAGTTAAAATCTTCTACTACTATTATTCACAAATTTCTCTCTCGTGCTCGTCCTTTAAATTATACAAGTATTATTTATAATCAAATTTTACATAGCTCCCAATAAATTTATCTTAGCATTATTTTTTGAAAAAATGTAATCACAAAAATAGTATTTTGGATCCAAGCGATGCTTTAATATTTTGGTCCAAGACAATCATAATAGAGTGACCAACACTGCAAATGTCCTTGAATCGAAAACAAATCCACAATAGCATGTTTCTCCATTTTGGTAATGGATGTGACGGAGAGAGAAGTTACTTAGCGACCACTATCTGCAAAGTAATGAACAATAGCCATTAGGAAAAGGGCCGATATGTGGCCCAATTGGTGGAACTTGCATGATCTCCTGTTGTTTGTCGATGATGAGCTCTATATTTTTTTTATATTTTCTTTCAAATTACAGAACTTGCTAAGATAGTGGACTAGATAGACACAAGAGTAAATTATAATGACCTCACTTGAGATTTGATGAAATTCACATTAGCTCCCCTCCATTTGTCCATGTGACATTCACCAACCTTAGATACGTTTTTCATTATGTAATAGAGGAAAGGTAAGTGTAATAATTTTAAAAACTTTGGGAAGGTCGATGTAATGATTTTATAAATTTGGGGACCTCTTCAGGAAATTTTACAAATAGAGGGGAGATGAATTGAGTTTCATCACATCTCAAGAGAGATTAGTATAATTTACTGTAGACACAAAGGGAAAGCTTTTTCCTTCATTACATCAACTTTGTTTTTGGTCAATTCCCTCATTACAATTGGGTTGGGCATACCTCGTGACAAGACCCTTATTTTATGCATGTGGTGTCTTTTCTTCTCGTGGATCAGGCTTGATTTTCTTTCTGTTGAGCTATTACAGCCCGTCGTGACCTAAAAGAGATATTAGGGCCCATAGTATCTATATTCAATAGTCCTTTAATTATAGTGTATTTATACGGGCCCTGACATCTCCATTTTGGTCGTGCGTTACAAAGGGTGAAATTGCTCTGATGTTATTGGCAAGGGAGTTCTGAAGAATAGCTAGAAGGAAAAGGGCCGGCATCTAGCCCAGTTGTGAAAGTACTCAACAACTCAATCGGATATAGGACTTATTTGTAGACCGATAAAAAAATAAGGACTTGTTTTCAGACCAAAGCAGAAAAAGATATACAATATGCTAATTTCATATGCATGGCCCCTTTCAAAGTTCTAGCCCATGTAGTAGTCGAGCTAAGGTAATGCATCCAGACCAGAAACGGTAAGGTGATACACCCCTTTTCTTTTCTTTGTTTTACCGGCATGTTCATCATATCTTTCGAGTCTGATTTTTTTATGGAATAATAAGTTTGGAACAATAACTCTTTTAATCTTAAGAGGAGGGACAAACCGAAAAAAATGGCTAATTACAGAATAAACTCAGGTAGTTTATCCAAAGCAGCTTACCTGTAGAACCTTTCTCTTTAAATCGAATTTTGATGAAAAAAATGTTTTCCCAGAGGTTTAAGAACTCGTTAAGTTACATTGATATGTTTATTTCTACATGGTTTGTGCATAATACTTTAAGATGCTTCAAATAGATTTGAGATCTGATATGCTTAGATCACTTTTGTACTTATGAGTATATGTAGTATGTTTATGATAGCGTCCATATGTCCTGAACATTCTATTATAGACATATACTCATCACTGATTAATTTTCTAGGCTTAGACTTTTAATGACATTAGAACCTAGGTTTTTACATGATACTTTGTGCCAAAGCTTAGGCCTTTGTTAATTAATTGATGGGACTTTTCTGACAAAAAAGGAAAAAAAAAGAGTTAGTGAAATTTTATTAAGGAAAGGTGTTAAAATATTTTTATGTTTGTGCTTATTGTCATTTTGTGTAAACATTACTCATATATTTGTCATCAGCAGGATGATACTTTCATGAATTACACACTAATTATCACTATTGTACAGTTGGACAGGCTTATCAGTACACTTACATTTTTCGTGCTTTTCTAGTGGACAATTGAATCACTTATTACACCACTAAATTTATGGCCAATTCCATTTTTGAAATGTGATCAGATGGTGAATGAAATGATCTCATTCGAGCTCTCAAGTTTCGTGTGGAGTCTATAATGAACTTTATTTTATACAAAGTTACACCCGCCTTCAAATTAATAGGGTAAATTACACTCACCTTTTCCTGAGGTTTATAAAAATCCTCTAGTTATTCAGCTTACACTTACATCGCCCTCTACTTGTCAAATTTTAAGTATTTAAGTCACCCTTCTCATTCACAGAATATCATTAGTAAATTTAATAAAATGACATTACACTTATCTTCTCTGAGATTTGTGAAAATGTAACTCACACTCCCTTTAGTTATCCAGGTTACGCGTACCCCCTCTACTTGTCCAACAGTATTCTATGAATGAGGAGTGTGACTGTAATATAAATACTTAAAATTTGACAAGCAGAGAGAGTGTGAGTATAAGCTGAACAATTAGAAGGAGTGTGAATTGTATTTTCATAAATTCAAGAGGAGATGAGTATAATTTACCCGATAAATAAACAAACGAGCATGCAAAGCTAGTGTCATATTTTAAAGGACTTTGCTTGCTAATGTATGATGATTTTTTTGCCGTGGAAAATAAAATCATTACTTTCAGATCCAAAACTGATAAAAGGTATGTGATATTTTGAATTGCGATTGAAAGGAAACTGGGTTCCCCATGTGGGAAAAGAGGCAAGCCCACATGCCACAACATGAATGCTGCAATTGGATTGTAGACAGCTTTTAGACTTTTGTACACTTTAGTCCTTTCCTTCGGTATGTTGCAGTAGTGCACCGTACATTGCTTTTAGACCACTAAAATTTCTCGCTCCGGCCAAGCATGCATCCAACACATTGAATGCGTTAGCACCAAATCACTTGCATACATTTAAGTTAAAGACCTCGAAATGGCAGTAATTAACAATATAATGATAGAAAAATATATATGAAATTTTTTTGACCTATTTGTTAGATGAAATAAAATGTCATTGACCCCTTAATTTATTTGAAGGCCGATAATTATAACATATGAAGCAACGACACATCAGTTGGATGCTGTGTCTACGTGTTAGACACATGTTCATATCAGATCTTGCATGGTGCACTAATAATATGGGTTGGTATATATTTAATTTAAAATTTACTTTTTTCTTACTCTAACATTGATAAATACAATATAAATAAGGTTATAAAGAATAAATAAAATATAATTTAAGTTTATATAAATTATATTTTGAAAAACGTATCAATTTAAAAAATTTTAAGTTATATATGCCATTTTCGTATCTTATAATTTTTCAGCTTTAATACGTCGCTCGTACTTGTGTCGTATCGTTGCCCATGGTATTGTCCGTGTCTTTCCTTCGTAGATTGTAACAATCATTATGGATACATAAACTTTTGATAAAGTTTGTGATTTTGTAGTATTTTCCTTTAACAATAAAGTTGCATGAACCACAGCCATACAAAAGCCTCTTCTTGTGTGAACTTGCTATAATTCATGGATGCAAATGATGCATTACCTGAAGAAGTGAAGATCGCGAGAGCATTCACATTCACGGTTCTTTGTGATTTGTTGCACGTGGGTTGCACATGCAATTACTAATTATGGCTACTACTATTGAGCCTGCGTTATCTGCATAAATATCAAGTTGAAACATATTCTAGTATATTATGTTCTAATTCATCGAGTGGCCCACAGCTTCAGATGGAAAACACAAAAGTATGTGTAGGAGAGTTTAAAAGCAGGGTCAAATTATTTGTCACCCGCCTCACATCATGTAGACAGCTAAAGAATTTTGTAAGTTTTTTATGTATTTATTTTGCTCCAGATCTCGCCCAGCTAGAAAGAGAAGTAGTACTATTGGGGGATATTTTTATAATTAGAAATTAGTTAGAATTTATTTAGTTTATTAGATGTTAGTTAGTAGTTTATTATGCTTTTTAGTTTATATAAGGATGCATTAACTCGTATCATCTCAACCTTTCTGTCATTTAGTAAAATTTACTTTCCAATTCTCACTATTTTCTCTCTGATCACTGTAAAATTCAACATAGTATCAAAGCCTTATTACCCACCATGAACTTTCCTTTTGCTGCATTCTCTAAGTTCTCAGAATTCATTTTTTCTTTCTTTCCTTTTCATCCATTTTCCCTTATTTTCTCACCTATCAAACACTATTTCTTTCTACGTTTCTCACCTATCTTTCAACATTTTTTTATCCAAAAAACTATCAAATCCCTATATTCTCGATTATTTCTCTGATCTCATCTCTGATCTTGTTTCTCTTCAATCTTTTCATTTCATCAGAAAATCAAGAAAAAACCCTAAATTTGTTTGTATCGAGGATTTCACACTTCATTTCCCGCAACGAATTTGTTTAATTTTCCGGCGCAATGGTTCACGATGGGTCTATTTTTGTTCGCCTTCATCATATTGTTCCCTGATGTGTAGTCCACTGCAGATCTGAGTTTAACGATGAATCTACTTCTTTGGTTAGATCTGATCTTCTTCGCCATCGATTCTTGCTCTAGCGATAGGTCATCTAGATCTACTAGTTTCTAACGTCACTCTTTGTTGATTTGTTAGATTTGATTCAGTGGTTGTTCTCAAATACCATAGTCGCTCATCTTCTTACTTGAGTTCTCTGGTGAGTTTGTACTCCATTTTCGTCTGTACCACCATTCAAGACCTTGTCGGTGCCAATATCTCTGTTCCTTTTTTCGGTGAGGCTCATTTCTCCAGTGTGATTGTCTTCCCTCTTAGGTCGATGATTTTGGTTCCAGATTTGGTAATCTTTGACTTTTGGTTTGGAAGCTAGGGTTTGCATTTCCTTTGATTTGCTTTAATTTGATTCTCTTTATTCTAAAAGTGATTGGGTTTTGGTTCTCAAATTATTGGTTTTAATCTTGTTAGAGGTGTTCCTGTTTGTTTGGTTCTGTTGTATGCTTGTTTGTTTATGTTCTTACTCATTTGCTTGGATTGTGCAAGTTTGAAGATTCTAATTCAATGTTTCCATGATTCAAGCTTGTTTGTTGGGATTACTCATTTCTTATAAAAAAAAATCATTTTAGATTGATAGAGAAATTATGGTTTTCTATTCAAGGTTCTCTTCCTTTGAATTTCATATGTGATTTTCTTCGTCAGGCAGCATATTAGTTGTTTGATACTTTGGTTCTTTACTTTCTTTGAAATTTTTCATAAAATGATGTTGTTGTTCTTTAGTTGATTCAACTATTGGATTTTTTTTGTGGTTGACTTCCTTTCCCCTATCATTTGATGCCTGCTTAGAAGATGGTTGTGAAACAATTCAATGGTGTAGGGATGTGATTTAGATTTTTTTGGCCTTGTATGGCTTTGATTTGCTTTTGTCTTGAGTAATAAGGCATCAAAAATAGCTTTTGCTCTTGAAGGTTAAGCTTTTGATTTCGCTTATACCCTTGAGAGGTGGTTAAGCATTGGTTTAGCTTCTGCCTTTAAGAGGTGGTTAAGCATTGGTTTAGCCTTATGTCTTTGGTATTTGCTTGTGCCAAGAGGTTAAGTTTGAAGGTTAGTTAGTTTCTGATTTGTGGTTAAGCTCTCACTACTAAAAATATGCAAAATACCTACAAATTTTTCCTACAAATTTTATCCATGGGTAATACCTACGAGTTTTGCTGCGAATTTCCTTTGCCGAGCAAATTGGGTGATATTTTGTTGCGGATCTTAGAATCCATATCAAAATTTGCAAGTAACTTTCCCTCCACAGGGTAAGAAAATTTTACATAGGAATATTTACTGTGATTTTTTTCGTAGGAAATATTTTCACAGGTAATTTTATAGGTAAAAGGTCAATATAATCATTCAAAGTCATTTTCGTAGTTAAATTCGAAGAAAACTATGTCTGCAAATTTTGTTGCAAATTCTTGCTACAGATTTTGTTGCGAACAATTACTTTCATTTGGATTTTCCTACGCGTTGTTTTCTATGAAATTAGCTATGGATTTTGCTACAAAATTTGTTTGCTATGAACTATCCTACAAATTTTTGTTCCTGCGAATTTAGTTGCGACATTTTGCTGCAAATGTTACTGCGGATTTTTGTTGCTATGACTTTTCTTGCATCAAATTAATACAAATTTTGTTACGGTTCATTGCTATGACTTTTCCTATAAATTTGTTTACTGTGAAATTATTTGCAAAATCTTACTGCGAATCTTATTGTGGATTTTAGTTGCTGCCACTTTTCTTGCAAATTTTTCATGTGAACTTAGTTGTGGATTAGTATTGCGAATTTTCTTGTGAATATTTTTCCTATGAATTTATCTGGGTTTTTGCTGATTTTGTTGTGAATATTTCATGTGAATTTAATTACAAATTTTTGCTGCATATTTTCCTACAAATCCTGTACTTGCAAAATTATCTACAAAGTTTGCTGCAAAGTTGAATTGTTGTGGACTTTCTTGTGAATTCTTTTCCTATGAATTTAGTTGTAGATTGTTTTTATAGATTTTGCTGTGACTTGTTTCCTGCAAATGTAGCTACAGACTTTTGGAAAGAATATTAATCATAGGATTCAAGAAAACCTTTATAAGTTATAATAGATTTATGTGTAATAATATAATGCATGTAATTTGATTGCCCAATTGGATTATGCACTTCTTTTTTAAGGTGAGGTTAAGGGTTCGAACCCCATCTCCATATTTTGCTCATATATTATTGCATTTCTCTTTAAGATTGTGGTATCATAACATAATTATTCTTGAAAATTAACAAATAAATAGAATTACAATTATATATACTCCTGTGACCGATTTTCCCATCCATACATAACATTGTTAGCAATCGATAAATCGGTCACTAATTTTGTGACTGATATATTGATCACTAATGTGCGATCCCTGAAAAAAAAATCTCACTTTTAAAATTTAAATATACTTTGGCAAATAGTTAACATCATACAACAAAGTAAGTTCGATCCAAATATTTTAAATTTTACAATAATACAAAGCAATATAATCTAAAACAAAAATAAAGATATGTATTAAAAACATTTTGGACAATAAATTTTCAACATAGACATAACAAATTCTTGCTTCCATGAGTCTTCCCATTTTGGGACTATTGATTATTTTTCTCGTAACGAGCGTCATGGAGATGTTGAGTTAGAATTAGGCACTATCATCATTATGTTCATTCTACATTGTTCATTTGATTACATTGTATTTTTTCTGATTACATTGTTTTTCCTATGTTAGTTATATTACACGTTCATCTCAAGCTGGAGATATAAAAAATACATTTCTTCTAGCTTGTAGAGGGTGTTGGAGGATATATGTAATGCTTAGTGATGAGGGCGGGGAGTGATCGCCGGTATAAAAAGGCACGGATAATGAGTGGCTCCTAGCAGGCTTGTGGAGGCATACATGAATGAAGTAATTACACACCAGAATAAGAGGGATCCTAAGACTATATAGGTATGAGACTATACAGTTGAGGATGACTTATAAGAATTGATTTGTACTACATATACTAACAAGATGCATTTTCTTTTTGGTAGCTCATCACTAAAGAACTCCATGGTTAAGTGTGCTTGACTTGGAGCAATTTTGGGATGTGTGATCTCTTGGAAAGTTTTCCTAAGAAGTATGTGAGTGAGAACAAAGCAAGCTGAAAAGTCCCCGTGTTAGGTTGTGGGACAGTCATCAATCCATAAGACAGCATAGGCTATTACAAAAGGTATCAGAGCAGCACCTTTCCTACTACAGTGTGGTTTGGGGACGAACCAAGCAGAAGTTGGTGGGCATGTAATGGCCGGTGATGAGAACGGGGAATGATCACCGGTGCAAAAAGGCACGAACAATGAGCAGCTCCTAGTAGGTTTCTAAACGAAAGGGGTACATGAATGAATCGATTACACACCAAAATGAGAGGGATCCTAAGACTGTATAGATGTGTGACTATACAGCTGAGAATGACTTATATGAATTGATTTGTACCACCTATACCAATGAGATGCGTATTCTTTTCAGTAGCCCATTATCAAAGAATTCCATGGTTAAGTGTGCTTGACTTCGAGCAATTTTGGGATGGGTGATCTCCTAGGAAATTTCCCAAGAAGCATGTGAGGGAGGATAAAGCACGCTGAAAAGATTCCATATTGATTTTTAGGGACAGTTATTAATGTATAAGGCAGTCTGTGCTATTACAACATACAGAGGCAGAACCAAGGGGAGGTAGAGGTTGCCATGGCCCCCCTCCCCAAAAAAATGACTTTTATTTGCTATTATATATACATATACATATATATATAGAGAGAGAGAGAGAGAGAAAAAGAGTAGTAGTCCTGCCTATCGTCCTATTTCTTTGAAAATGTGAACCATTGTGAGCTTGTGCAAAGCTTGGCTGCGATTGTAGCGAAAAAAAAAAAGCTGAACAAAACTTTTAAAGATAGTTAAAGAAAGGTCTTACAAAAAAAAAAGATTAAAAAAATGAATAAAATCCACTTTTTAGTATCTTCTTTGGTAAGTTTCTTTTACTTTACCTATTACTGCTCTTCTCTTTCACTATTGGAACAGAGCATAACATACATGACATATGTTTTCAATTTGATTTTTTCCACATTAGTGAGCTAGCTTTCTTCCTTTATTTTTTTTTCAATTAAGTTAAACACATAAGAAGATTATTGATGGAGACATGGAGTATTAGAAGTTAAAAGACAAAAATTTCAAAGATGAGGGGAGGTACCTACAACATTCTTATTGGAGTGAAGAAACAAAGTAACATAATTTCTATCTTCATTTTTTTGTTCACTATTATAGCATGTGTGGTATAGAAATATGAAACATAGATACACTTTTTTATTTTCTATCAATTAGTAGTTGTTTTATGATGCTCTATTTTGATGTTAAAAGATGCAATTTTTTTTAGGTTAAGCTTTAGAGATGTTTAAAAAAAAATACTATAGACTCATTTTTTAAGAGAAAAGAGAGAGTATATGATAAAATAAACTCTAGTCTACCAAATTTAAATTCAGTGAGTAATATTGAAAATGTTGTTGAGCAACTTACAATGCGAGCTACTAAGCAACATATTCAACAAATTTGGGATACGTGATCCTAGAAAGTGCCCACAAATTTAGGATTATCCGATCAATCAAGAAGATGAAATTTGTGAGGCATATATGAAGTTTGGACTATATCATTTTTTTTATTAATGTGTATCCTCTTTCTGGTCTAGACAGTCATCCTTGTTGATTTCAAGCTAACTGGTTCAAAGGTTTTCCTTAGTTGGAGTATTCACCAGAAATAGATGTTGCATTTTGTCTTTCATGCTATTTATTTTCTAGAAAATCTAGTCCATTCACTTTGGGAATATTAAGAAACTGATAAAAGTGAATAATGGGAAGATTGTGCATTTTTATCTCATATGGGAAAATGTCTTAATTCTCCTTACAATGTTGTTGTTAAATGCTATGAAGACTTCAAGAACCAATCATGTCATATTGACAAAGTACCATCTAAGTAGACTTCACAACAAATTTTAACTAATCGATTGTGCCTTTGCAATACCCTAGTTTTAAATAAAAATGTCAGAAAATTTTTTGAACAAGGAAGCGTGCTAGTTATGCTTATCTGTCATTCTAAGTCCTAAATTTCATTAAGTCTGGATTCTACGTATCCTTGGAGGGCTATATAATAGAACCTCATTCTTAGGATCAAAATTCTAGGTAATTGTTTCCAGAAGGGAAATAAGTGAAATACCAATTTTTAATAAATTTTATGAAACTCCCAAAATTGAACTAAAACCCAAAATTTGGATTCTGATTTATTGGGATTTTAATTTTTCTGATATTTTATTTGAATCCAAATGGAGGGTATTTCCTTATTTATATTTATGTTTTAAAGTTAATGGAGAATAAAATAAATAAGGACATTAACTTAATGAGTGCTCAATGAACACTGCAGCGCTCATAGTAGTCCCGTAACAATAAGGCGATGCAAGTCATAAAAATAAAATCATGCGCTCTGATGAGCATTACAATGCTCAAAATTTCAATAAAAAGCTCTATTTTGGGGTTCAAACCATAAAAACAAGACCCCTCACCCTAAAACTCAAGAACCTCCATCTCCCTACCTATTTCCACCTCTAAACCTCCATTTTCTTCTATTTCTTTCACTTCTAACTTCAATCCTTCATTCCTAAGGCTTTATGGTATGTTGTTCTCTTAGTTTTGCTATCTTTTCTTCAGTTTCTCCTTGTTTTGGGGTGGTTTCCATGCTTATAAGGTTAGAGAGTTCCTCCTCCATGTTAGAGATAAAGTTGAGTTATTTAGTGATTCTAGAAGCTAATCTAAGGTTCTATTACTTCTATAGCAGATACTGGTGCCATTTCTGCTCAAAGAAACCTTGTTAGTGTTGAACCTTCAACTTCTTCCACTCCAGGTGAGCGGGTTCACATATGTAACTTCTATTTTAATCACTATATCTACTTTCACCTACAACATGAGATTATATGTGATTTTATAATATGTTTTGTGAAGTATTGAGATTCCTGTGAAATATTATGTTATGAACTATTGATTTAATAAGAAAATGTGTTTTCTTGAAAGCATGGGACATCCACTATTGAGGTGGACATCCACTATTGAGATTGAGTTTTGTTAAAGTTACACTGTGAATTTAATTATTTAGAGATGATTTATGATTATATGACTCTGGTATTGCATATTGTTATATAAAGAAAGATTTTGAACCCTAGGATAAAAGATCTTATGAACGAGACAGAAAAGATTGAGATTTTTAGGTGAGCTAACAGTAGTTATAGAGAAATGGGATGTGTGTTAACGACAGTCTATTCGTAAACCTTGGTACCAAGTAGCCCAGGGCCACAGATAACAGAGAATTTATTGTCACACTGAGGATGACAATATATAACGCCCAGGTGTAACTAGAGATATATGTTCAGAGTTTTGTTACATAACAAACATTAGGCATAACTAGAGTAAAGATTACCGTTTCTCTATTAGAGTACTATTAGGTCGTTTTATAGAAAGCTAAGATTTGATAACTTGATTATAATTATGAAATGCTTTGATACTTTATTATTATCAATATTATTTTGGTGTTGTGTATTTTCACTTAGTGTCCCATGAAAGGGGTTCTAGGTAAAAACTCACCCCTCTATTCCTTCTCATATTTTACAGATATTGTAGGAGCTGAGGGTACATCCCAATTGTCTTCGTCCCAGCAGCATTAGAATTCAATGGTGAGCCTTTTTGGGGATGTATGGTCATTTGCTCTAGACGTGCTCCAGTGTAGACACAGGAAAGATCTCGGCCTTTACAGCATACAACATATTTGCATATTTTGATGTACACTTGAGATGCATATATAGATATATATTTTTATTTCTTATACTTGTTGCATATACTGGATTTTACATATTTACTGGTACTATGATTTTGGACTTTGGAAATGGACTATGAACTCTCAGCTTGACTGTTATGATTTTAGTTTAAATATAAATTAATAGATTTCTATTTGGTTATACCATTAACAAAGCAGGTGATTTGTACATACAAAAAAAGTTGTCCTTTAAGTGATATTAAGATATACTGTGCATATAAGGTAAGATAGGTCCTAAGGTTTATGTGGAAATGAGATTTCTCATGTGCCTATCATATTCCCAGATCAGGTTAAGACTTCAATCTTGTGCTTTTAAGGGACACATGATGAATGTTTGGAATCTAGGAATCGAGGCAATTTTCTTGAAATATTAAAACTTTTGGCTTCTAACAATAAAGAAGAAGATGCAGTTGTTTTGGAGAATGTCCCTCAAAATCCAAGACACACATCACCTACCATTTAAAAGGAAAATTGTCAACTCTTTGCTAGATAGGATCAAAATGAAATTCATAATGAGATTGATAATGCAAAATTTTGTTTGATTATTGATGAGACTCGAGCGGAATCTAAACGAGAACAAATGGCTCTGGTTCTTAGATTTTTTGATAAATAAGGATATGTTAAGGAACATTTAATAGATGTAGTACGTGTAACCGATATTACTACAGTCACTCTTAAATAAGAGATTTATTCTATATTATCTCATCATAATCTCAACATTCAGAATGTTCAAGCCAAGGATATGATGGTGCTATTAATATGCATGGAGAGTGGAAGGGGTTGCAACTTTACTTATTCAAGAATGCCATTATGCATATTATGTACATTATTTTGCTCATCAATTACAATTAGCTCTTGTTGCTGCAGCTAAAGAAGTGGTAGACGTTCATGCTTTTTTACAAAACTTGACTAATATTGTCAATGTTCTTTGTTCTTCTTGCAAATGCAATGACGAATTACAATCTGGCTATGCAAATAAAATAGCTCATTTTGTTGCAAATAATGAGATTAAGATAGCGAAGGAACTAATCAAATTGGCACATTCCAAAGGCTTGGGGACACTAGATGCATGGAGTTCTTATTTCAATTCAATATGTAGCCTTTTACGCATGTTTAGTGCAATAAATTCAGTTTTTGAAGATTTAGCTATTAAAGGATCTACATAGTCTCAAGGAGATGATGCTACCTATGCTCTCAAATCTTTGATGTCATCTAATTTTATTTTGAATGAAAGAAATTATGGGAATCACTGACAAGCTTTATCAACCATTATCATAAAAATCTCAAGATATTTTGAATGTTATGTGTTTGGTTTCTAGCACAAAATCATTAATTTAGAAGTTAAGAAATTGTGGTTAGGAAACTCTTTTTGAGAAAGTTGGCATTTTTTATGGAAAACAAGCCATTGAAGTTCCCAATATGAGTGCTTCTTTCTCTAACATAATTCGATCCTGTCATCGAAAAGATGTTATCACAGTTGAGCGCCATTATCATGTTGATTTATTTACTGCTATAATAGATTATTAGTTGAAAGAGTTGAATAACAGATTTAGTGAACAAACAACCCAGCTTCTCATATTGAGCATCGCTTTAGATCCTAAAGATTCTTACAAAAGATTTAATGCTTGTAACATGTCAAGACCCAACTTGGGCACGTAACCAGCACGTGAGGAATCCTCATTCCCACGTAAGCCTTATGACCTCTGAGTTTCTCTATATGCATATTTTAATATCAAATCAATTTATAAAATATCATTCCATCTCTAATAAATCCTTGGCTCTTTGAAAAGATAATCATCATCAATAGCATATCATAATCAAACTCTAGCATAGTTCTCTGAAGTTAGAAAATCAAATCATTTCAATTTCATTTCCACACTCTAAATATATATGTGTTTCAAAATATATGAGTTGCTCTCTATACAAGTATCCATGAAAACTAGAATCATGTAAATACAAAATAATCATGATAAATCCATACAAATCTATCTCTCTGGTCCGAGACCATGCTCGCAATGTACACTACAGCACTCTATCTCTAAACAAAATACCAAAAGATACTCTATTTCGAAGTGAAGCTCACCAACAATAACTCTCTACTGTTGGGAAGGAGGTAGATGAGAAGGACCCATAGCAGCTAACATATCTGTAATGGAAAACAGAGAGGGGTGAATTTCATCTAAAACTCAGTGAGCAGGCCTTCATTTATAATCCTCCATGGGAAAACATCAGAGATAAATAATTATACAACAATCACTACTAGAAATATGTCAATTAGTAACCGATTTTGTGATCGAAACAAATCGGTCACTAAAATGATGAATTACTGACCGAATTGAGTTAATAGGGAAAATGATATGGAAAAAATCAGTCACTAAATCCAATTAGTGACCGATTTAGTGACTGATATTTATTTATATTAGAAAACCTTGGTTTCACAAAAATCAGTCACTAAATTGGTAACACATATTTCAATTAGTGACGGATTTAGTGACGATATCTATTTATATTAGAAAACTTTGCTTTCATAAAATCAGTCACTAATATTTCAATTAGTCACTGATTTAGTAAATGATATCTATTTATATGAGAAAACCTTGCTTTCACAAAAATCGATTACTAATTGAAATATTAGTGGCTGATTTAGTGACTGATATTTATTTATGCTACGCAACGTTGCTTTCACAAAAATGGTCACTAATATTTCAATTAGTGACTGATTTAGTGACCGATATTTATTAATACTACAAAACCTTTCTTTCATAAGAATTGGTCACTAAATCGGTCACTAGTTGAAATATTAGTGACTGATTTAGTAACCGATTTTTGTGAAAGCAACGTTGCCTAACATAAATAAATACCAGTTACTAAATCGGTCACTAATATTTCAATTAGTGACCAATTTTTGTAAAAGTAACATTTTCTCATATAGATAGATATTAGTCACTAATTAAAATATTAGTGACCGATTTTATGAAAGCAAGATTTTCTAATATAAATAGATATCAGTCATTAAATCGGTCACTAATTGAAATATTTGTGACCGATTCAGTGATTGGTTTAGGGATCGACATTTCGGTTACTAGAGCTAAAGCATATTAAGAGAAAAAGAGACCTAAATCTTATTTTTTTTCCCAAATATCCTATTCACTCTCTTCTTCTCCACACCGCCACCCACACACCATCATCGCTATCCCCACACAACCATCGCAAACCAGCACCATATGGCTAACGGCGGTGGTTGGCAAAAGACCAATGGTGCTTTGAGTGGGTGGTCCACGGTTGAGCGGAGACGGTAGCCACCAGTGCGGCTCGAAATCCCGTGGCCCTACTTCTAGTGAATCTCTATCACTTATACCTCACACCACTTCTCATGACGTTGCTGTCTTAATCTCATAGTACCTCGAGCAGCTACTCCACCATTGCCCCACCTCTCGCCGGATTCTGCTGCGGCCGTTCCTTCTATTGCATCATCTTTGGCATCACAACTCCTTTGCCATCTCCGTCGCGGTCTGAAGCTTGTGCATTTGTCTTGTGTCATAAAGATCTTCTTCGTCGTGCCACTGCTGCTTTGCTGGTCCACCATGCAGCTGTTTTGGCTCTTTGCTGTGCCGCTGCTTTGGTACATTGCCGTGTCGCTACTCTGCCAAGCCTTTGCTCCACAGTGTCTCTGCTCCCTCATGCTTGAGCTTTAGGTTGGGCCCAAACACTCTCTTTCATTACAACTTGTTCCCCTTTTCTCTTTTTGCTTTAATTTTCTCATCAAGGTTTGCTATAATAATAATTGTTATTATTATTTCTTTTGGTCATCAAAGAAATTTTCAACTGTTTCCAGTATGTAACAAGTTTGGCTTGCAGGACCAACTAATAACCCTCACAGTTAGACAAATGTTGCCATGTATGTTAAACCCATCGAGGGGAATGAACCCCATACCTGTCATGGTGGTTGGAAAATTTTAAATGTTTTGATATCATTCCTTTAACTTTCATTCTTTCTCATTCCTTTAATATTTGTTTGGTTATCATTCAGTTAGAGCATAGGATACTTTTGATATTTTTCAAATTTTTTTCAATATCTTATTACTTTTGTTCTCCTAGGATATTGTTACTGCATTAAGTTTATTTTACTCATTATAACATATTTCAGAAAATATGTAGTTTTGATTTAGGCTTTTTTGTACTTTTAATCTACTTCAGCATGATTGAATGATGTGCTTTCATTCTAACATTTGAGTTATTGAATTTTAGGTCCCAAAAATATTCTTGTATGAGTCAATAGTTTTGAAGTGTTTCAGCCACAACCATTGTCATGCTTTTCATTTTTACTTGGTATTCATGATTAATTAGTTAGAAACTGAATATAAGTGTTGCTTATCAAATGATGCGCGTGTAAAACTTGGGTTTTGATTTATCTTTACTCAAATCTTGCTTCTTATGCTTCTTGTTTTACTTTGTGATCAATTTATTATACTATAATATGATCCTTATTAATATAAATTCATGAACTTTACTAATCATTTTCATTCTCTCATGACGAACCCTGTCAGTTGAGGCTTCTAATCTGCGACATATACTACCTGTGTTGCTTACAGGTTTTCTATCATTACTAGCTAATCTCTCTTTATATAGAATTTGTGCTTTGTTAATGCTTTTGTATTATTATATGATGTCTTTTATTGCTGGCTTCTAATTTCCTATTTGGTATTTTCATTTGAAATATTTTATTTGGCTTCACAAATCTTTATTTATGAATTTGAATTAATTTTTGTCACTTGGATTCCAAAGATAAAGAATTCATGTTTAACTTTGATTAAGTATTCTATATTAGAAATCTAAGCAAAATGATGTGTCTTGCAGCAAAATAAGTTGACACATTTTGGTTTTGCTTATAAGTCATATTAACCACTTAATGAACACATCCTGTGTAATTGGGCTTCCAGTTTTAGATGATGTTCTACTGCATTCCCCAGTATGAGTAGTACCACATCATGCTGGATTTGTCTTCCCACTTGAGAAATCAATCATTTTTTACAACCATTTTCTCAAGAGCAATTGGGCTTCCAGTTTTATAATGTTTGTTCTTTTAAACATTATGCACATGAACAGTATGGGGCATTATGCTCTTTTTTATACATCATGTGATTTGCTAATGTATTTATTTTCCCAACCTTTGTTTTTCATATTCCTCTACTAGTGGTGCAGGTACTTCTCATCAATTTTACAAGCAAGGTTAATGGCAGAGTGTGCAAGTGCTGGACCTCTGAAGTCACACACGCGATTGCTGCTACCAATGAAAATGGGGCGTGCTCTAGGACGCCAAAAGTTCTCAAGGCAATTCTAAATGGACGATGGATTCTCAAAATAGACTATACGTTGTTAAGGTTCTTTGTTTTCTTATATTGAATATGTGATTTGATCCTCATCTTTATTTTTTTTATTATTGATGATTGTTGATGAATCACTTTATGGTTTTACTCTTTAGTTCTTGTTCTTACTATGTGATGCTTTGTTCTTTTGCTGGTTTGGATTTGGAAGATGTATTTAAACTTGTAGAATAGTAAGTTAAAATATAATGTGCCTTTGGTGATTGATTATACTTTTTGATATATTTGAATTGGCATTTTGAAATCTAGTATTCTACTTTTGTTTCTCGTTTTTTATAATTTTTTCAATCGTAACTCACTTTTTAGTAATCTATGACTAGGTGATCTTACTATGCTTTCCTTGTGTGCTTACTAGTGTTATCTATATGCAAATCATGTGTATAAAAATAGGAGTTCAATTTTTTTTCTTAACAACCATTAGTGACCGGAAATTTAGTCATTATAATAGTGACTGCAAAATTGGTCACTAATGGGACCTATTTGTGACTGAAAATTCAGTCACTATGGTAGTGATCGAAAAATCGATCGCTAATGTTAGACCAAGCCACCTCTAGCAATTGGTCATGTGGAATAAATTCAGTCACTGAATCGGTTACAAAAAAAATTGACAAAAAATTCGGTCACTAAAAATTTAGCAACCTTGGATTTTGGGATGACAACATTCGGTCACAAAATCGGTTGCTATCGAGTTTAGTGACCAATTTCATGAAATTAGTGACAAAAAATCGGTCACTAATGAGCAATTTTCTTATAGTGAATTATCAAAACAAGTTAATGCAGTAACTCTAAAACCATGTTCAGATATAGATATGATGAAATAACTCTAAATGAATATTCTCTAGAAAAACATAAGTAGTACTCTATTGCAGAAAAAAAGAGATCTTTGATCATGAAATTCTTATTCATTTAAACATGTATAAATATATTTTCTTTAGTTATGCATGTCAACCATGGGAGAACGAGTGCTCTGCTTTATGATCCCTTTAGGATCTAAATTGGACACCTAGCTAGGTTCTGTTCTCTACTCTATGAGGTTGTCTTCATGAGACAACTTGCTATCAAGGTTAATCATCAAGGTTCAGCCGTTAACTCACTGTCTGTTTCTCTATAGCTATCGTCTAGTCTCTAATTTACAAAACATATTATTTTTCTCAAAACTCTGTTATGACATTCCTCTAAGCATGAAACTCTATAATTCATAATTATTTCACTCTTGAAATCATCGTGGTAACTTATAACATCTCTAATCAAATCACAAATGTACTCTAGCTCTTTAATAAAATTACTTTTACAATAATGGTCCCATGAATTAATGTTAAAACATAAATTTCATGCTCTTGTCGAAAATCATCATTTCCATAAATATAACAAACTATTCATGATCTCTATTTTCTTTGAAATATTCTCTAAACTCATGCAATCATTTTATAATTAAACGAAATTAACTCTAATGACCAACATAAGGGCTATAAGTGTTAGCTCTAGAACCCTATGCGCTCATGTGATTTGAATGACAACAAAACAAATTCAAAGAAAATTCTTTGAAGAACGACTAATGTCTTTCCTTGAGTTTATTGATAACGCTTTACAAGCTCTCTTGTTTGCTTAATATGCTCTTAAAATGGAAATAATTTCACTTCACATGTACAAACATGTTTTATCTCATTAAACAGATTAGAATTAATTGAAAGTGAATATTACATCATTCAAAGAGAACATATATGCTTCACGGTTGAAAATATACTATTATCCAAAAGAAGAAACCAAAGCATGGAACTTTAGAAAGTAGCATCAGACTTTAGAAAGCTTGCTTCAAAGGAAAGAATCACATATCATACGAAGTCATATGATCTACGTTCGTTCAAACATCTCCCGTAAATGTTTGATGCATCAAAGAACAACGCTGCAAGTCATGAAGACTCATTCTTTATCAAGGAAATGATACCAAAGTATAGAAAGCTTACTTTCAGTGAAAAGAAAAAGGAGGGAAAATATTTGAAATTCAAATTTGAAATTGGATCAGGAAAATTCAAATCCCAGTGTCAGAATTGGACAATCATCTCTTCTATTTTTAAAGTCAACTGTCAAAATGTTCTAGAAGAAATAGTTCAGAAACCATGGTTCAGAAAATAAAAGGTAGTTTCTAAAGAATATTAGAAACCTCTTTTATCTCACAATGGCTTCTGTAGGCTGATCTGGCAAAGCAGAAAAGCTACTCTTCTAGACCTTCTTTTCAAGACACAACTAGATGATCAACACATGTCCGTTGAAGATCTTTTGAAGGCAATTATCTCAAAGAGAAGACCTCTACATAGAGATGCTGAGCTCCTCAAAGTAGTAGACTTAATGAAAATTAGCTTAAGTTGAATTGGTGCAAAATATTTTCCTTCATCTATCTTTTTCTTCTCTATTTGAAAATCATTACCTTGTACATTAAAATCTTCTTTCAACACTTCATAGATCTTACATTCTTCTAAGGAAAAAAATGCAAAATGAAGTTATTGAAGATTCTTCAAGTTTCTCTTCATTTCATATCCAAAGAAATCTTGAGTATAGGTCAGTTTGAGTGGCAACCCAAACACAAACTATTGTATCCTTGATCCGATAGTGATCAGTGTAGGATAGTTTGAAGAGGCTTATAAAAGGCTACTTGTAACATTACTGTAAAAGTGTTATTTATAGTTCACAGTTTTAGCTTAAAGAGACTGTTAAATAACTACTTGGTGTGTCATAGTAGGGGTATCTACTGGTCACTGGACATAGCTTGAGAAGAATACTAAAAAGACTATCTTTATTCTTTCTCTGGTTGGAGGAAGAGGTAGTGAAACTCAACGGTGGTTGAGAACTGGATGTAGGTAGGTTGGCCGAAATAATATAAAACTCCTTGTATTCGTTTTTCTCTCTCATTTATCTCCTTTTATTTCCATATCTACTTTTCTATTTCAGTTTCAAGTTTTAAAAAGCTCTTTGATATCTTTCCTATTCAATCAAGTTCAGAAAGTTCACTTTCTGAAAGTGCTTAACTTTATTTTTTGTTGTACTGTAAGTTTATCTTGATAGCTTTTTCAATATAGCTTTTTGTTAGATCTTCAGTGAAGGAAGAAAAAGTAAAAATGCGATTCAACCCCCTTTTTTGTGTGTCTACTTACAACAAGTTTCGAACCCATTTACCTGGAAAGGAAGAAGTTGTGGCGTCAATACCAACGGAGCTCTGGAGAGAAGGAATGGTACCAACATCTGCCATTGAAGCCACAAAACTCAAGATTAGACTTCAACAACCTCTAGATTATTCAAATATAACTCTAACAACATTGGAAAAGTATCCTCACTCGACAACAATGAGAGAAACAACAAAGCCCATAGTCTAGGTTATAAGGTGATGAGGAAGGAGACGACAAAAACCTATAAATCTCTTAGCATTGATCTTAGAAGGAGAAGGAATGGAGTGGAGAAGGTTTTGGAGAGAGTTAGAGAAGGGGGCTTTATATTTGGGATGAAAATCCTGAGCCTTAGATGTTTAAAAGGGGTTAGGGGGCTCACTAAACGAAACTGCATCGTTTTACACTTTCCTGTCATTGGGCCTGCTCGCTACAGCGAGCCTTCTGGCCTGCCTTCTCGACCCAACTAGCATAACTCATTACAGCGAGTCTGTTTTGCATAATTCTATAGCAATAGCACCCAACCTGCATTCAACAACTCTCCGCCTATTCGAGGCTTTCCCGACAACATGGGTGGGTCCTAGAGAACTAGGACAGTACGAAATTTATCTGCTGCTACGTATATAATGGGTATTGATGGGTTACATTTATGTACTCATTTTTCATCCTTACTATGAATATGTTGCATTTGAGTTGTGCTTAATTGATGTGTAATTGATGAAATTAGACTTTGCCCTCGTCATGCATCATTGAGTAATTTCATGACTATTGGCACCATTTTGAAATAAATAATTGTATTTGGAAGTTGCCTGTATTTTTAACCTTTTGTTTGAGCATTGTTGAGTAATAAGGACTTCTAGGTTGGTGCATTAGAGTAGAAGAAGGGACCCGAGCATACTAATCACTACCCCAGTGGTTAATGATCACCCAGGCGGTGAATAGAGGGACACGATTTTGGGAACTCCTCTTGTAGGACCGCCTAGGCATTCATATGTAAATGGGCCGCGTTGTACTGGGCCCAATTTTGCTGGGCCGCGTTCACAACTCATTCACGATTTTGAATTTTATTTTTTCTCTTAGTAGAATTTCAACATTCTCTCCACTTTTTCTCTCTCTTCATCTCCCTACTCTCTCTATAGGTTTTGGGAGTTTCCAATCTTTGTTTTGGCTTAAGGATTAAAATTTACAGCTTTCTTTCAACAATGATTGTGACACTCCTTCTATGGAAAAGTAATCTCATTACTGTGTATAGGGATAACTGAGGATTAAGTTTGTTCTTGAGGTTCCTAATTTTAATTACAATTCATGGTTGGTTTTTCTTCCCCGCTTGCTTTCTCTTTTGATATCAATTGTGAATGTCATTATAATTACGTTTTTAAGAGTTGTTTGGTTGTGCATTCGTTCACTTGCATAAACTAGTTACCATTGGGGCATTAGATCGATTGATTTAATTATATCCAATTGGTAAGGGATTGAAATTAACTCCGTTAGGAATTAGGTTTCTATAATTGGTAATCAAACTGGCATAGGTTGATAGAATCATGATCGTGAATTACTAATTTATATGTTAGCCAAACCCTTAGTGGGAGTGCGATTGTATGACCGCTAAGTAAACTTGCATCATTGTTGTGTGATAGCATAATTAATAAAAGTAACCACCGCCATGAATTTATCCTTTGAATCGATAATTGAATAACTCCTAATCTAAGGGGATCCTTGTAGAGGTAATTCTCTCATTATAATTTCTCAATTTAATTTAGTAGCTATGACTTCTAAAACCCTCAAATCTCTTGAATCAATTAGAATATTTTCTTGTGAGACGACCTAGGTTGTACCTAACTGCATTTTTTATGTAACTCAGTATCTATAATTATTTTTAATTTGTTGCGGGTAGCAACAGCTGGCATCAAATTTTGGCACCATTTCCAAGAAAGTGGTGCTAATTGATTCTTTTTCTTATTTTTGGTTAATTCATTTTTTATTTATTTTATTTTATTTTATTCTATTGTTTTTTAATTTCTGCTTTGTCTTTGTTTAAAAATTATAAAAAAATATTTTAGTTCATTTTAATTTAATTTTTATTCATCTTTTCTCTGTTCCCTGGTGTATTGCAACGTTGTTATAATTTAATTTTATGACCCATTTCCTTTCGAATTTTCCCATCCTGCCGATTAATCCGGAGATTGAGAAAACTGCCAAAAAGCTTAGGAAGGTTGTGAGGGAGAAAATTAACTTACCAGGCAACCCTTCTTCTTCTGATACAACTAAGGAATTTGACAATAATTTTTCTTTTTATTCTCCTAAACATTTTGATCCTGCTGCTAGTGTTTCAGGCAACATGGGCGAAAGTAACAGGACCATGAACTAGCTTGTTGCCCAAGATTTAAATTACCGACCATTGGGGATCATCTACCCTAACTAGGGAGGTGACTTTGAGCTCAAATCGGGACTCCTGCACCATTTGCCTAAGTTCCATGGGCTATTTGGGGAAGACCCACACAAACATCTCAGGCAATTTCATGTGATTTGTGTGATGATGAAAATAGTGCTTGAAAACCAGATGAAACAGGAATAAGGTATGAAAGAGATGAGAAATGTAATTGTATAGCTACAGAGTTCCCAAGGCCAGCAGAGTAATGCATCCACTATTCCTTTTCAGACAGTTCCTAACCCTAAGGGGAACGTATCTACTATAGTTCTGAGATCTAGTACAGTTTTGCCCATGGTTGCTACTCTACCTGTGCAAGGTGGTGATGAACAGGGTAAGATACGTGAGCCTATAATACAACAGCCTGAACTTGCACTTTAGTAGAAAGAGTCAATTAAGGCAATGGAGATGTAACATCCCTTGCTGTTTTATGGATTAACGACTGTCCCCACAAACCAACACGGGTCTTTTCAGCATGCTTTGTCCTCACTCACATGCTTCCTGGGAAAACTTCCCAGGAGGTCACTCATCCCAAAATTGCTCCAAGTCAAGCACGGTTAACTGTGGAGTTCTTTTAGTGATAGGCTATCGAAAAGAAGATACATCTTATTGGTATAGGTAGTACAAATCAGTTCATATAAGCCCTCCTTAACTGTATAGTCTCATACCTATGTAGTCGTAGGATCTCTCTCATTCAGGTGTGTAATCGGTTCATTCATGTACCCCTCCGCTTTCAAAGTCTGCCAGAAGCCGCTCCTTGTCCGTGCCTTCTTGCACCAGCGATCA